>JAHSPW020000007.1:28844058-30234058 GCA_019985065.2 Arctostaphylos glauca | reverse complement strand
AATTTGGGGGTCAAAATATAATTATTTATATAATTTTCAAAAATTTATACCTACGTCCCAAATTTTTTAAAATCTTTGGAGGGGCCAGGCCTCCCCGTGTGTATGTAATCTATATTCTAGTTGAATTACAGTTCCAGATTTTGTATCACCGGGGAACTTGAGGAAACGAAATCAAGGCGAAGTTTGAACCTTACAATCGGGGAGAGGGTTTAATGTCAACAGAGTACAAATAAACCAAGCCTCTGTAGTGAGTAACGATTCTACAGTACTACTGAAGTTCATTACGTAGATATAGATATATACACATACAGACGGGGCTACAGCTGTTACCTTCTCATCAAGAGCAGTGGCGTTGTGGCGGACGTAGCGATGAAGGCCGTGGCGCACGGCGACTCTAGCGAGCTTCTCGGTACTGATGTTAGCAGAGCGGAGGAGAGAGAGTTGGCCGGGACCAAGGTCAGGGTAAGCTAAGAACACGAAATTGGAGATGGCGAGGCCCAAGGCGGCGTCACCGAGGAACTCGAGCCGCTGGTACGACGCCGAGTCGGTGTAGGAAGAGTGAGTAAGGGCCTCCTCCAGTAACCTCCTGTCCTTGAATCGGTAGTTGAGGAGCTGTTCCACCGCCCTAACAGAACCGGTAATGTCCGATATGAAATCCTCGTCGTGAGCGTCGCCGCCGTCCACGGCGGACTTGTGTGTGACGATCTGGTTGTACATTCCTTCAGAACCGCGTGAAAAGAGTTCTAGAGAGAGAATTTGAAAATTCGGAGGTGAGAGAGTAATGAGAGCAGAATTCAGCCGACAGTCGTGGCCACTTGGAATGAATGTGTCTTTTAATTAAACTAGTAGTCCAATTCGAGATTTCGATCTCAATTAATTCGGTTTTATCTGGTCCGATTAAATTGAATCGGTAAAAAATTTCAAATCGAATAGGTATGTTTGATTGAACACGTCTTTGTTTAAATTAGGAGTATAGTCGATCTGATACATTAAGTTCGAGTTGTAACAAAATTCAAACGGATAAGTATGTTTGATTTAGAAATTTAGGACTTCAATTTAATTTTAAGTTTATCAATTTAATTGGGTCACGATTAAATAAATTCCAATCAATTCGAAAAAAATTAAGTTTTTTGAGACACAAATAAATAGCTAAGTTATGAATGAGTTAAATAAATATAAAATAAATATTAATTTGTAATACAATCGCTTATATTTTAAAAAATATTCATAAAAAAGAGAGGATAATCAATAAGTTTAGAATTTTAAAAAGTATATATTACAAGTGCTTCCGTCTAATTTGGTGTTCAATATCGAGATCAGACTGAACTTTTTTAAAATAAACAAAATCAATAGCTTAATTGTTCAGATATTTAGGCCAACTAAATCTTTGTTTACTTTCACAAAGTATTGCTCATTAATTTTTTTTAGGTGGGTGATTTTCTCTAAATAGTAAAGTTAATACTTTAAGGGGAACTTAATGTTGAGTCCTACCTCTAAGAGTAATCTAGTGTTAGATCCTAAACACTTTTCAACATTAAGTTTACATCCTAAAATTCAAAAAATACCCAAAATAACCCTAAAAAATAATTAGAGCACCAAAATAGAAATGTACTAAAAATAAGGGATTGTTTACCAATTACATTTATTGTTGCCTTTCCCCTCCAAATCCTGACTTTCCCGTCCAAATCCCAAACCACGTTTCAGTTCTATTCAGTCCTAAAAAAAAGCGACGGTAGGTATTCTTGGCGACAGTGGCTTCGCATCCCGTCCAAATCCTGACTTTCCCGTCCAAATCCCAAACGACGTTTCAGTTCCTATTCAGTCCTAAAAAAAAAGCGACGGTTGGTATTCTCGGACACGGTGGCTTCACATCCCGTCGTACGGTCCGTTCGCGGCGGCAGCATCTATAGACCGGCGAGTTAGTGTGTCCAGTTGCCGGCGACGTCTGCACTGTGGTGGCATTGGCGGATCGGGTGGTTTTCCGATCGAACACCCGGCCGTTTGTTTCGTACAGTATTCTGTCTTTCCGGCGTCTGACTTAGGGCTCGAAACGGCGGCAGCTTTCAGACAAACGACGATGTATGGCCCGATCTACCCGTACGTCATACCATTGATGCGTATTTCACGGGGCTTGGAGGTATAAGGGAAGAAAACGTTCGATGTGGTGTTGATTTGTAACACGTGATGGTAAATTCTGCTCTCTGTGTTTTAGATTTGATGGTAAATTTGCTCTCTGTAATTTACGATTTGATGGTAAATTCTGCTCTCTTCCCCGTTTGATGGTAAATTTGCTCTCTGCATTTTCCCGTTCGATGGTAAATTTGCTATCTGTAATTTACCATTTGATGGTAAATTTGGTCTCTCCCGTTTGATGGTAAATTTACTCGCTGCATTTCCCCGTTTGATGGTAAATTTGCTCTCTGTAATTTACCATTTGATGGTAAATTTGGCTATCTTCATTTTAACATTTGATGGTAAATTTTGCTATCTGCGTTTTAACATTTGATGGTAAATTTTGCTCTCTTCGTTTCCCCTGTTATAAGTAGTAGCCCATCGGATTTGCCATTTAATATCACAAAAAATGCTACAAATTTAACCAAACCAAAATTGGAGCAATGCATACCAATACGTTACTCATCCAATCATTGCAAAAACCAAAATAACAACATTGTTTTAGGGTTAAACACACCAACATAAAGAAAAGAAAAACAAAAATTGCTACACCGCTTCCTTGCATGATTTCCGATTACGGTTCCCCAACCTTTGACACCTGCCACATTTAATTTGGTTTCGGTTCTCTCCCCTAAACGGTATTCGTTGAGTTCTAGGTCTCCCAGGCGGCTTCTTGCTCACCGGAGGAAGTATGAATCCCTCGTCATCTTGTTGCTCGCGCATCCAAATAATGGGTATTGGGTAAATAGAGAATGAGTACGAGGCACGAAAAGCTTCCACATGGTAATACGGATCGACATATGAACTCAAATCTTTACTCGCAGAACATATTGCAGCGACTGCGTGAACACATGGGAAACGTTCCAGCTGCCACGACTGACATGAACAATTACCCCTTGCAATGTCGACAGTGACGTTTGGAAATGATTGGACCTCGTAAACATCATTTCCGGCCTCAACAGTCATAATATGGTGAATTTGTGTCTGGTGGTTAATTTGTATATCCGGGAATATGGAAAATTACAGAATATGGTAAATTTGCACATCATCTAAAAATACAGAATATGGTAAATTTACACATCATCTACGAAAACATGGTAAATTACAATCTTCAAGAAAATTTGCACATCATCTATTTAGCAATCTTCAAGAAAATTTCTTCGGGTTTGACGATGCGATCTTCGTCCTAACTTTCAATCCTCACTGTTTACCATACCATCTATCAACATGGTAAATTTACAAATCATCTACCAAACGTAGTAACTTACATATCATCTATGGTAAACATGATAAATTACAGAATATGGTAAATTTGCACATCATCTAAAAATACAGAATATGGTTAATTTACACATCATCTATGAAAACATGGTAAATTACAATCTTCAAGAAAATTTGCACATCATCTATTTAGCAATCTTCAAGAAAATTTCTTCGGGTTTGACGATGCGATCTTCGTCCTAACTTTCAACCCTCACTGTTTACCATACCATCTATCAACATGGTAAATTTACAAATCATCTAACAAACGTAGTAACTTACATATCATCTATGGTAAACATGGTAAATTACAGAATATGGTAAATTTACACATCATCTAAAAATACAGAATATGGTAAATTTACACATCATCTATGAAAACATGGTAAATTACATATCATCCACCAAGTCATGGTAAATTCACCAAACATATTGGTGAAGTGTGCGGCATATCAAAAAAAAAAAAAATGGCTTCACATGCGCAACCCATTCTCAAAACATATAACTACAAACTAAAAACGATAAAAATAATTCACTCACCGTTCGCTAGTTAGCAATCTTCAAGAAAATTTCTTCGGGTTTGGCGATGCGATCTTCGTCCTAACTTCAACCCTCATTGTTATTTTGCACAAGGAGTAATAAAGGAAGATCGTTTGGGCGAGGAAATTTCAAAAATCAGAAAATAAAGTAAGGAAGATCCCAAAAAAACCTTGCGATTGCGTAGAAAATCAAATCTTCAGTGGAAAGATTTCAGCAAAATATCCATCAAATTTACCATATTCTGAGTAATTAACATGGAATATTTGAAGAAGATTTGATTTCAGGATCAGTGAAAACCGAATACTCACTGTTTCCGGCATCATCTACCATATTCCGGTGGCCTCACGGTTTCCAGCAGTTTCTGGCGAAACATTAAATCCAGCGAAACATTATTTTACCTTATTTCCGGTGAAACATTAAATCTTACCTTATTTCCGGCGTAATGAAGCAATTGCTGAAAAAAAATTGCAACGAACAAAATTTACCTTATTTGCGGCGAACATTAAATCCAGCGAAACATTAAATCCGGGACTTGGTTTCCATAGTCAGCTAAATATTTTACCTTATTTAATTCCATAATTACAGCCATATTTATTGCCCAATTATAAACATACCAAATCAATACAAAATCTTTTCTGAACCAAAAAGGATAAGAGGGTAATCTACCACAAAAAAATAAGGGCATACATGTCAACCAGGCTTAATTGGGGGTGAAAACATAAGTTTGAAAAGTGTATGAGACTCAACTCTACGTAGTGTAGGTAAAAAGGACCCTGATTTAATTTACCCATACTTTAATTATGACGGAACGAATATTTTTACTTTCTCTCTCTTGAAACTTTAAGATCTGCAAGACAAGAAATCATCAAATAATTCTATGCATCTTTATGACAGAAAGACACTCCGATAATTAAGTTAGGACTTGAACCATAGATAACTCTCAATGCCTTGCATATAATAATTACAGCGTACCGTTTTACCTTGGATGCATACATTTATTTATAAATTTTCAGACTAGTCAATCTGAGTCATATTCGGACTCTAATTTTCTTATTAGAAACGGATTAGAATTGTTTTTTAATTGGCCGCCAACAAGACAAATCTTATATGGACTCTCCGGACCATTATCTTCTACATTTAAAATTCATTAATACTTAGACTTCTTGTCATAAATTGAAGTGAGTTTTGACTCATCGCCCTTAACTGATTTGAATTGTTGAGATAATCGTGAATTATCATTTTTTAAACTCAGTCTGCAACTGTATTTCTGAACTCGACTATCTCAATAATGTGAATGTGCACAAGAACACATTTTTTACGAGCTAACAACTGCAAGTATTTTAATTAAATTTTACCTCATTCATTTTTGGGTAATTTAAATCAAGGTCATATTTACCCCTGCGGCTTAGGTTTTCATCACATTCACTTTTTGAACTTATGTTTTAATCCTATTTTTATATGGTTTGACAAATTTGCCATTACTTTTGAGGGGTACTTTACCCTCTTATCCTTTAGTTAGTTAATTCTTGATTTGTTAAGTTTAAATTTGTAGCACTAATTTAGGCTTAAAACATGGAATCATAATTATCTTTAGTAATTATCTTTGCCAAAAATGGCAGTTTCAGATTCATAATTATCTTTAGTAATTCTTTTCACCATTTTATGAAAATGTACCATGACATGCATGTGTTGTTTCTTACCTACAAATTTACCATGATATTTATAAATTTACCATAACCTGTAGATTTAGTATTTTACCCCGTAAATTTACCGTGAAATCTGTCAATTTACTAGATGTCGTGGTGTACTTCAAATTTACCATGATATATGCAAAATTCGGTGTAAAAAATGAATGTATAGATAGGCTATTACACACTCCCATGGAGAAAATCTATTGGACCAACAGTTAGTTACAACTTCTCCCACCACACTTATATCGAGACCGAAACTTAGAGTTGTTGTGCGGTTAAGAACCGGATACTCACCGCTGGGTCAACCCGTGGTTGGTAAAAGATTCACTAATTCAAGCCTCAATACACTATCAAATAGTGTATTTTTTTTTTAAAAAAAGTGAAAAGTACTTGTAATTGCTTAAATAGCAAGCAACAATTTTGGTTCAAGTATCGAAAACGATATACAACATGAGTAGAGGTACGAGTGAAAATCAATAAATCGAATAGAGTCGAGAAAATCAAACATAATTGATAGTTAGGATGATTTTTCAACCAGTTCGGTTCAATTTGATTAAGTCTAGTTTGACTTATTTTTTAAATGTTCGATTCATTTTAATTTTATGGTCTTAAAAATCAAACAAGACTATTTTAATTTGAAAACGGAAGGTCCTCATTTTATCAAAATGAGGGATCCCTCAATAGAAGCTTACTATATATATTAACTTGTGAATGTCTTTTTTTATTTTCAAATAGTTAATGATCAGTTTACTACTAGGTAAATTTGTTACGAGACAGTAACTCACATTTTTTATACCGTACAATCGCGTATACAATTGATATATATTTTTTACATTGGGCTTGGTCATTCATAGTTAGACTTTTTATTTGTGAACTAAAAATTAGGTTTTTTTATTACATTGAACTTTGATCATTTGTGGCCTATCAAGCTGATTAAAAACCTAAAAAAACTGGACTGAAATTGATCAAACGGAACCAAGCCGAACAAATTAATTTAGTTTAGTTTTGTCAAAAATTTTAATTCGATTCGATTTGAATTTTTTAAAATAATATGAGTAACGAAGAAAAATAAAAAGTAATTGAGAAAGAAAAATAGCAAAGAATTGTCTTTTCATTACTTTCACTTTTTTTAGCAGTCTTTAGCAGAAAGTGTCTTCTTTTGCAGAGCAAGTTGTTGTGGTGTTGTACTTGGAATAAAAACACAGAACCAGGGGTGAGGCAATTACCTTTTCGACCTTTAAAAATATATGGAAAAGCCTCAAAACTTGGGGGTGAAGCAATTCTCTTTCCGGGTCTTGGAACACAACTATTCGCATATCCGGAAATAGATGTATTTGAAATCGTTAGATGCATGTGAAATTTTTTATATTCATATTCAACGTGAAATCTTTCACATTCGATAATTTTGAATATGTGTCCGAATATTCACAAATAATTTGTATTTCTAAACATTTTCATTTTACATGTATGAATGTAAAGAACTTTGCGGAGTTGTTTCTAAATTCTACTTTTGTGAAATTGAGCTGGGCAGTTGGGCATTTTTAAAAAAAAAATCTTTAATCTCCAAAAACATTCTTGAATTCGGAATCGATAGCATAAATTTACTTAAATGTGTAATGCTCATATACACAAGTAAATTTGGTATACTAATTTTGAATTTGAAAATATTTTTAAAAAAAATTCAGGGATTGCAGTCTTACTCATTAAATATTTGTCCATTTTGATAGACTCGGATAGTCGCGTCGGCGCAGGTATTCGCGTTCTCAAGTTACCCCGATAATCCTGTAGTCCTTTGTAACCTCACGAGTTTTGATCCCATGGATTGAGTTGGCATCGATTGTTCCACCAAAAGGGATACTGGTGCGTTGGCTTCAGTGGCTGGCTTGTTCATAACTTTGTCGTCTAAGTTGTCAGCAAGATAGCACCTCATTGGGTTGAAATTAAGGTCAGATAATGTCGATAAGAAAATATACAGTACGCTTATGATATATTATAAATGCATATTAATAACTACCCAAGTAATACGACTCTCAAAATGTGATCTACATATTCTATCTTAGGTCTCAAGTAAAGAGAATCTAGAATTCCGATACCACTATGTAATGCCCCAATTTTTCAGAAACGTTAAATAAAAATATTTAACTAAAATCACAATCAAACTTTCATTTCATAATTAGGAAATACTATTACAAGTTACTAAAAATAACGAAAATACATTATGAAAATAGGATTACAGAGAATTAATATCTAGGCTATGTGAACCATAGTGTTATCGGATCTTCTTCCAGATTGGCGTTGTTGGTGGCTGAAAACTCGGGTTCTTCTATTCCATCTTCAAACCTGGCGTAAAATGCTAGGGACAGAGAAATTACACCATATGAGCGATTGATATTCAACAAATGAAATCCTACCTGTAATCCAATTTATACTATAAAACGTATGATGCATGAACAAGTCAAAAGCAATGAAGTAACAATAAGCGAAACAACAACGACAGTAAATGATCAGAGTATGAAATGCACAAAGTACGTCAAAGTCAATTTTTTGGATTCAAACTAGATCTCAACACATGTTTAACCAAGACTCATAAGTGTCCAAAGTCTCTTTTCAAATTCAAGTTTGGGTTGACACAAGCGTTGCCTGTGAGTCAAAATCATTTTCAATTTCATCTCATGATGTTCCCAACTAATACAGTCCCAAATCCGTTATTCATACCTAGGCGTCATCAAGGCTCCAAACGGAATTTTAATGTTTCATCGTTCATACCCAAGTGTCATCAAGATCCCTAGCAGAGGATGTCTCCAAGTTCACAACTTACATATACTTTTCCAAATTCATGTCATGATGTTCCCGACCAATACGATCCCAAATCTGTTATTCATACTCAAGCATCATCAAGATCCAAGCAGAATTTTAATGTTTAATCATTCGTACCCAGGCATCATCAAGACCCTAAGCAGAAGATATTTTTTAAAATTCGTAGCTTACATAGACTTTAAAATTATTAATTTTCAATTATGATCTCATCAAGAATTTTATCAGTTTCCACATGCGAATATTCACAGGATATCCTGGGTACTAAGTATCCACTTCTAGTTTAATTTCAGCGATCCTAGATAAGTCATAAATTTAAATCTATTGACATGCTCAACAACATTTAACAGAATAATAATAAGCAACAACTATAGCATGATAATGAAATGACAAGTA
The DNA here is from genome assembly GCA_019985065.2 of Arctostaphylos glauca. NCBI lineage: Eukaryota > Viridiplantae > Streptophyta > Magnoliopsida > Ericales > Ericaceae > Arctostaphylos > Arctostaphylos glauca. The sequence continues at coordinate 30,225,185 of JAHSPW020000007.1, read as the reverse complement.
AATGAACACCGCATTGATAGAAAAAAAACATGCATTCCTATTCCTGTCAAAGGTCTGGTCTTCTCTGTCTAGGGCTGGTCTGCTCAGTCTACTAGTCTCCTCAACTTAGGGCTGGTTTGCTTGGCTTAGTTGTCTACTCTTCCTACTAACCCGCTTGGCCTACTAGTCACCTCTGCCTACCTGGTCATTTAAGTGTGGTCTACTCAATGTGGTCTACTTATTGTAATGGTTATCTCAGTGTGATTTACTCATTGTAGTCTACTCAGTGCGGTCTACTCAGTGCGGTCTGCTCAGCCTACTAGTCATCTCACCCTATTGGTTATCTCATCCTACTAGTTATCTTAGCCTGGTCATCTCAGCCTACTGGTTATCTCAACCTAGTTTGCTTAGCTTGGTCATTTGACCCTACTAGTCATCTGACTCTACTGGCCATCTCATCCTAGTCTACTCAGCCTGGTCATCTGAGCCTACTAGTCATCTCATCCTGGTCTGCTCAGCCTACTAGTCATCCCAATGGGGTCATCTAGATGGGTTTCAAGGCACAGATATAATATGATTCAGAGGCAAGGTTCATGGGATGAAAATTCATCCGAATGGGTAACTATGGTTAGAACATGACATAATACAGAGGGCGTATTCATCCGGATGGAAATTCATGTCATCCAGATGAGATGACGATTTGTCAATGCTTAAACAATACAGAGAGTAAGTTCATCCGGATTGGAGGTCAAATCATCTGGATGGGGTCATCTTTCCAAAATCACAAAACTGAGTTTTGTTTCATTTGAGCTTTGTGAAGCTCTGACATTCGTGAAGCTCTGACATGGATCAATAGCACAAATTGAAGATAGGAAAATGTTCATTTACCTCGAATGAAGGGAATGCAATTTTGAATTGAAATGAAATGTCTTGAATTGGATTTATTGAACTTCAAATTGGATTTTTTCTCTTATTTCTCTCTAAAGAAATTGCTGCACTTCTCTCTCTCTCTCTCAAGCTCTGTGATTGAAGTATTCATGGATGAGAAAAAGAATGAGAGGGCAAGGGTATATATAGGTGAAAATAAGAGTATTTTCCAAGAAAACTTGTTGAAATAGGGCCTAGGGAGCAACCATAACAACATAGAAAAAGAATTAGAAGAGAATGAGAGCGCTTGGAGTGAGGACCAAGGTGAAGGTTCCATTGGAGGAGGAAGAGATTTTCTAGCCAACAATCTGTAAAAACTGAGGAAGAAGACTGGTTGAGGAGAAGGGGAAGAGTAAGGCTCAAGGTCTAAGATCCCATTGCGGAGGGAGAAAATCCTCTTCTGCCTACAAGCATAGGAAGGAGATTTTGTACAAATCTAGATGTGAACAAGATTAGGAGGCAAGTGGGAGTAATGATGGAAGCAAAATTTATTGTGTGTGGTAGCATCATCAACTCACTTAACTAAGATGGATCCAGGAATGGCCGAAGAGGGCTTAGGTCAACCAAAAGAGTTTGGATCTTGGGCTGGGTAAAACAAATTGAGCTCAACTAAATAGGGCTAAAACATGATGGGCCAACGAAATTGATGGACTTGGCTAAATGGGTCAAAAGAGTTGGATCACTCATGGTCCAATAAAACAAGAATAGATACTAAGCCCATACAATAAACATGCACTAAAATAATTAAATACAAATAGATATTTCTAAAAATTGAATTGAATTTCTTTATTATAAAATTTTTTTTGGGTCTTTACATAGCAAGACTATAACTTAACTTCCAAATTGTATGAACCAAAAAGAAGCAGTTTTTCCAATGTCAAATTACGCACGCACCAAAAGAAATGGAGGTTCATATTTGAATCCAACACTTCCACTTCTCTTCCCTCGTTAATTCAATCCACCATAAACAGCACCCACAATTCCTCCTTTTCGCCCAACAAGTCACCGTCTATTTAAAATTTATCAAACCCTAAGGCACCGTAACAATTTGGAAGTGAAATCGTACCGAAACCCACCACGATTTAGAGGCTGAAGAGAGTGGCGACAAGTTTGGGGGGATGGGGGAGAGAGAGAGAGAGGTGAGAAAAGGGAAGAAAAGTTGAGGAGGAGAGAGAACAAAGCAGATCTGCCATTGTTGATGAAGAGGAAGATGAAGAAGAAGATTCCCTAATGAGATATGCGATTAGAGCAACTCTGAGAAGGTGTATGAGTAATTAAACCAACGTTTAATTTAGAAATTTAAAAGACAAAACCGCTCGATTTCGATCTAATTTTAAGTTTTATCGATTTAATTGGATCACGATAAAATCAAGCCCAATGTATTTGAAAAAAATAAATTTTTTAATACACAAATAAAGCTAATAAGCCAAATGTAATATAAAAAATATATTAATTTGTATACAATTGCTTATAATTTAAAAATTATTCATCAAGTACAAAATAGATAATCAATACGTTCAGAGAATTTTAAAAATTACATATTACATGTGTTTAGGTTCGATCTGGTATTCAATAATCAATATCATAAAATCGAGACTGAACTGAACGTTTTAGAAATAAACAAAATCAGACAAGATCAAACCAAACTAGTTAAAATGTCAGACCAAATTGTTGTTATAGTTAAAATTTTTCGATTTTTTTAATTTTCGCTTACACATATAATTTGGACTAAATATTGAAGGCAACTATAATTTGCCAGTTATAATAAAAAAATAATAATTACTTTTGATGTTATATAATTTTAGTCCTTCATGAAAAGTGCTATTTTTTGGATCATAAAATAAATACTTAGCTGCTAATTCAATTTTTTAAGTTGGTGCAAAAACAATCAAAAAATAATACACGAAACCATTTTTGCATTCTAATTTTAAAAGTAATATGACTTTTTGTAGATGACTTAAATTATGGAATAGAAAGAGTATTAACAATTTAAATTAATTGAAAACCGTTGACTTTAAGACTCATAAGAAGTTCAATCGAGGAAAGTTTTTTTTTTTTTAAAACTTTTGACATTATTTTATATATTTTTAAAAATTTATTGTTAAGACTAACCAACAATCAACAAAAATTACGAAAAAAATTAATATAATATAAAAAATTACGAAAAAAATTTAAATAAGGACGAAAAAATAATAAGACAATAATTTAAAAGGCAATTGTTATATATACAAGTGGAAATGACTCCAAATTTATTTTCCCAAATTGTTCAAGCAAAGAGGACTTGGGGTAGCTGTTATGCACGCAAAACACTAACCGAATATTTGACCATTGGTCGAATAATTTTCAGGCAGTATTTTCAGGCAGTATTTTACGCGTCAAACGACATCATTTTCCAGCTTCAATGAAGCCACCAACTATGAATACTAGACAACAAAGTGCAAAACAAATGTAAAAAAGGGCCTTTAGTATCACCACCGCCGGTCTCGCCCATGCCCACAGGCTCCTCCCTGTGCCTTTCCTAGACGGAAGCAGCCAACTGACATACCAAATCAGGAAGCACAAAAAATTAGAAAATGCAAAAGGATTTGACATAATTGAAAATCCAGCTGATAAGGAATGTATGTATTCTCGAGAAGAGAGAAGTCACGATGGGCCCGTACGGACCACCCAGATCCACAAGCAAATTAAAAATTGAATTTACATTAGATCTTATCTAAATCGCCCTATCTATCCTCGTGCGGAGGAATTTGGTTTCAAATCCCGATTGGAACATGAGGAGTATGCCATGCTAACGCGTCTTGGATGATCCACATCTCAGAGTAAAGCATTGATGAGCACGTTAAACTATTTATATGGCTGAGAGCCTTCACAACCAAGCACAACTCCCGAGGCTAAGGTAACTCAAATGGGATAGCCGTCTTATGGGTGACTTCAATGGTGTTATGGGCTAAGCTGTCTAAAGTTTCTTTATTCGTCCGTTGTCGATCCTATCTATGTCTCTACGATGGTCCAAGAATACGCTCATTCTTTAGCTGTAGAGACGCTATTATCAACTTGTCCAATCTAATCAGATAGCTATGGTCAAGCTACATGCTAGTGGCTTATAGTAATCTACATATGTTATACCCATCTTAGGATTGTACCTTTTAGAACTATGGAGTCCCATCCAACATAAAAGGATCAAAACATAGACTCAGTCATAGTAGTCTTCCCCTCCATTTTCTGCATTTACTAAGTCCTAAAAGACTATAGAGACCACACCACGACTGGACCGACGGAATTAGATCTGAATACAAGGAACATAGATGTACCTAGATCCTTGTAATTCCCGAATCATCAACGACGCAGCAGAATTTTCAGCATCTTTAACTCTTGATTTTTCGTCTCCTTTCACAATCATAACATCATCTACAGTTTCAATCTTGACTGAGCAAATATATCTCTTGTCGTGAGAAGGGCCGTAATCTTTCTCAATTCTGCAAGCAAAGAAAAAGAAAACTAAAGATCGATTTGTTACATGTTACATAAAGATAGCGAAATGGAAAGGGAAAGGACTCCGAAGAACATTCGAAAGCAAATCCCAGTCATTGAACAATGAAATGATCAAAACAAGCAAACCAAGTCCTGGAATTTGAAACCACTTATCACCTGCACAATGTAGTAATTCCTATCGATAATCTTGTTTCAAATTCCAAGGGAATCTACACTTCGATTTGGACAACATGCACTGGCCTAAACTCTCTATTTCTACTAATATTTCACGTTTTCTATCTATGGTTCCTATGGAACTACATTGCAACAAATTCTTCTTTTTCTGATTTCCACAAATTTCTAGCCATCAAGATACACAATTTATGATTCTACACCCTTTCCTATGGAAATGATTTGAGTAGCCCTTATCAAAACAAGCAAACCAAGTCCTAGAACTTGAAACCACTTATCACCTGCTTAATGTAGTAATTCCTATCGATAATCTTGTTTCAAATTCCAAGGGAATCTACACTTCGATTCCCTTGGAATGGATTAGTCATCTTAAGCATCTTCAAGATAACCACGCGCTATTGTTATAATCAGGCACGCGTACATAAGCACGAAAGCTCAGTTAGTCCATGAACCAAAATAAAGCATGTAACTTGACTGTTAGTCAATTATGAACTACCTAGGAACAATCAACAACATTTCACTTTCAACTATAACATTATTCTCGAGAGCAAAACTCAAACCATAAGAAGTCAGAAAAAAAATTCAGCTCAGCAAAGATACGTACTGATACTGTGGTTTTGGCCATCTCTTCTTCACACAAACCTCATTTAGTATCTGCTTTGCTCCTTCAATCTCTGTTGTTCCCTCGATACACTTGTAATCAACATCCATCTTGGCATTGCTGTCCGGGAGAAATAACTTCCCCAAAGCTTCCCTTGCTGCGAGTACCTTTGCAGTTTCCTTCTGCTCGGAAGAAGCCGATGCAATTAACTTCTCATCCACATAAACGCTTGCAATGTACCTTTTCCCCACACTCTCGTGCTCGATTTTCACTTGCCTGTGGTCTTTTTTGCACAATTCGAAAAGCGTAGTCACCGGATGTGGTTGTTTCTGGAGAATTTCAGGCCCAACAATTGGCTCCAGTAGACTTGTAAAGATCTAAAAACAAATGCAAACGATATATCAGTCAATAACTTCAAAGACAAGCAAAGAAAATAAAGCAAAATTGGAAAAACACTTCGTGTCAAAACCTTTTAAGTTTCATTCAATTGGGAGGTCTAAATTCTTTGCTTCCTTCCTTTAAAAGTTCATCCAAATTAGGATGTTGGTAATCTCTAAATTTCGATTATCACCCAAATTCAACCGAATGTATGCGTGATAGTCCAAGAAGTCTAAAGGTTCACAGTATAGTTTTGGGTCACAAAATAGCATAACTTCGCACCTCCCAAAGAGCTTGCAGATCAAATTTACAGTCGACATAAACAGCCCCAGCCACAGACTCAACAAGGTCGGCCAGAACCTTGGGTGCTTTCACCTCCCCTCCATACAGAACCGTGTCATCCTCCTCTTCAACTGCCGATGCAAAATCTCTCACCTAAACAAAACCAAGAATCCATTTTGCTTAATAAAACAAATTATTTAAGCCGAGAGGCACACGCACACAATATGTACATATATGGAGACAGGCATCTACACACACACGCGTACAAACACACACATAGATGGTCATATGTGTACGTATTGTGTGTGCGGTACACGATATGTACATATATGGTCATACATGTACATATATATTGTGCGTAATATGTACATATATATTCTGGTTGAATGAAATCAAGGCGAAGTTTGAACAGAAGTTACAAATAAACTAAGCCTCCATAGTAAGTAAACGATCCTTCTAAGGTTCATTGCGTAGAGATACACACACACACACACACACATGGGGTTATATCTGCTACCTTCTCAACAAGAGCAGTGGCGTTGAGGCGGACGTAACAGTGAAGGCCATGCCGTACGGCGACTCTAGCGAACTTCTCGGTACTGGTGTTGGCAGAGCGGAGGAGAGAGAGTTGGCCGGGACCAAAGTCACGGTAAGCTAAATACACGAAATTGGAGACGGCGAGGCCCAAGGCAGCGTCGCCAAGGAACTCGAGCCGCTCGTACGACGCCGAATAAGTGTAGGAAGAGTGCGTAAGGGCATCCTCCAGTAGCCTCTTGTCCTTGAATCGGTAATTGAGGAGCTTTTCCACCGCCTTAACTGAACCGGAAATGTCCGTTACGCAATCCTCGTCGTGGGCGTCGCCGCCGTCAACGGCGGTTGTGTGTTTCACGATCCAGCTGCCCATTTCTTCAGAACCGCGTGTACAGAGTCCTAGAGAGAGAATTTGAAAATTTGGAGGTGAGACTGAGAGAGTAAATAGAGCAGAGCTCAGACGTCGTTCGTCGTTCGTACTTAAAGCTTGCGTAGCAAATAAACAAGTGATTCCTCAGTATTTTCCCTCAGGCATTGTTTGGTACTTTCTTATTCTTTGTTTGGTTTTTAGGGGCAAACCAGAAGGGAAAAGAATCTAGAAACAAAAACTCAAAACATTTAGGCATTGTTTGGGACTATAAGAAAAAATAATTGATTTTCCCTATTATTTGTTTGGCTTTTAGAGGAAAAAAACTAAAAGAGTCACAAAAGTTGTTGTGTTTTTCCCTCTCCTTTTTTACTCACAAAATTGTATTTTTTTTTCTCCATTTACTTTAAAACAAACATGTAAACTTAGGTCGAGTTTGAACTAAATAATTTCTTGTTCAAGACAATTGTTATTATTTGATATTTAGTGAGTTTTTGTACATTTTTTTGCTAATTTTTTTTTATTTTTCTCATTCCTCTTTGACAAAGAAATTAAAAATTAAAAAATATGAGCTGAGATTGAAAAAATACATATAAGATGACGTTAAAAATACCAAAAATAAATAAATAGAACTAACTAGGGTAAAAATATAATTGAGAAAATACATTTATCTCCTACCCCAAAGATTCGATTCGGCATCAGATAGAAGATACATCAGGACACACGTGCCGATCACATGCGGTTATAGTTGACTTGAGAATAGTTATCCGTACTTTATTTAGGCCGAGAAGGTCGAATATCTGGCCAGCCGACCTTAGAAAGATAGCTTGATAAATGGCCGACCTGAGAAAGGTGGCCCAGCATCTTGCCGATCTGAAAAGAACGGCCTGAGACACCATCAATCCGAGAAAAGCGATGAGCGACAGTTATTCTGAGATAAAAAAGAATCTCGTATAAGTGGAGATACAACTCTAACAAATATGGATGAGAAATTTATGGCCAATTTGATTAGAGAGTTGCTTTTCACCCCTCCCGCAAAAAAATAGGGAGGAAGGTGTGGCTGTCTAAAGACCAAAAAATCATTCTCTTGTCATTTTTTATAATATTGGTAATACTTATTTTAAGGACTTAATTTTGGGGAGAGAACTTTGTTTTAGCCTTATTTTGAAATTTTTTTAAAAATTTAGTTGACTAAAAATAATATTTAAAGATCGACTCGATTATTGAAAAAAATTAATTTCTTTTGTTCTTTTAAGTATTCTGTGATACTTAAAAATTTAAAGGCAAGTATTTAAATGTTTTTTAAAATATTTAAGTGGTTCATAGTACTTAAATTATTTTTCATCATTTTTTGTTTGAACATAAGGAGGAAACATATAAGTGTTCTTGCACATTAATTTTTTTATTTTGTTTCACACCTCATTGAACACCTTGAAATTTGTTGCTTTGTAATTTTGAGTTGATAAAACTAAAAAATGTGAATTTATATAGTCGGTAGTAAATTTGAAAATAATAATAGTGATGGTCTTGATATTTATATTGACTTTTAAGAATTTAACATGTGTTATTTTTATTTTTAATCATATATTTTTTAAAAAAGACAATAAAAAAGAGTGAAATATAACATAATGATATTTTTGTAATTTCGAGAAAAAAAAGGGAGAGAGAATGGGAGTGACATTTTTTAAATTTCAGAATAAGATTGGATATTTGTTCAGGAGGGGTGTGATTTTTGTCTTTGGGGAGGGGTGGAAAATAATGATAGAAGATAACTATTTGATGAAAAGTTATCTTATTAGTGACTAATCAGAAGACACTTCACTCCAATCAGAATCCTAAGAGAATTATGATTATAGATAAGTCTATAAATAATGATCCAAACCAAGAAAAAAGGTATGTTCTAGTGCATAATTTCGCTTGCTAATAGAAAATATTGGCTTGAGTAATTGTTCATCCCGTGAGCTTTTGCCTGATTTAATCATCGGAGTGTCTTCCTGTCACAGCGGCAGAGGGCTCTTTGACAATTTATTATTTTGCAGATCATAGGTCTACCCATATTGATAGCATTGTTTCTACTGGATATTGAGGTAATTAGCTTTCCGCCCAAATTGAGAAAATCTACCAATCTACAAAAACATATATATTTTTTATTTGTTTCCTCTTTATAAACTTTTCAGGATTTTTGCTTATTTTTTAAAACTTTTTAAATTCTTCATCAAGACGTGAAATATGTGTATGTAGAGCTTATATATCCAATTTGAATCTGTATTCACACTACAACCTTTGTGAAAAATCAAAGAGATCATTAACGAGACGACCATCACTATCACGTTTTTCGTAGTTCATATTTGTTCGTCTCTCCCTTTAATTAACTCAGATTTTGACTCCCTCGTGATGATATGATTATCATCATATGATATGTTCATAGTGCAATTTCTATGAAAAAATGACAAGACATATATAACTACCGTGTTTTTTGTAGTCCATCTTTGTTACTTTTTCCCTCAACTCAAATTCTGATTCCGGCCGGATCGTCAAAAATTATTTGGTTCCCAATTTTTTTTTTGCAAAAAACAACCCCAAATTCTAATTTGATGGATGAGATTCACTTTAGTGCGCAGTGCTTTTAAATATAATTGAATCTCATCCATTAATTTTAAAATTAATCGCTGGCTTTTAATTATTTTTCAAATTTTTATCAAGTTTTAATTAAAAAAATTTAACTAATTATTTATCTTGATAAAAAGAGTTAAAGATAAAAAATTCAATAAAAGTCTTAAAAAGTTCATTAAATATTAAAAAAATAGTCTTAAAAATATTAAAAAAACTAAATATTACTTTTGCAGCAGGTGAGAGAGAAAGTGAAAGTGTCTTCTTTTGTACAGAGTTGTTGTGGTGGTGTACTTGGGAATAAAAAACACAAAACTTAGGAATGAAGCAAATTATATTTTAACCTTTAAATATTCGGGAAAAAGAAACCCTCAAATTTTAGTGGTGAATCAATTCCCTTTTTGACGGGCAGGAAATTTCCTAGCAAGATCAGGGACACCTCAAAGGGTTCTCTAAGTGAAAATCGAGATGAACTGTGAACTTAAATATTTTGAAATCGAACTTTAACAATTATATATTTGAGATTATTAGAAATTTATCCGTTTGTTAATTTCAGAATCTCAATGACAAATTGGCAACATGTGGGATATATTTCAAATTGACCGAATACCTTCATTATCAAAAAAAAAAAAAAAAAAAATTAGGGTCGGTCAAATTGTTGCTCTCTTTAAATTATTCGTTCGCAATGTTGCCTTTGTTTTTGATGCCGAATAATGTTCTTTCTTTGGTGACCTTTCCTTTGTATAGTGGGCTAGCCTCAAGAGATTCGCCTACCATTTTATGGAGGAAAAAATACTCTTTGATAGGCTTTTATGCTAATTCCGTCATAATAATCGACGACTTTGATAAAAAAGGCCGAAACATGACCTAAGAGCATCTAAACACAAAAGAAGCGCCTTCAAGCTTAGCCCGCTCACTCTTACCCGTTGAGAAGAATAGACTCGCTATTAACTAGATTATACTTATGTACTGGGTGAATGCACTCACTCCTTCTACTGCGGCCCTATTTGGCCAAACTTTTTTTTTTGACTTATTTTTTATCTTTATTCAAATTTTTTTTGTATTTGTTATTTTTATGTCATTTTTTCGTGGATTATTGGTTCGTATCGACGAAAGGAATCTAAAAAGTATAAAATTATGTCCAAAAGTTAAAAAAAAGTCACTAAAGACGAAAATAAGCCAACACGGACGCTGTTTTTGACTTATTTTTTGTCTTTTCTGAATTTTTTTCAAATGTAGCCGATGATTGATAATTTTTCTGAAAGCTCTTGTCGAGACGAACCAACAATCATTAAAAAATTGATGAAAAACAAAAATTAAAAAAAAATTTCAAATAAGGACAAAAAGCTAAACAGTGAATAATCCAATAATAACCACAGGCCAAATGGACCCTGCATCTCCGTGACCTAGCCAAAGGGACAAAGAATCCTTACTAGAAGCGAGAAACCGTTGCCCTTGTTGGCGAAATAAAAAAAATAAAACTACACACACATACAATTAGCTCGCAGTACCAGTCACACAGTCTTATACAGTATTTCAAAATTAAGGTTAAATCGGCCTCAAACTCTTATGGATCTTGCGTCAGGATCCTCCATGACGCAGCATGCAAATTCTCTCGCTCAAATTCCCTATGTTGGAATTGCCCTAGACACTCCGTGGGCTAAGTTATAACAACCTGTCAACCTCTTGTGCCTGAGCACGAGCATGGAAAACTGCCTGCCCACGATGATGTCGTACTAAGATAGCCGTACTGAAAAATGCAGCCACAGCTTAATCACCTCATTTTCAAGAAATGTAAAGAGGAATTGTTTTTAACTCCCCACGAGTCTTTGTTCGGAACATTTATAGTAATGGAGAGAAAATTGTCACATAGCAACCAGCTCGCATGGTTTGTTGATTCCACCAACTAGACCCCAACATATTTATATCTGGATCTACATCTGCATCTGCATCTTAATACTTGTGTCGCAAACAATTTACATAATGTCTTCCCCACATGTTTTCGAGTTCAACATGTAATGCGTACAGAACAAAAGGTTCACGAGTCCGGGACATTCAAACTAGGATTCTACTAACCACCACCCTTGCAGCTAAAGACCGGTGATATTAGAAACACTTATACGGAATGCGCATTGACACACACACAAAACCCTTTCTGACACACATTAGAGGCAACACGATACGAAATATTTATATCCAACACAATTATATCCGAACTTGCATCTGAACATTTGTGTCCCAAACATTTTCCAAAATGTTCTTCCACCGGGTTTCGAAGAAGTTCAACATATACAGCAAAAGGTTCACGAGTCGAGGAAATTCAAACTAGAATTCTACTAACCACCACATGATGCATATTGAGACACATTTTTATGTTCGGATATGCATCTAAACATTTATGTTGCAAAGATTCTCCATAATGTTTTCCCCACATGTTTTCGAGGAAGTTCGACATGAAATCCATATACGACAAAAGGTACACGAGTCTGGGATATTCAAATTGGGATTCTAAAGGCGGAGTGATATTAGAAGCACTTCGTATGAAATGCACATTGAGATATATATAAAACCCATTTTGACACACATAATAGGCAACACACATCGGAGGATGCAAGACACTTATATACAACACATTTATATCCGAATCTAAAACACTTGTATCCAACACATTTATATCTGAATCTAGATATGAACATTAGTGTCACAAACATTTTCCAGAATGTTTTTCCCAGATGTTATCGAGGAAATTCAAAATGAAATGCATATACAACAAAAGGTTCACGAGTCCGGGATATTCAAGTTAGGATTCTACTAACCACCACCCATGTGGTTGCCGCTAAAGGCGAAGTGATATTAGACACACTTAGTATGAAATGCACATTGAGATATATATAACCTTTTTTGACACACATAAGAGACAACACACAGCCCATTAGCCAGTCGGTAGCAATTCCCATCATAAATTATTTTGATGATTAAAACTTAAGAAAATACAAATAAGGCGGACAAAAGCTACGAAAGAAAAGCACAGGAAGGAAACAGTTGGCTTATTTTGCTATAAATTATCTAGAAAAAAAAGCCAAGAGAAGGGTGGGTTTGTCCGATTAGCCCAAATCTTTATACACATAAATACTTAACAATTAGGTAGGATAAAAGGCAGGGTAGATACTTCACCCATAATGCTCTCAGCCTGTAAAAGTAACAACTGATGAAGCCAATGCTAAAAAGCATTGCATACCCAGTTTAGTTCACCAGCATGTGATCATATCCTCCCCCAGCCTGAAGTGGCGGCCCTCGCGGTCTTTGGACATTGTGAAGCAATTGCTGTAACCACCTTCTCGTCGTCGGATCTTCCTGAAAACTATAAAAGTGAGCATCCATGGAAATATGAATTGAGGAAATAAATTGGGTTCCTCCCAAACAATCACACCCAACTCCCCTGCTCTTTCAATATCCTTTGTAGAACAGTAGAAGGTCTGCAGATTGGGAGATTTTGTAGTGCACCTTTGCACTACATTGCTATAATGCGGCAAAACGATATTTGGTTCACATTTAAAGTTGTTTAGAGAGTTTTCAAAATAATGCAAATTTAATTAGGCTCTAAAAAACTTTAAATGTAGGCACAACTACGTCGTTCCGCTGCAGGACAAGACTGTTGCATCATAGCCCTCCCGAAACCAAGGTCTATTGTACAAGTTTAAAAAAGCATCATTATTTTCAGAAACCAAAGCACAAAAATGTAGCTTTCCATTTTCTACCCTCTTTTTCTAGTTCTTAGGCTGGTTAAAAAGGATAGGAAAAGAAATAAAAATTTAGCTTTTCCACTTCATCTCTTCCTTTGCCAGTGCAGATTCTTCCAAAATACTTGATCCAAATCCTTATGGAATTCGACAGTCCATTCTCCACGTGCGAGGATGCCGATTACTATCAGCCAAACCAAAGTGATAGGATGTTATACCGGCGACCAAACTATAGCACTAAAATAAACCATGGTGTTTGGACCGATAAACCAAAACTACCCGGACTATTGCCCAAGAGGATAGAGAATGCTCATTTGCAGCTCAAATAGGAGGTTATTTACTATAAATGATATGCGACTGAAGTGCAATAGTGAATACCAAGTATGCTAAAGTTAAAATGAAAACCATAAAAATGTTGTGCTACTAATGCGTGGTGCAATAGTCAATATCAAGTTAAGAGGACTCTTTAATATACAGAAGTTCAGAGTATCAAATTCCAACCAGTACTTACGCAAAGGCATTCACTAAAGGTTGCATCTCTGAGCATGTCTGGCAGACAATTTCTTAGTGCATCACAAGCCCTGCTCACGAAGACAAACAAGTCTGATGCAGCATATATAAATAAACGCATATTATTTCCTTACAAGTAACCCGGAAACGAGGGGCGCATGGATATCTTCATGATCTATTATGATATCAATAGCAACTTTATCCAAACTACACAACTGACTAACCTTTCATTATCAGATAGTCGAAGATAACAACGAATAATATGCTTAAGCAGGCGTGATGAGGGTTGTTCAGCAAGTGCTGTAACCATATTTCCCAAAACTCGACCTACAGCGAAAAACCGCTCTGCTGTGGTGCATATGTAGTCCAGGCCCACATCGTCCAATAAAATCTTTTGAACGATAAATGTTGCAACCTGCCAGCATAAAATTTGATCAGACTTCCATCAACCTGAAAGCGGATTAGGGAGTTCAAAAACACTTTGTTGAAATTGATTACAAGGTGAACATTGTTTGAAAAAGTGTTATATCAGCTAAAAAGGAACAAATATGGAATAGTGATTTTTCGGTATCAAAGGTACCATGGACATCGACTCATCTGTTACAAAAGAATTGCGTGCCAATGTGTGAGCTTAGCTTTACTGACTCTTGTCTGCCTTAACAACCACACCTGTTTTCTTCCGATAATCACATAAGAAGCCAACAATCACATGCGCTTAAAATATGGATCAGAAGCCATTTCCCGTATAATTCACCACTCTTTGATTCACATTTTATAATCAAGACAAGCATATTTCAGGTAATAAATGTTGGACCAATATCATATGTTTCAGTTGATGCCTCCAAACTCCAAGATTGTTTTCGGTTACATTGCAACAAAACTAGAACTACATCCAGGGAACCTACAGCAGATTTATCTCGGTTATATGTGCCAATAATATCCAATATATAGGAAAAATTCTTCAAGTTAACATATAGAACACCTTTGACTAAGGAAAGGAAAACAATGATAAATATCTCAAAAATTATCTTGTTTATTATCCAAAGGTGAATTTGAAGAGTTGAAAATAGAAAGAATCCAATATCCTCTTTAGGCTTTTCTATAGCTGATAATGTGTTCATAGTGAAATAGATGCATTGAAATAACTGGGACATAGGTAAATGAGACATTAAAAAAGGATACAAGTGATGCTTAACTGTCTTTGAAAGTTCACTGCCCATCTCCATTGTTCTTAGGCACAATGGAATTATTTCTGTCGATAGAAGGAAACTGATAACCTCGGTATCATCAACCTGAAATAGAAAAACAGCAATGCTCTCATTTTCAACAAATATTTCAAAGCATAAAAAGAAAAAAGTAATGCAACCAATAACTTTCAGCACTTTCAAAAGAGCTGTCTGTCCTCAGAGTTATAGAACGCAGAAAACAAAAGTGAATTTTTGGTTCTAATGTTTTATATCTTCTGTTCTCCATTTTTTTCAGAAAATAAAAAACCAGTTGATGGCAAGCAGGCAGAAAGTGTTCCAAAGACACTCAATTAGTGTATATACCAGAGGAAAACTACTAAGAAATCAAGTTAAATTTTTAAGTTCCAAAGCATATTTATTCAGTTTAATTTTAGGCTAGGAAGAAGTGGCAAGTTCAAGAAACATTATTATTTCTGTGCATCTTCTTCTAGCTTTTGTCAACTTCCCAGTGTGAAAGACCCTAGAATTTTGGAAACACGAAAAACATTATAATTACTAATGTGTATCCTCCTGTTTTCAATATCATCCCTACTCCTGCATAGGGAGTTCTTGCAAAAGGATAGGTATTCACGATGTTTATGCACTTCCAATGATCATAATGTTTCACTCATATATAAAAAGGAGCATGCATACTTATGAGTCATGACACATAAAAAGAAACATCAGGAGGACGAAGCACCTTCACCAAAGCACCAATGACGCCTAAGGAAGTAAGCCTCAAGTACTCAAACGGCCTTGATTTGCTTGTCGTATTAAGGAAAGGGTATAGATATAGAGGAATATGTGCTGCAAAGGAGAAGCCATTGGGTAGGAAAATGTCATTATATCTAAAGAGACTTCTGCAAATATATGCATCAAGAACAAGCCATGGAAAGAATGAGCTGTTTATCTTATTCTAAGAGAATGCATTCTGAGGAGCAACTCTACTGACTTCAAAGTCTAAAGGTAGAACAATAAACATGAACTGCTAAGATATATATTCAGGCATTATAAAAAGAAGTTATCCTACAGGCTACGGAAGACATGTAAAAAGTGATCAAGGGATATAATACCTGATATGATTGGAGAAATTTAGACACATGCATCAGTAATAAAGTCTAATCATCTATTGGCAAGTTGCACACATAATGCACAAGAGGGCACAGGGGTTCCTCTAGATACATCATAACCACAAATGTGCTACTATTGAACAAAGTGGTGGAAGCACCCATGGTACAAAGTGCGACATGGAAACCTCGAAAAGGAGTAAAGAAGTGTTATTCAGCTGTAGGTGTTCATAAGGGTACTAACGGTCGCAAAGTAGATGTCTCTTGCTGTAGCAAAACTAAATGCTAACAAGAACACCACACTATTTATCTTTTTTTAATTGGTACCTAAGCTAGCTATAATGTTTACCTTCGTGGCACCAAATTTTTTCTTTTATTCTCCTAAGACGGTAGCTTTACTGTAGAGAAATAAGCAGTTGGAGAAGATCCAAATGCAAATGAAATGCAGCTTGTAGAGTTTGATGACATTACTGAATCTTTGGTGAATTTGATTATAATTGCAAATGAAAAAAACTATCAGCAAGCTATTTCCCCTAGGATCATAAACACAGTCAGATCAGAGTAAAAGTTGAAAGACTAACATGGTAGTATGGTACCATGAGTAGCATAGAGGGGAACACTGAAATTGTATTCTCCCTTCATACATTAGCATGTTGTGTACCGGCGTACCGTTTCGGATTTATCGCTAAAATTAATATACATATTTTAAATAATATCTTTTAACAAAAAATCATACTAAACATAAAAATAAAGCATCACAATTTAAAAATAAATCACCAAACATAAAAAAAGATAATTTTAGCCTCAAATTATGCCTAATTATCCCCAAAAAAAAATATTAATTGATGTTTTAATTTTTTTTTAAATACAAACTGGTACGGTACGGTACCACCCGGTATTGTTCAGAACAGCCGGGAACAATTGCCGGAACGGTACTCCGGTGGTCCGGTACCGTTACGAGGGCGGTACGGGACGGGATTGACAACTTTGTTCCAACACAAATCATCAGTAAACAGAAATATACCTAAGAAAGGCTTGTAGGACTAACGTTATGCATACATTAACATTAACTACAATTGCAAAATAAAACTCCTTAAAGGTAATAAAACCTTTAGGTGTTAGGACAATCCACGAGAATTACCATTGAGGAACAACATTCTTGTGTCTGGGTGAGAGGCCACACACTGCAGAAGAACAGACAACGTACATACAAAATTAATAAAATCAATTAAGAAGGACAAAGAAGGATACTATGATTTTGACATCAAATATTACTCAAGTTTCAGTATCATCCTCCAGCTTTCCACTTTTCTATTTCAGCCCTCAAATTTTTATAATTAAGCCAACGAACGCCAATGATTAATAACGGCAGGAAAATATAACTCTGTATTAGACCGCTTTTATCCATTATACCCTAAACTGAATTCGAGATTCACTTCTCTATACACATGGATGTTTGCATCTCCAAGTTTGATTGCACCAGACAAATTTCCTTCGATACATTGATACATAGGGCCCTTTCCTCAAGCTGTTAGGATTGCAACTTAATTGTCTCCTCCCTGTGGAAAAAAAATACCCACCAAGGAACCCCAAACAGCTCTACTAGACTTAATACACAACTTCTGATGATTACCCTCTGCCCTTGCATTAAAACTTACAGAAAAAGGAATGACGCTGTAAAACAAAAAGAAGTAAATGGTAAGATACCTGAAGGAGGGCAAGCGCATTGCAGACTCGGTTAGATTGTGCTGGGGTAAGGTTGGGTGGTGATAAAACAGGGTATATGGAAACTATCTCCTGTAATTAATGAGGAATTCTAGCATTAATCATACAAAGGGAAATATGATAACCATCCAGACAGTTCGTACAAACAAGTCACAAATATATCAATGTGCGGAGCATTAATTATACATTGGATCAAGCTCGCATAAAGTCTACCCATTAGGCCCAAAGGGTTTCCACAAATGTGCAGTACTCGTTCCAATCTGGACTATGCTCCTAATCCATACTGAAATATCAAAATGACTTCATTATATTCTGTTTTACTGTCCCAAAACTACAATTGGGTTCCATCCTTCCTCTTCTTCTACAACTTCCTACAAAAAAACAGGATTTGTTTTCTCCCATGCTCTTGCTCCACTATCACCTTACAATTTCAAGTTTCCATCCCACCAAGTCAATAATGCGAGCTTTGTGATCAGGATTTGTACTCTCCCATGCTCTTGCTCCAGTATCGCCTTACCATTTCAAGTTTCCCCCCAACTATGTCTAGCTGCTACACCAGGAATGAGAAGCCCAAAGCCAGAATCCAAGGCTATAATCGTTCGATTTATTAGAATTTCGATATTCAGAAAATAATAAGATGACTGAAGCTGGAAGCTTTATCCGCGCCGCCTACGTACCCCGGTCTGGGGTCTGGGGATCAAGTCCAAACACACTTCTGTTTATCTGAGTAATGATTATGGTGCGCCAAGAGAAGCTAGATCACTGCGCATTTGAACCCCAGTTTTGAGTTTCCTAAGGTATGTTTAGGGAGTAGCCCTTTCATACTATAATAATTTCAACTGCACTTCGTGACTGGGCCCAAGTTCGATGGTTATTTAGATTTTGATAAAATGAAACAATTTTACACGAGATGTTGATATCTAACCCAAGGGGCTGAGTATACTGGAAAGAATCGTAATCCGACCCCCTTCGATTGCTTGTTTTAACCACGCAGTGTAGACTGTCTATCATCATATGGATATTTCCCTCTGTGGCCAATTTTTTGTTTAAAGATCTTCACGTCTCCTCTACATGTTGTGTGACTACCATCTGATGAAATCTGAGTGTCTCAAATTTGTTAAATTTCCAACTTATTTCATTCCCACTATTTCAAGCACTCTATAAATTATACTTCAACAGGGTTACGAAATCGACAAGGACATGTACAACGTATGTCTTTGTGTTTTGGGTTTCTGGAATATCAGCAGCTAACATTAAAAATATTGGCTGTCAGTCATGAAGCTTGTACTCACTGTGGCCAAGCCAAAGTCGATCTAGAGCTCGTGCAGTAGGGTGGGCCCAGTATTGCATAAATGTGGTGGTCAGTCCGAGCCAATAGTTATGATATGAGTTTATGTTCAAAACAAGAAATATGGATTTGTGCAGTGAGTTGCATTAAGCAGGAACATCCAACCCTTTTTTAATGTGAAAGCTCCTTAAAGGAACACTATCTATCTCTGCTAGACAAAAGAAAAGCTAAGAAAAAGAAATAAAATTACTCTCGGAAAAGACAAGCACATAGCCTACAATTAGGATTTAGGATGAATGTGCTACAAACATCAATTGAGGGGAGGAAAACGATGACGAAACTTGTTCGTAAAGTGTGGAGCATACCTGTAAGAGTGCAGCAGTAGTACCGAAAGAGTTCCACAATAATGGAGCCAAATCTTGAAATAGTTCTCTCTTCTAGAAACAAACAAAACAACAGGATAAAAAGCCAAATTATGAAATAACTTTCTGTTGTATAGACATAAGACCAAACCCATTGACACAAATGATCAGTGAGTTAATTCTTGCTATTGGGTTTGTGATGGACCTGGCTGGTTTTCAATTCAGTTTCCCTTCTAAACGGGATAAAGCTGATTGCTGAAGTCACATAGCAACAGGAGCTTAAGAAACAAATTGCACTGACCTATTACTGAAGTTGCAATACTTTTTCTTTTCAAACCTAGAACAAGCTCCCTCTTCCATTCATGCGTTGTAAAGTCAATCATTCTCAGTTCGAAAATCACCCCAGATATGTATATTTTTTAGGTATTTTGATAAATTTGATGTTTTGCCCCACAATGTCATATACATGTAATAGATACTTGGTCCAGGTGCCCATATACATACGCCCCAGATCATTCTAGCATGAGGAAGCCAATCCACAGGAAACTAAAAATCACTGTATCCCATAAACCATCAAGCATTATCTCTTGCATGCATCAAGTGACTTTTGCAACGATATCTAAGAATGGAAGCCTTCTGGTGTTAACAACCAAAAATCACCATTTTACAAGTCATTAGCTATGTTAGTCACCAATGTACCTACAATGACTCTGCATGTCTCTCAAACCATTTCCATCGCCCAAAAACCACTTCTTGCAAGCCAAAAGAAAGTTCGAACTAACAAGCTGATCTGAAAACAAGTATCTATCTCATCATAGGAAGGTATTAACATTTTTTCCTTCGGAAATCAAAACAAATTTCCAGCCAATTGTTTCCCTTCTCTAATCCGTTTTAATGTAGCATTCCACAATTTTCTCAGAAACAAAGCAGAATTGCTTACTAGCACAAGCATTTCACCTTCAGCCTACTGCATGTTAGAACCTATAAACAGCCAAATTGACATAAAAACCAAGACTTTCCATTTGGTACACTTCAGAAGGGAAAAAAGAAACTCTAAGAAATTTAAATGGATTAGAAAAAAAGAGAAATTTTTTACAAACAATTGATCAGTGCAGAAGAAACTGACACATATGCAAAGAAATGAACAGACCACAGTCCACACACATGCATTTCAATACCTTGGAGAGCTCGAGAAGAGCGTTCTCGCGAAGATCAGGGTTGCTGAGGTCGAGCACCAACTGCTCCGCCGACTGCATTATCCGATCCCTATTCGCCGGAGCTCCAACGCCGTTCGTAACCGACGAGCCGGCACCGTTGGAAGAAGAGTTTGAGGAATGAGATTGAGACAGAGAAACCATTTCAGGCTCCTTTTCTCTCACTTTCTCGCACTTCCCCTCCGATTGTTTTTAGAGAGAGAAGGTACAGTGTGAAGAAATAGAGACGAAGGGTGTAATGCGAACAAAACTTGAAGACAGTTGTTGCGTCGATGTACACGTGCGCGCGTTAACGGAACACAGGTGTTAAGAAGATGTAGTACTGGTAACGGACGTGGCGTTACGCGCTGTTTTTCTGCGTGATATAGGACTAACAGAGGCGGAGTTTCGCTTTGCCGTTCGTTTTTCTTGTAACGGCCGTTGATGACGTCAATAATCTAGAGATAAAATGAATTAATTTCTCGATTGCATGTAAACTCCGGAGATAATACAAGCAGATAATCCTTTTATCATATTTATTTGATATTAACGCTCATTGTCTTTTTAATTATTTTACTTTTAGTCTTTAAATTTACATTTTATTAATTTTTGAATTAATCATTTATCTCGATAAAAGTATAGAAAGAAAAAAAAATCATTAAAGACAATTTTTTCGAGCAGAACCGTTTTTTACTACTTTAAATATTTTTAACATCACCATATCTTACCTTCTTTATTTTTATTGTCAAGACGAATAAAAAAACATAAAATAAATTGTTAAAAATATTAAAAAATACAAAATATTAAGTAATACTTATTAATTGTAGTAGCCTAATTATCGAACTTGAACCTTGATGAGAAATAACACTTAATCATTAGTCTATTAGTAATAGTTGAAGACAACACAAAGATGCTTAGGTGCTGTTTGGAAACATTATGAATTTTTTCTACTTATTACTTATCAAAATTTTCAAATTGGAATATTTTTTTTCTCCATATACATACGAAAAATAACGGTTGGCTAATGAGGATTCAATGATACTGTGATGCATACCCGATACAAGCACTGAAACACCAAGAAAGACAAAGATAGGTGCAAAAGATTTGTACTATAGAAAGAAAATTGAACCCTAAAGAGCACTTATTTACCACTTTAGGGGGTGGGGGTTTGGAGAACGTGTAGTTTAATTACTAACCATTGCTAGTTTGATCTTTTTGAGAACCACATGAATTACTACATACTCGATTCAAATGGTTCTCGTCAACTTACGTGACATTCGCTATAAAAGAAAATACGCAAACAATTTAGCAAAGCAAACAAAACTTAGTGGTCAAACAAGTTCTTCTTTTTTTGACTTTATAAATCCACATGTTACCAACTATTGATTTACCTAAAGGAAGAGAGACTCAACCACAAGTAGCAAACCAATAGTTCTAGTGCTACGATCTCTTTCCACACAGAGCTACTTGTAGAGTTGAGATGCAGCATCTGCAAAGATATCGGGATTAGCTTTTCAAAAAAAAAAAAAAAAGATATCGGGATTAAATTAAAAATAGCAACTAATCTCAACATGAAAGTGCTGAAAGAATTCATAAGCGAAAAAAATCTCAACTATCCTTGATAATAAGTCAAATATTTTCCTAGAAAATTTAGCTTGCAAAAGTATTCTAATCTCTCAGCGGTATGAACTCTTGACACCATACCTTTTGACTCAGCATCAATGATTAAAGAAAATTGTGATCATCCTTAAATGTTTGAAAGCACATTGTCCATGCTCATAAATAGAAAGTGTAATATCTCTCTAATAATGATCTTACATATATCATTTACAAATACAACATTTCTCAAATGAATAATACTACGCGCACAACTATTCATGTACAAATCCGGACACAGGTATATCTTTGTGGGCTCCAGGTGAATCCAACGATTCCAGACACATCGTGTCTAAACCTCTGCATGAGTGGTCGTGTGCAAAGACTTTTTCTTCTCAAATAGGGGGCAAATTTGTAAAGTGAAAAACCTACTCAATAGTCTAGCAAAACTGCCCCCTGGTGCAGTCACACCCTGTTGGAGAGAACCTATTCGAATCAGATAAACCACAAGATTTCAGTACCTACGCAACTGATTGATTGTTCAACCCTTATCAACACAGCCCCTGAATAGCATATGAATCAAGAGAATCATCATACCAAAATTTTGGGAAGTCCAACTACAGCACTCAAGAACATCAAAAAAAACTTTGGTGTTCCAAACGTGCCTTTTTGTCAAGTCACGAGTCGACCTGATGAAATACGGGTCATTGTTCAAACAGCTCCCTTCCATGATGATAGCAGAATGATAGAGCTTCAGCGCGCGCTCGAGCGAGAGAGAGAGAGAGAGCAGTAGTCAACCACAATGCCCAGTGCTGTACACGACTGGAGGCCCAGTGCTGTACACGACTGGAGATGACCGACGATATGTGTGCTTCAAAGTTAATGGATCCTTCATGCTTTCTATCAAAATTTACCCTTCAACTCTTTTGCAAGAAAAAAGGTTACCCACAGAAGCTAAACAAGGTTAATGGGACCAATGATATTGGCTTCTAGTCCTCGGAAAATACAAATGGAGCTCTGGAAAATTCAGAATGCACAGAAGTTCATATTCTCAGAATCCGGGTCAATTTGTAAACCTGCAGGGGAAGCAACTGATGAGTCCCGAAGGCACAGAGGCATTGATCAATGATCCCAGTCTAGAGAATTATATGTAATCATTATCATTAAGAAGTCCAAACTACAACTGCATTTCTAATTAATTGGTTAAGGTGGGATGTCATGTCACTTCTAAAGGTCTTCCCCAAGAAGAAAATATCGGTTATGCTTAATATCTTTAGTTTGGTATGTATTGATTCTGCTCTTTATTCGACTAGTTTTTTCTTTTGTATGGTGTGGTTCCTCTACACCTTGAACACCAGAACATTAAACTATAAACAAACCTGAGCACTTCTATTAGGAAGCGACACTTCCAAGCAATTTCGGAGACCATCCATTCTGCCCAGAGAGAGAGAGAGATGTTATTAAGCAGGAAGAATAGAAACTTACCACAAAATTATGTAGAAAACAAAAGATGCTGGAATTGATGCATGGAAAGAGCAGAGAAAGCTATTGACTACCTTCTACTAATAGTTCTTCGAGTATATTGGTCCTGCCCAATCCGTGCTTCACCACCGTACTTCTTTTCATCCGTATTCAGTATGACCTGTGTCAACCACAAGCTAGTTGGATGAAGAGCAAAGAAGGATTGAATCCGATATTCTCGTGCGCAAAACAGATAGGAATCAACAAATTATAAGCCATGTGATTGTCATTATGCACCAAAGAGAAAGATAATCGTTATTCTAGTACTTTTCTCTTGGCAATTAATAACCACTCCAGATGTTATTCCCATCGACATTCAGGGGGTCCATGTTAAAGCACTGGCTCTTACCACAAGGATTAACCATACAAGTAGTAGAAGCTTTAGTTTAGAAAAGCAACAAGAGATGCCACTTACTTGATACTCTCCGGCTTCTTCCACGCCTACACTGCATCTTTCGTATGACTTTGCGGGATGAAAATTGAATATGAAAAGTAGGGGACCCCTTGAGTAAGATATCACCTGTACCATAGGAGTAAATGGTCTTCACCTTTCGGTAATAGACTAATAACAAACTAAGGCGTGCATAAAATGCACTACAAAACAAAAAAGCAAATCGAAAGAAGCAAAAACATGTGAGACAAGATTTCTACAAGAGGAAGACTCGTCGATTAAAACTTTAAGGGACATGTTTTCAAATTCACTCGAGTCACTTTAGCATATAAAAACTATGAATAGCACCAATGGATGCTGGATGATCACCAAGACTGTAATGCTTAATATCTCAGTGCTACAGTGTGAAACACTGCTTCACAACCTACGTGACATTATTGCGAAGAAATATAACTCTACATATGTAAGGGATATGGACAACAAGGTACTCAGCATACCCATGGATTCTCCCTTTTCTATTAGTATGCCTATGACGTAATGTTGAGACAATTGCTTTTCCATTTCCCAAACAAGATAATTTTAAAGAAGCTCTCTTGCATATGGAAGTTTTATACAGATTGAACACGCATAAATTGAATACGGAGAGGAGAGTAAATATACCATATTAGTATCATTCACATGGTGAATGTTTGGAAGTCCCCTTGAAAGAATCCTTTCCTTTTCATCCATGTGCATCATGTCCTGAGGAAAAGGAAAAGGAGAAACTGGTTCAATTTTCTGTTAATGAAATCCGCTCACTAATCACATAAGACAGATGAATCATTTTCTACTTCAGACATTTGCATAGTAGGAACATGAGTATATTACTGTGCTAGATCAATGAGCAATTAAAACTAGAGATTTAGTCCACTCAATCATATCTAGCCCCTTCTCTATGGTACTAGTTGTTGCTTCATCGAATTTGCTTCACTAGTAGGTTCACGACTCGACTTTGATCGTTATGGGCTAGTACCAAGATCGAATCCTAGACAAGCAGACTTAATTTTAACAGCCGGAACAGTAAGAATGAAAGTGGCTCCTTTAGTGAGATTATATGAACAAATGCCTGAACCAAAATATGTTATTGCTATGGGAGCATGTACAATTACAAGGGGATGTTCAGTACTGATTCTCATAGTACTATTCGAGGAGTCGATAAGCTAATTCCTGCGGATGTTCACTTGCCAGGCTGTCCACCTAAACTGGAAGCATTTATCGATGCTATAACAAAACTTTGTAAGAAAGTATCTCAACAAATACGAATATCTTCATAAAGATTTCTGATAAAACTGCAACAAAGCAAACTAGGGTGTAGCATGTATTTAAGTGTTGGATCCATCTTATTGTCATGCCCCAAGGCACTAGGATAGGTCCAGACTTTCCTTCATGCTTGAGAATAAAATGGTTTCAAAAAACTAAAGTAGAGCAGTTTATGCATGAAATGGAGCCTACGGTAGAATTAACTTATGCATGCTGGTTACATGTATCTATCTCCCAGAAGACATGTCAAACACAATACCCCGACAAAATTGAAAGAGCACGAGGCAGTAAAATACAAAGAAATCCAAGTCTTTTCTTTGGTGATAAGTACAGAGAAGTCCAAGTTAGAAACATTCACATAGAGCTGAAAACATCATAACAAGAATAAAGTATCAAGTTTAAAATAACAAGTGGTTGGCACCTTATCAAAGGAAAACAGTTCCAGATGCACTTGAGTTTTCAACAGATCCCAGTCACGATTAGCGAGTGAGGATGAGAAATTGTTACTTGGCATTGGGAACTCTACCCTCTGGAACCAAAAATACAAGAGTTAAGTGGATGTACTCTGTTCTTCGACGATGTTGAAGTGAGACAGACTTACCTTTGGATGTCCAAATTCATTACCCATGAAATTGAGGTAAGCATGGCCGCCAATTGTAAATGAAATTAATCTGATCAACTTAGTACCAAAAAAAATATATATATATTAGCATAAACAGAATCAAACACACTCTTAAAAGTTAAAAAGTAACCAGCGAGTCATAGCATCATATGATTCACAAAATTTCTACCAAATCTATAACAAAAGGGAGCATATTGCCTTAAGAACAGGCATATCCAGGGATCTTTACTATCAATACTCCCGAAGATGAGTTTGTTGTGGAATAAAAGAGACGTATCACAAAGAAAACAAAGGTCTGCGTAAACGGCTACTGGCCAGTTTTTAGACAATAGGAACCCCCTCCCCCCAACAGGAATCCCAGAAAAACAAAGCACTTGCTTGATGAGTCCCTGGATAGTTACAAATTCAAACAGCACCAGAGCATATTTGCACTGAGAAGGTCCATTTTAAATGCAATGACAACCTTATGAAAACCCAGAGATGCCTAAATCAAAATAATAAGAAGAGCACAAAATGTTAAGTTAAATGAGAACAAAAGAACAACAGTGTAGCATACTTTATGCAGTGAACACCCTCTAATCATTGATGCGTTTCTGTCAGAAGCATGCCCCACCGTTTCACCAAGCAATATTTCTGCAAATGAACGTCCTCCAGATATGGACTGCAAGGCCAGGGGGGACAATGAGACATAATTCTTCCAAACTAAACAACAAAATAACAAATTCCATGCATATATTATCATGTATGATCTAGCTCTTCATACAAGGGAAGATCATTACCTGGTTGTGATTTTCAGCATACAGTAGCATTTTATCAGCACTGTGCCTGTTTCCCGTTAATATGCTCACAATCTAGAAAAACATGTAACGAAACAAAAACACATTACAAGGAAGTAATAAAATCCCCTTTGATAACAAAGATGGACTATGATGGGTAGACGACAGAACCTTACTCATGTTCCAATCATGGTCAGGAACATTCTCCAGTAACGATGACCACATCTCAGATGCAGAAAGATTGACAAAGTAATCAAAGCCCAATCCTCCTTGAGAAGTGGGCTCTGATAATCCAGGATAAAGTGTTGCCTGAACAATAATGCAAGACAAGATCATAAATGACTGCACGGCCAAAAAAAATCAACATCTGTACTTTGTAGTGACTCGAGAAATTACTGATAACAGGATACATATAACCCCACAATGTAATATTGAGTAACTCGTATTCTGATAAACATTTTCACTATTTAGCCCTTGATGGGAAGGCGTATTAAGACAAGAAGAAGAAGAAAAAAAAAAATTCATAAGAGGGACTAAAAATTTATAACCATGGCTCCCCAGTCATGGCAAGCACCTAGTAGTGTGGAATCTGCAGACCCAATTCTTGAAAGAAATTACAAGATATCATATCCAGAGTCTCCAGCTGATTGTGGAGCTTTGGGAGTAGGGACAATGGAAGCTAATAGTAATTAAACGCTTTTACTTAACAGGATCAATCAAGGTCAGTGTCACCAAGAGCACGGATATTGGTTAATATAGTGGAAATGAATAATAACGTGACCATAAATAACTTTAGTTTTTATGTGGCCATTTGAAACAATATATGAAAATGCCCATGCAAAAACTTCATAAGATAAGACCACTGGAAGCATCTGCAAAAGCTAGTATCAGATTAATCTCAATATCAAAGGGTACAGTGAAGGATGAAAAATGACACAAAACCTTTTTACATGAAAGGATAAATTAATGATCCACAGTTCAGCATCGGTTTCCTCAACCACATTACAATAAACCCTGTGAAGATTAATGTGCCACACGATCACAGACATGCTTACATATGGCATGTGAGATTTGAGCCGCATGGAACGTGTACTACCATCAGATGCAGGTTACTCAAAGAAGAAAATTACGGCCCAAGACCTTATGCTTGTAACCTAGTTATAACTAACCATTACAAATATATCAACAGGAAAAATACAATTAAAATTACTTACGTCCTCAGCAATTGTAATTATTCTAGGATGAAGACCATGCAATATCTCATTTGCCAAAATAAGATATACTAAAGCATCCCTGTCCACATATTGGTTACAGTACCTGCAATCAGAAAACGATAAAAAATAGATTCAAAAAGAAATTTTAACGAATCATGACCAAGAGTATCCAGTGCCAACCAAAAGAACAAATAGATAATGTTGAATTTCAAACTATTCAGTGCAACATGCTATGTAAAAGCCGTTTTATTTGTTAGAGCAACAATTGCCTCAGAAGCTTAAGTTGCTAGGAAATTGGCCCAAAAATGTCTATCAAGACATTAAACACCCTTTCTAATGCGCAAGACAAGTTACATGTGGTGAGGGAAACACCCAGAGATGAATTCAAACGGGCAAAATAAATGCAGCCGGTGGTACCCAACAATAATTGTTTATAAGCCAAGTAGTTAAGGGAAAGATGCCTTACTCTTCCATATCACCAGTAAAAGCAGCAAAACCATTGTGCGTATACATCATCGATGAGAGTGAATGGAACTGGAAACCATCAATTTGATACTCCACCACCCACCTGCTCATTGCATAAGAAATGCCCATAACTGAACACAGAAAAATGATTGAGGCAATCATCAACCATAAAAGCAATCCATAAAGGTAAAACTCAAGGACATGCAGCAAAAACTAAAAATCAAAGCCACAATACGCAACTTCATTATTTTACCGATGAAAAAACCCGGGCTTCACCTTACCAATTTAGATTAGAAAGAAGAAAATGCAGCACGTCAATATCTCCATATTTGAACATTCTGGTACCCCAAAATTTGTGATTACCTCGTTTACCTATTGATCCAGTAAAAGATGAGAAAAAGGATCATAAACAACCAATAAAAAAAGATAAACAGGAAAGAGCCCAGAAAAAACCCATGAACCCCGATTTAGTTCTTACCGAAGTCCTAATCACAGATCATAAATACCAGACGTCATGGGTTTTAAGGGCACTAGGAATCCAATAATAATTTTCATCAGCATATGCAGCTTTATAAATTTAATGTAGGAAATGACAAAGAAGATAAAATTTTGGATATATAAACTCAAGGTTCTAATAAGGTTTATCTGCAGTAAGGACAACACCTATAAAAAAAACCTTAACAAAGCATTCGACTTAAGTATATAATACCATAAGAAACAAAAATCCGAGACAGTATAGATGCAAAGATGCACTAAGTTGGATATAATGCTGGACAATTAGTCCAAAGTTCTAGACCTGGAGCACAAGATGAAAAATAGAATTTACCAATTACCAACTTAAATTTTTACCACTAGGTTTATTAACATGTCATTTGGCTTTCTCATCATGGCTAAAAAGTATTACAAACAGCAAAGCACAAACACCGCGTCCCCACCCACCAACTTTGAGAAAAATCTTCAAGAAACAAAAAGAGAAACATGGAAAAGTAGAAACGAAGATCCTCCCAACAATGTTCGCGAGTGTTACAACACTTTGCCCAAGCAAGCTGACACTAAACACGGGCAGAGACAAGAATATTTAACCTAGTGACTAGTCTTATATACTACTTTGGTGTAATGAATAAAATTCTTCAACACAAAGAGATTTTACCAGTATGAAAGAAGCAATCATTTGATCCATCAAAAAGTGACAATCCGACCATCTCATCTGCTGCTGAGTATGAATGAACAATGTCTAAGAAGACAAGCAGGCCCAATCCTGCAAATGAAAACGGAAAGAAATGTCCCCCAGTAAAAGAGTGCAATAGAAACCATTGTAATAATACCAAACTTAGCTAAGATGATGCAACATGCAAATTGAAGCAAAATAAAGGAGAACTGACAATTCAATAGGTTGCACCTTAATGCTAACAGGGGTATAATTTGAGCTGCAAATACTTGTCCCATCAGCATAGGGGTGTATAACATATGACCAATACAATGTGCCAAACTGTGTTTGGAGGAAGTTAAGTTTGGGTCAGTCAATCTCAGTACGTACTAAAGCTTGGCTCAACCTCCACAGTAGTTCAAAAATGGCTACTAAGATCCTCCAAAGCTTAAAAATAACACCACCAACGTATTTTGTGGCTGCAAATTGAATGCTAACATTCTACTAGTCACTGACACGCTTTGGTTCACTCTCAGAAAAAGGAAATATAATCTACTGAAAAGTTTGACGGAGAAATGGTGATATTATAATCCACCGATAGGCAATGAGTGGAGAGGGCCCTGGATCATAAATGACCGATGGAGGAGATAGTTAACAGATGGAGATATGAGACAAGCTCAAATACTGCCTCTGACTTACTAGTGGAGAGGCTGACAAAGAATCCATAACATGGGGTTAACATAAAAAGACAAAGCACTTCTATGGTACAAACAAAAGGGGAATCTGAAGGGTATTGACCGAAAGCAATTGGCAGTGAGAGGAGAGGCCTTCCAGAATCAGATATTAGTTTCAGAGGTGATATTTATCCGATGTAGGACAACAAAAATTCATACATTATATTCATCCTAAATTGAGTGGCAGTCATGCGTCAACTGGAAATCTGGAAACCTTAGGTGACTTGTTAAAAGTTTGCAACCCAGAATATCACTAAGAATATACAAACTTTGTGCCATGCAAAATGAACTGGACATCTAAAAATATATATTTCATGCCTCATTTATAACTTCCGCAAAATCAACTAAGGGTATGCAACATAGATTATGCAGTTAGAAAACAGATTAAAAATTATGACGTCAGAACATATTGACATATGCACCAATTAAAGTTAGTCAACCACTGGCAAAGCATGAACCACGTCAAGGATCCAATAACAACCATGTGCTTCGTCAACCAAGCGCTTGAAGTCATCAGGTGTACCATAACGGCTGCTAACAGCATACAAATTGGTTGCCTGCATTGGCATTGAGGTTTCAAATCATACTTTCAGAATTTAGATATAACCTAAACAATGCAACAGAGAACACATTTAGATTTAGCATAAAAAAAGTGAAACAAGGTTGCACCGACGGAAGACGTGTGAAATTAACAATAGCTCAATGCATGATCACAGACAAACATATTATTCAACGGCATGGTTTAATGATGAGTATATCATACATGTCACATTACACACTGACATCTAATTGTTACAGTTTAGAAAGTCAAAATAAACTAGAAGTCTAGAAGCAGCGCGCCCACGGCAATGAAAGTTCAAGAGTACTTTCGTAGTTCCATTTCTGTCCCATATTTTCTGTCTTCAACACCAAAATTTATCGAAAATTAAAATAAGTTTTCGGAACACATTTCAAAATCTTGATTAATCAAGGGATATTTTTCGAATAAGGAAGCTTTTGCCATCAACATAAAGACAAATGTATATTGCAGCAACTCAAAAGAGAGAGATGTCAATAACATCCAGCGCTAGATAGTATGAGATAGTTTGAACACGAGAATTCATATTATACTTACTCTATAACCAACAGTGAAATAATCTTTGTGCTCAACAAGTCCAATCAACTGGATCACATTATATCCTGCTTCTTTCACATGAGGAAGGACCTATGACAACCAGAATAACAGTAAATGGTTCAGACACAAAACTTTCATTAGAGGAAAACAAAAACTACAAATGTTAGAGCATATCACAGCATTGAAGAAACCCAAATGTCAAAAAACAAATTATTTGAGTTACCTTCTCCGTAAAATCATTGAATGATGCAATTTTCGGCTCTAATCCACTGATTCCAACATGGCATTCATAAATCCGCAAAGACTTTGGTACTCCAGGATGCTTGTGTTTCCATTTATATGCATCTTCAGGAGGTGGTTCCCAGTGGACAGCAAAACCTTGATTTTTATCTGTGTCTGGATATAATCATAACAGAATTACGCAAGGTAACAAAATGCAACACAAAAATATCATCATACCATATACAAAATAAAGGGAAGAGAAATAATCCATTTTAAGCTATCACGCTCCATTTTTGGGTCCTTTAGCCTCTCGCAATGGGAGTGTGAAACGCTAAAACTCCATAAAAATAATCTGCCTCAAGAATAACTTGGGCAACACCCTGAATCATGGGAGACCGACATCAGGTAATGTCCAAATCCTTACTCAAGTCAACCAATGAATCTCCATCCTACATGTAGAGCCGTGGTTGGTATCTAATAACAATGCAGTGTCTTCTAGATAATAATATGACATTCAAGGCAAAGCATGAGAGGGGCACAGCTTTTCCAATACCATGAAGAAAATTACAATGCTCTACAAATAAGCAACCGATAAAAGGATCATGTGGCAGTACACTTCTAGGAAATCAATGTCATTTATGCATCCATCGCAATTGTACAAATATTGGCAACCCCCCATCAAGGTTACCACAGGTCCACAACACACAAAAAAGGAAGAGGGGTAAAAAAGATATTGCATCAGCTGTCAAACAGTAAATGTTAAGAGAACAAAACTCACAGAAAAAGGTTACCAGGAAATACATAAGGGGCCCATGCAGGAACACGCTCCAAAGGCCCATCAGGAGTGTTAAAATATACCCTGTATTTGCTTCCATGAGGGATAGCAGGTGTGTATTTTTTTAACCACGCTTTCCTTCCTTTACGGATCTCTAACCAATAAGCAAGTGGAGGCTTCTTGGCACGAAATTTTGCCTTCGA
Organism: Arctostaphylos glauca; assembly: GCA_019985065.2. Taxonomy (NCBI): domain Eukaryota; kingdom Viridiplantae; phylum Streptophyta; class Magnoliopsida; order Ericales; family Ericaceae; genus Arctostaphylos; species Arctostaphylos glauca. The sequence continues at coordinate 30,192,657 of JAHSPW020000007.1, read as the reverse complement.
GACAGGATCATTCACAATGTTGAAAATATCGTATTCTTTTCCATTATCAATCACATCATATGATGGTAAGTTACTGGGCGGATCATCTTTATGCTGCTCTTTCCATGCCTTATACCTCGTCTCAGCGTCGGGTATTTCTTCCAAGTCTTCTTCTGTCTGAGGACCATTTGGACCAAATATTTCTTCATACAACTTTGCTGCAATTTCAAAACGTGATTTTACATACCGATCCTCCCCCGGTTCCCAGTAGTCATCATTTGCTTTCTTGAAAAGTTCTTCAACAGTAACACCACTGTCACCTTTATCATAATCATCCACATAGTTATACTGCTGAAAATACAGTTCATCAGGTTCTTCGCCGTCCCTCAGTTTATCTTCTAGAATGACAAGCCAGTACCCATAATCATCATGCCCAAAATGACCCTCTCTTGCACAGTTTTCTGTTGGTGACCATCCATTAAAGTCACCAACCACTGCACAATAGCGAGCACCTGTATTCAACAAAAATTAAGGATTTGCAGTAACAAACAGAATCTGAAATTAAAATGAATTTGAAAATTGGCTTCTAATGAGAATCATGATTGAGTCCTAATCATGGTTCAACTATGAGGAGACAAAGACCCCCTGCAGCCTATCATCCAAAGCTCTCCTAAATGATCAAAAATTTCAAACCAAGAACAACCCAAAAAAAGCGTAACCAAATAAAAACAGAAGAGAAATCAGCGTCAGTGGGTGATTCCATACCTGGAGCCCACTCCATGAAATCCACCCGGTGTTGCAAATTGCGGTGCATGCCCAGTAATTCAAATCTAGAAACAGATACAGAGCGTAAGCATAGCACAAGAAACCGTATCCTTCTCACCGAGAGTAGAAGGAAGAGAAAATAAAGACATTCTAATAAGCAATTTCACAAAGAAACACTGCCTCCCCGCACAAACTTAATCTAATCAAAACTTCAAAAATTCAATCAGGAATTAGCGAGAGGAGAGGATAAGAGGATGAATTTACGTGGACTAACCCAGAAGCTACCTCCTTGAGATTCATGTAGCGTTTTAAAATATCATCTGTCAGGTCTTTCAATAATTTATACCTGCAGATTCAAATGAAAAGCAATGAAAATTATGGTGATCACTTAAAAATTCAAATAAGTACACCTAAATTAGGGAGTGGATAAAAATGGGATGAAATAGGCTCAGGGGTTTAACCCAAGTGGTTGTGGAGGTCTCAAGTTCGAGTTGATTGCCATTGTAACTTACTAAGCACTAACAAGCTAAAACTATCACTGTGGCCAAAAAAGGGCAAGACTAAACACTCAGAAAAATAAGATAATCTCATAGGACCTCACTGGGCCGGGCAAAGAAGAAATAAGAGATGGGTGTCCAAAATGGCTACAGCCGCATATTGTTTGAAATACTCAGTAACCTATAAGAATCTAAAACATGGAGAGTCGATTCTTGTGAGATAAAATATCAATAAATTGATCATCATATTCATAAAAACGTGTTTTCCATATACACCATAAAAATAATACTCTAGGCTATCGAATGTTTATGACCAGCACTACTGTACTAGAATGGAAACACTGATCTTATTTTTTTGGTGCTTCGATCCCTAGAGCTAAAAGATATATAAATTCTCTCATTCGAGCCTTGACCGAGAATGAGACCCATGTCCCGCCTCAAACCCCACAAAAGTGGACCTGGGTTCTGAAAGAGGTTACCGAGCACTACCTCAAGGAGGTAATCGGTACCCATAATCAAACAAAGTTATTTGAGTTTTGCATAGAATTGGGCACGCACCGTCAAGAAACCGACGCATCAATACCGTAGGCAACCGTAGTGGAAGAACCAGTATCAGCATAACCCTCCGATTCAACTCTTGATATTGATTCTATTGATTCATATGCTGCTTATGATTTTGATTCCGTAGATAAGCAGTTCATTCTCTTTATTCTGTTGATGAAACAGTTTACCCAGTAGCTTATTAAGCATTTGATTAAGTAGATTCTGATCCAGTAGGAAAAGCAGTAGAAGCAAAGGATACAGTTCCTATCCCAGCTTCTTTCCTACGGTGAGATTAGCCAGGTTTAAGGTATACCCACGAATTGCCTGATTTCCTCTATGGGGAAGAAAGAAAATGAATAAAACAACAAATAAAAACAAAGTAAAAAAAATAGAAAGAAATAAAAACAAACCACAGAAACATAAGCAGAACCAAACAAAGAGTTGTTTTCAGCTATATATGGCGGTAAATTACCTTTCCCGAAGGAAATGGGCAAAGGGTTTATGTGAAATATCGAGTTTCTTTAGGAAACCAACTGGGTCAATCCCTTTCTCAACGTCTGACTGAATTTTCTTGTTCTTCGATTGTCTCTGTCGTCGCTGCTGCTGCTGTGGTGGTTTCTGTTGTGGTTGGTCGGTGGCTGAACACCGCCATTTCGTCCTTGTGAAGACGATTTTCTGCTGAAATTGGAAGTTCTTTTTCGATGGGAAGGTAGAAGAAGAGTCGTTCGAAGGTAGAAAGATTCGAACCGGAAGTGTTAACGAATTCATTGCCAAGAGCAGTCGCGATGCAGAGTGCAGTAGCAGCAGCAGAAGAAGAACAACTCGTTCCCGGGTTTAAGATAATAGGGCGCGTACTGCTGCATTTTCGCTGAAGTGAAAATTTGAGTAGTTTTTTTATTTTTTTCATTTGGGTTAAGTTCACTAAAACCCCCTGAGGTTTAGATCATTTAAACTTTGTCTCCTCACGTATGAGAAATAGCATTTTCTTTCCTAAGATTTGCATTTCTATTTTACTTAACCTCGTCCGTTAGTTAACTACTAGACTTTTGTTTTGCTTGATGTTGCATGTATATACATGTGAGGGGATCATTTTGTGTGGGAAAACTCATTCTTGAAGGATCTTTGTGGAAGAAAGAGCATGCGAATTTTTGCGACTTTCATGGAAAAATCTAGGTTGAAATTTTGGCAACCAAGGGATTGTCCGAGTGAATATTAGGATAAACTGTAAATTTATATATTATGGGATCAAATTTTGACAATCACTTATTTGGGATTCGGCTGAAAGTCTAAATCGAAAATTCGAACTAAATCGACGATTTGATCCGATTTTTCAATCTAATCGTTTCGATTCGGTTTGGTTTGAGATTTTTTAAAAAAAAAATTGGTTGGTTTTCAATTTTAGTTACTTATAAACCAGACCGAACCAGTTCTTATATTAAACTTTAAAAAATAAAAAAGTTAGATTCATATATGTTTTTTTTAAGTTTCAAACTATTTGTCTTTTGAATTTGATTTTTTACGGGACTTTAATTTTACTATGTTTTAATTTTTTAGAAGTTTTTTTAAATTAGGTTTAGGCCTAATCAAATTAAAAATTAGTTTTAAAATAAAAATTAATCTGAGTTTGATCCATTTGACAGGTCTCTTAATTTTTTAATAGTTTTTTTTCATTTTAGTTCAGGCCCAATTAAAACAAAATCGAACTGAAATCAAATTGAAACCGAAAAAATCAAAACCAAAATAGTTCGATTCGATTTTGATTTAAAAAAACTCAAATCAAAATTACTGGTTTGGTCCGAGTTTTTGGGCCAAACCAGACAGGCTTCACCCCTACTTGGGATCACTGAAGGTTTATCCGATCATTAACTTCAACGTCCCGAAAACTAGTTGGCAAAATTGGACTAGATATCTCGGTTATAAAAAAAAAAAAATTGAAATTTTAGCTTTAATAAAATGCTTTTCTATTTATTAATGTACCCTTGAAGCAACGTTTCTTTGAAGGAAGAAGATTGAGTACTTGCTTTTCCTTGCCAAAATGCCAGCCTGTATAAAATATTGACTCTATATAACTTATTACATACCTTCCATATTCAAACAAAGTGCTGTATCTTTTGTCCCGCATCAAGGTTTCTTGTGCATTAAAATGGTATTATTTTGACATATAAAATACTAACTGAATAATTAGACTGCGTTCGAATAATTTTTTGACTGTATTTTATGCATAAAAACGACGTCGTATTACTGCACAGGCTCCTCGTTTCCTACTTTGAGATTCTCTTTCTTGGTGATTAAATCATGATAGATTTAACTTTAAGCCCTTATCGTTTGGTTTGGATAAGTAAAGTCCCGTATTATTCCATATCACATGAACGTACATTACAAGGTACCCTCTTTTTTCTAAAATAAAAAATCAAACATTAATTATTCCCCATTTTGATTATTTTTTATCGGAATTAAAACAAAAACAAATATCAAAAAGGAAACCTAGCTAGAGCGATAGCTTGATCAAAGATTATGAAGGCATATAATATTGGTTTACATACCAAAATGGGTAATAAAAAAATACGACATACGTGTAAGCTAAATGAGGATAAAGTGAAGTCCAACAAAAAAAATAAGAAATACCTTATAATTTATTTTGAATCAGCATTAATTCTACTAATTATTTGTTTGCTATATTCTATCTCGATCTGGGGAGGATGTAGTATAGTTTCTAGTAGTGTGCATGTAGTACGAGTAAAATAACGTAATTTTACTCGTTTTTTTCTCGAAACGTATACGTCGTCTATCTTTTACGCTTGTTTTTTTTTTTTTTTTTTTTTGCTAAGATATCTTTTACGCTTGTTGTCTCTACTTTCCATTATTTATTTCCATAGAAATGATTCTTTAAGCCAAATTAACTCCACATATATTATATATATGCCCACATGATTTTTTGCAAATACCCAGCCATGCGAGTCTTGGTGTTAGTTGTGAAGCCGGGTACAGGGAATTTGAGAGGGGATCTCGATAGACGTTCGAATCGTGAATATCCAAATTTTCACATCACTTAGTGAATGCAAAAATTTAGTGATATATATAATAGATCATGACCCAATCATATACAAGGCCGTTTAAAAAGCAGCAAGGGCTAAAAAACCCAACAAAACTTCGCAACTAGGTGATCGAGACTTGGGACTTAGGGGTATGCTCCCTTCTACGTCTTAGGTTCGAAACCTCTCAAGTGTTATAAATTCCTTTAGGGCCAGTCCATACAGGACAAAATTCTCTAACTTTAATTGGACCCCTTACAAGTGGACGGTGTGATTAGTCCCCCAAGAACTAGTCGGCATTAGGTTGAGAGTAATTCCAAAACCCACCGAATAACTTGGCTATAAAGAAAAACTTTGCGCCTAAACGTGCTCAATCGTCTTGCAACAATGCATGAATGGATAAACGACTGGGAATCCATCAGAATTGGTGGCCAAAACGAATAATAATAATGTAGAAGACAGGAGAGGATCGTTACAAGTTTAATTATGGATACATTAATTTAAAAAACTAAATATAAGATGACCCGCATTATTCAGTCCGATTAATTCATAAAATATTAGTAAAGATATACATAAATTAATCTGAACATTCTAACTTAATTCCTCATTTTTTAACTCTGATCTAATGCACGTCCCAACTAATCCGGAATAAACTAACAGTTATGGATGAAGTTACATATAAAAACACCAAATAAGTCAATTTTTTCCCCAAAAGAGTGGACTAATCATAGGGACCACATCATCAATTACCGATACTACGTACCTACCAAGAAAATACTATATAATTAATCTGATCAGTTTGGTTTTCTTTACTTGCAAATGAACAAATTTTGTTCTCATTAATTTAACTGGGGTAAGAATACCTCGAGATCTCATATTTATTTCTTAATCCCCATGACTGATATGATGGACAAATCTAGTTTGGAAATAGGTTTCTTAGGTTCAGCAAGCAGCAGGCCTCACGGGGTCGGTTCAATAGAATGAGATAATATGACTAAGGGACTTGTTCTCTTACACTGTGTTTGAATTGAGGGATTTGGAGGAAAAGTGAGGAAATTTAAGGTAGATTTTGTGTTTGGTTTGTATTTTTGGAAGGAAAGTGAGGGTTATGGAGGGAAATGAGGGGTGAAAAGTACAATCATTTTAAGCATATCATTTCACCTCCGAAAGCGGGAGGAAATGAAAGGAAAGTGAGGTGAAATAATAACTTTTATTTATAATCTCGATTATACCCTTTTGTCAAGAAAGAAAAGTGAGCAATAAATTAAACTAAATGGTTAAAAAAGTTAAAAAAAAAAAATTATAACATTCACTTTCCTTCCTTAACAAAGCATGAAAAATATTTTAAAATCTCACTTTCATCTAGATAAACCAAACAAGTGAAAAATACTTCCCTCTCATTTCCTTCCCCTCCCCTCGCTTTCCTTCATCTCCCCTCCCTTCAATCCAAACTAAGTGTTAAGGTCAAGAGGTCAAATTCTACGAGAACTAATCAGTAGGGGTGCAGATAAAAAAAAACTCAATAAAGGCCACTGGAGGTTTGCTCGATTGTTGACTTCAAGATTCCGAAAACTAGCCGGCAGTAAGTTGAAGATAATCTGAAAATCGGTCAGATATCTCAGTTATAAAAAAATATATATGGCCCACCGAATGAGAAGTAGTAACCTAGGTCATTTGTCCCACTTGCCAAACAAATTAAAAGTATCATTATGATCTATTCATTAAATTTATCGATACGTAATTTAAATTTGTTAGAAATATATATTAATACGTATTTCGAAAGTTTTGAATAATTATCCTACGTAAAGATGAGATTGTGAACACCCAACGCGGCATACATATATATTTTTTACCTATATCTAATAATGTTACTTCAATTATCAATTGCCAACGTCATGAAGAAATTCACCCTCCCTTGACCATTCAAAATTGTTTTGATCGATCAAGCAAATTAAACACTGAGTCGTGACAGCTCAATTAGAACTTTCAATAACTTGTATTACAAGAAACCTTTTTATTCATTTTTGCATTCAAAAACACTGAACAAAAAAGGATTAATGAAAACTCAATCAATTGGAGTCATCAAATGGCTAACCATTCACAAAGCCCCCGCTATTGCAGAGTTTAAAAAAGAGTCTTATCCTGTAAATTAACGAAGAGATTATTTTCGTGACTCGAATCCGTGACTATTAGGTCATCCTGACGAATGTAAGAAAATTAACAGGACTTAAGACTTGCCCTAGCTATCAAAGAAAATCGAGCCACTTCTATACAAACCAAACTGGTCCGAGCCATAAGCTTTTTCAATCAACTAGGGTCACCAAAGGGCTAGCTATCACATCCACAAAGCCCCCACCACTACAGAGATTAGAGAAATAGTTAGATGCAGATGATTTTATCTCGCAAATAGTCTGTTTTCATGACTCGAATCCGTGACAATTCAGTCACCGTAACAAATGTAAGAAAATTAACTGAGACTTAAGTTTGCTCCTCCTTCCGCTCCGTTTCTTTTTTGACTCACCATATCAAATAAAATCGAGCCACCTCTCTCTCTAAACCAAATTGAACCGAGCCATAAGTTTCAATACATTGGGGTCGCCAAAGCGCTACCACGTTCACAAAGCCTCCACTACTTATGAGTTTAGAGAAGAATTAGATGTGGACAATTGTAGCTCGCAATTTCATGACTCGAATCCGTAAATATTACGTCACCGAACAAAAGCAATAAAATTAAAACCATCAAAATTTATCCATCAAATACTTATATTAAATACATTACATGTCTTTTATGTTATACATTTGAGTAATAAAATCCTTGAGGATCAATATATAACAGTACTATAAACTTCCAGCTGATTGTGTGAACCACCAAAGGTGGCAAAATTTATTGAGATAATATTATGGATCAACAATGCATATTTATATAATAAATTAACCAACCTCGTGACCAAATTACCCCGCTTAATTAATTAAATCAAGGGTAATCACACATCCCATATATGCAAACCAGGCCGTCGTCGCACCGGTTGCCGCACTGGCCGCAGTTCCGCTTATCATAAGCCAGATCCACGCATTTTCCGCCGCAACAGGTCTCGGTGTACTGGCACTTCCGTCGGCACGCCCCGCAGTTCAACGGATCGTAGACGACGTCGATGCACTTCCCGCTGCAGCATTTCGAGTTATAATACCCATCTCCGAGGAAGCACTCCTTGTGGTCCTTGCGGCACTTCTGGCTTGCTCTCGAGTTGGTACTGTTCTCGACGAGGAATCGACTTAGCCTCCTTGAGGGCATCATTATCTTTTCACTCAACGGGAAGGGCTCGTCGCCAGACGAGTATGAGGAGGTGGTGGTGGTGGTGGTGGTGGTTGAAGTATTTTCTCTGTCGTCGTAGGTGTTTGTCATGGTGAGGGTGAGGGATAATGCCATGGTAATGGCTATGAAGAAGATAATGGTTATCACCTTCATGGCTATGGCTATGGCTATGAAGGTGATGAGAGAGAGGAGGGTGGAGAGAGAGGGAGTAGTTTGGGTTTTTTTTTTGTTCTTTTTTGGTGTTTAGAATGAGATATTAGGTGGAAAATGTGGTTCAAGGATTTGGGGTTTATAGGCTGACCATGGGAGGGTGTTGACGCGGAGAAAGTGGTAAAGGATGGAGTATTTTGTGCTGTAAATTACGGGGGTGCGTGGTCCTTTAGTTGATTTGGGCACACACAATGAGTGTGAAATGACCATTTTGGCCCTCTAGAGTCAATGTAGTACATAATAATTCAGGGCTATGATCACATTACAAAATGTACTACCAAAAAGTTCATATTTTAAAAAATAACTTCCATCAATCATCAGAAATTAAAATTACAAACTATATATATAAGAGAAGGAGTACAGAACATATAAATCAAATTGAATCATGCGAATTCACAATCACCCTAAAACAAATTTATTGTCTCACCATGGGTGTGGAAGGTCGCATTAACGTTTTTTTCTCAGGATAAAATGGATAACTCATTCAATGGAACATTAGCCATCAATTGCTTATCAAACTGAACTCGTGTCTGTCCATTTTCACTCGATTTTGTTATCTTGACACACGCAAAGGGTGTGAAAGGACCATTTTGGCCCTCTAGAGTCAAAGTAGTACAATATAATTAAGGCTATCACATTACAAAATGTAAAATTAAAAAGCTTAACTTCTATTAATCATAAAAAAAAGTCACGAGATTACAAATTGTAATATGGGAAAAATACAAAACAAAGATACAAATCAAATCGAGATACGTAAAATTATAGTCATCTTAAAACAAATTCATTAATATCACATTCTGAATGCTACAGATCGCACTTACACTTATCTCTCAATGTAAAACAACTAACTCAATTAATGAAACACTGACCACCAATTGTCTTTTTATCTTACAAGACCCCAAGGTCAATGGTTCATTGTCTTTATTGCAATCAGTCTTATATGTCCGGAAGTCACTAACTCGTAAATACCCGGAAGCCACGGGTAAAAAGAGAAGAAAATATATACTATATATTATTTTTAAACTATTTATTTATTCTTTTAATAAATAAAAATTGCAAGCCCAGCTTACAAGTCTTTTAATTAATTTCTAGAGGATCAATCTAGTTATCCATTAACGAAAGACTCGATTAAAGTCAGAGCAAAATTTTGTATAACCTGATTCTATAAAATCTGATACCACTCATGATATTTTGAACTATTTATCTTGAAAATAAAATTAGGAAGTAATTAATTAATTAACCTCCACATTATGTAGAGCAAAAGTCAAAGGTTAATTATAACATTTTATTTGACATGGCGGGGCAATGTGGGAATTTGCCCCGAGTGTACAAAGCATAAGGGTGTCCAAAACGCCGACGTCTCGTCAATGCCGGAGAGCGAAGCAAAGGCAATTTAAATATCCTCCTAATTAAGCGACGTGAATCTGTGAAACAAATGACTTAAGCCGAAAGATGGGTTCAGCCTGCAGAAGCATGTTCTCTTCACAAATTAGTTAGCCCTAATTATTTTAACAATTAAACACAAATCCGAAGTTTAGCCAGAAAACAGCCATTATACATGCCTCATTGAATGACACGTGTTGCAACAAAGAAAAGGTTAAATTACACTGACCTCCTCTGAGTTTTTTCGACAAATACAATGATTTGTGTTTGAGGAATTACTCCAGCCTCCATTACTTTTGAAATTATTATACGACTGCCTCTCGTACTATTTAAAAATTAGTCAAACGCATTAGTCAAGCTATTGAAACTTCAAATTAAAATTTTTTTTAGCAAAAAGAACTACAATTAATTCGTATTACGTCTGAAATAATACTGCATGCTGAAATAACTATGATGATCCATTGCTTTTGAAATTATTATGTGGTTACCTATCACATTGTTACGTCCTGAATAACTTATGCTGAATTTTTTAGATTTTTTTCAAAGCAGAAGTCGAACAAATCTCAAAAATTGTGTCAGAGTTTTGATTTTAGGATGTTTTTGAAAGATTCAACAAGGGCAATATTAGACGGGATAGGAATTACGTTGTGGTTTATTTGGCCAAAAATAAATCCCGAATTTGAAGTTTTAATAGTTTGACTATCGGCGTTTGATTGGTTTTAACAATAAGAAATGTAACAGCATAAGAGTTTAAAAAATAAGAGAGATTAGAATAATTTCAAAAACTGCAGTGAGTTTATTTTATGAAAACCTCAAGGGAGGTCATTGTAATTTACCAAAAAGAAAATCCAAGTGAAGTCCAACTAAAGGATGCCAATTGTCAATGGGTTTAATAAACATTGAATAACATTCCTGCATTCGTACATAGAATAAAGGCAGAGAATCAAGTGTAAATTGTGGTCACATGTGACATTGTCAATGGGTTTAACAAACATTGAATAATATTGGTGTATACATAGAATAAAGACAACAAATCAATGGTATATTGTGTTCAAGAATTACACGTCACCCCATTCACACTTGCATATATATTTTTTAAAATCAAATCTTTTTTTTTCCTTCTGTTTTTTAGAGTATTTACATCGTATTTCTACACTTGCCAAAAAAAGTGAGGTGGCAACAGAAATATCAAGCGACGTAAAATCTATCGAAATGGATACGTGTCGATAGTGGCTTTTATTCAAATTTCAAGACCAGGGCAAGACCGGATTGAAATAAGAAACATATGGTAGTTAGAAATTCAATAAATGTCACAAAAAGATAAATGACAGTTCTTTGCAGTTGCAGTGATAGTTTTTACCCAATTTAATTCAAACCCAATAGAGGAAAACAAGAGTAGTTTTGTTTTGAAAATTTTGGTGGAGGGAGTGTTTAAGTGCATTCAATACAAATATGTGGATTTAGAAAGGCTGTTATGCACTTTTCTATAGTGCACTTATAGTACTGACAAAAAGACATAGTTTTGTCTGTTTTGCTCCCGAAACTATATCATTTTGATTTCATGCATTTTGATAACAATTCGCGTGATAAATTAAAATGATATAGTTTTGAGACAAAGCGGACAAAATTACATTATTTTGCCTGCACTATATGCACATTACAGAAAAGTGCAGTACAACTCTCCTAAATCCATAAATATGTAGAGTTATAATGAGAGAATAGATCATCGACTCACATATCAACTTATACTTCATTTACTTTATTTGTAGGAGAAATCTTGTAACTCGTATCTTAATTTCCTTTGTCTAGGTTATTAAGGGGATTAACCAAAAAAACAAACAAACTATTACTTATCTTTCATGGTTTCAAATCGATTATACTTCTGGAAAAATTCAGAAAATACAATATTGTATCAAGTTTTTTTTACTTTTCCATCACGCAAACGGTCCCACATTCTCACATTGTTCATTTGTTATTTTCATTATCTTTTATCTTTGTCGATTTAAATCTAGAAAGAAATATTTTGTTAAGACAAAGAGAGTTCAGAATTTCTCTCGGTTAACTATCAAATACATGCAAGTTGTCTTTGTGTTTGCATATACCATGTAGTTGTTAGGACGTACTTAATCATGAATGTGAGTATATCTTTAGATTAATTATAATGTTATTTTTGGAGCAATACAGGACATCGTTCATGTAGCACTTTCGGCCGATGAATTACTGCAACACGTAGTGTATGAGTTGGGCTTTGTCAGTCCATAACCTAATAAAAATATTATTAACATCAAGTCTGCAAAACTTATCGCTGCATGATTTGTTAAGAATACCACATGAAAATACTACATAGCGAGCAATGAACAATTACTCGTAGTTCTAAGAGATAGAGAGAGAGAGAGTAGAAGGAATGAAAACCAACTATTGATCCACCCTCTAAAATTTGAATCTTGAACGGGATTTTTTTTAACCCTCCATCTCCGCTCCAAACGGGAAATAGTAAATTAATTTCAAACGGAGAATGAGAACCCAATTTTTTTTTTTAAAAAAAAAAAAAAGTCTACATCGAACAATTATCATGCTAATTTTTTTTTACCCTCCATCTTGCTTAATGGGAAACAGGAATCTCCAAACAGGAAACGGACATCGCTTATGTAGCACTTTCGGCCGATGAATTACTGCAACATGTAGTGTGTGATGTCCCATTCCACATCGAAAGCCTACATGGGTAATCTTGGATATATAAAGAACCATGTAAGCTACTACTAACAACTTGGGTTTAAGTATTTTGGGACACGTGGTTGGGCTCTAATAAGTTGCGGGGTCAGTGGTTTACATGGAGCATTACATAGTGTATGAGTTGGCCTTTGTCAGTCTATAACCTAATAAAAATATTATTAATGTCAAGTCTGCAAAACTTATCGCTACGTGATTTGTTGAGAATACCATGTGAAAATACTACTACATAGTGAGTGATGAACAATTACTCGTAGCTCTAAGAGAGAGAGAGAGAGGAATGAAAGCCAACTATTGATCCACCCTCTTAAAATCCCAATCTTGAACGAGAATTTTTTTACCCTCTATCCCCGCTCCAAACGAGAAATGGAAAATTAATTTCAAACAGAGAACGGGAACCCAAATAAATAAATAAAAAGCCTATGTCGAACAATTATTATGCTAATTTTTGTTACCCTCCATCCTGCTCTAAAAGGAAAATGGGAATCTTCAAACGGCAAACAGGTATCTAATTTTTTTTTTTTTTTAAAGTCTACATCGAACAAGTATTATGCTAAATATTATAAAAAATAAAACACATAGATATATTTTTAATAATAAAAATATTTGTAATTATATTTTTAGGGTCTAAGATAATGCATATGTACATATTTAAAAAATTCATGCCAACTCGCCTTCAACCCATTTTTTATTTTTTATTTTTTATTTAATTCATCCCGAAACTGATTTGACCCCCAAAAAAATTCACGATGTTTTGATCCATTCAGGGTGAGTACCAGAGCGAGAACGACCGAATCGAGTAGAATTGACATCAGTATCTTATACCCATTATTTAAGGTTGGAAGTCAAGAAAATATCCTCAGTTATGCGTTATTGGGCTTTTGTTGTTGAGATCCTAAGCACTTTATCAATAGAATCACCTGAAGAATCTGGTCTACTATGAATCTCCAGTGTTATTGGGCTTTAGTCCATACATATGTAAGTGTGATTTTAAGTTGGCAAATCAGACAAATCAATTCGTCTGATAAAGCAAGATCACAGTTCTCAAAAAGATTTTCCAAAAATACTATTTCTGAGTTTAAAATTAATGGATGAGATTTACTTATATTTAAATAAATTGCGCACTAAATTGAATCTCATCCATCAAATTAGAATTCAGAGTTGCTTTCTGCAAAACTTTTTAGGAACCAATTCAAACAAATAATTCTTGACGATCCGAACGGAATCAGAATTTGAGTTGAGGAAAAGAGGAACAAAGATGAACTACAAAAAAATGCGATAGTGATCTCATTGATTTTTTCAGAATTTGAGTTGAGGGAAAGAGGAACCAAGATGAACTACAAAAAAATGCGTCTTGTCAGTGATCTCATTGATTTTTTCATAGAAATTGCACTATGAATTAACATATCATCCGATGATGATCCCATCAGTAGGAGGGAGTCAAAACCTGACTTAATTAAGGGAGAGATGAACAACTATGAACTACGAAAGACATGGAAGTGATGGTCGCCTCGTTAGTTATCTCTTTGATTTTTCACAAACGTTGTAGTATGAATACAAATTCAAATTACATATATATGCTTTACATACGGGTATTTCACGTCTTGACGAAGAATTTAGAAAGTTTCCAACAAAAAGCAAAATCCTAAAAGTTTATTAAGCAGAAACAAAAAAAAAATTATTATTTTTGGTGTTTTTAACGTTGTCTTATTTATATTTTTTTAATCTCAATTCATATATTTTATTTTTAATTTCTCAGTCGAAGACGGACGGGAAAAGCAAAAAAATGTAAAAAAACTCACTAAATATCAAATAATAACAATTGTCTTGAACAAAAAAATATTTAGTTCAAACTCAAACTAAGTTTACATGTTTGTTTTAAAGTAAATGGAGAACAAACAATACATTTTGTGAGTAAAAAAGGAGAGGGAAAAAAGAGAAGAAAAAGACAACTTTTGTGTCTTTTTTAGTTTTTTTCCCCCTAAAAGCCAAACAAAGAATAGGGAAAATCAATTATTTTTTCTTATAGCCCCAAACAATGCCTAAATGTTTGAAGTTTTTTTTCTAGATTTTTTCCTTTCAAGTTTGCCCCCTAAAAACCAAACAAAGAATAAGAAAGTCCCAAACAATGCCCAAGGAAAAATACTAGGAATCGTGTATTCATCAGCAACCCAAGCTTAAAGACAAACGACGTCTTTCAAGACGACGTGACCACGCTTTGAAGTGCCGTCGTTTTGCTCAACCACTGGTCTTCTCGCCATCCTAACGAAGTCGACAGCACACTCTTAACGCTACCCTCAACCAGAACGAAGTTCCCCAAGCTTCAATGGAGTTCAGACTTCGAAACTACGCAGCTGAAGAAGAATCATTCTCGTTCCATCGCGTACGCGCCGACACTCATCCTCTCTCTCCGTCTCCGTCGCACTTCCAGGTTCCATTTCCACCACAACGTTCACCACACAGCTGAATTTTTCCAAGTTTTGACTAGCTTTTCAGTTCAGTTATGCTTTATTTTCTTCTTGATCAACGTTAATCGCTAATGATTCATGTTGTCATTTGTTGAATCGAAGATTTGTTTTATGGCAATTAGCTAAGGATACCTCGGACCGTATTGATTTCGATGGACATCCAACATTTTGGGAGTATATTCCCGATTTCATCATCGATCTTTAACTTATTTTGACTTCAGTTCAGTTATGCTTTCTATCTAGAACAATGTTAATCGCTTCCGACTTTTACAATCCAAGTTGTTTCATACTGAATCAAAGAAAAGTTTCACTGGCAATAGCTAAGGACAGGTCGAAACTGTATTGATTTCGATTGACATCCATCATTTTGGTATTATATTCCCGATTTCATGAAAGGTAGGCTTAAGTGTTTAGACAGACTGATCCCATTCCTGTGAACTTACCTGAATACTTCAAGGCTTTGTTAGGACTGATGTGGATTCCAGAACGTTCCCGTCGTCATCTTCAACATCTTTTGACTAGCTTTTCAGTTCAGTTTTGGTTTCTTCTTGAATAATGTTAATCACTTCTGACCTTTACAATTCAACTTGTTTTATGCTGAGTCAAAGAAAAGTTTTATCAGCAAATTAGCTAAGGATAGGTCGAAACTGTATTGATTTCGATGGACATCCAACATTTTGGTAGTATATTCCCGATTTCATCAAAAGTAGGCTTAAATGTTTGGACAAAACTGATCTCATTCCTCTGAACTTTCGTGAATACTTCAAGACTTTGTTAGGACTGATGTGGATTCCAGATGAAGGGAGCTGAGTTTAGTTGTTCAAGGAGAATAGCTTAACTTTAGATTTCCTGGTTAAGATATTCATTTCAGGGTTGAGTTTGGGAGCTTTACCATGGTGGATTTGAAATGATTATTCAGTAGGAGTGATATGCAATCCTTCATATGAAGGATCTTTGCTATTTGTTGATCCTAATAAAATAAACCTCTTTTACCTCTAATCAATCTTCCACTCTTAGTTTTGGAAGCCACCAATAGCTAGACCTCCTGTTTTATTGGTGAAATTGAACAAAAAATCCCTTCATTTTAAATCCAATTCTGTCCAGTAGAGCCTAAATCTTGTTTGTTCCTTACATTGTTATGTTATGCAACTATGGCATTGTTGATTGATGTTATAATATCTCATGCTAGGTTGATATTGTGGATCACAAGAAGGACGAATTTTATGATCCTCTTAGGGGTTCAGACGCTACTGTAACGATCTCTTTAGACAATCTACAAGATGAAGAGAATAGTTATGCTGCGAATAAAGCTGATGTTGAACTTTCAACAAAGGGATGGACATCTTTCAAGAAATTCTTAATGCAGAGATATTCTGGCTCAAAAATGGTTTCAGTTTCTACAGTAAGAAACTCATCCTTCTGAACTTCTGGTTATATTCAAATGCTGCTTTAGGATGTTAAAATCTGTGGCAAGAAATTCTTGTGGGCTTTTAACGTAGTTGTGGTTATTTAAGAAATTCTGAAGGCACTGATTTTCTGACAAAAATATGGTTTCAATTCTGCAGTAAGAAATCCATTCCTTCCAAACTTGTATTTTTCTAAATATGATGCTTTATCATACTACAAAGTTTTTTACATTCATATTACCTAGAATCACAGGATCGCTGCTAGTTTGAGGGCTTAAACTGCTGTTTATTGAGATAGCTACTATATGCTGAGATCAGTTTTGATATATGCATTTTCTGGTTTAAGTTGTGACTCTTACATGCTGTTCTTTTTACAGATGTCTGATGTAATAATGAAAAGTAGCCAGGGTATGTTGGACTTCTATTTTCTTATTCTTCTATACTCAGGTTTTATTTGATCCTTGATCATGCCAGTTTACCAAAAGGGAAAAAAGCTATTAAACGTTAGGTTGTTACTTGTTTCATTCTGGTTGGTGATCTCTGATCACTGCGATGTCTTTAGAAGCTGTAACATGTTTTTGGTGATTGTATGACGCCAATTTGCAGTGCATGACAAAGCATCAATAACTATGCATTTAGAGGAGCTAGATGATCCACAGAAGTTTGCTGAAGATGGCATCAAGGTTATCAGCCAGCAGGTGTATGTTTCACGGTTGAATGAACTTAAAGATGAGATCACTCGAGCGTGGCAGGCTGATGACCGGGTAGCATCTTTGGCGTTGGCAATCAAGGTGAGTGTACTTTGTTCTTTGGGTCAAGACCTTAAGAATATGTTCAGAGATTGCATCAAAGGACGTGCTTCGTCTGTTGGCTATTCTGCAGGTTGCAAGGCTCCTGATGGACGCATCCGTGCTTCAGTTTTACCCCATACTGTTTGTCCTAGCTACAGATGTAATGGATATGTTTGGCGAAATGGTATGGCAACGGATCAAGAAGAAAGCTGAATTTTCTGAAGATGGAAATGTAATCTGCTCTTTACCAGGTTTTAGAACTTTTTGGAGTTCAGATTCATTCTTTTCCTCTCCTCATTCATATTGCTTTATGCAATATATCAATGCAAGTCCAAAGTTTTGCAATTTCTGAATTACGTCCAGTAAGCTAGGACTCCTTTGACTAAGTGCTAGGCCAGCGTTGTTAGGGTTGGCATTGCTTGACGGATTTTTTTTCTTTTCTTAATCTTCTTGCTTGATAAGCTATCATGACACACTTGCATATAAAATTGAGACGTTATGAACATGTACATACTCCTAATACTGAAGTAGTGGATCACTTTGTAACGAATGACACAGATGCATATATTGTTGATACGGATGCATATATTGTGCACTTCACAATGAGTCTTTCGGACAAGTTTTTCTTGCACATACCGGTTGACAAATGGAGCATGGTGAAAAGGCCTGATCTGCTCTGCATTGTCCATATCATTTGTAACTTCACTTGTTTTCAGTTTCATTCTTAATTTTATAAGCTTTCCCAAGCTTGCAATGGGGTTGCATGCATGTTATGTATTATCTAAATATAAAATTAGCTAAAAACAGTTGTTGTTTCTTTGGCAGAGAACTTTGAACCAAAAGATATCTGTGATGATGCCAAAGAGACTTGCAGTAACTGGTTCTTCAAAATTGGTTCCATCCGTGAGCTTCTTCCACGCATGTAAGTCCTCTCTTTTTATTTCACTCTCTGTATTCTTCCAGAATGTCGTCTTATACGTTCTTTTTTCTTTAGTGAATGTTCATTTCATATTGTACTCCAGATATTTGGAGCTCGCAATATTGCCTTGCTGGCGTTTCCTAGTTGACCGCCCTGTTGATGTCGTCCAGCGCTTGGTTATGATGACAAGAGGGATTGCAGATCCATTGGCATCTACCTATTGCCGCTTATATATCGCTCACTGTGCACAAAAATTACCTCAGCACGATCCAGGCATGCATGTTATACTCTTTCTGCCTACCAAACCATGTTTTGTTTCATAATTGCACTCTTAGTGCTATGTCTCTTTCGTTGTAGTGGAAGAATGAACCTTTTCCCTTTTATCAAGGACTGATGGTACTTTTTGGCTTTCTGTAGATGGTAAAATCAAGTACTTCTGTGATGATTCCTTTTTTTTGGGGGGGTTTCCACCTGTTTTTCTTTCCATTGTAAATTTCTTCCCTTTGGGATCTTAAGGGACCTACTTTGGCCATCACATATCTCTGATTGGCTAGTAGTTTTGAAGTTGACCATGGACATGGATAGTACCTGTAGTTTGGATTTGACCATTTTTAACCTGGGCCATATCAAATATATCCCACCATATTCCATCCATTAATGAATGCTTCTGAAAGGCTGTTATTATTTTGTATTCATTCTTCTCGTGGGAAACTAAATCTGCGTGTTGTCTGATTGTTTTGTAACAGGGTATTTGATCATTTGCATTAATGACATAAACATTCTATTGACGCGGTTTCTATCAGCGAAAGAATCCACAGACGGAATTTTTTCAGAAAAGAGCAAGTCACTTATTGGTTTGATAGAACCTACAATCGAGTATATTGTTAAATCGATACTTATGGATTCATATCAGGTTAGTGACTACATGTCATGTGATAATCGTTCTTCTCTACAATCCTTCTTCAATGGGAAACTACTTCCATATCCTCTCTTTAGAAGGGCTCACCCCAATACATGAAACAAAATTGTGCTCGGTAGTTCCATAGTCATTAAACTTTAGATAACATTACTTCTGTAGGACACGCCAAAAAATAAAAACCGTAGAGGATACAATTCAAAACTGTAGCATTTTGGACCTTCCCTTAATTAAAGACTGTATCTTGATTGTGTTAGCATTCTATTCCATGGCTGGAATGACTGCAAATGCTTGGTCCTATTTTCCATCATCAATGTATTTAATAGCTTTGATCCTGGTGCCTTTCTTTATATTTATTTCCAACGAAATTGTCAGCCTTTATTTTGGATGTATGAAAGAACTTTGGGAGGTTGCAATGGTGATTAATGTTATAGGTATATGAGTCCCACATGGCTTTGATCTTACCTGGTTGGGTTGGATTGGCTTGGGTAGGGTGCTTGTTGTTGGCCTTCAAGTGGTATGTGCTGCTGTGTGAGCACTCTTCACGAGGGAGGATGTGAGGCATAGTCACACATGGCCTTGACATGAAAGTATTATGTGGTCTATGTTACACGGACTCTTTTCAACGTATATGGGGAACTCAAATAAGGGTATGGGATCCGTGTTCAACATGTTTTGTTAGAAATTCATGTAATGCTCGTTTCTTGTAGCTGGGTCACCATGAGCTAGGCATAGAACTCTTATACTATGCCTGAAAATTGAAATACCCTAAGGCACCTTGTAAACACCATTCATCCTAGAAACAAAAAGAAATATAATAAGGAAGAAGACTATTATGGCGTTTTGTTTTGTCCTTGAAATGGAAATTTGTAGAATCCGACTCTTAGACACATATCCGCACTGGCATCTGTACCCTTAGCCCACTTAATGTTGCATGATGAGGAGAATTGGAGGATGATGGCTCCAATATACTGCAGCCAATTGCTAGTCATGTTGTTTGAGTCTAGCACCTCACGTTGATGCGAGGGGAATAGTCAATTTCAAGGATGGAGCTAGAGTAGAAGGGGATGGTTACTGTTGCAGTGTTTCATTGGAACTTTGGTTTTTCTAGATCGTAAGCATTAGGGCTGCAAAATTGTCCTCTTAAACTTTTAGTTGATGTGGTAGTGAAAGTCATTGCAAGGAATGTGACCTCTTAGTTGTTTTCCTTAAAAGAAACAGTCTTTTTGGTAGTAGCCCTACACCAGCTAATGGTGTATAGTTCCAGTGTGGAAATAGGAAATGCTGGTTTCTTTTAAGCTAATATTGAAGCCATTGCTTCCATAACCTTTATGAATATATGGTGTTCATGAATAAGTTTCTGTGGTATCTAACTCATATGATACTTAATAATTGTTGGAAGGCGCGAGCCAGAAATATCCTGGTGGAGCTTGGAATAGGGATGAAGCAGTCTGAGTTGGTCGGGAAACTTCCGTGCATCTCAATTATTCTTCATCATTTCCTCAAGGAGCTTCCCACTGAACTTGTCAGTTCTAATGCTATGGAGATTCTTCAACTCATTCAGCGCAGCAAAGATTATTCCTTTGACCAGGTATTCTCGTATTGGTCCTGACGGGGCTATGGCACTTTCATAGTTCGACTTCTGGAAGATGCAATGAACTTTTTCAGATTCTAATTACAAGTCGTTAGAAGGTTAACTCATAAAATATGCAGTGTTTAAATTACAGATTGCTTGGCTTCAGGCTTTCTGAAAGTAGATCTCAACCGGACATAGCCAGTGCAGTAGTAGATAAAGTTATTGAGGTATTTCAGAAATTTGCTCTATTTGTCGTGTTTAGGACTTAGTGTTTCCTTCTGCAGATCCCATATCGCATTGTATGGTGTGATTCTCTGTTTTGATTGGTGCTTTTGAAAATTCTTCCTGTCTCAATTTATGTTACTAATTATTTTTTTTGGATTCTTTTCTCTTTTGGCAATTCGAGTTGCTGTGGCGGCAACATAGGGCGCATAATTTTCATTTTCTCCATGCCTTCGGCCAAGTTGTTAGTTGGTCTGCATATGCTTCATGTTGGTTGGTTGCTTTTTTTTTGGATCACCTAGAAGCCTACTAGCCTCAAGAGAAGCCAGCATATATATCAGTTGTTGCATTATGTATATGGGTATAGGCCATTGGTCTTTATTTCATTTGATAGGAATCCTACCCTAAAAAATTAGTGTTTAAAAATGGGTTCGTATAGCCAAAAAAATCATTGGAAAAGAAAATGATGTATTCTGTATCCGCATCCATATCCAAGTCCATATTTGTGCTACATAGACCATGACCTTGTCCAGATATGCCGCCCAAGTGTACCTTTGGCTAGTGGCTTCATGACCATGGTGAATTACGTTGATAAGTTCTGAAATGGAGCTTTGCTTTTCTTTCTTTATTTCCCCTTTAAACTTCTTGGCATGCTGCTAATTTATAGAGATTCATGGTGATGTCTTAATTGTCTAACTGGTGGAAGTGTATCTTATATATGAATCTTCATTTCAATTTATTCGATAGCTTTGTGCAACTTTTTGTGATTCTTCTAGAAAGTTCCTTAGATGTTCCAAAATGATATTTTCAGGTTGCTTCTGAATACAGTAGCCTGGATGAGTACTTGAAGGTTGTGGATGCGTATGTTGATATTATTCTTCAGAATCAGATGGTAAGTTTAATGCCTTTAGGTGTTTTATTTATGTGGTTGTTTTGTGGTGGTTGGGGGGTGTTGTTGCTCTGCGGCCATGTTCCTATCAACTTATTTGCACTGGTACTCAAGCAGGTGATCTCACGATGTGAATCTAGTCTGCCAATGATATGGTCAATTAGTTTTGCTAAGTTCCAAAAGAAGATCTTTATTGCCTTTGCTAACCTAGGGCCCCTTCTCATGCATACACTATTACACTAGTGTCAAGCTAATCATCCAATGACATTTCAAACCTGGCTTAAGTATTGGGAATCAATTTCAATGTAATGTAGTACATTGCAACCTTTATATTTCTTGATTTTGATGAATAACATAAATTTGGACATTTTATACTTCCAAGAAATCTACTCATTCAGCACTCTTTGGTCTCTGAACTATGATGATATAGTGAGTCCCTTTGTCTGGTATGTATTTCCTATGGTTGAGATATTCTTACCCGTGTAGTTGGCTAATCACGTTATTTTGTAATTTCTGAGTTATTTGCAGTTATTGGAATGTGGTATAGACTATGGGCTCCATCAACAAACATCTACAATATCATCTGCATTAGATTTAGGGAAAACAAGTGACCGTTTGGAGATGTATCTAGCCTGGTTATGTGTTTTGTAGCACTTAGAAGTGCGTTTTGTGAGTGGTACGCTTCACAAATTTGGTTCGACTCAATGTGTTTATTTGCTTAGGTTAGTGAATATTTTCCTATGCAAGCAAACCACCTGTATGATTTATAACGTTTGTGTTAGTCTGAGACAATCATCTAATCCAGTTTTGCACCTCCTGGGAACTGGAAAAATATGGGAGTCTTCTTCCTGTTTTCATCGTGAACAGGGAACTCACACTGAAATTTGACAAACCTATGGCTTCTGGCTATCAAATATTCAGAAGCACCTATCAAATCTACTAAAGTTGCTTCCTAGGAGTCAATTTCCATTTTTCAAAATGCACAAGGAACAACTCATTAGATTATGCGTGTACTTATCTCTGTAGAAAATGGTAAAACTCAATTTCATAACGATTTCCATTGACCAGGGTGACTGGTTACGGAAAACATGGCAGGGAGTTTACCTACTAAGGTTCTAAAGCTTGAATTCCAGAAGCAACATGAATTTGTGACTAAGAATCAATAATTGCTTTTCACATCTTATAGATTTCAGTTTGTGCTGGTACAGAATGTGCCAGTAAAATAAGGGCACTACAGTTGTTTGGACCAATAACTTGAGGGGAAAGAATAGAATGACATATTGATGCTTTTTTGGTACATCACTGACGAGCCAAATCTTGCTTAATGTGCCAGTCACATAGAACTACGGAAAATGGTTGACTCTTTAGGAGTGATATGCTTAAGTTAAAACATGGTTTATTTGTCAGAAGCTCTTTGAAGTGGGAAAAAACTGGATGTTTGGTTTGAATTGGGCTACTCGTGCAAGGTGAGATATAAATTATTGGGCTTAGTTGAATTGTTGGCCATGGTGGCTTTGGAATGTTAATAGTTATTCTATTGCTTATTGGTGTGTTGTATTTTGAATTTTGCGTGCAATATGGTGAACCTGAGCTTGCCACGTGCAGTCTGCAAACTGATTAGATATCCTACATGAATCAATTTCCTTGCAGGACAATAATTTGAATGGTGTACTGGACGGTATTGTAAAGCGAACGTGCAATGAAGAGATTGCTGAAATTGAATTGATCAGCTTGCAATCAATTTTCTTGAAGCTTCTAGGCCATTTTAACCACTTGGAAGATATACTTTCCCTGGTAGGCTTATTCAGCTTTTTGTTATGTTCTTAGCTTAAAATTATGTGCTACTACCTACATATCAGTTTCATGCTTTGGGTTTCAAGTTTCACGGTCTTGTATTTTAGAACCGTAATATAGTTTTATCTGTTAATCGACTGATAAAAAAGCAATATATCATGTCAATTATTTTTCAGAGCCATTTCATCGAGATTTTAGATATGATGCATGGGAGCACAAGACGCATGGTCAGTATGCACATTCTCAACATAGCGACAAGGTATGCCCCTTAGTTTAACATTTTTGTGGTTGCTACAAGGTCATGTGGTTGCCACAATGAATATGACATGAAACATCTGTGGGCACTAATGAAATGTATTTCACCTTCATTTTTGGAGTGAAAAGGTTAATTCTAACAGTACATTAGTTGAGCATTTTATTGTCAATAATTTATTTCCTTGGTTATTTAACTGAGCAGGAAGGGTCGCATTCATGATCCAACCATTGTACAGTTTCTTTTTGAAGTTTCTCAGTCTCTGCATGATGGCATAGATTACTCAAACATGAAGAATGATGATGATCAACAACCTGCACGCCTGATATCTCGTTTTGTAAATATGGTAACTCATTTCAACTGCCTCGTTTTCGTATTGCATGAAGTTGAGTTCTACAAATGAAGCAATTAGATTTTGATGCTTTTAGGTCGACTATGGGCGAGAGCTGGAACGCCATTTGGCATTCTTAGTTGAATGTCGTGGAGCTTTTGGGGGCTTAAATGAACTTAAGGTTTGTTCTTTATTATGCTTTCCTGTTGTGTAAGAAAAGTGTTTGATGATTGATATTTGTGGGTATCTGGAAGTCCTCCACCACTAGACACCTCCGGAGGAGCTTCCACCTACCAAGAGGACCTCGTCATTGATATGGGTGTTCAGAAGTCCTTCTCCACTAGACACCTCCGGAGGAGCTTCCACCCACATGGATCCGAGGTTCGAAAGACTTGTCTCTAATAGGAAACCAATCTTATGGCATTCCTCCATACTCAAAGCTCCACGAGCTGGCGACTCTATCAACGTACAAGACCCCTAGGTCGGGAGCAGGGCCTAGGGACTTGACTCGGGACCTAAGGAGGCATGTGGTTTGGAGGCTAGAGTAAGGGGATTGTCAAGGAGGAAGAGTTCCCCCTCGGGCGAACCCCAACTTGACCGATCCTAGAGAGAGAGGGGCACCACCCACACCTAACCCATCTTCTACCTGACACCTCAAAATATGTATCACAACACCTAGGAGCTTGTACCATATCTCCCCATGATACAAGTCTCCATATATCACCTAAATTACCTCTGAGCCATATGACACATAGCTCAACTTCTGACCGTAGACCCAAATAAGGCTATGTCAACCACCACCCTGACCCTCCAATAGGAAGAAAGCCCACCAGCTGGCTTCCTCCCCCTTTGAGGCTCCTATATAAGAGAAGGTTGACATAGCATTAAAGACATGAACATCCACCTATCCCTCATTGAATACAAGCATTGACTCTCTGGTTGAACCCATCTCCACTGCCATCCCTCTCTCTCTCTAAGGTCGCCCCGAGCTCTCTCCTCCTCCACCTCCGGTGGTCTCGAGTCCATTGTAGTGCCCGCCATAATTCCCGGAAGGACCGCTTCCGCTCCTAACATCCACATTATACTCTGCTGGGGAAGAGTGGTGCTCACTACAATGGTAAGGAAGGGCGCTCAGACTCAAACTAGTGTTGAGGTAACGGAGACCTCAGGTGGTGGTCAAGTGGAGCAACCCTCACAAGTAGCCATTATTGAGCAACTTCGCTCAGTAACGGAAACCCTCTTAGCTATGCAACAAACCCAAAACCTCTTGATGGAGAACTTGCTCACATTGCAGAGGGGAGCCGCCAACTCACCGGCTTCTCAAATAGAGATAGATCGATCCCTACCTACGGGTTCAGAGACCGACAACCCTGACAACCTACCCCTCAATGGCGTACAAGCTCCTCCACTTGGGGAAAACCTCCCTCCGGCGGCAGTCTCAAACCATACTCCCCCGACGGAGACACCCTCGCCGAAGATCCCCTCCCATGGAATCGGGTCTTCCATTCTCCCGCAAAACTTGACGAGCCCAACACCCGTCACCCTAGAGCAAGTTCGAGCGCTCATCCGATCGGAGAAACCTCCTCTGCCTTCCGCTCCAGACGCGGATCTACGCCCTCCATACCCGATGGAAGTTGCAAGCATGCCTTACCCAGAGGGGTATACAGTGCCCAAGTTTATTCGTTTCGACGGTAGACGAGGGAACGCCAAAGAACACGTGACTCGCTTCTTGGACAGCCTCGGTGTCCATAGCGCGGATCGTAGTCTTAGATTGAGGGAGTTTTCCAAATCTCTGACGGAGAGAGCGTACTCGTGGTATGCCAACCTCGCTCCAGGCTCGGTTGCCTCTTGGGATGACTTGCTAAAAAAATTCTACTCCAAGTTCTTTTACGTGGAAGAGCGCCTCACCACCCTCCATTTAATGAGAGTGACCCAAAAACCATCGGAGGATCTCCACTCATACGTTCGCCGCTTTCGCGAACTATCGGTAGACATTCAAGATCCGGTGGCAGAAGACTACCTTGTGAAAATATGCATAGAGGGAATGCACTCCGCTTACAAGCCTCACTTGGTGACCCACCATTTCTCAGACTTCTCCGCATTATGTGAGGCTGCTCGAAATTTGGGTGAATCGGTGCCCATCTCCCCTCGAGAACCAGCACGCCCACCTCGCTACCAACCCTCGTCATGGAAGCCCACATCCCGCCGTGGCCACTCAGCTCACATGGACGCTAGGCCGTCAGCCTACGCAGTCTCTAGCGCGCCCAACCGAGGCCGAGCGGACCAATATAAGCGCCAAAAGTTTAATGAGCCTCCAATCTTACCGGTGACAGTAGAGGAGGCCCAAGCATTCCTCGATGCTTGGGTGCATGACGGGAAGGTAACCCTCCCACCAGTTCGGAAGGAGCCAACTCGTCAAGACAAATGCCACCGTGACTATTGCATACTCCACAGAATGGTTCGCCATGCCACGAAAGATTGTTGGGCTCTCAGGGGGATGTTCCAAAAATTTATGAATGAGGATGCTTTGGAGCTCCCAGCTACCAAAGATGTCCTTCGGAACCCTCTTCCAAACCACAGAGACAATGGCAAAGCAATCATGATGGTCACCCACGGAAATAAGCCCCCTGGCAGAAGGGACTTAGCAATGACTGCCTCCCACCATGATGAGTTCGAAGAGCTAGCAATATGTGAGGCCTCCAACCTTGCAGAACCCGAATACCCTAACTTCGAAGAAAGGAGAGCCTCTGCCCTCCAAAACTCGACCAAGTTCAAGTGGCTCTTCGATCAATTTGGCTTCTCGGAGCCCACTAGATTCGACGCCACGAAGGCTATACTCCGTGCTGCGGAGGAGCATGGAGAGCAGTGCATGGGCCTCTCCGGAACAGTACGCAAGGCACTCAGAGACAACTCCATCTCCATTACATTCACCGAGGCCGATCGTCAACTCCCTTTTCCTCATAACAGGCCTTTATATGTTCCAATAAAAATCAATGGTGTTGAATTCCAAAGGGGCTTTATGGATGGAGGAGCTTCCCTCAACATAATGCCTTACTCCACTTTCAAAGCTGCCGCCATCCCATCTAGTCACCTTGTGGAGCAATCCATCACCATCTCCGGGTTTGGAAATCATAGTCAACAGACGATGGGATTTGTGCAAGTGGACTTGATCGTGGACCAGATACGCTCTGCAACCAAGTTTCACGTAATCGATTCAGAGACCACCTATCATGCCCTCCTGGGAAGGATATGGATGCACCGGTATGCCGCCGTCCCCTCCACTTATCACCAATGCATGAAGGGCATATATAAGAACAACATTGTCACCATCGCGGGATCCCAAAAGCCTTTCAAGCCTGATGAGGCTCATATGGCGGACGCCGTATTTTACAACGATGTGGATGAAGAGGAAGCTCCCTCTCCCCCTAGAGGCATCCCCATTCCCAAGTGGAGTGAAATTTCCAAAGAAGATCTCCCCTCTACAAGCTCCGGTCATACCAAGAAACGAGAAAGAAGCACAGCTCCGCCCAACTCCAAAACCCCCTCCACAAATGATCCTCCTAGGGTGACAAAGTACACCAGATCTGACGGCAAGGAGGTCTATCGTCTATGAAGGTGCGCGGGGTCAGTCATCTCGTCCAAGGTGGCCGGCTCCCTGTCTGAATGTCATGAGGCTCACAGTGGGCAGGAGGACCCAATAGAATTCCTTGCCCAATGTTGTGCCTTATCAAATCTAGCACACCGACGATCGAGCAAGAAGAAGAAGAAGAAAAAGAAGAACCCCAAGCCAACCTCCTTAAGCGAAGAACCAAGCTTACCCTCCGGGGATTCCATCTCCCTCCAAGAAATCAAGCCAGCTCCGGAATGCCTACAAGATGGACCTCGACCACAAAAACAAGAGCTCCAAGAAATCAACCTCGCTCCCGATGGAAGGCCGCCAAAACCGATCTTTATTTGCAAAGACCTCCCGGAGGAGAGAAAGCAAGCTCTAATCAAGCTCACAAGGGAGTACGAAGATGTCTTTGCATGGAACTACGACGAAATGCCAGGCTTGGATCCAGCCGTCACCATGCATAGGCTCAATATTCTACCACATGCTCGCCCCATTAAACAAGGCCTCCGATTCTACAAGCCGGATGTGGAACTAAAGATCAAGGACGAGGTGGTCAAGCTCCTCAAGGCTGGATTCATCAAACCAGTCCAACACCCTTCTTGGCTCTCTAGCATTGTTCCGGTCGTGAAGAAAAATGGGCAAATCCGCATTTGTGTGGATTTCAGAGATTTGAACAAGTCTTGTCCGAAGGATGAGTTCCCTCTCCCTAGCATCGATACGCTAGTAGATTCTGCGGCAGGTCACCACATGTTCTCATTTATGGATGGGTTTAGTGGCTACAACCAAATTAAGATGGCCCCAGAGGACGCTCCCAAGACTTCCTTTCGAACGCCGAATGGAAACTTCTTCTATACCGTCATGCCTTTCGGGTTGAAGAACGCAGGCGCTACCTATCAACGAGCCATGACTGCAATCTTCCATGACATGTTTCACAAAGTACTGGAGTTCTACATTGACGACTTGGTGGTCAAATCCAAGGAGGAGGAAACTCACCTTGAAGACCTCCAACGCGTGTTCGAACGATGCAGAAGGTATAGATTACGAATGAACCCGCTGAAATGCGCATTCGGAGTCACCGCCGGCAAATTCCTCGGATATGTGGTCCACCGTCACGGGGTTGATCCCGACCCCGCTAAAATTTTGGCTATCCAGGAAATGCCTCGCCCTGCTAATGTTGACGAGCTCCGGACATTCCTAGGCCGGACATCCTACTTACGAAGGTTTATTCCCGCCATGGCAGAAATCACCCAACCATTTGGGAGCTTGATCAAAAAGGACGCCAAGTTCATTTGGAAGGAGGAGCATCATAAGGCGTTCCAAGCTGTGAAATCAGTCTTAACCTCACCCCTCACAATGACTCCTCCTCAACCTGGAAGGCCTCTCCTCCTATATATAACCTCCACCCCTCGTTCCATCGGAGCTCTACTAGCACAAGAAATAGACGGATTTGAGCGGCCCATATACTACATTAGTAGGGTGATACAAGGGGCGGAGGCGAGATACTCCCCGATAGAGCGCCATTGCCTCGCCCTTGTATTTGCCGCGCAGAAGCTCCGGCACTACCTCCTCTCCTATACGCTCCACCTTGTTACAAAGTGTGATCCTATCAGATTCTTGCTCGCCCGACCAGCCCTAGCAGGGAGGGCTGCTCGGTGGCTATTGTCATTAGCCGAATATGAGATTGTTTGTAAAGCCCCACGGGCAATCAAAAGTCAAGCGCTAGCCGATCTTTTAGCTCATTTTCCGAGTGGAAACTATGAGCCCCCGTCCGAGGAACTCCCCGGAGACGAGTTTCAAGCGGCACAGGTAGAGACAGGAGAATGGAGTTTAAGTTTTGACGGTTCCTCAACAACAAAAGGTGGTGGAGCCGGAATCGTCCTGGCATCGCCAAGCGGAGCAAAAATCAACCTCGCCTACAAACTTGATTTCCTGTGCTCTAATAACGAAGCTGAGTACGAGGCCCTTGTCTTGGGTCTCATGGCGGCTCTAAATTGTGGTATAACCCTCCTTTGCATCAGAGGAGACTCCAAGCTTGTGGTGAGGCAAACAAATGGTGAATACGCCATCAGAGAACCTCCTTTGGCCTCTTACCGGACCATAGTGCAAAGACTAACTGACAGGTTCGACACTCTCCGCATAGAGCATGCCCCTCGTTCAGAGAATCGCCACCCTGATGCATTGGCCACCCT
The DNA here is from genome assembly GCA_019985065.2 of Arctostaphylos glauca. Taxonomy (NCBI): domain Eukaryota; kingdom Viridiplantae; phylum Streptophyta; class Magnoliopsida; order Ericales; family Ericaceae; genus Arctostaphylos; species Arctostaphylos glauca. The sequence continues at coordinate 30,162,838 of JAHSPW020000007.1, read as the reverse complement.
CGCCTCCAAAGTTGAGGTTCCAGCTGAGCCGACCAAAATTGAGATCATAAAGCGAACCGTGCCTTGCTCGGTGACCGACATTTTCCCGGAACCAGAAGTCCAAGATTGGAGGACCCCCATCATCAATGAACTCAAGAACCCCTCAGGACCCATGATAAACTTGAAGCACTTCACCATCTATCAGGGCGTTTTATACTTCAGGGGCTCCGGCGGCCTTCTAGCCCGTTGTGTGGGAGTGGAGGAGGCCAAAGGCAAACTTCATGACGTTCATAAACTATCATGCGGGACAGGAGAGGTGAGCCTCTATAGAAGACTCCAACGCCAGGGATACTATTGGCCTGACATGGCCAAAAATGCTTCAGAGTTGCAAAGCAAGTGCCTCAAGTGCAATGAAGCTCCATCCAAAGCTGAGTGTAATTTCATAGGCGTCCACCTCGATTGGCGAACACCCTACATTGAATTCCTCTCCAGTGGCACCTTGCCTCCTGACAAGGCAGACGCGGCAATAGTAAAGAAGCGCGCCTCCAAATTCTTCCTCCACAATAGCGAACTCTTCCGAAGAAGTTTTGAGGGCCAACCCCTCAGATGCGTGTCTGGGGTGGAGGTATCGAAAGCCTTAGAAGTTGCTCACGAAACTGAACACCAAGGAGGCGCCAAGCTCTATCAACACTTGCTCCACATGGGTTACTATTGGCCTACCATGGAGGGGGATGCCAAAAACCATGTGAAAAGATGCAAGGCATGCCAATTTCATAGCAACATGATCCACTCCCCGGCCGTTGATCTCCATGCCATTGGGACTCCATGGCCCTTCCATACTTGGGGGATGGACCTGATTGGCCCAATCACCCCACCCTCTCGAGGAAACATTTGGATCCTCACCGCTACGGAGCTATACACTAAATGGGTGGAAGCCGTCCCACTTCGGAAGGCAACTGGAGCTGCAATTTCCAACTTCATCCGAGAAAGCATCATATGTCGATTTGGAATTCCCAAAGTCATCCTCTCCGACAATGGCACACCATTCATCAACCGACCAGTTGGCCAACTCCTCGCGTCCTACGATGTCACCCACCACAAATCCACGGCTTACTACCCCAAGGGGAATGGGCAAGCAGAGGCAACTAACAAAACCCTACTGAAAATCCTTAGTAGAACCTTGGAGGATCACCAAAAAGATTGGGCTCATGCTTTGCCCATGGCATTGTGGGCTTATCGCACTTCCAAAAGACGACCTACTCAGATGACCCCCTTCTCCTTGGTCTATGGCTCCGAGGCAGTCCTACCACTTGAAATCGCAGTGCCATCAGCCCGGATGGCCCTACAAAGCAACGTCCTCCATGACTCTAGGCCAAGCCAGTTGGAAGCCTTGGATGAAAAAAGGGACAGAGCTCAAGCCAACCTCCGAGTCTACCAACGACGAATAGCGCGAGCATACGATGCCTTGGTTAAGCCAAGGCAATTTGCGGAGGGAGACTTGGTTTTAAAAGCTGCACCCCACGTCATGCGAGGAATCTCAGCCTCCAAGTTTGCGGCCAAATGGGAAGGCCCATTTGTGGTGAAGGAAGCCAATCAAAATGGCTATTATCGGATCTCAAGACCAGGTTCCGAGGATTGCATGAATCCCATCAACTCGAAGTGGTTGAAGGCCTACCATCCTTAGTCCATGATCTCTTTCTCCTTTACGTTGTTTTATTATGAGTATGTAGTCTCAGAAGTTCACTTGGAAGCTCTATTTAATGTAACCTCTGAATGAACAACATGAATGAAAGCTCCTTTGGGGCCATTATTGTCATGAACATGTCTCAAGATCTACCTTCTTGTTACGTTATTTCCTCATATGAAAGAAAATTTTTGAGCCCCTGGGCTCAACTCCGCCTTGAAATTAAAATCTCCTGTGAGCCTCCGGGCTTAACTCTATCAAAACTCACCTCCTAAAAAAAAAAAAAAAAGTCATTATCTTACAATACTCTTGGCATTAGCGCCATGGGGGTCCCAGGCTTAGCCTAATCGGGGGCCTGTTGACCACCCAAGCCCAACCTCGGCCATTCACACGCTTCGCGTTATGAGCCTCGACTTCGGCCATTCACACGCTTCGCGTTATGAGCCTCGACTTCGGCCATTCACACGCTAAGCGTTATGAGCCTCGACTCCGGCCATTCACATGCCTCACATGTTGAGCCTCCAAGAATACCTAAAGGTATGTGTAGGAATCTCTCCAACAAAGAGAGCTCCGCACCTCCTAGGAGTTCTTTTGCAAGAGTATATCTAGCCTTAAGCACCCGACCTCGTGCGAGGACGCGATTCATCTCCTCAAAATCTCCTCACACGCGCTCACAAATATCAAAATGGTTGACGAGCAAAAATAAGAAAAATGATCCACACATACACATTCAACTCGATATACATGGAAAAGCAAAAAAGAAGCAACATCATACATAAAGCAAGAGTAGTACAACGAGATGGAATATCTATTCATGAACGAGAACATAGATACAAATCTTTGAAATATAGAGAAAGGAAGAGAAGAGTAATGAACAAGACTATCCCCTCAGGTCATCACAAATTGTGCCACAGTACCCGACAAGTCACCCTCCTCGGCAATAGTAGCATCATACTCATCCAACCTACTCCTCGCTCCCCGCTCCTTCTCTTTCAACACATCCAGAGCAGCCTCGTTCTCCAAAATCGCCATCTTCATTTTATCAAGAGCAACCTTCTGCTCTAAAAGAGCAGCCTCGTGCTCTGAAATCGCCCCTCGCAAAGTCTCGCACTGTAAATGCGCCTCCTGCCGCGAAATCAAACTTTCCAAACGCTTCAAACGCTCCTCTAACCACCCCACATTTAAACCACACATTGTCAAAGATTTCGCACCTACAAGGACGGCCTCCAAAACTTTAGCATCAGTAGGAGGCAATACCATGGCATCGAGACCCTCCAAGAAACTCCCAAAGATAGACAAAGCATAGGACCTCATGAACGTACACATCTCCCCAAGCTGAGTGAATGTGCTCGGCCGCTTTGATAGAACGGCCAATAACCTCGAACGATGGTCCTCACTTACACCTCCGAACATATCCGGAGTTATTATCACTTCCTTTCCACCTCCCGATCTCAGACTAACAGAGCCATCATTGCGTCGGACAACCGTATGGACACCATCCCTCTCCTGTCGGACAACGGCTTGAGGGCCGCCATTACCACCCGTGATCACACCAAAGGGAGGAGACCTCTCCTCTCTACATGTCACCGTACCAAAGTTAGAAGAAACACTCCTTGGGGGAAGTGTAGGCACACCCAATGGAGCAATCGTGGGCACATCAATTGGAGGTCTTTCCCCACCTCTGTCAAATGTACCGGAAGTGAAAGGCGCCTCATGATGAGCCACCTCTGGCGAGGGCTGCTCCTCATCCTCCGTCTCCCCTGCCTCATCTTCCTCACCCTCTTGCGACCCCTCTCTCCCCTCTTCCTCACTTTCATTTGCATATACCTCCTGCCATGACGGACGTCGCATGGAAAGCTTCTTCCCCATTCCGTGGCAAGGAGCAGGTGGAAGTGCAAGATCTTCCACTGGCCCTTCAGTGTTTGATGTAACCCCTTGCCTAACACCAAGCCTCTCACCGCCGCCTCCGTGGGCGCCATCACCAAACCGGACATCCTCGGTTGTAGCAACCACCTGCAAACAATCACAACATATTGTCAACACAAGATGCAAAGGCAATAAATATTACAAACACTAAAGAAAAAAGACTAGTAAATTAAACACGGTAAGTGTTTTACCTCCCTCCGCCTTGATGGGTTACCCTCCTTCTGACCCTGCCGCTGGGGCGGCTTCGCACCCCTTGAAGAACCACGTCCGCAATATTCGGTCACAGCTTCCAACACCGCCGGCTTAACAAAGTCCGACCGGCCCCACGTGTCCCGACCTGTACACAATGTCGTGGCACATAAATCAGCCCCCTTATTCCTTGGATCTATCTCATCTATCTCCAACTCCTCAGGCATCCCTTCCAAGAATGTAAAAAAAGAATCTAAGTTCTCCCTCCAAAAAGCACGCCAAGCCGCCGAAGAACATCCAACTCTTTGGGCACTCGGTATAAACATTGAAGTCACCGTCATGTCATAATCCACCCATGCCGTACTTGATACAAACCTACGCCACACATCCACCCCTTCCTGCACCGTAGGAGGGAAGCCTGGTACCCCCTGATCCAAGCCAAACTGACGGGCCACTCTCAATGGGTTATAGGACACCGAACCAAAGGCCCCATCCACATACCATGGCAAAGTACCAGGGGTAATCCAACTAGCAATCAATCGGTAACTCATTAGCACGGTGGCATCTAACACAATTGTCTCCTCAATCATTGGATAGGCATTGACCGACTCGACCCCTGGCACCTCGCCTATATACGGCCTCGCAACAAACTCGTCAGCGTCATCAATAACATCAGTCAGACGGCCACGATTCTTCAAATTGGAGCAACCTTCCTCGCCTGCCCGAGTGGAGGTCCATCTCGCGGCTCGATACTCCATCCCCGAGAAGAACTTATTGGGACGCGGAGCAACAGAAAGAAAGCGCTCATAGAAAAACATGCCGAGAAACCCCGTATGGACATACGTGCATAAATCATACCGCCCTTTCGAACGCCGCGCAGCAGGGAGAAGCAAATCCAATCTCCTATACAATGTTCCCAAAAACAGCGGCGCCAAAGCCACCGATCTCCCACTTGCAAGAATAGACGCAATACGGAACAAGCTGGAATCTAACCCACCCTCGGGAGGTCCGGGAAACACATATAGCGCAAGCCAAAGGGCAATATAGGCCGCAAGGTGATTGGAATGGCCAAGCATCTCCCCCTCCACTCCGTGGCGACCGTGAAACTCGGAGGAACCACTCAAGTCTCGATACCAGTGCACAATCCACCCCCCAAAGCAATTCTTCGGATCGTTCCGATAAAGAGGACCCGAATATATAGTGCTTGTGTAAGGACCCGCTTTGGCACAATATCCAGTCTTTTTCTTGCTAGCCAAGCCCAACGAGAATTTAAGGGCCTCAACAGTATTCTTCTGCGCATCCGTCAACTCTAATGTAGGATCCACATCTCCAAACATACTGAGCCTCAATAAGCAACTCACATCCTCCAGTGTGGGCCCAATCTCACCATAGGCTGTAACGAAAGTATGTGTATCTGAACTCCAGCGAGAAAACATCACCTCCAACCAACCCCGATCGCGAGGAACACCAAGCCGATGTGTGGCACGAATACTATCATAGATCCCTGCTCTTTCAAGAATATCCCTATGCGTCAGGTCCTCAAGAATTTCCGCCGTCCAAATACCAAACGCCCGATGAGACGATACTTGAAATTTGAAAGCTGAACACGAGAACGGAAAATCACCTCGTTCCACCCCAAACCGGTAAACAGACTCCGGTCTTACAAACCATTCATTCCCTTCAGAAGCTTCGGCACCTCCGCACTCAAGCTCCCTTGGCCCTTTTCCTACTCCTGCAAATGTGTTGGCGTAGTACCAAAATCTATCCTCCCTACCAAAATAGGGAGCCCGAAACCAGAACTCTTGCCCGGGTATCTGAACTGAGCAACTCACCTTACTACCCCTCAATTTGCTCTTCTTTGCCCTTGATGACCCCTCGGCTTCTTTTTCAGAATTGCCTCGCTTTTTCGAGGAAACCCCCACGGCCACAACCGATGCTCCTCTAGACCTCACCATCGCTGTGAAACACAACAAGACAAATTCAATGACAATAGCAAAGAAATACTTCACAAAAAAAAAAAATCCGAGCACATAAATTATATTGTAGGGATTGCAAAATAGTGTTGGAGATAAGAACTCCTCCTCCAAATCTCTAAGTTTTACAACTATTGGAGGTCACATAACTCCTCCAACCATGTCTCCAAATTTTCTTTTTTAAGTGTTGGAGATAAGAACTCCTCCTCCAAATCTCCAAATTTTGCAAGTGTTGGAGGTAATGAAACTCCCCTCCAACCACATCTCCACGTCTCCAAATTTTGTAAGTGTTGGAGATCACAGATCTCCTCCAAGTGTTGGAGGCTATATTGCTCTTCCTTAAATCATATCTCTGTTTTCTTTTGGAAAAGTGGAAGCAAGAGATGGACACTCGGATTAGGGTTTCAGAGGAAGGAGTTACCCCTTGGAACATGGCTTAGGTGACCTCGCCCCGCCCCGCCCCGCCCCATCTCCTTAGGCCTGAGTAACTCACACCTCCTCGGATGCCCCTCAACTCGCCGTCCTCTCCCCCTAAAATTCTTTTTCCTCCTCAATTGAAATTTTCCGGTATCCCCCTCCTCTCTCTCTCTCTCTCTCTCTCTCTCTCGTCCTTCCCGTCGACAAACTTCTCCTCGCCCATACACACCTCGGTTCCCAGATTTTAGATTCTTGAGAAACATCACAAAAGATTTTCATAGTATAGTTGGGCCAGTGAAACATGAGTCAATAACAGATTTCAGATTCTGGGAGAAAACTCCCAACTTTCAGATTTTTGGACACTAAGATTAAAAAAAAAAAAAACAGTTCTGATAGAGTTTCCCAGTTCTATGACAAACCCTTCAAAAAAAACATAGAACTGAATGGGTTATAAAAAAAATTGATGGTTGGTGGAATCCAACACATCTGTACCTTCTCGCTTGCTATCTCTGTCCTCCGTTTGCAGCAATCAGGACCCTCTCTTTCCTCCTGCTTTGTCTCCCTCTGCCCTCACTAAGTATGCTCCTCAGCTTTGGATCCCAGGAGGAGGTCAGTATGCTCCTCTGATTTGTATCCCTGGAGGTTAGTATGCTCCCTCGCTTTGTATCCCTGGAGGAGGTCAGTATGCTCCTCAACTTTGTATCCTTGGAGGGGGTCAGTGTGCTCCTCAGCTTGATATCCCTGAGGTCAGTATACTCCTAGAAAACAAACATGGACAGCAAATTCAAAAAATATATATGTGCTAAAGACAAAAACTGCACTAGTACCATTTAGTTTTTACTTTTGTCCTACACATTAGCCTTTTCAGAGTTGTCTTTTCCTATCAACTTTCTGGACTCTAAAAAAATAGAATAGATGGTGTTACAGCTTTTGCAATCTAAAAGCTGATGCTAAGTTACCACAATACTTGTCTTACACATCAATCTTTCAAAAGTTATATTTTCTGTCAACTTTTTTTATATCGATTGTACGTCATATCCTTTTTGTACCCTTCCCATTTAATGAAAACTTCCTTTACAGTAGTCCTTCAAAACAAAAAACAAGAGGAAAAGAGGGGAAGACTTATTTGGTTATAGTAACAATCAGATCTGAGCATTGAAATCTCCTTCTCGGCTATATACATGTATATATATATATATATATATATATCCACCTTTTTTGGTTATATGTACATCTATCTTTTTATTTCTTTTATTATTCATTCACTTTTATCTTATTTTTTAGTTACTTCACAAATATTATGGGAGCCGGCTCCTTGTTAGACTTTTTGCCCCTCCGTTCCAAGAGGCCTCCTCCGCTCCAACAACCCCCGTTCGCTCCAAGAGGCCTCCTACGCTCCAAGAGCCCCCCCTCCTTTCAGCCTTTTCAGCCTTTTTAGAGCTGTCTTTTCTTACAGCTTCTGTACTTTAAAAGCTGAAAATTGACTTGCCAAAAGAAATTTTTACATTCTGACTTTCTCCTAAAAGAAAAAAACTGACTTGTAAAAGAGAAAAACTGACTTGTTACACACTGACTTTAGATTTTACACTGACTTGGCAAAAGATTTTTTTTTTACACACTGACTTTAGGTGTTCTGACTTCTGTACTTTAGGTATTCTTACAGCAGTTTTCATTTTTTTATCATCATTCACAAAACTGACTTTCCCCAACAATTTTCATACATGGAGCTTTTCTTTTCAGCAGCTCCTGTCAACACCTCTCCCCTCCCCCCTCCCCCCTCCTCCCTCCTCCCTCCAGACTTTCGGCCCAACCCCTCCCCCCTCCCCCCTCCTCCCTCCACACTTTCGGCCTCCCCCCTGCCCCTCCAGATTTTTGGCCCAACCCCTCCCCCCTCCCCCCCTCCTCCCTCCACACTTTCGGCCTCCCCCCTCCCCCCTCCAGATTTTTGGCCCAACCCCTCCCCCCTCCTCCCTCCTCCCTCCACACTTTCGGCCTCCCCCCTGCCCCTCCAGATTTTTGGCCCAACCCCTCCCCCCTCCCCCCCTCCTCCCTCCAGATTTTCGGCCTCCCCCCTCCCCCCTCCACCCTCCCCCCTCCTCCCTCCACCCTTTCGGCCTCCCCCCTCCCCCCTCCAGATTTTCGGCCCAACCCCTCCCCCCCTCCTCCCTCCACACTTTCGGCCTCCCCCCTCCCCCCTCCCCCCTCCCCCCTCCAGACTTTCGGCCCAACTCACCCCCCCACACGCTCCAAGAGCCCCCCCTCCGTTCTAAAAAAAAAAAAAGGGAGTAATGACTATTACGGAGACCTCCTTGGTTCCAAGATAAAATAAAATAAAAAATCATCACAACCTCCATACGTCTCTCCGGTTCATAATTTACGAAGATCGGTCAATATATTGAGAGGACCTCCTCCACTACGGGAGGCGCTCCCCCCCCCCCCCCCCCCTCTTCCGCTCCATAATTTATGAGGATCGATCGATAGGGAGGGAACCTCCTCCGAACCAACATTCAGGATATCTCCTAAGCTCCATAATTTACAACGAGCGGTTAGTATATTAGAAGATTTCCTCCGCTAGGGAAGACCTCTTCCACTCCAAGAATTTACGAGGAGGGACTATTGCGGGGACTCCAAATTAAACTCGGTCTCAAAAAATTTCGATGTGGTCGCATCACATATTAAAGACACATTAAAAGAACAAGCACAAGAAAAATGCTTACAAAATCAGAAGCACTCGGCGATGAGTTTTCGCCTCCAACGAAAGAACTCCACACCTCCTAGCAGCCTACCGCAAGGGTGCGCCTCGCCTTAAACAAAGACTCCACTCCGAAAAGATTTTAAGAAAGTTTCTATCACTCTCCAAAATGCTCTTCAATCTCCAAAAAAAAAACAAGTGAAGAATTCACCATGAGCTCCTCAAAAAATTTATACCAAGACCTCCTCCTCGATTAACGAAGACAAAGTACATGACAAGATGGCACACTCCAAAAAGGCACCCATTGTAGAACACCCCTTCGTCCGGTCAAAAATAGCAAAGATTCTCCAGAATAAATTCATACGATATTATATGCGCGCATACACTCACTTAAGACATGAGTGCATGCACGCAGGGGGACATTAATGTGGGTATCTGGAAGTCCTCCACCACTAGACACCTCCGGAGGAGCTTCCACCTACCAAGAGGACCTCGTCATTGATATGGGTGTTCAGAAGTCCTTCTCCACTAGACACCTCCGGAGGAGCTTCCACCCACATGGATCCGAGGTTCGAAAGACTTGTCTCTAATAGGAAACCAATCTTATGGCATTCCTCCATACTCAAAGCTCCACGAGCTGGCGACTCTATCAACGTACAAGACCCCTAGGTCGGGAGCAGGGCCTAGGGACTTGACTCGGGACCTAAGGAGGCATGTGGTTTGGAGGCTAGAGTAAGGGGATTGTCAAGGAGGAAGAGTTCCCCCTCGGGCGAACCCCAACTTGACCGATCCTAGAGAGAGAGGGGCACCACCCACACCTAACCCATCTTCTACCTGACACCTCAAAATATGTATCACAACACCTAGGAGCTTGTACCATATCTCCCCATGATACAAGTCTCCATATATCACCTAAATTACCTCTGAGCCATATGACACATAGCTCAACTTCTGACCGTAGACCCAAATAAGGCTATGTCAACCACCACCCTGACCCTCCAATAGGAAGAAAGCCCACCAGCTGGCTTCCTCCCCCTTTGAGGCTCCTATATAAGAGAAGGTTGACATAGCATTAAAGACATGAACATCCACCTATCCCTCATTGAATACAAGCATTGACTCTCTGGTTGAACCCATCTCCACTGCCATCCCTCTCTCTCTCTAAGGTCGCCCCGAGCTCTCTCCTCCTCCACCTCCGGTGGTCTCGAGTCCATTGTAGTGCCCGCCATAATTCCCGGAAGGACCGCTTCCGCTCCTAACATCCACAATATTACAATTCTTTGTCCTTCTACTTTGACTTATAGAAGTGCATGCCTCGACCTTAAATGTAGCACTCTGTAGGTTGCTTAAAATTTCTTGTAGCCTTGTCATGGAATCATAATATTTATCAAGGCTGCATATCTGTTCCGGGTTTAACGTAGTACTGCTTCTTTACAAAAGCTCGATCAGTCAGCCCTTCTGCTAAGAAATTGGTATTACATTGAATGACTAAATAAAAGGAGGCACTTTAAACTTGTGATGCATAAAAAGGGGTTTTGAAGATCTTTGGAGTGACTGCATTCGTTTTCCGTCTCGCCAATGTTCAAATTTTTAAATCTACTTTCAGGAAACACTTGTTCACTCCAGCAATTGCTTAGCAGTTGAAGCAATGAAAGTTGGACAGAATCATATTATGTTTGTCAGATCATGTCTAGCATTTAGCGAAGTTACAATCCCTTCTGTTCCATGTTGCGTTAAGCGGCTAAATCTTTATCTTGAAACCGTGGAGGTAATATACTCTTTTTCTTGTTATAAACCAGTGAAATAATAAACTGAGAGGCACCCATGTTGCTGATTATCTTATTCCTACATATCAGGTTGCTTTATTGGGTGGCTTAGTCTCTCATTCAGATGGACTTTTAGATTCAGCAATCTTATGTCTACAGACTATGGATCAGATGGATGGTTAGTTGATCACTTCTTGTCATCAGACACTTTGACATAAATTGTTGCAGCAGACTTTAGGCATTGTTTGGATCATGGATTTGTGGAGGGATTTGCACATGGAAACCAAAAGCAAAAGGAAAAGAGAACAAAAAGTTGCTTCATAAATCCTTTTCCGTTTCTTTGCTCTCAACAAGTTCCTCCATAAATCTGAGTTCCAAGCACAGCTTTGAAGGATTTCCCTCATTCTTTTATGCATATCCTACCAAATGCTCTGGTAATATTCTATATAACAGCAAATGCTGAGTCAGCTTGGCTCTTTGTAGGCTCACGCATTTCAAGTGATGTTGATGGGATCCTCTCCTTGATGCGAAAGTTGTGCAGTCTAATGGTTTTGGTTCCAGGTCATTGTTTTTTTCCTAAGAGTTAGTTGCAAACTATATTGCATATGCTAATGATGTTTCAAAATTTTCTGTGCATTCATTTCTAAATTGGGACATCACCATGTATATAACTGGTATTTGTGTACAACATATGTTTGATTGAAAGAAGAGGTGATGCAATTGTGTTTGTGGACAACTCGCATGAGCTTGATTAAGGATGCTTAGACCATGGTGACAATGAAGGAACAGTAAATGATTATTCTCAAGAAGTGCAATGTAAAAGTTATTTACCCATTATAATGCACGTCCGTGTTTATGTTTTTGGAATAGCCTAGCTGAGATAAAACGAAAGAATACCAGGCAAGATTGTTTGGTCACATGCAACATTGACCAACAATTGTTCTAGTGAGGAAGTTATGTGGCCAATCTTGAGGTAATTGTTGGGTAAGGAGGCTACTGACATAATTGGAATATACAACTTGAGATTGGAATCTGAGAATTGGGGGTTACGATGGTAAAGAAAGGCTTGGTAGCACGTGTTTAGCTGTTGATATGGCTCTAAACTGCGCAAAGTAAACCAGAAATTTTGTAACATATTCCAGTTCTTAGGGTTTAGATTTTAGCTAGTTTCAGTGATGTTGGTATGTAGGGTGGAGATTAAAAGAGTTCAGCAAGCTGATGTCTGTTTTTTTATTGGCAGCAAGTTGATGTCTGTTTAAGGTAATGGTAAATTCTTCATCAGATGCTACCATTTCAAGTGCTTCTAGGTGTCTAGCATTGAATACCTTTCAAGTTGCACATACAAGTTACAACAAAAGTTTCATCATTGTTTATCTGTTTATCCTCCTCTGCTAGAAGCTGCGCATTTCTAAATGCGGATTCAACTGGCAAGGGGAAATTGGAAACATGGATCGAGATAAAAGTGCCTGAATAATTAGTAATGCAAGTGTATTTTTTTGATGGTTATGCATCAATGAACTTGGTCTGGCTCATTGACAAATTGCCATACTATTCCAAAATCATTGTGATTTAAATGCTACATGTATGGATGTTGAAAGCATTAATTGCTTCATATTTCAGACCAAGTTGTGATTCTGTTATCTGATTTTGGCGGCTATGTTATATGATAATTTGTTTTGAAGGTAATCCTCAACAAGGAGTCACTTATATTCCGAGAAGAATGTTGGCCTTCAATTCCCAATCATGGTAAGTTTTGCTTTTCAAGTTGAAAATTCTGGTTTTGGTCCATTCTGGTTTGATGGTCTAACACCTAACTCCATGTTGTAGGATGTCATCACGCATGAGGACAAGGGTGTTATGCGCAGTTCTTTCTTTGGCAGCAACCCTCTCTCAGTCTGAGCTCCCATACCACAGCAACCCTGAACGGGTACTTGTATTTTGTTAGCTAACCTTTTATATTGTTGTTTCAAATGGTGATTCCTGAAGCTTCAAAAAATTTTGAGATTTTGATGGAAAATTTCGTACTTGTGCTGATAAATCATCAAACTGTTAAGTAAAAGACTTCAATCAGATTGAACTGTTGATGTCATGTTTTTAAATTAATTAATGAACTGTGCAATGCACTCCAACCTTGAACTACAACTTGATAGCAAAGCTGACCTGAGCATTTGTGTAAGCATACACTTTCATGCATGTTTCTCAAGCATACAGATAGAACACACCCTAAATGTTGTATCTCACGGTGTATGATATATTTCTCTCTTGTACATTCAGATTCTGAGCAACGACAAACTATTCTTTGGTGATCCAACCTATTTGCAAGAGCTTCTGTCGTTGTCTGCTTCTATTCTTCAAAACCTTGTTGACAATATTATGCAGGAGCCTTCACGGGTAAGTTTGGATTCAATGACTTGTTATTCTTGCTTTTATTGACTGATTACCTACTGTGCTGTCTTGTTATGATAATGCTGGGATCAAGGTTGCTCGTGGAAGCATGGCTCTTGAAGCTTGCAACTGTATTGCATCCTGTTTCCACGTAAGTGGCAATTCCATCTTTAGTAGCTTGCTGTTATGCTTATCGAGGGTTTAGGCACTTTGATATGAGGAAATCGAGCTTGTAGGGTCTTTAGCCATTTCACGAGCAGTGAGTGGTGTATGACAATGATGGATGGCACATTCTTTTTGATAAAGAACCAAGATTGCATGGATAACACGCGAAACAGTGGCGTACATGGTTTACCCATCGTATCAGTTTTCGTTGTCAAGTTCATATCTTGTTTTGACTAGTACTTTTCTCATGATGTGATATTCGTTGACGGTGAATCTTTCATCGGAGCCTCCTCTCTATGCATCCTTTTGAATTGGAGATTCTAGATATTTTGGAATGCTTAAACTTCCAATTAAATTTCACCTAGTTGCTTCTGTATAAAAGCCTTCTTCTGATGGAATCAAAGTACGTATTATATAGATTGCAATTGATCTAATTCCATGCAATAATATGGCATATGATAGTATTTCAGGGTTACTGAGAGCCCAATATAGAACTTTTATTTGACCAGGAAATTAATTCAGAATGCCTATTCCTTGATAGTATCTACCGATACTTTCAAAGTTAGAAGAAAGAAGGAGTTACTCAATTTCCTTGCTAAAATAATCTATCTATATTGGTGTAGATTAGCATGATAACATTAGAAGATCACGAGAGGTAATCTCTGGCGTAGACTTGTCATTGTGTAAAACAAATACCTTGTTAATGGCTGCAGCATTTGTTTATACCAATATGTTGCCTAAATGTGGTCCTTGAGAGCACCATATAGAACTTTTATCTGGCCAGGAAATTAATTCAGAAATGCCCGTTCCTTGATAGCATCCATCGGTACTTTCAAAGTTAGAAGGATGATAACATTAGAGGATCACGAGAGGCAATCTTTGGCATCGTCTTGTCATTTTGTAAAACAAATACATTGTTATTGGCTGCAGCATTTATTTTATACCAATATGTTACCTAAATGTGATCCTTGATGCGGTTGTATGTTGGCAGCTAGATCACGAAGTGTTGCCATTCTTCTCCAAGCTGATGGAAACTGCCAAGTCGTGTTTGAGCTCTAATGACAAATATCTGCAGTCTACCATAAAATTCGTAGACAAATACTTGCGGACAAGCACTTGAAGGAGCTTAGGGCAGATGTACATAGTGGCAAGTGTGTCCAACGGATCTCACTGAGTTGAAAAATCTCCATAGAATAGGTACATTTTTTTTTATATTTTAATAAATTGTTTCTAACACGTTGTGTCTTTTCCTAGCCTTACAAAATTATATATGTTATAGATACTTGGCTACAATGACTATAAATTTAAATTCACCCCTACTTTAGATGCGTAGTCGGAGAGCAATATGTTCTTTGCATTCTCCGAGATTTTGGTACAGTATGTTGTATGTTGGAAACATCCAAAAATACTTTTAAGGGTGGAGAAAAGTAAGAAAAAGATAATTCATTTTATGATGCATATTTCTTCAATGGGTGGAGCTTTAGTGATCTCACTGTGTCTTGTAGTTTCTTGTATGAGATTTACTAGATCCGGAACACATAAAAAACACATTAAAAAACACTTTATCTCAGCTGTTGAAACCAATGGCTGAGATTAGAACATCTTTTATCCTCTCCCTCCCCCTCCGCCTTTACACATTAATCTTCTCTCTTTCCTCCACCATCGACAGTCTTTCTCTCTCCTCCCCCTACACCCTTCTCCTCCCATCTCTCACAACAAGGGTTGAACCCAATTTTTTTATTCTTGAAGGTAGCAATCGTTTGTAATCATTATCACTTTAGCATGTGTTTGTAATCGATATTCTATTTTTGGGTTCTGTAATGTGGTGTTCTTGTAGGCTATTGCCATTTGTTTTTTTAATAAGGTGCATATCTAACTACGTCTTATTTTATATCACTGTATTAAGACATTTTGAAATCTGACAAAAATGGAGAAATTTGGAAAGCATGGGAGAAGGCCAGGCATGGATGAATGGCTACAACATAGGAAGATACTGGACTAGCGTTGCCCCAAATGGTGGATATCAAAGGACTTGTGATTACCATGGTCCTTACAATTTACAAAAGTGCACAAAAAATTGAGGCGAGCCTATTCAATTGGGTCTTGTCATGTCAATTCGAGAGACAAGGCAAAGGGGAGTATTGTAGAATTTTGTCCAACGAGCTAGGTGGCGGGGTCACCTTTGTCGGGGTTTGGTTGGCCGGAGATGGAGAGAGAAATAGTGTGGAGGGGAGAGAGAGAACGTCGATGGGAAAAGGGAGAGAAAAGTTTGACGTGTAAAGAAAGAGATAGATGAGAGATGATGTTTTAATCTCAACCATTAATTTTAATGGATGAGATTAAATATTTTTTTATGTGTTTCTGTATCCGGCCCTATAATATATATATATATATATATATACACACACACACATATATATATATACATACACACACACACACACACACACATATATATATATATATATAGAGAGAGAGAGAGAGAGATTCTAATAAGGAATTTCTTATTTTGTTAAAATAAAGATCTCTTATTTTCTGATCAAATATTGATGATCAGAATCGTTCAATGTGTTTAAACATGTTTTTAAGGATACTCGTGAGAAATCAGCTAAAAATATTACTGGAAATGATTTGATCTAATTAATTTTTCATAAAATTATTTCTGTTAGTATTTATGAAAAATTGTTTGGATTAAGCTTTTCTTGATATTTTTTGAGTTAATTTTTTGCGAGTATTCTTAAAAATTTATTTTAAAAATATTGAATGATTTGAATAATTAAAATATAATGAAAAATAAAAAAATTTCATTTTAACAAAATGAAGAATATCCTGATGTTGAACCAAACAGAGGCTTCGTAAACCTATGGGACTAATACTCCCATCCCAGGTGCTTATACGTTTACCAAACGGGGCCTATATATATTGTGTGTGGAGGGAATGAAACAGCTTCAATTTTCTTGTACATGAAACTCCCAATGAGTGACAAACTGATTGAAAATTTCGGGTTCGGTCATTAGCATAGGTAGGATAAGTCTTGAATTTTGAAAAAAAATTATGATCTTTATAATTTGAAATTTCACCTGATCCGATCTAACCAAATCGAATAAAAATACAATAAATAGCGAATCGAGTTAGATTAAATGGCAGTTTTAATCAAAGTCGTGAATTTCGTCCCGTATTGGCCGGTACGTACTGCCCCCATAACGGTACCGGACCACCGGAGTACCGTTCCGGCGATTGTTCCGGTCTGGTCCGGCATGTTCCAGACTGTTTCGACTAATACCGGCGGTACCGTACCATACCGGTATGTATTTAAAAAAATTATTAAAAAATTAATATATTTTTTTAGATAATTAGGTATAATTTGAAGTTAAAATCATCTTTTTTTATGTTTGGTGATTTATTTTTAAATTGTGATGTTTTATTTTTATATTCAGAATATGTATATTAATTTTAGCAATAAATTTAAAACAGTACGCCGGTACACACCGGTACCGGTACGTACTGTACTAGTAACAAAATCAGTACATTCGTCGGTACGAGATTGATAAGTTTGGTTTCAATCATCTTGGAACAATTTCATTTTATAAACTTCAACTCATTTAATAGTAAAATTAATTTGTGTACATGTAATATATAATGTTTTTTTTTTCTTACATGCAACCTAAATTGTTTGTTAAAACAATGGAACTCATTCAAAATCGAAATCCGCAACCAAATCGAACCATCCCAAATCAATTTTAATTCCTTTATTAATTAGGCCGGAATCAGTATTCAACATATTCATCCAAAATCAATTGGTTCCGTCCAACGTATCTCAAAACTCTGATCAACCTGAATCAATTTACCCCTATCCACAGCTTATGAAAGGCTATCTTGAGATTTGACTTGTACGTGAAGAACACTAGCACCTTCCTTATAACAAGAACAAACCCAAAAAGAAAACTTTGAAAACCTCAAAAAACACAACATAGAGTCAGGCTCTCGCAGTAATCACATCCTTCTTCCACACTTCGCCTGCCTCCAAAGCGGCATGAACGAAAAGCAATCTTCATAACTACAATGGAAATTGACCTTCGAGCATGTACGCAGGACTTTAAAGTACTTCAAACCAAATGTCACAGCATTACGACATGGAATACCGTTGAAATACACACAATACTAGTTGTGTACTTAAATAGATTCCCTGAATTCTCTTCAATCTGAAAGCAATCGTAAAAAAAAAACGAGTTCCCAGTATATAAGTGATTTTTGGGGCAACAAAAACTTGGAAAACATGATCTAGGAAAGTATCTCTTTTGATATGTGAATCCGGCCAGCCGCAATTCATAAATCGCTAAAGTGAAGAATCTGACAATTATCCTTCAAAATTTCAACCCTAGACATTCATTCATGTTTAATGAACTCCCATTATATTTAGTTTCAAACTATACCAGCAAATCATATAATAAAGCATGACCCGCGACTGTGTCTGTCTTCATATATCCAGGAGCAACCTCCGAGGATCCTCCACCACATCCTTGATACGGCGTAGGAAAAATACTGCCTCTCTCCCATCAATCAGCCTATGGTCATATGTCAGAGCAATGTACATCATCGGTCTTGGAACTACGTTTCCTCCAAAGACCATCGGCCGGGACACGATAGAATGCATACCCAGAATTGCAGACTGTCGAAAACGTCAAATTGCATGAGTGGTGTGCTGATCCTCAAAGTTGATAATCAAGGTTGCTTTTAAATATTGGATTCGTGGAGGAATTTATAAGCGAAAAACAAAATGTAAGAGATTGTACTTCATTTCCTTTTCAGATGCAATGAAGTAGAATCCCTGACCTTTTGTTTTCTCCCATAACTCCAAGATCCAAACACAGGCCAAAACGAAAGGGAAAAACAAGGTAGCCGAACTACCCTTTATCTATCATGTAACTAAGGGGTAGGATAAACAAGTGCTGATTTGGGGTTTGGGGGGGGGGGGGGGGGGGGGGGGGGAACATAAAAACTTCACCTTCTTTTAGTTTCTAGTTGATGACTAAATCAGTGGAGCCATACCTGAGGAGGGTTAATTATGGGGGTGCTTATGAGGCTTCCATAAACACCACCATTAGATATTGTGAATGAACCTCCAGCCATCTCGTCAATCGATATAGTTCCACTAGTTGCCTTCTTGGCAAGGGTGTTGATCTCTTTCTCTATATCAGCGAAATTCATCTTCTCAGCGTTGCGGATAACTGGAACAACAAGACCCTGAAGGAGAGGGGACCAAATTATATCACTGTAGAATCGAAAAGGCCAAGCAAAACTGTAATGTTCAATCACTTTGAAGTGTTTGGTATTAGTCTGAGGAACTAAATATGGGCCATACAAAGAAAAAGAAAGAAGTGTGAGTTCTGTGGTGATCAAGCATATCATCAAGTAGTCATTATTTGTTTCTTTTTTTTGGGTCCCCAACGATCACCGGCAAACTTTGGTAAAGCCGTAAGGAGTTTCAAAACGAAACAAGCCTAAGTGGCACAAGGAAGGACTCAAGATCACGCAAACACAAGGTAGGACACTGAAACAAACACTAATACAACTATACAGAAGCCTAAATCTAGAACTTCACGTAATTATTTAGATTTCTGAATCACAGAAGCATAATTAGGAAGAAGTTCATTGAGTTCATTTTAGCATACTAGAAGATAACATAAAATGGTAATTTGGTCTCCATAACACAGAGTGGCCACTCCATTCTGACTCATGGTTACTATTTGCATTGTATCAAACTTCCTTAACCAACAGAAAAAAAAATTATGTTGGATACTTTGTGCTAGGTGTGGAGCGTTTGAGGTGTCCTAACAAATAAAATACTCCACAGGAACAGGGGACTGAAATTGCCGCGTGTCTAACACAAACACATGCTGAGTATTTCATTGTATTTTTGGATAAAATGAGGCCTGGAGTATATTTATTGCTTATGGACACATCCACAAGGCACTGGGATTGCCTACACAAACATGGAACCTACACAGAAATATCATACTTCTTAGATAAAGCATATACATGTAAGACATCTTGTTTCATCGACAATTCATTTTCCCAAGGTTCGTGAAACAAATTCTTTCACCATTTAAATTATGTGTAACATATACATGTATTAGCGGTCAATTGCATGCAAAAATCAGAAACAGGGCATAGAACATGTCTCCAAGAGTAAGTATAACATAGACCATACGGCTGTAAGAAGACCGTGTAAAACAAAGAAAATCTAAAGGAAGCCCACAATTCTAAGATCAGGATTCTGCAGATTCACTACTTATGGTTTTTTCTTAACTTTGTAAAATAAAACAACAGATTTTGACAAACCTTTGGAGTACCAACAGCTATGCTAATGTCTATATAGTCTCTGTAGATTATATCATCTCCATCAATAACAGCATTGATAATAGGTTGATTCTGGAGCCCACTAACAGCAGCCTGATATTTGAAACATTAATCCATAATTATCTTTGAGATAAGCAAGAAAAAAATGAGAGCAACACATATGAACATGGAAGCTGAGCATGAGCACAACTTTGACCATGCTCCGTTGCAGTAACAAAAGCTACAAGCTTATTACATACCTTCACAAACCCGGACATAAGTCCCAACTTGACTCCATGCTTTTCCACAAAAGCATCCTTATAGTCAGAACGGAGTTTCATCAAATTAGTCCTGCAAGAAGTAGCAAATAAACAAGGGGAAAAAATACAACCAACAAAATTCTATCACAAGTGTGACATGTCAAGCATCATGTGCTTTTTTCTTTTCTTTTTTTCTTCTGTTGGTCTAGGGTTGAGCAGCATCAGGTGATATGAACTAGTTGAATTGAGCCCTAACCTTATTGACTGACAAACCCTAGATCCGAGGAAACTTGGCATAAGCCACCCACCTGCCCTAAATAATGAAAGCATCAAAAACAGGGATTTACACTTACATATCAACTTCATTAAATGTTGTCAACAGTGCGAAAGTGTTTTGAGAATCTTTCAAACGGTTTGCAACACGTTTTCTGAGCCTTGTCATAGGAACCTGTGATCATGATAAACTGTAGTCATATGGTGAAGCAGTGTGGAAAATTCCCTCGAACAGAAAACTAGATTAATGTATTTCTGGTGGAAAAATGTATGGCACACGTTATGGAACTGTAGACCTACTCGTCTTTCCCTTTCTTTCGGGGGAAGCTGAGGTTCTGTAGCAGAACGCTTAGGAGGAAGAGGAGGAGGAGGAGGAGTTGTTGCCTTGGGCTTCTGTACAGCAGAAGCACTTTCAACTTTAGGCTTTTGCTTATCCTCATCACTCTTGTCAGCAGGAGGTGGAGGCTGAGAAGC
Organism: Arctostaphylos glauca; assembly: GCA_019985065.2. Classification (NCBI taxonomy): domain Eukaryota; kingdom Viridiplantae; phylum Streptophyta; class Magnoliopsida; order Ericales; family Ericaceae; genus Arctostaphylos; species Arctostaphylos glauca. The sequence continues at coordinate 30,142,316 of JAHSPW020000007.1, read as the reverse complement.
AGTTTTATCAGATGTCTTCTCAGATGGAGCAACGTGGGCTACACCTTCACCGGACTTTGAAATGACAGCAATCTTGGTACCAGGTTCCACAGTATCCCCTTCTTTTGCTACAAACTATCAATGATCAAGTACACAATCAGAATCCCAGCCACTCCAGAGGAAACAAAGGAGAATGTGGTGAACTTGTAGAAGGAAAACCATAGAAACACAACCTCGCTCACATTTTACCTTTTGGATTACACCAGCTTCAGGACTTGCAACGTCTATTGTCACCTGGCGGAAGATACACAATCAAAATATTAAAAAGCAATCAGTCCTGTCGACAACTTTAGAACCGTGAAGAACATTATGGGGGTGCTTTACAACATAGAATTGGTGCTTTACAAAGTACCTTATCGGTTTCAACTTGGGCAATTGGCTCATCAACTTCTACTCTGTCACCAGGATCTGCTCCAAAATTTTAGGTGCGAACCAACGTCAACTACTTATATACACTGAGAAAAGATACTTGAATGGAGGAAATTGGGAAAGATAAACCAATAGTCATACTCTTCAAGAATTTTGCAAGAGTTCCATCACTTATAGATTCCCCCATGAAAGGCACAACAGCATCAACCACATCACCTGCGTCGCTCACAATACATGAAGAAATTTAGTACTTCTATAAACTGTTTTACTAAGTGAAGAAGGAAGCATGCTAACATTCTACAATCTACGCACTATATGTGCAGCTTGCTGCGCATGTTTGATTCTACCGTCTTTTAAGACACTGTCTAATGAATCCCTACTTAAATCTAAGCCAAGCTTGCAGCCATGATCTGGGATCTTTAACAACTGAATAAAATCTACGCAGACATTCCCTGGAGGTTAATGTACTCGTTGAAAGGAAGCTATTGCGTTGCTTAGACAGCACATATATGTGACGGAAACTTAAAGCAAAATCAAAAGGGTCCACATCAAAGAAGAAAACAAAATCAGTCCACATCAAAGAAGAAAACATATCAGTCCAAAGGAAAGTTATTGCATTAATGTTAAAGAGTCTTAACTCTCCACAGTCGTATTACCAAAGTGAGATTCTTTCTGGTTGATCTCATGAATACTTTCTTATGATTCAAGAGCTAGCGGTGCTCTAGTTATTTCATAATTTTTTAGCATGGGCTGTAGGATTCACACTTAAGTTACATGAAGGGTGGATTAAATATAATGTTTTTCAGGTCTTACACATGATTTTATGTGCCTAATTCTGAAAAAGTATTTTTGTTGCTAATTTCCCAGTTTTGAAAATGTTGTCTTAGTAGAATTAGGAGAAAACGAGAAATCTAGCAAATTATAACATCTCCGCAGTTCTTCTAAGGGGTTGAGCTTTACAAAATCTGTAAATACGTGATTGAGAGTTTATGATTCACTATGGAAGGGAAAACTTTTCCTCAACTTTTTGTCCATCTGCAAAAATGCAAGTCGCGGTTCCCAAATTCTTGTTAATAAAGTCTAAAATAACACTAACCACTTGCTGTGCTATTAAAATTCAACTTTTCATACTGGAGATTATCTTAAGTTATCTTCCTAAAAGGGGGGGGGGGGGTGTGGTGTGCCCCAACACAGGCCTATACCTTCCAAGACAAGCTCACAGTCTGTAAAGTAACTTAATATGTAAAATGCTAGTACGGTGTGATGCAGCATGCATGCATTAAAAGAAAGTCACCATTGTCAGAAGAGAACAGCCTGTGCTGTATCTGCCTGGTAGCCTCCGGGTGAAGATGGGCAGTGACTTCCCTGCACACCAGAGAAGTTGTTTGAAAACAAATATGGAGAACCAGTGAACCATAAAGCAGAGCATCTCCATTAAATAGAATGTTAATTAGTATTTATCCCTCCCGCATGGGTTGGTTTATTCACTCTTGCTATCTCCTCTTATATTTTCGAATGAATTCCGGTGGAAAAGCATCTTCATGCATAAATGCAATTTGTGCCAAAAAACTCATCAACGATGGACACATGGTTTCCTGGACCTGGCTTATACAAGTATGTGAACCTCATATTGGGACTTGAAGATGGCTTTGAGTGACGTATAAGAACCCCAACAGGATTTAACAAACAGTTTTATAGCTTTGTCTGAAGAACTTCCATTTGTTTGTCCAACTTATGTTGGATTAACTTTCTTTGCATAAATACTCTGGTAAACCTTTATTTGGATCACTAATCAGTGCAATCGCATAATTGGGTTCTATCCTCAGGCTACCTGATGAGGGCTAATCCAGTTTACCATGTGATAACATACATAAATGAGAAGGCATTACCAACCTTACTGACCATAAACTTGTTGAGCAGCCTATCACAAGAAAAAACATTTGGGGTAGTTAGTCACAAAAACAGAATCAAATGTGTCAAACTTTTTACATGACGTTAGAACAATAGAGATGGCATAAAGAGTACCCGGCAAAATGAGGTGACACAAGCTTCGAACATGCCCAGATACTCTTGGCTGAAGTAGAATCTGTTCACGTGCTTGAGAGCAAAAATTATTAGAAATTTTCATATCGACCTTGGGAAGCAAACATTGTATGCTCTCGTAGGGAGAATATTTAAGCAGAGTAGCAAACCTAACTTGCTCCCTATTAACCATAAGCAACAAAGCACAGTTAGTCTGTACCTCTGACAGAACCAAATAAAACTACAGCAGAACATAAAGTACTTACGACGTTCGAAACTGAATTTTTACTGGGTTTTGGTCACAAACATAGAAGTGAACAATTATCTATGGCGTATAATTGGCAATTCTTATTTTCTAAGAAGATAATAACAACCTATTCAATATTCACTAAGAGCATCTCCAATGGAGGTAGCAAAATCAAAATTAAACTACATTTGAAGAGCATGTCGACAAAAGGCACTACAACGTAATAAACTTGCTTTACCATTTTGGTGTGAGAAATGGCCCTTCAAATTGCCACATTATCAAATATGATTTTTATGATTGGTTGATTAATTTTTTGGAAAAGTAGATCCCTTAAAGTCAAAGGAGTAATAAAAAACTTAAAGTTGGAGTGTACTTGTTGCAACTTGCTCTCCAACTTACCACATGCCAACAAAGTTAAATTTGGTATAAAAATTTGCTACCTCCATTGGAGATGCTATGGTGAAACTGTTTGTGTTGGTCCAAACAATTTATTCCCAGTGGAAACACGCGTCCCACAGAACACATGAATCCAGAACTCATTTCCATTTCTTTTCCTAAGTGTTCCTTGTTTGGTACCCATTGAAAAGGGAAAGAAGAGCAGAAAAAAGGGATGAATTCTTAGCAGCGAAATCAGCTCTCCTTTTGCTTTTCATGATTTGTTGGCATTTTGTTTTGGAAAAAATACAATCACTAACATTTTCTAAGCAGCGGGAAACGTGAAGGAAAAGCATTTTCCTATAAACTTCCCCTTTCTTCTTTCTTGTCTTACCAATTGCACTTATCGCGTAGAGGATTTGGACTGGTTTACATATGTTCGTACATAACACCGGATATAGAGAGAGCATAGTCCCTTCGGGACAGATTATAAATAACAGCCTGGATAAACAAACCAAAAGAACTAGTACCTCTCCTCCTGCAGTTGAGTGAATTCCAGGTGCAGATGCAGCTGGCCGAATGAGATGGAACGATTGACTCAAAATCTGATACCAAACAGCTTCGTTACAGTGATTTATCGATCATACAACCTTGATTACCAAACAAATGCGCATATCAATGGAAGTGATAGGGTCTATAGCTTGTACCGAAGAAGACGAGCCTCCCTGAAGGATTGCTCTTCGCCTTAAAATGCTCAACATCGTCGGTCTTTGTCTCTTCGCACTGCTTCCAACATCAAAAAAAGCTCACGAATCTCAATTAACGTAAATAAATGGAACTTGTTACCCAGTTACCAATCACAAACATGCGTAGAGGAAACAGAAAGCGCCGAAATTGAAACGGATCGTGCAGAAAATGTATCGGATAACAAGTTGGTTTCAGAGGTTTGAACCTGGTTCAAGGAAGTTGCGAATCTTCCAATACAGTTGGATCGAAACCGTAGGGTTCTGCCGTCGCCTCTGTATATCTAGAGAGAGAGGGAAGAGAGAAAGGATGCTCGACTTCAGAATTTTCCTTTCCTGTATTCGGGGACAATTCTCACATGCGGAACATGAGGGGTGCAGTGGCAAAGCCGAGGGAACACGGGAACGGAAAGTTTTTTCGACCGCACTGAACGGTGCCGTTTAATAGGTTAAGGGAAAATTTCAGTTGGGCCGTCTGTAATTTAGGCCCGTTTGAGCTAGTGGTGCTTTAGTCTTGAATATCAGTCAGTTCAAGCCCAAGCCCAAATAAACAAGGGACAGGACAAGTTAACTTCGTGGTAAATGGACCGACCCAACCATAGGTGAAATCGATTCTGGTAACGGTAAAATTGTTGGCATGTAACTCCGGAATTAATTAGTTCAGGATACAAATGTCTCGTACCTATGGTGACCAAATTTACGAAAAATTTGATGTTGGTTAGGGTTTGATTGGTTTGGTCGGGTTAGTCAATTTGGTTGAAAATTAGAATAATTCAACCACAACCTGCATTGTTAGTCCATAAATTGCAATCCAATTAAAGAAAATCGTAATGATTTCGTAAAATTAGGCTACCTTCTATATTTTAGGTCAAATTCACCGATTAGTTTATCTCGCCGTATAATTGAACGGTTACGACTTATCTCATCTTATGTTGTGTATTGTAAATTTGATTATGTTCAATTGGGTAGATCAGAACAATCGATAAAAAGAATCTGAAACCGAACCGAAAAGTATGTACGATTAAATCAAAATCAACTGAGTCCTACTGCTAAACCGATTGAACTGCAACATTTTTTACCGGTTTAATTTTTTCAATAACACCCTCACCCCAGTAGTTAACTATGGAATAAGAGACGGAGTAAGGTAGCAAGATTCAATCCCTCCTTGTGTACCGCCATTTTGTCCTCCAACCCAATCGTGGGAAGAGCCTTAAGAAATATTAGTCAAGTACACTCATCTCGTGAGGTATCGATGCATCGTAGAGGCAATTTAACTTGTCAGGTTGATGATTAGCATTTTGAAGGACAATAGCACATCTTAACAAGAAAGCATCTTCTAGACACGTGATTTGGTGTGAGGCATGAAAAGCCGTTAGCAGAGCGTGCAAAGCTATGTGAGGGTGCTAATGCACTATAAAGGCCACTTAACTTACCACATTGATGGCAAGTATTTCGATTGGACAATGTCACCTCTCATCAGGGAGACTTCGACTTGTAAGAGTCCCCTTTTGCATAGTCGTATGCAATCGGGTGTTTTTTTCCTCATCTATGTGTCAATTTTTTGTCGTATCATTCGAGTCTAATTAGTGTATGCACTTTATCGTTGTTTCTGTGTTTATAAATTAAATGGATCTCTCTAGGTTACTTATACTAGATTCTTTTAAATTTGAATTGCAAGAGAAACAAAATCAGTTAGTGCCGATGAACCGGAAAGCACTCCAATACTTCAATTAGTGTTTGAAAAAGAACGATCTAACTAAAAAACACTTGAGAGTGTGAAACATCACGTACTTTGTCATGTGTTTAGTCAATTACCTTGTATAGATGACCGATATAGGACATGCAGCATGATGTTTGACATAAACAATTCATGGACCACAACGCCTAGGGCAATCGTCTCGCGCACTATGTATAGGACAAGTACCATGTGCACAAAAACTTCAGAAAACAACTGTCTCCATCTCCAACGTCATCCACGACGCACTGAGTGCTAGGTCATACTCTACATGGACGTGCTGAGTCATTCATTGACTAGGTGAAGTTACGGAGTTGCTATGTAGTGGTCATGTTGACCACTTTGCCTTTGGCCCTGACCCACACGCTGTTGATGCGCCCAAAGACTACACTAGGTGCATATCCAACGGGTCTAGTGGAGCCTTTGATCAGGCATGTCAGAACAAATTGGGTTGAGAACCGATCATGCCAATCTTTAGTCATCCTTTGGTCCAATGATCACTGAATCTAACTTGGATCCTTATGTGTGACGCCTCATAGCCTGACCTACTACATCATCTTTTAACTTCTATTTAAAAGTGCACTGTAGTTTACAAAATTATAGGAGTTAATTTCCTTAATTTTCAAATTAGAGGATGTAATTTGCTCATCGTCCAAACCAAAGGTGGTAAACTGCAATTTCCCCAATTTATAAGGCCAAATTAAGCACGGGAACGTACACTTACGAGTTCCGTTGCTTACCGCGCTTTTTAGCGAGCGGGTACATATATATATGTATGGCGGGTCACGTTCCTCACGCCAAAAACGAATTTCGGGAACCCTCTCTCTCTCTCACTCTCTCTCTATCTCCGAATTCGTAATTGCATCCAATTTTCAATTCAAGTTTCAAGCTCAAAATTATGGAGGAAGTAGACGAAACAGAAGCCACACCGCAGGTCGATTTTTTATATTTGCTTTACTTTCGTCTGTTTTCGCTGACAGATCATCCGCATTGTATACCTGGTTCATTGTTTTTCAGCCGCTTCCATTTGTAGATTCAAATTCAGAGTTGTTCTATCAGTTCCTAATAAAACTTTCTCATCAAGCACACTGTGGATTATTGTTAGAAAGTAATTCATAGCAGTGTTATGACTTGCATTATATACCTGGTTCATTGTTTTTCAGCCGCTTCTATTTGTAGATTCAAATTCAGAGTTGTTCTATCAATTCTTAGTAAAATTGTCCCACGTACACGGTGGATTACTGTTAGAATCTAACTCATACGAGTCTTATGACTTGCATTATATACCTGGTTCACTGTTTTTCAGCCGCTTCCATTTGTGACTCAAATTCAGAGTTGTTCTATCAGTTATTAATAAAATCGTATCACGTACGAGTGGACTATTGTTAAAATCTAACTCACGCAAGTCTTATGACTTGCATTGTATACCGGATTCATTGTTTTTCAGCCGCTTCCATTTCTTAAATTCAAATTCGGAGTTGTTCTGTCAGTTCTTAATAATGTTGTCCCATGTTACACTGTGGATTACTTTTAGAATCTAACTCATACGAGTCATACAACTTTCTGAGTGTTTGTTTGGTTGCTGATAAAATGGAGGAAAAGGAAGTTCCGATTTTCCAGTTCTTGTGGCTCCGAAATTCTCAAAATAATGACGGAATGAACTAATTGTTGGGTGTCTTCCCCATGTGGGAAATCATTTTGTTTCCCATGAGTGTCTCCCTTTTGTAGAACCCAAGGAGCACCTTGAGCCGCCATTTTGTTTTTTCCTTGAAGCTTCCTTGTGCCTATAAATTGTAATGGTGTGTGTTTGTGGCCATGTAGAAGATTGTGAAGGCAGTGAGAGAGATAGGAGAAAATCTGTGTGTGTGAACTTGAGAGAGTTGTGTGTGAGTGTGAGAGTGCATCTCCTCCATTGTAATCTCTTGTTCATAGTGAAATCTCTCCCGTGGATGTACCCGACTGTTGGGGAACCACGTAAAAATTGTTTGTGTTCTTTGTTTCATTTATTAGTGCGTGTTGGTGTGTTGAATCGATCCTAACAAGTGGTATCAGAGCGAGGTTGTTGAGCGTAGGAGCCCACTGACAAAACTGCCGTTTTTTTGAAGTGTTCGAAAACAGTTTTTGACCACACGGTTGTGTTCGTCACGACGAGACGAAGCCGGAGAAGTTTTCCCGGTCACCGTCCGACCACCGGAGAAGCCGCACGCGCCGGGAGAAGGAGGCGCGTGGCCGCGCGTCAGATCTACTCGCGCGCGTGTATTGCACGCGCCGTCTGGAGGTAGAAGAAGGCCACGTCATCTGCTGACGTCAGCGCCACGTCAGCGATTGGTGGTCCAGTCAGCGGTCAGAGGAGTGCCACGTCAGCGGTCAGAGGTCCAGTCAGGCAGATTTTGCCACGTCATCGTCCAGGTGTCAGAGCTTTGCCACGTCATCAGAGGTGCTGAGTTGGTGGACAGGTGTCAGTGCCACGTCAGCGACAGTGCACAGTCAGCGCTCAGTCAGCAGTGAATATTCCTTTTGCTAAGGAATATTCCAGATTGGTTGTTTTGCGATTTCAGAGCCGTTTCAACTCCGATTTCGACGAAATTATAGTGTTTTCCGGCTAACTCGAGCATTCCGGATCCAACGGCGTGGTCCGTTTCTCGAGATCTGACTTCCTCGTTGGAGCAGTGGTGTATTTTCAGCCCGAGGGGTTATATTTCAAGTTTTTGAGCCGGTTCGGATAAGCTATGGCGGGGAAAAGTACTGGTTTTGTGATCGAACCCTTTAATGGGCATAATGATTTTACCCTTTGGCAACAAAGAGTGAAAGATGTCTTGACGAGAGAGGGCTTGGTGAAGGCCCTTAAGAAAAAGAATGAGAAACCGGCGGGGATGGAGAATGAAAAATGGGAAGACATGAGAGAGCTTGCAAATAGTACTATCCGATTGTATCTCGGGAATAGTACTCTTCGTGAAGTCATCAACGAAACTGATCCGGCAGAGACTTGGGAGAAGTTGGAGAGTAGGTACAAGTCCAAGTCTTTGACGAATCGGTTGTCGTTAAAGAAACAGTTGTATGGGTTAAATATGTCCGAGTCTGGAAGCTTTAATGAGCACTTGGATGAATTTAATCGCCTAATTACGGAGTTAGAAGCAATTGGTGCCAAGATTGAGGAGGAAGATAAGGCGATTATATTGTTGGTTTCATTGCCACCGTCATATGAGCATATTCGGACCACATTGATGTTTGGGAAAGACACACTCACACTTGATGAGGTTATTGCTACACTCCTCTCCCATGAATTGATGCGAAGGAAGGAGAGTGAGAAGTTCTCGGAGGAGCGTGCCTTGGTTGTAACCGATAGTGGTCAAAACCGAGGTAGAAAAAATGAGAGGCACGGTGGATCAAATTGGAGGTCTCGTTCACAATCCAAGGGGCGTTCACATTCACGAGGTGGTGAGTCTCGATGGGTTGAAAAGAGAAAATGTTTCTTTTGTGAAGAAGACGGGCACATAATGAAATTTTGCCCAAAACTTAAAGCGAAGATAGATGAAGAGAAAGACAAATCCAAAGTGGCGGTTGTTGAGAGCTTAACCGAAAGTGAAGGTGATTTGCTCATGGTGACTTCGGAAGGTACGGAAAAATTTGATTGGGTTATTGATTCCGGTTGTTCCTTTCATATGTGTGCAAATAGAAATTATTTTTGTACGTATGAGGCTTGTGATAGAAGTACCGTGAGGATGGCAAACAACACGATGAATAAGGTTGTTGGCATGGGTATGGTACGGTTTCGAATGGCCGATGGAAGATTTGTGAGATTGACGGGAGTCCGACATGTGCCGGGATTGAGAAAGAACTTGATTTCGTTGGGAATGCTACATTCCAATGGTTGTAGCTTTGTGTCAAGCGATGGAGTTCTTGAAGTGTTCAAAAATGAGAAAGTGGCGATGCAAGGAAAGTTGGTTGGCAATTTGTACAAGCTTCAAGGCCGTGTTGAGGTGCGACGAGCAAATGTTGGGTACCGAGCAAGCAAAAGGGATAGGCGTCGGGTTACACAAGTGTGGCGTGTAAAGGCGCAAGCAAATGAATTGCAATGTTTGGAGAGCAACATTAAAAATGAAGTGCATGCATTGATGAGCTCGGATGGAGCTTCGTTTGGAAAAATTGAGGATGAGAAAATGAGTGGAAGAAGAAGGGTTACTTTTGCAACCAATTTGGTTGCCGATGTTTTCGGATAGGCACCCAAGTGAGGGGGTGCGAGTCACCTAAATGAGGGGGTGGCAAGAACGGAAGTATGGACCACATGGGGTCGAGGGGGTGATTGTTGGGTGTCTTCCCCATGTGGGAAATCATTTTGTTTCCCATGAGTGTCTCCCTTTTGTAGAACCCAAGGAGCACCTTGAGCCGCCATTTTGTTTTTTCCTTGAAGCTTCCTTGTGCCTATAAATTGTAATGGTGTGTGTTTGTGGCCATGTAGAAGATTGTGAAGGCAGTGAGAGAGATAGGAGAAAATCTGTGTGTGTGAACTTGAGAGAGTTGTGTGTGAGTGTGAGAGTGCATCTCCTCCATTGTAATCTCTTGTTCATAGTGAAATCTCTCCCGTGGATGTACCCGACTGTTGGGGAACCACGTAAAAATTGTTTGTGTTCTTTGTTTCATTTATTAGTGCGTGTTGGTGTGTTGAATCGATCCTAACACTAATAACTGAAGTATTTTCCAGGTCTATCTTTTTTTATATTTGCTTTGCTTTCATCTGTTTTCGCTAACCGATCATCCGCGTTATATACCTGGGTCATTGTTTTTCAGCAACTTCCATTTGTAAATTCAAATTCAGAGTTGTTCTATCAGTTTATAATAAAGTTGTCTCAAGTACACGGTCGATTATTTTTAAAATCTAACTCATACGAGTCATATGAGTTGCTGAGTGTTTGTTTGGTTGCTGATAAAACGAGGAAAAGGAAGTGGCGATTTTCCAGTTCTCGTAGCTTTGGCATTCTCAAATGAAAGAACATTAGGAATGAACTCATAACTGGAGTATTAGGTGCTGTGGATTTCCATTTAAACATAATTGAGAGTTCCATTTGAGTTGGCTTCCAGAACTAACCCAAGCTGCTATTGTAAAGAAAGCTTTCAAGCTCCAAGTTTCTCATCTTGAATAGTTTGGCCATAAATGTTACTTATTTTAGTGTTTGTCAAGTCAAAGTTCAATGCCATCTATTGGAGTTTACAGTGCGTAATGAGACATATGTTTGTGTATTTACTTGCTACCACCATTTGAATATGATGTTTGGTTTGGTCTTTTTACAGGTCTATATGGCCTGCATAATGAACGGTCATAGGTAAGTTTCTTATTCCTGTTCTATGCATGTTTGTGGTGAAGATTGATGTTGGAAAAAAACTAGTTAGATTAGCACCAGAAGAAAGGAGACACGAATTCATGAAGACGTGTTCTTGTTGTTATTCGTTTCAAAATGCGTATTTAAAATTGATAGCGTTTTCACAATAATAACTACGCCTCCAATGCCTCAGAAAGCGGTATTTGCCTATCAGGGTGAACTGTATTTACTTTTTTGGTTCTGCCAGGCCACCTGATTTTGTAGTACAAACCAAAGTTCATTTGCAAAACAGAAGGTATCGGTCTTAGGTGATATGAGTAGTTTTTGGTATTTTGACCGGAAATCCTTACTGAAATTTCGGGAACTAATATTGAAATACAGGCCAGTTGGACCTGTATAGAGGAGACTCTTAGTTTTTACATGTTCCTCCCTCCGTTAGCGACCAGAAAGTATTGTTTGTGGAAACTTCACAAATTATCTTCTAAATAGCAGTGACACCATGTCTGTTGCTGCTCACAGTTTTTATCACTACCGTTCTATTCTCAGTGTTCTCCTTCTGTATGTGGTACGTGATGTGCTACTATAAGGTGTGGGGATTACTACAAGACTCTCTCTCTCTCTCTCTCACACACACACACACAGAGAGTTGCCTGTAGGATGCAGGACACACTTTTGGCATTTCTTTGTTCTTGAATTCACGTGCCGTTTCTTATGGTTGATTAACTATGGCTTCAATAACTTTTCTTCTAGAATTGGAGTTTCTTATTACGATTCAAGTGTCCGCCAACTTTATGTGATGGAAATTTGGGAAGATGGTGGTGAAGATTTCCCCTTACTTGATATGGGTATTAGTTTTCGTATTTTTTCAAAAAAAGGGTTCAATATCACACTGTGATAGCCCCATTTTCTGTGGTATCAATTTGTTCCTTCAGCATGTTTGTTTCATGCATCATTGCATCTTATTCTCTACTATTGACTTACACTGGTTCAGTAAAATATCAAGCCAAGCCCCTGATCATTTACACAAGCACTAAAAGTGAGGAGTCTTTTTTAACCGCTCTACAGCAAAATGGTATGCTGCTCATAGCTGGTTGATTGTTCAACTGTCAGCTTGCTAGGGCATTGTTTACTCTCTGATCTAATGCAGATGGAACATGTGAGGCTCCTCTGAAGCTTATGAAAAGTTCAATATTCAGCTACGAGCAAGCATGGCACAGGTATAGAAGTCTCTGCAGAATGTTGTATCAACCTATTGCGGTGCCATTAGGTCAAAACAAAAAGTTCTCGTAGAAGAAGAAAGCATGTCATAAAGTGGTAGCACAGACGAGCTGTAAACCCAGACGTCCCGTGTTCGAAACTCGGTAGCTTTGAAAAAAGCCACAACTATTCCAAACCTTGGGGCCACTGGCGGCGTATTAATGGGCGGCTCGTCAGGCCCCCGAGGATTAGTCGGCTGGGTGTTGGGGTCAGGTTCGAAGGTCACCATGCCGCCTGACTCACGTGCCGTCGGATACCTCGGCTATCAAAAAAAAAAAAAGTACATAGGTTTAACAGCAGCTACAAATCTCACTAATATTTTTTGTGTGAGTGGAGTAATTAACTTTTATGGACATAAAACAAGGGTATAAATCTCACTAATCATTGGTTACGGGCGTTCTTCCCGTCTCACATGAACCAGGTAATTACCGGGTCCAAGCCCTGGGGTACCTCTGGTCTGAATGCTAACTTCCCATGTGGGTGTCATGGTCTGGCCAACTACGACAATGCAGTTGGTTTTCACACATGCACATTTAACATGTCTCTCTAGACTAAACACTATATTTTGACTTCCTGAAACTTTACCAACAGTTTCCTCAACAATCAGAGATACAAGGAAAATACAGAGGAAAGGAAAATTGTGAAGAGAGCGTTTAGCTTTTTGAACTTATAAACTTATAGACTTAATGCTTCTATCTCTTTCCCGACTTGTTCTTCTCTCTTGTTCACCTTAATGTTTTGCGAACAGATTGATATACCTCCGAGTCTCAGGAATGGATGATGGATTCAACATCAAGGAGAGAATTTGTTACGTGAGTTTAACTTGCAAATATGACTTCTATTCCATCTCAAGATTGAGCTTTCAAGTTTGCAAGTGATGTTCAAATTATTTTTAAGTTGTTCGTCATGACTGTGATTGTGTCTATACGCATGACATAAATACGTCCATTAGAAATGTAGAGCAAGTGCTATTGTTTTAAACTTTTCTGTGTGAGTGTGCACACAGGCATGCTAATTCAACCCAACAAAGCTTGCTTGGCTATATGTCCTTGAAAGCTATGATTTTTTCTTTCTTTTTTGTTTTTTCTGCATATCTTTTCCTGATTAAAATTTGTCTGACGGGTTGCTCTAGTCCGGAAGAATGATATCATCCGCATTGATTGTAATAGAAATGCAAAGGGACGCAAGAGACTGAAATAGCTTGGCTTGACATAACAAAGAAAGCCATGTCAGCTTGTGGTTTAACTGAGATATAACCCTTGATCAAGTGGAACTGCAAATAGAGATTCTTGTAGCCTTCCCAAGCAGTTGGGAAAAGGCTTTGTTGAGTTGAGTTGCCTTTGGGAAACTTAGTATAGGAGAGGGAGCATAAATAATGGTGGTTCTGCACTGATTTCAGAAGCAAATAGTGCCCCTGGACGTCATTTTGAGATTTTATGAGAAAACTGTTCCTTGAGGAAGTGCGTCTGATTATGAAGGTCATTAAATACCTACAAAGGTCATTGTTGGTTTTCTTTACATTTCGGTAGAAGCTATTGAATAATATGTTGGTTATGTAAGAGGTAGGGGACTAGATGTTGAGCTTATCAGCAGAACTTGAGAGTGACCACAGCTTCTATGGATTTTGTCGGAATTATTCACCAGTGTTTGGAAAGTTAAAGAGGAATCCACCTGTCTTCTAGAAAGGACAAAGTAAGCTCCAAGTAGGATCTAGTCTAATTTTGGGGTGAGCAACTATATTTCTATGCTTATTGTAATGCAACTACTTCTGCTCTTTTTCAGAGTCTATTTCAACTCTTAACCAAAAGGTTTGAGCTTGCATGCTTTGAATTCAACGTGAGGATTTATAACACTGCTAAAGCTTGCATGCGAAATTAGCTTACTAAACCAAAATTAGAGGCGAGAGCAAAAACCAATAACACATTTAGTGAATTTCTTGGAAAGACTCAAGCTTTGTTAGAAAGTGAAAGTAAAAGATGTGTCGTTTTTTCTGTCTATGTGCTTGCTTTGTGAAGAAATACCACTTGCTTTACATGGATCACGTGCCAGAGTGATGCCTTACATTGACAGTACGGAGTCCAGTGACTCTATCTTGCTCTCTCTCTCTCTCTCTGACGTTTAATTGTATTGCTTGTATGTTATCTGTCTGAATTTGAGTTTCTTGGGTAATAGAACTCCATGGTTGAGGGCTCACCGGACATGCTTTTTTTTTTTTTTAAAATCAAATTATTCATTTCTTGTGGACGTCAAGTTCTCAACTAATTTGTAACATCAGACTCTTGTGCTTTTTTCATGTTTCTCTTGTTACATTTTTATTTACTATTAACCAATTTTTTTTGAATATGATCGAAGCTTGAGCTTTTAAAGCAGAGCAGGTTTGTTCACCCTTGTACCTATCTAAAGCATCTCTTACTTTATCAACTGCAGCTAAGTTCTATGATGGACATTCGAAGTGACGTTCAAGTTCGTGTGAGTGGAGGGCTTCTGGCCATATTGGAGAACGAAAGGATTGTAGATACCTTTGAACAACAGGAATGTGGAAATGCAGCAATTACAATTGATTCCGTCAGCGAAATTTCACTGTATCTTCTTACATGTCTTCTATCTTAGATAGTCAACTTTTCGAATTTCCAATCTTAGTTTTCACTAGAAAATGAAACTTTTAATACATGTAAGACTTCACAATAAAACTAGAAACAAGTTTCTTAAAGTAGATGCGGCAGCTCACGAGGCACTGCAAATATTTCAAACCGACAAACATCCAAGCCATATGGGCATTGGCAGAGCAAAAGAAGGGTAAATGCTGAAACGTGATCTCGATGTTTTTGTTATAAATGTTTGCTGATATTTTTAAGCTGCAGTTTCTCTGTATTTGGGATGATGAATAAGGTATGCAGGAGCCATTTTCTTCCCTACTCGTCAGTACGTTTGGATTCCGACTAAGTACTAAGCTAGTTGTGTTTATTCCAGTGTGTAACGCCAATGGGCAGACGTCTCTTGAGGTAAATTCAAATTGAGGAATTTACTATTCTGCCCTTCTTACCATAAAAAACCAAGGCCTTTGATGATGGTGCTCCTTGCATTAGGAGCTGGTTTTTGAGGCCTATACTAGACCTTGATGGCCTCAACTATCGTCTTAATGCTGTATCCTTTTATCCCCTAACTGATTAAGGTTATATTCATTTTATGAGGACTAAGTTGGATTGAAACACCAGAATAAGAGTTAGGTAACCTGATAACACAGCGAGATGAGGCCTGATTGAAGCCTTATAGACTGAATTGTGATCGCATATGACTAGGCGTGAACGGTGCCTGAGATCATTAGAAGTTAGAACAGTAATCAACATTTCTAACTCTTGCTTGAATGGTGATCACACGACTAAGCATGAACTAAGAAATGCATATGTATTATGTATCCTCTATCTGCCTTAAACAAAATTCATGTTCTTTAATAGAATAAAGATATCTTTCTTCCAATGTTCCGAAGAATTATTGGCTTCTTTACGGGAAACTCTGAAATCCGTGAAGGATATCCCCCACATACTCAAGGTGCACCAATAGTTTTACTTTTCTCTCTCTTTTTTTCTATCTATATCCTTTGTGTTGTTTCCAAAATAATATAAACTTCATTCTGGAACTAGTAACTTCATGCATCGTTCAAAACACCGCAACCTTTCACACTTTCAATGGATTATTCTCTCTCTCTCTCCCTCTCTCTCTCCCTCCCTCCCTCCCTCCCTCTCTCCCCTATATTTTTTAGTCCATGCAAACTGCACACCTTTACATCAATTACAACGACATTTTTTCCCTTCGCAGAAATGAGGCTTTTAAAATGCTTGCGTTGCATGAAGTTTGTAGCCCCAGCACGTGATTAGTATTGCTGTCCTGTACTTAATGAAATTAAAGTTTGTGACTATTTTCCTTTTTCTTGTCGAAGAAATTCAACTCCCCAAGTTCTGCATGTACAACTGGTGATTGGACAGCTTTTTTGAAGGTAAGTGGGACCCTTGTGCACGTGGCTACGGTTTTCTGAGTTCAGAGTGCTCCATACATCTATATGGAGATATGAATCAAAAGCATGATTCTTTGTGGTCTTGGATTCTCAAGGACCCCTTTCCAGATGCTAGAGGAAGTGCTCAACACACATAATATTCTTTTTCTTATTCTCGTTGATTTCTACGTTCAGAAGAGTTCGATAAACATGACTTACTTGCTTGAAAGGTAATGTCTCATACATGTGACTCTGCCTCTAGAGATAGTAGACCTTGTGGATTCCTTGTCCAACTCCTCGATGAATGTTGAAGCACGACTCTAGTTTCCATTCCACGGGTCCTAGTTTTGTTCAAAATGAGGCATAGAAAGACCTGTAACTATTTTTCCAGCTCCGGGTCCCATGCATTGTAAATGACGTGAGCAGTCATGGTTTTTTTCCCTATGGAAATTAATCATTTGGATGCTTTGAGATGAACTAAAGAAAACAAATTCAAGAAGATATAAATGGAATCTTAGTTGTCAAAAGCTCCAATATTATACTTGTGGAAATTGTTTACTTAAACAGCTCGATTGGACCCTTATCAGCGTCAATGTTGGAAGCATGATCTAAATGTATGTTGAACATGATACAGCTGGCACACTAACATACTAATAAAAAATTCCCTTTCTCTGGTAGAGCATCTGTTCGCTCCTACATGTGAACAAGATATTTGAAGTTGGCGTTTCTGGAAGTCTTCTAGAACAAGTGAAATCTTTAAATTTGGACATTGTTCAAAAGGTGCAATTATTAGTTCTAATTCTCTCTAGAGCTGTGATGTATTCTTGCTATCTCCTTATAATTCACTCATACACGTTCTCATTCCTTGCAGGCTGGTTCATGCATTTCGACGGATCTGGCTTATGTATATGAATTGGTTAGTTTATCTAAAGACCTTGACCTATTAGGCCTTTTCTTTTGTGGTTTACTAAGGCCAAATGAAATTGACAAGATAGGCTTTTAAAATTTTTGGGGTCGAGAAGTCTGTCATTCAAGTTTGGTTTAAACCCAGTCAATGCTTCATGAGATGCCTGAAAATGTATGTTGCTCTACTGCCTGCAGACCTTGGTGTGTAGTTCAGAGATCTGTTTCAGGCCTTTTAGTTTAGTAAGAGTAGAAATCTCTGTTGATGGTAACTTTTTGAGCTTTTATCCTTATTATTTGTGTTTGAAGCTATTTTCTTGCTACAACAAAGTGAGAAAAAAAGAACAATAAGTGAAGCCTTATTGTATTAGTGAAACTTGTTATTGATAGTGAAACTTGTTATTGAAGACCCTTTTTTTCTCCGACAAACTTGAATAAGGTCTGAAAATTAAGAGACGAGGCTTGGTTGCCAATGTGGGTAAGCATATGCAAGCACATTTTGCAGCTCACTAATTGTGTTTACAAGTTGCAAGACGTGGTCCAAATTGTCAGCACACTAAAGTTCAGAAACGGTGATTAAGGGCATCTGAAAACTACCACCCATTTCAATTTGAAATGAATTTATAACTCTATTGGTACTTCCTTCCCTAATTTCTACTGAGCCGTTGTAACAAATATCTACAAAGTATTGTAACCAATATCGAAATTGTTGACTTGGTACAAAATTCTCTCTACTTTCTTTAGTGTTGATGTAATCTAGTGGAGTGCTGGTGAAGACAAAGAATGATGAATGTTGGATTATTCTTAATAGTTCATAAGACCTTACATTAGTTATTTACCTCTCCCTTACTTATTTCAGCCTTCCTCGTTTCTCATTTTCTATGGAGATGTCAACTAACATCCTTACTCTACACTCCTAGCTCAAAGAGGAAGCATTTATTCTTTTTCGTCATTAAATTTTCTTTCCTTATTACATTTAGTTCTCTTATGTTTGTTTGTTTGTGTAGGTAATTGGTGTTGTTGATGTAAATAGAAATAAAGACAAGGGTTATGTGACAATGGTGAAAGAAGGGTTCTGTGATGAGGTAATATATCCACCTTATTGGTGATTTTCTTTCACAAATTAAAGCCTTTATTCATTTGTATTGGTTACACGAGTGCCTCCCTTACTATTTTTTTTATTTTTTTTATGCAATAGAATTTTTTTTACTTATTTACTCGCCATTGACTGTATCCATTTATTTATTTTTCAAGTACTCATATAAAGAGTGAAACGACAGAGGTTGTCCTTGTCATGTGAAGTCTGTGATTCACGATTCATGAAACAATTAGTATTCTTGTTACTGCTGGTGTTCTTATTGCTTCTTCTTGTTATTTTTCTTTTCCACTTCTAACAGACCATTCTATCTTGTCAAACTGTAGTTGGACGAGTTGAGGCAAATTTACGAGGAATTACCAGAATTTCTGGAAGAGGTGCTTATTGTTAGTTCCTTTTACATACCAGTTTAGAGGAACTGACACAGAATTCACATATAGGTCTACTTTTATAGAACACATGTTTTGCAGGTGTCATCATTGGAACTTGCAAGACTTCCTATTACATCTGGAGACAAGTTTCTTCCTTGCATTGTTTATATGCATCAAATAGGTTGGTCTCCTTACAATACCATCTTTTACACTTAAGATTTTTGATGGATCAACTGATTTTAGGTTAAGAGCAAGTTCATCATCCAACGCTAATTTTTCTTGTTCTTTGTTTTCCAAATCCATGCAGGCTTGTACTGTTGGGTTTAATTTATTTCTTATATGGTAAATGATTATCCTGAATAAATAGAAAGGACAAATATTTTGAAAATAGTTGGTTATAGGTTTTTCTTCTCTATCAGATTTACTAAATGTCCTATTTCTTAGAAAACGGTTTTTTACACTGTGCTTCTTTTAGAAGAACATAAAATTATCACTTCCTTATAAAGAAAAATTTGGAAAGAGGATCTTCATAATATCATTTTTTTCCGGCTGTTTTGTTTTGTTTTCTTCTCTCTTTATAATTGTATGCCACTCAGGATTGCTATGTCATGTATTGACTGTATAGCAAGCTTTAGTACCATTGATTGATGCTCGGGGATTTGTTTGCTATATGTAGGATACTTGCTGTGCATTTTTGAACAAATGCTTGATGAGACCAGGCTAGAAAATCTTCAAGATTTTGAGTTTGCAGTAAGTTTCCGATTACCTAAATTGGAAGGTGAACTTAGGTTTCTTACCCCTTCTTGAAAATATGCAATTCAATGTAGTTCTCAGATGAAGATGGAGACACGAAAAAGTTTTTCTATCACACTTCAAAGACACGGGAGTTGGATAACCTTCTTGGGGATATATACCACAAAATCCTAGGTCTGTAGTCTACTTCACTCTCTGCTAAGACATATTCCAGATGACAATTCCTCAGCTGCTTGGAGTTCTTAAGTGAATTACCATGATGTCATTGATACCTTGTAAGTTGTGTGCCAAAAGTGATAAAACTAGGTATTATACTCAGTTAGGTGTAGAGTACTGTACTGCAGCCAATCTTCTGTGAGCATGCACAACTTGATATTTCTCAAGACCAAAACATTAGTGAAGTTAACATAGCCCCAGTAGCTTAGTTGTGAGAGTAATGGCTTGAAGATGCATTTCATTTAATTAAAAATGGCAATGTCTTTTACTAAGGTTCTTTTGAAGGTATGGAGTGGGCAATAACCAGTATCTTAGATGCCGGAGTGATGATTTGACGATTTATTTGTCATTATGCAAGAAGCAATTGCAATGTTTTAACTTCCATTTCTTTTTGAAGACATGGAGAGGGCAATTACTAGGGACTTGGTGTCGCACATTCTTCCATTCTCAACACATCTTCTGAAGGCTGTGAATTTTGCGGCTGAACTTGATTGGTATTTTTTTTATAAATCTATTTTCTTTGCATAGCCATATACCATTAGGTTTTTAAGTTTCATGTCTTCTTTTACACCATATATTCACTCTGTTTTTGTTTCTATTGTCACTCAGCTTTTTATCACTGGCATTGGTTGCTCGTCAAAATAATTATGTGAAGCCAACTCTGACAGTGGAAGACTTGCTTGATATACGGAATGGAAGGTTAGGCTGTCTGTACAATCAACATGTCTCATTGATTTTATCTAAACAGTGATTGTATAATACGTTATAGAAGAAATAATTCACTGTGCATTCATGGAAGGAGTCCTAACAAGTAGTTTATCAGACATGTTTTGCAGGAAATGACAGTAGACACCTTCATTCCTAATGATACCAAGATTCTTGATGATGGTATTTGTGGTTAAACATTTTCTATTTTGATTGACTTTTTCTTACTCAACTCGTGCCTTATCTCATCATATTATACTAGTTATTCTTGTTAAACTAACAAAGTCGCGTGTCTTCAGGAAGGATTAATATTATAACTGGCCCCAATTATTCAGGGAAAAGTATCTACATAAAACAGGTCAATAGTTATTATGCACTTTCTGGAAACCAGCATGCTCTCCTTCCCTCCCTGCATCTCCTTCTGCTTTGAGTTGTTCATGCACTTTTTTCAGCAGATTGTCACAGGACTTTCTATGGATGTGTACTGCCTAAATTGATCATTTGATTGTCTAAATTCGAGTTCATGTGTAAAGTCTGCTTTAAGTTAGGTCTTATATTGTATCTGAAGACTAGGAACAGAGTTGTATTATTGTTTCCTCTTTGTGTCACAGTTTTAATTATATCTTGCATTCTTGTTCTGTATCTCTGAACAAATGTTGCTATGCATAATCCTTTGTAAATAGAAATATATATTTCCTAGTGTGTTGTTCTTGTTGTTGACCAAGGCATGACTTTGATGGTATTTCTACAGATGCTAGAGCCCAGTTAAGTAAGATTAATTACAACTCCCATATCAACTTAATAAGTAATTAGCAAATGCATTCATGTTTTCAGCACTTTCGGCAACTTGTTTTGTTAAGGACACTCGGTTATGCTGATAATATTTTTTCCACTATATCCATGTTGCGTGTTCATTCCAAGTTCACTTTAGACATCTTGAATTCATGTCGGATACCAATGCTGGCACCAGTCTTTTATTTGTGAGCTGTCGCTGATGAAGTTTTAGACATCTTACAAGATTACATTTTTTCAGGTAGCTTTAATTGTTTTCCTTTCCCACATTGGGAGTTTTGTACCTGCGGATGCTGCTACTGTGGGTTTGACCGATAGGTTTGACATTTATGTTCGTGTCTATTCACATATTTCCTGAAACTGAGTTTTGAATATAGTATAACGCGACTTACATGAACTGCTAATAATAGGATATTTTGTGCCATGGGAAGCAAACTTATGACTGCTGAACAATCTACATTTATGATTGATCTACATCAGGTTGGAATGATGCTAAGGTATACTTGCACAGAGTTTCCGTTTCACATATTAATAATGAACATAGATTCCTCTATTTGTCCCCTGCATCCTTGGTGGTGCTTGGTTCTGGTGATGAGCCCTCTGAATTTTCCAGTTCATTGCTCAGCTCTCATTGTTTCATAGGTATGGTAGCTTAAGAGTAGAACTGAATCATAAAATTGCCCAAATAGGTCAAATCAATGCTGACTATGTTTCACTGGGAAATACTATGCATTTACTCAGTCAAACATGCACTGATGCTGAAAACTATTGCAGGCATGCGACTCCACGCTCTTTATGTTTGTTAGACGAATTTGGTAAAGGCACCCTTACAGAAGGTTAGTTTTCACAAACAATAGCATCTCTCAATCGGATAAGCCCTGCCTTAAATGTTATTCTGCAGCTACTGTAACCTGTTTTCAACATTCATTTCAGATGGCGTTGGACTCCTTGGTGGAACTATAAGCCATTTTATCAATTTCTATGATGACCCTCCAAAGGTTTGATGCCCTCCACAAATTTTTTTTTTGAGCAACAACAAAAACGGAAGTGTACTAGAAATGGGTTGCAGAGGCACACTACATGTACAATCAAAGAAACGGGAGAAAGGAGAAAAAAGTACAAAGGATGGTTCCAACAAACCAAACGAAAACCAACCGCACCCTACTACTAGCATATTTAAAGATGCGGCCTTTACACAAAACTTGCTTTCTCAACTCTTGCATCGATGCTCTCAATTGTCATCCAACCATAATTGATTAGTCAAGCATGTTTTTTTAAGAGTGCATTCCTCGTGGGTGGTTTCTTGGTTCACTTAGCATTGATACACTCTCTGACTACGAGTTTGCTGAGCTATATAACTCCCCCTTGATAAATGCAGGAGACAAAAGAATTTATATTTTGTGATTTGGTTATGGAGTCAAATGTTCAGCAGCACTCCAAGCCTTATTATACCCATCCTTCGTAACTAACATAACTGCGGCTATGTATTGGAGAACTTTATTGGTGAAAAAATCAGCTGTGTCAAATTATGGTTGTTTGCTGCAATAATGCATCATATCATCCCAAAATCTCTTCGATAATGAATCAGCAAAATGTGAAATTTGTCCCAAATGTCTAGTCAAGAACAATTCATATATGGTATAATGGAAGAACATGAATAAAGGAATCTCATAAATAGTAGCCTGTATATTGAGAACCTCAGAACCCGAGAACATTTACTCTTACATCTCTTGCTCTATTAGAGTTTCCATGGCAGCCACGTTTGTTTTGATTGGTAGCGTGTGATATGGTATGCTCTACTAATTTGCAGGTTTTGATTTGCACTCATTTGACTGAGATATTTAGTGATAGTTTCTTACCAGAGGTATAAACTGGTACAGATCTAATGTGTACTTCAATAGAAACTATGTACTAACTACTTCAACTAACACAAGCGCACATATTCATTTTTTTGCAGTCTGATAAAATCAAGTATTACACCATGAGTGTCCTAAGACCTGACAGTGGTACAGATCTTGACGAGATTGTATTTCTATATAGGTAAGTGATTCTCGAATATCGGTTAGCAAAAAAAAAAAAAGTGATTCTCGAATATCATAAGAAAATTTTTATTATCCACTTTTGCAATCTGAAGGACCTGATGATACCCTTTTTTATTTCCTTCGCAATTATTTATTTATTTATTTTTTGGAGGACGGTGGGGTTTCTATGATTAATCTTTCCGTTCCACCTCCTTTTGATATATTAGCATTTTCTTTAAGTGACCTACATTGGCGTATAGACATATTTAGCTCTTTCAAATGAGGCAAATGGAGAAACTGGGTGTAGTGCCGACCCTAACATTTGGGTTGTTCAAGTCCAATCTCAGTTTAGTTGTCCACTTAGTATTAATAATAATTTTTTCCGATGAATTTCTATTGTATCTTTCTATATTTATAAAAAAAAATATTTTTGTTGCCCCGCACTAGGGGATTGCCCGAGCCCTGGGGCATGCGGGGCTTACTCTGGGACCGGCCCTGGGTGACACCAGTTGAAAGATAGAACGTTCACCGTTGGACTTAATCATCCACATATTTTGGCAGACAAATTGTACCATATGTTCTTATTTAATTTCTAGCCGCCTTGGTGAACAACGCTCATCTCGCTTTTGTGCTGCAGGCTTGTTCCTGGACGTGCACTTCTTAGCTACGGTGAGTAAATAATTTGTTTCTGTTTCGAGGGATTCTACTGGCTGTTATTAAGAAAAGTGTAGTTCTTAATTTCGGTTTATGCGCTGCAGGGCTGCATTGTGCACTACTCGCTGGTAAGATTCAAATTGTATCTTTTGTTTGCAGAAAAATATGGTTGGGATTTCAAAATAGAACTCTCTCTTTTTTTTCCCAAGTTTATTAAGCTTGCTTTATTGCCTAGACAAGTGAAAAATTAGTTTCATACTCCTCTAATCTATTCTATTATATAGAGGGAGAACCAAATTTGGTATCTCCATATTTTTGAAGCTTTGCCATGATTTTTAACTTGTCAAAATTACCCATGAAAAAAAATGTTTTTGCACTACAAAATAGACAAGAAATTAACTTGCATGGACAAAATTGACAATACATCACTCCAAAAAAAACCACTCACTCCCTTATATTCTCAACCCCACTTCCAACTCTCTTTTCTCTCTCTCTCTCTCTCTCTCCCCCTCTCACGCACCGTAATATTTTCGTGCATTCAATTCAATTGGGTTGTTAACTTTAATGCCTTGAAGAGAAGATTTTTTAAATTGCGATTTTTTGTTTCGAAGCATGACCATAAATTCAACACTTCTTTCATGTCCCACTATAATTTCGCAATTATATAACTTTGTTTATATTTTAATTTGTTTGATTGATCAATTTGAACTGGTCATCAACGAACGATTTGTTTACACTCACGGCGAATTGTTCGCCGGTGAGCTCAATTTTTGGTGATGTGATATTGATTTTTTCATATATTTGATGATGCTCAACTTGCAAACGCATAGCGTGTGTCTATACCACTAGTGTTCTTAAAGCTTGCTTTATTGCCTAGATAAGTGAAAAATTAGTTTCCTCGGGCCTTCCCATCTCACTGAAACCGCTCTACAAATATCCACTGTGTTCATTTCCTTGGTTCCTGCCCTTACACTATCGTATATCCGTACCTGTGTTTGGTAACTGAAGGTAATGGGCTTAAATCAGGAATGCTATTTATAGAGAGATGAATCCCGAACTCTCACCGATGTTTTTAAGAGGTTAAAACTATTCATGAAAATAGTAAAATTTTAAATGTTCTGGTGGGGGTTCCGATCCCTTCCCCACAAATAGCATTTTGGGGCTTAAATTCATCTATATTCATTTTCATGACAAAATCATTTAGCTATTACTGGAGGCTTTGTTTCCAAATTTCAAATGTTTCCTTCATTTCTTTTGGACATTTCGGATTAACAATTGTGTTCTTACAGGTATCCCGGAGGAAGTTATAAAGAGAGCAGCATCTGTATTGGATGCTATTGGAAATAATAAGCACGTTGAGAGATTGTGTACCGGTGACATATCAGCTCAAGATCAGCAATACAAGGTGATATTTTCTAGGACCTGGGTTTTATAGAGAAAATATAGTTGGAAATACTCATTTCTCTATCAATCACGGATATTTTTAGATGGGAGTCGTATACCTATCGTATTTGTATCAATTACAGCTACTTGTAGATACGTATCTGAAAATATCCACAATAAAAAATTATTATCTTGTATTTTTTGACGCATTAGATACTTTTTAGATACTTTAGATCACGTATCTTGTATTTTTGGTGTGTCAGATAGTTTTCGTATGCCCTAGATCATGTATTAAAATTTTTTATGAAGCCACGATTGTGACATTTCTTGCATAGTATTAGAGTAAAATTATTTAAAATAAAAAATTAATTTTTTTGGACATATTATTTAGAGAGAAAAAATTAGTCAAATGAAACGATATTCAAATTATCATTTTTGTAATATATTAAATATTTTATTGAATTTTAACAATTAACCAAGTAAGTTGAAAATAATATAAGAATCATCCTTATGCAATTATATTTAATTTAAAAATATCCTAGTCGTACCTGTATCCAGATTTTCTCGTATTGTCATCTTTTTATTATTGTCATCTTTTTATTGTATTGTAACATATCTATTTTACCTATCAATATTCATGTTTCATAGTTGCTACTTCTCTTATATGATTAGTTTTTTTTTTTTTTCAATGTGAGCTAAATGCAGGATGCTGTAGACAAGATGTTATCTTTTGATGCTCTTAAGGGCGATCTGAATCTCTTTTTCAGAGAGATCTTTCCTTCTTAGATTCCTGAAACCATCAATGCTGCTATCAATTTCATGGGTAGTTTTTCTGAAGATGTTTTCTATTTACATTCTCGTGTTAGAAATAACCGTTAAATGATCAAATCAAATAGGCGTAGATAACTTAACCTTCTTAACTGTCATTAAAATCAAGTTAGAGACATAATTACTTGGATTTTTTTTCAGCACCAGCCAACATAAAGAAACAACATTTTTTTTTCTTTGATTCTAGAGCAATTTGGAAGTGAAGGGGAAAAAAGAAGGCCTTTTAATCAATTCCACTCACTTTTCTCTTTTCGTAACCAGATTTTTTGGAATATGGTAAACATAATAGATACTAAAGTGAAGTATTGCATTCATTCTCTCCCTTAGAGTCGGGGAGCACGACTTGAGTCATGAGTCTAGACAATGGGAAACTCATTACGATCAAGGGAAAAATCTTTGTATGAACCTCTTTCAGTCCTTAATGAGTAAGTTGCGTAAACCACCTCAACTGAATATGGAATTATGTCATTTGGTCTTGAAGAATAAAAAATCACTTTTGGTCAAAAGCACTTCTTTCAGTCACAGTCTCTTATTGTCCCAAATCTTGTGGGGTCCCCTTCTGGCTAGGGGTGAAATTGGTACAGTTTCGTTCGAGATGGCTGAAAAACTCGGACTAAACAAGTAATTTCGATTGGAGTTTTTATAAATCGAAATCGAACCGAATTATTTTGGTTTGGTTTGGTTTGGTCCGGTTTGATTGGGCTTGGACCAAAAATGAAAAAAACTACTAAAAAATTAAAAGGCCCGTGACAAATGAATCAAGGCCAGATTGATTTTTATTTTAAAACCAATTTTTAATTTGATTAGGCCTAAGCTCAATTTAGAAAAAATTCTAAAAAATCAAAGACCAGTAAAATTGATATATAAAATTCTAAATTTTAATAAAATTAAAGTCCCATAAAAAAATCAAAATCAAAAGACAACTAGTTTGAGACTTAGAAAACATATATGAACCTGAACTTTTTATTTTTTAGGATTTAGTATAAGAACCGGTTCTGTCTGGTTTGGTTTGGTTTCTAGGTGACTAAAATCGAAAATCAAACTTAATTCTTTTTAAAATTTCAAACTAAATTGAACAGGACCGATTAGACTAAAAATCGGACCAAACCGTTGGTTTGATTTGGTTTATCGGTTTGATTCGATTTTTCGTTTTAGACTTTCACCTCTATTTCTGACATTCAATAGCGATGGATCTCCTGGTTTGAAAGGAAATGTTAGATATAAAATATTCTTATTGATAGCTCCATTCATAGTTACGTTCAGATTGTCATTGTTGCTCTCTTATAAGGAAATAAGAAACGTGTCAAACTGTGGATATGAAACTTGCAACTTTTATCTCCTTATTGATAGCTCCGTTTATGATGTTATCCATGCTATTATTAATCTGTTATGGAAAGAAAAACAGAAACAAAAATAAAAATAATAAGATAGAAATTTACTTGAATCTTTATCAAATTCTAACGATGAATCAAGTGGTAGACGAATATGTTTGAACGCGAATGCTTACTGATCGAGATTTGTGTTGGACACAATCTCTTTAAAGACAAAATACGCCCTCGCTATGGTGCTACGAAATGATTTGGTATCTGTCTCCTAGGATGCAATAATCAACACTAGCAGTAGTAGCACTGCAAACTACTAGTCTGTCGAACTAGAATATGCACTGCATTTCTCTCTCTCGAATGATATTATGCAGCAGTATGATATGGAATGCAAGAGTAGTATTCATTTTTAATTTATATACCTTTGCTTAACACTTAACATTTGTATCTCAGAAATAAGAAATAAGAAAGAAATAATGATGAATGTTTGAAATTGAAATCTTCAGGGGGCGGATGTAGCCAAGTCGATTAAGGCAGTAGACAAAAAAAAAAAAGATTACGAAATGGTGCGGGAAGCCTCTAATTTATAGGCAATGGAAATGTACAACTCTTTGAGTTGCACCCGTTTGGTTTGAAAAGGTAAGCAGGTTCGGTTGGGTGCGATGGTCCAGCCGAAAAGTCATAGCCATTGGGCCTCGAAACGGTCAAAACCAATGGTCAAATTCGGTTGGGTCACGCGGTCAGAAATGGACGGGTTGATCCAAACGGGTTAATCGGATCTAATAAATAAAATTTTAAAAGGAAATTAATTAAATAATTTTATTTTTAACAAAAAGAATATTATCTAAATGACCCGAACCCGGCCAAGCCAGGCCCGTCGGACAGGCCACGGCGGCGCACGTGGTAGTTTGGGCCAAAGACCATGCTACCTAAGTCTTTTCCCATCCACAAAAGTGGGGTGCCCCTTGGGACCCAAACCCTTAACCAATGTTAACCTATATAAACCACTTGAAAGTTTCACATTTTTCCTATGTGGGACTAACATCATTTTCACCCAAAATTATTAATCTTTGGAGTCTACTTTAGATTCAATTTCTAATTCACATATAAATGGTTTTTTCCAACCAAATATACAATCTTAAGCTCCATGTGTATATAAACACATTGCCACTTAGATCCACACATAAAAATATGTGGAGTTCACTTTAATTTTAGCTCAAACTTAGCTAAAATTATGTTTTCCCAAACTATTTTTTCAACATACGGTTACGTTCAGGCTGCCATTGCTGCTCTTAGAAGGAAATAAGAAAGATATCAAATTGAGGATAATAAAACTTGCGAATTTTATCTCTTTATTGGTAGCTCTATTCACGGTTACATTCAGGCTGTCATTGTCACTCTCTTGGAAGGAAATAAGAAAGGTATCAAACTATGAATAATGAAACTTGCGACTTTTATCTCCAAATTCTTTGATAATGTTCGATTTTTCGTATTGTTATGCTAAGTAAGTTCAAGAAATGTTTAAATAACAATTTCTTTTATTTATGCAAAAAGATAAAAATGTTTGGCTATCGGGACTCGGCCTCCTTACACGAAATTCACCTAGTGAGACTTGTCCAACTCCTAGACCATTTAGCGCATTTGATAAAATTGGACAACTCAGTGGACTATATAACTATAGTAGTTGAGTTATTTTAATCAGCAGATTTGCTTCAAATTTATGCATGTGCTGCTACGCAATAAGAGAGAGAGGAAAAATGTTGAATGAGTAAACTACTAAATTGCATTTGGATCATTAATTTATAAAATAAAAATTTGATTAGCAAAATCGTTAGAACTTCGATTTTTGGAGTATTAATGTTATTTTATTTATTTTAATTTTTATCAAGTTTGTGTTAATTGTTAAATTAATCTTCCTCTTGACGCAAGGAATCTAGAAAGCACAAAATTATGACAAAAGCTCACAAAATTCATTAAAGATGATTTTTTTGCTATTTTTAGTGTATTTATCGTTGTTTTTATCCGAACTTTTTAAAATTTTAGTTCATATTTTTATTTTTTTTCCTTCTCATCGAGATGAATATGAAAAATAAAAAGTTAACAAAAATTTATACGAAGAAACAGAAAGATATCAAATAACATTACCTTTAAAAAAATAATTATTGTAAAATCAGTCTAATTAAATTAGCTTCCGTTTCGGTTTTCAAGCTTCCCAGAAGCTATGAAATATAAGTGGAAAGTAAGGAACAACAGCAAACAGTGCGGGGATAGCTCAGTTGGGAGAGCGTCAGACTGAAGATCTGAAGGTCGCGTGTTCGATCCACGCTCACCGCATTTTTGGTCTTACCGAATTGTTTCAGCTTTATTGCTATACTCACTAAAAAACACACTACTTCTGCTTTTTTCCTTAAATCTTTTTTTTCTATTTTTTCTGAAGAAAATAAAATTAAGTTAATTGAATATCAATAGAAATCTAAAATATTTACATTTATATGCTCACCGTTTATCGATCGTTTACTTATCAATCTTTGATCAATTTGGCTTTCTACATAAATTATTTATACGTCGGGGTCTACAAAAAATATGCAAATCCGATTACCAAAGTATGTTATGAGATATTGGGTGATGTTCGTGAGAAGTATGTATGAAATAATGTGTACGTAACAGTACTATAATGATGTGCACACTAAAATTTAAGTTAAAAAATTTCACTTAGAATGATTGTAGTGTAGTTTTCTATAATGTGCATTTAGTATGGACAAAACGACTTAATTTTATTCGTTTTGCTTTTAAAAATGTATCATTTTCATCACATGTATTTTGATAATAATCCACGCGATCAGTTAAAACGACGTAATTTTGAGAACAAAGTGGATAAAACTATGTTATTTTACTCGTACTACATGCGCACTATAAAAAACTGCATTACAGCTCCCAAATTCGAGAAAAACAAAAATAATGTGATTTCTTAAAATAAATCAACGCTAGGAACATAGTTGTTCAAACATATTCGTAGGACTCACATAATTCATGTGGACTAAATACACAATGAACAATTTCGTACACATATTAAATATATATATTTAATTTATTTTAGAGTATCTTTATTCAAAATATATTCCTTTAGAGTGTGTTCGGTTGAATATTTCTGAAACGATTTTTGGAAAAAAAAAAACTCTGAGATGTTATTTTGTATAAGTGTTTCAGAAAAAAATTGAAAATTGAATTTTTTAGCATTTTTGAAATGTTCTCTCTCTCTCTCTCTCTCTCTCTCTCTCTCTCTCTCTCTCTCTCTCTCTCTCTTATTTTATAAAGAAATGAATATTGATTGGGAAAAAATAAAAATGTTTGGAAAATTTTTTTCCAAATAAGTTCAGAAAATTTTTCTAATTTTTTTTGAAAAATAGCCAAACGGACACAACACATTGCGTAAGTCCTAAAAATGGACTAAGTTCAAAGCAAAAGGCAAGGAAGAAACAGCTGAGAGCTACAAAGCAAAGGATTAAACTATTAATGCCTATGCATATGGAATATCAATACGTGCTCGGTATGTCTCGATAAGTATCATAAATGTATTTACTTTCGGATATATGATAGATGCTGATTGGATACCTCGGAATACATTGAGATATGATTAGATTAGAACGAAATATTTTAAAAGTTAAATAATACTTTAAAGGATAAGTTGTAATATTGCTCATTTAATCAATTAAAGCTTCGAACCAATGCATAACTTAGACCAAAAGTGAATCATAGTTAGTTGCCGATTAAGGGCGAATGGAAGTTTTGCTCTCCCACAATCTCGTTTTTGAGATTTAGACTGATTCCATTTCGCTTGTTGCTACTACAAAAATCGCTTTAAACAACGTTGCCGCCCCCACTAGGCCAAGTTTAGAGTCGAAGGAGTATGAATAGGAGACTCTCGGGAAAATGAAAATAAACGAAAGAACCGCATTAAAAAATAATCGTTTGTGGGCTGCCAACATCAGCTGGTTTAAGTGGTTCATTAATGTTCATTGATTTAGACTCATTTTTGCTTTTGAGATATATTGGTCGATTTCAATTCCAAAGGCATAATGTGTTCGAAATCGTATAATATATCTAAAACTCATTTTATTTTATAAAATTTTATGTGTATTGAATAATTCTGAATACGAATCTTTCAAACATATATGTGTTCAGATTCGTGTAAAATTGAGCATAGACTTGCTAAAAAGAGGAAAAAAATAGGTGTACCCATTATGAGACGAAAATGGGGAGCTCATCTCACATCAAAAGTGCTGTGTATCAATTATTGCCGAATAATATATTTTGTACATAAAAATTGACGACGTCGTTTTAATACGTGTTGACTAGCTGTAACCCTCCGACAACAAACTCCCGAAAGATCCAAATCACGGCACCAAATCCCCCCCCGCCTCCGATTCAGGCTCGGAGCCCCAAAGCGACTCGAAAAGGCCAAGCCCTCTGAAGAAAAGGTGCCGGAAAAGAGGAGAGAGGAGGCGGGAAGTGGTACTCCGAACCTGTAAGATGAGTCAGATCGCGGAGAGGAAAAAGAAGGGGCGACCATCGAAGGCAGATCTCGCACGACGCGCCGCCGCGGAGCTGCCTGCGTCTGCGGAGAAGGGGAGCGATGTCCGCCGGAGTTTCCGCCGCCGGAGTGTTAGGTACATGTTCGACTTAGACGATTTTGTCGAGGAGCTGGACGACGAAGAGGAGGACGAGCGGAGGAGAGAGAAGAAGTTGAAGCAGCTACTGAAGCTACAGAGCAACGAAAGCGGCAGCGAGTCCGTTCCGACTCGAACTCGGCGTGTAACAGACGTGCCTGCTGTTTCAGCTTCATCGTCGGGCGGTGAAGACCGCGACGGGCCATTCAAGAAGAGGAAAATGGACGGTGATGTTGAAATTGACGGAGATGATGAAGACGATGAGGTATGATTGGTTTGGATCTGAGTAGTAAGACGCTGAACTTTTTTGGGGGAAGTTGTATGCGAGTGTATATGTAGGAGAGAGAAAGTTTGGTTTGAGGTCGAGGTCATTCCGTGCTTTTTACGGAGAGAGAGAGAGAGAGAGAGAGAATATTGTTGAAGTATGGACCAAATAGAAAATCTCAGTGAATTCAGCTGAGTTGGACACTCTCCCCCACCTCTCTCTCTGTCTCGCTCTCTCTCACACAGGCACGCACACACACCCAGACACACACACATTTTTCTGTGTCGGGAGATTGATCTTAACGGTCAGGTCAACTGTCAAAAACCAACCCCACAGAATCTGTTCAACGCTCACAGCTTTCTTTATCTTCCCCTCTCTCTAGCACGCATGACGCAACGTAGTCTCTCTCTCTCTCTCTCTCTCTCTCTCTCTCTCTCTCTCTCTCTCTCATCTTATCTGTCTCTGTCCTTGTCCATATCTTTGCCTGTACTTGTCTTAGTAAATACACAGTATATAAATACGTATTTCGGTTTGGCATTTTTTAGTTATTGATTTTGGCTGATTATGGCAGGTTAGAAGGAGAAAAACAGGATGTAATGTGGCTGACTCAGCTCCAGGTTCGTTTTGATTTTTGATTGAATAGTTGTTGTATTTCAAATACATGGCTGCTTTAAATCCGTTTTGTTTCACTGTATACGTTGGTAGGACATCCAATTTACAGTGGAGTGATTCACCAATTTGATCTAGTACTTCTTCTTGAATCCGAATAATATTTGTTGCCTGTGAAAGGAGCAACATGGTAGTGCTACTGGACCAATACCAGCGAACACTCCGATACAAAAGTATTTGTAATTAAATGATAGCGAACCTTTCTGGGCTGTGTATCCTCATTTATGTAGATGTTTGTTGTTTACAACAGCGCTAGTAAGATCCGTCCATGATCCTTTCTCGATTACTCGCAGATTCCTTTAAGGGAGCCTTTCATAATCTTCTGAACTTCCAATCATGGTTCTTTTCATAAATCCCGGATTTCCTTCTGATTCTCCAGAGGCCACATCGGCTCGGATTTGCCTCCGAGCCGCATTACCGACCGGCCCTGCTATCCAGCCTTAGGCTCAGGCATGCGGACTGTTGGGCTTTCAACCACTCCAGCCCAACCGTCGGCTCGGCCCAAACCAAGGCCTGTGCTGCTACGGTGTAGACGGGAATGACCCGGCATTTCGGCCCACTACAGTTAGTAGTGACTTAAAACGGTGATAATGATCCGATGATATATAAGTTATAACAGTTTTCTTCCAAGTCAGTTATAGCACTATTTAGTTTCATGTGATTTCATTTGGATTTCTTGGTTTTGATTTGTTTGATTAGGGACACCTTCTGATCCTCCGCTGGGGCCTCCTTTGCCTGAGAAGAAATCACTGGAGTTGATTCTTGATAAACTTCAGAAGTAGGGATAATGATGCTACTCCATTTCCTTCTTCCAATTCGACATTGAGTACTTATCTGTAGCTAATAGCTTCTCTGATTTAAAACTTTGTTGAATATATCAGGAAAGATACGTATGGCGTATATGCTGAACCGGTTGACCCTGATGAGGTACTCGATTTTCTTATCCGTTTGATTGGTTGGATTAGACGTGGGATTAAATCATGAATTCAAGGGCGAGCAAAATCTTTTAAATGAGTATGACCTATGCAATACTTTCGGCAATATGTATTGCTAATCCTTTACTATTAGTCTTGTGGTCTTACTCATCCTTTTCCCATTAGTGTAATCTTGTAAATCGAACATGGCCATTATGAATTTGTGTGGTAAACCATAGGTTTCTGTAGATTAGAGTTTATGAAGTGTTGTTTTTCTGTAGCTTCCAGATTATCATGATGTGATTGAGCATCCAATGGACTTTGGCACAGTGAGGAAGAAGCTGGGAAATGGATCGTATTCTACCTTGGAACAATTTGAGGTGGGTACTCACTGTCCGTCCATACTTCACTTTTGCATTGTCAATGTACAGTCTTGTGGTTCTGTTACGGGTATATGCAGACCATGTTTGGCTGATTGTATTGCATATTTTGGAACTTGAATTAGTTTTTGTTGTACATTGCTGCAAGAATGTGTTTGATGCTGAAAACTGCAAATAAGGTTTAACTGTTTTTTTTATTTGATTTCCTAGTAGGCATGCCATGTGAATATGTTATTATGGACTTAATATGGACTACTATATTGTTGCTAACATTGCCCAGTCAGCCCAATTTGCTCACGTCTAAATCAAGAAAATTTGGGTATTTTTATCTGGTTCTGCTATTTACCAATAAAAACTTCTGCTATACATTCTTGGGATTCTACGAATCACATATATTTCTGGCATTTCTATCATGTAACTTGCAAAATCCATGCAGAAAAAATATGACATGTTCCATTGGTGCATGTAATTGACTATCAAGCACATATATTGCTGACATTTCGATCATGGTTTGTACGAACCGCAACGTGCAATATCATCACCAAGTGGAGCGCATATTATAGCCGCTCGTGTCCAGCATTGTAGGTTAGATTAGTTTAAGATGTGCAGAAATTGCTTGTCCAATGGATTTCTAGATATTTTTGCATGTGCCACATTGTTATTTTGTTCGTCTTTTAAAGGTAAACATCTTTCATAGTTTGACTGGTTGTT
Source organism: Arctostaphylos glauca (assembly GCA_019985065.2). Taxonomy (NCBI): domain Eukaryota; kingdom Viridiplantae; phylum Streptophyta; class Magnoliopsida; order Ericales; family Ericaceae; genus Arctostaphylos; species Arctostaphylos glauca. The sequence goes on along the minus strand of JAHSPW020000007.1, from coordinate 30,107,570 downwards.
GGTACTTAATATAATGTGGCAAATATGTTGACAATGAATGTGCAACCATTGTGTGAATTGGACAATGGGTGGACGTGTGTGGCAGACAGTTGAATTACCTCGAGATATGAAATTTCGGCTTAGTGAATGTTTTTCCCCAAAAAATTGTGGCTGAAAGACATTGAGAATGTGGTCGTAGATAGAGCCAAATAGTTAGCAAGAATATCAATTACAAGCTGACATATAGGGCTATATATTTAGGCCGAGTTAGTTGGAGTAAATGGTGGTATTCTATGATTAGACCCCATTATGCTCAAGAATTTAGTCATTGTTGAATGCATGTAAGGATATCATTTTTTTGTTATTTGTTGCATTTGGGGATTTTTGCATGTGCTTTTTGTTACAATTGACTTCTCCCATAGGAAAAACTTTGGGTAGGTTTCATTAAAATCCTTCAGCAGTCCACTGGATCATCTTAGTGGTTGTCATTGTACACTTTACGAGTGTAATGTGAATCTATCTTATATTTGTGTACATGTTCTGCATTTTTTAAAAATTTGTGTTCAGTATTGAGGAACAGGATTTATTAGCGGTCAAGTTTGTGCACCCCATCAATTATCTTAAATCAGGAAAATTTCCAGTTATTTCGTATTGGTTTGTGACGTTTGTTCTTTCTGCATTCAGAGTGATGTTTATCTGATCTGCGCAAATGCAATGGAATACAACGGGCCGGATACCATATACTATAAGCAGGTATAGCCTTTTTCCCCTCTCTTGAGTTCCTTTTATTGTCACCATTTTGGTTAATTAATCACCTTTAGCAATACAAACTATTTTGCGAAGGCACACTCCATCCAAGAGCTGGCAAAAAAGAAATTTCAGGGGTTGAGGATTGATGTTGAGCACTACGAGAAAGAGCTTGAGTCGAGACAGAAACCAAGATCAAACTTCGTAGCTAAGCAACAGGTAAAGAAGCCAACAAGCACGATCCCACAGGAACCTGTTGGCCCGAATTTCTCTTCAGCCGCCACTCTTGCCACAGCAGGGGATCTCCAAAATGGTTCAAGTGGAACGTGTGATGGTGGTTTTGAGAGGCTTACCAATGTGGATGGGCCTGTGGTGGGAAACACTCTGCCGGTTGATAACAATGTTGATAAGGCTGAAGATTTGCAAGGTATGTTATTGCTGTGTTTTCTCTTCCACGTAATAATTATTTATGGTTGCCACTGAAGGAATTTTGTGACCAAACTTCATCCTGATTTAGTATAAGTGAATAAATGTTAACCTTTACGGCAATACCAGCATTCAATATTCTGAGGCTGAAATGTGCAGGAGTCAATGTGATATATTGAATCCCGAGCTGAGATCAAATTTTGCCAGAAATTTGTGATCTATCTCTTTTTATAATGTTAAATGTTCAATTCTGTTGTTTGCTTCTCATTTCGCTGATTGCTTTATAAATTTAGGGAGGGTTCCTCTATCTCGGGTTGGGAGGAAAGCTTTTGCACATGATGAGAATCGGCGTGCAACTTACGGCATTTCCAATCAACCAATGGTTGGATCAGAATCAATATTCACCACCTTTGATGGTGAAGTCAAGCAGCTGGTCGCTGTATGTAACAGAGAGACCTCTCTCTCTCTCTCTCTCTCTCTCTCAGTCAGAGTATTACTGGTCTTCTCACTTGTATGCTTTCCATTTTAATGAGCAGGTAGGGATTCACGCGGATCATTCCTATGCCAGGAGCCTGGCTCTATTTGCTGCGACACTTGGACCTGTTGCTTGGAAAGTTGCCTCCAGGCGGATTGAAGAGGCACTACCTCCTGGTTTCAAATATGGTCGCGGATGGGTTGGAGATTATGAGCCAGTTCCAACACCAGTATTAATGCTGGAGAATTGTTCCCCCAAAGAACCTGTTTTCCTGCCAAAGACTAACGGTAACTCTAATCCAAGAAAGGATGACAAAACTTCTAACAACCCACTTTCTATCCTGAAGCGCCCTATTAGTTCCCATAATTTACAAGGCAAGCCATCTTTGGTTAGTGCTGCTGCAACCAAACCAATTGTCAGTCCTGCTGAATGTGCTGACAACCCACTTTCTATGCAGAAGCACCCTATTAGTTCCCGTAATTTACAAGGCAAGCCATCTTTGGTTTGTGCTGCTGCAACCAAACCAATTGTCAGTCCTGCTGAGTATGCCGACAACCCACTTTCTATGCAGAAGCACCCTATTAGTTCTCGTAATTTACAAGGCAAGCCATCTTTGGTTAGTGCTGCTGCAACCAAACCAGTTGTCAGTCCTGCTGAGTGTGCTGTGGTTTCTGCTAAGAAGCCTTTGGAAGGGAAACAGCCAGTTTTCTCTTCTGGTAGAACCACACCAACTACAACTGCGAATATGAATTATCAGCACCAAAGTCCTCGTTCCAGAAGTAATGATTCAGGAAAAAAGGTTGTAAAGCAACTTGAGTTGAATTGTACCCCTATCTCAGCCAATCAAAACACATGCAGTCTTGACGCAGAGAAGCAGATTTCCAATGGTTTGGATGTGCCTGCTTCACAGTCGATGGAGAATTCTTCCAGAAACAGGAATCGCTTGCAGTCTGTACCTTTACAGCAACCAGCAAATCATGTTTTTTTCGCTGGAGGATTGCCAAACGGAGAACTCATAAGTAATAGTTTGTATGGGAATAGAAAGGTCGTTTCATCCTCTGATAGTATTCCTAAACAAATGGTGACATCGGCAACTTATAATCTGCATGGATTGGAGCAAGGTCTTGGTGACCCCGTCCAGTGTATGAGATTGTTGGCTGAAAATGCTGAGAAACAGCAGAAATCTGTCTATCATTCCCCTGTTTATAACCCATCAGTTATGCCGCGTGTTCCATCCTCAGAAAGAGATGATTCAAACAATGCCTTTGCAGCTGCTTCCCAAGCATGGGTGTCAACAGGGAATGAGACGTCTAAAACAGCTTCTGAAAATACAAGTGCCCACAAGCATCAGATGTTTACTGGATCACTTTATAATAACCCTACTAGGGAGCTTCAGAAACGAGTTGAACAATTCCGGGGTGATTTTCCTCTTTCTGGTACACAGTTTCAACCCGTGAAGAATAGCTTTCCATTTCATGGCTTTGGGACACCACCCATTAAAATGGGGAGCGAAAATCATTTTCAAAATGGGGAACTGAATTTTCCTCCTTCAGCAGTAGCCGATTTGTCCAGGTTTCATATGCAATCTGCTTGGCAAGGGCTGAGTCCACATAGACAACCAAGACAGAAACAGGAATCGCTTCCTCCAGACTTGAATATTCGTGTTCAGTCATCTGGTTCACCAGTGGGACAGTCATCAGGTGTCCTGTTGGACTCTCAGCACCCAGACCTTGCTTTGCAACTCTGAAGCTGCAGAAACCCCTTTCTTCTCTACATCAACTGTTGCAGCCAATATTTTTGGCTACTTTGTAGCCTGTTGGGGTTAATTGAAAGTTGGGGAAGAGCTCTGCCATAGAAAGTTGATCTAGCCAAAGCTCCTATTTGGAAGGATATTGCCATGTAGCGATGAAAATAAGGCAGAAGATATTGGGTGGGATACCTTGGGAACAAGCCAGAGATATTTATAAGAACTAGCTGCTTTAGTCCTCTGCGTTGAATGAGGATTAATGTCTTGTAAGAACATATTCGCCATTCGGGATATGTTATCAGAGTGCTGAGCTGACGAGTGATGTCCACGTTTACGATTTCTTAGTCCAGTGAGTTACCCTTGAACCCAATTGATTCCTTGTACATTTATTTTGGGTTGATAATTGGTAGTTATTAATATACGACATCCGATTTTTCTATATGGGGGATAACACATTCCTTCCTTTCTTGTTAGTTGATTCCTGTACTCGAGGGATGAGGTTTATGACTGGAAAAAATGCACATGCATATTCAACATCCAATCCGGTTAAGGTTATACTAGATGTCCATTTTTGAAGTTTGAGTAGTAACATCAAGTAGATAAGCATGCCGTCATCTTTTAACTTGTAGTGTACACTAATGTTGCTCTCTTTTATTCGTGGTCTCTTAAATTATTTTTGTTAGTTTCGTGGAGTCTGATAGGTAGGATGAATATGGTAGTCGATAAGACTAGCTTTTTTTTTTTAATATAACTCAAGAGTGTCTGGGACAACTTACGCGCACCTTGACTAATATCTAAGGGATCAATCCTACCGTCTACTAGCAGAGGACCTAGATAAGACTGGCTTGTTTTGCATAATGGATCATCTATTGACTTATTCTATTGGAACACCACCATTCAGGGAAATTTTATAACTTGATTTTGGGATTTGAGTTTTAGAAAGAAGGGTCTAAATAAGCAGACTTGGTTGTAGGTTGTTTAAGCTAGTCTTGGAAAACTGACAATTTCCACAACCTTGGCTTTTTAGAGAATCCTGCTCATGTGTCGTAAGACATCTAGCTCGGCAGTCCATCGGGTGAGTTTGTTTATCCTTCCAGTTTTGAGTATTTTTCCAATTTGGCTTTTACATCTTTCAAGCCTTACTGAAGGGATATTGTGTTGAGACGGGCTCGCGTAGTTTTGCTGGATCATATTGAGCTGAGTTTCAAGCCGAACTTGACAAACTGATGAGCTTCACACCATATTCAAGTTTGCTTACGTAATAAACATCAATTTAGTTTTTAACAAACCAAACACGAGTCAAGTTGGAATATTTGTCGTGCATAATGAAGCATGGGTATTGATACGGATATGGATACGATGCGATGCGGTTATGAGTTAGAACGGCGGGACAAAGTACTCTGCCACATGTATGTAAGAATTGCAGGCAACAATAGAAAGATCAACTTCTATTTCCCTGAATGAGGTCTGAAGATTCCTCAGACAACCCTAAGCCTAAACTAGTTCATGCCCACATGATTGAACTGCTTAGCTTTGTTTCCTTATGAAAAGTTTGATTAGACAGGGATAGTACGTAAACAGTTCAACAACCAAATAATTTGAACAAGGTGGAATTCAAAACGAGAAAGTCTGTGCACAAATAGATCCGAAACCATCTTATGCATGTGAATTTCACAAAATAATGAAGGCCCCGCCTGTATTGGACAGCACATCTGTGTCCTGATCTATACACGGGAGTTGTGTACGTAGACTTGCTCGAAATGGGCTTCTTCTTCCCCTGTTTCAGCCACGGCAAAAATGGAAAAACAGCAGATTTGTGCAGATTGAATACCATTTATTGATTCCCTGTTTCCTGGACAGCTTGATCCGAAACCTTACTGACATATTCTGTTATTTAGCACAGATACAAACAATGAAAAATATACATGTATATGCATCTATGCTGAATATCTCTACTCAGATCTTCGCCTGGAAAGCAGCAGGGAAAATGGAGTTTGAAGGTTCTGCTTTCGCTTGTTCTTCAAGTTTCTTCGGCGGACATACTTCTTCTTCTGGCGCAATACGCAGACGTCGCCAGTGCATTCATAATCACCTGATTTCGAGGATTCAGAAAAGCATTTCAAGAAACTGATCAAGAACAACACCATTGATGAAGCAGATACAATCTTTATAGCTCCTCAGCCGAAGAAGTTGGAAAAGCTCTGTAAGGTTCGTTGTAAGTTTGTATCTGTTTGAGTTCACAGATAAACACGTAAATATATACATATATATGGGTGAATTACGCCGACCTCCCCTGAGGTTCTTTACAACTATACTTACCCCCCTTGAACTTTTTAAAATTACTCTAATTTTTTTTTAACTTTTCAAAATTCTTATGTAGGTAGCTCTTATCGTTAAAATCAATCAAACGTCATTAGCTAAGCTATCGTAAATTCAAGTTCGGGATTTTTTTCTTGACAAAACGAAATCAAAAATAATTTCTATCACGTCTAAAACAGTCTGTTGAATTTTTTAGGTTTCTAAAACCAAAGTTCGGACAGAATATTTAAGGTTCGTCTGAGGTTTGATGTTAGAAAAATCTCAAAATTTTAATACAGATTATATATATTATATAGTTGCAGTTTGTTTTATCAAAAAAATCCGAACTTGAAGTTTCAACAGCTTAACTAATAACGTTTGATTGATTTTAACGACAGGGGAGAGAACTGCATAATAATTTCGAAGTAAGAAAGATCAAAACAATTTCAAAAACCTCATGGGGCTCAGTATATATGTATACCGACAAGTTCTTAGATTGTGACGGCATTGAATGTTCCCAACTTGTCTTAAACCTATATTTTGAGGGGTCAATTTGAGTGGGCTATGACTTGATATATTTTTGTTTGTGTTAGAGGAGAGGCACACGTTTTTTGGGTTTAAACCAAATGTTTTTTTTTTTCTAATAACGTGTTTTTGTGGACTTTTAGTTCTCTTACTTTGACTATTAGCAAATCTGTTTTCAATTTTTTGACCATAACGACTACGTAAACGATGACACGTGATAATTCTTTTCCTTGATAATCATGGGACGAACACCCGAAGGTATTTCTCCCAAGCTGTTCATAACCCTTTCGCACAGATCCCATACAGACTCTGTTTTCGTATTCTTTCGTTGCGAGCCTCGTTTGAGGTTGATTTTGATAATCCAAACAGTTACGTCGTACATCCCGCATAAGGAAAACATCTGTAAAAGGTCAGCTTAATTGGACGGAGATATGTATGTGAACAACTCCTTTGTTAGCGAATAGCGATTACAATTTTAGAAGGCATATAATAAATATAATAACGAGAATATTGTAGAAGTTGTGATTTATTATCGATGGGTGAATGGTTATAAAGATGTTATTTGGGTATATTTGAGAAAGAAGCATATGATTGATATGAGTAAGTGAATGATATTTTTGTAATTAACAATGATATTTTCGTGATTAATAATGATATTTACATAAATAGAAGATGATATAAAAGTGAGATATAATATGGATAGGAGGGGTAGAATAATTCTACTCCTATATAAAAGTGAGATATAATATGGATAGGAGGGGTAGAATAATTCTACTCCTCTCCAGGAGTATATCCCGAGTACAATTAAGACAAATTCAATAGACTCTTTTTGTTTTCATACTAGGAGAAGTTTAGAGAGAAATGTTGATCCGTTAGATCTGATTCAACTAAATATGAGACTTAAAGTATGCTCCTCCTTGTTAGTTGGCTTTACGCAACTTTTTTCATTTGCTGTTAAGATCCCAAATCTCTAAGTGGGTCCTCTTGGCCACCCACCACCTTGGCTTTTTAGAGAGTAACGTTTTATTCTTGTCCTTCATTTCCTTCTTTTTCAATCCAAGAGAGGCTTTTAACATTTAGAATTTGTGTGCAGTGTGTTTCGTTTACTATTTTTTCGTACTCTACACGATAAAATAGAGATCGTGAAATCCACTGGTCTGCGTACAAGTGCAGCCCTGCCAAACGCAACATCAGTCAAGTGCTAACAGTTAATATTTTGTTGCATATCGTGGAAAACCCGGTCCAGAACAAAACACCCTATTCTATCTCACTGCCCGATGCAAATACCCGCTCAGAGAAAAACTGCACGTTTTTTTTTTGCGTGTTTTTGTTAGAGGAGATATACGGAAAGAAAAAGTCTACGGTTCCCAAAAATGAACTTAAAAAATTTCTCCAAATTCAAAATCAATGTCATGATTTACTTATATTTGTGATCTCACCATAGATGAATCATCGTCGTTGAATTCAGAAAAACTTTCTTGGTTTATTTTCTGGGAGCATTGCTCTACACTGAAATGAAAAACAAGGTTAAGCTATTCATACCAATGCTCAATACAGATACACCTTGAGAGAGAGAGAGAGAGAGAGAGAGAGAGTACTGGAAACTTAACAAAGTCTTCTATTTTATTTATGCCCATTTAAAGCTACCAATATCAATATTTACTGCTTCAGTTCATAAGTGCTTAAACATCCAAAGAAGAAAAGGGACAATGATTCGAAAGCGGAAGAGATAAAAAGAGAGAAAAGATGACTTAGAATTTACATATTTCGGCATCATATTCCCATGAAGAGTCTTATTTACACAGATTTTATATGACTGGACTCTCAGAGTGATCCAAATGTGTTCTCCCCACTGTAAGTCATGTAAAGGAAGCCATCCTCGTCTTTATTTTCCTCATAAATTGCAGACATCATAGCAGCTGTGGTAAAACAAATGCGCAAATCGATACACGTTAAATGATTAAGAAGCCTATGGCAATGAAGAAAACATAAGGATAAAAATTGGGAATACGTTTGCGTACTCTCTCGAGCTGGCGAACCCGTTTGCTTATTCACTTTAATGAGCCAAATTAAATAAGACTTTGGAGCCTCAAAATTAATAGGGGAATAAGTTCTCACCAGTGGGTGGCAAAATGTTCTTAACGAAGATGAAGATGGCCTTCTCGGCACTAAGCTTTATCCTCTTCCGGACAACATAGACAAACTGCCCAACGGTCAAATCAGCAGGTACCAAATATCTGCACAGAATTATAATTCAGCATATGTTGGCAAAAGGAATCAAAACCATTAGTTTTATCACTGCAAAACAGGTTTCAGAGACATAACAATGATTATCTCAGTGCATCAACAGAATAATGAAAAGAACACATTTATCTTAGCATTACTTCAAACGATTGGCTTCTAATACAGCTGGTTGGAAGGTCAAAAGAAAAGTATCTTGCAGATAATATTTTGTCTGCGAAACCATGTGTGTGAAAGCTTTCAATGAAGCTAAAGGTTATCTAGGAACTTTTACCCATAATGTGCGTGTGCATTCGAGAGAGAGAGAGAGAGAGGAATAGGAAAACGTCACATTTGGAAAAAATCGCCATACAATAGAATGAGCCAGCAAAAGTAGAATAATTATGCTCCACAAATTCCAATAGTAAGTTTTAAAGCCACATCAGGTATCACAAGTCAACAAACTATTTCTATAGTTAAACGCTGTTAAGTTAAAGATTGCATGTCTTGAACAGGTATCATCCAGGAAATAAGAAACTAATATACTGCAAAATCAAGTTATAATGAGTAATGCTGGTAACACTCAGATTAGTTGTTGCAGGAATATACTTACTTCTTCTTGTCAATGTCGGGGATGTCACTTCTTTCAGCTTTTTCCACGATAACCTATATAAAGAAATCAAAGAACGAAACTCAAAGAAACTTTACATGCATAACATCGAACAACAATCTTTTAGATCAAGTACATCTTTCATACCGGAATTCTATCAGGATACTTCTCCCTGATGCGTGAAGCTTCTGCCTGCCGCCTTTCTGAAATGTAGAAAGAGCAAAAACTGAGACATGTACCAAATTAGAGATACAAGCAAGTTAAAAACAAACTTCGATAAATTTTCAAGTTATAAACCAACATACTCGATGATCATATTGATACTCGTCTAGTTGAATGCTTGGAGTGATAACATTATGAGAGCGATGGGAATCATGAGAAATCTAACAATCTCTATACCAAATCAACTACATCTGAAGCATTCTCCCCTTAGATTTATGCAAGAAATATTTGACCCAAACCTCAACATGCATCAGATTATATTCATTCACCCAACAGAAGAAAAACAGGTTTCATCGCAATCTCCAACAGTATTACAAGTTTAGTCAACATATTTACATAGTGAACACGAGCTTGTAAAAGCCTACAAGCACGTTAATGTTTATACTTCTCCGCTAAATAATTACTCGTGATATGGAGATTAACACAAATTCAAACAAATATTTTTTCAGGTATTTTGGAAGTTTGGCCTGGCAAATGCAACCCCCTCATCAAAACCCCCCAAAGCCTCTGCCCCTGCATACAACAATTTCAGCGATGCTCCCCCACACAATTCGAATTCCTGATGTATATCTCGAATTCTATTGGAATCGATATATGTCAAGGCAAACTGCAGTGATCATTGACAGTTATTGTCCACAAAAATGCTAAAGAAGATGCTTAAAGTAAATATCAAATAAGGTTATATTAGACCCTACCGAAAGCCCTCGCCCAACACAAGTTTACAAGGTTCTAAGGCAATCACCGATAATCCAAAAGAGATCAGACATTTTGTAACACCAAAAATAACCAGAAACCAGTACCAAAAAATTACTTCATCGACTTGAATTATCCAACAGAAACACAATCCACCAAAATAGGACACAAAGACCAGCAAAAAAGGTTAATATTCATAGTATTTCATCCGATCTACGTAAACAGGAAGAATCCACGGTAGACATTCAACAAATCAACCTAGGGTTCACCAAAATCAGATCATAGATACAAAATCACGAAGAGAGAGAGAGGACCGAGGGGATGTTCCAACTTGAAGGAGCTCCTGGCCATGGCTATTCTGATAAGAAACTGCGAAATCTACGGAAGGCGACAGGAAGCAGCACAGAAAATTAGGGCTTTTGCCTCCAGAAAATAGAAACAACGCGTGAAAAAGTAGAAGATTGGTACCAAACAAATATCGACAAGAGAGAGGGACGGGCAAGAGAGAGAGAGAGAGAGAGACGGCGGGCAAGAGAGAGAGAGGGAGGAGACTTTTTAGCAGGGCAAAAGGCGAAATAATGGTAAACCCAAAAGCCGAAAATTCGGCGACGGGCTTTTCCTTTTATACGCCAACTGATTGGGCCGTAAATGGGCTTTCAATGCCAGGTTTAAGGCCCAAAACATGGAAACAGTGGGACCAAATAAATCCCACTTCTCAGCCCAACAAGCATTTGTGCCTAGCCTTCTTTCTATATTAGTATTAGCTTTTTTTTTTTTTTTGGCTTTATCAACTTGCGCGATTTTCTCGGTCGGTTCGATTTCGAGTTTCGGGTTTAATCGTAGTTCGGTGGATCCAGAGTAAGGGTTGATCGGTTTTATCGGTTTCGATTTAATAGTACATCTTTTTTTGATTTTTCAGTTCGGTTTTGAGTTTCTTTTTAATTTTTTGCTCTAACCAATCAAACCGACTTGAATTTATAATACATGTCATAAGAAAATTAATTTTTATAGGATGAGATAAATCTTATTCGTTTAACTTTATAGGATAAGATAAATTAATTAGTGAATTTGGTCTACACTATCGGAGGCAGATAAATTAATTAGTGAGGTCGTTTCAGTCCATTTGCAATGGATTGTGGATTATAGGCTATTAATATGGGTTGTAACCGAATTAGGTTGATTTTGAGTTTGATTTGTTGTCAAAATATGAATAAAAATTTATTTTTTTTAAATCGCATTCGAATTGGTTTAGGGTGGATTCGAAGAAAATTACGGATATCCATTCGTTGGGAGTTGACAGGGCTTCCATTCGACCATGTAGTACCACAATCCGAGCTTTCGATGGCTCTAAAAGACAAGTCCAAGTAGAAGTGGATCTACACGTCAAAATTGGCCCCCACACCTTCGAGATTACATTTCAGGTCTTGGATATCCCAGCAGCTTACAATTTTTTGCTTGGGTGACCTTGAGTTCATTCAGCTGGTTCGGATATTAACCGATATCCGTTGAATACAGTTATGGTGCACCAATTTTAATTTCCGATGGATATCGAAGAGGAAACGGTTATCGGTTAGTATTCGGATATTAGATATGGATATACTGATATCCGCTCCGATCTGTTCCATTGCCACTCCTAATTCCAAACAATCCAAACTAATCAGTTCTGAAATTGCATACTTTGTGAAGTCTGCTCCTAGAAGTACTAGGTCAAGTCTAGTTCATGACAATAAGAATAAGCTACTTAAACCCTTGACTTGTGTTTTTTCGCTCAGGATTCAGGCCATTTTAGAGACCACTTTCATTTTGTCCAACAATCTGTCGCATCGTTATTACGACCTTATTTTTTATGTTAGAGACCAGAAACTATGCGTAAATTCTCATTGTATTATCTATTTTGTATTCATTTCGTGTAGTCAAGGTTGTACCTAGTTTTGAGCAACGGATGAAACAACTGCCTTTCCATGTCCCCTCGGTGTCTTTCTTGGTCTCCCAAATCAACTGGCCACTCTGTCATTTGTTATTTTCCAAAAGCATCGGCCCTTAGGTACTAAAATCGAATACAAATAAATGTCTAGTCGTCAAGTTATAAGAGTGCAACGTATATATATTTCGTATCGAATAAATGTATGACTTGGAACATAAATAAGCCAAATAAGACCTTTGGATTTGCAGTTGTAGCTTTGGTATTTAGGAAGGGGGAGAGAGAGAGAGGGGGGGAGAGAGAGAGAGAGAGAGAGCATAAAACCTTTCATCACTATATCAACTGTAATCATGAAAGTGAAGAAAAACAACTCAAAAAAATCAAAAGGCAGAAACATCACTTATTATCAAACCTCATGACCATCCAATTGTTAACTAATGAATTGTTGCTGCAAGGCCCTCCTCTCTCCTCAGCTAAAATGGAGAAGACTCTCTCACCTCTCTCTCTCTCCCCCTCCCTCTCTCTCTATTACAAATAATATACAGTTTGATGTTACATACAATTGTGTGTGATTCCTCCAGAGGTTGGAAGAAACGTCGCGTGTTAATTAGAAAACTGCGCTCCACAAAGTATTCTCGCCTTCTCCACATCGCCGGTGAACCTCCTTGATCCTCTCGGCTGACTTGCATATACCACTGCAGCTCCAGTCGAAGGAAGCGACGCAGATGTTGCCCGCCTGAGCCTTCCATTCACAATCTACGGTAACAAACGAAACCGAACTAGTGTTTATTAGTCTCACATTCTACTAAAAGTTTACATACCAACATGTTATTTCCTTAAGATCAAAATTTCCTCGAAAGGATATGATCGTATATCCGGCCATAGTGAAATAGACCTTGATATCATCTTATTAATATCAATGTGAACTGCATATTTTTCAAGGGAAGAAAGGGTTTGTGGCCAAACATTATTACCAGGTGGGGTTCCGCAGCATAATCTTCGATCATCGATATGCTCGACATCAAGGCCGATAAACCAAGATCCCAGCGAAACATCCTCGTTAGCATACTTGTGTAGCACGTGCCTAACGAGATTAATTACGAAAAGATAAGAAGACTGTGAAAGAATCAATAAAGGCAGAGACAATAGACCTTTTCTCCTTGCAAGTCAACAAGATCACTTACTGGTTTATCGCCACGTAGGTAGCCAAATCTTTCGAAATAGCATACAACTGACCGGTAGCATGCCGAAAATACTTGTTACCCTCCTCACCAAATTTCCAGTATTCAGGTTCGTGATATCTCACTCCCCTATTTACAGAAAGCAAGTTAGAAACAAGAAGAAAGAGTTATTATTTGGTGGGGAGAGGTGAGGAGAGAAGCTCGGCTTACTTTTGAGCTAGGACAGGACCAGATTTCATGCATCCAATATAAACCCGAGGTTTTGACCGATGCCTTGCTAAAGTTGTTCCTAGTGTTGCTGCAGTCGTGGAAGAAGTCAACACAAGAAAGGATTAAGGAAACAACTACTAAGAGAAATGGATATGTGAATGTTTGTGTGTGTGTGTAACTAGAGAGGCGAAATTTAGTCCATGCTTACTGGATCAAGCAATTAAATGAATTCTTGAACATCAATCTTTTTGTAGTCTAATGAATGTTGAATAGGAAAGAAAAAAACACACAAGTTCACATTCCACTATGGTGGAATGTTAAGATTTATATCAGCATCTTTACCTATATTTACATGAACGTCATCGTCAACTTTGACATAGAAATCTGCATCCCAAAGAGAAACAGCAGTAGCGAAAAAGATCTTTGTCTTGGCTGAAAGTTCAAGGTAACCCTCAACATGTTCCTGCACATGTAAATAGAAGGCGAGAACCCGTCAATCAGCTTCTTTGACTACCATATACAAGGACAATGCTACTACAGTTTGCGTCAAGGGCCTAGCACCCGTCATAGACTAAGGCAGTGTTTGGTTCACTAGAATGAAGTTGGAAAGGAAAAGTGAAGCTGGAAGGAAATGATTATTCCCCTACTCATTCTGATGTTTGGTGTGCTAAAACAAAGACAGAAAGTAGATTAGACACTGAATTATCATTCGCCAATTTAGGTCAATAAGCATTCCGTTGGTATGCCAATGAAGGACAATGACTATTATATTCCCTTCCAATATACAATCCCGTGGACCAAACACTACCAAAGGTTCTATTCTCGAAAACTGCAAAGCCTTCAACATCCTGTGCACACGAGTGTTGACAAGCCTAGGGTGTGAGTAAGAACTCGAAGATTGATTGTGAGAAAAATGACTCAATCTACAAAAAGAGACATGTATTAGTAGTGTCTAGGGATTAGTTTCATATGTGTGTGCGTGGAGTCAGGCACGTTGTCTGGTGAGATTGTGACAACTATAATGGAGGTCTGCACATCTGTGGCCATGTGTAATAGCAGATTAAGACAATAAATGAAACATCAAAGTGACAGAATGGCAGTACCAGCCTCATTAAGTCTCCGTGCTTCGCGTCTTCTGCTTCAATAGCTCTATCAAGAATACCACCTGATGTAGCACTGGAGGACCCAACATGTCATTTGTAAAAAAAGGAGGAAATTAGACCAAAATTTGGATATATCGGATACTAGATATACGCAGTCAAAATATTTGCATGAAGTACTTGATGCTTCAACAATTCTTCATCAAGAGTTCCTATTTTCACCTAGAGCAACTCAAGTCATTTTTACAAAGGGCTGCTTTGTTATTTCCGATAAGTTAAACATGCCCAAACTTCGTATTCTATTTATACAAATGGCATAAACTACAAGAAAACATGAACAAAAATTAGATAACAAGAAAAAGGCTAAAACGTCTAATCGCACAGCACGGTTTTGAGTATGAACTATTCAATCCACCAGTCACCATCCCCAAAATTGCATGCTAAAAGTAGTGTACGCATGGAGGGTAGACAATGAGTTAGATTTTTCTTTATCTTGATCGTACTTTTCATCGCTTTACTAGTATTACTGGCACACCTGCTCACTGAGGTGAACAAGTTGCAGGAGTCCTTGGGTAGAAAATAAAGCAGTATACGTTTTTTTTTTTTTTTGAAAGGCATAAAGCAGTATTCGTGACAAATGTATTAATCAATATTGGCACTTGATATTCTCCTTGGCATCACCTACCTGTGACCAATTACAAATCGAATTATGATGCCCTTTTCTTCCTCGAGCTTCTTTCTTTTATCACCTGATTTCATACCATAGCACGAAGAGAAATTAAGTAATCAGAAGCAGCCAAGCAGAATATAATAGAGAAAAAGTGCAGCATATTTTATGAACCTTGCGGCATCCAAGTAGCACGGACGGAGTCTCTTCTCTTTCGGCTGCTAAAAGCAGTGTTAATACCGACAACCATCAGATATTTTCGTTTCCTAGTAGGTTCATAAATGCTCGAGTCTGCAGAAATGGGGGAGCCAGTAAGTATAGAATCCTGCACAGCCCTTGCAGCGGCTAATTCCATCTCCAAATTTGAAATCGTTTTATCAAGTGTTCTGCACATCAAAGGTGGCGACAAATTCACGTCAACAGACAAACTAAAGTATTTTCAACCTCGTTGCTTCAAACAGTAATAAACCCGAGATAACTTACTGTATAGCATGATGTGTCTTTGAAACTTCCCCTAGAATGTCCTTTGACTCCTTCTTTTCTTCCTTCTGATGAAATCATAAAAATGCTAATCAGGTTAAAATCCCAACTAACCACTGTACAAATGAAGGAAAACTGTAGATAATTATGTGATATCAAGTACGTGAAGACTTATATGATATGTCGGTTACATTTAATGTGAATGTACTCACTATTCTTGGATCACAGCCCTCCGAGACTAACTTTTGCATTTCATCTTCTGTCCCCGGTCTGCTAGATATGCCTTTAGCTTCTGGCACTGCCCACATCCTATAAACAAAGCCTCTCGATTATTCTGGGATGCATAAACAAGAAGCAGTATCTCTATTCAACAATATGAAGAGATAGGTAAAAATAGGCTTTCGGGAGTTAATTCAAACCCTCTGTATAACGTCCAGATGCTAAAAGTCATCATGCGAATTGTCGATCTGATTATCCAGATACGGATCTCTGTGCTCTAGTGCTAAGCATGTAAACTGCCTAACTTACAACCTTCTTCGGCTGTGTTTGGATCATGGATTTTGGATGGAACAAGGGAAATGGAAATGATAGGGAAACTGAAGAAAATGATTTACCTTATTTACTTTATTAACTTCTTGTCTTTTTCTTTACATATTCATTTCCTTCCTTAATTCTCTCCACAATCCATGATCCAAACACGAGTTTTAGTGATTCAGGTTCTGACTTTTGCAATTGTTGAGTTCATGCACATGACATGAAATTGAACCCCCGTGCCCTATCCCAAGTTCCAACACTAAAACGGTGCAATCAGTTGAATAGATGACTTGGCTAAAGAGAGCCACGAGATGGTGGGAACATCCATATATCTCTAGACCAAATTAATTTCACTATATAATAGACAACTGCGACCATCAGCTGGGAGTGTATAGGCCTTAGAAGCCAATCCTTTGAATTTTCAAGCCATGTGTTCACAATTACTGAGATTTTGACATGTTTTCTTGTGTTCTTATTGTTGCCATATCCAAAAACATAGCCTTTATGGTCAACAGAAAGGGAACCAAAGGTATATAAGCATTCACAAAAGGAAGCGAAACACAGAAGCATTTAGACGGTAGAGTAAACTAAGGACATAAACAGCCAGGGAGCGGGGCTGGCTGGGCAACTGCCTCCCAAAACCTTTTTCAAAACCCTATTGTCATATTGTAAATTCAAATACTATAGGTTCTGCCACACCAATTGTTTTTGAGAAATGCAATATCCAACATCCAAAATTAATCAGGAAAGCATAACTTGCCACCCTATATACATTGTCTCCCTATTTTTTTTTTAAAATTTGTAATATCTGCCACCCTAATTACTGCGAAAACTATAACGTTCCACCTAAAGATATTCGCCTCCCCAAAGGTTAATTGGGAGTCATTCTCCTTCAGCTCTTGGAATCACATCCAGAGGTTGGACCAGCTCCTAGAATCCAACCACTTCACCTACTTCCTTACCCCCAATCCTTTCTCACAGAATGGCTTAATGTGTTGAGTCTGAGGCCTCCGGTGCCTTTTTCGATGACTTTTTTTTTTGCCCCCATCTCCAAACGGTGAGGGTGGCGGCTTTGACTTGGTGGAAGCCCCTCCAAGATCCCAGGTAAACTCGGGGATCGCGCATCATCTCAGTAAACAACACTATCAAACACCAACAGAAACGAGTTGGAGTAAGACCATGACAATGTCCTTTGCAAATCATGGATGGCAGACATCAGCCTAAAATTTTTCTGTATCCAAAACCAAGCATCACAGTGGAATCAAACCATGGACATGTGTATTCAATCTAGAATAGTGACACAAAGCCAGGTTCTAGCGGGATACTCTTCTTTTATGTCAATCGAGCCGTGCCCCGCGCTAGGCATACCTCTTCCGTGCGCCTTTCTTGTGGCGGGAACAGAACAACACAGAAAGACTCGGCCAACCTGCCCAGGGTTCGAGGGTGTTCAGACTCTTCCCAATCTTTCTACATTTTTTACACACAAGTAGTAGATCCTAAAGATCATGGAGGAAGTGGGCAAAGATAGTAGTGACACAGAAAAATATAGAGCAAAATAAATAAATGATTTGACTCAGAATTAAGCTTAATGTAACAGGGACAATACCCAGAGTGAATCTAAGCCATATATCTGTGCATATTTTCCTCTATAGGTACCCCTGCTTGAGGAGAATACAAAATACCACAGATACCCAAATCCAAAATCCAAAATTGCCCAAGAGATTGGGAAATTCTAAACACAAAATCCCAAATTTCATTGAAACAGTTGATACCCATTTCATCAAACAGAATATATGCACTATCCAATTCAAAATCAAGTATTATCACAAAGTAGAATACTAGATAAAGATCAAAAGCTGACCGGTCTGTGAAGAGCATTCCAGCACAGAAGCATCCAAAACACAACAAAAGAGTCAATTTTCGAGAAAACACGTTCTTTGAACTCGGCTCTACTCCTCTGCTTTTCCAAGACATTGTGCTCTTCTTTCCTTCAGTCCAATAGTTAAGCTAAATTGGGAACCATTTCGAAATCTGAGTCGACTCTGCTCAATAAATAAACCCAGAAGCAGATCGGAAGAACCAATTTTTGCTCGATTCAACACCAACCCACTTTACAGATAGCTGCTAATTCAGAAGGAAAAAAAAAAAACAATAACAGAGCAGAAACTGGCTTTGTAATTTTGGTTTTTCTTCCCTCTTCCTCAGTGTCGAAATTGCTCGAATGTTTGAATCTATGGCGACGAGGAACAGAGAAAAAAGACAAGTTAATTAAAAAATCCTTGTGCAAGACTCTCTCTCTCGCTCTCTACTACTCTTGTCTTCCCTTCTATCTCTCTTCCCTTCTCTCTTGGTGTAGAATTGAGACGACCCACCAACTGGAACTACTTGCAAAGACTTCTCATCGAACAAATTTGGTGAATTACGTCTCTGTCCTTAACGTATTTGGATTGTCGGTCAAGGACTCATCACTTGTTAATAAAGAGAGTTCAAGAACAAAACTTCTCAGTATTTGAAATTATTTGATATACATAAATTTTTTTAAAATAATATAGACACTATAAATTACATATTGGATAATTTCGAATATATTTGTGCTTGAATTTGTGTGTGAAATATGTGTAAGTAGACTTACTCGTTAATAAATTGAGAAATCTGTACACACAAATTTAAGCGCATAAATTTGGATATAGATGTATCAAAATTGTTCGATATATGTGGAGTCCACAAAATAATAAGAATTTTACATACATCAAACAACTCAGAATATATTTTGATCGGATCTGCACATTTAAGTCTGTTTGTGTAGCGTTGCTCATATAAATTTCAAACAATCATGCTACACATATTATTTTTGTATATTACTCAAAACGACATCATTTTGTATAAACCAAATATATTTTGAGCGATTTGGGAAAAAAATAAATTTATTTTTTCCTCAACACAAAACGACGTCGTTTTAAGTGATGTGCAAAAACGATGTGTATGTAGTATTTTTGAAAACCATGTTCATGTAATGACATAAATGCCCTTCTCCTATGGGTTTGCCGTCATGATAGTGAGTGAGGTTGAATTTTTTTTTTACCCTGGGTCAGGTCTTAGTGATTTACAAGGGGTTTTTGGTTTTTGGTTGACTTAGGACTAGAGTCATGATTAAGCCTCATTTTCCCTTTGTCTAAGAAAAAGTGTGTACTAAGTACCTCTTTGTTAGGGTCATAGAAATAGTCCAAATAATTTGGATATGGTTATTTAAATTTAACATATTCGGAGTTTGTTTATTTACTTACGAATTGAAGATTTTGATGCGCACAGAGCACAACAAGATATAAAGCTTGTCAATTCAAAAATTGTTTGAAAACCACCTAATTGTTTGGACAGTCTTTAGAGCACCAAAACTGTCAGAGCCTTTAGATTTCTTCCTTACACCCCAAATATGATATTCGAAAATTTACTTTACCCTTTACTGAGAGATAAACTATCTCGCCCCTTTATTTATTCATATTTTATTCTCCTTCTATTTACCAAAATGTTATTATTCATTATGATATTTATTGTTAAAACGCATCAAGTTTTCTAGAGTCCGAATTTCACTTGTTGACTTTTTGTTGATTTCTTGGAATTTCCTTCACCTTATTGCAAGACACTACAACCTATGTTAATGCCGATGGGGATGGGTTTAGGGTGCGCACTCCAATGCTTCGTGCGATGAATCGCAAGTCAAGGTGCTTTCAACACGTGTCCCAAGTCTATGTGAATTAAGCGATAACATCGGCATGTTTGGCAACTGTTCTGTCTCCACGTCTTCTTGAGCAACTCTCCGCAATGTGGAACACAGTGAACCTTTGGTCATGCCGAGCATAAAACCCTTGGCAGTACTACTGAGCAATGTGAGTCGTGAGATCCATGACTCATCCTGAACACCAATCCTAGGGGAGTTTGATCCGCATCGGAGTCGTTCGGTCGACAGGGCTTAAGACACGCCAAATGGACTTGTCGAACTTCACGAATCAGTGTGAATCGACCTATTATTGTGCTTAACCCAATGCAAATGAGCCGAACGTACATTTAGACCAAAGATCCATTCCTTACCTATCTGGCCTACCGTAAGTTTTAATTTTGAGAAATTGACCAATAGTAAGTTCTATTCCTATTTTTTATTGAGCTTGTTTTCATTCAAACCCGTTAATCACTTTTATATGTGTGAAATGTTGGATTTTATATCCTTGTTTATCATATTACTGCATAGTACAATTATGGTGTGATAATTTCTTTTACAAGTTCGTGACGAAATCTCGAACATATCACGAGTTTTGTGCTAGTTACATAATATTACATGACGATCTTTTGTGACAAATATTCTAAAAGTGTCACGAATTTTGTGTTAGTTATATGTTATTGCGTGACGGGTTTTTCGTGACAATCTTTTTGGAAGTGTCACCAATTTTGTACTATTTATATGATATTGCATCAAGTGTCAAGTGGCACAAATTAAGCGTATTGCCATTAAACATTTAACGTGATACGTTCGAGTCATGATATTATCATATTAAGTTGTCGATATTTTTTAAATTAAATTTTATATCTACTGTTAGAATATATTAGAATATTCTAGTTAGTTTAGGATTAGGATTATGTATCCTAATCTCTATCTTTATCTCTATCTCTATCTCTATCCTTCTAGTTAGTTAGGATTAGGATTGTGTATCTCTATCTCTATCTCTATCTTTATCTCAATCTCTATCTCTATCTCTCCTATATATAGGAGCCTTTGTACATTGATTTAATACACAATAATATAGAGAGTTTCTTTCTCTCTCAATAATTCTTTCATGGTATCAGAGCAATAGGTTAAGGTTTATTTGATTTTAGTTCACCGGCGGGCGGCCTAACCCTTCCTGCCGTCCGCCGGGCCATTCTTTGTTTTATTAATGTTCATCCTGCGCCATTATGCGCACTTGTGTCAGCTTCTGTGCTACAATTGCTTCCGCCTTTGTTACGCATGCGGCATCACACGGTCTTGCACCAACTTCTGTGCTCAGTATTGGCCACAACAGCGGCTTACCAGCACCTTCATCATAGGTCACATCAGCGCCTACGTCATCGGCCACGACAGCGCCTTACTAGCACCTTCATCATAGTTCACATCAGCACCTACGTCATTGGCCACGACAGCGCCTTACCAGCACCTTCATCATAGGTCACATCAGCGCCTACGTCATCGGCCACGACAGCGCCTTACCAGTACCTTCCTCATAGGTCACATCAGCGCCTACGTCATTGGCCACGACAGCGCCTGGCCTACGTCATTGGCCACGACAGCGCCTTACCAGTGCCTTCGTCATAGGCCACATCAGCGCCTACGTCATTGGCCACGACAGCGCCTTACCAGTGCCTTCGTCATAGGCCACATCAGCGCCTACGTCATTGGCCACGATAGCGCCTTACCAGTGCCTTCGTCATAGGCCACATCAGCGCCTACGTCATTGGCCACGACAGCGCCTTACCAGTACCTTCGTCATAGGCCACATCAGCGCCTACGTCATTGGCCACAATAGCGCCTCGCCATATCCGCCTAACTCAACCTTCGAGCCGCCTCCTTGATCTCGTTTCTAAACTCAAGTTGGTTGATGTTTACCCTCCTTGAGTTTGAGGGGGGCTGTTAGAATATATTAGAATATTCTAGTTAGTTTAGGATTAGGATTATGTATCCTAATCTCTATCTTTATCTCTATCTCTATCTCTATCCTTCTAGTTAGTTAGGATTAGGATTGTGTATCTCTATCTCTATCTCTATCTTTATCTCAATCTCTATCTCTATCTCTCCTATATATAGGAGCCTTTGTACATTGATTTAATACACAATAATATAGAGAGTTTCTTTCTCTCTCAATAATTCTTTCATCTACCTCTGATTAACTTGCTTATTTTCATTTATAAACTTGATATTGTTTTGAGATCTCTCTTCATATTTATGTAATTATACGCCGATACAAACAAAATATATATTTAAAACCATATCAAATTTTTTTTATTTCTTATTGCCGTAATTATCTTCCAATTCTTTTATTACCTAAAAGTCAACTAATCTATCCATAATTTAAACCAATTTAGAGACATCAAAATGCTTATTTTCTTAAATATTATTTTGACAACATATTAAATAAGAAGTTTAAAAATATTTTCTATCTAGTTGTATTAATATGACACCTTTATTCGCATCATTCCAACATTGTTTAAATTAAAACATTAAATTCATACAATATTGTAATTTTCATAAATAATTAATCAATAAATTTTGTTTGTATATACCTGGGGTGATGTGATTAATTTCAAGAGATCAGTCAATATATGCGTAAGTTGATCCGGACAATATAAATTACAAAAAAAAAGAGTTATTTCTTTGTAGGATAGAATTAGAAGAGGCCATAGGTTCCTAGAATAACTAGTATCAATTAGGAATAGTACTTAGGGCATAGGTTCTACTTAG
The DNA here is from genome assembly GCA_019985065.2 of Arctostaphylos glauca. Lineage (NCBI taxonomy): Eukaryota > Viridiplantae > Streptophyta > Magnoliopsida > Ericales > Ericaceae > Arctostaphylos > Arctostaphylos glauca. Next base: position 30,085,051 of record JAHSPW020000007.1, on the reverse strand, counting down.
GGCATAGGTTGTTTCTTTATGGAAATGTCCAAACATTCCTAATATGAACAGCTTCCAATGGGATTCTTTTGGGGAAACCCATAACACTCATTAATCCATTACCATATATAACCTTTGTTCTTTTAGGCTTTTACTATTACTCCTTGTGGCAATTATTTTGTTTTTCTATTAAAAAAAATACTTTAACATAGTGCTTAACATATCATGAGAATTACATGAGAAAAAATATTACGTCATACGATGATGAACAGAAAAAACACTAGTTTGGATCGTCAGAGCTTTTTTGGTTATCCAACTCAAGGATTCTTGATAGTGGCACTCCGACAACTTGTTATCATAAGTTTGGATCTAGTATAATGCCACATATCTCCTTATTTGACACAATCAGATCTTGCTTTCCTAGCAGACTCTATTTTTCTAGCGAGAAATTACATCTCATGAGCTGAGAAATGGGATGTTATTAAACGTGAGTCAAGCTCGAAACCCTTGTTAGAGCTTTTATCGTTAGGAACGGAACCAGGATTTGGAGTTTGGGGAGGGGTCGAGATTTTTATTTTTATTTAGAAAAGAGGGAGACTGAATGTAATTTAGGGGCCTGAAATGATTTTTTTGTTATTTTCAAAATTTATACATATATCCTAATTTTTTTAAAAATACTTGTCATAGTGATTAATTAACATCTTCAAAATCGATTTTTCTAATTTTTCTCAAATAATTACGAGTTGAATACTTAACCATGTGTATAATTTATTTTTTCTTTATAATATATACTATTAAGGACCTGAAAATTTTACTGTGCACAATGCCCATCAAGGTCTTTCGCTACTTACAAGCCTTAGACAACCCTCTTCTCTAAGACGTTTTTTGACACGCGTTAAACCCGTGATTTATTTAAACACGGTATCAAACCTAGGCCTAGGCCCATCTTTTGGTGTTTTTTCTCTACTGCCTCTTCGTCCTCTCTTCTTCATGCTTCACGTTAAGGAGGATGTTAGCGAAATCTCACATCACCTATGTCTCCTTCTTCTGTTGCTTATAAGTCTTGGACAATTCTCTTATCTCAATACATTTTTTGAGATGAATTAAATCCTTAATTTATTTCAACAATTTATACACACACACACACACACACACACACACACACACACATATATATATATATATTTATTTATTTATTTATTTATTTAGTCCTTGAAATGTGTACATCATTCCAACTTTCTTAGATCTCAAACACCAATGTTGGGGATGTTCTAATGGGTGCACATGGTGCACGTGCAAGGAACGTGGCTTGCCTAATTTACAGGTGGAATCCCAACTTCAAAATATGTTTTTTTTATTTGATAGGGACCCCCCCTAAAAAATTCATAATTTCAGTTACCAGGAATAGCCCAAAAAAAGATAACATGGGCATGCCTATAAAAACCTGCAACTCATGGGTTATGATTGTGTGATCAAATGCCAAACATTTGCTTGGCCCACTCCGTTACTTGTCTCATTCAGATTGGAGTTTTGATAATTTTTTTAGGGAACGGATTAAATTTAGAGGCAAAAACTAAAAAGAGAATTCAGGAATCAGATCAAAAACGTGTCCATGTACCTCATGTCCGAGTCCCATTCCGATTCCTGTTTCATTTTGTATATGTACAAAATATATATACATATGTATTTATATCCGTATGATCACTAAATATATATCTTAAGAATTATTTTACTAAAATTATGAAAAAAATTAATTCTATTTTTTGGACGAATTACACTAACCTTCCCTGAGGTTTTTAATAAATACAATGATCCCATTGAAGTTTTTAAAATTTTAAACTATTGTGCAGTTACTTTCCTTACCATTAAAATTAATAACAAAAACGTTGTTTGTTAAGCTTTTACAACTTCAAGTATGAGATTTTTTCTATTAAATGAACTGTGACACAACTTTTATCTCGACCGTAATAGTTTATGTTTATTTTTTTTGATTTTTTTACAATCGATATTCGGACAGGGTTTTGACATTTATGTGAATTTTGACTTGAAAAATATCTTAAATTTCAACATGTGCCATTTTGGACATGATAGAAATCATGTTAAAATTCGTTTCTTCGAATTAAATCTTAAACTTGAAATTTTAATAGTTTAACTAACAATATTTGATTGATTTTAATAATAAGAGAGATAATTGTATAAGAATTTTAAAAATAAGGAAGGACAGAGTAATTTCAAAAAAATCTCAAACGGAGCATTGTATTTGTAAAAAGCCTCAGGGGAGGTCAGTGTAATTTAACTTCTTTTTTTTTAACTTGAAATTTTTTCGAGACAGGATGGGGATAGAGGTTGGAGGTTATTCTGCGTTAGGAAAACGGGGCGGGAAGCAGATGTCAAGTTCGGAGATCAGAGGTGTGGATGGTCGAAACCGCTCTCGATTCGTTCCGTTACCATCCCTACCTGAAATCCCAACTTGAAAGGTATGCTTTTATTTGATTGGAGTCCCCCCAAAAATCATAATTTCAGTTCAGTTACCAGGAAGAGCCCAAAAAAGATAACATGGGCTATGCTTATAAAACCTGCAACTGATATGCTTATGATTTGTGTGACCAATGCCAAACTGTGCTCGGCCCAGTTTGGCATATGAAAATTGAAGTACAAGTTTTTAAACTTTATTTGCCTTTTCTTTTTGTATTTTTTGTGAAATTTATTTTTGCTATTCTATTTGGGAAAGTCTACTAACACAAATTTTTGTACACAAATGTATCGAAAAACATTCATGCATGTGCGATTTGCGAAATAATAGAGGACCCTACATGCATCAAATGATTTCCGACAAATTTATTTTCGAATTTGTGCACATAAATTGTATTTGTAGCCTTGCTCATTCCATTAAGGTTGAGTTTGAGACACTCGGTACTATACGATGTTTAGTTTTTTGTATTAATTTTTTTTATAAATTATTAGTTCGTCTTGATAAAAAAATTAATTTTTTTTTGTATACAAATAAAAAAAATTACTAGAGACAAAAAAATAAGCATAAATAGGGTATATTTTGACTTATTTTTGTCTTTTATGAAAATTTTTAAGTTTTCTAACATAAATTTGTTACTTTTTTAAAACATCTCGTCGAGGAAACTAATAATTAATAAGTCAAACAAAAAAATAAGTCTGATTATTTTTTTATAACATTTAGTACAACCCTGTTGTTAACTGTCCTCCTCGAATATTTTTGGGATCTTATTATTATTCTTTAAGATTTTTATGTAGTTTTTTTGTTAAGTTTTGTTTTTCTTTCTCTCATTCGTCTCGAAATTAAAAAAAGTTAACACGATACTACAGATTTAAACAAAACAGTGGATAACTAACTTATAAAATTTAATCATATTTTTTGTTGACTCTATTGAACTTTTGAGACTTTTAATCATATTTTTTTAGATGTCTTTCGTCAAAATGAATGACTAATTTATAAAATTTAACAGGAATATAAGTACAATCAAGAAAAATAATAAATAAAACAGAAATATTAATACTGAAAAATTTAGGACGATTGAGATCTAAGCTATATATGTTCGAGATGAATCAACAACAATTTTTTTTTTTTCACTTTTGATATATTCTCATAACTTTTTATATTTTTAAATGTATATAAATGTATGATGTATCGAATTTTTTTTTAAATTTTGAAGATCATCTAAATGTGTAGAAATTGTACGTTTGAAAGCCATTTCACCAGCGACTACTATTTCACTCCCTTTTATCAAATCCTAGGGACGTGGTCTAATTTTGAGAGTAGATTTTATCATCGTGTCGGATCCTACATTCTTATGATATTTTTTTTTGTGTTACGTGGATCGACTTACAAATCACAATATCTCTAACCGAGGAGTTGATCATAGAGACACTCTTTTTTATTCTTTTATTTTGAACTTCATGAAAAACTTCATTCTGTCTCTCCCTCATGACAAACAAAAAACCCGGAGATGATTGATGGGCTTTACAAAAAACCAATTGTTCGTTTTATGAACCTTGTTAATTCTGAACTTTGTCCGTAAAACTCAAACGAGACTTTTGACGAGTTTACCCCTTTTTTTTCAAGATTCCTCCGCTATATACCATTTGGCGTAACTAGATTATGGGATTATTGGATTATTGGATTATGTTGGGTTCCGTAGGAAATAATTTAGCTCAAAGTGTTTGGACTAAATTATTTGTGAATATGTTGGATTATGTTGTGTTTGGACTAGAGTAATCCAGATTATTTGGGTGAATAATTTAGCCCAAATGAGGCTAAATTATTTCCCTAATAATCTAGACAATCTCAAAAATTTAGTTTAGCCAAATAGGGCCATAGCCTTGCTCGTCGTTGCTATCTCAGCTCGGTCAACTCGTTCTGAATTGACCAATAGGTGGAATGTCCTTGTCGGCAATCAAATTTTTAGTATATAATTAAACATTAAAAATTTGTCAATATCCAAAACAGTAAAAAAACACATTTAAATTTTATAAAATGCTGAGCACGTGCAGCACGTGCCCTAACGGCCGCAATTTTTATATATGTATCACAGTACAAGTCATCCCCCCTTTATAAAGTGTGCTTCCACTCTCTCTCTCTCTCACAGAAGGAACATTTGCCCACACAAGAATGGCAAGAGCTCTGTCTCTCTTCAATGGAACATCAACTCCCCTTTCTCTCTCTAAACCACCAAATCCCCACCGTCCATCATCAACCCACAGGCCCATGATGGTCGCCATGGCCCAAACCCAATCTTATTGGGCCTCCATCGAAGCCGACATCGAGGCCCATCTCAAGGAGTCAATCCCAATCCAGCAGCCGCTTGCGGTAATCGAGCCCATGCGTCACCTAGTCTTTGCGGCCCCAAAAACCAAGGCGCCGTCTCTATGCATAGCAGCGTGTGAGCTCGTGGGCGGACACCGAGCCCAAGCCATGGCCGCGGCTTCCGCGTTGCAACTCATGCATTCGGCGGCCCACACCCACGAGCACCTTCCATTGACGGACAGGCCCAATCCAAAGCCCGCAATCCATCACGCTTACGGCCCAAACATCGAACTCCTCACCGGTGACGGAATCGTACCATTCGGGCTCGAGTTATTGGCTCGGTCCCTCGACCCAACCCACGACAACTCGGATCGGGTTTTACGTGCGATTATCGAGATCACACGCGCCATAGGCTCACAAGGGATGATCGACGGGCTTTATCAAGAGGCACGTGGCGGTCAATCAAAGGAGGAGTGGGTTGAACAAGTGTGCAAGAAGAAGGAAGGTGAGTTGCACGCATGTGGGGCTGCGTGTGGGGCTATATTAGGAGGGGGAAGTGAGGAGGAGGTGGAGGGGTTGAGGAAGTATGGGCTTTATGTGGGAATGATAGAGGGGATTTTGAAAGTGGAGGGAGGAGAAAATGAGAAGGGAGTGTTGGAGAGGTTGAGAGTTTTGGCTATGAAGGAGTTGGAGAATTTGAAAGGTAGGGATGTTGAGGTAATTTCTAGCTTTGTTGAGGGTAGTCTTTGCAATGTTTAGGGTTTTAGGTCGCGGGTCTCGAAGATTCTGTTGTGTGTTATGCATAATAAGGTGTGTTTTGCGTTAAAACGGTACTATTGTCCAGACGATTTGACAGTATTTGGACAATTAAAATTGCACTATTTTGACGAGCAGGTAGAATTTTTGGTTGTATGTGTGTGCGGGTCTCCGAAACCCTATTGTGTAATGTACATAATAAGATGTGTTGCACTTCAAAATGATACTATTTTAGCTACTAAAATACTGCCCAGAAAGTTAAACGGTATTTGGACAGTCAAAATTGTACCTTTTTGACAAGACTACAAGATACCGTGTTATGCGTAGTGCAAAAAAAAACTTTATAATATGTAGAGAGAGGGGGGGAGGAGAGAGAGAGGGAGGGGGGGATGTGTGAATGTGGATAAAACATATATAGAACATGGATGGGGCAGGATAATACTTCTTTTTATTTTTTATTTTTTGTATTTTACTTGTTAGGAATGGAAACGCACATCATGTAACATTATTGCAATTATCTTTGATTACAAGTTGTTGAGACTTGTTCTTCTCATCATTTTTTGATAAAAAGCAAGTTTACGAGCATAATTTTTGTGTACAAATTTAAATATAAATGTATTTAAAAATTATTTGATGAGCGTGATTGTTTTTATTATTTTGTAAATTCTCTTTATATCAGATTCTTCTGAATACACCTGTCTCCAAATTTATACACGAGTACGTGTTTACGGATTTTCTCTTAAAAAAAAAAGAACATGTTTTACTATGCACAACTGCGTCTTTCGATTTCATTATGATGTGGATAAATTATTGAGATCTTGAGTGATTCCCTCAAAATCCGTCCACTCGTAAGTATATTATATGCAATTTCAAGGGATTGATCTAGTGATCAATTTATGAAACATAAAAGTTTGTTTCCCTTTGGTTTTTAAGTTCGAAATAATTTAGGTATATCAATTCTTACAACATCAGTTCATATAAGATTTTTGTCACGATTTGCACATAAATTTGTTCGGATACTCTAAAGTCCCTCAAGTCATGAGTATATATACAACTTCAAGGGATTAATCTAGTGATCAATGTTCGAAACTAATTAAGAGATTGTTTTCTCTTCATGAGTTCTTAAGCTTCAATTTTTTGGGGGGTATATCAATTTTTACTAGGCCAATTCATAAGGGGGTTTCGCCACGATTATAATAGGGTTCACTGTTAGTAAATGATAGGATTAGTCATCTAAAAATTCTTGAAGTACGCATAAATTTATTCGATTACTCAGAACTGTCAGACAAAATACATACACATATATTTTATACTACTATAAAGGGAATACCTCTTTTGGTGTAAATTCTTTTTTGAAACTGGCTCGCACTCTTACTTTCTAAAAAAATCACTAAAAACCTTCTTCTATCCGAATAACCCTAAGGATATTTTCGTAAAAAAACTACTTTAAAAAAAAATGCTTCAATCCAATAACTATTTGAGAAAAAAATTATTTTATGTAACAACTATAAAAATTATCAAATCGTATTTGTACGCACATTGTGTTCGCCAGCGATAGAACTAGTAAGAGAGTGGAGGTGGCACAAAAGTTTTAATAAAAATTAGGACTTAGATATAAATTTTAAAAAACATAAAAAAAAAAATGTTAATTACATTCCAGCCCTCTCCTTTTCAAAAATAAAAAACTTTACCCCTCCCAAAATGTTGAATTCTGATCCTGTCTCTCTGATGTTCGTACACGCATCACTTGTGTCATAAATGGTAGTATAATATATATACATACAATATTGTCTATTGTCAACTATTTCATAGTGAAGGTTGTTAGCGATTGAAAAGGACTTTTATGACCCTTGAAAACAAATTAAATGTTTGGTAGCAAATCACTTTCCATTGTCCTTATACATACTATTACGCGAGAAAAACGGGTTCTATTTCAAATGGAATCTTTCCATGTATTTATGACGGTTGTTGGCCCCTTAATTTATGATTTATTACACATTAATTTTTGGCCTTTCGGAGACCTGTAGTACGAATGGTTGACTAAATGGAGGTGGTGGAAGGGATCGTGATTGAATTGGCTTCGAGTATGAAATTCTTATTCAAATTCAACTTTAAACTGGCGTACGCTGAGTTAATTTGGTCTGATTAGATTATTAAATTATTAAATATTAGAAGATGGTGGCCATACGTGATGTATGTGCAAATTAATTTTTTTTAAAATTTAAATAGCTTATAAAAATATTTGTTAGAAATTCATATGTCTAGCTCTAATACCATTTGTTATAAAATTTAAATGGCTGAGGGTTAGATGAGAGGACCCGAGTGCGTGACGGACCTAGCTCTAATATCATATTAGAAACTCATGGACCTAACTCAATTATAGTGCCCCATGTATACTACTGACCCAACAACTTGTGGGAGTCCAATCACGTGGCCCAAATACTTAAGCCCAAATTACTAGTAGTAAACTTTCGATGTGGGATGAGATGTCACAATCTCCCCACCTTTAAGACCTTGTATCCTCACATGTACATTAGAGTCAACACGGCCTAACCCCTGATCTGTTCTCTAGTAACCAAACAAAATTCTAACCTCAAGCTCGATTGTGTACACGAATTCTAAAATGTATTTTGGTCACGAATTCTAAAATGTATTTTGAGAAATGAAATGGGGAATGCATAATAGAAAAATCATCTCTAGAGAAATATTTTTTATTCCGATTATACTTTCACTCACAAAACCTTTTTAAAAAAACCTTGGTGTGCTCAGAGACTACGTAAGTTTTCTGAAGGACAATGTTCAAACCTTTGTAGTTATACCCTGCTCTCATCTATTTCACATATACTATACGAATATTTTTTTTTTTTTTATAAATTCTCATTACAATTTAAAACCCATAATCTACAATTCACATTTTTAAATTAAGAAATATTTAATTCCAAACACCCCATGCATACGATGTTATATACTCAAAAATAAATTGAGACGAAGATTGAATACATGCTAGTAGTGACTATTGGTTAATACTAACTCATAGTCTTTTCTCTAATAATCGCGCTTTTCATAGGTTAAAAGCAAGTCCCCCTACACCGCAAATGGAGTAGCAGTCGAGTGTTAGACACCTTATATATGCTTTTTGTAATGATTCATGTATACTATTGACCTAACAATTTGTAAGAGCCTAATCACGTGACCCAAAATTCTTAACCCAAGTTATTCGTAATAGTTTACATGACTTATTATATACGTAGCGTAGGATCACAGACTTTCGATATGGGATAAGATATCACAATCTCTCCACTTTTAAGACCTCGCGCTCTTGCAAGGAGTTGAACATTAGAGTCACGACGGCGTAACTCCGGGTCTGTTCCCTAGTAACTAAACAAAGTCCCGACCATACACTCGATCGTGTATACTGGTCGCTCTGATATTATTTGTAATACATCATATAAACCACCTAATAATTTGTTGGAGCCTAATCACGTAGCCCAAAAATTTTAAGCCCAAGTTGTTAATAATAATTTACATGACTCATTATATATCTAAAATCACCCATGTAAACTTTCGATATAAAACGAGACATCACACTTCTCGCATTAGGTGAGGATTTTGAATTTTACTTGTGCCCCTTTCCTCAACTAACACGCTATCTTATTAATCTCCTAACTACAATAATGTCTAAAAAAAATTCCCGTCCCCCACAAATAGAGTGGTAGTCGATTGTTAAGAACTGTATATATTCTACTCGCACTAGGTAAGGGTTTCGAGTTTCACTCATGCCTCCTTCCTCAACTAACACGCTGACGTACTTGTAACGATCCGCTCCCGCCTTGTACAATACTGTCCGCTTTTGTCGCCCAAACCCTATGGACTTCCCAGTAGGTCACCCATCCCTGAATTGCTCCAGGGTGAGCACGCTTAACTGTGAAGTTCCATTTGATTTTGGCGCCATCACGGCTTTAAAAGGCCTTGTACAAGGAAGGTTCATAATCTTATAAATACTATTGAACTTACATCCACCAAGCGATGTGGGAACCTTGACCACCCATCCGGACGTCCCACTGAGAATCCATCTCCCAGACGCCGGCCTCACAGCTAGCACTACCGTCTAGCTAGGGTGTCACAGTACTAATCTCCTAACTATTATCCTCCTTTCCTTCTCTATAGGTCTTACGAATGCGATGCGAAATCACATACATCGAACAATTTTAAATACACCTGTATTTTATTTTAAATAAATAATTGTTCCTCAAATTGGCCAGCACACTTCTTACCTGTGCAAAGAATCGGGTGCCGTCCTCATAAGAATAAAACCATATACTTATCTATCTCTTTGTACATTGAGAGGCCGTACATAGAGATGCTCTAATTAAGATGACATACTTTGTATTTATATATTTTTTCTAGGTGTCATTTGAATTTGAATTTGAATTAAATTGTTTTTTTATTAAAACAATTCGTACATTTGATATTTAGTAGTAATTTTTTTTATAATTTTTTGTCAACTTTTTTACGTTTTTTTATGCGTCTCGACAAGAAGAATCACAAAAGTATAAAAATATCGGTTGAAGTTAGAATAAATTCAAACAGAACGACGCTAAAAGATATCAAGAACAGTAAAAATAGTATTTTCGAACTTTTGTTCGTCTTTAGTGAAATTTTTAGGATTTCTACGTACTCATATTTTTAAACTTTATAGATTCGGTTTGTGAAAACAAATTATTAATTCACAAAATTTAACACAGGCCGGATAAAAATTGAGGGAAAAAAAAAAAAGACAGTGACATTAAATTAAATGTTTTTTTACTAGAAGGGGTCAATTATGTTAACTTCTTAATAGCATCTCTAGCGGATGCTTCAATATTTTCTAGTGTAAGGATCCGCTCCCGTATTGTCTAGTGTAAGGATTTGCTCACGTATTGCTTTAATATGGAGGTGTCACATTTATTTGAAAGCCTAGCATAATGATTCGCTGTCGTATTGTACAATATTATCTATTTTGACTGCCCAAATTTCAAGAATTTCCCTGTAGTTCACTCATTCTCATATTGTTGCAGGACGAACACATTTAAGCGTGAAATTCCATTAAAATTTAGGGCCGTCCCGGGTTTAAAATGTCTTGTACACGGCATGGTTATGGTCTACCTTACATAATAATGAATTTTGCATCTACTAAACGAAGTCAAATCTTTGACTACCCAGTCAAACTTTATCGAGGCTTCCTTTTGAACGTTTGGCTTCATAGCTGGCAACATAATCTGGCTGTGATGTCACTCTTATATGATAATTTGACATTTTTAAATTTGACATTTCTAAATTTGACAACAATATTAAAACTCCTTTTCCAACTTTAGCTTCAAATTAAAAGGCTTTGTCTTAAATAATCACTTTTTTATACAGAATAAAATTGACATTCCTTTAGAAAATGACATCAATGAAAGTCATGTCAAATCTGTTCGGGATTTGGTCTTTCAAATGACACCTTAGTTGGAGCTCATATTAGATTCGAAAGTGCCTGTTACTTCGCCACGTGAAATCTGAAGGCTTTAATTTTGTTGGAGTTGCTCTTGGATCTTGGTCCATGGAGTCACAATAAGAAAATAACTCCAATATCTCTGATGCTTCTTTAGCCAAATACGATATATAAGTGGGACCTGCAGTCACTAGGAGCAAGTTGTGCAAAATACTATTTTTGTTTTTGGTTTTTGTTGTTTTTGTCATTGGTTACTGGTCGATGAAATGGGTAATTTTTGAAATCTTAGTATGTCAATTGTAAATTATTTCTCCGGTCGAAGTCATTATTTACAAAAAATAATAACAAAAAATATATAAAATTTCTGAAAATATTCGGTAAGAAGGACAAAAATCATGTCAAAATTTTGGTGGAAATTTGTGGGGCTCTCATATTAGATAGTGAAATCCTCCAAGATACTCTCTGTCATTTTGTTTTTGTTTTTTTGCTGGTCCATAAAAAAATTAAAAAGAAAAATTTATGTGGGTCCTCAAATTTAATGTGACTTGAGCCTCAAAATATCGAAATTGTCCAATTTTCCTCATGAAATTTATTTGTTCTACTTTGAAGGCAAAATCATATCTTTTTATTAGTTTTCGGAGCTCTCCTGCCAAATGATTTTCAAAAGATAATCCATCCGACCCTATAACAAAAAGGAGCAAACTTCTAACTAAATTGTAAGAAAAGAACCTCCGTTTGTATCATAACACAAGTTTCATATTCTGTCATCGAGTTGATCCGCTTTGTTCTTATCTATAGATAAGGGAATATATAGATAATTTATGACCTTGTCGATGGAGATGGATTCGAACTCCCAGTATTTCTATCAACACTCAGTATTCCTATCAACACTTCGGTTGTCAAGACTGATTCTTTCAACCGCTTAAACATCCATCTCCTTCGCTCGTCGTCCACCCTATCTATCTGTGCGCTTGCAAGTAGTGGCAACTCTATATCATCCGCTACACTTGCTTGTACCTATACGCACATTCTATTTATTGCATGCTTGTTAGGCTGTTATCGATTATCTTTTTCGGTATTACGAATCGCTACGCTTCTTCTTCTTTTTTATATGATAATATGCACCTTGGTTAGAGCGCTCCCTGCAGGTATTGGAAGATTACTTTTTTTCATATATTGTCACTTTGTTTTTGTTTTTTTGTTTGTGGGGTTCATTTCAACATAAAGATGTAAAAACATGTGGGCCTCTAAGCCTCAATGATTTTGATTAGATGGACCAAATCATTGATTTCTTCAACATGAGAGTGGGCCAGTTTCGAAAAATCATTGGGTTATTTGCACTGAATTTCTGTGCTTGAATTGCAAAAAGAACAATTAGTTGGTGTTGTTCGGGTGAAGATGGCCAGAGGGTACTTCGATACTTAAGTTGGTTCATGAAAAAAAAAAAGTTCTAATCGAAAAACTATTGAAAGTGGGTACGTAATAGTGTGTATCTTGTACAAAGTGTCTCGGTTATCTTATATGGAGGACTATGTTGGGTGCATGAACCACGACATCTGAGACTATTGCGTCGTGTACTATGACGTATGGACCAACCGCCTTGTGCACCACATATGTCTAGAATAACCCGTGCATTACGGGGTAAAAAATAATTGTTCTATCCATAACGTCATGTGTGATGCACCGAGTGTCGAGTTGTAATCCACACAACTGTGCCAGCCGACTATGCCTTCATGGAGCTATGAAACTGCTATACTGTGGTCATGTTGATTACTCTGTTTGATCGGACCCGCACGCTAATTTTCTCTCGAAGACTAGTTAGTTGCACGAGATGTGCGTCCCATGAAGCCTTTGGTTCAATCCAACGCTATAGCAAACTAGACTGATGATCCATCATGAAAAGGCAAAGGATGATCGTATCTTCAGAATGAGACCTGGACCTGTTTGTGCTGTGCCGGCCTACTATAAAGATTAAAAAAATAAAAAACTTAAAGTCTTTTTTTTGAGATTTTTCTGAACTTTTTTAATATCTATCCATATTTTTTTCACATATAAAATTCCTAGAGACAAATACTTAATTCTAAATTTGTAGACAAAAAATAAAAGAATAAAAAATACTATATATATATATTTTTTATTTCTAAGAATAATTAAATTGGTCTGAAACATCTCTTAAACTTCAAATTTTCAAATGTTCCTATCTTTTTTTTTTATAGCCGAGCTCTCCGTCAAATTTGGAATGACCTCAATTAATACCGATTAGTTCTCGAGACCCTAGAATTAATGACCGGATAAACTTTCTATAAATCTCCAATAATTCATTCTGGTAGAATTCAATCTCATAACTGTCGGTAGAAATCTCTCAATTGTTCCTATCACATCTATTATAATTAGATAATGCAAACTAGTTTGGACTTTAGCAGATAATGATCAATGATTTCCATGTGGTTTCCCATATCATATACCACTTGCATCCATATAGTGATGGGTACTTCACTTTAATTAAAATAAAGGGCTCTTTTTGATTGGTTGACCAATAATCAGTGACATGTCGTTTTTCACAGTATAGCCACACAAGGTCAGGTGTCCAACAGAACCTACAAATAGTAACTTGAGCAGAATCAATTATAGGCCGACAAGGCCACGATATCGATCGAGATGGCAATTTAGGTCAAATGAAGGCCCGAATCATCGATGAGGCTTCTGAAAGATCCCGAGAGGATCTTGAAAAGATCGTATTTAAGTCAGAATCAATTATAAAAGATAATTGACACATAATCAGAAAAATGCATGCGCTAATTAAAGTGCATGTACTTTTGTACTTAAGGTCTGACGTAAATATAAGAGTGTCTTCGGATTGGTATCTGCCCAGTAGAACTAACGGGTTTAGGGGGCCTGTACGATAAATAACCGAACCATGTTAATAACACTACCGTCTCTATCAAAGTATTGTATATTATCTTTCTTTCATGGTATGATCATATATTTTTGATCGGGGTGTTCGGGTCAGATTATTTTTGCTTTTCAAGTTAATAATTATAAAACAAATATTCAATGATTCTAAGAATTTTGTAATTCGATGTGGGAGTTAAAAACCTATAAAATGTAATTTTTGCCCCATTTTCCGAACAGAGAATTATCTCCAACCTCCATTCTCGCTCTAAATAGGGATAAAAAATCCTCGCCAATAAAATTTTTAGCTTTATAATAATTTCAGTAAAATAATTTGTAAAACTATATGTTTAGTAGTTACAAGGACACTTATATGTATATTTGTACATATGAAAAACGAGACGGTAATTGCAATGGATATCAGGTACATGAACCTGCCTTCGATTCGATTTTCTATTTGTTTAATTTTTCGACCAAATGTGCTACAACCTAAAGATCTCATATCCAGCAACTCACTGCCAAATTTGATCCGATTCAATTTTGAATTTTTTTTGAAATTCTAATCCAAATGAGATAGATCGGATCGGAACGAACCCGACCATGTCGGTAGAATGGGCCTAGCCCATGATATATCTTTTGACCTAAATATGACTCATCATTTCAAAAGAGGATTTGGGTAGGCCCAATTAGCCACATTGCCTAACTTGTGCTTGTCTAAAGTAGAAAGTAGAAAACTTGATTTGAGTGGTGGTGGAGAAAAGGGGACTTCTATTTATAGTAAAGGGACAGCCACTGCCCCTCACTATAGGACCCATCTCCGGGGCTCATTATATGGGTGTAGTGAGTTTATCTGGTCATTTATTTTAATAACTGACGGTTTATATTTAAATCAGTATTTATTAATTATTTTAAAAATAAATATTAATTTGAATTTGAACCATTCATGCTAAAATGGATGACCAGATGAGCTCACTATACCCATGTAGTGAGCCCCTACATGGCCCCAATTTCCCTCTGTATCATCAACCAAAGCATCTTTATTTTCAGGTGGGAAGAATTAAGAAAAGGAATAAATAAAGGAGCACTTAATTTTTTATTCTATTTATTAGTGTCAATTAGTTTTTCATCTCATTTCTTTTTAAGATTATGTTTTGATTCTAACTTTTAAAAAATACCAAAATTATCCTGGATTCTAATTTTGCATTTATTCAACACTTAACCCATAAATCACGAGATACTGTTCTGCAGTATTTCGAGATTCCTTACCATAGACGTTTAGGCACCCCAAACTGTTCTGCATCATGTTAAATTTATTGATGATAAATTTATCATCATAACATTCTTATTGGTGGCAAATTTTGCTAAAAATTCTTGTGATAATAAATTTGCATTTTTTTTTTTTGCTTGTGATGATAAATTTGTTTACTTGATGGTTAATTTGTTAGGGTCGATGGTAAATTTGATGCCATTTATAATTGTGATGATAAATTTACTGAAAATTCTTTACTGCTTGTTATGGTAAATTTACAAATCTAATGGTAAATTTAACGCATAACCTTCATAAAGTGTTCAACCACTATTATTCTAAAATAGATGCTAAAAAGAAGAATAGAAGTGAAATGAACTTTACTCACTGCGTAATAAGAGCTGTATTTGGAAAAGAATTATTTACGTTTGAGATGAAATTCTCCTTTTAACATGCAACAATTTATTTTCTTCTTAACCCAACTGGAGTTTTTTTCGATTGATTTCAAGGTATAAAATTTGGCAAGAAAGATATTCATATATATGAGGATGAATACAGTAAATTAAAAGATATTATTATATTTTTTGCAATACACTTTTCACTAAACAATAGTCTCATCCGGTGAATTTTTTTTGGGTGATTCTTTATTTTCGGTGATTCTCTCATGATTCACTGAATATGTTTTACCATATTTGTTTTCAACTTTCAATTCTAATTTACTGCCATGTTTTTCAATCTACTAAATTGAGAATTATATTTTTTTCACTTAAATAGGATGAAAAAAAAGTAAAGTATCACTAAAAAATAATGACAAATATGCCAAACTATGTAAAATTGAGATTAAAACATAACTGGAAAATCCCAATGAGATGAAAATCAACGTTGTATGGACTCGTAAGACCCTGATTTAAATTATCCATAAATAAAAATGAGAAAGTCTCTAAACAAATATTTTCGCGCACTGGTTCAGATAAATAAGTATTCAGAATTATACGATGCATAGATTTTACAAAATAATCAGAGTTTTACGTGCATCAGACGGTTCCAATTTCCAAACACATCTCTTGGCATGTGAGTTCTGTGCATAGACACCCCACATACGTCAGACAACTCCAAATATTTATGCATCTGAATTTATGTATAAGAATTGTGTGCGTAAACTTGGTATAAATAAATCCTTTGATCCATCACACTTGAGGCCCAAATATAGAACTTCTCACCCGGTCTCTTGATTTCGGGGTTTGAATTATTGGCCCGGTCTATTGACCCGACCCCAAAAAACTCGGGTAGGATTACTTGTGATTAAGTTGATGTGTTATTTATTTACTTTTGAGATGAACTTATGAAACAAAACCCATCTAAGTTTAATAATAATAATAGGTTTTGTAGGTGGGTGAAAATTCGATGGTTAAGTCAGAACATAAATCATAAGTCGTTTTTAAATTTGTATAGGCGATTATAGTGTATATGCGACTCGGAACTTTTACTCATAGATGTTTACCATCCAATCAATTTGTGTTCGAGCTGGTTTCTAATTCCTCATTTGAAACGGATTAAAAATACATTTTAATTGGCCACTAACAAGATAAATCTGGTCTGGACTGTTCAGAAACTTAGTTTTTACCTTCGCTCAATCTCAAACTTCTCGTTCTTATTTGATCAGAACCTCCTTCAAAATACTTGAGGTTCTGTGTTATCTTTAACATAACTCAGCTGACCGTCTTTTTTACATCAGTTGAATTCACAAAGATCTCGATATCATCTATCCGAGATCATCAATATTTTTAATAATTCAATTCGAGAAAACTAAAATATTCTTTATGTAAGTTTTATCTCCTTAAGAATTTATATATGTAATGCCACCTTATAACAAATAGAAATGTACATGCTTTTGGACAAAAGGAAGGTGTGAAATTACCAATCTAAAAATAATTATAATAATTATCCAATATAAAAAGGTCCTACTAATCATCGTCCAGTGGGCGGTGAATAATATACATATAATGTTAAATAAATACGAATATCAATACACATTTAATAGATATTAATGTATATTTACGGATATCGAAATATTTTTTATACATTATCCACCGCCTAATGGGCGGTGGTTAGCAATTTCCTTAAAATAATACTAGAAAATTGATTGGCGATGGGCCCTTCCAAAAAAAAAAAGAATTCCATATTTCTCTTTGATTAAACCTAAGGCAGTGAGGTAACATTGTGGCCCTTAGTCCATTCCTCTAAAAACTATTGTTGTTCAATTATTGTCTAGTTGGGTTATTAAACTGAAGTTTTTTTTTTTTTTATAACTCATAGTGTCTGAGTCAATTTACGTACACTTTGTTAATATTTGAGGACCTTTTTCATTGTCCACTAGCGAGAGGCCCAATTAAAATCAGGATAAAGTCTTGTATTGACTAGCTCGATAAGAGTTAATATCGCATGAGAAATTTCGAACATGAAACCTTATGAATGAATAAATTTCTAAATTTCAGGTCTTAACGAGTAGACGGGGTTAATTATTGCCTCAAGTTGAGTGTCATTAGCAGAAGCAAATTTGTTTTCCTCTTTATGGTGGTTGCTCCATCCATTCAAGTAACAACCATAAATAGAGAATCCATTAACAAGACCGTAGTCTTTCTCTAATAAAAAATACTGAAGAAATCAAAACCCATAATGTTTTTTCTAATTGATAATTCGAGGTGCCAAGACAAACTTACGCACACCTTGACTATTTTGTCCACCAAAGAGAGAATCAGTTGCCGATCTAAATCTCCATATGAGCTGATGACCCCACAAGAATTCATAGAAATGCAGCATTGACTTTCTCGAGCCATCCTCATATCATTCTGGGAGAAAAATCTTTCTTCATGACTGACATGATAATTTGACATTACTATCTATTCAATATTGATAGATTCCAGTCCGTTTAAGGATTTGAATCAATCCAAAACTGCAGTCCATGCGAAGTTGAATTTTCAAAAGGGGCAAACTCAAGACCTAAAATAGAACAAATTCTTAAATCTTAGGCCATGTTCCCTTTTCACAACACACAATCCAACATACAATCTCCTCAGCAAAGCAAAACTCTAACCAGAAGAAGAATGGAAAACAAGAACATGGAAAAACTTTAAATGGCCCGAGATAACAGACGGTGAGATTAGTCTTTAGAGATCAGTTTAGATGTGCTTGTGCATATTTTGTGTGTGAGATTCAAACGGTTTGAATTTGGTTTAAGCTTCGAATTCTTAAGATTAGGGGGTAAATAGGAGCTTTTGGTTTGGATGCTTCGTTGGGTTCGGATGAAAGAAAGAATTATTACTCCTCTTTGGATGATTATGAGCTTCTTACTTGTTGAGTATGGCCCCAAGTGATCAACGGGCATAGGTGGGCACAGACGTCGTCCGCAACAAGCGACGCCAAGCCATGCAAACCGACTTGTTGGTGAGCCCATCATTGGTAACATGAACAAAGGATTAGGCAATCCGATCCCTTTGACAGAATCTATCTATGAATTACGCACTTAATTTGAAAGCCCATATTTCTAACCAAGACAATTTCGAGATGCTGCTACTAACTAACAAATGACAAGTACTTTTCCTCATGGGGATCTTATTTCAATAGGAACTTGATGAGTCGATCCACTTTTACGTCTTGCTATCTTGGGACTTTAAATAAAACAGAGTCGCTTAGTTTAAACTTATAGATTCAAAAGTCTGGCATGCCTCGAAGAAAGAACTTCAATTATTACATCAAGGCCTGACTAACCATTCTTCCACAATTCTCTTTCAGTCGAAAAATTGATCCGGACGTCCCGAGCTATTAAAAACAAAAACAAAAAAATGGGCAACAACAAAGGAAAAACAAAAATTCCCAGCATAAGATTGGTAAATAACCCAATTGGACATCACGTCACTACTAATTTTTATACTCCCCAATCGGTCTCCCGAAAAAAAGAGACTAGGTCTTTGAACCGAAAAAGAAGAGCCTTTGGCTTGCTAGTTTAAAACTCCTATTTCCCGAACAGTAGTAAATAAGAATTTCTTGCAGAAAGCAGGCAGCTAACTACAAAAGAAATGAAGACACTTTTCAAGCAGGCTAAAACTTTATCAACACCATGATCATAACTGGGTTTGGGCATATTATTCAAGGAACCCAGTTTTGGTTAACACAGTATTCCTCAGCCTACTTAGATCTCTCCCTTTAAGAGTCCTCCCAGCCCCTTCACAAACTGAGAAAGAAAATGTTTTACTCCTTGCTAGCTTCTTAGCTACCCATTCATGTGGGGGCACCATTTTCCCATCATCATCAGATTCATCACCATCATCATCATCATCATCATCATCATCACTACCACCACCACCATCATCATCATCATCATTATGATCATCATGGTCATGATCAACATCAAGCCATGAAGGAGTCTTTGAGTTCTTGCCATAAATCTTTGACCAATCAGGTATGTTTTCTGGTGCTGAATGAGAATTTTTTTTTGGGTTTTGGGCAGATTTTTTGTTAGTTCTTGGGATTATTGTGGTGGGGGTAGTTTTTGGGAGTTGCTGCATTGGATTTATAGTAGTAGGGGAATTGGATGAGCCATTTAGAACAGCCCAAACATCTTCTTCCTGAAATTCTTCATCTTCTCCCTCCATGCTGATTACCCTGAAAATTTCCACAAAAATCAAACAACTATGAATTTTTTGTTTTTTCAATAAGAGTTTGGCCAAACGCTTTCTGGGAAGTGTTTTTGGAAACAATCGTCTTCACATCTTATTGGATGCTTAGGAAGAAATCATTTTCGAGAAGTGTAAAAGATTGAGTTGGATCTATGAAGTTGACTATGGCAAGGCATCGCCAAAAAATGTTCCTGCATATATCATAGTTATAGTTGCCGTTTCTGGTTTTTTGGCCGATTGGCCGACAAAAACAGATTTATATGCTTTCTCAAAAGATGGGTCTTTTCCTTTTCCATTTCCTCCAATTTCTAAAGACCGGAGAGAGAGAGAGTCCATTGAAACAGAATAAAAGCATGTAGCAAAGACAAAGGTAATGAAACATCTGATCAAGAAGAACCAGCATCCACCTTTTTCCTGGATTGCAAAGCTTCAAAATTTACACCTTTTTCTTAGATTTCTCAAGACGAAAATATGCAACATCTGCAAAGTAAATGTTGAGAGTCTTGATACACAGAGAGAGAGAGAGAGAGAGAGAGAGAGAAGAGAGAGAGGAAAAGAGAAATCCAGGTTGTAACTAATTTATCTGTCTGTGTCTCTCTCCATTTTGGAACTCAGAAGCAGAAAGGAAAAGATTAAATGTAGAGAGAGAGAGAGAGAAGAACAACAGAATTAGAGAGGAGGAAGAGATGATGAATAGCACATCAGTTCCATAATATAAGTTTCACTTTTTTTTTAGACCTGCGCACATATAGACTAATTTATGAGGACTAATCGTACTGTCTACTAGCAGAGGCCCAATTAAAAGTCAGGACAAACCTGTATGAACTGATTCCATAAGAATAAATAACACTTGAGAGATTTCAAAACCGGGACTTTCAAAGAAACCAAACTCGCAGGTCCAAGATTTTAACTAGAAGCAAGACTACACACAGATTCGGACAAAGATGTGTTCGAAACTATCTAACGCACATAAAATTCACATTATTTTGAAAAACCTATGTACATGGACCAATTTTAACAAATCTATAAGATAACTATGCATCTAGACTTTCTTTCTAACTACTATACCAATCTCTAGAAGTTGCACCTTGTTGATCACAAAGGCCATTAAATTATGAGAATGGGACCCATGGATTGTGACATAGTGAATTTTATAATCTTTTAGCATTGTGGTTGATGTCATACCCCTTGAAAATTGAAGGAAAAAGAGCTTAATAATTTAATGCACTATATACTTTCTAGGTTCTTTCTTGGGAATAAGATTTATTAATGTTAATTGTTAATTAATTCCAAATGATTCTTTTTCCAACCCCACTTTCCTCTAAAGTAGTGCAATGAATGCACCTATAATCTTGATATAGTTCACATTATTATGATATTAAGCTAGACCTAGTTTTCATCTCTAGTGAGCAAGTTTAAGAATACACATTTCGTGTACAGATTCGGATGTTGATGTATCTAGAATTATTTCATACATGTGAAACTCTTCAAAATAATATGTATTCTATGTGTATCGAACAGTTCCAAACACATTTGTGTCTGAATCTGTACGAATGTGCTTCTAGACTTTCCTCTAAAGTAGTGCAATGAATGCACCTATAATCTTGATATAGTTCACATTATTATGATAATTAAGCTAGACCTAGTTTTGATCTCTAGTGAGCAAGTCTAAGAATACACATTTCGTGAACAGATTCGGATGTTGATGTATCTGGAATTATTTTATACACGTGAAACTCTTCAAAATAATATGTATTCTATGTGTATCGAACAGTTTCAAACACATCTATGTCTAAATCTGTACGAATGTGCTTCTAGACTTTCTGATTAGTAATTATTCTAAACCATGTGGGTCCTATTTGGCTCACATTCTAAATAGATTATTTTCTATTCCATGTGCTCATAATCTTGTTATTTGGACGAAATTATTGTAAGCAAAGACTTGCCCGACTAAGCCTCAACCCGGTTCAAGAGTGGTTGAGTTCCCATTTTGATAGGTTGTGAAATTATTTTTTTAATTTATATATCTTTTCCAAGTCAATGACAAACAAGCATTAATTGCTATTCAACACCCTCTTTAGACTAACCTATTTCCTATAAAAAGCTTCATAATCTGATAATCAAATAATACAGCCAGGCCAAGTAAGCATTTGACCTCATATGAGCATTGAATTGGCTATACATTTAAGATGATCAATATATTCTAATTAAAATATTTGTCCAAATTAATCATTCATCAAAAATATAATCCCACAAAAAATATGAGACATATGAAAGATATGATATCATAAAGGGACTTGGAGCCTTATTGTCCAATGTGCATAACAATACATGTTGTGCGTCAAACGATATCGTTTTGACACACAAAAAATTGTCCAAACAGTTAAACAGTGTTCGAGCAATTTTTGTACATCAAGACGATATCGTTTTTAGCGCACAACACGCCTACTGTGCAGGATATGACCTCCTTTCCATCATTAATCCCATAGTTATTATTTTGAAGAAAGTAAATATCCTATGAAATTAATATGGTTTTGTCAAACAAAGCTTCATTAGTTCCTTCAACATCATAGACTCCAAACACACCAATGAATGAAACACATGAATGTAAATACATATAGGTTAGTGGAAATTGAAGTATTCCATCTTATGAACACTATTATTGTGCTCGTGATTCGCACGTGACCAATACCGGTCCTCGTATCGTGTTCAAATCAATGACCAAATAGATTTTTATAGAAAAATATTGAATAAAAGATAATGATTATAATAATATATAAAATGTGTAACCATTATTTACGATTAATTGTCAGTGACATCCTCTATAATTACGTTATTTCGCCATCAATATTAATATCTTTGATATGTACCACTTTTACACTTCGAAATAGTCAATTCTATCAAGCCTATTATTTGTCGCCTCTATCATATTTTAAAATCTGTTTGGCTAAACAATCTACTGAGTAGTTTAGTTGTATTACATCTATTGATTAGCATCACCAATCTTCTCTATTGATATCGGTCGCTTTCAACATCGCGAATTGATATTTATTCTTATCTTTTTTAATCTTTTAAATTGGACCGTCGTAGTCACTAAATTAAATATCACGAGTCCTAATATTCTTAAATAAAATTAATATTGCATCTTCAAAAAATATGGTGGGTCACAATACTTTAACCTATTGAATGTAATATTACATATTGTAGGTCCCATAGAATAACAAATAAGATTATGTTATTCATTTACTATACGGCACGAGATACGTATCGCCATTTCTTTCGAATATTATAAAGATAGTTGATCAAGATTGGCCTAGTGGTTAAAACTCGTGATTTAAAGGTTTGCTTATTTTTAAGATATCAGGTTCGAAACCTTTCAAGTGTTATCAACTCTTATAGGGTCAATCTGCATAGAGCTGTCCTGGAAAAAATTAGGCTTCCCGCACGTAGAGGGTGAGATTGATTCTTCAGAGATTAGCCCAGATACACGTAAACTAGTCCGAAAGTTAATCAAGAAGAGGAAACTATACAGACTCACCACAAAGTTCCAATCTTGTTAGTGTTTGATAAATCAGCAAGTCTAGGAACCCACATTCTATATACAAATCCAAACACAAATTCATTCAGAACGTTCGATGCACATAGGTCCTTCATAATAGTATGAGTCACACATGCATCGAACATTTATGAATAAATATGTATCTGAATATGTGTTTAGAAAAGTGTGTTCCTAAATTTTTTTTGAATAAATTACCAAGAAGATAAGATTACCCAATGAAAAAGTGAGCCCTTCTCTTGAAAAAGCTTGCTGCCTGTCAATATCATCAAAAACCAATCAGATATCACATCTATTTCAACCTCTGGATTACTTGATGAAAAAGAACACAAATTTTTTTTATAACTCTTGGTGTTCGGACTATTTTTCATGTACCTTGACTAATCTCTGGGGGATTAATACTATCGTTCACTTGCGGGGATCCCAACTAAAGACGGAGCAAAGCTCTATGTGAACTGACCCTATAAGAGTTAATAGCAACCCTTGGAGTTTCAAACCTGAGACGTTTGGAGGGAACAAATCCCGAAATCTCAAGTCTTGACCATCAAGCCAATCTCTTAAGATTAAAAAGAACAGAATCTTAAGAGAGTTAATCTTCCAAAATTTCCCAAGTGATTAATTCACTTGGACAAAAATATCTCAATCCGTGGCCATCAAGCATAGGGTGTGGTCGAATTAATGTCATGTACCAATAGGGTATGTCTCTATACAACGAGTATTCAACATGGTTTACAACACCTTCATTCACTTGTCTTGTTACTTCAAAATTGTTCATCGAACACGTGGAGTCGAACGTCACTTTAATTGTGGTGCTAATATCATGTATCAGTCTTATCACTGAACTCCAAGTGTCCAAAATTAATAAGTCTTGGATTCCAAAACCAGATAGAAGAATTCAGAGATAATAATCATATAATGCAATGACAATATACTTGAAGTAAGTGATATAAATGTGATTCATGGTTTCATTGAAAAACCCTAATTTTCATCTTTAATTTTTTACTAATACTAGAAATACAGATCATACAGACACACTCGGACACAGATGTATCCGGAACCGTTAGATGCATACACATGTGCATTCAACGATTTTAGACACATTTATGTCCGGATGGTCTGTTTACACAATTTTTTCCTTAATTTATTCCCCTAATATTACTAATTATTCTAAAACCCTGTGAGCCTATATGTTTGACCTCGTATGAGCAATTGAATTGACTATGTGTTTAAAATAATCTATATATCTGGTGTTTAATTAAATATTTGTTTATTCAAATTAATCATATATTCATCGAATATATAATCCCACTAAATATGTGCGGTACGCAACATTATGAAAGATATGAATTATTATTCCCATAATTATTAGTTTGAAGAAAATAATATCCTTATGAAATTATATGTTCTTGACTAATTGTTAATACCAAACAAAATGGTCCTACATGTTACAACTATAAGCTTCCTTAGGTCCTTCAACATCATAGGCCCCGAATGCACCAAAACACCAATGCCTAAAACTCATGCAATTTGTATGGAAAAGTCTACGGTTCTACAATTGGAATCAATAAAACTCTCCCATAATTCAAAATAAGAGATCATAAGATCATGATCTCACTTGTATTTGTGGTCTCATAAATTCAAGTTAATCATAATCTCTTTGATTTTGAATTCGATAAGAGTTTCTTGATTTTAATTCTGAGATCGTAGAATTTCTCAATTTTTATTGTCAAGAAATCAAGAATGTAAACATATTGGTTGGTAGAAGTTGAAAGTATTCCGTCTTATGAACACTATTATTGCAAAACTTTGACAGTCGGCCTTCACTTTTTGCTCGATTGGCTTTTCGTCTGTGAGTCATCCTACCCACCCATCAATCACGGTATTCAACTGACTTCCAATGGTAGACTCTTATTGTATTGAAATTAGGCACCTTCCTTCTGATTATTGTCAACTAATCTCTTCAATATTCTCTATACTAGGTGTTAGATCATTTCTGTGAATGGTATGTTGATCTAAGTGGTCTTATTCTTTGTCACGTGCTAGGTGCACGTGCGAGCACTGGGCCTTGTATTTTATTCTAATGAATCGCAAATAGATTTTTAAGACATATTGTATAAAAGATCATGTTAAAAGATTATAACTATAAAATATGTAATTATTATTCACTATTAATTACCGTTGACATCTTTTAGATTTATGTTATCTTGATATCAATATTATTATTAATATGTATCATCTTGACACATCAAAATCGTCAATTTTGTCGAGTATTATTGATATGATCGCCTCTACTATATTTTAAAATCCGTTTAGCTAAACAATCTATCAAGTATTTTAGTTGTACTACTTCTATTGATTAGCACCACCAATATTCTTTATTAATATTGTTTGCCTTCATTATTAAAAATTGATATTTATTAATATATTTTTAATCTTTTAAATCGGATCCTTCATAGTCAGTAACTGAATATTGTGAGTCCTAGTTTTGTTATATGATATTAATATTGCATCTTTAAATTTATTATTGTGAGTTCCTTAAAAATCGTCTCATTAAATACGAATCAAATATCATGCATTAGATTATTTTAACCCATAGAATTTAATATTACATATTGTAGGTCGCACAAAACAACAAAGAAGGTTGTATTTGTCATTTACCATACTGCACGAGATATGTATCACTGTCTCGGAGGAGATAAAGCTTAATTAAATCTTAATTTTTTATTGATTAATTAATTTGGATTATGAGCTTAGTAAGAGTAAGAGGGTGTTCTTGCGCAAGTTCACGTTGCCAAGACAAAAATAAATTAGCGCAGTTAAAAGATTGGATAAGATTATAGGCATTACACCTATTTATCTCGGGACCAATTCAAATCAAATGAGTATGAGGAATCATAAGCCAATTTGACCTGTAACGAGGAGTTGTGATTCAATGAAACTCTTAACTACATAAAATAAGAATATGGAGTGTCTGAATAGGCTTATCTTGTTAATGGCCTATCAATGAGCACTTTTAATCCATTTATGATGAGAAAGAGATGGATTAGGACTGAAATTATTGAGAGAAAACTTCTATAAAGATAACACATTAGGGTAAAAGGTACGCTGGTTAGTACGAGTATTATATTGAGAGTTTTTCATAGATTAAAGTATCGACTTAATCATTGGAGTATCTTCCCACCAATTAAAGCCGTAGGGTCTCTGACGGTTTATTGTCTTGCAGATATTAAATTTAAAGAGAGATTGAGTGATATTTAGTTCGGCTACAGTTGAGGTATTAACTTTCTTATCTAGAAAAACCGCTCACCTACATAAAGATACAATAAGAAAGTTAATCAGGTTTGGCCTAATGGTCAAAATTTGTGACTTAGGAATTTGCTTTCTCCAAAGATCTCAGGTTCAAAACCTATCAAGTTTTATCAGCTCTTATAGAGAGGCCAATATATAGAGAGCTTTGCCCTGGCAAAAATTGGGTTTCCCAATACTGAAGGGTAAGATTGATCATTCAAAAATTAATCGAGGTGCACGTAATCTAGCTCGAAAAATTAATGAAAAAGAATAAACCATATAGACTAGCCACAAAGTTTCAATCTTGTTAGTGTTCAATAAATTACTAAGAAGATAAGATTACCTATTGAAAAAGTGAGCCCTTTTCTTGAAAAAAAAGCCGGTTGTCCATCAGCGTGATCCACATGCAGCCATTTCTGAAGCTTGTCATTCAATGTACTGGGCAAACCCTAGCATAGGTTTAGACAAACACAGATATTAATATCATGAAAAATCAATCAGATATCACATCAATTTCAACCTTTAGATTACTTGTTGAAAAAGAACAGAATCTTAGAGAGCTAATCTTCCAAAATTTCCCAAGTGGATTAATTCACCTGGACAAAAAACATCTCAGTCAGCATAGAGTGGGGTACAAATAATGTCATATATCAATAGGGTTTGTCTCTATAGAACGAGTATTCACTACGGCTTACAGCATCTTTATTTATTTGTCTTGCTACTTTGAAACTGTACAATGGACACGTGAAGTCAAAAGTACCTTTAATCGTGTGCTTATATAATGTATCGGCCTTATTACAGCCCTCCAAGTGTCAAAGATTAATACGTCTTGGATTCCTCAAACCAGATAGAGGACTCAGAGATCACAGTCACAACGACAATATCCATGGAGAAAGTGATATAAATGTGATTCATACGTTCACACTGAAAAATCATAGTTCGTCTAAGTTATGCGATCTGTTATGTTTTCGATAAAGACAAATCCCCGACAAAGAATAGATGCTTGCTACTGGAGAGAAAACATAGTCATAATTCAAGTATTTTCCAAAAGAAAAGGGTTTGGCAGAGAAAAGTTCAGTTGTGCTATTTGCCGAGCTGTCCTTGGCTGGCTACAAATGACCAGCGTGAGTACTCTGAAGCATTTTGGAAATCCAAAATGCAAAAATTACTCGGTATTTAGGCAAATAGGGATGATTTAGAAAGTGGGTTGGAGATACCCTAAGTAAACCTCTGAGCGCAAGAATATGCACAAAGAGAATCAAACAAAGCTTATATGATGGCAGGACAAGTAATTTGGTCCTCTTATAAACAAGAAAGATTTGCCAGTACTAAACTCTTATACCCATGAATTGTACAACTTCAAAGGGTAGGAAATGAACATAGATAAAGGACATGCAGTGATATTGTCGAACCCCATTTATTTTGATTTCTGTAGTCAAGAAATCGGAGTTACCGGTTCCTGAAGTCGCCCAGGAAGTCTCCTTGAGTTTGAAAGAGCAAGCAGGACACGCCGGTTCTCAGCAATGAAGTTCTTTCAGTGTGTTCACTTCCCGCCTAGACTTTCAGAAGAAACAAAGTAAAAACAGCAGCTGATTCTAATTACTGACAAACCAAATATCAGGATTTAGCAGGGAGCAAACAATCTGGCAAACAGAATGTAATTATATATGCGCACATTCTCTTTGCTTTTTTATTTGGAAACATGGAGATGGGAACCCCATAGCAGGATTCCTTCCGCAACGAAATGCATCAAGTTTGTCTCCTTGTAGTTTGTCAGCTCCATGGAAGTCGCTAATGTAGGCAGCAGAGCCTTCGGGATCCAAAGCAAGCTACAATTTCAGCAACCTAACAGCTTTCCTTGTCATTAACTAAGCATCTAGGATTAAAATTTCCACCCAGTACCAGTCAGAAAGTTTATTCTCAGCCTATTTGGTGATGGTGACAAGCATTGTGAAGAGACAACATCACCTCTCAGCAACTAGGCATCCCCTGACCAAATGTTGTGGCATGAGGCATGAAAAGCCTTCAGCCAAGCACGCAAAGTCGTTCAGGGGTGCTAATGCATCCTAGAGACCACTTAACATGCCATGCAGGTGACAAGTATTCCAAAAAGACAATGTCACCTCTTAGCAAGGAGCTATGAAGCACGGATACTCCGAAACTAGTCACCTACGCGTATCGGATACTTACCGGATACCGATACGCGCCCGATACGTATTGGATACGGCTGAAAAGTATCGGGTATTAAAATTAAATCATTTTAATTTTGGATACGTTTCCGATATGCAAGCGATACGTCTCCGATACGACTGTATACGTTTCCGACGACTGGATACGTTTCCGATACGGCAGAGGTTAAAAAATAAATTTTAAAAAAATAATAAAAATAAAAATAAAAGGAAAACAGGTAATCATAGCTTAATATGTGAAAATATAGTCAGGCAAAAAAAACATCTCAGTCAGCATAGAGTGGGGTCCAAATAATGTCATATATCAATAGGGTTTGTCTCTATAGAACGAGTATTCACTACGGCTTACAGCATTTTCATTTATTCATCTTGCTACTTTGAAACTATACAACGAACACGTGAAGTCAAAAGTACCTTTAATCGTGTGCTTATATAATGTATCGGCCTTATTATAGCCCTCCAAGTGTCAAAGATTAGTAAGTCTTGGATTCCACAAACCAGATAGAGGAGAGATCACAGTCACAACGACAATATCCATGGAGAGAAAACATAGTCATAATTCAAGTATTTTCCAAAAGAAATGGGTTTGGCAGAAAAAAGTTCAGTTGTGCTATTTGCCGAGCTATCCTTGGCTGGCTACAAATGACCAGCGTGAGTACTCTGAAGCATTTTGGAAATCCAAAATGCAAAAATTACTCGGTATTTAGGCAAATAGGGATGATTTAGAAAGTGGGTTGGAGATACCCTAAGTAAACCTCCGAGCGCAAGAATATGCACAAAGAGAATCAAACAATATGATGGCAGGACAAGTAATTTGGTCCTCTTATAAACTAGAAAGATTTGCCAGTACTAAACTCTTATACCCATGAATTGTACAACTTCAAAGGGTAGGAAATGAACATAGATAAAGGACATGCAGTGATATCGTCGAACGCCATTTATTTCTATTTCTGTAGTCAAGAAATCGGAGTTACCGGTTCCTGAAGTCGCCCAGGAAGTTTCCTGAAGTCGCCCAGGAAGTCTCCTTGAGTTTGAAAGAGTAAGCAAGACACACCGGTTCTCAGCAACGAAGTTCTTTCAGTGTGTTCACTTCCCGCCTAGACTTTCAGAAGAAACAAAGTAAAAACAGCAGCTGGTTCTAATTGCTAACAAATCAAATATCAGGATTTAGCAGGGAGCAAACAATCTGGCAAACAGAATGTAATTATGCGCACATTCTCTTTGCTTTTTTCTTTGGAAACAGGGAGATGGGAACACCATAGCAGGATTCCTTCCGCAACAAAATGCATCAAGTTTGTCTCCTTGTGGTTTGTCAGCTCCATGGAAGTTGCTAATGTAGGCAGCAGAGCCTTCGGGATCCAAAGCAAGCTACAATTTCAGCAGCCTAACAGCTTTCCTTGTCACTGAACTAAGCATCTAGGACTAAAATTTCCACCCAGTAACAGTCGAAAGTTTATTCTCAACGTTTTGGTCACAAGCATTCCGAAGAGATAGCGTCGCCCTGCAACAAGTAGGCATCAATATCGCCGCCTCGCAACAAGTACGCATCCCCTGGACACGTGTTGTGACATGAGCCATGAAAAGCCATTAGCCAAGCACGCAAAGCCGTTCGGGAGTGGCAATGCATCCTAGAGACCACCTAACATGCCACACTAGTGACAAGTATTCAAAAAGGACAACGTCACCTCTAGGAGGCATCCCTTGGGCACATGTTGTGGCATGAGGCATGAGAAAGCCGTTACTGCATTACCTCTCAGCAAGGAAGAATCCCTTGGTCACATGTTGTGACATGATGCTTGAGAAGCCATTAGCCAAGCACAATTCCTACCCAACAATAATTTCAAAAATATCAAAAAGCAAGATTTCCTCCTGTACTTAATAAGATAGATGTTACAACATCTGTAATTAATGAAACGCAATAGTGCTAGTTAGCAAGAATCTCTGGTTGCGTTCGTTGGATTTTTCTTGCCATGCTGTATGTAGCTGGGATGAATGTTATTTGAAGTCAAAATGTAATGGGCAACTGGCTTCCTTTTGCAATGAGTTTGTGTGCTTGCCCCCATCAAAAATAAGATGGAATTTGTTTCTTCAGCATTGTAGCCAGGACAAAATCCAGTATCATGGCATACGAAGACCACCCACGACAAAAAAATAACTTCAGCACACTAATCTTGAAAAGGCCTCCATGGCTCCATTCAAGAGGGAAACAAATAATTTGTTGCCTCTTTGAGGCATTTCCCCAGAGAAGTCGTTTGTTCTGGTCACTAAGCATCCTACCTTTGGTAAAGGATTGAATTGCGTAAAATGGCACGCAAGGTGCTCACTTTGTTACCTTTAGATGCGACTTTTTGGCGGAGCCTTATCTTGCTGGAATGCTCACTACATATGCTGCTGTAGGCATCGAGTCTAGTTGAGATTGATCTGGAGAGATTGGCAGAGGAAGAACAATTCAAACAAGGTTTCTTAAAGCACTGTCATTAATAGAAGGGTACCACTCGGACCGGTATCAATTAGGTCCAGCCTCCACCAGAGATTGGACTGGTCGACTCCTATTCTGCTCGTTGGAAGGTTTGTCCGGATCTATTCCCTTATGCTGCCCACTGCTTCATTTGCCAATTCTGCAGTCACCAAAAGCCTACCATCTCTTGTGAGTCAGCCGTTCTTGCTGTATTTTTCCCTTAGCCTATGGTGACTCTATTCAATTGACATTACCTGCCCAAAGGATATTGTATATTGTCCTGAAAAAGCCCAGTCGTCCCATCTGCAGCCCGTGTTTCGACCATGAAACCTTGTAATACACATTTCAACAATACCCTGAAGATTTCAAATTCTGAATTCCGAAAAAGCCTCCAACCTATGAACTACTGTTGTATTGAGCAAGAGTCTTGGAAGATACCTTAGGCCTTCTAGTAAGGACTGAACCGAGTCAGACCTACTTCTTAGCCAGCATAATCAAATAATACTCATATCGAAATGGAGCACCACCGAAACAGCAACCACCCCCTCATGAATCAGATCAGCACTGCTTCTGATAGGTTCATCTGACCTTGTGCTGCAAAGGAATTTCATTTCTGATAGTACAAAACAAAGCTTCGGGTATTTCTAACCTTGGAAGCTTCACACTTCTGCAATGAGCTAAATACTTCGAGCTGCAAAACTGACATAATACACAAAGAAAGCTTGAGGCATAAACACAAACGGAATAGCAAGTGTGTGCCGTAAAACATCAAAGGAATAGCAAGTGTGTGCATGCAAACGTCAACTGAATAGTAAGTGTGTGCACGAGAAGGTGAAGTTAAAAAACCAAGTTAAGGAAATATATAACTATCAAGAAGAAACTGGAACTCGAGCCCAGGTTGGAAAGGTCCCAGCTGCCAACCATGCTTCGATCTATTGCAAAATCGGAAAGTGAAGCGAGGAAGGTGCTTTCACTCACGGAGTTGCGAAGGGCCGCCAGTTCCCTGGTTCTTACAGGACTCTATATAGATAAGGTTCCGAGAGCCAGCTACCCATTTGACAGCCACTCAGACCATTGAACGAACATGGTAGGGCAAGCGGAATATAGGGAGGTGTGGTTATTTTCATACATTTCTCCTGCGTGAAGCCACAGTTGCTTTTGTCCCAATCATAAAAATGGAAGAAGTAAAATTTCTAACAACTTGATTATCGATGAGAATGTGTATCAAAACAAGGTACAAAAGCTTTTTCATTTGAAGTCCACCCGGAGCCTTTGCCCTAGTAAAATCAACTACACAGTTACATCCACAACCTGTTTTCTTAATTCTCCTACATATATGATTCATCAAGCAAGCCTGTTGCAATGAATAACAAAACAGTCACCTAACAAAAAATGGGAAAAAGAACAGAACAAACTATTGAGATGATTCAAGTGCCTCAGCTCCTGCTACAATCTCCAACATCTCACCAGTGATTTTCAACTGCCTTTCCCTGTTATAAGCACTTGAAAGAGTCTTCTGCAACTCTACTGCATTATCTGTTGAATTCCTCATTGCAATCATTCTTGCCGCAAGCTCGCTCGCCAATGATTCCTGCAATGCCCTCAGAATCTGACTGTTCAAATACAGAGGCAACATTGCATCAAGAATCTGAACTGGGTCTTGCTCAAACTGCATATTAGGAGCAAATCCCACTTTCTTAGTCTCCACAGTATCTATCTCAACAGCCAATTTCCCTTCCTTAGTTGTCAACCTGAAGAATTCATCATCACTTGCATCCACACATTTCCCATTCACATCACAAACCTCCCCCTTGGCTGACAATGGAAGCAATGTATGAATCACCGGATTAGATCTAATCAACGATACGAATTTCGCGTAGAAAAGTTCGACCTTATCAACCTCTTCGCTTATGAAGAGAGAAAACACATTATCCGCAATAACTTGAGCATCTTTTGCTGTAGGAAATCTCCCTCCAGCTACAAACCTATCAACCTCAACATCACCCCTTCGACGAAAATACGAATTACCCTTCTTCCCCACGCTAATCACAACACAATCTACGCCTATTTCCTTCAATTCCCCCATTCGGGTTTCCACCTTTTTGAGAATTCCATTGTTGAATCCAGCGCAGAGGCCTCGTTCGGATGTGATAACAACAAGGGCAACTTTCTTCACTGGCCTAACACTTGTTAAAGGAACATCTACATCTTCCACCTGAAGCTGTTCATTAATACTGTATAAGAATTCAGCTAGGGCTTCGGTGAAAGGTCGGCCGCTGATGACGGCTTCTTGGGCGCGCCGGATTTTTGCTGCCGAAACTAGCTTCATTACTTCGGTGATTTTCTGGGTGCTTTTCACGCTGTCAATTCGCTGCCGTATATCTCGGAGACCGCAGCAAATCAAGAGTGAATTTGGACATCGCGTGGGACTGTTAGGGGATGAAACACGGCGAAGTGTACGAAATGGGGCGGGTTGAGAATGGAAAGAGATGCAAAGTGGGTACTGAATCGAAGGCATTAATCGATGATCGGGAGATTTGAACGATATTTCTTCGGGTATATTGGACCTCCCGTTTAAGATGCGATTACACTGTACACAATTCAGAAGATTGATTGCCGGAACTACAGTTTCCGGCTGTCAATTACAAGCACCGATCGTTGTTGGTGAGGTCGCGTTGAAAGTAAACTCAGGATTTCGTACGGAATCTGATGAATATATCCCGTTTGGTTGCTGAGAAAATGAGACGAAAATCCAGGAAACGACAATGCTGGAGGTTACAGGAAAAAGGGTTTATCCGCAATTCTACTGGGTAAATTACAATAATCTCCCCTCTGGTTTTATTTTTATCACAATGATAAATCTAATATGAGGGTAAATGAGTCAAATGGGGATGAAGACTGGTGTTCAGAGACCTGATAAGAGCATCACCAAGAGGCTAGCCAAACACAATTTTTAGCTACTTTAACTATTCAAAACACAAAAATTGTGCTCCAAGAGGCTCAATAAAAGGCTAGCTATTCTAGTTTTGTGAATAGTGCCTAGGTAAATATACTTAGCTACTATTCACTAGCAATACTTTTTTTAATAATTTTTTAACTCTTTCAAAAGTTTCTCTTTCTTTTTTCAAAGAATAAAAAAAAGTAAAAAAGTAAAACAATACATATTTTAATAGATATAGCTAAAATAGATAGTATTGTTGGAGCTTTGAAAGAAAAAAAGACTAGCTAAATTAAAATATGCACTATTGAGTAGGGAAAATACATAGTCACTCTTGGACATGCTCTAATAATGTTAGAATAGTTTAGTGGGGTCTGAAGAAGCTGGAGGGATAAAAAATCCTGATTTAATGAAAATGTGAATATAAAGGATCCAAAATTTGTTGTTGGACTGAAATTCTCAAGTTCACAAATTTTTAGGGGGTTTCTAAGGGAATGGATGGGGTGAACTGGTATGATATAAACCAATTAAAGAATGAAAATGTCCGAATTATTGACGCTACATGTAGACATGGGTGTTATTTAAAGATTCATGCCTCGTACATATGAAACACAATTACCTTTCAGATTAAATCCTTGATGAGGAAATACAAATGTGGGAGGCATTACAAGAATAGACAAGTATGTTCAAGGTATTTATTTAGGTAAGAAGTTCTTTCAAGAGGTAAATGATGGTCCCAACATTAACTTTTTCAAGTTCAAATAGAATATTAGAAGGGAGTTAATGGTAGATGTCGCCATGTTCCAGCAATGGAAACCCTTATGTGGAGATGTTAGAGAGCAATACCCTTAAGTGTAGATATTATAATTTATCTTGATCAAACACGATCTTGACAACCAAATACTGATCGAACACCATCATGCACGATTTGCAATCTACTTTATAGAGGATGTATGATAAAATCTTAGCCATCAAAGATGGGTTTATTGGTAGATGTAGACCTATGATAAGTCTGGATGGATGGGAATGACAGAATGTTCCCCTTAGCAGTTGCTATTGATAAGATTGAGAGTAATGATTCTTGGACTTGATTTTTTGATGAGATGGTGAGGTACATAGAGAGTTGTGACCAAATGGGATAGACCATTATTAGCGATAAACATAAGGGATTGGAGGAAATCTTTCAAAAGTTGTTACCCCTTGCTAATCAAAGCTATCGTCCAAGGCATTTGTACAACTTTAGAGTGAAATTTCTAAGAGCATGTTTGAAGGATTTGTTTTGAAAGACAACATCAACAATAAATGTAAATAAGAGTTTAACCATTAGATGAGGCAGATTGACTTGGCTCACCTAAAGGTCTTTAGGAAGCAAACAACATTGGAGTGGCTAATGAGCATTGACTTACCTTTACCAAGAAGATCATATCTTAGTCCCAAAAGCAAGTGTAATGTCTTGGTAAATAGCTTGAATGAGTCATTTAATTCTTACATCATGTAGGCCAAAGATTTGCTAGTCATCTCAATGTTTGAATGGATTAGAAGGAAACTAATGCACAAATTTCAAAATAGAAATGAGGGGGTAGAAGTATGAAGAAACTATTTGCCCTCACATAGATGACAAGTTGGAGGCATTGAATGTGGAATCAATAAATTTTATAGCAATTTGGAGTGGAGCATTAGAGTTTGTGGTTGACATGTGAAGTACAGAGGACTTAAGAATGATGACTTGTATCTGCATGAAATGGTATTTGACTAGTAGTCTCTGTTGCCATGGGGGCTGCAGCTATTCAAAAACACAAGGCTGAAATAAAATACTATGTCCACAACCATTACACGAAGTCCAACTACCTAACTGCTTACAGTTAAATGATACATATATAACCAAACATGAATGGGTTCGTGAATAGTGGACTTTCACAACCCACCAAAAATCAAGGAGGTAAACTGGTAGGCCTAAAAAGTTGAGGAAAATGACATTAGATGAGCCACGAAATTCACACAAAGTGTTTAGGAAGAACTTTAATGTCACTTGTGCAAAGTGACTTCAAACTCGTCATAATAAGAGGAGTTGCAATAACAAAGTGCATCCATAATGCCTGAATTTTTAAGTATAAAACATTGCAATTCGCATGTTTTTACATAAATTAAATTAAACACATTCACAGTTAATTATTAACTTGCAAGCCATATCCTGTATTTGTACTACTTAGAGACCAACCTCTACAAGAGATGGAACTAATGTTGCAACCCAACCACCATCTATTGAAAAATATATCATTTCAGCCA
The DNA here is from genome assembly GCA_019985065.2 of Arctostaphylos glauca. NCBI lineage: Eukaryota > Viridiplantae > Streptophyta > Magnoliopsida > Ericales > Ericaceae > Arctostaphylos > Arctostaphylos glauca. The sequence continues at coordinate 30,048,537 of JAHSPW020000007.1, read as the reverse complement.
AAACAAAAGGCTCGCTCTCAAGTGAGACACTTAATTTATATCTTTCATTTTATTTCATTTATTACCACCTGTTTGGCTTAAAAAACGTCCTCCATTTTTATTGTAGCATACTAAACTACGAACTATGGGTGGAAAATACTATGGCCAAGAGGGACAATGACACCAATAAGGGTGAATCATCTGGTAAGGTTGCAAAATTTGATGGTAGTGCAAGACTTGGTAGATGTGGTCAAACGAGCGAAGCATTGTGGGCAAGCAGTTGTACATTCACCAGTAGACATGCTGGAGTTGGCAAAACAGATCATGAAAGATAATAATAATTTGGTCTATAGTAGATGTAATGAAAATCTATTTGATGTTGTGTCAAGGGAGGTAAACCATCTAGTAAAGCTGCAGAATTTGGTGGTGGTGCAAGACTAGGTAGACGTAATTCAACGAACAGAGCATTGGGTGCAAGCAGTAGCACATTCACCAGTAGACATGGTGGAGTTGGCAGAGCAATTCATGAAAAAGAATGGTAACTTAGTCCATAATAGATGTAATGAAAATCTATTTGATGTTGTGTGAAGGATTAAAAAAATGTTATATTTGTTTATGTATTTGATGAAAACAATATATTTAAGGTGACATGTGAGCTTTGTTCATGTATTTGAACTTATATTTTGTAATGGTCTTTTGTGCGCTATTATTAATAATACGTCTTTGTTTCATATCTATTAAACTTTTGTGAACTTCTGTTTGTTAACTACTAACCTTTTGTAAAGTGACGTGTGAACTATGTTTGAATGCAACTTGGTAATTGTCTTTTGCAATTTGAAATTCATGGATGGGGTGTGAAATATTGAACCAATGTAATTTGACTATGTTTGAATGCCAAGATTGAACTAATGTGATTTTCAGACAAGTCTTTCATTTTATCAACGCCAGTTGTTACATAATCATATGTGATCACTTCACAATCAGACTAACTACAACTAGCAAACAAATTGCTATTAGGGTATTCATCATGGTTTATATCCCTTATGCATTGTGTTGATACCAGATTTTGGCCTCACCGCTCAATTATTATGAAAAATACCATCGGAATGGGTTTAAAAGAATTTGTGCACAAAAAGGCTATTTCGCCCTTGCACAGTCTGGGGTTCGGGAGTACTGTTCACGAGACCACTTCATCAAGTCATGAGACTCTCATACTATTGATCAGTACGACGACACGAGTCCAGTGACAGTGATTGGGGTGAAATCGGACAACGCCGACGATTTTTGATTGCTCAGAACGGGGTCTCGGAGGCACAATTTATGAGCTGATATGTTCAGACAACGAGAGGCACATATTATTGATCAGCACAGAAATACGAGTCCATCGGCTGTATCCACGGTCAAATCTAAGTTCGGTAGTTCAAGAAATGACATTTTAAAGAATAATAGTGGTGTACCGATGATTATTTGGGAGCTAAGTTTGCGAGCCAACATGCCCATAAATCAAATATTAGACTCAAAATGATCCTCTCGATGATACGAGTCCATTGGCTGTATCCGTGGTCAAAACCGAGTTCGTTTGGACATCCGAAGATAAGAAATAGTGCGCGAAGGCATTTTTTAAACCCAGGGGCATTTTTGTAAATACCAAAAGGAGGCTGACGTCAGCAGTACGCGTCAGTAGCTACGCGCCACCACGCGCGCGTGGAAGACACGCGCCGGCTGGAAAGCCGTGCCCGGCTTGGGCGCCGTGCCCGGCGCAAATGCCGTGGCCGGCCGAAGATAATCTGCTGCAGTCATGCCCTTGTACGTCAGCCACGTGGCCTACTTCCATTCGGTGCTATCTACCGCCCTTCTCTCTCCGCCGACGTGTCTGTCTCTCCCTCTTGCACGTGTACCACCAGCCTCCTCTCACCCACACCTGATCACCCTCTATCAGCCACGCCGTTTCTCTGTCCACTCCCCTTGCGACACGTGTCAGTATAAAAAGTCGTGCACGGCATTTGAATTCGATCTGGTGTGACGCGCACATGGTTCTCAGTGACGTGGCTGAATTTCATTGGCCATCAGTCACGCCTCTTTCTCTCTCCTTCCAGCATGCTCCCTCTCTCTCTCCGCCACGTGGATTCCGCTACCATCTCACCCGCACTGAATCAGCCGACCCCTTTTCTCTCTCTCTCTTCCACCTCAGCCGTCCACTCATACGCTGACACGTGTCAGCCGCCCCTTTCTCTCTCTTCCTCTCTCACGTAACTCTCTCTCTCCTCTCTCTCCCCCTTTGGCTCACCCTCCTTCTCTCACCGCCCCTATTTCTCTATAAATACACACGCCCGCACACTGATGGAAGGGAAATTGATTTTTGGAGAGACGAAATTTTGGAAGAAAATGCAGAGAGCCAAACAGGAACTTTTGGAGAGAAACTTTTTGGAAAGGAAAACTCGGAGAGTTTTACACAGAGTAAACCAGAGAGATACAGAGACAGAGAAATTTTTATAGAGACCGCCCATACTTTTCCCGAGAGCAAAAAAGAGAAAAATTATTCCGTTGTCAAATGTTTTTCGACTCTGTAGTCGTGGAACGTTCGACACCCGAAATAAATTAGGGTTAGGATTTTTAGATAGGACTTTTGGCCCAAAAACAAGAGGAGGTTCTGCCTATTTATTTTCAGATTTAGGAAGATCCGAACGTACTATTATATTAGCATAGCTCGAGATAACAGGGTTTTAAAGCCCAGTATTATGTCGGGTTATGGTTTTACTTAGCCGTTCGCGTGTCTTTCTTATTTTCATGTAACCAGCTGATTCAAATATCAATACAGAGGTATAATTGCAACATCTAATTTTATTTCAATATCTGTCTTTTTTTTTATTTAATTTCTGCTCTGTTCACTTAGTTTCTTTTTTTAATGTCAATACTAATTGGGCATCCGCATCTTTAGTCCGCAGTTCTAGAAATTTCTAGTCTGCACATTCTAGAATGTCAGGATTTAGCCCGCTAAATCACGAAAGTCGATGTTTGGCTCTGCCAATTACTTTTCTTGATTTTATTAAGATTAGGCTTATTAAGCCATGTTCGCATCTCTAGTCCGTGGTTCTGAAATTTCTAGTCCTTTTCCTGAAATTTTCAGTCCACATTTCTAGAATGTCAGAACATTTTTATTTATTCTTTCTGTCTTTTTTTATGTCAATATTAATTGGGCATCCGCATCTTTAGTCCGCAGTTCTAGAATGTCAGGATTTAGCCCGCTAAATCACGAAAGTCGGTGTTTGGCTCTGCCAACTACTTTTCTTGATTTAAGCAAAAATCACTTTAAATAAAAATAATACTCCGGCATATCGCTCGATTGCGTCGGCCCCTGTCGGAACTAACTACTAACTTTTTCCCTTTCCCAGATCCCGTAACTTTTTCTTTTTTTATCCCTTTCCCGTTCCCCGTAACAGTTACTGCTATTTTCTTTTTATTTTATTTCACGAAAAATCAATAAAAGAAAAAAATTCGTTATTTAACCTACTGTAATTTTCCTTTTCTTTTTACTTTTATTTCACGTAAAATCAATAAAAAAAAACTCGTTACTTCATAGCTAAGTTATATGAATAGTGCTGTTGGTTCACGCTGACACACTATCCATATCACTTGGTTAAAGATCTCGATAATCTCGGAATTCCATAAACACGCGCGTGACATAGGTAGCCCATGTTAGTGTTTTTGGGATGAAAATTTAACGGGCAATGCACGTTATCTTTTCACGACAGAATATCGTGATTGAAGTAACATTTATTAAGTTCTACAATTTGGACCGCCAGTGATTGTGTAGCTGTCGGGATGAAGAATTGCAGATAAATAAAACCAGTTAAAGGAAGTAACATTTATTAAATTCTGCAATTCGGACCGCCAGTGATTGTGTAGCTGTTGGGATGAAGAATTGTAGATAAATAAAACCAAAAAAGGGTTAACATGATAAATTCATTAATAAAACGGAGTCGGATCCTTGTTAAACTTGAAAATTCCTGCCAGGGATTTAAGGTACCTGGCACTCCGGGAATAGAAACATGACGTGCAGATACCAATTTGCGTATCATGTTTCGGTCAAAGTTTAACATATATCCGTTCCAACTTTTTGCCACCAAAAACTAAAATTGCATAAGCCGGGGTCCTGTCCCTGCACTTGTTTTATTTTTAATCCAATTGTACAATCAATCACATGAAATTTATCAAATTTGGCCAAGGATAATAAAATAAAATAATTTGGGAAAATAAAATACCGAAAGGGCGATGTTGGGTGCCTAACACCTTCCCAACTCGTAACAGTAAATCCCCGAACCCATCTCTGTTTTCAAGACCAGTTTTTCTTTTAAAGGAGTCATTTTTATAAAACAGAATCATATTTCTGAGTTTAAAATTAAATTATTTTTCTAAGGACATCTTCTTTGAAAATGGCCTTAGAGGGTGACTTGACACACCTAAATTCATGTCAAGTGGCGACTCTGAGTTTTTAAATAAGTCCCAGCTGTTAAACAATTTTCATTAAACGTCGCATTACAAGTCAAGAAATTATTCAGCCCCGTTCAAACAATTCACATATTCGCGAGGGGGGCCGGGAAATTTCCGGGCGCGACACATTGCCTTAAACCTTGGTCATCCTTCAACTACTAATATGTCTCTGTTTCATATCTATTAAACTTTTGTGAACTCTTTGTTTGTTAACTACTAACCTTTTGTAAAGTGACGTGTGAACTATGTTTGAATGCAACTTGGTAATTGTCTTTTGCAATTTGAAATTCATGGATGGGGTGTGAAATATTGAACCAATGTGATTTGACTATGTTTGAATGCCAAGATTGAACTAATGTGATTTTCAGACAAGTCTTTCATTTTATCAACGCCAGTTGTTACATAATCATATGTGATCACTTCACAATCAGACTAACTACAACTAGCAAACAAATTGCTATTAGGGTATTCATCATGGTTTATATCCCCTCTGCATTACCTTAAACCTTGGTCATCCTATCAACTAGCCTATTTGCTTTTTCGCTTCCATCTTTTTCATTCTTCTCTCTCTCTCTCGTCAGTGTAGACTCTTCTAGAAAAATTTATGGGGGTTACATCAAGCCCAATTAATAGTGCGCATCCTTACCACACACGTAGTAAAGCCTTCATTTGGTTGGTTTTCCCGATTAGATGACTCAGATGGCCACTCTTCTTTGGCAACCACATTTTCTGGATCTATACCTCAAACTTAGCATATCACCTCCTCAAAACTGTACTTGAAATTGACATTCTATCATTACATATGAAAAGACGAAGACAAATAATGGAGGATGAGTTCGAAAAGACGAAAACAAAAACAACAACAAATAAATAAAAAAGGTGTAGATGACCTACTTACTCAGTAATGGAGGATGAGTTCGAAGCTTGTGTTTGGAAGGAAAATGGTGTTTAACAATCATATTAGCAGAGAAGCGGTTTGGATACCACGAAACGCTTATTTAGATGGAATCAATGACGGTACAGATGAGTCCATAATACATACAAGAATTATGTGCCCAACAAAATAAACAATTATTAATTTGTAGTTAGAGGTTTGATGCACGTGCCTTCCACAAGTTTAAAGGATGAGTGGGGACCATAGTAACCCATTTGGGTTTACCAAAGGATTAAAGTAATACTATGGATATAAAAGTTCAAACGCAAAATTTAATTTAAATATATTCAAAATCGCTTGATGAATAAAAGTTCAATAAATCATGAAGGCCTCTGATTACAAGTATAGTTAGTTTATAAACTCCTTATTGACGACACAACGAGGTACGTCGTAATGGTTCGAAATCCCCAAAATAGACATTCTTACTTTACATTGACAAATAAAAAGAACAAGGTAAAATAGCATTAGTCAAGTTCTCGAAGAACATTACTAATTCTCATTTCTTAGAACCCGAAGTCCCTCGTGACAACTATATTTGAGTTCTTTCACTGAAATGAGGATCTTGTTGTGCAGTGCGAATATCAGGACGCGTTATGCGCCAAAACGATATCATTTTAATGCATAAAATGCTATTTGAACAATTTTTCATGTGTGAAAATGACGTCATTTGACTCACAACATGTCTTATTGTACGTAATGCACAGCAAGACCCTAGTCAATCAGCACCAATGAATGATTAAAACAACGCTACGTATACAAATGACCAAACGAAAATTTAGATGTTAAACGTGTTTAGAATCATTTAGTATACGAACAATTTACACAATATTCATATAATTAATATACATCAAAGGTTTGAGAAACATTTATATTTGAATCTTTGTTAATATTCAACTAATCTACGCAAATTTACTTTACACCGCGAGATATGCTAACACTTCTCCCCGAATTTTCTAATTCCGCCAAGATAAAAAAAACCAAAACTTCGCGGAAGCCGCCATGAACAGCTCGCTCTACCTCGGCTGCTTCCCGAGAAACATGTATATCTATATATATCTACACTCTGTATTTAGGGTTTGAATTATTTACTGACAAGATCTGCCATATCCACAATCGTGATGCAAATAGTCCATCCTCCAACAACTTCATCATCATTTACACTCCTTAGGGCTGCTAGGTCGGGGTTCTCATCATCCTCTCTCTCTGGAACCTCAGTTTCTTTGCCTTCTTTGATCAAGTACAGATCCATAAGCTCAACTCCTTATTTCCGATCCTTCCTTCGGCGGTGGAGTCACGGTGTTGACTGCCGGTCGCCGGTCAGTCTCAGGGCTCAGATCAGAACCACTGCTCCTGTGATCGAAAGGTTCCAGCGGAAGATCGCTACTATGGGTATAATTTGCGTCTTTTGGACTTGAATTGTTGGATACTTATTGCTTGGGTACTGCAATTGATTACAATGATGGGTTATTAAGGAAAAATCCATTTGTGTTTGCATTGGGGTGTTGATTTGGTTCTTCTATTCTGCAGTGTCAATCGACTCAATACTAGCTGTTACAGATTATGTTGATTTCCTAAGTATTTGTAGGACAATGGATTTACGGTTAACTACTGGACTATAATGTTTCGTTTTTGTATTGGATGACGGTAGTATGTTTTAGTGTCTTTATTTAGTACTACAGGGTGGGCACACAGTGTGTGCACGTGTGTAGTTGAATATGTGGGGTGTGTGAATGAAATGAGAGTGCGGGGTAGGGGTGGAATATGGGAGTGGTTTGTGCGAGTAGTGAAGGTAAGTTTGACCTGATAGTGATTAATCGCATAATAATAATAGTTGTAAAATTCTATATTTTGTTGGGCAATCTTGAAAATTACTTGTGACGAAGCTTCACATTTTTTTCACACCAAAAGGGTTCTCCCTTTGTATATTAGAATAGAATAGATATTATGTGAGAACAAACTGACTTGCCTCAGTTATATTTTTGTGTTGTTTGGAGGCCATTGTTTTCTATGGAGCCATTGGCTTTATAAGAGGTTCAAATGAAATATTTTTAAATTCGTGGCATTTCTTTAATTTAAGTGTAACAAAAGTATTCATTGTACCGTCCGGATGCCTTTCAGTTCTTCATACTGATGCATGCAACTTGTCAAGATTTATGGTACCAATGTTAAAGTTTTTCTTTTATTCGAATAAGTTGTTAGTTATGTAGTTTTCCCGTTTGGTATTGCATGTTGTTTAAGTCATGGTTAACAATTCGCACTGAAATCAAACTCAATTTTATCTTTTGTCATTCTATTCAGCTTCTGAACATCCATTCAAGGGAATCTTTACCAGTCTTCCCAAGCCTGGAGGTGGCGAGTTTGGAAAGTACTACAGCTTACCTGATCTCAATGATCCAAGAGTCGGTATGAATTTTCAAATTCTACGTGTTGCTGGCATACTGCCTATCTGTTAATATGGTATTGCATCACATTATGCTCTGAAGTATTCATTGACTTTAATTTTACGAACAGATAATTATTTTGCTTTTCAAAGAAACTTTTTTGTCCTAGATTTTCTTATTTTAAAACTATTTTTATTTACCTTGTTTTCTTTTTTGTGGAAAACTTTCCCTTGATCAAGATGCGTTGTTGATTATATTGTAAGGATCAAAATTCATTGTCAGTTCTCTTCCAATTAGAAACTTATACATTATTGTTTATTGTTGTTCTTGTAAATATGTCCTCGTCGAGTTACTATTTCAGATATGGCTTGGGCAATTGCACTAGATAGTGCTATACAGATGAATTAATGCAGATGTTATTTTTGTGCCGAGGTTCATCAGTTATCCATTGTGTTGACCTTTCAATTTTTGTGATACCTTTCCTTGATTAGTATTTTCTCCTTACATTTTCTTGTGCATTCTGGTGCATTGCAGACAAACTTCCCTACACTATCAAGATACTTTTGGAATCTGCAATAAGGAACTGTGACAATTTCCAAGTTACCAAGGGTGATGTGGAAAAGATCATTGATTGGGAGAATTCTTCACCAAAGCAAGTTGAAATTCCCTTTAAGACTGCCCGTGTTCTCTTACAGGTTAATACATCAACTTGGTGATGACTTGGTAGTCCTACACTTTTACGATTTTGCTCCATTTTTAAGCCTCTCTTCTGCTTGCTAGGATTTCACGGGAGTTCCGGCTGTGGTTGACCTTGCTTGTATGAGGGATGCTATGAACAAGCTTGGGGGTGACTCTAACAAGATCAATCCCTTGGTATGTGATCTTAACTATGACTTGGATATCTTTAAAGCTGAATGCCAATTTATGTTTTCAGCAATGTGTTCAGACTTAATCCAGAAATTTTTATGTTCCGTGAAAGTTCGTAGATTGGGTGGTCTTATCACATGCAATAAGTGTGTTTACTTTTTTAACTGGCTTAGCTCTCTGGAATAGTGGGGCCTCTTTTTTAGGCTCATCAGCAGTATTTAAATTACTATGCTGAGTACTTTCTTTGTGCACTGTATGGCAGAATCTTTTCTGCGTTTCACATCAATTGTTCTAAGAGAGATGTTTTCATCAGGTTCCAGTGGATCTTGTCATTGATCATTCAGTTCAGGTTGATGTAGCAAGACATGAAAATGCAGTGCAAGCAAATATGGAACATGAATTTCAGAGAAACAAAGAAAGGTTTGCCTTTCTTAAGTGGGGTTCAACTGCTTTCCACAATATGCTCGTTGTTCCTCCTGGTTCTGGTATTGTCCACCAGGTAAAGCTTTGGCACCATAATGCATCAAGGATATATATGTTTGTGTTTTTAGTTTTTAGGTGAATTCTCGTCGAAATGTGCTGGAATTCAATCTTAAGTTACACTTTGTTTTTTCTAGGGAAGCTATAGTAGCTTATTGGGAATGCACGTCTGGAAACTGCCTTCATTCCAAAACAGTGATTTTAGCCATCCAAGTGGTCCCCTAAAGCTTTTTGAAAAATCAAATGGAATAAACTAGAAATCTATGCAGTTGGTTTTGGCTAGACAAAATTTGAATCATGCTCCTAGAAAGGGTTTTTGCATGATTATTTGAGAAGCAATGGGTTTGGTTTATGGTTTGGAAGAAGTATCGTCAAATTTTGTTATCTCTAGAAGCCTACTGTTATACCATAATTTAGGACATGATACATACCATGTCTGCATTTGTTCCCGTTCCTTGTACCGGAATAGTCTCCCTCTAGAATTAATCAACCTTCTACTTTTTCGAGGTCTCTAGACAAAAGCCAAAATTCCTCTAGCCTCTTGTAAATCATGATGCGAAGAAAATATTCAACCTCGTTGTTTTTCTCGTTTTTTGTTATGTTTGGTGGATATGAAATTTATACATCACCTTTGTGATTTTCAGGTTAATCTTGAATACCTTGGACGGGTTGTTTTCAACACAGATGGCGTTCTTTATCCAGATAGTGTGGTTGGAACTGATTCCCACACAACCATGATTGATGGATTAGGAGTTGCCGGCTGGGGAGTTGGAGGAATTGAAGCAGAGGCAGCAATGCTTGGGCAGGTATTTCGGGATTAATATTGTGTATTTTAATGGATCTTCTTTTCACTCTAGGTAGCTCTATTTTTATTATCTATCATTCTATCTAGCTAAGATGTCAAAAAATTTGTTTGTTCAAGTCGTTTCCCTGCATCATTTTCCTGAATGATGAAACCTTTCCTGTTTTCCCCCTTAATGCTATATTCTTGCAATTTGACAGCCCATGAGCATGGTTCTGCCTGGTGTTGTTGGCTTCAAATTATCTGGAAAATTAAGCAATGGTGTCACAGCAACTGATTTGGTTTTAACTGTGACCCAAATGTTGAGGAAGCACGGTGTTGTTGGCAAGTTCGTTGAATTTTATGGTAATTTTTATGCTGATATTTGGTTAAGCAATTTGATATATGTTGGGATTAGTTATATGGCTCTAATCTTTACAATTTATGGAAAATGGATCTAATTTTCTTTTTATGTGGATATAGGTGAAGGTATGGGCAAATTATCACTTGCTGATAGGGCCACTATTGCAAATATGTCCCCCGAGTATGGAGCAACCATGGGTTTCTTCCCTGTCGATCATGTCACATTACAGTACCTTAAATTAACCGGAAGGAGTGATGAGACTGTACGCTTTCTTTTCTTGTTTAATGCTTGGCTGTGCTATTTTTGATTGATAGAAACCTCATATAATCTTCTGACTGCCATTGCTAAAATAATTATTAGGTGGCAATGATTGAAGCTTATTTGCGTGCAAACAAAATGTTTGTCGATTACAGTGAGGTAGAATTTTTTTCCTTCCCCTCTGCTATTTCCTCCATGCATGTATTTTATCTTGACCATCTTATATCCAAGGCTGATGGGATGATTTAAATTTCCAGCCTCAACTAGAAAGAGTATACTCCTCATATCTAGAGTTGGACCTAGAAAGTGTAGAACCGTGTATTTCAGGGCCAAAACGGTAATGATTTAGTTGTGGTACTGACACCAAATCCTTTGCAGTTTATTTTGCCTACAGCATATGCTTATGCCTTATGGGGAGATTTCTTATTTTTAACAGGCCGCATGACCGGGTTCCTCTAAAAGACATGAAGGCTGACTGGCGGTCGTGTCTTGATAACAAAGTTGGGTTCAAGGTAAGATGCAAACAGCCCTTGCTTGGATTTACCAGGATGTGGGTTTCCTCACATCAGTTGCTGCTTTTTTTGAAGTGTGACATACGACTATAGTATTCCATTTTCCTTCTGTTTTGGTTTTTGTAGGCCGATTTTGTGAGTTTGTAGTAAGTTGTGGTTGGTTTTATCGTGCAATACATGAAGAGGAACTTATCAGTTACCTCTTAGGTTGATTACCTGTCTTTTCCTGACATAAATTTTGAATTGCTTCAGGGCTTTGGTGTACCCAAAGAAGAACAAGAAAAAGTTGCAAAATTTTCATTCCATGGACAACAGGCTGAGCTCAAGCATGGTAGTGTAGTCATAGCTGCCATTACAAGCTGCACAAACACGTCAAACCCCAGCGTCATGCTTGGGGCTGGTCTGGTTGCGAAGAAAGCCTGTGAGCTGGGCTTGGAGGTTGGTACTGGCTCTCAAAAAAATGCATTGTGTATTGTATCTTGAGATCTGTGGAATTGTATGTGTTGTATGTACACTAACTGGCTAAATAGGTGAATAAAGGGAGCAGGTCTCTGGACCTTAATGTTATTTGAAATTAAAAGATAGTATATTTTGGAACCACGAGTGACTTGTGTTAACATCAACAGGTGAAGCCATGGATAAAAACAAGCCTGGCCCCAGGTTCTGGAGTTGTCACAAAATATTTGCTCCAGAGGTACTGGTTTCGATTGTTCAAAAATATTATTTAGTTTGGTTTGTTGTTAGTGCCTCTAATATTTGTATCAGGTGCTGATTTGTCTCTGACTTTGGTTTATGTAGTGGCCTCAACAAATACCTGGACCAGCAGGGATTCCATATTGTTGGCTACGGCTGCACTACTTGTATCGGGAATTCTGGGGACCTTGATGAATCTGTTAGTTCTGCAATTTCAGACAACGGTATCATTCTTGTTTATGCTTTATATTTAATTCAAAAAATTTCAACAAATGCTTTAGTAAGGTACTGTTGATTCGTTAGATCAATGCTAAGTAACTCTGTTGAAGGCTTGACCCCTCACATAGAAGTTGCATACAAGAATATTTTGCCCTGGGAATATGGGGCAATGGCTCATAAAATTAAGTGGTTTTTTTTTTGGCTTTACTGTTTTTTGTTTTTTATTTTTTCCCTTCCTCAGCAATTAGGTTTGGAATCTGAGCACTATTCGGTTGTGTCTCTCAAGGTGTCAATTGGCCATGTCCATTTCCCTTTAGGTTTGGAATCTGAGCACTATTCGGTTGTGGCTCCCAAGTTGCCAATTGGCCAGGCCCATTTCCCCCGGGCATTATTTTGTTCCTTTGCGTTTTCTACTGTAGTTTTTGGTTAGTTTATATAATCCTGAGAGACGACTTCCTTCTTTTCCACAATTGTTGTTACCTGTTAAGGTAAATTTGCACTAGTAATTTCTCAACTTGATTGGTATACAAACAGTTGTTGATATTGTATGGTAGCATGTCAGTTGGCAATAAATCATTACCCTTCTGCTTGCACCCCCATGTGTGGGGTTTTAGTCCCTTGTTCCCCATCTACTTCATGCACGAAGAGACAAGAAACATGAATGAAATCTTTGACACTTTTGGTTTGATATGCATGTGAAATATGTAATTAAGACCTTACAGAAAAACGAAATAACAAAGGATATTTGGTTCAAGTATGATATTTATAATTTGATCCTATGGCTCAATGCAGAAGAATACTTAAAATAGCCACACAAAAAAACATCGTGCAATTACGTTTTTTCTGTGAATATTTTGTATAGTAATGTTTTTTTCTCTCTAGACTTTTTATACTGGAAATTTAGTCTTTCAACAAACTCATATTTTTTTGGGAATTATTACATAAAATCATACTTTTGTCGTTAGTTTCCACCCCTCTAAAGCATTTGTGTGGTTTCTTCTGCAGACATTATTGCTGCTGCTGTGCTTTCTGGAAACCGGAACTTTGAAGGCCGTGTTCATCCACTCACAAGAGCCAACTATCTGGCTTCACCTCCCTTAGTTGTAGCTTATGCACTTGCTGGAACAGTACGTCAACTATTATTTTGCTGAAATTTGAGATATACATTATTCGCGGAGTGGTTTACTTCCTGTTTTTGAAAATGTCGATCAAGCATCCGTTTTTGGTCAACCTATCAAGTTGTGGGCTTCACTAGGCTTGGATGGTTGTTTTGATGTGTCGTACAGATTTGATGAGATATAGATGCTTTATAATTTTAGCTATCTAGGTGGACAATAAGTTGCGTGCAACTTGCGCACTTTTTCAGACATGAACTTGAACTGCTTTGGTACTTATGTTTTGCAGGTTAACATTGACTTCGAGAAGGAGCCAATTGGAACGGGAAAGGATGGGAAAAGCGTATACTTCAGGGATATCTGGCCTAGTAATGACGAAGTTGCTGAGGTATATGTTCTGAGAATTTCTAATGTTGTTACTTCGTTGGCATACTTGTGCGAGTGGTAGGTTTTTATTCTTTTGAATATTTATGCTCTCTTTTAGGTGGTTCAATCTAGTGTGCTACCCAATATGTTCAAGAGCACTTATGAGGCTATAACAAAGGGCAACCCTATGTGGAATTCGCTTTCAGTCCCTGCTGCAAGTCTTTATGCTTGGGATCCAAACTCAACCTACATTCATGAACCCCCGTATTTCAAGGACATGACCATGGACCCACCAGGTCCTCACGGAGTGAAAGATGCCTACTGCCTGCTCAACTTCGGTGATAGCATCACAACAGATCATATTTCTCCAGCTGGGAGTATCCACAAGGATAGCCCAGCTGCAAAGTACCTCCTAGAGCGTGGGGTTGATCGCAGGGACTTCAACTCTTATGGTAGCCGTCGTGGCAATGATGAGGTGATGGCAAGGGGCACCTTTGCGAATATCCGCATTGTCAACAAGTTCTTGAAGGGGGAAGTTGGCCCAAAGACCATTCACATCCCGACTGGGGAAAAGCTCAATGTATTTGATGCAGCCATGGTGAGTTCCAAAAAGATAAAAAACACAAAAACTAAATACTCTTTGGGTGCATACATTAAGGGATGCATATGTTTCTCTCTGCTCTCTACGTATGTACAGATTCCTTCCAAATCCTACTTGATGTACTAGCTAGGAGTCTATGCAATACCGCGTCACCTTTTCTGGACATTTTATTGCGAATAGTCTTGTCATGCCGCCATTATGCATATCGTAACAGTATTGATGAAGGTGATTACTTCTGTTTGTGACTCGCAGAACACAGTTAAACATTTGTCCCCTTTTATGTTCTATTTGTCTTGTAAGAAAGCAGAGTGAACTGGGGAGACAATTGAAGTCACACAAGTCAACTTTTTTATCCAAAGATAGCAAAGACCCGAAAATTCTTTTCTCCAGTTAGTTAATCTGGTTTTCGTTTGTATACTGATTGTCAAGCTCCCTTATGCTTTGCTTACTCATGGGTTCTAAATTTGATGCTTGCAGAGGTATAAGGCAGCTGGGGAAGCAACCATTGTTCTGGCAGGAGCAGAATACGGAAGTGGCAGTTCTCGAGACTGGGCTGCTAAGGGCCCCATGCTTCTTGTGAGTTGATCTCTACTTCTTCGAAACATCAGACTGGCAATAATCTGTTTGGTAGCTGTTAATTTTATGTTTCTTTTTATGTTCTTTATCAGGGAGTTAAAGCAGTGATTTCAAAGAGCTTTGAGAGAATCCATCGCAGTAACCTCGTTGGTATGGGCATCATTCCTCTTTGTTTCAAGCCTGGTCAAGATGCAGATACTCTAGGCTTGACGGGTTATGAGCGTTACACCATTGACCTTCCAAGTAAAGTCAGCGAGATAAGGCCTGGCCAAGATATTATTGTGACTACTGACACTGGGAAGTCTTTCACATGTACTCTCCGGTTTGACACAGAGGTAGGCTTTGCGTTAAATTCTTGATCTTTCCCGCTATGTCTTTCTCTTTGGATTTTCTCGCAAGTATAGAGCTATCATGTCTCGTTTTTGGTCAAATATGTGAATGGGTACCGAGGACTTTCATTAGCATACAATACAGTGCAGTCCCACACTTTGGCTTAGTCACCATCTCTTATAGCTTCAGTTCGGAGTTGAGCTGAATTGTGAGTGTGAGTTCATCTTATCACACAACAGGCCGTCAAGAATGCAGTTAGCAGTTATCGATGAACAGAACTGGGTTACCAGTTTTTGCTCCATCTTTTCGGCTTAGGTCTAGAACCCTGTCTTATGGTTTACGAAGAGCATATAAAAGGAGTTGATGTTATACACCAATAAGAATTCACTCTAACTAGTAGCTACTCATTATGCACAAGAAAGAGCGCCGGTTTCAGTTCATTCTACGGTCTCCCGGCATTTCTGAATGATATTGCGCTGCCTTCGGAGTTGTATTCCAATTCACCTTCTGTCTGTTTGCTTGTTGGTTATGGTCCTATCTCATGATTTCGTTTCGTTTCGTCTGCAGGTTGAGTTGGCGTATTTCGACCATGGTGGCATCCTTCCATACGTCATCCGGAATCTTACCAAGCAGTAAAATTGTTAAGCATTTCGGACCCGAACTGTTCTTCGTCTCGTGATCGTCTGCTGGGATCTCTTTTGATGGCAACAACATGATTTCGAGCATGGAAACTGCCATCTATCAGTGATTGATTTCACTGCTTCTGAAGAGTTCTCGTGCTCTCGATCGCACAACAGCGTAAATGATCTTAATAAGAAGGGAAAAACATTCATCCTTTTTCTCTTGCTTGCATTCAGTTTCGCAATGGAACTGTTGGGAGTTTGGAATAACTGTTATCCTTCTGTGTACTCGGATTTTGAAATGCGTTGGTGATTGCACAATACAGTTATTTTTCATGTAATGCAAAGTGAGATTTAGGGTGTGTTCGTTTTGATTGTTTGGGCAAAAATTTCCCAAACAAGTTTTTGGAACATATTTTTTAAACATTTTTACTTTTTTCCCAAACAATTTTCTCTCTCTATAAAAGAAGAGAGAGAGACCTCGAAAATGTCAAAAAAATTTAATTTCCAGATTTTTTCTGAAACACTTATACCAAACAACATTTCAGAGTTTCGTTCTCAAAAATTATTTCAGAAACAATTAAAATGAACACACTTTTATTTTGATATCGTCGAACGATTTACGTTGTTCATTTTATAAATCTGGACTCTGGTTCATTCATAGTTTCATATGCCTCAGCTAAGGTGGAGAGTCGTAGGCAAGTGCAACTAAAGTCGATTTGTTAATTAAAGTGCCAATTCCATTGCAAGTTTATGATTCGGATCCATACTTAGTAGATTGAGTTTCCCGAGTCTGAGCACAAATAGATGGGGTAGCTGCGGAAAATACAGGAGTAGAATCATTCTGATCTGTCAGTTGCCTGAGTGAATGTGTGTAATTTATGTAAGAGTTCAGGTTCGTGGAGTCCTTATTGATGTTTGATTAGTTAAATTTTTTGATGAATAATTTACTCATAAAAGTCTGTAAGATGAATAATTTAAATTATTAAATAAAAGTGTAATAGAATTTAATTTTGTGTCAGCCTTTTTTTAAAAGAAATTGATTAAATTTATTTGTTTTATGTACTATACACATATATGACATATGGGACGTTCCTTTTTTTGTGAGAAAAAGTGAGATCATATAAAAATTCACATAAATGTTAATATTTTGTTTATTAATGTTTTCACTCAAATAAAAAAAAATTCTTCAAACTTTCTTCGCGTTCAATTTTTTTTTCTTACTATAATTTTTAAATTTAATGATATATTTTAATTCGATAAAAAATTTTCGTACTAAACATGTGTTCATCATATTTCCTTTTTCTAAGAAAAAAATTACACAAAAGTTCACATCACCCTCTTTTTCTCTCATCTCACTCGTGTTGTGCACCAAAACGATATTATTTTTGCGCAAAAGCACTACTCGTATACTGTCTCAACTATTCGAATAATATTTTGTACGTTCTGTTGTGCACAGTGCACAATAGAGCCCCCAAATCTATTATTGGCAATTTATTGGCAATTTCTAATAAGTTGATAATTTTAGCCTCTAATTTTTTCCTACAAACTTCATAATTAATAATTTGTTTTTTTTTCCAATAATTCTTCATGTTGTTTACTTTATATAATCAAATATTTCTTATTTATCTATGTTCTTATCTTTTTATGTCTGCATATATTTATATATTTCATATGTCACACAAATTCATGCTAAGTCCAATTTTGTTGAGAAAGTTTGTGCACTCTCATTTTCATTCTAAAAGAGGAACCTCACTTTTGGAAAGTAAGAAGTAAGGCACTACCCTCCAAGTCCAAGCTGTCATTTTTGGAATATGACTTTTAATACTCATATTTGAATACATATCTATTCAAAATCGATCGATGCACATAAAATTCATATCAAATTTTACGTGTATTGAACGATTCTGGATATATTTTTGTCTGGATTTATGTATGACGAGTGTGTGTAGACTTATTTTCTAAAACGCTCTTTTCATATTATTTTGAAGAGTTTTACGTGCATTGAACAGTTCTGGATATATCTATGTCTGAATTTTATAAAGATTAAAGAGTGTGTGTAGACTTATTTTCTGAAGGCTCTTTTCTCATTCTAAAATAGTAAGTGTAAAAAGTTTGTTTATCCTCGTTTGTATATGACCAGTTTGAGATCTCACCTTAATAATTAGAGTATTATTTTTGTTCACATTTATTCTTTAGAATTTGATAAAAAGAATAAAAGCTCAATTGGATGTCGAAAGTTGTTTGATTTAGAAATCTAATTCTTTTACTTCAAAATAACCTAACCTTTCAACATATTCCTTTTTAACTCAAGTAATTCATATATTCCTTCGAATCGGCTCGTTATTCGATTGAGCTACCTTTTTCATAAATTTTTAACCTTACACGTGATGTTTGAGTTCGTTATATTCTTTCACGTGATTCATGTCTTCTTTCAAATTAGCTCGATCTTCAATTGAGTTAATTTTTTTTAATAAAATTTTACAAAAATTAATCTAGACAAAATAAAATATTTCGATGATCACAGTGAAATTTAAAAGTAATAATCTTACACAGCTAAAGATTAACAAACTTTATTCATCCACAAATAAACACTTGTGTGGAAGCACGATTTGGTTTTGACACACAAATAATTGACGAAACAGTCGGCAGCATAGCGTTCGACCAGTATTTGAGCATTTTTTTTGCAGGCCAAAATAATGTATTTTTGTGCGGCAAGATATAACTTTTTTTGCTAGCATGGTAAAACTACGTCATTTTGCTAGCATTATGTAGCGTTTTATCCGTTTTGCTCTCAAAACTACATTGTTTTACCTTATTACATAAATTGTTCTCTCTTGCATGGTATCAAAACGAGGTGAGTTCAATGACAAAGCGGTTAAAACTACGTTATTTTGCTTGCATTACGCGTGTTACATAGTAAAATCATCATGTCATGATGTGCATTGTTCCCCATTTCCGGTGGATTGAGCTGTTTCTACAAGCTACTACAACATTCCTTTTTCTGGATTCTTCTCAGATGCCCACCACGAGGGAGTGGGAACCACACGAGCACTCGATCTATGGCCTCCCGTGATCCTCGGTGGCCACCCAAGGGTGCGTTCAATTTACGCGTTATATAATATATACGTCTATGTAGATGGTGTCCGTCCGTTCGTCAACGCTTCACCACCACCGTCCATTCAATAACCCGAGTCGTGTTTTTTCAACATCGCTATAAATTCACAATCCCCCTCCAGCGAATTCTGCTCATCAGATATTTGCGCATTTGCTTTCAGAGGTTTCCCCAAAGACCCAAGACTTCTTTTAAGGTAAATTTTCAAAACCCATTAGTCTGTTTGAAATTCTCTTGATTGGTTGAAAAGGGGGCGTTGTTTTGATTTTGTTCATGTTCTGTCTGGTTATTGTTTGTGACTGAAATGATCAGATCTGTAGTTTGATAATTCATGGGTTTTGAACGCTAATGATTGATCTTGCAAGTTTTTGGGCTGGTTTTTAAACATTTTCTTGGGTTTTTAGTTTGGTTTCATATGAATTGTGTGGAAATTGGGTTTTGTCTATGATCCGGTCTGCAGTTTTTTGATAATTCATAATTATTGAACACTGATGATTGATCTTTGCAAGTTTTTTGGGCTGTTTGTTCCATATTGTTCTTGGGTTTTTAGTTTGGTTTCTATCTGAATTTATGTGGCAATTGGGTTCTGTTTTGAGCTGGTTTTTTTCTCAATGTTCAGACCAGTTTACGCGCATCGTATATTTTGCTTGGGCAGTTAAAACAAAATCATTTTAAGCAGGAAAATTTTTATATTACATAATTTTATGCAGGTGGCATCGTTGTAATTGTTGGCTTCTGCATCGTTTTGATGAGATAGGTCTCATTTCAACCACATCGTCATCCTTTTGTATTTAATACTTAGTAATTTTTCCATTTGCGCAGCATTACTCATCTAAATTGTTAATACCTAATCGAGGCTGTGCCTTGTGAATTGTCATATGTCAATTCCTTATATCACTTGCCTTCCCTTATCTGTTTCTGGCTTTCCTACCTGGTTTGGGAGTTTGTCGTATTCTTCGACTCTAGCTTTATGATTTTAGTCTAACCATGTAATGCGCTTTACGTATGCGTTTTCCTTAACCCGCAGAGACCAAGATGTAGTTCTAACTATCTACCCCCTCTACTTTTCTTGCTTTGGTAACCTCGAGAGAAATGTCTCTTTATTAACACAAACACTAGATAAGAACCAGACTTTTTGTCGGAGCCACGAGCAGATCATGTACAGGACGCTGGCTTATTGCTGGTTGTTTTCTCCTTTTGTTTTAGTTTTTTTTATTTTGTAACTTGACTGGGTTAGTTTCGAACGTGAATTCTTTTTAATGCCAAGGGTTTTTTCTTGTTTTTCCCCTCTCTGATTGGTAGTCTGTTTGGTCCATCATTGACACTATGAACTTTTATCAACTAAAATAAAGTGGTGCAAAATCACTCTTAAGTGTATCATTTATTGAGATGAAAACTTGGGGTTACTCATAATTTCTTAACCATCTCTTTTAGATAGTTCTCTAGGGGGGAATCCTGTGATTTGAGCCTATCGGTATGGGATGTCATAGAGCTTTCCCTTGGTTCAGCACGATTTCACTGAATCAATCCCAGAGTAAACTTTAGAGCCATTAAACTTAAAGATCCATTGGAGAGAGCATATAAGGAGAGAACAAGAGTTTCAACCGATTCAACCAGATATGCGTTGCCTCTAAATAGTAGTGCGGGGGTTCTAACTATTTGGCAATGGCCAAGATGTCCTTCTCTAACTTAAGCAGGCTTGAACTATCCATCCATAGAGAGGCTTGCAGAGTGCCAGTCCTAAGACTATAGAACGAGAGGCATTTTTAAGCATATATAAAGCAGTAGATCTGTGGACCAACCTTTATGCCCCTAGCAGCCCGGCAAGAGAGTGCGTGGGTCTTATTTCCTAGCAGTTTTGAATATGATCTGTAGTTGTATTTGGCCACCAGTTGATAGTGCTATACATCTTTGTTGTATGCAGCCTTTCACATTTTTCCCTTTTTCGGAAGAAAATAGTGGACAGTAGAATGTGGCATTCTTGATTGTAGTTTAGGGTTGCTTATGCTGGTATAACTGATTTGCAAACTTTCATTATTTTCAGCTCGAGCGGGAAACAAGCTTACTTATCAGACAAGTACATGGTTGAACTAGACGTCCAGATCCCAACTACTTTTGGTGAGTTTGGCCGTTAATTGTTCGTATGTTGCTTACGTATGAAATAAGGATATCGCGTTTGCTTTGTTTTTTTCTTGAACCTTACGTAAACTGTGTGTGGCAGATCCATTTGCTGAGGCCGAGGCCAACGACGACTTTGCCTCTAGTGGGGCGAAAGGGTATGTTCATATCCGTATCCAACAGCGAAATGGTAGGAAAAGCCTGACTACGGTGCAAGGGCTGCAGAAAGAGTTCAGTTACGAAAAGACCCTTAAGGATCTCAAGAAGAAATTCTGCTGTAATGGTACTGTTGTCCAGGACAAAGAGCTTGGCAAGGTAATATTAGCACGCAAACCATTGTGATATAACTTAAAACTCCTTTAATTCTAGGGGTAATTGCATTACGTATGTGTTTCGATTATGGATTTGTGGAGAGAGTCGCTAAGAAAATAATTTAGCTTCTCACTATATATTACGTTGTCGTTTCTTTTTTATCATTTTCTTTTTGACCGTTCACACATGACCTATAAAGCACAAATACGGATATAGGATACGGATTTGACGCGACGATACGTCAAAACTCAAAAAAATAGGATATCGATACGTGTGTAAAAATTAGATATTTTTAATAAAATAGTAGTTTAAGACAGAACTTCAGTACACACATTTGACACTAGGAACTTCAGTAGATATTTTTAATAAAATAAGTACACATTTGATCGAAGATTCGGAGTCGACTTAGTTTTTTCTTTTCTTTTTTGTCTCTATCACAATTTGTAGGTCGGATGGTCGTCTGTATTGTATATTTATATGATATAATCTACACTATGTCACTATGATTTTACTTAATTTGTCAAAATCGTTCATTTTCATGCTGCGGTATTCCAAAAGTAATTGCCATATCCTAAATGTATTTGAAATTAAAGACATTTATTTTTAAATACAAGATACTTATTTTCCGTTTTTGATACGTATCAGTACTCAATACGTATTCAGTACTCATACACGACTAGTTTTGTAGTATCCGTATTCATGGCACATGACCACAAGCAGCTTAAGTGAAAATTGGTGACGAATTCGTATATCTTCTGTTATTTTGCAGGTTATTCAACTCCAGGGTGATCAACGGAAGAACGTCTCAAACTTTCTTATCCAGGTACGTAAATTGCAAATGGGAATTGCGTACCGTAACAAACTATATAGATTTGTGGTGAGATTGACTTGGTTAATGCATGTCTTTAGGCTGGGATTGCGAAGAAGGATCAGATAAAGTTGCATGGTTTCTAGAACACTGGGCATGGTTTTGTTGCGGTTGTGGTTTGCGCCCAGAATAAGTTTGCTGGAATAAGTTTGTGTTTGGTTTGTTTGTTTTTTTGTTGCAACCTGTAATATAGCATGGAGATTTCAGTACAATGTAACTTAGTCCTAAACTCCATTTGTAATAAAATGAATGTTTCTGCATCTGCTCTCTCTCTCTCTCTCTCTCTCTCTCTCTCTCTCTCTCACTCTCTCTCTCAGATTTTCTCGAGTTGTTTATTTTGCGGTTTTTGTTCTTTCCGAAAGTATGTGGTATGATTCAGTAGCTACCCTGATTGAATTATTTGTTGATCTGATTCCCATGGTAGTAAATCTGTTGATGAAGTTCAGCGAAATGGAATTGAGATGAAGTTCTATCACGATCAAGTATCCTTGAACGAACGATAGAAGAAATACTTTATCTTTCCTTAGGTAAGAAATATTCTTCGCTTTTTTACTATATCGCATTCTTACATATGATCAAAGAACAAGACAAGACAACACAATCCTCGTGTATTTGTGTTTGAAATTATTTGATACACATAACGCTCAAGTTATTTGAGAAAACTCTCGTCCATTTAATAGTTTCAAACACACATCTTTGAGGGAATTTATAAATAAAAATAGGATAATTTAAATCAAGGTTCTATTTGCGCATGCAACGTAACTTTTCATCCCATTAAGATTTGTAAGTTATGTTTTAGTCCTAACTTTACATAACTTGACGTATTTACCATTATTTTAAGTGGTAAATTTACTTTTTTGTCCTTTTTAAGTGATATCATTTAATTCTTGAATTGTAGATTGAAACTATTTTCATTTATATATGCTTGACATTTAAAAAAATAAATATGATAATTCATATTTGGTGAATTAGGAAGGCAATCACCGAAATAACTTAAAGGATTTCTAAAAATACTGCAAACTTGAATTAAGAAGATAACCACTGAAATAACAAAATGAAAGGGTAGCCAATAATATTGTGAAGCAAATAACTTGAATCCAATAACTAATAACTCAAGACAAAAGGCAAATCGTGTTATAGCCGATAGCTTGAATTCGCAATCGATTTTTTTTTCAAAAATAGTTCTTGTTACGCAGCGAGTGTCATTTATTTTAACTGTGTTCCATCTTTTTGACATCCATTTAATGTGATAGTAGTTGAACACTAGAATAGATTACACGAAAATATGATCGGATGAGAAAACAATTCTAAGATAATTTCACATTTTTGTAGTATATTTTACTTTTAGATTTTCCATGGTAAATTTGTAAAAGGTAAAAATCTTGTCGAAATTCAACGGTAAATTCTCGTTATAATAATAATAATAATTTTGACGAATATGATGTTAAGATGGTAAATTTGACAATGATAAACTTGATAAGAAGATGATGAATCTATAGAACAATGAATGATAACAAATGTTTTTAACTAAATAAATTGAATTCAAATATCAATTGGAATCCGATGTCCAACTATTCAAATAAAAACAGTCTAAATTTATCATATTCTTGATTTTAAAGTTACTATATTCAGTATTTGAGCTGTATATAGTGAATTTATGATATTCAATATTTGAGGTGTATATGATAAATTTATCATATTTAGTATTTATCATTATGACAAATTTATCATATTTTTGATTTGAAATTTGCAACGATCTAAATTACCATCTTCTTAATTTCAAATTTATCACATTTAGTATTTGAACTGTATATATCATTATACTAAATTTACGATACTCAGTATTTATCATTATGGTAAATTTGGATAAATTTGAAGGGAAAAATAGTGAATTTGCTGGATATAAAATAATTTGGAGAATCAATGATTAGATATGAAATTTTGGGGAATCAATCATATTTTGATACGTAAATATCTATGGCATTGATTTGGAGAATCGCGAAATTTTCTCCAGACAATAAAATTCCGTATTTTTAGAAAATGAATTGCAGTTAGATTCAAGGATAGTGTTGAAACTTTTTGAATTTTAAGATTAAAATACAATCCAAAAAATATAATGAGATAAAAACATACATAATACGAAAATTTAAATTCCTCATAAAAATATACGTAAATTTTTTATTAATTAAAATTTTCACAGCCTGGCGGAGAGAGAGAGAGAGAGAGAGACTCGGAAGGAACTAGGAAGAGATAAAAACGAGTTTCTTCTCTCTAGTCAACCACTGCGTTGGGAGAGGCGATTTGAGTGTGAGAGAGAGAGACAGAGAGAAGAAAGAATGGTGTGGTGCGCCGCCCCGAGTTCCTTACATCTGCCGGCGATGGACGTGGGCGCACTGCGCACTCGGGCTCCTTTGGCAGTCGGCATCGGCGTGGTATCTGTGGCCGGCTTCAGCTTATGGCGATCATCGTCTTTTTCCTCGTTGCGATCGAAGAGCTTCGCTTGCTTAGGCATTTCGACTGTTGCAAGTGAGTTCCCCTATCTTCTGTAACTATGAATACGGTCTAATGACTACTGATTAATAGCTTCTAATACTTAATTTATCTCCGAAGATTGCAACTCACCCACAATGCGGAGTAGTGCAAAAAAAATGTGGGTTTTGATTTTGCAACGAAATTGTGCATTTGAGTTTTTTGTGTGGTGATTTTCAGTATTTATGAACTCTTTTATTAGAAATGGCTAGGTGTTTGAGTTCTCATGCACTTGATAGGGCAGTTTGTTGGTACTTGAAGAGACCCTTTGGATGGTGAGAAATTCGGAGAAAGGATTTGGATTTCTCACCAAAATCTCACCTTCATGTAGCAATAAAAATCCACTAGTTCTCTTCATTTCAGCCCATCGAATGGGCTGTGATTATCACCATGTGAACATAACATTTATTTACGGATGTAACTCCGGAGGGACCGACCACTATTTGAAATATAGTAAGGCGGAGGACTGTTGTTCATTGGAGCGCCGGAGTGCGGGGTTGTTCCCATCATTGAAGTCAGAGTATGGGACTGAGCCTTCCGAATGAGAGGCAAAAAAAGTGCTTGGTTTCGTTGGAAAAATCAGTCCAGGGATGCAAGATGCGCTAAACTCCATATTTTTTATGGACGGAAATGGTGGATATACTTCAATCCTACAATCCTTGGCTTGCGTTGTCAGCAACTGATCTCAATGTAGAAGTTGCATTCACCGAGATTATACGCGCCTAACAAAATCCATATTAAGCTTGCCAGCTGCTCAGTCAGCAAAGTTTCGTATGTTTTGTCTCTGTGTAAGCTCTGCACTGAGAAAATGAATTCACTTGTAATCTTTCTATAAATCCTATCTCATTCTTTTCCTTCTATATTGAGTCCAGAAACAAGATAGAGCAATTCAAGCAAGCACTTGAAGACCTAGCCAGTCATTGATTGTTGCAAAATATGTGTAAAGCATAAGCTTGAATTGAAGAAATCTATGGAATTCCTGGATTAAACAAGCTTGAATTGATAACAATGCAAAAGAATTGCACTATTGCAGAGATCACAACGGAGGTTTCTCTAATCAGGCTATGATATGATTTTTACGTTCTGGAACTGACAAGAGAATGAAGACATTGTAGAGGGAGAAGAAGTTAGTAAGAAGTAGAACGTGGGGAGGGGGCGTTGTGCCCATTCTCTCTCCGGGCACGAGAAGGAACGTCAAAATTTAAGACCGAATACATGTATGGAAGTAATAATGTAAATGCTGATGGGGCATAAATTTGCTACTCCATGGGGGAGAGGAAATAAAAGTGTATTCCTTCCTCTATGCAGAGCTTATACAAAAGAGAAAATGTAACAGACTTAGATGACTCAGCAACTGGCATGCTTAACCTGCACGCTAGGTGCAGGTGGTATCTGTGTGTTGAAATCAGTGCCGTAATGGGTTGGACTCGGAAGCAAAATCAAATTTTTACTGTTTGTTAGGACTGTCAAAAGTACAAATTACTGCCTTTGAAGGTGAATTTTCCCATAGATTTTTCTTAGAAAAGCACTTACCAAAGTGCTAATCAAATTTTATCCAATACAATTGTGCATTTGATGTAGTGCTATTTTCCATTTTCAAACTACCCAAGTCATTTGGCTTCTGATTTTCTTATTTTGATTTTGGTCATTTGCTATGTGGATGCGCCATATGTGCTTTATGTTCATTCTAGAAGCGAAGGAGGCTGTTAAAACTGAAAAGGCTCCAGCTGCATTGGGACCGTATTCTCAGGCCATCAAAGCCAATAACCTTGTTTTTGTGTCTGGTGTACTGGGTCTCATTCCAGAGGTTTGTGATTTTGCTATGTTATATTTGATTCCACAAAATTTTCATGAAATGTAGTAAAATATACCATGGCTTTATGAATGTCTTGTTACTTCTGGATTTTGGGTGCTTAAAATGCAGACAGGGAAGTTCATCTCTGAGAGTACAGAGGACCAAACAGAGCAGGTAAACTAGTACTGACATAAATTTGCAACTATTGTTGTGTGTTCCGCTGATATTTCTTGTCCTTTACTTGACGTTCACTTTGCAAAAACATATGTTAAAGAATCCAACTCGAAATCAATTAGCAATGAGTGTAGAGGTCACTCAAGCTCATATACTTGTTTTTGAGGTGATAATCAACCAACATGGAACAAGCTCTAATACTTACTAACGTGTGTGGCCCCTTTCTTGCATTTGGAGAAGTATCCATAACATAACAATCATAACAAAATAAGGTGTACTTAAGGAACAAATAACAGGATAATCAATCAAGAGTCTTGTTTAAAAGCCCAACTCTTGTACCGTATTAAAGAATGCAACTCAAAGTCAATTGGCAATGAGTGGAAAGGTCGCCTAGGTTCATATAGTAGTTTTGGAGATGATAATAAACCAACGCGGGACAAGCTTTAACAACATAATTGACTCACAGGGAACAGGATGTTTACTTCTAGCAGGAAATTCTTATGAGTCATCTAGCGCTGTAAAACAATTTAGAAGGTTGAGCTTCGTTTAATTGTTTTAGTGCCCAACGTTTAGCCATTTAAGCTGGCTTTGAATGAGTCTACACTTGTTTGTTATGTTTGGTTGATGGATAAATAAAAATTCATGATATTAATAACTTCATCAGGGCCAGATTCTTCCTCATTAGATTATCAAAGTTTGTCCTTAGTTTTTATCCAAGATTATGGTTGATATTGTACTCTCTAATCAATCACTGACTTGAGAGATACACGCTACAGATTTTGTCGAAAGATTTAGTTTGCTAGCAAAGGTAAACAAAGGCGATTACGTTGAAATTATCATGAAGACAGGCTGAAGGACGGGGGAGAAGTTGCTTACCTAAAATTAGCAGCCATGCTTTTAAGCATAAAAGAACTTGAGACCCCTCAATAGAGAGTTTGAGAGTCTGCTACCGAAGCTTTTGTTGATTTCTTATCTGTTATGGTCTTGGTAAACTCCTTATGCATATATGGAAAAGAAATCTCAAAATTTCTGCTCTAGTGTACCTTAGATACATGCTGATGATTACAACACATCTAGGCTGTTGGTAACCAATGAACTTATGTTTTACCCATCAAAGAAAAGAAATAAAAAAACAAGAAGACTCAACGCGCGATACTATACCAAAGAGTCGTCATTGGCGTCGTCAGTTTTTGCTTATGCCTTCTTCGGTTTCCAAGGTGTGAGTTGATAACCGACTGATTTGAGTGTACAAAATTTTGCAGGTCTTGAAAAATATAGGGGAGATTCTGATAGCTAGTGGTGCCAACTATTCCTCGGTAGTTAAGACAACAATCATGTATGTGTTATTCTTCTATGGGATTTGTTTGTGATTCTTACACATTGAAAGCTAAAATGTTGCTGAGACTCCTATTTCTTTTTTTTTTCTTACAGGTTGGCTGACTTGAATGACTTCAAGAAAGTGAATGAAATTTATGCTAAATGTGAGTTTTACATAAATTTGTTGTATAATCTCTGCACGCTAAGACTAGTACAAGATTCCTTCTAGTGCTCTTAACAGTCATCATGGTTGCTTCGTGTTGGATGGAAACAAGTAGAAGATGATCTATGGTGGTCTGTTCTTTAAGTATAGTTTGAGGGAGTTCAATGTTCAATGTTTAAGATTTACAGTACAGCCATAGTGGATGCACTCATAGAGAGTGTGATCGAGTTGTATGCTATTTAAGTAGTGTGCGATTCTGCTGTTCACCTATGTATTGAAACCTACATGGGCTAGCTAGATCTTCCGAGAGTTTTATTAGCTCCTAACGTATTATAATAGCATTGTAAATTTGTAACATAAGATTGAGACTGGGATCTGGTCATTTTCTTACCTGAAACTTCACCTAGCTTCGTACAGAGCCCACTAAAACAAATAATGCTCTATATGGTCGGTGCAAATTGTGCTGTGTTAAGATTCCGAACACTTGCTACTTGCACGAATGGCAATGTTCAAACAACTTTCTTCAGTGTTCAGTCTTAGATTCTGATGCATTTACTTCTGATGCATATAATGGACGGATAGTTTCTTTTCCGGATTTCTTATTGACATTGACCCAGTATCCATTTGACGTGACATGGTTATACGACTTGTGTTGCAGACTTTCCCTCACCGGCTCCCGCTCGTTCAACATATCAAGTAGCAGCATTACCTTTGAATGCAAGAATTGAAATCGAGTGCATTGCAACCCTCTGAAACCCGAAATTGATTGCTGGAGTCTGAGTAGGTAAGGTGCAAGTTCAAGGTGGCTACTCTCAGCACTGAGTTTGAAATCTGGTTAGGTCCATTTGGACTTACAAAAAACACCCAAAAAATACAAAAACTGCTAATGTGTTTGGAGATCTGTTCCCTCCATCTTAGGTCATAAGTTATTTTGTACTTTCTGTAGTGTTGGTTCCATGTGGTGGTGGAAGCTTTGTTAGTTCAAAGCCTCATTTCATGATGCCTTCATGCTGTGAAATTGGTGACTCATTTTATGGTAAAATTTGATTGAACTTTGAGCTGGCCTATTCAAATTTCTTTTCCTCATATTGTTGATTGAGTTTGATTTTGCCTTCTAATTTCTTGTGATTTTTGCTTCACTTCACCAAATTACGACCGTGGAGTCTTAAATTCAGTGGATCATTCTTTGGATTATTTGCACTGAATTATTCTGCTCTAAATTGCAAAAGAACCAATCAATGCCGATTAGCCGAAGGCAACCGGACGACACTCTAATGCTCAAGTTTGTTTATGAAATAGGTGTATCTAACTGAAAGCACTTGAGAGTGGTGTGACAAAATGTACTTTACATATAATGCTTATGGTAAATTGTATTGTTGTCGTGCCGATTGTTTTCCGTTCGGCCTGACCATCACATTGGTCATGCACCCAAAGGCAATTGCACAGTGTGCGAGCCTTGTGAATCTTTCGATTTGGCCTAAAGTTGTGGCAGATTGGTTCAAAAAGACGAATCACGATGAGCGAAGATTTGAATCTTCGATCTGATTCATGCCGAATTCAATTTGAATCTACTTATAAATTGGTCCAATGTCTTGTAAATCCGGCCCATTACAACCTAACAGTCCATGCTTAAATAGGTGCCTTTTTAAATAGAGATAGGGAATTGCAATGTCTCCTTCCATGATTTTTTTATTGTTTTGCAATAGAAATGGGGAATTGGCTTTTGAATTCCATATTTTTATTAGTACTCTTTTTGTCTTTACCAAGCATAATATTATAATGGAGTTTCTATTATTTTTTTATAAATTCACATTTCAACCAAACTCAGAACACAGTGGCACATGGTCATTCTCCAAAAGAATAGCCTACCAATAATCTATTCTAATATAGAAATAGACTATTTATTATTCTAAATTACAAAATAAAATTGTGTCACAAAAGTAATTTTAATATTGTTCTTGCAAAAATAAAAATTCACTCATTTTGAAAGTTACTTTCATAAATTGTTATGTAAAAATTTACTTTTGCCTTAACTGTGACGAGCGGTAAACTTTGAAAAGACTTCATGAACTTAATTTTTTTGAATAAGTTTTGTTCTTTTTCAGGTGTATAGTAAATTGTCCTTGTTCAATATAAAACAAAAAAATAGCCTGAAATTTACCGAAACATGGTCGAGTTTTTAATTATTCTAAGCACTAATCCGAACCCTTTTTTACTCAAACTAAAGAAGGAATTTCTCAATCAATATATTAAACTCTCAAGCAAAAAGATCTTATATTCGTAGAAAATAGCTTATGTTCGTAGAGTTTTTAATTATTCTAAGCACTAATCCGAAAATAACTTATGTCTTGTATGAGATGACTCTGATATGAGACAACAACACAAATTTGTTTCACATCTTTATCATTGTTCATAGAAGGAAAAACAAGATTGAGGGTTTGGAGGGTGTAAATGACAATCGGGTTTTGCCATTGCATTACCGCAACTATGCAGATTATTACTTGTCCTCCAACGGCTCAACAAACATGTGTTAATATTCCGTTCGGGAATTTATCTTTACTTAATTTACTAAAAGCAACACGTAAAAATTGTACGTAATATTCTGAAAAACATCGAATTATTGTTTTTACGTAATTTACTAAAAGTAACACGTAAAAATTACACATGATATTCCAAAAAACATCAAATTGTTAATCATCAAGAAGTATATGAAATTTACTTGTGTAACGACGAATGTGAAACATTACGTGATGGGATCCAAAAATACTAAATAATTATTCCTCTTATCCGTTGTAATCCCACATGTATAGTATCATAGGCTCGGATACAGAAGAGCATTTCGAAGGAGAGTGGCACCGCGAACAAGGATCAAAAGGCGCCCACCTACTATATATCTAACTATTCTCTCTCACCCACAACGCTTCCCATTGAAAGGACCCTCTTCAAACTGAAGGAATTGAAAGAGAAAAAGTAGTGGTTTTTTCTAATCTTCTCTCACCAATTTCTTTATCTTCGTATATTCTTGCGTGTCCTCATGTTCTTTCCATTTATTTGCCTTAAAGCAATCACGTTCATGGTGCATGCTCCACAGATCTAAAACCTCTTCCATTTCAACATTTACTTGCTGTAATCTATCTGGGTATTCAACCAAACGGCATATCTGTTTGATAATCGGTTCGAAATTCCACTTTTGTTTGTAGTTTCAATCTGGGTTTTGGTTCTTCTTGTGGACTCCTGCTTGTATTTGCGTACCCAGAAAGATTTCTCTTTTTCTTCGTGTTGGTAGAATTTTATGATACGTTTTGTGTGTTTCGGATTATATTCTGTTTCTCCTCAACATTTACTTGCTGTTATATATCTGGGTATTCAACTGAACGATATATCTGTTTGATAATCGGTTTGAAATTCCACTTGTATTTGTTGTTTCAATCTGGGACGGGGTTCTTCTTGTGGACTCCTGCTTGTATTTGCAAACCCAGAAAGATTTCTCTTTTTCTGTTGGTAGAATTTTGTAGCATGTTTTGTGGGTTTCCGATAATTTTCTGTTTCTCCTCTGTGTTCTGTAACCTTTCTTATGAAATCGAATGTGTTTTGACCTCGAACTTAGTTCTAGAATTGGTTCCTGAATTTTGGATTTTGTTGAGGTTCGACTCTGTGTGTCTCTCGGATCCAGACAATAGTTTTAAGTCTCTTTTTATCCAGTTCGAAGAGTCATTTAAAGACATTTCCAAATACCACTTTGTAGAGGGTGGGTATCATGCTCAATAGAACCATACTTTGCTATATCAATAGGAGAGACTCGAGAGAGAGAGAAAGAGGACAGCAAGAAGAGACCTTGTTATATATTTTGGAAATCAATCATCATGCACTTTAGGCCCTTCAAAAAGCCATGACGTAGGGTGACACGACTAGTGAAAGACTGAGCTCACTTATGCTCTCATGCTTTATACCAACCCAGGCTAGGAAGCTTTAAAGCCATACCATAGTGTTGGTAAACTCTGATTAAAAAAACATCGTGGAGCAACAAGGTTAATAGGGCGGTAGATGTCTCCACTTCGATTGCCTCAGGATGACTCCCCCTTCAGGCTCCCTTTGTCTAATCAACAAATATATTAAGATGCTTAGCTATACATGACTTGTGAAACTAGAACGAAAGGTAGAAAACAATGTAATTTGTATGGTTATTTGGATCCTTGTACAACTAGAGTCTTTAATATTATCATTTCAAATCACTATGTAAGCCATGAATCTAAACCTTAGCTATTCTCATTGAATAATGATTCCTATTAATGGTTCTTTCTTTCTTTTCCCCTTCCTTCGTTACCGTGATCTTTTTTCTAACCGTATGGGTTTTGCCGATTTTACATTTTTTAGATAGTTAGTTCTATCATCCATGCATAGGGACAATTAAATTTCAACTTTCATATAGTTTAGATCCAGTAGCCAATACAGTTGTTATGCTTTTCAGCTACATATTTATCTTCAACATGGAAGGTGCTATCGTTAGGAGGGTTATTCCGTCAGACAACAGCTGCCTTTTTAATGCTGTCGGGTAATGATTTCCATATTCTTTATATGTCCTTTTAATTTAGATGCCCGTCTTGTGAACTTAAATGTGATTCCTTTTCTGTTGTTTCTTCTTTTGCAGGTATGTTATGGACCATGACAAACATAAAGCTCCGGAGTTGAGACAGGTTATCTCCCATCCAAAACGCATATGCGGAGTAATATTAAAAGCTTATTTTTCAGTCATGATAAGTGATAGCATATGTTGTTTTTTCAAGTCCTCAATAGAGAAGTTGTCAGTCCGTGACATTTGAACTGAAATTTGATCTGAACCTATTATTACTTATGTGTACTTGGCTTTCTATGCAAGTACTAGTTTATTTTATGTTGCATGAATTTGCTGAGGCCTGATTTGATGATGAGGAATTAGCATACTGATTGGAGCCATTTACTTTGTTACTGTTCGAGCTCCTCCTTTTCAGTCAGCATAATGAATCGTGTCTCACACTCGGCTAAGGAAGAAACTAAAAAAAGCCGTTTCTATCTTATTAGTGAGGCACGTTTTTAGGAATTCCTCATATCCAAGGCAGCAGGTCCTATTGACAAAGAGAGTCCCGGTGAATGCCCTTGGTATTCTATTTACGATCAAACAAAGATTCTCTTCATTACATTTCCATTTACGATCACATCTCTTACGAATGATGCATAATTATTTTTGAATTTGACGAATAGCCGGCATCAAGGAGCTAACTGAAATAGATTCAACTTGTGGCCCATGAATCATGATATTGATGTCATATCATAACCTAACAGGTCCAACTTGACATCTGTCTCTTTTCGGTGTTTTACATTTCTTTCTATGGTAGTCGTATATTTATTTTGTTTCAAATAGAGGATTCTTCAATGTAATTACTGTTGTCTAGACTGTTGAATTGGCCCATTGGAGATTCTATAACGTGTTTGCTTAATCTTTATCTCATGTACTTTTGTCCAGCTTGAATACTAAAAAATCATTCTATAGTTACATGTACTGGTGACGACAACTTTGTTTAGATAATGTTTCTGTATCTGAATCTATATCTCGACAATCAGTTATAAAGTGATTAGGTTATTTCGGAGTGTATGTTGGTTTCCCGTTGTAGGTCACTAGAATTGGATATGTGTTGAGATTGAGGAGGTCTAGAGTGAATCGTTGGATACTTGGAATGGATTGGTAGAAATGAAGTTAAAGGTGTGTATGGCTATAACTTTTGAACCTCATAAAAGTGGTTATTGCCCAAATTGTATGGTACCATGCTATGAATGAAGATGTTCTATAGGAGAGAGAAAACAGGGGCTGTTATTGCTGCGGCATTTGTGGCTGGATCTACAGCATCTTTCCTTCCTGGCAGATGGGACCCACCTTTGAGGGAGGGCTATGACAAAACACCAGAGCTCTCACAAGTCACAACATAGTTCATACACGTTTGGGATGTGGTGCTCGTAGCCCAGTTTTACAAGTTACTTTCATTTATGTCGCAACACTAAATGCTTTTAGAAAGTTGCTAGTGGTTTGCTAGAGACAAAACTCGATATATGTGTGTGTGTATATGGGGTTGTATTATACTCTTTGTAAGGACATCATCCTTGTGTTCATACCCACTTAATTAATGTAGTAATCATGGCCTTCTTTTCTATGTTTGCTTACCATTTGTGGCCTTCTATTTTTGAAGGTTATAGCTGCAGCAGTGGCAAGTGATCCAACACAATATTCTGAAGCATTCCTTGGGAAGCCAAATGAAGAGTATTGTGCCTGGATTCTTGACCCGGAGAAGTGGGGAGGTGAGTTGTTTACTTTTATCTTATGACTGCTACCAACTTGGAATCCATGAGATA
The DNA here is from genome assembly GCA_019985065.2 of Arctostaphylos glauca. Lineage (NCBI taxonomy): Eukaryota > Viridiplantae > Streptophyta > Magnoliopsida > Ericales > Ericaceae > Arctostaphylos > Arctostaphylos glauca. The sequence goes on along the minus strand of JAHSPW020000007.1, from coordinate 30,014,198 downwards.
ATACAGTGAAGCACAACATGGTTCCATTGCAACTTCTCGCCTTGATATGCTCTATCCTTAGTGCGTTTCTTGATTTTCTCTTAATAGCCGTAACGGTGATGGGCTCCACAGAAGCGGGCGCATTTTGGTTGACCTGCTAAACATTTTGACGTGATAATATTCAAATTAAAAGTTCTCCGGATGGTGATATCTGATGTTGCATGTATTGACCGAATCATTAGCTGGTTCCATATTTGGTAGTTATGGACAATTTCGTAGAGTTCTCCAAAACAAAATTTTCGAATATAAATCCTGTGCTTTATGCTGAGAAGATAGGAATGAAGAGATTAAGCTATTCTGTAGATCGGTTTCATAATCAAGGTTGTTAGATTCCATAATTTTGTTATTTCTTCTGTTCTACTTGCAAATGAATGGAGAAAACTGGGATATATCTACTCTTTGATCATGAGTTAGAATTCTTAATGTGAGAAAATTGTGAAAGGGCCCTATTTTGGAGCTCTATATGCATCTTACATGGAGCTTTTGTTCTACTCTGATTCCAATTTAAATAACCACACTAGGGTTTTATGATGCAAAACAAAACCTAATTTCGGTTTGATTAGTTGTTGGGCTCTTCTTGCCTCGTGTAAATGTTATAAGCCACTAGTCATGTATTTTTGGTCAGCCTGGAGTTCCGCGTATATCTCTTTTTTTCATGTGAAGCAAGCATAAGGATATCATTTAGGTCTATTCTGCTAATTATTTTCTTGTACTTTATCTTGTCAAGGTGCCATTGAGCTTGCAATATTATCAGATTATTATGGACGTGAGATTGCAGCGTATGATATTCAAAACACAAGATGTGATTTGTATGGACAGGTTAGCCTTGGAACATTGGTGATGTGAATATCTTAATCATGTAAGCTGTATGAGTCGTATGACTCAAACTTGTATATTGTGATGCTGTTAACAGGAAAAAAACTATCATGAAAGGGTGATGCTAATATATGATGGGCTCCATTACGATGCTTTGGCTGTATGTTGTCTCTCTTCCTATTTTTTTCTATTTTGGTGCAGTATATTTACGTGTAACTGTGGTATCGATGTAAGGAATTAATTTTGATTATCCATATGGAAACACCATATTACTAGTATTTATGACTTAGTCTTGCCCTATATGCTACGTTGCACAGACTTGGGTGTGTGTATCGGATACAGGTGTGTATTTGAGAATTGGACATCTCAACCTTAAAAATGGAGGATATGCTGATAAAAGGATCTAAATTTAGATACGGGTACAAGTATGTGTTATATAAGTATGTTATAAATTTATAATATCTATCTTATATTGACACGAGTAGAAAAATTGGCCTACAATTCCTTTTACATGAAATTGATGGACCAAATACAAATAAGATAAACCAAATAGGCTTTAAGTATTTAGTTAGACACATGGCATGTGTATTTGCAAAGAGACCAATATAAGCCAAACAATTTGAGAAGAGAAACGCTCTTTAAATTTGATTGGACGTGATTCAAAAACTTAGTGGGCTTTAATTGATAATATAAAAACACAACAGCAGTAAATGATACATTTTTACAGCTATAAATATAAAACAAAAAATTGGTGAATCTCTTTTGACTTGGTTAACCAATGCTATGAAAGCGGTATTTCTATTCATGTGTCTCTCGGTTACGTCAAGATGGAAAGTGGTATTTTAACAGCTGTAAGAGATGCTTTGATCTGGTTTTATACAACAGTCGATCGTTCTCCTCCTCTTCTTCCTCCTCCTCCTATACTAGTACTAGGTGAACCCCCTTATCATTTACATATATCTTGTAGGATTTTACGTCTCCAGCTGAAGAAAACAGAAAGTAGTGACAAATCAACCACATGTATCCCGTTCAAACTGCCGGATCTTGTATGTATCCTCCACCCACACACATTTCGTGACACGACAGGGTTACTTCCTCCAAAATGGAGGATCCATGCAACGTAGCCTATATTTACCAGATGTCTGCGGCTGACTGTCATAACCACCCACTAGCTTTGTTACTCATTTTAACCTATGTTACATGGACTCAGATGTGGTAGGTAGTGTCTAATTATCTGTTCATCTAATTCCCATGTCCACACCAAGAAAAGTCACTCTTTGGCTGCAGAACTAACTAGGCATGTTGGAGGCATATTGCATACCCTACCGTAAGTGTCCAACACTGGTATATACGAAAAGCATGGATATTTATGTAGAAATTATAAGGAAATAAGGAATTTATGTTTTAAATAAGGTTCTGAATATAAGTGGCCGAATAATGGTTATTTACTGATCAATATGATCTTACACATTTCTACTTATTTCACCATCCATGCTTCTTTGATCTTGAATCACTTTTTAAACTAGTCTTGTGTAACAAATATCTCGCTTTATGTAATTGTCCTGAAGTGCTTGATTCCTTGTATTGGATTGCAGATGACTCCCTCTGATGGAGCTCCAGAAGAGTTTGACCAGACAATATTCCCTGTGCAAAAGGATAGGACTATTGGGCCAGTTGAAAGGCTCACTCTCAATCTCATTAAGGAACAACAAAGGTAGCTATTGCTGTTTCATTGACACCTTTTGGTAAATTTAAAATGCAAAACTGAATTATTTTATAAGATACTTTAGACCATTTGCATTTCACAATAAAAGGTGCTTTGAAGTATTTAAAATGGGAATAGCCTTGCTGTGAGAATTTCCTCGGCTAAAAAAGTAACGTGTTTCACTAGTTCCATTTGTTGTTGTTTCTCTAGGAAATAATCATCTGTCATATTCGAAATGTGGGTGTGGTATATCAAGCCTTTGTTCTTGACCTTTTCAGTGCATGCGGACATTTGAGAATTCAATTTATTGATATACTTGTGGTGTCATGTGTCTAACTATTCACAATTGGACACTACAACTAAGTTTAACTGCTTTTGTAGCCTCTTGAGCCTGTATTATTTGTAGAAAATCATGCTTTTCACAGTTTTGCTGAGCTAGATATATCTCTCTTTTTTCATTGACAAGGATTTGGCTTTCCTTGATGTTCCATGACTAATTGGTGATAACAATTTGATAAAAACATGAAAGACTTGGACAATTCTTTGCCACAACATTTTCATGTTTTGCGTTTTCTTTTTGGTGGGCCAAATAATAGCCAAATCTCTACTTTATCCTACCCACTTTTTTGATGTCATAAGCCTGACCTTATATATGCCATCACTTTTTCTTTTCAGTATTTGTCACCACAATACTCAGGCTTTTTATTTTTTATCTACACTCTTTTTAAAGTAATTTTCTCATATTATCCAAGAATACTCTATTCAAAAGTGTTTACATATCTCAATTTTAGGTGTTAACTTTCCTAATTGAGCTTGTACAACAGCCCACCTTGGAAGAGCTTCTTGCCAAGCTTGGCTTTTGTTCTTTAGTAGCTCGGCATAAACCCTAATTGAATATGTTTTCATTCACTGGTATTGCCCTTGCAAAGTGGATTCACTGGCTGGTTGCAAGGGAGCTTTAAACTACGCTTTTTGCACAGTAAAACATGTCTTGGGTTTTTCCATGTTCAGTGGTAAAGCTGATTCAAGAATGGTTTTGGGGCTAGAGTGGGTAGAGAAGATGGGGCTCTGGATTTTAATTCCACTTTACTTGATATGGCTTATTTGGAGAGAGCAGAACAGTAAGCTATTTTGATGGGTGAGGCCTATGTATAGGCTTAAGAGTTTTCTCTTTTCTAGTTTGAATAATTGGAAGTCGAGGCGGTGAAATCCTACCCGTGACCAATTTCTTAACATGATAGATATTTTTGGATTCTAGAGTTGAGTATAGTGGGATTCAGGGGTTCTTCTTTAGATTGGTTTTTAGGCTTTTTGATGTATAAGACTTTTTTGTCCTTGGCCTTCTTTTGTGTAGGGGTGGCATTTCCTTGATGCCTTCTCTTGGAAAAAGGAATCGCAGTTTTTGCTTGTTTTCTCCATTAACACTGGGGGGTTGGGTAGACAATGATTGGAGTTGCTTGAGGTTTATGACATTGGATGGCTCAATGTGTTGTGCTCTTTTTGTCCTTCTGATGAGTTGGCCTTTTTTGCGCCTAAAATCCCTATTTCTGCTACTGTTTCACACGTTTCTATTTATGTTTCTTATGGAGATACATTGCACAAATCTTCGTTTTCTATAGCATTGCTTCCATGATGTTTTCTGTTCATTCAATCGCAATCACTAAAGAGGCATTTTTAAATCGCTCTCGGTCTAAGATTTTCACTTCAAAAAGAGGAAAGGAAGAGGAAAACGGAATTAGAGTTATGGCTTTGCGAATCAAGAATGTTAAAAGTACACCCTTTTGTCTTAGAATTAGACCAATTAGTTACCTTTTTGGAATTATTAAGGCAAAAGCAAAGAGTAGTCCCCCAAGGAAATTTAATAAACAATAGGCTGCTCCAAGCTCGATCTGTTGTTCTGACAAGCAGCCCTTTCACTCGTTCCCTTGGTCTACTCCGAATTAGGGTAATAGGCTAGCTAACAGATGACAGTAGAAATTTACTTGTTATAGACCATATTTCTCTTTCATTATCATGAATCATTTTCGTTCTTCCGTGTTTTAGGAAAAGGAGTTACACCGACACTGCCAACTTCACTTTGCGATGTGGGGTTTGCCAGATTGGAGTCATCGGCCAAAAGGTTCTCTCTCACACTGATACAACTAATCTACTGCAGTCTGTTTGTTTTTTGTTAATTTTTCCAGCTGAGCTCAAAGTTGTTCATAAAAATTTGCAGGAAGCTGTGGAACATGCACAAGCAACAGGACATGTAAACTTTCAAGAATATAGATGACAGAGTTCGCGAGAACATAAATTAAACAATTTGTTTTCGATTAGCTCATCAGAACTTTAAATTGTTGATTTGTATGGTTTGGGTCAATAAGTTTTCTCATTTGATGATAGTGCAGGTGGGATCAATCAACTTTGTGTTCTTTATTATGGTGAAGAAATTGTTGCATAATGTTATTTTGTACCATTATATTAATGGGTACAAAAAAGTTTCCTTTGTTTGAGGATTTCAAAGTAGATTTTATTGGTTCTGATCTTCAGTGGCTCTATCATATGTGTCTTAAGGTGATTGTATCTACCTTGAGTTCAACTGGAAATCATGTCCATACGCCCTACTCTCATCCCAAGACTTGATAGCTAACCGTCCTTCCATTATTTTTTATTAGAGGTCCTCGCAAATAAGGAAAAACACTTATTTCATGCCAAAATCAGCCTTCAAAAGAACTTTAAAGTCTTGAGCAAAAGTTTGCAGGGCTCGAGCCAGTTTTGCGTCCTAACATGGATGACATTTGATATCATATACTCGTATGTTCTTATACGTATATTGGATAATGGCATGTTAGATCAGGTATCTCGTATCTAGTGCAGCTTGGGGAAGCCCAGGTCCAATCTACCTTTACTCCTGCATGATAGACCTCACTCAACTCTTGCATGGGGGTAGTCGTGTCCATTCTCTTTCAGGGCACAAATAGGAACATCAAAATTTAAAACCGAATATATTTACATGACATAATGACATACTAGAAAATTACGTGATTCAATTCGATAGGCTGCCTGCATAAATAGTTTATCGACCGCATAACAATTTCACCCGAGACCCTGTAACTTTTTTTAAGCAAGAAAGTAATCACAAGAACATAAAGATTTATGTGGTATACAGGCTGTGTATCTAATACATAAATAATCGAAGAATCAATATATTATAATCAATAAGGGTTACAAGCTTTTCGATCTCTTCACAATTTTGCCTCTAGTTTGTAAGTTTTTCTCACCAAAAACAAGCTTAGAAAACCATAGGACAAAATAAGGGCGCTTTTATAAATTGCGATGCGTCTGGATTTACTGAACCAGTGTCTAAACGGACTATCCAAATCTATGCGTCCTGACAGGATCGGACAGACTTCCTCGTATGTCAGCGTCCAAACGAACATGATTTCCATCCGTAATGGACTTTCCCATAATGGACCTGGCGCAGCGGTAAAGCTGCCCCATTGTGGCCTGAAGGTCGCAGGTTCGAGTCTCGAAAACAGCCTCTCTGCTTGCAGGGGTAAGGCTGCGTACATCGACCCTTCCCCAGACCCCGCATATGCGGGAGCTTCGTGCACTGGGTACGCCCTTTAATGGACTTTCCCATAAGCTAGCGTCCATACAGCTCTCAGCCCTCTGGACGATCTTTCCCTTTCTGATCCATTTCAAGCCATATCTCAACAGATATCGAAAAACCTACTCTATCTCACAATTAAGTGCAAGTATAAATGTGATGGAATATATACCTATTGTGCGTATGAAGTAAATTTTTCAATATACTTCTTTTGTGTCCGGAACATTTCTCTTTTCGCTCTACTCCATTGCTGTTTCAATCATTGACTAAGGAAAGAATAACGCATGGACTTGCCCAAAAAATTGGGCTTTCGCTTCCCAGGACTGAACAGTAGCATGAGGCCTCTCGGGGAGGAACAAAAGAATAAGACTAAAGGGTTTTGCTATCGCAGGAATATTGCGATTGAAGAGCTATCACTCAACTGCTTCGCGTATTAAGAAATTGCACCCTTTTACCTCCACATATTCGTATCATTACTTCTGGAAATAAATTAGTTTACATTAATAGTGCCGGATTTGGGTACACATGACAGTACCAATTAGCATAAGCTGCTTTATGCATCACTAACTAAGATGATGCTAAACCCTTAAAGACCAACAACAAGAAGAAGAATGATACATAGGAATATAGTACAACCAGCCTGTTTGATTAAGATCATAGGTAAGCAGAATGGAGCTCGTACAGGAGAGAGTATCTCGGAATCCTTGTGCGGTTGTAAACGAAACTACTCATTTCAAGCTGAAAAACTTGATTCACCTAAATCTTCTGCTTAAGAATCTGGCGCACTTGCATATTTTGACTCTCGAACCTCGCTTCCAAAAGCCGAGCCTTTAAACTACTCTTCTGCACCCCACGCGGCCACTCAATGCACCCTTTCATCCCTCGAGTTATGTGGGGATTCCCCGTCTCATTCCCCGTCTCAGATGAGCTCCATTGCCCCGCCAAATCTGGTGGACTAACAGTGCCTTTACCTGAACCTCTATCAGGAGAAATGCTGGCCCCACTTGAAAGCCTACTGCCATTGGAGATCCTTCCGTTCATCATCCCTTCTACTGCAATTATCTTGTAGTTATCAGAATTATTAGGGCATGATTTCCAGGTTCGAGATACAGATGGCACCTTCTTCAAATTTCTCTTTGCAAATTCACTTAGAAATTCTGCAATTGGTGTCTCCTCACGTGCATTTTCTTCCCATTCAATCTTGTTGACAGATGAGTTACTCCCCTCGGGTGAATCACTTGAGCCCTGATCATCTACATGGCTCGCAGTTTCCCACCCACTTTCATCTTCTTCCATGTCACCGATCTCATCAAAACATGAATTTGAACGTCTCTGCAGACGGTCTTCATTAAACATGTTAACTTCAGGACTCACAGTATGAACCCTGGAAGCACGACTAACGGGACTGTATCCACTACAATTTTCAATCTGTCTCCCCTCATTGGCTTCACGGCAATTGACATCTTCAAAAACAGAGAAAATATCACTTGGGTTCGGAGGCTCATACGCAAATTCCTTGATTTCTTGGATATTTACTGCGGCGGCAGCCTTTCGAAGGAATTCTGCCTTTCTGATTTCCTCCCCATGTGGGATTTCATTTCTAAAACTCAGAAAATTCTCCAAATCTGCTACTAACCTATTCATCTGACAATACTTCTCTTCCACCATCACCTTCGCATCAACCAGCTTCATCTGAACCCGCTCTTCACGCCACATCTCAGCCATCTGCAACATTTTCCTCTCTTCTTCCACATCCTCGCGGAGTTTTATGGATCCCCTCTTCAATTCTTCAACTTCAGCCTTGTCTTCACCGATCTCCTTGGCTAGCTCATTGCATACTTCCTCCAATAACTCTCTATCCTTTTTCTCTCTCTCATACTCCTGAAAATTTCGCTTTGACAGTAACTTGACATCAGCAAGCTCCTTGGCCATCTTGGAATTTACGATTTCCAACCTCTGGCGATTTTTCCTTTCCCGGTTCAAGTCAAATTTTATGTCATCGATAATTATGTGGATTTTCTCATGCTCTCTACTCCGCCATGTGGCCCTTTCCTCACTGAGTTTCTTTAAGAAGTGCTCAACTTTCTTTTTCGAAGACTGTCTCTCTGTCTCGAGCTCATGGATACGAGTTTGAGCTTGTTTAAGTTCTACCTTGATTGCAGATAATCCAGAGATAGCACTTACTTCTTGTTCAAGATGTTTTGAGTGGTCATAAATTTGTTGTACCTCATCCGATGCTACCAAGCAGATAGGGTCCCATTTTGTCGCACGCTCCATAGCAGGATTGGAAAATCGAAGTGAAGGTTCAAACTGCAAAACATGAGCATGGTTAGGATCATATGATTGGGAAATCGGAAAAGAAGGGAAAATTTTACAAATACAGTGGACGCATCAAGGAAGTTAGATATTAAGACTCTATTAAGACTGCCCTTCGACTCGTGGTTGTAACTACCGGCTCACGCATCAATGGACCATTTCATATCTTGTCACTGTTTTATTCTCCAATTTTTCAACTTTTCTTCATTATTCCTCCCAGGGGTCAAATCTATGTTACTTTGATGAACAGACAGTCAGAAAAACTCGATACAATTATCAATGTAAGAAATTATCTGACTAACTTATTTGGACAGAGACCACGAAACAATGTTACATCATACATGCAGTCCCGCTCTCGTGCAACATGCCAAGAATAATTCTTAGCTCTTATCCAGCTTCAACTTCTAGAAAAATCCTACCTCCAGCAGGCAGTTGCCACGTCACCTTGTCAAAAAATCAGTACTCTTCGTATTAAGGATCTTAAAGAAGAAAGGTACCTTGTACCCATTCCTTGGACCAGTGACTGAACGAGGACTCTGCGTTGGATCCTTCACCCCAGAACTATATGCCCTGCTATTGTGCTGACCAAGAAACGGCACCCCACTATGCCTTGCTCCATTCTGCATGCAAAGAAAAATTATTTACATAAGATTCGAAAGAACAAGAAGATTCAAAAGTGCAAAGGATTTGTGTAGAGAGTTCAAAAGTGTTTAGAAAGAGGACATGCATCCAAGAATAGAGGGGGTAGCTCGTGATGACTGTTAGGGCCTGTTTGGTTAGCATGATTAGACACTTGTTCAATCTTGTGCAATCACATTTGGCATTTTTATGTAATAAATGGTGAAAAGATTACGTATCTGTTGGACAACCAAACCCAGAAATCATGGGAAATTTAATACGCCTTGAGGATGTGGTATTGCCTATTGGTGATCAATCACTACTAGTCTGAGCAGGCTCTTTATCTTCCATTATCATATACACCCCTCGTTACAATCCAACGAACTACTAATTTAACCAATCAAATGGGGCCTTTAGATTTTAAAAGATCAATCATCTAAAAGAACGTTTCCCTGTAAATTTGGTGGACCAACATATTGAACTGGCTGTGGTACGAAATTGAAAGTAATCAGCAATAGTTCCAGAGGACCACAAGTTACTTTTTTCCTTACCAAAAATGCAACTGCTAAAAAACAAATAAGAGAAATGTCCTTAAATCAATTCTTGGAAATGGAAAGAAATCCCTTTCTTGTACTGTATCGTATCATGCAATGGAGGCCGTCAAAAAGGAAAGCCTGGAACCCGGCCAACCTGGTTGAGTGAAGACTCTAATGGAGCACAACAGTCGTGAGTTGGAAGAATGCAAGTTGTGGGTAACATTCACGCGTTGGCAATCCATTTTCAGCTGGCAACATTGTAGCCAACTGCCTCCTACTTATGGGTGTGGTTGAATGAAGAGGGCGGAACAGATCCGGTATGTATCAAAATACACCTGAAGAAACTGTTAAGACAAACTACTCAAACTGTCGGTTATCCATGGAAGAGAATTATGGAAGATTCTTGGGAAATGTTAAGCTTCCTGCATAAGGTGCTTCTCATCGCTCATTCACTCTTGAGTCTTAATGGTTTGACTAAGGCAGGCACGTCAAAGGAAGCCTTATCCCAATCAATTGAGGTCAGTGTAAATTCTTCAAACAAATTCATAGCATCTTCTATGTCACAGCAGAGCAAATTAGGTGTACGCTTGAGACCTAATTCAGATGATACGAAATTCAATTCGTATATCATCTAATCAAAACCAAAAACAAGATAGAAACAAAGACACTTTAACCAGTAAATATCTCAAATGTAAAAATACCTGAAACCCTAACCGATCGTTCTGCAGATGATACGCCTCGCCACGGAAGCCCTCGTTGACAGGAACCTCCGGTAACTGTAACCTCCACAGCACCGCCGCAAGCTCTCTCGCAGAAAACTTTCGCCCACTACTCCGACTCAGCTCCGGCGGCGACGTCTCTTCCTTACGACCAACATTTCTATGTTTGTCTCCGCCGTGAAACTTCGAGTGCAGGAGAGGCGTTTCCTGCCTGCTCCGCTTCCCTTCCGGAGCTCTGTCCCTCTTCAACCTTACTCCCGCGCCAGAACAGCTGCGGTTCCTCGATTTCCGGCGCGGTGGCTTCTGAGACTCAGTTCGAAGATCTGAATCTGGAGCAAGGTTTAGGGGTTTGGAGGAGAGAATCACGGGAAGGTCAATGTTGCCGGTTATCTTCATTGTCGGCGGCGGGATTCAGCCATTAAAGAGTCTCCGAGTGAGGTTAGAGAAAAAGTTCTCATTTTTATCTACTCTGCTGCGGCGATAGGTGTGTGTGTGTGTGCACTGTGTGGGAATATTGGTAGAGAGAGAGAGAGAGCAAGCAGCTTCAGGGAAGAGGAAGTCTAGGTTGAGTCTGGTTGACAAATTTTGTGTACATAATAATGTGTTTGTAATTATTATGTATTTTTTTATTATTTTTAAAATTTTATATAAATCAAACTGTTTTGGATATTTTTCTATTTAAATTTGTACACGAAAGTATGTGTTCTCAGCAAAAAATTCGTCGAGGAAACAAGGGATACGACCAACTATATATCACCATATGGGCCAGATTGGATGAGGTATTATTTTTAGAGGGATAATTTTTGGAGGGGGTATAAGATAAGAGGGGGTATTATTTTTGGAGGGATGACTCACATTGATGTGATATTTATAGAGGGGTATAAAAAAATAGATGATTTGGATGAGGGATTAAACAAGGGGATAAAGGGGGATAAAGAGGGATAAGAGTGGGTGGATAAGGAAAAAAACTGTTGCTCGTTTGGATGGGGAAAAAAAGAAGGGGGATAATTTTTGAAGGGGATAAAATGATCGACGTGACATGTTTAACATGGTTTGGGAGCAAAAAATGCAGGGAGATAATTTTTCACCCCTCCAAAAATAATCCCCAGGAGAGGAATAAAGGGGGATAATTTTTGGGTAGGGGGGAAGGTGCCCAAAAATAATTCAAGAGGGGAGGGATAAAGAGGGGAGGGGGTATTATCCAAGAATAATACCCCTTCTTCCTCATTACAAATACAAAATAATCTTATCCCCCTATTTTATCCTCCATCCAAATCAAGTACTATTTTATCCCCCCTTTTTTAATACTTCATCCAAACTATCTACTTTTTATTACCCCCTCTATAAATATCATATCAATGTGGGCCAACCCTTTAAAAATAATACCCCCTCTTATCTTATCCCCTCAATAACTTATCAATTTTTTTTGATTTATTGATTCATCTCGACAAGAGCTTTCAGAAAAGTTATCAATCATCGGCTAAATTTGAAAAAAGTTCAAAAAAGACAAAAATAAATAAAAAAATAGAATTTTTTTGTACTTATTCGTCGTCTTTAGTGACTTTTTTTTTAACTTTTCGACATAATTTTATACTCATTAGATTCATTTCATCAAGACGGACTAATAAATTACAAAATATTGAGATTTAAACAACAAATGCAAAAAAAAAATGAATAAAGACCAAAATAACAAATAAATAAAAACTATAGCCCAAATGGGACCTATAATCCCTTATCTAATTGGCCCCTCAAATGACTATTTTACCCTTGTAATGAATGAGCGGTGTCGGTCATTTTTTTCAAAAGTTGGGTCTATTAGGACATGTAATGAGTGTGAACATTTTTGAATAATTTAAGAGTTTTTATAATTTTGTTTTATCAATTAACAAAAAAGAGAAAAATAACAACAAAATATAAATCAATAAATATCTTAACATAATTGAAAAACTTTTTATCAAAATATTTCGAGTTCACGGTTATTCCTAAAATAATTTTTTAAGTAAACAGTAAATTTTTAGTATTTTTTCGAGAATAAAATTTGAAAAGCACGACTGAAAGAGATTCAAATAAGCGGTGTCGATCACTTTTTTTTCCTCCAAAGTTAAGCCCATTAGGACATGTGATGAGTGTGAATATTTTTGAATAATTTAAGGGTTTTTTAATTTTGTTTTACCAATTAACAAAAAAAAAATAACAACAAAATATAAATCAACAATAAAAAATTTAGTTAAAAAGAGAAAAATATAATTTAGCTCGCGTAAATTTAGTTAACAATAAAAAAGAGAAAAAGAGAAAAATTTAGTTAACAATAAAAAAGAGAAAAATATAATTTTGGGAGGGGGTGAAAATCTAAGAGGGGGTAATAATTTTTGGAGGGGATAAGAGGGGGTAATAGGGGATAAGAGGGGGTAATAATTTTTGAAGGGGGGCTTTTCCCCCATCCAAATCATGCCAAAACCCCTAATAAGGGGTGATAATTTTTGGAGGGGGGCTTTCCCCCCATCCAATCGGGCCCTATGTCTCTATAATTTTGTACGGTCTATGCCCCTCTAATCGACAATTTCTGAATTGTAGTATTGTTACGGACACATAATCGAATAAAAAAATATTTAGAATAGTATAGTATGCTTGAGGTCCGTTAAATACACGTGAGATTATATGCGTACGATGCTACGAGCATATTTATGTTCGAGTTTGTATCCGAACATTTATGTCCAAAGCAATTACAGCTTGATATCCATCGATCTTATTTCATCTAAAGAAATATCCAACTCCAGTTGGATCATAACATCTATAACTTCGCACTATCGCGTGTCAAAGTTACTCGAGTTGTCAAATTTCTCTACCTCAAATTTTGCATTCAAAAGCACCGTCGATGAGCCATTGGCATTGAAGCCAAATATGATCCGATAGATTCGAGTTTAGGTGATGACTTCGTAACAGTTTTGCAGACTTCATCTGTCGACATAATTTTCTCAATAATATGAAAAAAAAAAAGAGAACGAAGAAAAACTCTATATATAAAACTTAGGCTTTGATATCAATTTGTCATATGAAATAAATATACAACTATTCATATATATTGAGGGTCTATTTGGCGTAACTAGTTTATTGAGATTGTATAGATTATTTTGAAAATAATCTGGCCCATTTGGGCTAAATTATTCACCCAAACAATCTGGATTAATCTAGTCCAAACACAACATATACAACATATCCACAAATAATTGAGTCCAAACACTTTGAGCTAGATTATTCCCTACGGAACCCAACATAATCCAATAATCCCATAATCTAGTTACGCCAAATGGACCCTGAGAAACAAACAAACCTGGAGGGGGAGGGAGAGAGAGAGAGAGAATTAAACACACAAAAGGCAAAAATTTACATAATTTAGAATACACGAAGTAAACCTACTTCACGGACAGTTTGGACAATCAATCGAACAAGGTCTTTCAATAATCAAGAAGAATTGAATGCTCGGAGAGCTACAAAGCAAATCTCTCAAGGATATTGCTAAACTAGTGTTTGGTTGAGTGTTTTAAAAAAAATTAAAAAATATTTATGAACTATGTTTGGAAGAAAATTTTCAAATTTTGTTTGGTTTAATTGCTAATAATTGATTATCATTACATCATGTTTATTAATAATTAATGGATTAAATATCCACATTTGATGTCCTTTTGGATACCGTTTATTTGATTCACTTTTGGTCGTATTCTTTAAATTTTATTTTCAAAATTAAATTTAAAATTTATAGTTGACTTAAAAAAATATTTCGAGATTAACTACAAATTCAAAATTTAAAATAAAAAAATTTGTTAACAAAATATGTGCACAAAGCACACCAATTTTTTTTTATTTTAAACACAATACTCATTTCCATAGAAAAGAAGAGAGAGAGAGCACCTTACTCTCAATTTTTTTGCAAAACATTTACGCCAAACAATATCTCATAGTATTTTTTGCTAAAAATCGTTCCAGAAACACTCGACCGAAAATAGCCAATTGATTCTCTCTAGTACAACATGTTTTAAAATCCTAAACCACATTTTGTAGAAGGAAAAGTCTTCGTGCACAGATGGTTCAAGGGCCCCACGTGCATTCAACGGTTTCAGACGCATCTGTGTCCGGATGTGTCCGAACCGTCTGTGCACCTAACATTACTTTTTGTATAATTAATTTGAGGCCAGCACATCCAGACCAGACTTAACTATTGTCCGGATAAAAATGGTGTCGTCACAGGTCTCCAAACAAGCCTGACCACAATCCGAACAAACTTTTAAAATCTTTGGGCGTCCGAACGGACCAACCATCCAAACAAAAATTCCAGTGTGCTTCAAAAAGCAGTAAATCATGTCTGTGACTGAACCATCAGCTGACAAAGTAACTTGACATGAAATAAACTTCACTGTCACTATGTTTGAATGTTGAAGCTAATTTTCAAACATGAGACACTTTCAAAATACTGGCATCTTTTTCAATTTGAAATATGTTGTTCTCTAATTGGTCATTCGGATCAATTCATTTATATATCAAGTCTCGTAACTTTAAATTAACGGTCTGGCAAACCTCTAATGACTCCACGAATTTTTAACTGGCGGTAAAAGTCGAATTTACAAGCTTGGAAGAGTAAACATCTAATTACTGATTATCGCGCTCTCGGTTAATTAATCACCTGGGATTCTTTTTCAATGTTTGCCGTTACGACAAGAGTTAAATAGTTGTGGTTACATTGGTAGAACAGGAGACTCTGGAGACATCGAGCGACACACCATAATTACAATAACCTCAGCGTACCATTAGAGACATTTTAATCACATCTTAAACCATTGTGAAAGAATGAGGCGATCAAGAAAGTCCTCCCCCGAGCTGAAAAAGTTATTCGAAGACCTTCTCTTTGCTTTTCATTGAAAAGAAAGCGAAAGCAATACTCAACCCTAATATCAAAAACTGAAGGCTCGTGCGACGCTCGATATTAACACTCTCGAATTTGAAAACGCTAATCACAGTTTCAATGGTGTCAGGAATACGTTTGACGACAAAAACATACAAAGATAAGAACGCTTACATTTAGGGTGGGTGTCTAAGACCTTCCTACATCGTAACCTAGTCCTCCGTACTTAACATTTTTTATTCAAAAAATCTTTCTACCCGCCTAAGAAAAACTCCCAATAACGCACACCATATATACGATTTCAGCGTCCTTCAATCGATAGGTCAAAACAGCACAAAGTTTAAAGCCGCTGACAAAGAATAACAAGTTTGAATCTGTTTTTTTTTCTTTTACTAAATGAATATATTTCTTTTCAGTACGTATTTGTTTATCCTCATTGTCTTATTTTGTGGGTGATGGGCTTGACATATATACATTGTTAGACTTTTCTAGATGGTTAATTCTCTTACCTATTTATTTTTGCTATAAAAAATATATTGGTTCGAGTTCTGTCAGTTTTTCAGCATATAATTCCAAAATCGATTAGTTTGGGGTTGAATTTTTTGGTATCGATCCCGATTAAATTTATGAAAGAACTGATATTGGTTCGGGGGGATTAGTGCAGTTAGGATAATTGAGTGGACCGAAAATTTATGTAATTTGGCAACAACCCACATTGATAGTCCACAACCCATAATCCATCGAAAATTAACCGAAATAACTTTGTAAAAAAATGGGCGGCCTCCTATATTTTTGGCCATATTCATTAATTAATTTATCTCATCCTATAAAATTGAACAGCTAAAATTAATTTTCTATAAAATTAATTTTCGTATGTTGTGTATTATAATTCCGGTTCGGTTCGAACAAAAACTAGGAAACTCAAAACTGAACCGAAAAGTAAAAAAAGATGTACGATTTAACTAAAATAGACCACCACGATTTTTCAATTGGTTTCGTCAGTCCATTCGATTTCTTTTAATAATACTTTCACCCATAATTTTGATAACTCAGGATGTTCAGATCATATATACTGTTACACATACCTCGATTACACCTTAGAAAATTAATTAATCGTCTGCTAAAAGGGCACCAATTAAAGCTCTATATAAATTAATTACACAAAAATTCATAACGTTTTTTTGAGAAGTTTTAAATATAACACTTAAGATAGAATAAACCCTAAATCTCATATTTTGATGACTAGACCAACCCGTTAAATTTATCTGCAACATGATATATAATACTTGTAAGTTGTACACTCAAATTGACAGTCAGTAGCAGAAAAACAAAGACCAGACCAACATGAGATAAGTATTGGTTGAAAATTAATTGAATTGCATACCAATCATAGGTTGAATTGCTTAGGTGAGTCAAGACTCAACAACTTTTATGTATATATATATATATATATATACACACACACACACATACACATACATATACACACACTGTGTGTGTGTGTTGAACTTTGACTGTTCATGAATAATTCAACTGTTGTTCTTACAAAAAAATTAAGTTAAACGGACATCGATAGCTCAGTCGACCTGTCGATGCTTGTTTTCCTGGTCAGGCTCTCGGGCGGGCCTCTTTCTTCCGCACGCCAAAGTCATTCTCGATTGTCTCGCTTTTGTGTTCAATAAAATAATTAGTATGGTAGGTGAGGATGTCTCTCTTGTATTTTGCAGGAATGGTATTCGGGAAGTCCTCATCAATGAGCTAGGAATCCCCTTTGTCTTGTGAAAATGAACGTGTATTATTTTCAGAATATATACTTCACGATAAAATTGATTCGACTACGATGTTATGAGCATTCGATCAACTTAAATTTTTGTAGAAATATTTTACTTGACGAGCTCTTATAGTGAACGCTTTTAATCCTATTTTCAGGCTTGCGATAGGTGCTAATTTTGAGATCAACGAATGGAGCACGGACTCGGTGTTTTTATCTTTACAAAAAGTCTAAAATAAAGCACATACTTGCGCACACACTCCCATAAAGGGTGGGCTCCCACACATGCGACGTGTGTGCTCACTGGGGATGACAATTTCACCTGGTCTGTTCGGTCAAATCCGTTTCATTACCCATCTCGTTCATTCTTTTGAGAATCAGATCAGATCTGACCATGAGGCGGCAAAATTTTGAAAAATAATGAAAAATCAAATCAGAGACGGGTCTGTGTACGTCCGTTTCGATCCCGACCCAATCTCTGTTCTATTCTTATATGCACAAAGTATAGGTATATATGTACTTCTATTCTCATAATCATATATTTTTACAAATTATTATTTTATTGACATTATGAAAAGGTTAAATAAAATTAATTTTCATTTTTTTATCTTTAATTTTTTTTGGAGTGGGAAGAAATCCTTGATCCCCATTTGAGATAGGATAGAGTAGGGCTGCAAACGAACCGAGCCGTTCATGAGCTCGGCTCGATTCGGCTCGTTTAGTTAACAAGTCGAGTTCGAACTCAAGTTTTAGGCTCGTTTTGTAAACGAGCTGAGTTTGACTGTCTAAAGCGTGGCTCGGCTCGTTTACAAACAAATCGAGCTCGAGCTCAAATTTTAAGCTCGTTAGTTAACAAATCAAGCTCGAGCACTCCAAAGCTTAACGCGGCTCGTTTGCAATCCTAGGATAGAGTTTGTATGTTATTTTTCGTTCGAGGGACAAGGGAATGAGTACAAATATTAAGTTCAAAAATCAAAATAAAAAATAATCAAATTCATTTCTTATTGCTATTCTCACGCATCACTGTTTTCTTGACTTGTTTATGATTTCTTGAAAAGTCAACCTAATATGACAAGTTTCTCATATTATTTTATTGTCTTCTAAAAATTCTTTGCTTCCTCTATGAGATTATGGCCCTATTTGGCGTAACTGGATTTTTCAGATTGTATAGATTATTGAGCAAATAATCTAGCCCCATTTGGGCTAAATTATATACCCAAAAAATCTGGATTAATCTAGCCCAAACACAACATAATTTTACATATCCACAAATAATTTAGTCCAAACACTTTGAGCTAGATTATTCCCTCCGGCACCCAGCATAATCCAACAATCCAATAATCCCATAATCTAGTTACGCCAAATGGACCCTATGTTAGTTGAATTTCTATATGAATATTTTTATATTATGTTATTTATATTTCAAAATAAAATAATGAATTTTCTATGTATTGGAAAGTATTTTTATATTTTAGTGATCTTTTGGGCTGTTAAAACTTGAAGGTCGAGTAGGTGCCAACTTGGACTCCACTCGCGAAACCAAAAGCCAAACACTTTTTGAGTTTTTCTTTTATTAACTCCGAGTGTCCGAACCAATTTACGTGAGTACTTTTTCCGTTACGCCAAAAATATAATCATCGAAAAACTTCGATAGGACTGCAAATGGACTGAGCCGTTTGTGAGCTCGGCTCGACTCGACTCTGTTCGTTTAGTTAACAAGCCGAGCTCGAGCTCGAGTTTTAAGCTCGTTTACAAAACGAGCCGAGCTTGAGTTCCAAAAGCTCGGCTCGACTTGTTTAAAGAGACTTTTTAAGTAAATGAACTTAGTTTGACTTGATTGTTTTAGTTAACAAGTCGAGCTAGAGCACTCCAAAGCTCAGCTCGACTCAATTCTTTTGCAGCTCTAGACCTCAACAACACCAGTTTTCTCCTGAAATCATCATCTTTTACCAACGTAAGTGATCCTCGTAACGGGATATTTTAACGATTGGCCCTCTAAGATTATGATCATTGAAATGAAGGAATATTTTGATACGTACCAACTTGACCTTGTTGCTATTGTCAACAAATCAACAAATCCAAAGTTATGGTGGTTAGCTCTCATTTTCCTGGTCAAAAAACAATGTCAATCAAAAGCCAAACACTTCTTTAGTTACAACGGATATACAACGTCCATCTACCTTAATTAACCATTTCACGAAGTATGTGTTCAGATAGTCCAAAGTCGAGATAGTTAGCTCTCACTATTCTGATCAAAAGACTATAGGGAGGAGTGTAAATGCACTATTCCACGGTAGGAATTACAACTTTCGATGAATTCGTCATCGATCACTCAACGAATGAACTTTGCTTATATCTTTGTTTTGATGATCGACCAATCAAAAAGCAAATCTATACACACAATTCTCATGCACATATCTGAATACATATGTCCGAAATCTTCATTGTACACGAAGCCTAGTTTATCTTGAATGGCCCTACATATATCGTGTTGAAATAAAATAATGGGCTTAACTCATCTAAAAAAAATGCATTTAGAGAAGAGAGTTGACTAAGGCTTATAAGCAGTAAAAGATGAACCAACTTAGGCGATGTAGAACTTTGTTAACACCTTGCCTCACGCGAAGCGTGAAAGAAAAGAGAACGAAAAATTAATAGAGAGAAGACCACACATGATAGGCCTAATTAGTCTGGCTCTGATACTATTTTGAAATGAAATTATGGGTCTAACTCATCTAAAAAGACACATTTAGAGAAGAAGGTTGTATAAAGCTAATAAGCAGTGGATGAAGGAGCAATCTAGACGACATAAAATTTTGATCATACGTCGAATGATTTTAAATATATTTGTATTTGAATTTGTGTATGATAAATTGAGACAAGAGAGTCTGACGTGTATTACGCATAGCAATACGTGTTGTGCATCAAAATAACGTTATTTTAACACGCATCATACTCTACTGCGTACACTGCACAGTAGAATCCTCAGTTCCAATATACTGTGTGTTAACTCGGTGTTAGATATTTGGTAAGGAACAAGTACGGAGTAGAAAATGGTGGAGATTGGATAAAGTCATGATGACTTGGTTGATTCTCAATGATATGATATAATAAGGGTCTGTGTAATTGAGACAATTCACGTGGTGGGGACACAGGTGGGGCACTACACGACTCTCTCTCTCTCTCTCCCTCTCTCTCTCTGTATATATACATATATATATGCATATATATAAAAGTGAATGTCCATAAGGGGAGACAGATTCCCTTGGAGGAGCCACGTTCACACCTACTTTAATGTGTAAGATTCGACTCTATATACCCTTTCACACCTAAGCCGGCGGCTTATTAGCTTTCCTATCATCATTCGGCTTCTCTTCGCACTCTATCGGCCATTATTTTTATTTTTTTAACTCAGAGCGTCTCGGACACCATACACGCACTTTTATTAAATTTGAGACGACTAATTTTATTGCCCACTAACAAGAAGTCCAATTAAAATTAGAGCAATATCATATATAAATTGATCCCGTGCGAATTAATAGTATCCGAGATGTTTCAAATATAAGACATTAGTAAGGAACAAACCCGCACGTCAGATCGAAAAACTTATTTTGAACAACATCATAATTTACATGCTAAAATGATATTATTTTATAGCCCCAAAAACTGCTCGAGCAATATCCAAACGTTTGGACGATTCTTTTGACGTCAAAATAGCACCATTTTTGCGATCAACGTGTTATATTGTCCGTTGTGCATAGCATGATTCTTAATTTCCTAAAATCTTAAACCTTCACTACCGGGACAACTTTTTAGGATTAAAACCCATGCTATATACACAATAATGATAACAAATGAAATAGAGCGAATCATATGCAGATTTGACCATGTACCTTTGGATTTCCGAACTTGATATACACCTCCATCTCCGTCTCGTTGACCGAAAAAAATAATCTCCATCTTCGCTTTGCCCCCAAAAATTTCAAGACGTAAATGTTTTTTTTGATAAAATAATTAAATAAAAAATGGGCACAAAAATTAAAGCAGAGATTGGATCGGATCAGATATACATGGATTTGTCTCCGATTTGATCTCCGAATTTTTTATAAATCTTTACCTGTAAATCTAATCGTATCTCGGGAAAAAAATTTAAACTCCAATCTAAATGAAACGAATAACGGAGCTAATTAAATCGGGCACGATGAAATTGATATATATCTAGGAACTAGCATGCCAAGAAGCCGAGCCGAGCCACCAACTATACATGCAGCAACTACTAAGGTGGCTTTTGTCGTCATCACGTGGCTTTTGTCGTCATCACATGGCTGGATCTGAGACCCGCAACCGAAATAGGTGGGGCGGACGTACGTGATTTAAATTTAGGTCAAACCAATCACCCACCACGTAGGCACAACCCCCTATGTAATATCTAGTCCCCAAGAAAAATTATCCAGTGCTTCTCGAGCATAATCAAGTGACGTCTAATTATCGTAAAATATTATAGAAAATCTATACTAAAGTATATAAAAACTCGATTTGGTTGTGTGATGATTAAGAATTTTAAAATGCCAGGAAGGGTAGCCATATTATGCTGCAAGACCGATGCTCAGGTGTACAAGTATGGGAGGGAACAGAATTAGATACCCGGTAGTTCATGGCGTAAACGACGAGTGTCACCCTTGGTCTACAAGTATCAAGGATTCAGCTACCGCGTGAAACACTTCAAATAGGAGAGTCCGATCGCAAAACCAAAACTCAAAAGAACCAGAGCAATCAAGTGATGTTTCAAAACTCTTAATCTCTATAAAATTATACAAAATTTAAACAAATGAATGTTCGTCCTTGATCTATGCGGATCAGGAGCCCAACTAAGGCATTAAAAATTATGCTCAGAGAGTACGATTGCAAGATCGAAATTCAAAAGAATTGGAGCATAATTAAAATAATACAAAAATTACACTAACATGTATAAACTTAACTTGATTGTGTGATGATTAAAAATCTTAAAATACTAGTTAATTGAAATGCAGGGAGGATCGTGTAATTAAACTTTAAGTTTGACTTTTGGATGAGAAAGCATGGGGAGCAAACGCGGTTAGATATCCCAATAGTCAATGACGTAAACGATGAGTTATTCGTCTTTGGTCTATAAGCCCAACTGAAGCACGGAACACTACACCTAGGGAGTACGATCGCAAAACCAAAAGTCAAACAAATAGAAACATCATCAAACAACGATGTTAATTTTAAAATCCTTAGTCTTTACAAAATTATACTAAAATATATGAACTCGACTCATCGTGTGATGATTAAGAATCTCAAAATGCCAATTAATCACGCTGCAAGAAGGACGACCATGTAATTATGCTTCGAGACTCAAATTCTCTACAATGTAAACTTGAATTTGCTAGAATTAGTCGCACCTCAAAATTTCGACAATCAATAAACGCCCTTTGCTAGAAGGCAATTAAGGATTGGCGTGATTAAGTAAACCTATATACACTCCATTGGTGTGGAAATAAAAAAACGATACCCCGCCACAACAAGATAAGTTCAATCGACGAATCATTTTTTGCTGACAGAGTTCTTATTTGTTTAAGACTTTTTTCTATAAGAGTTTAACGCACCTGAACCGTTATAAATATTTTAACGCGGTCGATTTTACACGAATTATTCTCTGCAGTCTAAATTCAAACTGCACCCGAATGGTTTCAAGAACACTCAATAACTCCCCTCGTCCCAATCCATATTTATCTCTGACCCCTTCAGTATTAGATTTTGACCCAATCCACCAGCCCCTACCCTCTCACTCTCTCTCTCTCTCCAATTTAATCAACCCTTCTCTCTCCACCTCCCTCTCGCCTATATATACGACAAACCTCACCATTTCTTTCTCTCTCCCCTCTCACCAATTTAATCCCTCCCTCCCTTTCTCTTTCTCTTTCTCTCTCTCTCTCTCTCCACCTATACATACATATATACCACAAACCTCACCATTTGCCAGATCTTGTTCTCTCTTTATACACATACGAAACTATAATAAAATGGGAAACTGTATAAGAAAAGAATCACAAGTGCAATGGGCCGGCGAAGACTGGGATTCTCCGGCATCGGAAACCCATTTTTCCGGCGAGGAGAGTCTGTTGGGAGACAACGCCAAAGGGGTTTCTTCTCCCTTTTCTCCTTCTGCAACACCCACGTCAGCAGCAGCAGCAGCAACAGAGGTGAAGATCAAGATAACGAAGAAGCAGTTGGAGGAGTTATTGGGTAAGATGGAGATGCAGGGGTTGACGATGCAGCAGCTGTTGGCTCAGCTTATGAACGCTAGTGATCATTTTGAGGACCACCGGAAATCGTGGAGGCCGGCCCTACAGAGTATCCCTGAGATCAACTGAGTTAACTCAGCTCTGGGGGTTAATTGAAGATGGAAGGAGATCCATATATAGATGGAATTTTCCTCCCTCCCTTCTTCAATTTGTTTTTTGTATTTATTTTTTTAGATTTTTTTAAATTTCTTGTTGTCATGTAAATTTGTTTTTTGAACTAGGGTTTTGGTCTCATGTAAAAATTCTTTTTCTATCTTAGAATTGAAGAACTTGCTATTAAGTATGAAATGATTGATGATCTATGATCTATGGGTGCCCTTTTGAATTAAAGTACAAAAAAATTGGCGTGGCTTGCTTTACGAGTGATTTTAGTGATTCTACTCTGCAAGACGAACTTGGACATAATTGAATTCACGTGGTACATTTGAACTTCAAGGTACGGCCATGTGTTGGTTATGAAGTGAAGTTAACTTGGACGATGGATCATTTCTGTCTCGTTGAATGTCGTCAGACTAAACGGGGTTAGGTTATTTTTTCGTGTCTTACTGCTTTCGCTCAACAGATATAGATAAGACGAGAATTTTAATTCTAATAAAAATAACTAAATTTTATTATTTAAGATAGAATTAAAAGAAGATTTTGAATAACAACAAAAAATAAATAAATGGGTTAGACAACAAAAAGAGAGAGGGAGGGAGAGAGAGAAAGTTAGTTGGAAAATAAGTAGGGGATGAATAATGGGTCCATTTGGCCTGTGGTTATTATTGGATTATTCATTGTTTAGTTTTTTGTCCTTATTTGAAATTTTTTTTAATTTTTTGTTTTTCATCAATTTTTTGATGATTGTTGGTTCGTCTCGACAAGAGCTTTCAGAAAAGTTATCAATCATCGGCTACATTTGAAAAAAGTTCAGAAAAGACAAAAAAAAATAAGTCAAAAACAGCGTCCGTGTTGGCTTATTTTCGTCTTTTTTTTTAACTTTTGGACATAATTTTATACTTTTTAGATTCCTTTCGTCGATACGAACCAATAATCCACGAAAAAATGACATAAAAATAACAAATACAAAAAAAATTTGAATAAAGACAAAAAATAAGTCAAAAAAAAAATTTGGCCAAATAGGGCATGAAGTAATGTTTTGTTTTTTGTTTTAAGAAAAAATGAGAGAAATGCAATATACACTTATTTAATATATAATAAAATAAAACAAACAAAAATTTATTGTTTTATCGGTGCAATAAAAAATATGGTCATCCTTCAGTCCCTCGAAGATAAATGGTAAACTCAATCGGTGTTTCAAGAGGAGTTGTCAAATTATTTTGATGAACTGTCACTAAATTAAAATACGGTGGTTCGAATCACTTCTCGGAGCATAATTGTGCTTAAAGCTAATTGCCCGATACGTACAAGCTACATAGCTTAGGTGGATGGCTAAGAAGACCTCCTTCTAACAAAAATTTGATATTCAAAATAAACCGTTCTTTAAATGCTCTTTTTCTTACTTTTCATCCTATAGATATGTTCGGTGGGAATAAAAAACTATTTAAATTGTTAAAGTCTTGATGGATAATTTTAGAATTATTAAATAAGGGGATTGCTTTTATTATATATATTCGTAATATTAAATTACACTCCTTATTTTATTATTCATATGTTGAGTTATGGACACACCTTTAAATTTTGTTGAGTTGAGTAAAAACTAATTTTTAAAATACCAGTTTTTTTCTTAATAGTAATAAATAAGTTGTTTCAATCAAACGTTTTACTTTTAAATTGAAATGATATTTTATTCGGAATGTCGAGTAATGAGATAACAATGTTGACGTGACAACTTATCATCTTGCCAGATGCAATTGACATGGATTATGTCCCCTAGGGTTTGGTCCAATTGAAAAGGTTAGAAACATATTATTCCGAGCTTCGGGTACAAATATATTTTGAACTATTAGATATAAGTAAATCTTATATTATTTTTTAGGGTCTCGTGTGTATTTAACGGTTGTGAACACATCCGTGTACAAATATGTGCACGAATAATATGTTTCTAGATTTATTCATAATTTTGTAGTCTACTTTTTCATGATGAGGGAGCTGATTCGATTTCCATAGAGAGAATGTGGACCATTGTAGCAATCTAACATAATAACGCTACTTATGAAAGAAAAAATTACATGCATAAAGTGTTAAAAAATTAAAAGGTTGTGAATGAATTTGAAAACTAAAAAGTTTTCTACCGTTTTTGTAACGACCCGTCCTCGCTTTGTACAATATTGTCCGTTTTGATTGTCCAAATTTCATGGACTTCCCAATAAGTCACCCATCCTTAGATTACTCCAAGATGAACACGCTTAACTGTGAAGTTCAATGGGTTTTGATACCCTCAAGGCTTTAAAAAGCCTTGTATAAGGAAAATTCATAATTTTATAAATACCACCGAACTTACATCCACCAAGCGATGTGGGACTTTTGACCACCCATCCGGACATCCTACTGAGACTCATCTCCCAAATCCCGACCTCGCAGCTAGCACCACGACTTGGCTGGGGTGTCACAATTTTACGGCTTAAGAGTCTTCTATTGATGTTCATAATCCAAAGTCTTAGCGGTTGTGGATTTGAAAAGTTATTTATGTGTATAAAAGTATAATCTCGTCGTGGTTTTTGGATACCAGATTTTTGTACCCGATAGTTTTGTAGTCTATTTCTTATGGTGAGGAACATGATTCGATTTTTGTATAGAGGATGTTGACCTTTTCCATATGAAAGAAAAAATGACATGCATAATGTGTTGAAATTTTCAAATGATGTGAATGAATTTTAGACATCGAAAGATCTAAGTCATTTTGCAATTCAAGAGACCATTGATGTTGATAGCACTGAGGTCTCAATGGTTGTAAAATTAAAAAGTCTATTTATGTGTATAAAAGTACAATCTTGTCATGGTATTTGAACACCAAATTTCCGTAGTCTACAAGCTTGTTATGTTTTCGTGTTCTTTGTGCAAGGGATAGTGGAAGAAACATGTGCAATGATAAGTGTCAGGTGAGCTTTCAAGGGATGATGGACGCAAAGGAATGCTAGGTATTTTATTCTTGTTAGAAAAATTATGTATATTTTTTGTGTTACCGTGATATAAACACTGAAATCAAAAATAATGAAATCATAAAAAGACAGAACATGAATATCGAACGAAAATGATCAAATCTAGTATTAGACACTATGTCCTCAAGACAAATTACGCATCGCTACAGTGCTCACGATTTGATAGGCGCATGTCGCCTATGATAAAATGATCAAATCTCACTGAAACAGCACTACAATCAATGGCTATAGCGAATCAAATAATGTTATTGTATTACGTAAAGAATAGATGCAAAATAAATACAAAACTCTATTAATTATACAATATTCGATAAAAAAAATAAAAAGGATATAGAGTAGTATGGTAAGTCTCGCCTGCTTCCTTTGTCGTCCCCGGGGATTTCATTGAAAAATTAAAAACCATGCTTTTTTTAGTCTTCAATAAACATATTTATTTTTGCAATAAAATGGAAAAGTAATAAGAAAACAAATCCTGCTTTCAATTTTTATAATTCTCCAAAGCGCGCCAATTTTTTCCTCATGGAGCAAAAATACCAAAAAATCACACATACACACACACATATACACATACGGCCTTCGACTTCTCCACATTCTCAATCTCTCTCTGCATTTCCATGGCTGAATTCGAACCTCCATCCTTCTCTTTAGGGCTCGATTTCGACCTAGATTCCGAGCCCCAAACCACCGTGAGAGAAGACCCTTCTTTTTCCAAACAATCTTCGAGCAATCCGAGCTTTCGCCTAATCGAAGACGACGATGATTTTGAGATTCAGGAGCCACCTCGAACCCTCAAGCGTCTACGGCGCGGGCCTGCATCCGAGCCATTGGCGGCTCAGAAGATTGAGTCGGTGGAGATGTTTGGTAATGTCGATGATGAGATTGAGGATTTTTCTTCTCAGGAGGATCGGCATCCTGGTAAAATTAGGGTGTTGTGAAAAAAATTTCGATTTTGGTTTTCCGTCGAGTTTAGATTTTCTTCCAATAACTTGCTTGGTTCCCAGGAAAATTAGGGTAAACAAAACAACTGAGATATTGAAGTTAGGGTTTGTTGTTTTAATGTAATTGTAGTATGGATATTGAAGAATTCAGCTAGTTTGAGAATGAAGATATCGATTTTGGCAACAATTCACATGCTTATAAAGCTGATTTCAAAATGGAGCTTCTTAAAATTTAGTTTAGTAGTGGGTTACTTGATTCCTTGCAAGAGGTAGTAGCATAGCTGGGACCCATGTTTTCCCGGTTTACCTTTTCCCGTTGAATGATCCTGAAAGGCAAGGACAGTCACCCCAATTACTGAACCAGGATGCTCACCTGTTTAAGAGCCGGTTACATGTCATATTATTATGCTAGTGACCTTGTTGATCACTATCCTTTTCCCTTCATCATTGAAGTTCTAGTCCCGCTCACCTTCCTTTTCGAGATCCATAACCCATTTGAAAAAAAATTAACTTATTTTTTGGACAATAAGCCAGGGGACAGCTTCTGAGACAAAATGGGCCATAAGTCGTGGTATTTAAGCCGCTTCAAACACCCCTTATGAGAAGTATTCATGGCCAACCATCTTGCACTCCGAACCTGTGTCCCAAAATCTAAGTGGTGTTTTTACAGAATTGAAGACTTTAAACATCCAAAAGAGAGAACCACCGGGGCTCCTTGTGGTAATCTCAAATGCCCAAAAGAAACAACTGCATCCTTATGAGATATGTTCAGTACGTGCTAAAGCTACTAGAGGAGATGCACCTGTATTGCACTGGAATTTGAAATCGGAGATTGGGATATTATACAGCGGACATAGACTTGATAAGCAAGATTTCACTGTTGTTGGGCGGGGGGAATGGGGTTCATATAGCATTTATGATTAGTTTTTATTTAGAATCTCTTCTATTGGAAGTACTTACGGAGTGTTGGGGCTGCAACAACCAAGCTGCCCTTACATTACCAGCTTAGCTTGGAGTAATATTTTGGATCTTATAGTGTTGCAAGTTGTTGCAGAGATCAAAATGAAACCCTTGCTCAGCTGCAAGTAATATTCTCGTTGTAGTTCAAGTTGGAGACTTTTCTCAACCTAGCCTCCCTTAGGTTTTTCAGAACCATGAACAGGAAAAGGTGCCGTGCATTTTAGTGCTGTTCTTTCTTAGAGTTGCATGATTTGTTGTATTTGAAATAAAAAATTCAACTATTTTGCCATGATTGTCCTTGGATTTTGGGTCGTAGGGTGGGGCAAGATGTCATAACTTTGACACGGTTTGCATGAAAGAGGGAGTAGAAAATGGTGCTGGCTGCAATTTCTGAAGTGGGGTTGCATGTTTATACCTGCAGTATTTTTTGTTTGCGATGTCAATTCTGCACAAGCATCATCTGCTTGACTTTTTGGGTGTCGATCACTTAGGATTGCACCCTGATGTGATTAGTTCTTCCCTAGCTTGGTAAAGTGCCTGTTCTTGGGGCATGGTCTTGGACGAGCCACGTTATAATGTTTCTTGTGAGGGGATTTAGGTGTCAAGCTCGGATACTGTATTTTAAGTTACTGAAAGACGTCCAAATAGGTAGAGTAAAACTTGTTCATCATGTTTCATTTGATGCTCCTAGGCAACTGTTTCTTTGATTAGTACCGGATGCTGTATTCATTGCTATGGTTGCCTTTCAAGTAAGATCTTGTAATTCAAAGTTTTCAAGCTGCATGTTTTCTTAGTTTATAATGTCTATCCTGTTATATTTTGTATCTCCATTATTTTTGCTACCCTATTTACTTCTGTAATTGATAACTTGTTGATTCACAAGTTCCAATTGGAGAGCATCGTGCCATCTATTTCTACCTTTTGCTCTATTTTTCATGTTTTTTGTTATTTTGTTTTCTTTCTTATTCTTTGCAGAAAAGGACCATTCATCAATGGCTTACCAGTCTGGATGTAGCAGTTCAAAGTTTCCATTGCATGGACATGGCGCTTTGACCAAGCAGTTAGCAAGCCAGAGGCAGGTGACTAAAAGGAAAAAGGCTTCAAGTACCCCAGTATCTGCAAGTTTGGGGACGAGTAGTGATGTACCATTGTTTCCAAAGTTAACCGTCAGTCCCCTTAGAAGGTTCCAGTTGATCGATTCGGATTCCGATGATGCTTCTGTTAGTGAAGATGCAAACAGAGAGGCCACTAATGTTGATTCGTCTATGAAGGAGAAACAATACAACCATGGTCCAACTACGAGTGAACAGAAGAGAGCAAAAGCGTCAGTGAGTGTGTCCCAAACAGAGGATTTATGGCAAGATTTCTATACAGAGAAGAGTATCCACGTCCCAACTCCTGCTCTGGATGAGTTCTGTGAAGAGTATTTCAGATCTGTGAAGCAGAAGAATGAAGATTTTATTCCCAGGCATGATAAATGTAAAAGTGACAATAAACGCAGTAGCCAAACCTCTAATATCATGTACAATGATGAGCACCAGTTGGGAGATCCTATCCCCCCTTCTCATCGATATTTTCTCCACAATGATCCAAGGATCCAGAAATTGGTCAGTAGTCGCTTATCCTACTTTTTCCCCCTGGGTGCTATACACAACAGTGCACATACGCATTCCATCTCATCTGTTATTGATTACAGGTACTGGGTTTTACTCTCACTCCAGTTTATCTGTACTATTTTGCTTAAGTTTTTAACTGGGTTTCTAAGCGGCTATACTTTTTTTTGGTCTTTTCAGGAGTCAATTTAGCCACGGTGAAGGTTCTAAACAGCAAGCAGCTGGGACAACCCATGCTGAGACAAGCTCAAGAAGGGGCAGAAAGAACTTGAGAAAATCAAGTGCTGAAGAGTTATCACAGGGATCTGAAAGTTGGGTGACTCCCAAAAGCAGCAGGGGCATTCCAAAAGATGCTGGACAAAGAAGGGTTCATGCAGTTGGTCAATCCGGTGGTCATTGGTACACAGGTCCTGATGGCAAGAGAGTAAGTTCACTGTCTTTTTACCTTTTAACAAGGTGTCTATTGATGCTCATGATAAGATGTTGAGAGTGATCTGGAGTTCCCCAGAAAAGAAACGTGTCTTTTAATACCTGCAGCATTCAAACGTCATTCGAAATGCATCAGCCCCCGCTTAGTCCAGATTTTAAAATTATCAATCTCTGGTTGTGTTAGTCACTTCCCACTAAATTGTTTCCTAGCTTTTGTCTCTTAGTGTTGGTGTACGCTCATCCAATTTGTTCATTTTCGTCGCGCGTGAATTGACAACATCTTGTGAAACCCGCGCTAAATGCGCTGCTATCTTCTTCTCTACAAATTTTGAGTGATAGTGCAATAACTTTTTCCAAGGAGAGCTAATGCTTGTTGAGTATTTGGTTCGACACTGCTTCACGGCCACAGGAGCTACGATCTGTGACCAGGATGAAGCTTGGGCGAAACTAAGTTGCCTACAGAAAAGCTTTTTATACTCTATTTTAGAGCAACGTGACAAACAAATGTGGCACTTGCTTAACTTCATTGAGAAGAATTCTATTGGTCTGAATGTCGAATTTCATTCTGGTGCCGCCTAAGGGCTTCTGCATGTCCTTTCTGTGTTGCTGTTCATTTGTAGATAATTTTTCTGGGTGCTTGATTTTAATTTTCTTGGCTCTTCATCACAATGGTCATTTCACTAATCCCATTTGATACTCTTTTTCAGGTTTACGTCTCTAAGAAAGGACAAGAGTTGACTGGTCGAATTGCTTACATGCATTACCAGAAGGTACTTTGTGTTTTTTCTGACTCTGAATAATTGTGCACCCTTGTTGCTGTTTAATTAGTGCACTTGATTTTTTTATTAACCCTTTCAAAAGAGAGAAGATCTGGTCAATCTGAAACAATAAAGAATAAAAGCTTAATGATGGTGTGCAATATCGGTCAACCATAGACCCCAAGATTGTTGGATCTAATCCTCCCTGGAAAGTCAGCCTATTTGTTTTTGTCCATTATTAGTTTCAGGCATATAAATATTATGTATCCAACAACTTTGATAGGTTAATACGAGTTGATCCCTGGATGGTTGAATTGGCAACATATAAACAATATAGACGTCAAGTTTGCACAAACTACTTAATTGGTAATCGGTAACATGGACCAGAACCATGATTTGAGGTCAAGGAGCTTAAATAAAATGCTTTATTGTTTTGTACCCTATTCTCTTCCCTTAATATATTACTTTGATGTTAAGGTTTTTTCCCCTCTAGATAATTGTTGATGTCAAGTTGTTTCGTCTGGATTATCATACAAATTATGATTCCATTTACAAAGACAAACAATATTTCAAGTTTGAACAACCATTTGATTGGTTAATCGCTAACATTAGTCAAATCATCAGGGAACTCAGATCTCGCATCAGATTCACTTTTTCCGATTGATTGTTGACATCAGATCCCCAATTGAAATGATTGAGAGCGTTTCCTATAGATGAAAGGGACTTCAACTATTGAAAGGGAAATGTTTACTTCATTTGAAAATAATTATACTTTACGGAACCATTCAATTGGAATTGAAATTTTATGTTCTTCTCTAGATTTATTACAGCCTCAGGGATTTCCTAATAGCGCTGCTTTTATTTTTTTATTAAGAACGGTGTATGTAGTTTGATATTTTGCAATTTTTTGTGTAGATTTTTTTTTTTTTGCATTTTCTAGTTCGTCTTTAATGAGAAGAATATGTCATTTTCAAACTTTTTTTTTTTGTCTTTATTGAACTTTTTGGAACTTCTAGGCGTAATTTTTTATTTTTTAGATTCGTTTGGTCAGGACGAATGATTGATCTAAAAAAATTGATGCAATTAATGAAAATTCAAGAAAATATAGCAAAAGAAGACTTGACATTAGTAGCGTGAATTTGCTTAAAAAGAGCATTCTATCCTCCATGGACCTTGTGCATCAACGATAAATCACCTAAGGTTTGCAGTTGTGTATCTTGGTGGTCAAGGTTGACTTAGTAGTTTGCTTCTTCTCAAGGTTTTAAGTTCAAAACCTCTTAAGTGCTATCAATTCTCATAGGTCATTCCATACAGCCGCTTTACTCTGGCTTTAATTGGACTCCCTATTAGTGGACAGTGATATTAGTCCCCCGGATATTAGTCGAGACATGCGTAAGTTGGCCTAGATACTGAGTTATCAAAAAGATTTGCAGTTGTATATCTAATGTTTGTTTTTGCTGCGGCAGGAGAGTGGATCTGGCTTTAAAAAGTCAAGAAAGAAAACTACTGCAAACAATACTTCTCAGAAAAAGAAAACTGCTGCAAAGAATACTTCTCAGAAAAAGAAACCTGCTGGCAAGAGGAAATCTGCTGCCAAGAAGAAATAGCAGGACATGGGGGTTGCCTGTCCTCGGAGTGGGAGGTCTTACCTCTTTCAATATCAGATGATCTAGGGTCTCGGAGTTACCTATTTCCAAGTAATGCACAGATTGGATACCTAGAAAGCCAGATCGGGCCAACCGAAACTCAGGGGCACCTTGTGTTACATTAGTTTCTGCCCTTCTCATCGGATATTGTAATCATATTCTGATTATGTGATTACATTGTCTTTCAATCTGAAGGTTTGAATTTTGGGAGTTCCTTTCTTGGCAGTAAAGGGTTGTGTTTTCAGGACTTAGATTTGGGTTGGTTTTACAAACTCTGGTTGCTATTTTGCAATTATGGAATGACACACCAGTCATGTCATGTTGCTAGTTGTGAGGCCAAACATTGGAAAGTAACTTGGTAGATGTTGAAATGGGTGGTCAAGTATTTTATACATCTTGATGAATGTAAAAATATGGTATTTATATAATAAATTATGATTTTATATTATACAAAAAAAATTTAAAGTTGTAAGTATGCCAAAGTCTAGTAAAATTTTATAGCTTAAGTGTGTGTGTTTATAGCAATATGAGGATTAGTGACCTTCTAAGAAAGATGACTAGAGTCTGGACAACAAAAATGAATAATATTACAAGGCAGGAGCGAGTTGTTGAAATAGACAAAAATAGTTAATGAGCATAGTACTAAATTTTATCTATGAAGAGCACGTTTAGGAACACAATCTTCATGCATAGATTTGAATATAGATGTGCTTGGAACCGTCTATATACACGGGGCTTTCTGCAAAATGATACGAACTCTATGTGCATCAAATGATTTCAAACACATCTGTGTATAAAATGATGTATTTCTAGACTCTCATCTAGAAATCCTAATTTTTTTCTCCCTCTTAACCCCATAATAATCTTCAATTCATTTCTTAATTACATTACAAAAAACACTTTCAATCTAGCCACGATATTTCTCATAAATTAGTCTATGAACTCAAATTATTTGTGTATCTCCAGACACAAATGTATTTGGAATCGTCAGATGCACATGAGGTCCTCTATAATCATATAAGTTTTACGCGCATTCAACAGTTCTGGACGCATATGTATCCAAATGTGCACGAATAATTTATGTTATTAAAATTTTTCTTTTCTCAGCCAGTAGTAAACCATAACTGCCAAATTGCCCCCTTTGTACATGGCTTGCCCTATTTTTTTTGGTCCCAAGCAACTCTTCATAGTGGGGCTCTAAAGCATCCCTTATTTGTGCATTTCATTTTTCACATTAAAACTTCTCACCCAATGGGTCTGGATTGTTAATATGTAGAATTTTTCTACTCTTAAAATAAGATCATTTAAATTTATAATGCCTTAATGTTTGGTTGGTTAGGATCAATTTATTTATAGGACAAAAATAATCTCTCCACAGTTTTTTATTTATTTTTCTCACTTGTTCGGCTACTTCAATGCCTATAATTTGACAAATAACCGAAAAGTCTTCTCGAATTCAAAGACTTTTCTGTTAAAACATTCTAAAATGATAGTAAATAATAGATATGGTTTGATTGTGATATGATGGCGTAGTACATTAAGATTTAAAATTTCTCAAAGGATTAAATAAACTGTATTGGTTATGGACGCGGAGATTCTATCGTGACAACGCACACGAGGATGCATTTTGGTGAGTCAAATATTTCCTAATTATTTGGGTAATATTTTGATGGTCAAAATGATACCGTTTTAGCGCATAACAAGTTCTCGGGACCACCTATGTTAATTTTAGGTCATAGGATTTAAACTGAAAAAAAATACAAGTATAGGGATTAGGTTGTGACGTTAATCAAGCATTAGGGTCATCTAATGTAATTATTATAAGATATATATTTGTCTGTACCCCTAAATTTCTATTTTTCGATCAGAACTATAGAACCAGCCCAAAACCTTAAATTGAACAGGTACATGTCTCTCTCTCTCTCTCTTCGTCTCCTCCTCTCTCTCTCTCCGATCCCCACACCAGGAGTGAAATGACTCATATCAGGTGTAGGAGTATTATACATGTAGGGCCCCCTTATCAGTTGCATTTTTCTTCGGGGTTTGCTGGTTTTCTGGGCTTCTGCCCAGGGCCCGTGAGAGTTAGGGTTGCTAATTTTTCATACTTCTGTTCACTCTCGTACGCAATTTCAAATCTTTCAACTTATTATCACTTGGGTATTTTTTTTCTTTCTTTGAGTCATGCATTGATTTTGTTTGTATTGTCACTGTAGAAGTTCTGCTGTCAGCTGAAAGAAAAGCTGATCTGTCATTAGAATAATATGATAAACTCTGATGTGAAAATGTTATGTCTTTTTTTTTTTGTGACTATTCGATTAAGGGTATTTGCTTCCCGAACTTTTATCTGTTTCTCAGTTTGGGTAGAAAAAATTTGAGGTTTGATGTGAAGAATTCGGAGGGATGAAAAGTTTCATGCGGTCCTTCTGTTCCAAGGGCTTGCCTACAAATGGAACCTCCTGGCTGTCTCAGCACCCCTGCCTCGTTTATCACTGAGCGGTCATTTAGGGCCAAGGCTTGTCCGGATGCTGCTATCTGCTATGTCACCAGGAGTAGAAGACAAGGATTGAGAAGGCGGAGCTTGGCTCGCCCTGGGTTCGGGTTCGGAATCAACGGATTGCGAGTACCTGCTAGATAGTTGTGCTTTGAAGATAACCTTCCTTATACATTCTTGGTTTGAGTTAGCTGTATAGATCTTGTTTATGGATTAATGAAAATGTGCCTGAAGCTCTATTTGCCTCTGCTGTTCTATGAGCCTCTTCGTTTTTGCGAATGGCCCTTTAACTCAGATGTAGGAAGCTACATTAGTGGCAGAGTGCTAAATTTGAAAGACCAAATTAGGTTTGGAAATTTTGGGCATATTGAGTTTTGAGTAAAGGAGGGGAGAGAGGTTTGAGCCTTATTGTTTTCTCAAATTTTAAGGTTGAATCGATATTGGTTGCGGCTGGAGATGCTCTAAGAGGAGTTCTTTTTGCTGTAACTTTGCATGCATATTGGTTTGCTTTGACAATTACGTGGATGTGGCAGTACATACTTTTACAAGTACCACTACATTTCTGAGTAACTCAGTTTTTGAGATACGTTCATATGGAGTAAGTAGTGTCACTATTCTTTATCAGATGCATCTTAAATTCCTGGGTCTTCTATGTAGAGTTCATGGGAGAATCTTCCCTCCCTCCCTTCCTCCCTCCCTCCCTCCCTCCCTCCCTCATATGGATGGGTAGTGTGAGGTGGATGTGGATGCCTTTTTGTATATATCAATGAATCAGCTGTGAAATGTGAGGCGTTGTGTGCGTAAAATAGAACAGAGATTTGTGTGTATAAGTTCACTTGTCTCGTGTGTTTCTGTCTGTTCTTTGATCTTCAGTGAATGGAAAAGCTCTTTCCTTATAAAGAGGGGTGGTTTAGATTGGGGATTACCGGATTAGTTTCACGTAATCATTTAAGATATTAGCTTGCTTTTATTTCCTTGACAATATTTGGTCCACTTCTGTCCACAGGCAATACAACGAGTATCTCGAGTTTTGCAAAAAGGGCTTGGTTTCTCAAAATTTCCTAAAGATGAACCCA
Organism: Arctostaphylos glauca; assembly: GCA_019985065.2. Classification (NCBI taxonomy): domain Eukaryota; kingdom Viridiplantae; phylum Streptophyta; class Magnoliopsida; order Ericales; family Ericaceae; genus Arctostaphylos; species Arctostaphylos glauca. The sequence goes on along the minus strand of JAHSPW020000007.1, from coordinate 29,977,854 downwards.
GTCAACCAAGGGAGCAACCACGATGCTCCACCAATCATGCCTTTAAAACGCAAACGTGGTCGCCCACGTAAGGATCAGAGCCTAGTTCGCAGGACAGATACTCCAGCACCACCTCCTGGATTTCGCTTGGTTAATGGAAACCAACATCGCCAATTGCTTGCCATTGAAGGTGCTAATGCAAATGCAAATCCAAGCGATAGTATTGTGGGACAGGCAGTAACAGGTGTAGTTGAGGGAACATTCGATGCAGGTTATTTGCTTGCCGTTAGGATTGGCAACTCCAATACCAGTCTCAGGGGTGTTGTTTTCAAACCAGGACATTTTGTTCCCATCTCATCCGAAAACGATGTGGCCCCACATGTTCAGACAATTAGAAGAAACGAAATTCCCCTCCCAATGGCAAGCCAAACTCGTGTTCGTGGGCGTCGCCCTAAATCCAGAGAGAGGATTAAGCAGCACAGCAATATCCAGAGAATGGAAACTAGTCAGTTCTTTAATGGATTCCCCCCTGGAAATCAAGTTCAAATATATTCTCCTCAAGCCGCTGACCTGACATCTTCCAAAGGCAAGCAAGTGGTCCCAGTTTCGGCCTATTCCGTCCCGTCTGTGGGCTCCAGAGGCCTTGTGGTTCCAGTTGTACTCCAGCCAGTCAGCTTATCAAATGGATTTCCACCTTCCTACCAAATGCCTCCATTTCCATCCCAACCTGGTGGTCATCCGGTGGTCTTGAATCATAAACCAGTTCAAACAACTACAACCCAAGTGGAATCATCTCAACCTCAGATCACCCATCAGGTAGCACAGGAAGGGGGACAAAATGGTCCAACGCCAGATTTACAATCCTGTGAAATACACATACAGAATAATACGGGAGCTGGAAAATCATCAGCGGAGGATTCTGGCCTTTCTGGGGAAGGAGATAGTGATATGAGCGAGCCTCTCTCGGTGGAGCCCCTCCAAACAATACATACTATTCGTTATCAATCGGGACCTGTTAACAATCCTCCTGAGATTAACAAAATTGGCAGAATGTCTGAACTGTTGCAGGTAAAAATGAATGCTTAATCTCGAAAACTAAGTTGCTTGTATTTTTCTTTATGGACTTGGGAATTTCTTGATGTAAATGCTGAAATTCAACATTTTGTGTGAAGGCCTTGCAGGATAATATGGTAGAGAACCACCAGGTTCCTCCAGTTGAAAACAAGGCCACCGGAAATGAGGGAAGTGGTATTCAGTTGAATACTCCAATGGAGCCCCTGCCTTGAACATGTGTATAGTGTCACTGTTTGTATCTATCTATTCCAGCAGGAGAGCTGTACCAGATCAAGGCTGTGAAGGTTGGGAACTGAGAACTTCGTTTTGTTGAAGCTTATAAAAGCGAAAAAAAAGGTTCACTTTTTTTGTTTTTTTAGAAACCCTCATGTGGAAGAAAAGCTAGTGTTAGTTTAAACTATTCTGACCCTTGGATTTATATCTTAGGAAAACAAAGTTTTTTGTTGTTTGGTAGTTTAATTTAGTCCTGGTAAAAGCCTAGCATGTTATTTTGTACTGCGCGCTATAGTGTTGCAAAACGACATAATTTTGTTTACATTTAAAAGTTGTTCAGAGACTTTCTAATCTATTATAATCATAATTATGCTCTAAATAACTTTAAATAGAGGCAAAATTATGTTGTCACTACTGGGCTGTAGTGCATTTTTGAACCTGTTGGACATGTCCATTGCCAGTTTTTGTTGTAATTCACTCTTATATTATGGCATTGTAGTGTGATAAAACAACATAATTTTGCTCATATTTAAAGTTGTTTAGAGACTTTCTAATGTAAACGTAATCAAGCTCTAAATAGTTTTAAGTAGTGACAAAATTATGTCTTTTTGTTGCATTAAAGGGTTGTAGTACAAAGGTGCATTATAGCATCTCCGAACCCTAGATGTCCATTGCCAGTTTTTGCAGTTAGTTCTTCTTCCCCTAGTGCTTCCTGAGACCTGGTGAATCTGATGGTTTTCTGTTGCCGCACTACAGGACCATAGTACAAGGGTAGCCCCATGATCAGATGGTTTCTGTCCTGATGTTTTTTTTTTTTTGTGGTATTTTGATGATCAACGATTTGAGGAGGGTTTATCAAGAAAGAACAAATGGTGGGCAAAACTTTTTTTTTTTTTTTTTAACACCATTGTCTCATTATAACAAAAGTTATTCGTGCACATTTGGACACGGATGTGTTCGGAATTTTCAGATACACGTAAAGCTCGTATGATTATAAAGAATTCCATATTCATTTGACGATTACAGACACATCTATATTCGAATATGCTTTGGAAAATCTGTGTAATTTTTCTGAATTTTTATAAAGTCTGTAATTTTTATGAATTTATAAAATCTGTGTAATTTTACTAAACTTATTTAGTTTAATATTTAAATTTTTTAAAGAAATTAAATATGAGTAGGACAATTTTACTGATTAGGGTCCTTTTATTGCAAGTATACAGGATGGATGAATGGATTACATTCCCTTAACTTTTCATAGAGTAAAGCAAAGCGTTGTATCTTAATTTAATTAATGATTCATATTTTTATGTTTTTTTAATTCTTTTGCGACGAAGAACTATACAAGAAATATCGAAACATCAAATAAATATTTTTTAACAATAATTTAATTAAAATTCAACGGGATTTTCATCAGAACTGGAAAGAGAAGGTTGCACCTCTTGAAGCCAACGTAAAAACAAAAACAGAGGGAGAGATTTTCTGGGAATCATTTGTAAGACATCTGAGAGAGAGAGAGAGAGAGAGAGAGAGAGAGAGAGCTCACCATTTCCTTTCCATATAATTACACTCACAAATCAATGAAAGATCCAACCGTATAACATTAATTTGGTTCTTCATTTGAAGCTACTGAATAAGCAAAAAAATCTGAAGAATTTCTAGAGTCCCAGCAACTCAATCTATGAGAAATGACCCAACATATTGAAATGAAATATAACTCTTGAGCATCCTCAGTCAAAATTTCTCTCAGTTTTTACACAGAAATTCAGTCAAAAATAACAATACCTCTCTCTCTCTCTCTCTCCATTTTATGATACCCAAAGTTTCCAAATCAAAAATATAAATGCATGCCATGGCAATGACAATACCATCTCTCTCCATTTTCATGAGGCCAACACTGTCAATGTCATGTAAGCAAATTGTCATCAACCTCCCCATCGAAAACCCACGAAAAGGGGCTCTTCAAACCAGAAAAATTTAGGCTCTACGCTTTAGCAAGGTTGTCAAAACTGGAATAGGTCTACGATTCACGACAAAGCACTCTCCGAGGGCATGGAATGTCTATTTTTTTTGGTTAGAATCTCCATAGTAATGTCTCTATTAGATTTTCCGGTCGAAATACCGGAAAACATTTTACACGGAATAAACCCACAACTTTCAAAGACTAACCCCTCTCATCACACCCTCATCGATGGTTTTTAAACTATAGTCAAAACTTTGTGAGAAAGAAAGAAAATCCAGCTGAGGTGATTGTAAAAGGGAACATATTTACTGAAATTTGGTGCTGAAGATACCATTAGACCCCGGGACTGGAATCGGACGAATGACAGGGAAGGCAGATTGTGGAAGTGGGATGTGGCTTTGCACTGCATATTGTTGCTGCCCACCTGCTACATAAGGGGGGTTCACACACAGCTGCAATGCTTGAGCAGCTGCACTTCCTGCGATTCATGTTGAATTGCAAAGATAAGACATCCCATAAACAAAATACAATCGATAACCCGCCAAAAAAAAAAAGAGACAATCAACAATCATCACATGTAATGTAAATGCAGAAACTAGAAAAGAAGCGTCGAGTTTATTGGGTGATTGAACACAACGCTTCAAGAAGCGAGCATAATGGTTACACTAAATTTGCATTTCCCCTGTTCTATCGACTTTCTTCCTTCGTCGATTCTGAGATAGACATAACTACTTCCTCCGTCCTCATTTATTAGTCCTTTTTCAACAGTCTTGTCCTTTAAATCGAATTGATGTATTTCCGCAAAAAAAATTCAAGATTTTTCCACCAAAAGAGGTCAATTAGTTTTTTCTATACAGTTTTCTAAATAATTGATAATCCGTAGAAGACTTTTTAAAATGTCCAAATCAGTAGTCCGTACAAATAAATAGGGATGGAAGGAGGCAAGGCGTTACATATGATACACACAATTGTCTCCTTCCCTAGTACAAAGCTCTTCGATGGGCAAACCTAAACTCCATCATGACCGTATAAACTTATTTTTCAAAGATAATCCTCAACTTCCTTTTATAATAAGGCAAGCCCTTGTAAACACGAATGAGTAAGCCCGAGCAAGCTAGCTTTAGAGTAGCATGTGCAGCCATGTCCGTTGAAGATACTCAAGAAACATGTACATACAACCATGTCCTCGAAAGAGGAAAAGCCTCTCTCCCATGAGACACAAATATCTACATACAACCAGAACTTTATGAAGGGGATCATACCTTGGTGCTTCGGAAGATGTCCTTGATGTTGAGTCAGCAAAGGACGGGTAGCTACTTGAGAGTAAACCGCCATCCCCTGATTCACATCCTTCAAGTTGACATGGAAGGCAATTAGACATTAGGACATTGCAAGACAAGCAGATAATGCAGTAAAGTAGAGAATTTGAACGCAAAAAATACTGTGACAAAAACAAGGGTGGGCATCCAAAAAAAAGAAGGTATAACCAAATCCGCCCAAGCAAGACTGCAATGGGATAAGAACTTAGCATGATGGGGATAAGAATTTAGCAAAAAATTGTGTTGATTTCACATGGGCCTCATGGTGTAGTCATGCATAGGCCCTGAAATTATTCGTTTAATAGATGCCAATAGGCACAATTTATGAGAATTTGACACACTCTCAATTAAAACTACGAAGTAACAAGAACAGTTTATTAATGACTTAGTTATCATGGTTAAGTTCAGCCCAACAAAAACAAGGCAATTAATATCTTCCCTTGAGCATTTTGCACAAGTCTGATTCAACCAACTTTAGCCAAAGTTTGATCTCTCCGAACAAGGTTAAGTTATTTCATGCCAATATATTACAGATCCTGTTACATAATTGTTGTGGTCCGATAAATTAACAATTCCAAACCCTTCGGCCATGCACTTTTCAACTTGACATAATGAATGTATCTTACATGAGTAACTGGATGCATGTAAACAAGCTGCCCCCCCAATCTTCCAACCATGACCTGAGAAAAACAGCGAGCCATCGACAACGAAAGAGTCAAGAATTCTCTTGATCCTGTTGCAAAACACAAAAAATAACTAGGGCAGAAAACCACAAGACAGCAGAGTAAAAACACCTCCACTGCTTACATTTTGGGAATTCGGCTGCAGGTAGGCAGGACCTGCTTGGACAGAATGATGCTGACCAACGAATCGATTTGGCTGTGTCCTGCTCCCCACATGTCCAATAATCTGCACAAGGAAAAGAAAATCCAGTAAGAAAGATTAGCCCCAAGACACTTGACAAGAAACTGGTACAGTGTGTTCAGGATGCTGAATGCCTGTTAAACAAGTTCCCAGTAATAATATACCATAGTTTAGCAAAATTTAATTTTTCTTCTTTTCTTGATAAAACATTTATTTAAGCTAGTCATAATTGGCCAGTTAGTAATGCCAAAAAAGTTTAAATACATCTGTTGTGTTGTGTCCATGCAATGCCATATATGAGATTGACTACACACTTTTTTAAAAAACTACAAAAATAGGTTGGTGAATAGAGTGACAATTGACGAACTTTTACTTTTAACTTCATCTAAAGCAGGTGCAATCTCTGCAGTATTCCTTCCCAAAAGAATTATCAACTCGTCTCCTCTTCTGGGATGTTAACTCGAGTGCCTGATAGCTAAGTTCCACATCAAATGCAAAAGCTTCTATGTCGTGTGTGGAGAAGACAATGTAATTTTAGCACGTTGACTTGAAGTATTGACTACTTAAATTCTGAAAGTAAGTGTCCCTCTTTAACTAAATATTCTAAAAGCCACAGAAGGGGCACAAAATTATACAGACTGAGTTTAGGTCTTGACAACTTATTTCCCAAATCAAATAGTTGCCTTCTGATGGAGCCTAGAGGGCTTAGGTGGAAAAGACTTTGATGGTTTAGCAGCTTAAATCCATCGGTGTTTTTCATCTTGCATGATGCATGTAATAGTGTACGTAAAATTTTGTGGGAGGCAAACTATACAATCTTAATGAACAAAGGAAAGTCGCAAGAATATACAAAGATATTGACTGATTAATTCATGGAGTCTTAAGAATGATGCCTGATTACTCCTAGGGAATAATAAAGCAACAAAACTTGACAGGACATACCGATTGAGAGTACTGAGAATCACTCAGGCCATTCCCAGCTACAAAGTTACCATATGGAGCAAACTTGGCAGACAGAGATGGACGAGGCACATAAGGGCTGACTTCAACTTCTGGATGTGCACTAGCAATGGGTACCACAGGGAAGTCTGGAATGTAAGCCACAGTTGGAACTGTTGGCACCGGCGGAGGAGTCACTGATCTATGATTTGCAAATGACGGACAGAAAACCTCTGCCCCAGCGTTGAGCTTAAATGCCTGAAGCCAAAAGAGTTCAGAAGAATTCTCAACTTGATCTAAAACAAGTAAATGCTATAGGGACTTATCAAGGTCAGCTTTATCAATATGGTTAGTTTGTTTGAAATTCACAACGCTCACATAACTGAGAACCAAGCAATAATTTCCCGATAAAAAATAGTAAACACTGAGCAATAATTTAAATTCCTATCGTTTTGCCTAATCACCAGATTATAAATGGACTATACCAGCATCGGGGCAATAACCCCTGAAGTGCTTCATACCTACATTGTCACGATAATTTTACTTACGATCTAACAGCCAAGAGGGCCAAAGACGAATGGCATGGACTATTTCACCCTATACTATGACAGACAAATAAAATTGAAAAAGCAGCTATTAAAATGAACCAAGTGTCCAAGTTATGTGCATGAAATACCATTCCAAGCATCCACTTACCTTAGCAGTTGAGCTTGTATCTTTTGGAGGGAGTATTTCAGTTGAAGATGATGATGAACTGGCAACGGATTCTGTGGTACCCTCCACAAATGAAGTGCCAGATGTTGAAACACCTAAAGAAGAAGCATTTGAATGTGAACTCCCTTCTGAAGTGTGCCTTTCTTTACACTGATCATTCATTTTGACCACGGAAGAAGCAGGGTGATCAGAAAGTACACCATTTGATAGCGGCCGGGATGCTGTATCTTGATGCATTTCATCAACTTTTGACTGGGTAGAGCAAGCATCCGCTGCACGTACATTATACAAACAACACCCAATACCAGGATTTAGATGGGTGAACCGTGTGAACTTTAGCATTTAGAATTAAAACCTGTTTACATCAAGTAACAACATTTGAGAAGTTCAGCAAAGCATCCAAGTTTTAAAGCACAAATTAGTGCTCATTGATGAGGGGCTTGACCAAGTTTCCGGCGAAAGGTTTTGTTGGGTAAATTCTTCTAAGCAATGCCTAAACTATACAAATAAAAACGTAAGAGCGATAATATGTTATAAATTGTGAACCATCTAAAAGCTTGTTGTAGACAAAGGGGTAACTTTATTATTTTATATTCTCAACACGTCCCTTCACGTGTAGTCAAACTCTTCTCCATAAGCGAGCGGACTAAGCACGTGCAAACGTTAATGATGAGGTTGACGGTGGGGTTCGAACACATAATCTATTGCCTATTCTGATACCATACTAAATTGTTAACCACCACAACTCTATCTAAAAACTTAAGCTGTTAGAGAAAGGAGTAATTTATTATCTGTATTTTCAGCAATATGCACATTGCTGAAGGTTCCAAAGACTTGGTATTTTCACCATTTGTGCTAACATATAGTGTCCAATTAATTTACAGGCAAGCCATTTCTATTCGGCATCAAATCCAATAACTCTTTACCATTATCTACAGGACTATTCAACTCACAGCTTAAACCCGAGTCCAGCACTTCATGCGTCTGCAGAAACAGCAATAGAGATTATGTTAACACCAGTGAAGAACTACAATCCTAAACATATAGCTCCCATTTCTTATAAAATGAAATAAGCTTGTTGTTATCTATAGGTACAGTTTCTACCTTTTCAATGTCGGACTTCGCTTTGTAATCAAACTGTCTACCTTGTGCCCTGCCATCTCCAACCTGTCTGTCAGAATCAATTGAAGGAATACGAGTATGACACAAAAACTTCATCCCCAAAACAAATTAAATATAGAGAACAAAGGAAATCAATGTAATGGCTTTACAAGAAATAGCAGAAAAGAATGTTTATTTTCCACAATCGTTATTAAACAGAAAGGTGCCAGAACTAGACATGGCTGCTGGAAACATATGCAACATATATTTATATACATGAAAAGCTGATGTACAGCACAAAATGGGATCGTATGAGAAACCAAGTGAGCCCCAAAGAATAGTTTCAGTGTGGCACAACATATCATTCATAAACATAATGCCAGGCATGGAACTAGAAGCATTATTTCTTCATTTCCCCACAAAAAATATTGAAGCAAAAATGACAAAGTTCAATGATTCAATCATACATATACAAGCAATCAGGAAAAAAACCATCTGTCTACAACATTTGGACAAAGCTTCAGATGTTAGAAAGCACAAATGAAATTATTTTGCCCACTGTTTCACAGGATATGATGATTAGCCCCAGATTAGCATACGATTAGTAAAAGTTGAACGCTGAAATTTGTAGACATAATGTTCTTGAAAGTCTTAAATCAGATTACAGGTTGATCTGTTTAATCTCTCTCTCTATTATCATAATATTAGTTCTTGCACACGAATACCAGCAATAAGATGAAATGAGAATACGTGCTCACCCCCAACACACGCAAAAAGGAAAGGATGATAGGCTAATAGATATAGTAATTTTGTTATAGAGCTTGTGTTATCTATAGCAACTCCCACTGCTGCTGTAGCCTCTACTTAAAACCAGTACTTGAACTTGTGTTGGAAGGTGGAAATCGGAGAAAAAGGTTTCAACTTAAATGTTCCCCAGAAGCACTCTTATGAATCTACAGTATGAAGATTTGGAAGTTCCAATCATGTGCTTGCATAACAAAATTTGAAGAAAAATGAGATGTGGGGATCAACTACCCAAAAGATATCACTGCCAACAAAAGCCTGGATCTTTTTCATGTTAAGTTCATCATCACTAATACTATCGTATGACGTAACCAGTATAACACTTCCATTTCAAAATGTGCCACCCGTGTATGGCAAAGACTTCTTAGGTTTTACCTCATTCCTCCACATCTTTTTATTTGTTTTTTAAATTTTTCCTTCCTATGACAATTGATGAGATACTCAAAAGTCAAAAGTCATTATCTGACTTTGATATTGAATGTCTGAATTCAGTCTGTCTTAGTTCTTGGTCCAAGCATTAAATGGCAATATTTTTTGGCTGAAGAAGTGACTATTTAACCATCGATTTACTAATGATCCGTAAATACTATTTCCACGCAACATGTTTTATTGTTAAATACCACTGTATACAAAAACCAAATGAGGTATCTAAGTATCAATTTTCAACCATTCATGCGCCTATCCACTGCTCAACTAATGGTTTATGCGGATTCCTGCCATTACGAGGCCTTAGCAGTTAAATTTGCCTTGAGCCTTGAACGATTTGATACTGTGGTCAATTTCGAATATCAGATCAATTACTTCTCCACACAAAGTTACTCTTCTTCCAAAACTGTCCTTAAGTAAATAATTATATAACCTGAGGCATAAAGGGAGTGCCACTCGAGTACAAAAGAAAGGCCAATAACAATAGGTCCCTATACAACTCTTCTTCCTATTACTACACATTGATCTACTGGACAAGGTTTTGAACGTCACCGTGGACATTTTCCGCACATGGGATTGACAAATAATTTTCTTCCACTTTCAGCTGGTAAAATGTTGGTCAGGTCTTAATGTTTTAGTATCTTATGTTCATGCCTGTAGGATGGCTACAGCAGAGTCAAAGCAAAAAGAGTAAGTCACTGAGCATGACAATTAGATACTTTAACATATAAACATGCAACTCAACCAGCAAGCAAAACTTTTATATGGAAAAAGGGGAAACAAAATGTTTGCATTTTGATTATGGGCATTTTACTCACACTGGCCAACTCAACTGCTCAATGACATAGCACATTAGTAAGTTTCAAATCATATACAGAAAACTACAAGTTTTAACATTTTACAGTCAAACATTTGCTTCCATGCCCCATTTATTCTTAAAGTATTTTCGAGTTGCTTCTCATTTATTTTTTTCTCACTGCGTACCACATATTACCAGCTAAAAGGAATGTGCACACAACTATTGCAGTACATTTACTGTTACCAACCTTGTCCAACCACTAACTTGCATTCTGTCTGTGCTGGTCTTGTTAAACTTTTTGACTTTCACCCCTCTATCAGAACTTTCAAGGGAAGGAATAGGGCCCGCATCATCCTTGCACGAAACACCATCTGCTGGAAGCATAATTCCCTATTGAAAGACCAAAAATTACAGGTCATTCATCATGTAAGACTGATCAATTATCCTACATAGGAAAGAAACTCATCACATGCCTTGGCAACTACTTGGACGAGATCTTCTGATTCGACTACAAGTGTTTCTATCAATTCCCCAATCGGTACATTCGCATCGCAACTCCCCTTCTTAGTCCTCCTCGCTTTCTTCAACACAATACCTAAACCCGGAACAAAATCAATCTCTTAAATGTCAACCAATATGGTAAAGGCTAAAAGCAGAAGAAAAAAATGATCGAAAGCCTGCAAAGATTATTGTTTGAATTTAGTGAGAACCCAAAAGCTGTGGGCGAATCTAGCATTCGTGAAGAGACTTGGTGAGGGAAAAGAAAAGGTGAGAGAAACTTACCTTCAACTAAATAGATCAAATCAAAACCCAAATATTAACACTAAACTCAGCTGATCGTATATTTTCATGCCTTCTTGAGACCAAAAAGTATAGGGAAAAAAGGATTCAAAACATAAATCCAGATCAAAAAGCAGACGGATCCAATCCAGTACGAATACACCCACCCCAATTCCATCAAGATACTCAAACCCAAATACAACGCAATCAAGTAGACAAAACCCAGAAAAAAAAAATATAAAGTAAACGAAATCCATAAACTAATTCAGAAGATAAAGCAGATTCACAAAAAGCGGGACATCCATTAAAGCATGGCAAACGTACCGTAGTCGTTCTCTACACAAGCAGTGTGGAATATTCCGGAATAAATCGAACCATCCTTAACATGAACATCGACAGGGAGGCCAATGATGCACATGGTAGTGATTAGTAAAGCCTCGTTAAGTGATGCGGGGACGGCGCTTTCTTCCCCAAGAAACTCTCTGTCTCTGCAACCCATGTCTTTCCCCTCTCTCTCTCTCTATCTCTCTCTCTCTTATGATCACTGTTTAGCTTTCAATACTGTTATGATTGGTTTTTTCTCTCTCTATGGAGCTTTGGAGATTGAAATCGCGGGATTCGAAAGAGATCCGAAGTGGGCTTTTGGAATTAAGGGGAGTTGAAGAGGCAATCAGGAAAATACGGCGGTGCTCTGTACCACCCTCTTGCGGCTCTTTGCATTAACCTTGTTTGAAAAGGTGAATTTGCTTAGGTACCCTTTCACTTTTGACTATTTCTACATTTCACCGCTTGCTTTTTTTGCTTTTTGTTTTTGCTCTCCACAATGAACGGTTAATTTGTTTTTGTTTATAATTCCGAGTATTTGGATCAGTTTAATCGTACTTCGACTAATTTTTTGATGACTAATATTATTGTCCATTCACAGAACCCAATTAAAATTAAGATAAAGTCTTATATGAATTAACCCCCCGTAAGAGTTTGATAACACTTGAGACCTCAGAAAAAAAATATACCTCAAAGTTGCAACTTTGACAACTAAACCCTTGGATTGTTTAAGGTTCGATACCCACATGAATTTGTGCATTTCCCTCGTCGTAAAAAATATCGCCATCTAGTCAAAGAATGTGAACGAAATATTTATCCTCATAGTTAAGGTAGTTTACTGAGATAAGACAAAGTATTTTCCCGCGTCTTATAGTTCAGCACACTAATATAAATTGGAATTTTTGAGTGCGAGAAGTCCTTGTGGCATGTTAGAGCTCTCTATTGCATAACGACACACTCATGATCAAGTTGAAAATCAATAGGTTTTATAGGGATATAAATTAGAATCTTGGTTATTCAAGACGGTTCAGTAGAAACCTTATACTTTGCAATCAAAGAAATTAAAGTTGACCCAGGCTAATCTGAAAAGTACAACCATTCATTTGATATAGTATTTGCACAGTCGTTGAATGTAACACTCTTTCTCTCGAGGGTAGAAAAATAACGATTGATGCGAAATTATTGTTCACGGACATTCTATAAACTTCCAATGTCACGGTTGGTCAATGCTCATTCCTACCTGTTTTGACCTAACTGTCTATTCTTGTCTGTCTAGAGAATCTCAATTAATTATGATTCCACTGGCTAGACGATAAAAATTTTAGTTGATTTTCAAAAATAATTCCTCTATTAATAAATAGTCCAGTTCTTCCATTAAATTACTTGATTGGTCTAAATAAAAGACCAATAATTAGAAAATCCTGAACCCTAATGAGGAATCGAAATGAATGAATTTGTCTGATCTTTTCTTAGTATGCAAGTAAGCTCATGAATAGTTGACTAGCAATTTCCCTTGAGAAAAAAATCAAAGAGATTTTGTTTGACTAGGATATACTATTATGCACCACCTCATGAAGAAGTCCAAAAGCAATTTCTATTTGGAAAAAGAGATTTCTCTTGACTAGGATATTATTGTCGCATACAGAGAAGAAGAAAAAGCATCATTTATAGGGATGACATTTCGATCCGATTCGATAGATATTCGAATTGTAATCAATTTTTTTTTTGAATCGTAACCGAAATATTTTCCGTGGATATGATTATGGAGAAGACAAATAAATATTCGCTCTGTTATGGTTCGAACCGAACCGAATCTGAATTCAAACCCCGTGTGTGTATATATATTATATAACCTAAAACTAAAACTAACGAAATGCTAATATAATTTTATTTTCTTTGGTTCACAGTATGAATTATGTAAATGAAAGATCTGCGTAAACTAATTTTCTTTGTATCTTTTTATCATTTTTATGATTTCACTTTAGAATTGTATTCTATTGTTAAACTACTTTTTATTTCGTCGCGTTGTTGTTGGTTTGGTTACAGTTAATGAATTTCTTTTAACGGTAATATAATATGTAATGTGTTATTTATGAGTTTAGTGTGTTGCTAAAATATGAATAGTAGTTCATTTTCTAAATATGAATAAGAATTCATTTTTTAAAAAATTACAATCGGATCAAATGGGACAGATTCGAATTTGATTCGAAAAAATTATGAATATCCATTCGATTCAGGTATTAACCAATATCCGATGAATACAATTATGGTTCACCGATTTGAATAACTGACGGATATCAAATCGATTACAGTTGTCGATCAGCGTTCGAATATCAGATACAAATATCTCCATATCCGATCCGATCCGGTCTGTTGCCATTTCTAATCTTTTGTGTTGTATTTCCCCTTAGGATATTTTTTTTGTAATTGGCTATACGAATATGGAAAAACTTTTTTTTATCGAAAGAAATATAATTGTGTATAGATAACAATACAAAAATTTAAAATAAATATAATCTTGTATGATATGAAAACAAGACAGATAATCAATCTAAAGCTAATCATCAATTTCCTTGACCTTTTGGCACTGAATATGTATCACCTGTACATGGTTTTACAATTTTACAGAAACCTGTATTTTTTTATAAATAATTGCCCACGTCCTCCGTCTCTCGAGACCACCAAGGGATAGTGCTACACCTTCTGACTTGATCTTAAACCCTGACACACCCTCCGTGAAGAACCTTACAAAGGAACCTTAAAATTTTGCAACATTAGATTCTCACCAATGTCTGCGTTACTTAAGGCCACATTCTAGCTTCCCACTTGTGAAACAATTTCAAGTCACTGTACTAATATAATCAACCTAAAGCTCTTGAATCCATTTTTTTTAAAAAAAAAAAAGCCCTAAAATGCAAAAAGTCAAATTAAGAGTTCTACAAATTCACCAAACTCAACTCAAAATCAACAAAACTAGCCTGTGCTTAAGAACAATGACAGACAACAAGATACCGACACCGTGGTGTTTTTGCTAGAACTCTAGTACGTGGATCATATTGCCTTTATATTTAAGTCGACTAAACAAAGAACCGAAATCCACACAATCCCACAAGCAGAAATTATAATATTTACCTTTTGATCTAGAAAGCGAGAACAAAGAGCATCGCGTATAGAATTCTGCAAACCCAAGCCTGATTACAACTCTTACCTCAAACAAACATAACCCATGTGGTGAAACTCGAAAGACATTCATTGCAAATAACAATGCCAAATAAAACCCCCGCGTTAGACAGTGACTAGGCAAACCCACCATACGCAGAAAGCCGAGCATAGTTATCATAGGACAAGTGCGTCAATATTGTCAACATACTTCAACACTCTAATGAAGTTCTCTCACATTCAGGCTAAAAGGGAAAAAGAAAAGAGAAGGGGTAACCAAAAAAAGCAAAGTATCATACAAAAGAAAATAGATTCCTTATATTACTAGGTCCACAGCCAAGCAACCATCATACTACAAGCAGTTCAAGTACTGGACGACTGCAGCTACCGAGCTTAAACCCGAACAGAATGGCCCTCGTGATTTCCCACAGATGATAACTGATCACTGCAAAAAAAATACGTAATCATGTCATTGTCACCATTTCCATGTTCAGATTAATGCGAGAGTAATATAAACAACACCACAACTGGAACAACGGGTGACCAACATTTGCGTGGAACCAAACAGCATGATGCTAGATCACTCTAAACTACCTCGAGCCCATGCTAAACAACGAGAATCATTATCAGTTCTTGCATCACACGGAGATTTAACTAACAGGTAACTAGAACAAGGCGAATGATTGAACCAAGTGATAGGGCGGCATCATTTAGTGCAATCTCCTAATGCCCAGGGTAAGTTGGACAATGCAAACCACCCTTTTCCTCTCTCCTCTTGGTAAAGTAAGCTGTTTTTATTCTCCGACTTATTAATTTGTTTTTCTCTTGTGGGATTTTTTACCATTCGCATGTGTGTGTGTGTGTGTGTGTGTGTGTGTGTTGGGGGGGGGTGTTGTGTGTGGGTGTGAGAAGATGGGGATTGATCAAAACGCGAAACTATAATATAATACAGCAGTGGCATAAACTAGTGATGTAGAAAAACTATAGTCATTATCACTGGATACAAGACAAAATTCCTTTTCATTCAGGAACACTACCATGTCCACCAAATACTGACGTATGGGATGACAGTTCTGGTTGGGCAAACTAGGTGCCCAATTCGCTACAACCACGTTACTGTTAGCAGCAAGAGACCAGTTGCCAGTTGATTTATAAGATACTCGGTGCAAACCATGTTCTGAGCAACCTCAACTAAAAAGGTTCCAAAAGAATGTGTGTTTCGCTGAATTAAATAAACAAGCAAGTAAAAAAAGCAAAACGTTCTGCCGCAATAACCCTTTGTGAATTAAAATGATCTAATTGCAATTTGCAAGTAAAGAATACTGAATGAGCAATAGCTTATGGCATTCTCTTACCTGCTGTGGCTGTTGATAATTCCCATAGCCCGGGTAGGCCCCATAGTACACGCTAGGATCTTGAGGAGGTGGTGCATATCCATATGCCTCGTATCCTCCTTGGGCACCATACCCATAATATCCACCGTTCCATTGACTCTGATCAGTCTGGGCCTGAGCCAATCCCAGCATCAGAAAAAGAGAAACATGTAAAAACAAATTATACAAAACATACTGAAATTCATGCACCTGTTTGTTTGGACTACGACCCCATGAAAGTCGAACATTTGTTCCTCCTAACTGAGTACCATTCAAAACCGACAGCGCTTGCTCAGCACAAGCTCTAAATACCACATGCAGGCAACAGAAATAATAAAAATAAATTAACTTGAAGAAAAGACAACTGCTAAGCGTTAAGATAATTAACTAAGGAAAATAAACTGTCATAACTTATTTGGAAAATCTTTTGCTTCCTTACCTGTCAGCAAATTGAACAAAGCCACAACGCTTCCCTATTGGTATTTTCACATGGACCAATTCACCAAACTGACCAAACACTTGTCTCAGAAGGTCATCAGAGACATTCTCATCCAAACCACCAACAAATATCTGCCCCCAGAATATAAAGGTCAGTTACGTATAAAATCAAAAACACTAATCCAACATCAAAACAAGCTACCCACTGTTGTATTAGTCGGATCATTCTCGCCTGGATTTGATGGAGAATTCTGGTAGGTAGCTGCATGCAACAAATAAATGTGAGTCTAGTGCAACAAACAAATGGGGAGATTTAAATCATCGCTAGGAGAAGATGAAGTTCTGCTTAAGAAGGATCCCTGCTCAAAAACTTAATTTCTATAAGCAAACATAAAAGAGCAAGGGGACATGACTGGTTAATCAAACCAGCAAACCAAGCTCTTACATTGAACCAATTTTAACAAGAGAAAATGACATTAGTACAAATCCAACAAAGAATAAAGAAATTGTGAAACTTCAGTTTAATCCTATAGGCAACAAACAGTGATATTGAATCCGTCTAACCCCAAGGGAGAGACTTCACCCCTTTCCTTCGTTAGCTCTTTTGGTTTCCCCCAAGTAAAGCGGTAGCTGGGGAAGATACAATAAAGTTCTTTCCTTTTTCTGTGAAAAAGAACATGCACTTGGTGACTTGTTACTTGCTAGGAGCAGGTTAGTAAAGCAAAAACCACAACGCCAGTTAACTCCACGAAATCTAAGGAAAGAAAACAAAAACTTACTAGACAACAAACCCACGTCCACACGAAGGACGATTCTCACAGAAGGTTCTCGTAACGCTTAGACAGTAATATAGTTCCAGGGATGCCCAAAATCTATTTATATAGCTGCTGCTTTCACACAATTCAGTTCAATACATCAGAGCAAGCATATGAAAGAGAGAGTCCCTAACTAAATAAATTGACTTTGTAACCGGCAACTGAATTGTGAGCCCTGTCTTCAGCATAATAGTTAAGTGGAACAAGAAATAACCAATATGCCACCCTACTTTGAAATGACCTAACCATTGAGAGATTATGGGCTATAGTTAAGAAGATGAATGTAGGTGCCCGACCTATCTCTGTAAATTACTGGATTGTAATCCACACTCAGTTTCTCCTTTAAATGGTTCAGTTTGTTCAGACAAGGATTCTCCCTTTTACTTTCCAATTTGTTTCGAATCATTTGCAAAGGAGGTGCTCTATCCATGTAATATAGCCTTTTGACTGTACGACGCTCGCCCAATAGTCAAATGCAACCCATTCCAATTAAAATCCGTTTTGGTGAAGATAAAAATAAGCATGTCCGACGTTCCAAAAGAACAGAACAGAATGCATCGACAACAAGGGAATACAAGACATCTACGAAAGAGGACACCAAGTTTGCACGCCAGCTAACAACCTCGCTTCAGGGAAAAAGTTAAACTGTGTGCTGTAAATACATGTGATTGACGACAACAAAGAGACAAAACAAAAAGATCAAACCAATATATAACGAAGGTACTGCTTTCATCCAACATTGGTCAGGAAAAAAAAATACACACACACACGCGCATTAAAACAAGCAGTCACCAAGTTCAACATGATATATGAAAAAGATGTAGGATTAACTATGCTGGCTCTTACACTGGCTAATTTCCTTTATAAACCCATCGCATATCTCATAAATTCATGACCCCGGTGAAACATGGAACTAGGTGCTGGTTTTTTATTGATTTTTATCGAAGTAATTTCTGCCAAGCCCTTTCTATGCCATGGGACCCAATCTTTACATATTCTCTAAGTCTTCGTTACGATTACTCAAGCTGCTGTGTACGAAACCACAAAGCAAGCTGCATAATATTAAACCCTCTGGGTAAAAGATCCAGATAACCAACGAACCCACTAGGTAAATATTTTTGATACAAGAAAGATTATTGCTACAACCACTAACAAATTGAAGTACATCAATCCACAACAGACACCGTAGCAGCTACACATCGTCAATGTTCAATGTCCAACTAAAAAAAATTGAACTCCAATAGGAACACATTCTCAAGGGAGTAAAACTGGAAAACTGAAGCAAAGACAGCACATGGCCCAAAAAAGGTCCAACTTACGACAGCAATTTGAGTGTAGTGCAAAGGACTCAACCGACAAAGAAGTAAGAAAAGGACTTGTGGAATTCCCTAAACGAGGAAAAAAAACAACGGGGAAGGGAATTTAACTTTCGGAAATAAAGAAAGAAAAATAAATGGACTGGTAACCAAAAGGAACTGGAAAGTACGACTATGTAGCACGATAAATGCCACAAGAAAATTACGGAAAGCAAAAGCTTATGGCATAAACAAAATTAACTGACCTAAAATGAGGCCACGGACTAAAGTGGAATCATTTCAGCTGAAATCAGTTCCAGGCCCCCCAAAATGAAGAGCCTCTCTGTGTCCTGCTTTGAGACAACATGAGTTTTATAAGTTTTTGTAAGTTTTAACATAATTAAATGCGCCCAAGTTTACAAAGGTAAATACTGGAAGGAAATGACTTGCGCAATTCCGGGTATCTTCAGCATCAAATTGAAAGACCATCGAAAATAAGACATCAAAAACATCAACGGAGTCGAGTTACTACTTCGAAGTGCAAACAAACCTAACTCCCAAAATAACAAAGAATAATAAACAACCAACATGAATCAGCACAAAAATGTAACATAAGAAATGAACAACACTATAAATCAGAATTCTGGTAGAAGCACCATGAGGTGTAAAGAGGTGTCAAAAGCCTATTGCAATGCGTACCTTTCTGATATGGCTGAGTGGTGGCAGGTTTCTTGGTAGCAGCAGGTCCAATACGCATTGGCCTAGAGGAACAGATCACTCCATTCATTTCAGACATAGCACGCAATTGTTCACTTTCATCTGCAAACCTGACAAAACCATAACCCTTGGTGCGACCAGTCATCCTGTCTGTGACAACCTTTGCACCCTTTATTGAAGAATAGTGAGGTTTAAATGTTTCTAGCAACAAATAATCAGTAACATCAGCAGCCAAATCTCCAACAAATATCGTATAGTCTGGACCATCATCTGCACGCCTTTCCCCAGCACCAAGAGTGGCCCAGTTCAGTCTGAAATTCTGCTCTGAATTAGGCATCAAGGACCCATTGTATGTCTGCAATACCCTTTCTGCTGCTGCGCGACTGATGAACTCGAGGAAACCATAACCCTCAGGTTGACCACTTTGCTTGTTGCGTATAACCTTAACTGCAGAAAGCTGAAAGCACCCAAAAACACATGAATTGCTTAACTATTGAGTAAACAGACCAACCAATACAAATCAAATTCAATACAAACAAAAAACAACCACAACTACACGGGACGAGAAGTAGCAGAATGCAAAAGACAATTCCTCCCGGGTTTCACATGTTTAACAAATATAAAATAACTGTCGAAATGAAGTAACCCCCTCCTCTAGCAATTACTAGCAAAACCAGTACTTGAAAAGGTCATATCCTGAATAAATTCAATGACAATCCCCATGGAAGGATGCAGAATTCTATTTTGATTGGGGCACATGTAGAAAGGACAGTGGATTACGAAATTCTGATTAGTAGTGTGTGGGGGCGGATATTGCATAAACGCAACCAGTATAAAGCTTGTGGACAAACTATGTGCAAGTGAAATCAACCGCGGGTATAATTAAGTCTCAGTTTTTGCTACTTCGTTCAACCGCATATATATTCCTTTCCATCTCTAGCTTATTGACGCTCGGACAGATAACAAGTGCTTCGGCTAAATAACAGCTTGAAACAAGGAAAGAATACTGTCTAGATCCAAGGATTTTTTGCAAACAAACCCAGTATATGGACGGAAAACAGGAACAAACCAGAATAATATACAAAATATACCTCTCCAGTTTGAGCGAAACAAGTGTAAAGGTAATTCTCGTCCATCCAATACTGCAGGTCCCCGATCCAAAGTGACTTGATCTCGTTTGAACCACCCATCTGCTCGGCCGAAAACTGCTGCTGCTGCATCGGTATCTGCATCGCCTGCGGCTGAGGAGTCGGAACCGTCGCCTGCGGAGGAGGCTGCTGAGGCCAGAACTGCTGCGGAGGCTGCGGCTGAAAACCCTGCTGCTGCTGAAGTTGCGGCGGTGGCTGTTGTTGCTGCTGCTGAGGCGGCGGCATCATCATCCACTGCTGCGGCGGCGGTGGCTGCTGCTGGTACTGCTGCTGGTGCATTGCGGGTGGTACTCCACCGGGTCCTGGCTGCATCATCTTCGTATGAAACCCTAACCCTGATATCTTCGGAGATCTGCGAGAGTCTGGAATGCAGTGAACCCTAGACGAAGGTGAGAGAGAGAGATAATGATGTGTGTGTGAGAGAGAGAGAGGTGGGGATATTTTGTTGTTGCGGTGGGTAGAGATGGGCTTTTCAAGAAAAAATCATGAAGATAAGCCCAATAAGGGCCCATGTACGAGCCCATTTGATTCGCTTATTTATTTATTTTAGATATGCAAAATTTAATAATTTAAATTTCATACGTCCACCACGATGATTAAAATTATTTATTTTATATTTTTTTTGTCTAAAATCGATATGAATTATAATATATTTTTATTGAAGTTAATTTTAAATGAAATAAAACGTGAGATAATTTTTTTTTAAAACTTATCTATTTAAGCTTAGTTATTTAGCTCGTTTGAAATGAATAACGCGGAATTATTATCGCATATCCCAATGAAAAACTAGAAAGTATTATATTTTCCCTTAGATAGTGTGAGTCATTTTGAATAGTGAAAAAATACCACTGGCCACTTAATAATTTAAATGTTGGAAAATGGAATTTCTAGAAAAAGATTTTTTTGATTTTTCGAATCAAAAATTAAGTGGGACACAAACAACTTATAAAATGGGTCTGAGTGGATTTAGATACACCTGTGCAGGGTTACGAACTGAAACAAAAATAGACAAATTTCAGTGAGGAATTAATATTTAATTGACATTCAAATTGGGGTTAGTTAGAAGGTGAATAGTCACTTCACGCATATCCAAAATTGCTCGATCCCACATCAATTTATTCAGGAACAATCGGTGTGGATATAAGTTCTAAATTTCACATAAAGGCTTGGCCTTTTGGGTCATTCAAATTTTGCGAGTGGGCGAGCGCTTAGCCAATGGCAAATTTAATAATTACGCGCGTGCACGCCACCTGCCCGGGGCTTGTGGGCCCGTGTCCCTAGGTTCAAGGTTCGAGATTCAGGCCTGGGCTCTTGATTTAATTCTTTTTACAAAAAAACGTTTGAACTTGGTGAATCGGTTTAAGGGACTGGGCTTACTCATAATCCAATTAGAATTATCTAGCAAAAATAAATCTGCATTTAGTTTGCTATCACTTACAAACCTAAAAGGTCCCCTTGACGGCCTTGTTAATGGCTGAATTGAAACGGCCTTGTTAATGGCTGAATTGAATCAGCCTTTATGGACAAATTTTATGCTGCAGACTGCGGTTGAAAGGTCCCCCAACATGTATATGTATAGGCCTCTAGTTCCTCTTCATACACAAAAAAATCCCATGCTCCCATTCTATATTCATCTAGAGAGAAAGAAACTGTCTAAGTTCTGTTCGCAGGAACCAAGCTGCTTGTTCTGTAACTAAAGTTCAGTAGCCGTTGTATCCTAGGAGACAAACGTCGACAGTACCTCAAGCACAATCCGATGAGGCGACGAATTTTGTCTTAAAGACACTGTGTGAAACACAAGTCTCGACTATAACTCCAGCGGTCGAAGTTATACATTATGTTCTTCTTGTTTGCGTTTTTATTTTTAAATTCCAGTAGTTTCATGTTCTTATCTCGTTTTTTATTTGATTTAATACAAATCTATTTTATTATGTTTTATTCCCGCACTGTTACTAACAAAACTTCTCACCAAACTTATTAGTTGAAAGCACTCATTGACAAAAACATGATTTAATTGAAGAAATCGAAAATAACAATGAACAGAAACCTTCATACGCATTATTTAGAGGTTTTTTTTAACAATAGTACCTTTCCCGGATGAGGGTTTTTATGTTGCATAAAATATGCATATTTCTGTATACTGCGTCAAAACGATATTATTTGCGCACATAAAAATCCATGAATACTGTTCAGCTTTTCGAACAATTTTATGGGCACCAAAATAGCGTTGTTCGTCAAATCGCATGCTCTAGTATGTAAAGCAATAAAAGGGATCCTTCGCATACAATGCTAATAATAAAAATGAGAGATTACTAGTCTTATTTGTTAGTTAAGTAGTCAATGTCAGTAAAGCAACGAATGAACGTACTCGTTCAAAATCAGTATGAATGTGGTAGATGTCTTCACTTTCCCATAGGAATTCTTTGGCTTCATTCGTTAGGATCCTTCCCGGTAAGGTACGTATAAACTACATCCGATGTGAAGTTTGTTATCGACAATCACCTAGTCATTATCTTGGCTGATGACGAAATAATGGGCTAAAAAGAGATAGGCACTCTAGTTTCGTATAATGTCAGTGTGGTTCAAATCGTTTTATTAAAATTTGGAAAATTTATATTAGGATTATGAGATATAAGGCATAAGGGCATGTTTGATCCTCAAGGGTACTAGGCCTTTTGGATTTTGAGAGAGAGAACTAAAAAATGTGTAGAAATAATGAGAAAATGATCGAAATGGCTTTTTAAGATTACTATAATCTAATCAAAATATGCAAAGTTCTTTAATCTGATCGTCGTTTTCACGATAGAAAATCATTTGCTTCAAGCCCTTCTCACCTAACTTCTATAACCACAAATAGTGCTTACCGGCTGTAGTTAAACTAAAAAACATTTCGAGACGTAAGTAAGCATTTACAAAGAGAAGAGGCAAAAAGAAAGTACAATTAGGGTAAGATAATAGTTTATCGTATTTGCCCCGACAATTCATTACTTATACTCAGACCAGCTTGACTATCAAGTTTAGGTGTGCATGTGCGGAGCACATTACCGGATAATAATGGCCCGTAATAGAATTCGGTTATAATGTCATATCATGACGTATTGACGTCCAACCTATATACTACGTATTTCGGTTAAAATACCTATTCGCTAAATGAACTCAATTCTGTCTCGTGGCATGGGTCAGTCGAATGGGTTCGGACTCTGCTTGGTCCAAACAACGCACGCCTATAGATGGGATAGGTCACACAATACACGTGGACTTGATCGAACATCGATCCGACCCATAACACCGTTGGATGGATGGGCTCGGTTGCATTCTACACCAATCTTTCATCATGGTCCGACCCATTTATCTTTCCGGTTCGGCCCACTACAAGATCCTTGCTAATTTGTACAGTAGGAAAGCTGCCGGTAAAAATCGTAAAGATTACTCCACAATCATAGGATAGTGATAGGAAAAGTATAACAGGTGGAAGTAACAACTGGGGAAGGAGAGATAGAGAGAGAGAGGAGAGAGAGTGTGTTTTTCCTCCCCGTAATTCACGCTCCGTGGAAGTCACAAATCAGCACAGTAGTGAAATCCTATCCACAGTGTAACAGTTTCATCTCTTAGAAGAGATTTAGATGCGACAAACCATGGAGCAGAAATTGATGATGACGATAATGGCCGTTGCGATGATCGTTGCATCCGTCAAAGCCGAATACGTCCGTCCAAAGCCTCGGAAAATGTTGTATTTTCCATGGAGTCGAAAGCCTTCTTCTCACCCTCAACAGGTAAACCAATCCCTCCCTATTCTTCTCATAGGTCAAATTTTTTGTTGGTGTTTATGCTCCATTTGGTTTTGCAGAAAATGGATAGCATATATGATTGAATTGACTTAAACCTTAGGCGAATTTATAAACCACGTAGTTGAATCCAAAATTGCTCGAGACTAGATTGCTTCCCATTATTAGTAGAGTCAGTGGTGTTTGATTTATTTGATCTTTGATTCGGGTGTGTGTTATTGCTGTGTAAAGTTTATTTATTTGGTATACATCTGGATTTCTGGCTTTGTTGTTTGTTTAAGTGCATGCTAATTATCGATCAATTGCATCGAAAAGGTGAGGTGAATTTATCGTTTGAAATATGATTGAATTGACCTAAAACCTGAGGCGAATTTATAAACTATGCATAAAACTTGTGTTGAATCCAAAATGACTCGAGATTAGGTTACTTCCCATTGTTGTAGAGTCAGTGGTGTCTGATTTATTTGATCTTTGATTCGTTTGTGTTATTGTTGTGTAAAGTTTATTTTCTTTGGTATATATGTGGATTTCTGGCTTTATTGTTTGTTTAAGTGCATGCAAATTATCAATCAATCATGACACGCATAAATTGCATTTTTTCCTGGAAAAAAGGCACCCAGTTATCTCATTGTTTGGAAGTATTCTAGAACTGATTTTGGATAAATTACATATCCATCTGCTGATTGAGTGTTAACTTCAGTGGTCTGAATCATTCTTGAGTTTTTACTCATCATATTTTTTGAAGGTGGGGTGTGATTTGGTTTACTAGAGGAGGTTGAGTCTAAAGTTAAGAAGATTGTGTTGCGAGTGAGACATCTACTTACGAGGGTTTCCCATTTCAATTTTCAAACTTTTGGCAGTCCATTTGTTTTAGCTATTTTTCGTAGATTAAACGTATACCCAGCATTACTTAGTCATAAACAGTATGGATTCCGTTTACAAAAGCCGGCCTTTTGAGGACGGTGGGCACTTCGTCTGAAGTCGGAGGCAAAGCAATTCACTATTTGCTAGAGCGATTCCACTTTTAAAGTATAATTTGCTTGGCTGGAGCTGCAAGGCGGTAGAAATCATGGCTTGGTTGCCTAATTGCCATACGCGTTTATTCTGTTGGAATAATGTACTGCATTTTATCTGCCAAATTAGATTGGAAACTTGAGTTCCCTAGTATCAGTAACGTTATCTACTGAATTTTTATAAAACTTTTCCTGGTGGAGTTCATTTCGTTGTCTTCCCAATTCATCTGGTTGTCTTTCTAAAAACCAATCACATCTGTGGCTTCAATTTTTGCTGTATTTTTAGAAACTTAATAGCAAAATGGCCATTGCAGGTGCATATCTCATTAGCTGGAGATCAGCATATGCGAGTGACATGGATCACTAATGATAAATCTTCTCCATCAATCGTTGAATATGGAACATTGCCCGGAAAATATACCTCTAGTGCTCAAGGAGAGAGCACTTCCTATAGTTATCTACTATATAGCTCAGGAAAGATCCACCACACTGTCATTGGGCCACTGGAACATAGTACTGTTTACTTCTACCGATGCGGAGGAGAAGGTCCAGAGTTCCAGCTCAAGACACCTCCATCTCAGTTTCCAGTTACTTTTGCTGTGGCTGGTGATTTAGGTCAGACTGGCTGGACCAAGTCGACATTGGACCACATAGACTTATGCAAATATGATATGCATCTACTCCCTGGTGACCTTTCATATGCTGATTACATGCAGTCCCAGTGGGACACCTTTGGTGAGCTCGTGCAGCCACTTGCAAGTGCAAGGCCGTGGATGGTAACAGAAGGGAACCATGAAAAGGAGAGCATAATGTTGCTTGCTGATGGTTTCATAGCCTACAATGCTCGATGGAAGATGCCATTCGAGGAGAGCGGATCAAGTTCCAATCTGTACTATTCTTTCGAAGTTGCTGGGGTTCATCTTATCATGCTTGGTTCCTATACAGATTATGATGAGTATTCCGACCAATATAACTGGCTGAAGGTTAGTTGATTTCTTCTTTATCTTCAGCCACTAGGGATTAACTCAAAAGTATTAGAGATGTAAGCTCTTAAAACAAATTGCGTGGTTTTAAAAATGACTACCGCGATTGTCTACTTATTACACCACGCATAGACACAAAGCATATGAATTTGGAAGATAAAAGAAATATAGGATTTGATTGGTAAATAGAGTGAAGTGCGCCTTTCTTTAGCTTGAAGCCTACTAGATGGTTGAGGATTGAGGGCTTTTGTGAGCTTGGCATAAAAAGAGGGCTTTCTGTGAGCTTGGCATATTATGAGGTGCTTTCATCGAGCCTTGATGCCTAGGCATGCCTTTAACAATTACCATCAGGGTTTCTTTTGTATCCGTGTATATATCAGTGCGTGTGTGACTGTGTGTGTAAGTGGGTTAATCTGTCTCTGGTTCATTATGAACTGTGATCTTCACATAATACACATGCTTCAAGAGTGAGGAGTGGACATCATTTTGGTCTTGCTATGAAGCACCTTGGTGGTTTAAACTTAAAGGCATTAGCTTCCATCTTTTCTTGCATGCATAATCTGGGATGCCTGATGGCCGACTCGTACCTTGAGTTGGATATCTTGTTTCCTTTTCCTTTTGTTCAGTTTTTTGAAATGAAGTTCTCTGCTCCATTCCTAAATTCCATGACACAAGTATCATTTCCATGAAATGTAGGCCGATCTTGTAAAAGTAGATCGAAAGAGGACACCTTGGCTAGTTGTTTTATTCCATGCTCCATGGTATAACAGTAACAAGGCTCATCAAGGTGAAGGAGACAGTATGATGGCGGCCATGGAACCGTTGCTTTATGCTGCTGGTGCAGATATAGCGATTGCTGGCCACGTCCATGCTTATGAACGGACGGTATGCTCATTCCGTTTTTGTTTATCTCAGTCTACCATCAATCCCACTTGACTTATTTGTATGGCCCATTCGTACAACAGAGACGTGTCTATGGTGGTCGATCAGATCCTTGTGGTGCTGTCCACATAACAATCGGTGATGGAGGCAACAGAGAAGGTTTAGCCAGCAAGTATGTGTTTCACTGTCAAGTCCTTCAGAGTGTCAGATTAAAAGACAATTTTCCAATTAGTAGAAGTATTAATTTTTTCCAATGTACTTCAAAACAAAATTTGGCCACATTCTTCGAGTTTGGATTTTACCAGGAAAACAGTCTTTAACTTCAGGATTGGGCACCAATTTTTAATTTGGATTTTACCTGAAGAATTCATCTCTGTTGAATAGTCCAATTACCCCTATTGCATCACTCAAGTTCATAATGTCTTTCCAATAACATGAAGGATTTCTGAATTTGGGGCACAACTCTTTCCATTCTTATCGTATGAAACTAGTGCTACATTGAGTGAAATAAGAGAATTCTCGGCTTAGGGGATCATAGCAACTTTACTGCATGCCTAAGGACCGATAAACTCAACACATAATTTACCTCCCCGAAATAAGATAGACTCAACACACACGAACTCAATCACACAAGACACGAAGATTTCCGTGCAACGAAACTAGTATTACATTGAGTGAAATAAGAGAATTCTCGGTTTAGGGGATCATAGCAACTTTACTGTAGTGCCTAAGGACCGGTGAACTCAATACATTCACACTCAATCATGGAATAAACGAAGATTGCAGTTCTTCAAAATTGGGTACGTACATGGAGGTAGCATAATTATTCGTGGGAGAGTATTCTTACAACTCTCAATCCTCACTACCTTGTCTGATTCTCTCCTTCTTTCCCTACAAATACTTGTTGTAATCTGTGGAAAAATACAGAGTGAGTGACAAAGAAATTCAATGCTTATGCTTGCTCCATTTAAAAGTCAAGGGAGATAATCGGAGAGATAGTGAGGATTGAGAGTTGTAATTCACTGCCTGCTACACTTTACAAACCAGTCCATTTCGGTGAGATTTTTCACTTCCAGTTTCAGCTTATCAGTAAAACAGAGGGCTAACTTCATGGTGCCCTGAAAATGAATTTTTACAGGTATATAAATCCACAGCCGGAATGGTCAGTCTTCCGTGAAGCGAGCTTCGGTCACGGTGAGCTCAGAATATTGAATGCAACCCATGCTTTCTGGAGCTGGCACAGGAATGATGACGATGAACCGGTGCGATCTGATCAGGTGTGGATTACCTCATTGGCAAGTTCAGGATGTTTTGTTGATAAGAGGTCTGATCTACGAAAGATGCTGTTGTCACCCTAGTCACCCAGCCTATGGGAGTGTCGGTCGAATATTGGTCCCTTCTTCTCCGATGTCAGATCTGGTTTCTTGCTGAAACCCTTATGTACATATGTAGTAAAACATCAATGTGCTTGAGCCTGTGATATAAAAATGTCACACTCTCTCAGGTCATGCCCCTATCTGTGTTGTGTTTGTTTCATAGGCAGCAGCCATTATCTTTGCTCCAAATGGCTGCTGCACATGTAGTTTAGTGTTGCTTTTCAAGTGCTGTTTGTGAGAAATTCAACTTAATTAGTTGCTTTACCCCTTCTGTATTAGTACAATTGTTGTTATTACTAGTATAGTTATCTGTTTTATTGCTCAGTTTTAATGCCTTGTTATTTCTTAAACAAGTAAAAATTATAGTTCTATTATGGCTTGATTGGATTCCCGGTGTTGTATTGTAGGCAAAATAATGTAATTCTGCATGTTTTGTCCTTAAAATTACGTCGTTTTGATTTCATGTATTTTGGTAGTTTTGTCTGCACTACATCTGCATTAAGGGGTTGGACTACAGCCCCCCAAATCTGCATTGAGGGATGTCGTAGTGCACCTTTGCACTGCGATGTAGTGCGGCAAATCGACGTAATTTTGTTCATATTTAAAGTTGTGTAGAGATTTTTCAAACTACTATAAATCAAATTAAACTCTAAACAACTTTACATGTAAAATTATGCCGTTTTGTTATATTATAGCATCTCCGAATCTTGATAAGTTTATATTGCTTTTCTAAATCCCATCATTGAGACCATGCATGACAGAAGGCTGGGGTTTGGGGATGTTTTAGTGCATCTTATTGAGTGTATTTGTTGGACCGAATATGAGAATCGGATTAGATAATACTTAAGGGATTACATATTTGGAATTTAGTTAAATTATTTATAATTTTGATTAAATATTCGTTAGATGTGTAATTTAACAATGAATGGTATATATAATGCAGTTTAATAATATTCGTCGGATGTAATTTAAATACGAGGTAGTAATTTAAATATTTGTCGGATTAAGTATTCATCGAATGTGTAATTTAATAATACACGATAGTGTCACGTCATTAATTATATCACTATCAAATTGTTGAAGCTTCATATCTTCCAAAATTATATATTCTTTTTATTATAAGTCTTATTAAAGAATTGGGCCAGATAATCTATTATTATAACTCAAAAAATCTTTGTCAATTCAATCTAAGTTGTTAAACACAAGTATCATTTTGATATTAAAATAGAGAAAATCCGTGCACATAATTTTTGTGCGGAGTTAGAATAAGCAACAACTACTAAGTATTTTTCCTACTCAACAATGCACTTTTAAATTTAGCTAGTCGTTTTTCTTCAAAAGTCTAACAAGACTACCTATTTTAGCTATTATTTATTAAAATATGTATTCTTTCATTTTCTTTTTTTTTACCTTTTTTAGTTCTTTGAAAAAAAACTATTTAATGAGAGAAAAATCATTAAAAAAATAATTGCTAAATTTAGGTATACTTAGCTAGGTACTGCAACTAAAATTAATTTAGCTATTTTTTATTAAGACCGTTGAAAAACCTATTTTATGCCTTTGACTAAGTATAATAACTAAAACTTTCCAAATCCTAGGGATGCTACATGTTATTTTGCATTATTTTGTTTGGAAATAGACTTAAGAGCAAAACATTTACAATGTCGCACGAGATAAATGATGACACGCGCAGCAATCTATCGAAATAATTTTTCGATGAATTTTCAAACTTGGTAGCTAGTACACGTTAAGGAAAAAGAAACATCGTTGTCAGCGAAGCATTTTTTGTTCAGAAAAGACAATTTTTTAAAAAATATCTATTTATTTTAATTATTTTTGTCTTTAGGAATTTTTATTTAATTTTGGACATAATTTTTTTAGTTTTTATACTCTCTCGTAAAGACAAATATTAATTTATTAATAAATTAACGTAAAAATTAATAAATACAATATTTTTTTGAATAAGAATAAAAAAGTAATATAATAATTAAAGTAAGCTAAATTGAGTGTTTGCTTATCTAACTACGTGAACCAAACACGCCCTTAATATTTGGTCCAAGATCAAGATGCCTAACAGAAAGATGGAACGAACTTCAACAGCTGGAAAACAGGTTTTGAGCCATCCCTGAAATCATCGTTCATCTTATTCTCCGAAAACCCTAATGCATCACTCTATTATTTCGATTGCTGGAGAATACCCATTTCGTCAGAATGCACGATTTATGCTTTACGATCCCATACGGATCGATTATTGTTTGTGGGGGAATTTTTGGGTATGTTAGGAAATGCAGCACGGCTTCTTTGGCTTTGGGGTTGGCACTGGATTGGGGATTTGGGAAGCTGTAGTGCAGCCCATGTAGTGAGCGTGTAGTGCGAAAAAAATGACGTAGTTATATTCGTTTTGTCCTTGAACCTGCGTCATTTTTTGACTTATTCCGCGAATTGTTATAAAAATGTATGATATTGAAACCATGTAGTTTTGAGAGTAAAAATGATAATATTGTATCATTTTTCCCGCATTACATGCGCGCATTACAGGGGCTGCACCACCGCCTCCTCGAATCCCTGGATTGGTGCTTCTTCTAGCTGGCTTATCTGAGTCTGAAAGCCTTTGGCAAGAGGAAGAATTCCTACTTAGCCTTGATTGTGGAGACAGGTAGCTTTACTACGTACATATGTGTATGTCTACGTTCCTTTCTCGACTTGCTCCCTGAGTTTACCTTTTTACTTTAGAGACATTGATTAGGGGCTCTAGCTTGATAGAATTGGTTATCGTCAAGATTGGATATGGTGCAACCCATGATCTTATTAGAATTCAATTCTTCGGGTTCCCTTGAGTTCTTGCTAGGAGATGACAGGAGTAGGATAGATGAGATACAAAACTCTAAAACAAAGGAAAGCTAGACTCATCGACATCATACGGGTGTTGACATGTAGAATGGGACTCGGGGAGCAAGTTGAGAAAGACTCATTTTAGAAATGGATAGGTCTACTAGAAGAAGCTCCTTTGCCAGGTTGATAGAGTAATCAAAATAGAGATAAATAAGCACAAACCAGGCTCAATAAAGAATTAAATGTCTTGTGTATGGGGACTGTGAATTGTATTGTAATTAGAGAAACTTTAGATCTTGCAGATGGGTATTGGTTATATTTGTTCTTAGGTCTTTAGGCACTGTTTGGATAGAAGTGGATTTTAAATGGATGGATCAGACATTATTATTCATTTAGGATAGGGTAAAATTGAGATTTGAAGTTGGGTTCTACTTGCTTATTCAACAGACATTGAATGATCATCTCAACTAATTTCGGTTTTGTTTTCCTTGCACTGATCTCATGACTGGATTTTACCTTCACAAGATTGCCACAGGCAGCCACCGTATCCCCCCCAAGACTGACTGTTTTCCCGATGATATTGTTTTTTTTCTTTTTCTCTTTCTTGTAGTACTACTAACTTCACACTGTATGTACCAAGATTACAGAAAACCACATACTTCTCTAGGGAGTTTAGGTCCTTAATTGAAAGACTATGGTGGTTGTTTACCGTCTACTGGAAACTATGATCGTAATGGACAGCTTCTTGGCTAATTTGTTTAATGATATATCAATACCCATGTTTTGGTTTCAACCAAGACAATACTTCTAAAATCATCTTTACATGTCTCTTTTGTTTGGTTTTGCTCTAAGATTCTTGTTAATTGAATTGAAAATTGACCCCGAGAGTTTACTTGTCTTATTTATTAGGAAAATAATAGTAGAATGGGTCTTTGATTTGGTATAATATAACGTTCGACTACCAACGTATGTGTTGAAGACTAAAATAATTGTTGTAGAGTCCTAAGCCCATTGGATCTCTCTATGGGTTGCTTGCACTGAATTCCGCTTGCCTGAACTACAAAAAGAACAACCAATTAGTGTCGATCAGTCAAAGGTGGCTGGATGGCACTCCGATGCTTAAGTTAGTTTCTATAAAGAATGGTTTTAACAGAAAAGCACGTGAGAACGAGTAATAGCGCGCACCTTCTGCTATGTTCCTCAGTTACCTTATATAGAGGACCGCCCTGGGTGTACGCACCACGATGTCCGAGATCACTGCGACGCACACCATGATGCCATGACCAGCCGCCTTGTGTACCACATTCGGGACAACCATCATGTGCACCATGTCTTCAGAAACAATTGCCTTTGCCTCTGACGTCATCCATGATGCACAGAGTGCTGAATCGTACCCCACGCGGCTGTGCCAAGTTACTTGTCGGCTCCGTGGAGTTATGAAGCTGTTGCACCGTGGTCATGCCGACCACTCTCCATTTGACCCGACAAACACATTGGTTGTGCACCCTCGGACGGAATGGTTGCATGCAGGTCTCGTGGAGCCTTAGGTCTGGAGGTTGCTGAATTCAACCCGGACCCGTATGTGCTGTGGCCCGACTCGTCGTAGGTCAAGCCTACTACAATTGTAGATACAGCTTTGATTCAACCAATACAATACTTCCAAAATCATCTATAAATGTCTCTTCTGTTTGGTTTTTCTTTGAGATTATTGTTCATTGAATTGGAAAGGATCCCGAGAGTTTACTTGTCTTATTTGGTATAATATAATGTTCAACCGCCCACATATGTGTTGATTACAACAACAATTGTACATATGTAAGTGTCGTCTTGTTGGAATAGCATCAAAAGATCTAGACAACCATCCTGAAAAACAAAGAAAGTGAGGAGTATTTATATGCTCCTCACACCTGGGCAGCTCCTCACATCTCTCTCTCTCTGTCTTTACCATGAATCCCTTGCTCACCCTTCTGGTGTTCTTTTTTCCCATCTTCTTTCTCCTCGTTAGAAGGAGAAATTCAACATTACAAAGGCTTCCACCAGGATCACTGGGATTACCCATCATAGGGCAAAGCCTTGTCTTTCTCTGGGAAATGAAGGCCAACACTGCTGAAAAATGGCTGGAGGAAAGAGCGAGAAAGTATGGTCCAGTTTCAAAGCTATGTCTCTTTGGCAAACCCACTGTTTTCGTTCATGGCCAGGCAGCAAACAAGTTTGTGTTCACAAGCAATAGCAGCGCGATCTCTAACCAGCAGACTCAATCATTTAAAATGATACTTGGCAAGCGGAATTTGACAGAACTCAATGGAGTAGATCATAAGTGCATAGGAAATGCCCTCATGATGTTCTTGAAACCAGAATGCCTTAAGCAATATGTTGGGAAGATGGACAGGGAAGTCAGGAGGCACCTTGATTTGCACTGGGAAGGTCAGCAAAAGGTAACAGTGCGTTGAGATGGCTTGTCTTCATTCTTTTTTGGAAGAACAGAATTTTCATCTACAGAAATCGACACACAGCTCTTAGACCATCTCCAATTCAAACCCTTTTGTTTTTTTACTCAAACCCGAAATTTGAGTAAAAATCCTTGAAAACTCACTCCACTTTACTATCTTGAAAAGCTCTCTAGGTATTGACCAAAGGTTATGTTCAACCAGCCGCATAGCAAACCAGTTTCTCTCAAATTTTTAGTGAAATCAAGGAGGACTCAAAGCCTTACTAAATTCTGAAAATACATTCCGTGCCTTCCACATCCACATCCACATCCACAACTATTAGAGTGGTTGATGGTTAATGAAATTTGCAAGGATTGGAAATGGTCTCATAAGGTCTCTCTTGAGGAGGGTATGGCTCACAGTGGGAGGTGAAGAGATTTTGTAACTGTTCATATTTTTTTGACCACTCCTATAACTTATGCCCTCTACAATGGCTGCCACTCTCTTGACTTTGTGCTGTGTATGGTTGTAGTTCATTTGAAAAGGGAAAAACCTCTGATAAATACTTGTAACTTTCCAACGTAATCAACAATTTACAAACTGGTTTAACAAAGTTTAATGATGTTGGTGCTAGGTGTTACCCCTCATGAAGACCCTCACATTTGACATGATTGCCTCCCTTCTGCTTGGAATTGAACGTGGATCGCGAAGGGATGATCTTACTAAGTTCTTCAAACTGTTGTTAGATGGATTATGGTTAGTTCCCATAAATTTGCCCTTTACACGCTACTACCGCGGCCTCAAGGCAAGTGCAAGGCTCCAAAACATGGTGAAAGACCTTGTACGTGAGAAGAGGGCAGAGTTTGAACAAAAGGACGCTTCGTCTCACCAAGATCTCATCACTTTCTTGCTCAGCATCCACAACGAAGATAACAGAGAAGTAATATCTGAAGATGAGATCATGCACAATGTTGTGTTGCTCATGTCGGCTGGCCACGAGATGACAGCTACCCTGATAATTTTCATCGTTCGTGTTTTAGCTAAAATGATCCCATCGTATATGCAAGTGTTCTTCAAGGTAGGACATACTTTGTCCAGTCATTCGAACCAAATTCGTTCCTTGGATCACTATAAGTAGATCAATCATTTTTCCTGTTGCTAAGCTGGAAAACTCAACCCATTAACTTTCTTCTCAATGAATTGAATAACTGCTCACGACCCAAGATTCTATTCCTTGCAATTCAGTCCATTTTCACATTTTTTTTTTCTTGGTCTTTGGCAGAACAAGAATAGATGGCAAAAGAAAAGGCCCCGGGAGATTTGCTAAAATGGGAAGACCTTACCAGGATAAAGTACACATGGAGAGTAGCATTGGAGACCATGAGGTTGGTCCCTCCTGTATTTGGAGGCTTCAGAAAGACACCGCAAGACATTGAGAATGGAGGTTTCCTCATTCCCAAAGGATGGCAAGTAAGTGAACATTTGAAGTTTTTCCAAGATACGTTTAGTATGGATCTCGCCTTTTTTCTCTCCTTGCAATTTTAACACAACCTCCACTTCAACTGATAACTAGATATTCTGGGCTACAAACATGACTCACATGGATAGTGCCACATTTGAGGAACCACCGAAGTTTGATCCTGCACGATTTGATAACCAAGCATCGCTCCCACCCTACTGCTTCATTCCATTTGGAGGGGGCACTAGTATATGTCCTGGAAATGAGTATGCAAAAATCCAAACCCTAGTCACGATCCATTACTTGGTAACTCGGTTCAAGTGGAAGTTGTGCTGCAGTGACAACAGTTTTAGTAGGGATCCAACTCCTATACCCACTCAAGGACTTCTGGTCGAAATTATGCCAAAGAAAATACTGCAAAATTGATGGAAGGGAGAGCTACTAAATAAGATATCACTAACCATGTTTGCTTCCATCCAGATGTAAAAGCACTGGCTTAGTTATGAATTTGAGCTAATACTTCTTACTCTTTGTACAAGACATGATTCCAAAAGCCAAAAAATATAAA
The DNA here is from genome assembly GCA_019985065.2 of Arctostaphylos glauca. Classification (NCBI taxonomy): domain Eukaryota; kingdom Viridiplantae; phylum Streptophyta; class Magnoliopsida; order Ericales; family Ericaceae; genus Arctostaphylos; species Arctostaphylos glauca. Next base: position 29,942,283 of record JAHSPW020000007.1, on the reverse strand, counting down.
GACCGAACTCAAAGGTTTTCCAAGTTTCAACTATTTTTTTTTTTTATCAAAAAAAAAAAGTTTCAACTATTTTATTGCAATATCCACAGGAATGAAATAAGGCATGATTAAGTGTTTGTATCTCCTAGTGAACTTTACAAAACATCAACCTATATTGACTAACCTTTCTGGCCTTTTTCTGGCGTTTTTAATCTCTTTGCATTATTAGACAAGATGTATACAGACAAGTAAATGATACAGCAGCCCAGGCTTATAGCAAGCATTGCTATAGAAACTCGGAAACAGGTGAAACAGATCAGATACAGCAGCCTGGGTTTATAGCAAGTATTGCTATAGAAACTTGGAAACAGGAGAAACAGATCAGAAGTCTTTCAGCAACCCTTAGGCCTGTTGTATTTTGGAGGTAGAGACGGGCATTTTTCGTTCATGTGTGGGTATGGGTCCATGTTATTGTATCCGGGTAGTTCCATTCGGTACTTCCCTTTAATTTGACAGAAAGGGAGCTTCACAGAGTCCCCGTCATTGCACCACTTCGGCAGGCGGCTTGAATTGTTTTCGAATAACTTGAGGGAGTAAGCATCTTTTATCTGCAGTTAGGATGAGACAAATCAACGAAGGCGTAGATACAGAAAGTTCTGACCTATTCAAAGCATCCACATGTAAGGTTTCCTGACCTAGGTTTTACAGCCACTCAAGAATCAAATTCTCATGAACATCGGCATTTAGCCATATCTAACAACGGAAATCTCTTTAGGCAAGTATAAAAATATTGTGTTTGTGGTCATTACCATAAAATAAATATTGATCCAAGAAACCAAACTATGAGAACACGCCAAATAGCGAATGTAAGGCAATTTAAGTCATAAATAGAGAATGTGATTTGGTATTACAATATTTAAAATATCCAACACCTAGTTTCAACAATCTACATAAAATCTATAAGCTAGTTCAGTCAAGCACCTACTCATGGCGTGTTTTCTCCTTTTCTTTTTGAGCTTCCTTCTTCTTTTTTGTAAAATGAGAGGCTCCATGATGTAAATACCGTTAATCAATGTAAATATGATGTTTTCCCCCCTCTGATTGTCTCCTTTATTCTTCCAATCGTAGCATTGTCTGTTCTTGGTTAATTAGAAACTTTTTCCATTTGTACAAGGACAACTCCTTGGACAGTCCCACAGACCCAGCCGGTCTAGCAGTATTTAGTTCATAAGGGTGTTTGCTTGAATGATTTTGCGTGTTGGCCAATGCTGAAGTGAGACTACTGCAATTTTAAAGTAATGAAGTCTTGAGTAGTCACAACAAACTTACAGTGAACTCAGTAACTTGAATGGAGCTTGCGATTGGACCAAACAACCCTGCTTCCTTGTACATTTCCAGAATAAAAACAACACATGATGTTGATTTCCCATCATTGTATACCCAATTATCCTGCTCAGGAACTGTCAACAGTTCATCAAAAGATGACCCCCGCCTTTCAACTTCTACAAGAATTTCAGGAAGACCAAGGCCCTACAAGGAAGACACAAGTCACATCAATACTTGATAAAATAAAGACAGCATTTTACATACTTTAAATATTACACCAGACTTTATCCAGACCAAAAGATTTACCATGTGAAACTAGAATCGTTCTCAAATAACAAGAATACTAGAAAGACAGATGCCTGATATGCGATTACTCACTTATGAGGCCTCAAACTGATGACTACAACGGAAACCATCTTTCTTTCATGAGAATGAATCTATCCCTTCAGGATATTCCTCAATAAAAAAACTTTATGGACTTTTACTAAAGAAAACAAAGGAATAAATTTCTATAGTACCTGTGTTCCAAGTCGCTTGTTCAAGGCTTCATTCCACATGTTAGCAGCATATTCGGGCTGTACGTGGTTCCAAACAGTCATTACAGAAGCAACCTGTACCATAACTTTGCTTTGTAAGTCTTTCAGTTATTTCATTTCTAAGTGAGAAATCCTTCATGAGGTAAGTTACTGGTAACTGGTAAGTTAACTCCGAACTACCCAACGCAAATTATTGGGGGAAACCAAAGGGTATCATATCTAGGATGTGCAAGATCATACAACATAGCAATCCAAGCCAAGCACGATTATTGTTGCAGACCAATTACAAGAACCATAATCTTGAATTTACTTTTTTCTAAAAAGAGGCCTTGGAAGTCGCCAGACCATACAACCGTATCACATTAGTGAATCACAGAAATGTAGGGGAAAAAAGAAGAAAATAAAAAAGTACACATCCATCTACATGCATACTAACTCCAAACAATAACTATGAAAAAACACAAGAATGCATTACCACATTAGCATCCAATGGAGGTGGATAATTCCCGTCAACAGTGTCTATCCAGCTAAATATCAAATTATGATAACCATAGGGCTTGCCCAACATGCTTTGTGCATATTTCCAAGCGGCTTTCTCATTAAACTTGGCCCTGATGTCAGGATGCAAAGGAAGCAATGCAATATGGGGATTGGAATCATCTTTAGTGAGCTCAAGCTCCCACCACTCATCCCATGGCAAAACAGCAATGATATCTTGTCCCTAAAATGAAAATATTGAACACCAATTTCATTAGCCTCTAGTATATTTTCTTAAAAAATGGCACCAATATAGAACTTAACCAATTTGTAGCAGACGAAAAATGTACCAAGTGATGTGCAAAAGGCACAAAAACATGCCACACTCACGAGGAATGATCATTCACTTATGTCACTAGGCACAGTGTACAAATACTATAACAAATGGACATCTTACTAAGAAATGAGAAGGTTGTCTTTCTAGAAAAGAAGTGCTTAACATTCTCTAGATATGGTGATTAAGGTTCATTCACAAACAAGTAGGGTAATACAACTATAACATAAAAAAATTAATGTAGTAGCATAAGAAAATTAAATTAAGGTGGTTACAACCCCCGTAACCAAGACCAAAGATTGCAAAATAAAAAGCAACTCATTATCTATGTATTGCTATTTCCAATGATTTCTCTGGCTTTTACAAAATTACTGACAGGAAAGAAGTTAATGGACATAAAGAAACTGTAGTATCTTTTTCCATTAAGCAAAATTTGGTATCCCATGCTGGTCACATAATGCAAATGCAAATGCAAATGGAAAACATCAGAGGAATTAAATGGGTGGGGGACACCAACAAACAAAAGCAATTGACCCAATGCAGATATATTTGATGAGAGTCTAAGTTTCAGGTTTGAAAAGTTAATAAACTAAGACAGGTACTCCAGTACCTCCTCATCTTCATGTCCAGATTCCGCAACCCACAGCTTCCCTTCAGAATCCCTTAAGCAAACAGCGGAATGACCAGCATAAGCTCCTGTGACCCACTTCTCGAGAGTTTCAAAACCTCCCCATCGGCCCCGTATTTTTGATATTGCAAGGAAATCTCCAGAGTGAATATCATTTACACTAATGTTTGTAACCCATGGTTGAGGACGTTCTGCAAAAGAAGCCCCCATATGATTCTTCAAGAACCCAATGTTTGAGTTCTCACCCCATCCGGTATTTGTGAATAAAGGGAAGACATCCCAGAGCGCTTGAAGGGTTCCTAGCATTCCCGCTTGCATTAGAAAAATTGAAACACCCTTGTGTTTTACCTGTTTTAAAAGAATAACAGACACCATAAAAACGCACGCTTCAAGACAAACTCGTGTAGCAATTTCGGAATAATATAGGGTTGTAGCAACTCACATATTCAAACTCAGCTTTCCCAGCCCATTCGTCGATCTCAAGGGTATGCTCTCGTGCTAAAAAATAGTAGTCCCATGTCACACGGTATGGAGTTGCAAAGACATAAAGATCCATACATGTCCAACTATGGGGATTGCTAACCTGAAGAAGAAGGGGAAAAAAGGTATTGGACTGATCACGCATTTAAGGTAGGGAAAACCGAAAGACCTTTGTTAATACAGGTTATATAAGGAACTATGACGCACTTAGAAAAACTTCACGTGTATAATACAAGGCAAAGCAATATGCATTATATCAAGGGCTCTTAAATAAAACTGAAATCTAAGTACAGTTAATATCTACAACCACCATCATGTAAGCGTGCTAAGCATTATGTGATGTCTCACATCTCTGCAACATAGCCTCCAACATAGATTTTCAGTGTTAAGTGGAGTTTTAGTGTGCTTTACCAAACGAATTTGATAAAAGATGATGAAAATCCCCAACTTTGAGCACTTAACGGGATCGAAACCTGGTGGTCTAACAAGATTAAATCTTCTACAGGGTGAACACCTGAACTTTGCTACAACTCAAGAGTCTTGTGATTCTAAATGGTTACACAAACTGATGTACAATATTGAATAACTCCGGACTAGCAGTGTAGCACAACCAACAACCATCCAAACAACCTAATAAGAACGAATAACAATTCCCATGATGCAAGGCAGAGCATGAACCTAGTTCAGCATGTCTCTCGCAAACCAAATTACTCAGCATTTTAACAGACTCAACCAAAAACTTGCACCAATCAATATGCAAGCCAACTCAAATTATGTCCAGCTCCACAAGAATTCAGAAAACCCACTGAAGGAAGTCCTAACAAACGAAAAGCAAAGAAGCCCTAATACGAGAAGCAAGTAGAAAAATGAACCCAATCTACAGGTATCCAATTCTGCAAAACTCAGGAGAAAACCTTTAATATAATGCCATCATGCCTACACGGTTACCATCCAATAAGAAATGTGGACTGTCCTTCATCCTTCACTCCACCTCGCTTTTAACCTCAGACGCGCTCCTATGCTTGCTTCCGACCAGTACACCATAAACTGCCACACATGCATAGTGAATTCGACCAACAAAACATGGCCGTTAACGGATTACTTAGATCGCTAAGTTATATTTACCTAACGGGCTTCACTCTCCCACTTAACAATTTATCATTAGTTGGTGATACCGTGTTAGCACGCTGCATCACCATTGCTCTGAAATTTCAGTCAATACTTAAAGCTAAGATTTTAACTCCAAAATTTGAATGGTCCATCAAAAAGTCTGAAAAACAACAAATGCCAGCACAATGTTCAAGACTCAAAGACCCAAGGACCTGAACTGCCACAATCAACCAGAAAAGTACGCACGTAAAAGTATCACACCGGATATTCAACCGTATATCTTCAAGCAACCACAAACTCAATTTCAGCACTTCAATATGCAGACAGCCAGACCTCAGATGTCCCATTAGTTCAACAAAAATATCAAGGGAGCAGATTCATAATCAAAACCATATAGTCCTGACATACAAAACAAAAAATCACTAATCAAATTTAACGAGGCAGGAAATAAACAAACACATAGAGAAGCTCATTTCGGGCAGCAACATTGAGTAGGACGGAATCCATAGGTTCTGCCCACAACCTATCATAACAAAAAAATGAGAATGACCTTTACAAAAACATCGATTCCAGCAGAAATCCACTAACCATGTCGGACTCGGACCCACATACTAACGATTTCAAGCAGAAAGTCAGTAGTCAACCGACATACCCAATACTCCAAATATCGACAAAACTGGAAGTAAATCATCACAAAAGTAAACAAACAAAAACAACCCAAAATCCAGACAGACCTTGAGGTAAAGAGTGCCCCCACCAATTTCACTGCCGCTTCTGACCACGACCTCCCATAATAAAAATGAGAATGACCTTTACAAAAACATCTATTCCAGCAGAAATCTACTAATCATTTCGGACCCACATACCAGCACTTTCAAGCAGAAAGTTAGTAGCCAACAATACTCCAAATATCGCGAAAAACTAGAAGTAAATCATCACAAAAGTACATAAACAATAACAACCCAAAATCCACACAGACCTTGAGATGAAGAGTGCCCCCACCAAATTCACTGCCGTTTTTGTTGTGAAACTCCATCCAAGCCGAGTTCTGTTGAAAGCAAGTTCCCTTCCACTCCAAGGTGTTGTCTGCGGAAGAAACGTTGCCGACGAAAGTCGGCAATATGTCGATTGGACTGTTGAGAGAGTTGAGGATAGGCCATGAGACTTGTCTGGGTAACAACGGCAGTATGTCCTGTGGACTGAAGGGTGGTCTGAACGCAAACACCGGTGATGTAGATAGAAACCAGACGGTGAGAACGAAATGGGTCGCGAAGAGGTGAGTGGAGGAAGAACGGGACATCGCGGTTGAAGGAAGGCAGGCCAGAACCGACTCAAGAGAATAGCGTCTCGCGCTCTCTCTCTCTCTGCCCTCTCTCCTCTCTCTCCCTCTCCCCACCGGTTCTTGCCCTGTGCTGAAGATTGCAGTTGGAAATTGGGATCCCTTAATAGCAAAAAAAAAAAAAAAACTTTTTTTCATGGCTTTTTAGAAAGTTGTTGACAATTTCTTTTTCTTTTTTTTTAAATTTGTGATTAATCTTGAATAGAGGATTTGAAAAAAAAAAAAAACTGAAAAGCCATGAATCAAATTTAAAATAATATGAAAGGTCCAAAATTAAAAGTTTTAATTTTTGAATTTTTTCTATTTAATAATTTTTTAGGATTACGGATTATATATTTTTATGGACTGAAAGATTATTATTTTGCAGTGATATTAATTTGTGATGTTTTTGATACTTCAATGTTATCTAAAGTGTTTATTATGTTAGATTTGTCAAATTATACTTGTACAAAAAATCTCACTAACCAAAATCGATTAGTGATATTAAATTATTTTGTCATAATTTCATATTTTTTAATTATTTTCCCAATAAATGAATAGTTAATTTAAAAGTGATCCAAACTTAACGAAAGTTTAAAAAAGACAATAATAAAACAAATATAAAGGCTTAGAAGAAGACTTGTTTTACTAACGAAGTTACTCCATAATCTTGATAATCTAATTTATTGATGTTAGCAATGTACAGTGACCAAATTTCCAATTTGGTCCACAGTTATTTTTTTCAACTTCTTTCGTCGAAACAAATAATTAATCCTCAAAATTTTTGACTATTAATAAAAATTCACCCAACATCTAAAATCGTTTACGAAAAATACATTCTTATAAAGTTTTTGAGGTGTGCTTATCCTAAAATTTTGTCTCAAATTTATACCAGCCATCGTATTTTTCTTTACGATAAATATATTTTCTTCGTGTTGCTCTCAACATCCGTGCATTTCTTTTTTAGAAAGTCCACGAACACCTCTCTCATACACATATTCGGACATAAATATGCCCAGAATTGTTCGATGCACGTGAGAGCCATATTATTTTAAAGAGCTATGTTTACCCTAAATTTATCTCAAGTATATAGTGGCTGTCACATTTTTCTTCACGATAAACATATTTTGTTCTCAGTGTCTAATCAATGTGATGCACTGTATTTCTTTTTTGCAAAAGCCTACGAACACATTTCTAATACATAGATATATATATATATATATATATATATATATATATATATATATATATCTAAAACTGTCCAATAAACGTGAAAGCCACATTATTTTAAAAAATTTCACTGCATCAGAAGAGTCTAAATATATTTATATCCGGATATGTGTATTAAATGTGTGTTAGTAATCTTGCTTTTTCTTTTTTCCCTCATGACTTTCTTTTTTTTAAGCTGATAAATCACTTTGAGAGATTCTCACTTTGATTGAAGCATACGACTCTGTGAAGTTTCGGACTTGGGGGTGAGATTACAACTATCCAATGAATTCGCATTACGTTTATCTAACGGTATGCCGTTATACACGCAACAGCTTATGGGTTTGTTTCACTTTACCCGCCCATAAGCTTCACATATTGCATGATAATTCTCATGCATTACCCCCCACCCACCCTCCTCCACACCCCCACGCAACCCCTCTCTCTCTCTCTCTCTCTGTCTAAAATAGTAACTGCCCACCTCCTTTTACAACAAGGACACCTCACAAGCACAAGTTTGGAGAACAATTGTTAGGTTGGTGTATTTTGGATCATAGTAAAGTACTTCGAAGAAAACAAATATGGCGTGGCATTACATCTAGGCCGTTAACTGGGCAAGATCCAATGACTGAACAAGCCCAATGAGAAGGACTAAAATCTAAAGTGACCTGCATGGTCTTGTGCAACTAGCCCACTTAGCATGCGGGCTACCCAGAAGCTCCGGTCAACATGGCTGCACTCGTTTCCATGTGGCTTGGCCTCGATACGGGATATGTGATGGGTCATGCGTGATGTAAGGGGTAACAAGGAATATTTCTAACGCTAGATGTTAATTTGGAACCAAAGTTATGTCCAACTATAAGAGATAACTGAAGGCAATAGCTCTCCCTCAAACATAGAAATTATCCTTCTAGTTTGCGGAGTGACTTGAGCATTCAGATGCTTTTCGACTGGTCAGACGACACTAACTAGTTCTTTGTTTTGCAGTTTTAGAGAGATTCTAGAAGGCATTCGCATCTTGTACGGGTCAAACGATCATCTAGTTAAGGACTCCATGGACTCTTCTGGACCATTCCTACAATTCCCTTTTAGGTACCAGGAAAAACTCGATTTCGGGGCACATCGAAGGCCATTGCCCCAGCTCATTTTGTTTACCAACATCAGCAGTTTTGATACTATACATAAGAGGCAATAATTTTGCTTCCATATTTGTATTACAGAACATCGTTTAATGTCACAATGTGATGGCCTTATAGATTATCATTGCCAACAAAAGAGGAGATAGAAGACACACAAGGGAACCAATACCGACGTTTGCCATCTCTGTGGCCGTCATCAATCATAGCAAGACCTTCCTGCAACACCCAAAGGAAGAGTCAAAGGCAATATCAATGATCCGAAAATATAGAAGAAGGGAATGGAAGTAAAAACCTTACATCTAGTAAAGTTTCAAGGGCATCGGTGGCACGACCAGAGGACCAGGACAGCCTTCTCTCTACTTCTTCAACCGTCACAAAGCCATGAGCCTATGAGAACAGCAAGGGAAAAGCAATTTTATATCCATAGATGCGGATCGAAAACATGATCATGTGGTTCTATGATAGACTGTATTCTCTGAGTAGTGGGTTCAAACTTAACGAGATTCAAAACATAAACAAGCTCGAGCCAAGATCCAGTAGCTTGATATCTTGTGTATTGTAGGTTTATCACGAGGAGTTCTCGAACGAGCCATAAACGAACCGAACACGAGTCGAGCTCAAGTAGGCTTGTTCCTAATCTCTCGTTATATGTGTGCATCATATCATGGCTACCTCGAGCCCGGAATTTCGAAGAGTGATGTCCACAAGGAGAACATGCAACACCGTCACTTTTGGAGGAATATAAGAAACTACAAACAATCAATGCAACAAGACTCAACAATACACTTCGCAGGGAAGGTTAGAAATAGTAACCTGGGCCAGCTCTAAAATTTCATTGTGGTCCTTGTTTAACTCGGTTGGAACAGATCGAACAAGCTTTCTCTTTCCAACAGAAATCACCTCAAAACCATTGCCTAATACCTGCAAAAATTCGTGCTTAATTTGTTAATATATTGTACTACACAGTCAAGAAGCAATCTATTTTCATAACCTAAGTCAGGGTTTATAAGAGCAATGCCGCAAAGCTGAAGTGAAGAAACCTATCTACTTCTGCCACAAAGCTGAACAAGTTTGCAGACTGCAGAGCTGCAATGTTTTCTTCTGTTGCAAAATATGATGGACGGTGTTGGGCTGCATTTCTTTACAAAACCAATAGTTCCATCAAGATAATCCCTCTAGAATGCACTCTGGCCTTGCCGTATCAGCACGAGTCTAAACTTCTACATTTTTACCCATTTTTCACCCAAATAAGGAGATGGTTACAAATATGAAACCAGTTGACTCCTGCCTAAGTAATCTCCTTATGTTACATGACATGGATACGAAAAGTTCACAAGTCTTTACATCCATAAATGTTTTAGCAAATTCTTGATAAAAACTCTCCTAGTGCCCATCCTAGCTTTCATTTCGTTATCTGAAGTCCATAACTTATACTCCAAACGATGGAGGCATGTAGCTGTGAACGTAATGTGTATGAGAATATTCACCATGTGTATCCATTTCCGTATTGTGGTATCATAGATCACATGCGCATTCAACATTCATACCTTGAGCTTACTAATAGCACGCAAGCAATCGTCGTCAGTCACAGCTTCACGAGCTTTCTTCCGTCTTTGATTAAGCAATTTACAGAGTTCCTCCAAGTTGATCAAACCCCCATTATGCGGTCTAGTAACCAAGCAAATATCCACAATTTGCACTCCTGTCTAGCCAAGTCAATTCATTTAGGTTTAGACATTACATATTATCAATATCACAAAGACTTTATGCAGGAGCTAGACATAATTGCGCCAAATAGTTGAAGTAGCAACAGAGTTCAAAAATCACATTTGGCATGCCTCTGCATAACTTTTATAACATCCTGGACCCTATCAAAAACCTGTGAAAAACCAGTAACCTAAAGCCAATACACTTTTTTTTGATATCCGAGGTATCCGGCCGGCTTTGGGATTACTCCCAACCTAATACTGACTAGTCCTCGAGGGACCAATCCTACCGTCCACTTGCGGGGGCTGTGAATATATATTCCGTCATTTTATATCTAATTAAGGGTAGATTAGTCTATATCTAATTAAGGGTAGATTAGTCTTTATGTTATTAGGGTTTAGTTGTTCTCTTTTTCTATTTAAGTACTCTTACGTTCATTGTAAATACATTCTTTTTCAATGGAATAATACGTTGTTCTCTCTCACCTTTGCAATCTATCATGGTATCAGAGCCAGTCATCTGGCCATCGTCTCCCTCCTAGAACGACAACGCCGCTTATTTTCTGTTGTTCATTGCAATCAACGCCGCTCTTCTCCTTCCAGTCGACGATCTTCTCCTTCCAGCCACCGTCGCCCACCGTCGCCCAACCACCTGCCGCCGTCGATCGTCGAAAACCCTTCGCCGACCGTCGGCGACCACTCTCCAGTCACCTGCGACTCCCACCGTTCTTGATTGGGTATCGTCTGATCCCACCGTTCTTGATACCATCCCACCGTTCTTGATTGGGTATCGTCTGATCCCACCGTTCTTGATACCATCCCACCGTTCTTGATTGGGTATCGTCTGATCCCACCGTTCTTGATACCATCCCACCGTTCTTGATTGGGTATTGTCTGATCCCAGATTGGGTATCGTCTGATTGGGTTCTCCCATCGTAAGTTCTGTATTTTGGTACTGGTTTGTTACGAAGTCTCTGGTTTGTTACCGTAGTCTCCGGTTTGTTACGAAGTCTCTGTATTTTACAATGTCAGACGATAAAACTTTTAATGCTATTAGTGTACGATTGACTGGCAGTAACTACTCTTATTGGGCTAAAGTTATGAAAAACTTTGTTGTTGGAAGAGGCATGTGGGGTCATGTAACAGGGGTTATTGTCAAACCTACCCCGCCAGAGCAATCATGTTCGTCAGGTGCGAAAACAGAGGAGGATCCTTCATACACTAAACAACATGCAGCATATGTCCTCGCATTTGACAAATGGGAATTGGAAAATGCACGAATTCTTACGTGGTTTCATAATTCTGTGGAGCCTAGCATTGGTATGAATTTCTCGAAATATGATACGGCAAAGGAAGTTTGGGATTATTTGCGGGGGTATGTATCTTTAGTCCAATTTTGCAAAGGAGTATGAGCTTGAGGCTACAATCCGAGATGCTAAGCAACATGGTAAATCTATTCAGGATTTTTACACTGAGATGACACAATATTGGGATCAGTTAGCTTTGATGGAACCCGAAGGCATGCAGTCTTTTGACTCCATTCTTGAGTATCGTGAGAGGCGTCGTCTTGTTCAGTTTCTTATGGCCCTTCGTGGGGAATTTGAGCCGCTTCGTGGGGCTATGGTTCATCGTATTCCCCTTCCCACTGTTGATGCTGCAGTTCATGAGCTTATTGCTGAGGAAACTAGGCTTAAGATGTCCTCTATTGCATCTCCTTCTCAGTCTGTATTTGCTGCTCCACCTACTCAGTCTATGTCCCCTCTTTTGCCTACTCCAGCTTCTCACCAAATTCAGGTTACAGGCAAGCCTATGCCTCGTGTTGCTATGGATGAGTGTAGCTTTTGTCGTCAGAAGGGCCACTGGAAGGATTCTTGCCCCAAACTGATGGGACAAAATTCTCGTCCTAAGCCATCCACTTCTTCTCGTCCACCTCAGCAATATCAACAATTTTCTCGGCCACCACAGCAACATAAGCAGGTTTCTCGGCCTCCATCAGCTTTTGCTACCTCTGATGGGGTCCCTCCTTCTCTCTTGTTTGACCAGTTTCAGCAATATCAGCAGTTTCAGCAATATCAGGCATCTTTGGCTACCCAGCCAAATCATTCAGCTATGACCACCACTCAGTCAGGTTTGCTTGATTCCTATACCACAGGTATCCTACCTACCACATGGATTTTTGATTCTGGTTGCTCCCATCATATGACACCCGTTTTATCCCTACTAAGTCATTGTGTCTCCCCCACTTCTCCTATTAGTATTTCTACTGCAAATGGGTCCCCTATGCATGTTGTCTCTATTGGGTCTATTCTCCCAACCCCATTTTCTTTTCTCTCTATCCCTAATGTGTTTTATGTTCCTCAGTTGACCCTTAGCCTTCTTTCCATTACTCAATTGTCTGATTCTGGTTTTGATGTTTTGTTTTCCTCTTCTGGTTGTATTGTGCAGGATCGGATGTCCAAGAAGCAGATTGGGACCGGGCGTAGAGTTGGTGATCTTTATGTTTTAGAGGAGTTACATGTTCCTATCGAGTCTACACCCACTGTCATGTCTTCATTTCGTTTAGATCAGCAGTCTTCTCCTTTTTATCTTTGGCATTCTAGATTAGGGCATTTATCTAGTGAACGTTTGAAAGTTTTAGTTAATTCTGGTCATTTGGGACACACTTCTGTTAGTGATATTTCTGAATGCAGTGGTTGTAAACTTGCCAAGATGTCGGCTTTACCTTTTAATAAAAGTACCTCTATTTCTACTTCCCCATTTGAGCTTGTTCATACAGATTTGTGGGGACCTTCCCCCATTGCAACTCAAGGTGGTTCCCGTTATTATGTGTCATTTGTTGATGATTTTACTAGATTCACATGGGTTTATTTATTGACACATAAATCGGATTTTTACCACATTTATCGCACTTTTCACTCCATGGTCCAAACTCAGTTTTCTACCAAAATCAAAGTTCTTCGCTCTGATTTAGGGGGCGAATATTCTTTGGGTGAATTCACGCACTTTCTAGCCACTCACGGGACTATTCACCAGTCTTCATGTACTGACACTCCATCTCAGAATGGACGCGCTGAACGTAAGCATCGTCATCTTCTAAACACTGCAAGGTCTCTTCTTTTATCCTCCTCTGTGCCTGTCGTTTTTTGGGGAGAAGCTGTGCTCACTGCAACTTATCTTCTTAATCGGATGCCTACTCCTCTTTTGTCTGGTTTGACCCCATATGAACGGCTTTATGGCAAGGTTCCCAACTTTTCTCTTCTCCATGTTTTTGGCTGCGCCTGTTTTGTTCTTCTCCCTCAAAAGAGTCGGACTAAGCTTAGTGTTCGCTGTGTCTTGTGCGTCTTCTTAGGATATGGCATCCAGCAGAAGGGCTACCGTTGTTATGATCCTGTCACTCAGAAATTGTATGTGTCTCGACACGTTACCTTTTTCGAGCGTTTGCCCTTTTTCTCTCTTCCACCCACCCAAACGCCTGTTGCCAAAGAGGATCTTGTGCATATTGATCCATTCCCATTAGAAGTCCCTGTAGAAGAGTATGTTAGTACCCTCGACCTGTCAGATGTTTCAAAGGTTCCTTCTTCTCCCTCCTATCCTATTTCCCCTTTTCCACAACACTATGTCCGACGTGCTCCTCCAACTCCGCGCCCTCCATCTGCTTCACCAGACTCTGATCCGCCTGAACCCCGGTATCCCCCTCGTGACCGTCGCCCACCGATAAGACTTGGTTTTACTAATACTTGTTTTACCTCTTCTTATTGCTCCTTCTTATCTCGTCTTCATACCTACTTTGAACCTCGGTCTTACAAAGAAGCTTGTAATGATCCAAACTGGGTAGCTGCGATGAATGATGAACTTACTGCTCTTGCTAATACTCAGACTTGGGACTTAGTTACCCTTCCGGATGGTAAGAATCTTATTGGTTGCAAATGGGTCTTTAAAGTTAAGACTCATTCTGATGGTTCTTTGGAGCGATACAAAGCTCGCTTAGTTGCCAAGGGTTTCTCGCAGGAATATGGTATTGATTATGAGGAGACCTTCGCTCCTGTTGCCAAAATGACATCTGTTCGCCTGTTAATTTCTGTGGCTGCTGTGCACCAATGGCCTCTCTTTCAATTGGATGTTAAAAATGCATTTCTCAATGGTTATCTCACCGAGGAAGTTTATATGCGTCCTCCTCCAGGATTCTCTCATGCTCCTGGTCTTGTTTGTCGTCTCCGTCGAGCCTTGTATGGTCTTAAACAGTCTCCTCGTGCTTGGTATGCTCGCTTTCATGATGTGGTTTTACAGATTGGTTTTCAACCCAGCACACACGAATCTGCTCTTTTTATTCGTCGTACTTCGCAGGGTTTGGTTCTTATTTTGCTATGTTGATGACATGATTATTACGGGCTCTGACTCTACTGCTATTGATGAGGTTAAACGGCATTTGTTTCACGAATTTGAGATGAAAGACTTGGGTCCTCTTCGGTATTTTCTTGGCATCGAAGTGGCATCTTCTTCTGACGGCTATCTCTTAACTCAAACTAAGTATGCCACTGATATTCTTCACCGTGCTCAACTTACTGATGACAAAGTTGTTGATACTCCTATTGAATTACATGCTAAGTTCTCTCCTTCTGATGGGGTACCTCTTGCTGATCCTACCGAGTATCGTGAGCTTGTTGGTTGTTTAGTTTATCTCACCGTTACTCGGCCCGATATTTCCTATGCTGTGCATGTCATCAGTCAGTTTGTATGTGCCCCTCGCTCTACGCATTGGGCTGCCTTGCTTCGCATTCTGCGCTATGTTCGTGGCACCATGTTTCAATGTCTACATCTCTCTTCTTCTTCTGCCTTGACTCTTATGGCTTACGCTGATGCTGATTGGGCTGGTGATCCTTCTGACCGCAAGTCTACCTCTGGCTATTGTGTGTTTTTGGGCGACCCACTTATTTCCTGGAAAAGCAAGAAGCAATCTGTTATTGCTCGTTCTACTGCGGAGGCCGAGTATCGTGCTATGGCCCATGCTACTTCCGAAGTTGTTTGGCACCGTTGGCTTTTATCTGATATGGGTGTTTCTCTCTCCTCCCCTACGCCTCTTTATTGTGACAATAAAAGTGCCATTCAGATTGCCCATAATACGGTTTTCCACGAGCGCACGAAGCATATCGAGATTGATTGTCACTTCATTCGCCACCATCTTCAGTCCGGCACTATCACCCTCCCATTTGTCTCCTCTTCTCTTCAATTGGCTGATTTCTTCACCAAGACGCACACCACAGCTCGCTTTCGCTTTCTCCTTGGCAAACTCTCGATGCTCTCCGGGCTCGCATCATGAGTTTGAGGGGGGGTGTGAATATATATTCCGTCATTTTATATCTAATTAAGGGTAGATTAGTCTATATCTAATTAAGGGTAGATTAGTCTTTATGTTATTAGGGTTTAGTTGTTCTCTTTTTCTATTTAAGTACTCTTACGTTCATTGTAAATACATTCTTTTTCAATGGAATAATACGTTGTTCTCTCTCACCTTTGCAATCTATCAGGGGCCTCAATTAAAGCCAGGGCATTTTACCCTGTATAGACTGGCCCTAAAAGAATTGATAGCACGTAAGAGGTTTTGAACTTGAGACCTAGGAGGGAGCATACCTATAAGTATAAGTCCCAAGCCTTGACCACCAGGCCAACCTCTTGGGGTTTAAAGCCAATACACTTGATGACATCCCATGAACACAATCTTTATTGAGCTCATGTGTAAGTACTCTAGCCAATATTTGCTTCCATGGGTACATGGTGGGCCTGGGAAAATACATCTAAGCACTTGTCCCGTCAAATTAGGTGCACTCTTACAACACATTTAAAGTTTGCTGCACTACAAATAACACCCACATGCATGATACATTGAAAATCTAGCGGCCACAAATTGATGTTATGCTTCCCCGTTCTACGATGATTAAAAGATAGACTAAACAGACTTGTCTTCCGATTGATGCAACAAAATGAAAAGTGAATAGCACCAACCTAGCTCGTAGTAGAAGTCGCCGATCCCTAACAGCTCTGCCCAGAAACCCTTATTTGAGGCTAGGGGATCGACCCCGACTTTTGCACACATCTCATGAAACTGTGATCTGAATGCAGGGTTTTTGCGAATGTCATTCTGTGTCAATCATATGAACATCAACCATATCAAAATCAGCAATTTTTTAGTCACATATCGCAATTACCATCATAAATTGCCTAAGGTCCAGTAAGGTGACTTGTTTTTTAATCCACTTCTAAATCATGACTTCATTACTGGAAGTTTCAACAGAACAAACCATAATCTCAAATGACCCTATATAAATATGACTTTATAACTATGTACTTAGAAATATGGAGGTGTGAAAAAGAACAGAGACACGTAGTCAAAAAAGGGTAAGCAAAGGCCGTCACATCCCTTAAAACTGTCTAAATTATGGGGTGACTGAACAGAAGGGAAGTTACTGATTATCAATTTTAGTAAAGGAAAAACTTGAAGTGAACTCTACTAATGTGCCCATGGCAAGAGGACCGCAAAATATACAAATGCTTGAATTGCCAGGTCGAGGATTCATGTCTTTCACGGCTAATCGAACTTATTTCAGCTAAATTCCCCTATATACATCCACCATGTAATTAAAATTAAGAAACAAACATATTGAAAACGGTCGAGCTTAACAAAATCCTCCTTGAACTTTCAGGACTTCAAATTCACATCCTATGTTCACCCAATTTAAACATTAGATCGGTCGGTCTACTGATTTTATAAGTATAATGATTAATTGCCAGCTCGAAGATTCATGTCTTTCACAGCTAAACCAACTGATTTCAGCTGAATCCCCCTCTTGTACAATTCAAATTGAGAAACAACCATATATAAACGCTAGAGCCCAAAAAAACCCTCAAACTTTCAGGAATTCAAATTCACATCCTATCTTCACCCAACTCAAATATTGGATTGACCGGAGAGTCTACTGAATTTATAAGTATAATGCTTGAATTGCCAGCTCGAAGATTCATATTTTTCACAGTAACCGATCTAATTTCAGCTGAATTCCCTCTTATAGAAACAAACATATTGAAAACGCTCGAGCCCAAAAAGTCTTCCTTAAACTTTCAGGACTTCAAAATCACATCCTATGTTCACCCAAACTAAAAGTTGGATTATCCGATAAGTCCCACGAAATTATAAGAAGAAAACGATAAGAACATTGGGTGAACCTTGTGTTTGCGAGCAAAGTCTTCCAGCTGAGACCGAAAAGTGGAAAGCTGCTCTTTCATAAGATCCATTTTCAACTTGGCTACATTTTCGCCGAGCAATCGATACTGATCCTGAAATCAATTTTTTTGCATGTTATAGTTAAACTACCAACAATAAGAACACAATAATTGGATCAATATAGCCGTGTACACACACACACAATCAGTATCTTCCACATAATCGTATAGGAACTAGATCAAAAGGCACAAACCCTAGCGGCGGCAGCGGTTTGTAAACCGCCAATTCCAGGTCTTCGCCTCATTGTTTCCCTCGCCGCGTTTCCTGATCGCCTTGCTTTCCCTCTTCTATGTTCCCAGCTCTTCTCGTTGTTTTATTCATTGGTGAAGTAAAGTCTGTAATTTTTATTTTTTTAGTTTTTTTAAATATTATTTAATATTTCATAACTTTTTATATATTTTATTGCTTTTTTTTTTTTTACGTTTTTAGATTAGTCTCCTTGAAGAAAAAATATAGATAGGATGATGCTAAAGACATCCAAAATAATAATAAAAATATTTTTTTCTTATATAGTATTTTTTTGGAGGTTTTTCTATTGTTTTTAAATTTTTTTGTCAAGACAAATAATTAATTTTAAAATTTAAGGTAAACTTAAATATAAATTAAAAAAAATGACAAAAAAATGACTGAATAATTTCAGCCGAACACAATTTTACTTTGTTTAAATACAATTAAAATTCTCATTACTTTGAATGAATAATACTTTCATTTTAATTACTCTATCTATGATAGTATAGATTGAAATGTATTACGGTTACAATAGATGATTTGAGCCATTTGTTTGTAAGAGTCGAGGTATTTGTTCATACAAACAAAAATAGGCCAATATTTTATTTTTTTGGTAAAAAATATGTTAATATAAATACTCAATCAACTTGAATTTTTCACAAAATAATGACCTATAAATATGAATAATTCAAATTATTAAATTGCACCAATTTGTCCGAAAAATGGCACCGGATGTCATCAATTGATTCTATTTACGAAATTCGCCACGCTTACGTAGTGTGAGAAATGAAAAATTAAAAAAAACAAATAACTTGTAGTTTCTCATCATATCTCATTAAAAGGATACTAGAAAACCACAATTGATACACACAAAATTCCACTCGACATGTCTTGAAGAAATTTGGTCAAATGGCACACTAAAGATTCAAGTAACTATAGTTCATGGTCATCATAAATATGAAGAGGAGAAAAACTACTCTAATTCTCATTTTCGTTGCTCATTGCACCCACAACCATTTGCAGCTTCTCCCACCACACCTACGTCAAGACTGAAGTTTAGAGTTGTCGCTGAAAACCCAACAAGTAAGTTTAACCCCAACACAGGACTACGTGAACTCAAACTCTTGGTAGAAAAGAAAATCTCTCAATGGACTATTCCAAACACCCGCTAGGATCATTGTCCATTGGGTCCACAGTCATCTGCAGCTTCCCCCATCTCACCTATGTCAAGTTCAAAACTTAGAGTTGTTGCGCGACTGAGAGCTCAACAAGTAGGTTTACTGCTAACATGGGGCTACGGGAGTCAAGCTTGGGGCTTTAGACCTACCCAACCGAAGACTCCACCGATGTACCAACCCATAGTTGGTCAGTTTTCATTTCCAAATCAACCCAATATATTTGCATCCATTTTCTAACATACTAATGGCTAGATGGCTAGGGTCATGTAAATCTCAATGCAATCCAACAAGTAGATTTAACCCCAACAAGGGACTATGAGGATTCGGACTTGAAGCCTTTAACTTACCTAACCTGAGACTCTACCGCTGAACCAACCCCTCATTGGTCAATTACCATTTGCAAATCAACCAATATATGGGCATCCATTTTCCAACATACTAATGGCTAGATGGCTAGGGTTCATGCAAATCTCAGTGGTATTTCCTGCAGCCATAGACAACCACAGTAGGGAAATGCACACCAACAATAACAGGATCAGAGTGTGAAATCTGATTGCTCATATTAACATAAATAGGTTCTGCAATGTTTGTATAAAACATTGGATAAAATCTGTTCTAAAAAGTTACAAGCATGAAAAAAGAGTAAGAACCCAGGTTCCAAATGTGAAAAAGCACACATAAAAGAGATGTAAACTTCACCCCAAGGAAAAAAAAGGGTGTAAATGGTTGGCAGCCGGGACTTTCCAATGTCGGCTCGAGTCTCATTTTCAGCTTGTTAGCTATATATTTCCTTTCTAAAATGGGTTCTTTTAACTCCACATTGAGTGTATATCAACCCAAGAACTAAGAGGGCAAAAAAAAAAAAATTGAAAAAAGATGAAATATCAACATCTGTCGTCCGTCGGTTGTCAGTAGATTATGCTGATATCCCCGTAGCTTCCTTTGGAATCAAAAACAGGAAAGCAATTGGTATGAAAGTGCAGATGACTTGAATGCCAACACCCAGAAGAAGGTTGTCGAAAGAACCCGAAGAGATGTTTAGAACCGAGGCTAACGCAGCCCCTATGAAGGATCCCAATGTGGACCCAAAATTGTTTATCGACATGAAGAGGGCAAATAGAGTCCCTTCTATTCCGGGTGGGCAAAGCTGTCCAGATAGTATCAAAAACGGCATAAACCTGGAAATTTCATGAGAATTAGCGTACAGCACTGAGTTATATATGTCTCCATCAGAAAAGAAACAAAAAACAAAACAAAAAGAAGATCGTATATGCAAAATTATTTATATGCTTCTTTCTGCATCCTTTTTTCGGTTTAGTCCGTGCATGGAGCAGCACTCGATTGGGTATGCTGTATAATGCTTCAGCAATAGTCATGGGTAATGCTACAAAAAATCACTTTTTTTAGGATTGCTACAAGGAATGGCTTAGTCTTTTGTGGTCTGTTGCCATCTTTCATGAGTTTCTTGTAATTATACAAAACCAGATTATAGATCGTTTTCTGATCGAGTTGCAACCGAGGAAACAAGAACATACTTGAATTGATTGATTGCATCAGCAAGAGCAGAACCACAGAGAACCATAGCTTTGTCAGATATGCCAAATGCAGCGTTTGTTCGAGACACTAAAACCATATCAAGAACACTCAAGAAAGACAAACCAACATGAGCCCACCTGCGTCCATGTCAAGAAAAGAAAACTAATAAGCAAAAGAATTACAAAAAAAAAAAAGCGCACACATACTACTGGTATATAAACTGCCTACTTACATAAGGATTCTCCGTAGCTTCATCCTCTTCAGGTAGCGATTATAAATTAAGGTTCCAAGCATGAGGCCTAGCCACCCAACAACACGCGTTGTACCCAAAAAGGATGCTTCCAAGTTTAAGAACTCCGTCTGGTAATAGAACATGATCGTTGACAGATTTGGAACAGTCACGTGAGCTAGGAGAAACCAAGTCATTGGTCTGGCCTTTGTCAAAGAGACAAAGAAATCAGATTAGAAAAGGAACAAACAAATCCATAGATAACGAATGAATTTAAAAAAACATAATATCAGCCGTTTGATATGCACTTCAAGAATGTGTTTTCGCATGCTAGAATCCTTACAATAAATCAGATTAGGCCACACTATTCAAAGATCTCAAACACTTGCAAACATCAAACTAAAATAGAAGTCGTCTCAGTTGGCATGAAAAATTAACCTACAAAGTAATTCAAAGTATATCACTGGTTACCTCAGAATGATTGGCTGTCTGAAAGCCTGCAGCAAACCATAACTGGCCGTTTTAAGAGATTGGAACCATTGTGACACCAATAAGCGCTCCTTTTTTGGAACCTCAAATTTCCTTGTAATGTCAGATCTCTTGTTACTGTTCTTTTGAATCTTCTTTCTCCTCGAAGTACTGGTTTTGGACTTCTCAAATGAGAAATTGTCTGCATCAAAAGCAGTATTGTTTCCATTTTCCCCGTGGGAACTATTTGAAATGGAATACTCAGGCAGATCTTTACCGCCAATAAAATCCTCTTTGACCCAACCACATGAAAACAGCTGCATGGCTGGTAGAACAGAGAATAAAAGAAAAATAGTCTCTATCTGTAAGTTTGACAGCGTGTATCCTCCTAATAAACTCCCAAATATCCCACCCAAAGCCATCGCCATCCATGACAACGACTGGAGATCACCAGCAAATGAGGCCCTGATCATGTAATTCTAAATGTTAATGCATCTAAAAGAACAATACAGATAATCAGCTGTAGATACACTCTGCAAATGAAAGTTAGACTTTGCCCCCACTACATCAATTTTCCGACTCGGCCACAGCTTCTATCTCATAGATGCACAAGCAATATTTACAGAATTATAACATACCGCTCAACCCTTACTGCCTCAGCTATCATTGCATCAACCACAACATCGGCCATTGCAGAGCCTAGATTTTGCATGGTTAAGAAGATCGTAAAAGGCATCCTTGAATTCCTTAGGGATGAAACTTCGCCCAAAATGAGCCATGGCAAGAGAGAGAGCACTGTTGCGATAACAAGATATGGAACCCTTTTTCTTCCTCTGATGGGGATGCAATCAGATAAGATACTGCACAGTGAATGCACATATCCAAATTTCAGCAGAAATAATAAGCATGCAAATACAAACTATGATACTAAATAAAGAACAGTTACACATATTGCACGCTACAAACACCAATAACATGTTAAAGATTTCTCATTTTCAAGAGAACCAGTGGACCATAAGAAAGTTGATATGTAGCTTGAAATGTCATCATCACTTTATTGTCCTTTTACATGACAACAGTTTCATATTTTGCGGCCTTGTCAGTCTGCTCTGTATGCACAGTACTTTAAGACAAACCTTATCCTATACTAGAAGTGTGGAACAGCGGCCAAGTTTTTGGCTTCAACAACAAGAATCATAATAATAATTCTTCACAAATATTAAACGGTATAACAACTTTTATAGTAGATTACACGCATGGCTTGGTGCATTCTCAAGAATGTTTTAAGGAAACAAATAGATAATACTTAGGGAACCCACATCTAATACCAAAACTCCATAAGTAGCACAGTTCCAATAGAGAAGAAATCAGATTCGTACCCATATAGCGGTTTTATGCTCCATGGGAAAAATGCTATTGAAGACACTAGTTGGGAGGCTGAGGGCGACAACTTCAGCCTGTCTTTCAGCTGGTAGGAAACTGCTGTCCACACAAAAGACCTGAAGCCCTGCTCTCGCGTATCCATAGAGAAGATGAGCAAGCAGACTTTGAACCCATGTAAAGGGCATTTCGAAAAAACATAAGAGCAGAAAAAAACACCACACAAGCAACCAAATGCCCTTGAAAAACCTTAAAAAGTTCAAGGAACTCTAGTCTGGACAACAATCAATAGGTTCACAACCCAATCTACATAGGTTTTGCAAAATAGCACAACGTTGACTCCCCATTTTTCTTCAACTTGTTACTAAGTGGTACATTAATTCACACGAGATGTCAAAGAGATTTATACTTCTTCCAATATAAGAACGGGGCCAGGCATTTACCATGGGACTCAGCCAGGCCAACTTGTGTACTTACCCTTTTTGAAACTATACATATCGGGACTAGGAAATGCACCATTAGGACAAAGGGTGCCACTTCCAAGCTCAAGGTTTAGCATGATCAATAATCTTACAGACGGACATATGATAGGGCACCTTTCCTTGCGTTCAAACATTCATCCTATGATCTCGGTGAAAAAGACAAGTAAGCATCCAAAACTAAGCCCGTAGCCAGTCCAATTCCACACCAGAGTCTACATCAGCAGCAGGAAAATCGGTAACTTCATTGAGAGCAAGTGTAAAAGAAAGGTTTTATGGAGAAGAACAACCAAACAAGTTTCATGAAAAGTTCATCCGCTGGACCCCTTCTATGGTCTTTACATCCACTCTCACTATGAAGAAGTCAAGATCGACGAATTTATTTCTCCAACCTATTTATAAATGAGGGCAGTAACTCAAAAACTTACATATGCCGGTCTATGGGTTTCTAGGCCTGCAAGAACTGTAAAAGGTCTGCACAAGGCATACATAAGAATGACAAACACAGGATTTTGAAAGCAGAAATAGTAGGACCTTGAGCATCCTCAAGTTGGAAATTGGGATTGTTTTGGGAAAGAGGAATTAAAGTACTGCTTATGCTTAGCATTGCTCTATCTCACCAAACCCAATTAACTTGGCTATATCCCTAAAGATCTAGAGAGAAACAGATTCGTATAAACAGATAATTCGGCAGAAAAATACTAACTCCAAGATCAACCAAACTGAAGAAAAAAACAATAAACCCTTCAAAAAAGCGAATCTCAGGACAGAATATAAACAGCTCTCCAAAGAAACTCAAATTTTACAAATCAAAAAACAATGATCCCAACGACAATGGGAGATGAGGAAATCAGGCGATATGAGATCAGGTAAGAAAATTGAGGAGTATTTTCCAACCTGGGTGAAGTAAACCAAGCAGATAAGCCAGAGAAATGAAGTTCCGAATGCGATTCGCAGCCGTTGTACCCATCGTATCATCGTTTTCCGGGATTCTAATAACGCCCACTATTCGCTCTTCAACCGAGATAAGTGCAGTCTCTCTCTCTCTCTCTCTCTCTCTCTCTCCTACAGCACGAAGAAAGCGAAGAATGCGTTCTCCTCTTCAATGGGACATTCGTGCGTTCGTCTTCATCTGGCCGATCGCGCCAAACCAGCCCGACACGGAACTTGGCCATGTCATAAGACCACTCAGTGATTGACACGTAGCAAATCACACCATTTGGACCAATCAGGAGGGTCCACGGAAGCGTTTTGATTCTCCGAGTACTTTATGATGTGCGAGGACGCAGCACAGATGGGGTCCATTTCGGATCCATTGACCGTTTGAAGTAAAGAACAATTTTGTTACTCATATGGATGTGTGATTATTAATTAAAATTTTAAATAACAAAACACACCGGTATTATACCGATCAGTATTAGCCGAAACAATAATTGATATAATACAAGATAAATAACTTTGGTTAACTACAACATAAAGTTTATGCACCTACTTTTGTGAACGGATTCTTATATAAATGTGTTTGAAATTATAGATTGTTAAGAGTGCATTTTTGTTTATAAAGTTTCACACGTATCGAACAACGTTAAACGTATATGTATTCACATATGTACACGAAAAAGTTGTGTATAATATTACTAATATTACTATTATAAAAAACCACTTATTTGATTGTACATAAAAAAAATTTGTGATTGATCCTCTGTATGATCGGATTAAATTTATCTTGAAAATATTGAACGTGATGATCAAAAAAATATAATATATATTTTACGTTAATTATGGATTTATAGGTGCCTAATTGATTTAATTTTTGAAATGATCGATTAACTTGACAAGTCCTTCAAAATAAATGACTTTCATAATAATACGTGCTTCGCGATGAAGCGTCACACTCCAAATGAGAAATTATGGACTATCCTCTCATGTCCAATGAGAAATGAACCTCGGGTGCTCGACTATGAGCTTGTGCCCTTTAACAAACATCG
The DNA here is from genome assembly GCA_019985065.2 of Arctostaphylos glauca. Lineage (NCBI taxonomy): Eukaryota > Viridiplantae > Streptophyta > Magnoliopsida > Ericales > Ericaceae > Arctostaphylos > Arctostaphylos glauca. Next base: position 29,917,279 of record JAHSPW020000007.1, on the reverse strand, counting down.
TCTCAAGTCTAAAATATGACCTGAATCGTTCATTTTGTAGATCTTGACATCTAGAATTTTTTTGGTGAAAAATCAAATCAATTAGATACCAATAAGGTAGTTAACGAATCACCATCTTAGACTATTCTTGACTTACTTTTGTTTTACATGGATAAAAGACTTGTACAAGTGTGATTCATTAGGAAATTGGGGCCCTGCTGCACAGCAGGGTGCTGCGCGCCAAAACGGCGTCGTTTTGGCGCATAAAACACTGACCGAAAATTATTCGGTCAGTTTTTTACTGTTCGGGCAGTGTTTTGCGCACCAAAACGACGCCGTTTTGACGCACAGCACACCCTGCTGTGCACAGTGCACAGCAGGGCCCCCGGTTTCGATTCATTAGCTAAGTTGTTGATCAAATATCAACTTGATCTTTTACAAAATTATTCTACAGATCGAGATCTTCGAGATGAATTATTCAAATCATATTTTTAGACTCGTGATGATGCTCATTTGAAGCATAAATTGTTTAGTAATTTGGAACTACACTAATGTCTGAAAATATACTACTACTAATATTTAGCAGACATACAAATTAATGCCCAAGTTTGGACTCATGATCCAAAGTGGGAAGTCCTATAAATAAATCTTGATTTTGATAAAAATATACCTACTACTACTATTACTAAAAAAAAAAAAAGAGTACCATTTAGAATTGTTTATAATTTCACCTAAGTCCCCGACAATCCAAGAAAATAGAATAAATGACTCGTACAAGTTTATACCATCACACCAATTACAAAAGGAATCTTGAAAGGATATGATTTGAATCCTAAAGAAATCTCGAGAGAATCTTGAAATAATCTCAGAGGAAATCTGGAAATGATTTGGAAAGAATCTTGATGATACTCTTAGGACAGAATCAACTACACAAGGAATGATACAAAATCCAAAAAAAAATATGTGCTGTAACAAAAGTACATATACTCTCGTACTACTTTTTCTGAGGTCTTATTTAAGCATCAAAATGCCCTTCAGTTGGTATCGGCCAAATGACACTAACGAGTTGCTTCTCGCAATCTAACAAGTTCTCTATGGATCAAGAAAAAAAGGCCAAATTAGATTGACGGATCTAATAACGCCACACGAATATACCAACTACTATAGAAAAAGTACGATTCATATTTGTTTACAGTTTCGCCCAAGTCCTCTCGACAATCAAAGAGAACATACAGTTTATACCATCACACCAACTGAAAAAATACGAAATTCAAAAGGTTTGAGCCATGGCATAGACCTCTTGATCAAGTTGAATATGTACATACACATTTGGAACAAACCTTTAACTTACAATACACATGACATGATTTGCATTTCCTCTTCATTCTTCACACATGTTTTTGATATACTTGAATATAGCTAATCCCATAGCATCAAAAACAGTACGTTGGAACGTCGGCTCGCTGGTAGACGAAAGGTCTAACAGTGTGAAAATAACCAGACGGGCGACTGTAAGTGAACTTGACACCAGAACTGTTGTCACCAAGACGAGTGCAGTGTTCGTGGAAGCTGCTGATAGGTCTAGCCAAGCATGCATCCCAACGATCGCTCTCTGGCATCGTCTCTGCCACTGTGTATATTCCCCTCGAGTTTGTGAACGCCTGGTAGTTAAGAACTTCCCCGGATGTTGTTATGCAAAGAACAGCTACCTCAGCACCTGCTCTAAAACAACTCGTTCAGACTCATACAGTTCACCTACTCGGCCAAATACAGATACCGATGTATTGCTTATTTATTCAGAATCTCAGATAACATTGCATTGGAAATAATCGCTTGTGTTGCAGACAACATTTTGTGATGATTGATACTGATTCGACCACCGAATTTAGTCCAAAATCTGGATCCACTAAGGTAAAGTAAATAATTAGGGATGAAAATGAAATAAATTTTGGAATGAAGTGCTAGTACGCTATATTGCTCCAGTGTCACCCTCCCCTCTGCCACCACCCGCGCATCTTCCTTGCCTCACCACCCTCGCTTCCCTCGCCAACAACCGTTACGACTTCTCCCCTCCTCTGTCACTTCACGACCTCCATTCCCCCAAGCAAAGATATTTCACAGACATCCAGCTTGCTTCCGGTGACCTGCAATTAAATGCATTGCAGTCTACTGCAATAACTGAATGATAACCCTGTGCAGACACACACAAATGACTGCCCCCTAGAGTCGAAAGGAGACATCCTCAATTCACACACACTATAAATGAACTAGAATCGCACGATTGAATTTACAGGGCCTACTTTGAATTAGTATCAATAACTAATTTACAATTTGGGATACACAATAGCATGAAAATCGAACAATGAAACAAGTTTCTTCTTTTTTTGGATCAGTCATAAGAGGAAGCAAACAACATTAACATCAAGCACTACAACTTTGTCCCGATAGCAACATTTTGGAACAGCTTTGGTAAGATGACCCTGCAAAGTGATATTTTCCTTGTACTTCGCTGGTGCAGATCAACATCAAATTCAATCTTTCCATACATTATCTTGAATTACACTAATATGATACTGATTTCCCATTTTTTTATTCCTTGTTTTTAGGTTAAATTGCTCACTATACATATCTAACCAGCTAAAAGTAATATAGACATATGAATCTATGATAGAGAACCTTGTAAGAGGGTACTCAAACAAGAAAGCCACCCATACGAAGATAAATCCCCATGATAACATCGACGTAAAGGCTAATTGTCCGATAATGATACAGCACTGAAATGGTGGAAGCTTGGAAGGTAAGATCCGTCTGGGAAGACTTATCCAGATCGGCAACAAGGGATCTGACATGGAAGGCTTGTTGAGATAAGCAACAGAGGAAAGCCCGAGGTAGGAGGAGCAGGGGATGATCTCACTCCGATACACATAACAAAAGTTATTGACCTCGACACTAGGTGTCTCCAAGACCTTCTAACCCTTTTTCTGAAGCACCTACTACTTTGAGAGATTAACTTACGCGTCGAAGGATCCTTGGTGACATCACATTGTCCCCAAGACCTTCTAACCATCTACACACTATCAAACACCAATCCAGTTACTCCCACCTAACAATCACGCAGAAAAAACTCCCTTTTCCCCTCAATAAGCTACCACATAAATTCAGGAATACACCAGTTCGATAATCAACGTACGCAAAATAAGCAGAAACCAAAGATTTTCTTTTGTTTTTCGCCATGGAAAACAAGCCAAATGCAAACCCACCACATATATCCAATTATATGTAGAAACCCAAAATTTCCTTGATATTTCGCGAAGGAGAACCTAAACCCTGAACACATAAATCTGCCATCACGATTAGACTTGCAGCAAACCATCCAAGCACGCACGTGCGTGTGTGTGTGTTTATAAAAAGAACAGAAAGATGGAGAAGAATATGGGGGCAAGTAACCTTCCAAAACATGATCTTCGGGGCCGATTGAAGAATCCCCACAAACGTCACAGACGACTCTGCCATGGATTTCACCAGTCCAAGCTCTCACGCCACTGATCATAAGGATTGTACAGAGAGAAAGTGCCGCTACAACTTGCTTCACCAGCGACTCCATTTGCGGCGATCGAGCTCCTCCACGCTTTTGACCCTTTAGCTTCTTGGACTGGTTTTTCACTTTTTTGTGATCAAGAAGAAGAGTTCAAGTCCTCACTATTCACCGGTAACCGGAAGTATCGGTGCACTTGTTCGTCGGTGTGTGCAGCCGGGGGGAAATTATATAAATGATCCCTCTATTTTATATTTATGACAAACTAAATCCATATAAAAATTCAGTTTTTCAGCCTTCACCATTTGTATTTCCCGAAAGGGAAGATAATTCAGTGGAGATGAAATCGGTCCGAGTCCATTTAGTTTGTCGGCATATAATCCTTAAACCGATTAGTTTGGAATAAAGATTTCTTGTACTAATCCTGATTGAATTAATGAAGTAATAGATATCGATTTTGATGAAATTGATTCGGTTGAGATGTCCGAGTTACCCGAGCCTACTCCGTCCACGACTCACATTGGTAGTCCATGACCTACTATTCATCAAAATAGACGATTTTAATTATTAAAATAAAATCTTAAAAGTGGTTCCACATGATGAAAAATAAACAAAACTAGATTCATGGGAATCGTATAATTATTTTGTTGCCTGAAAGTTGGTTAATTATATGCAACAATCGTATAGATAAATTTATATTGATCAGACGATTTCGAACAAATTTATTCGGTTGTATATGAAAGACTTGTATTCCTAACTTTTTTATTTTTGAAATTAGTTTTACCCTAACCAAACAGCCTCCTAATGTTCACTGAGCGACCCGTATATAAACCTATCATCTCCAACTACTGCAATGCTCCGCCGCCTCTCTCTCTCTCTGTCACTCTCTCTCCACTCTTAAGCGGTTAGCTCTTCGTCAGGACGATGATAGGTTCCGATTTTCTAAACAAGCAAGCTATTTTTGAGGAAAACTTGGTTCTGGTTGATTTCTTATCAGCTTATTTGGTTAGTTATTTGAATCATGAGGTATTTTTTGTGGGTAGATACTCCAGTCAAGCTCAGTGAATGATTAGTTTATTGTTTTGTTAGCACATCAATTGAACCTATCATCTTCAGTTCCACCATAGTTCAGTTCAGAAAGACTGTTGCAGTGGATGTAAGTGCAGATGTGTGCACTTACATCTAGTGCAACTGATGCATTAATCAGCCAGCGGAATCCCATGTCCTGATGTTTTACTGTGAAATCTTGCTGAAAGTTTTTAACTTTCATGATTATATTCTGATACGAGTCTTTGATTGTCAAAAACCTTAAAACTTTTTTCCGATGGGGACATTAGCGATGAATCCGTCGTTTATTATGTTCATTTCCCATCTGGAAAGTTTTGGGAGAAGGGGAAAGAGGAGGCTTTTGAATGGAATATTGGTAACGAACGGTTTAGTTTATTGGAAAATAAAGCCCAGATCGATGATGCTGCAGTTTGAAAATGTTTATTTGTTTTTTGGTATGTTTTTGATAACTCAAGAGTGTCCAAACCAGCATATGCATACCTCAACTAATCTTTGGGGACCAATCACACCATTCATTAGCCGGTATTCCAATTAGAGCTAGGGCAAAGTCTGTAGAAATGGTCTGATCACCTGAGAGGTTTCAAACCTGAGAAGCATGACCACTAGGCCAATCACCTAGTTTTTTTTTTTGGGTGCTTGAAGCCAATTGATCACAATGGATGCATGTTTTTCTCTAGTAATATCTACGAATGCATGTTGAATCTGTGATGGTAATAGTTGCAGGTGCTCATTTGTGCAAAAGAATGGAAAAGCTTTTAAACTTTTAGGCTTTCACTTTTTCTGGAATTCTGATTTACATCCCTATGAAGAATCAATGCAAAATAAAAGTAGTGGCCTGATCTATTTTGATGAGCAACCAATTCTGAGGGATGGCTTACGATTCATGAATAATTTGTATACAAATGTGTTTCTTTTATATGATTTGTTTTACTTCCACGCATCGTGTCTGGGGGACCTAGATGTGGCTTTTTAGCAAAGTACATGATTTGTTGCTTAAGTTCACTTTACTGACCTTTGTTTGTCTACGTTTTCCTATTTGTTCGTTGGTTTATATTTCATTTTGTAGTTTGCGTTATATCTGGAAAGTGCCATATATATTGAAGGCGGTGGATTGAAAACCATTGGCAAGTACTAATTTTGGTTTGGTACACGTGTTGCTTAGACTGTACATTAAGTTGATTTCCTATTGTTGTTTTCATGAATCCTCCGCGTGGATTTTGATTTCAACAACAGGCAGAAGTTTCTTTCTTGTGGTTTGGTGGTATGTGCAGTTTGCTGGCATAGGACGTGTTCGAAGGCCATGTTAATTGCATGTTGCTTCTAACAAAAACAGTTGGATGTCACTCATGCTTCTTCGTCCATGAGTTGGCTCTAAAAGATGCATTTCATCTCTGAATTTTATCCTTGCTACATTATTTGATCGCTTTATACTTTTATGCAGATTGCTTAGATGATGATCAAGCTACAGTTTTACTTAACTATAAACCCTTTTGGAGATAATCCATCACAGCACTTTTTGGTGTTATGCCATATAGGAAAGCTAGTTGTTTCATAAATTTTACAGAAAGAGAGGAATGGGTCTAATTTTTTCGAACAATGGATGAAGATTTAGAATCATTCAGTCGGTTTGTTGAATAAACTTGTGTTCTCTCTCTGGATATGTAGTTTGTTAAAGCCCTAACCACCTAGGTCTTATTTTGGAGTGTGCAGGCGTGTGTGACTATCAGATTTCTAATAACATACTCCAGCCAAAAGGGGACATTCGTGGTGGGTTCAACGGATAACGATAACGTAATAGTCCTGAGTGGGAACATTGAGAATCATTATTTGTTGTTTCTTGGAGAATCAACCCCATTTCAAATTCAGTAAAGCTTGTTATTTCTTGGAGAAGCACCCCCATTTCCAGTCATATCATACCTTGAAATATAAAAATTGATGTTTTACTTTCAGATAACCAAATGAGTATGCAATGGATCACCAATATGATTTCAACATGGGACAGTTTGATCGACAGCCACGAAAAAACAGCCGAACCAACTGATAGAACTTTTTTCTTCATGTAGTTGAGGCAGTCATATCACGACCATGTTATTAAAAGCCTGCCGTAAGAAAGAATTTTGTTCGAGTGCTTGGAAACCCTAAATTTAATTAATTTTAGGGTTTAGGACAATGCAAGAACGGATGATGCAATTGATTAAGAACTTGAATTTGTTAATGCATTGCATAGGGTAAGTGATGCCATCATTCATGGAGCATTGAGTGGATCACAAATGTTTTTCAGCCCCTACTTAAAAGGACAATTCTATGCCATTTGATCCACACCTATATGCACCATACATAAATTTGAGGGGGCTAAAAAAAGCATAGAAGGATTAAGAAACAAAAGAAAACAAGATAAGCTCTCTCCACTTAAACTAACTCCTAAAAATATTTGTGAGAGGACAGATGGGTGGTTAAGATGAAAGAAATCAATCTGTTGCCACTGAATTAGATAACAAATTTTGAACGTATCCAATACATGTCCGATAATAAAGGGCTGGAATTGAGTCAATTGACTATATCCATCTCCGCAGAAATCTCTAAATGGTAAGACATCATTGTCCTTGCGGCATTGAAGTATCTTCCCATCGTTCTGTTGCTACTGAATTAGATAGCAAATTTGAACGTGTCCAATACGTGTCTGAAAACAAAGGGTTGGAGAGGAGATGAAGAAACTCAACTGAAATCTTGTGTTAATTTCCATTGAGCCCGGGAATAGGCCGGTCCTTTCCAGGGCTTAGGTTCATGATTTTTCTTGAAAATTTTCATTTTCAGAACCTGCCCTTGAATCACATTTGTGAAGGCCTCCCATGCATCATTGGATTCAAAATTTGGAGATTTTCTGAACTTTTAGATTGAATCAGGAGATACCGAATGAAGATGAACTGCTTTTCGTGTTGCATGTCAGGAGAGACGGACAGTAGAAAATCCTTGAAGAAAAGCACTCAGGAATATAAAGATGCGAAAACCCTAGCCTCCTTTGCCAACATCTCCTTCAAATCTGGTAAACTTTTTTTGACAAACTTTCTCCCTTTTCTCTGTCAATTGTGTTGAAGACTTTTCATATCATTATTTTCTTCACAAGTTTTTGCGTTTTTGTTTGATATTTTAGTATCCATAACCGTGGAGTCTTTTAACCGGATGATTGTGTGACCCAAACCGAAAGTTTCCCTTATATCTCTCTAGAGTTGCAAAAACAATAACTAGTTAGTGCCGTCCAGCTAGTGTCAACCGGTAATCATTCTAACGCTTAAGTAGGTTTGTGAAAGGGAAGGATAATGCGAAAGTATTTTTAGAGAGAATAATTTATAACTTACTTTTCACCTTTGGTCGGGGCTTCAAGCTAGCATGTGCGGAGCATGGTCCCGATGATTTCAAAAATAATTATCGTTACCCCTAAGGTCATGCAAGACGCCTGACACTATGTTTTAGAGCTTAGCCGCGCGGAGGACATGTGGAAATGAGCATAGCCACGTCGGCTGGTTCAGATACCGCTTTGGCTTGGTCCATACGATATCTGCCCGTCAAACGGGCTAGTTGCGCAAGACTATGCAGACCATGTCGGGCTTCTATCGAGCCTATTGGGCTTGCTTGGTTGCTCGGCCTTGCCCAGTTAACGGCCCAAATCCGGTGCCAACCCAACCCACAACATTAACATTTCATCAAGTGCTTCAATGATGCTCTACAATATTTTCGCAACACCTCTATATTGAAGTTTCAGTATGAATCATTTTGCCAATCTCTTGCATTGTCCTAATGCTTGCCAATGACTAGTATATGAGGAACAATATGTTTGATACGTATCGGACATGTGTTGGTTCAATATGTATCCGATACTCATACTTTTGAAGTATCCGTGCTTCATTCAGGAGCACTATGTTTGAAATGGCTGAAACAATATTGATTTGTCGAAAACCTTGTTTGGTTTGAAGGAACTTGATCCTAATTTCAATGAACAGATAGCAGCAAGAGGAGATACATTGCTGAAGAAATAGCAAAGATCGGAAAAGGGAATATTTCTGCCCAGATTCTCTCATTCCGTGACCTGTCTGTTGCAACTCAAAACTTCAATCCTGACTCCTTGGTGGGTGAAGGAGGTTTTGGCCGGGTTTACAAAGGCCACATTGAAAGCCTTAAACAAGTACTCCCTCTCTCTCTCTCTCTCGCGCGCTTAAAAAACTACTAGACTAGAAAATTCCGGGACGAAAATGTTTGGATTTCAAAAAATAACTTTATTAATTCTGAAAACATAAATTACTGTACGTTACAACCAGAAGAGGGCATTGGAGATTGCACCGAGGTTTGTCTCTCAAGCTAAAACGGATAACTCAGCCGATAGAACACCAACCAATAATTGCCAATCGAAACTTTGTCTGTCTCTCTCTCACTCAAGAACGCGAATTGGACTGTGATAGTGTAGACAAATTTCAGACTTTTGAAACAAGTGGGGTGATCAGGTTATACACACAAGGAGGACTCTTTTAAATGCTAAATTTCTGAGACCTTTTAGCTGCAACCGTTAATGATTGCTATGAATGAGACCTTCCGATTATTATGTTAAATCTTCCGGTTTCCAAAGTTCATTCACCAAACATTACTATTTCCAACAAAAGCAACTTCGACAAAATTTTGTTACTCAAGGAGGTGTCGTGAAATTGGTCTTACCTGAATGTAATGGTAAGGCCAAGGCATGTGAGTAGAAAAGTTACTTTGAATTGCATGACTTCTGGTTTTATAACCCGGTATTCAGCCCAATAGCATTACTATTTGCTTGTAGACGCTTAGAGGTTCTGCCCTGAAGTGCTTTCTATCTCTCAAGGATGCCAGAATGTCTGATTTCTGTGTTTACGTTCATGTCGCGCAGGATGTTGCAGTTAAGCAACTCGACAGGAATGGATTCCAAGGCAACAGAGAATTCCTTGTTGAGGTGTTGCTTTTGAGTCTTCTTCACCATCCTAACCTTGTCAACTTGGTCGGATATTGTGCCGATGGTGATCAGAGGATACTAGTTTACGAGTACATGTCCAATGGCTCCCTCGAGGATCATCTTCTTGGTAAGCCCAAATCAGAAACTCGTGAATTCTCTGAAAAGATTTAGGTAAAGAAAAACCAACATCAGAAACTGCATTACGAGTTGGTCATGTGGCTCTTGTTGTTGAACTATTGAACTTAACAAGTTGGATAAATATGTCATCACCCCCTTTTAAATATTATTTTGAACGTAATCAGAGAGAAGCTATGCCTTGTTCTCAGATATATCTCCAAGTAAGAAGCCTCTGGATTGGAACACTAGGATGAAAATTGCTGAAGGAGCAGCGAGAGGGCTGGAGTACTTGCACGAAGCAGCGAACCCTCCAGTGATTTACCGTGATTTCAAAGCATCTAACATACTGTTAGATGGGGAATTCAATCCAAAGCTTTCTGATTTCGGGCTGGCCAAGCTCGGCCCAACCGGTGATAAGTCACATGTATCAACAAGGGTGATGGGAACTTATGGGTATTGTGCACCTGAGTATGCATTGACAGGTCAGTTGACTACTAAGTCTGATGTTTACAGCTTTGGTGTGGTGTTCTTGGAAATCATCACGGGCCGGAGAGTCATCGATAATTCGAGACCAAGCGAAGAGCAGAATCTGGTTACTTGGGTATGCTCAATAACTTCTAACAGCCACTGCTGCTGATATACTTTCTCTTTTCCTTTGTTTTGCATCTTTTCTGCGACAACACATGAAATGTTGGAACAAACTCACCGATTAAATAAGCATTGATGCCCATTGTATAGGTTGAGTTACTGAATACGGGATCCGTGTAGTAGACTGGGCCAACATTCAGCCGAGAGAGGGCAGTCTTTGAAAATAACGGGGTGGGAAAGCAAGAACGCTTAGCATTATCTTATCTTCTTCATGCTCGATCAGTTTCCCGTGATTGAAAAGAGAAACAGAAAAGGGAAACAGTTGCAAACAAGCATGTGACACTATGTTTTGAATATCAAGCCTGTGCAAAGTTTTTTACTAGTCATGCAAACGTTCGAACAAACTCACCTAGTAAAGGAGCATTGATGCCCTTTGTATAGGTCGGGTTGCTGAATACGGAAATCTCGTAGTAGACTGGACCAACATCCAGTCCGAGAGAGGGCAGTCTTTAGAAACAAGAAGATGAGAGAGCAAGAGAACGCTTCGCGTTGTCTTATCTTCTTCGTTTTCAATCAGTTTCCCATGATTGAAAAAAAGAGACATTAGCAAACAAGCATTTGATACTGCGTTTCTCATCTTCCTTCGTTTTGCATCTTTCCTAAAACAAAACATGAAATGTTCGAACAAGCTCACCTAGTAAAGCAGCGTTGATGCCCTTTGTATAGGTTAAGTTGTTGGATACAGAATCCTCATGGTAGACTGTACCAACATCTGGTCGAGAGAGGACAGTCTTCGGAAACAATAGGGTAGGAAAGCCAGAGTACGCTTTGCGGTTTCTTATCTTCTTCCTTTCAATCAGTTTCTCGTGATCGAAAAAAAAAGAAACCGAGAAGGGAAACAATAGCAAAACAAGCATTTGACACTATGTTTCCAATATTATCAGGCCTGACGCAAAGTTTTTGACTAGTTCATGCAACTGTTTTGTAGGCACAACCTCTATTCAAAGACAAAAGGAAGTTTTCATTAATGGCAGATCCGTCACTGGATGGGAACTACCCCTTGAAGGGTCTCTACCAAGCTCTTGCAATCGCGGCGATGTGCCTCCAAGAGGAAGCTTCCGTTCGTCCTTTGATCAGCGACGTCGTGACCGCTCTTGAGTTCTTGTCAAGTAAAGAGGAGGGAGATGCTACTGAAGAAACCACAAAATTGCCACCTTCAGGAAGAAACATTGTTGAAGATATTGAAAAGGACGCGCCGGATGGTGCATGGGAAAGAGATTGAGAAACTGCCATTGCAACTCCGTCTTAAACTGAGTTTATTTTTTATTTTTGGGAAAAAAGTTCACGAAAAATCATACGTTGTACAATGTGAATTATTACATATGTGAATATGTTGTATCCATGGGGTCACTTCACATCCTGATATTTTTGGACACTTCTTGTAATAATGCTGTTTTTTGAGTCACTTATTTTTGTTGATTCCAGTGACAAAGATCCTTAGAGATTGGGAGAGCTTTTGGTGCAGCCTAATCATGATTGGTTTCTATATGTTTTCTTTAAATCGGGTTTGCTTCCTCTTAAGGTTTCAAGTTCGAAACTTTACTTCTCAGGTACTACTAATTCTTACAATGTCAGTTCATATCATGATCGATAGCATGAAATGCAATTGGAAAGATGCTCAATCAACGACCAAACTATCACCCTGCTCCAACACAATGTGTTCCCCCGTTTCATAAGCCAGCTACACAACAAGCAAGTCAATCCTCTATTTTATATGTACCAACTATTCAATAGTAAGATTGAGAAAGGAGAAGAGACTAAAGAAAAGATAAAATGGATTTCTGAGGACGACTAATATAAATTCTTGAGTTTTGTGTGGTACACAAAATTATGAAACCAAAGAAAAAAAAATCGTGTTTCTCCGAGAAAAATGATACAAGAGTAGAGCTAGATTTCATTTAGTAGAGAAAGTAACATATATTATTTGAATCATAAAGATACGACCAAGTTTTTTTACTCGCAAAATTAGTCTTAGTCAATGTTTTGAATATCAGATCAGTTTGGGTACCGGTTACCGGGTACCGTATCGAATTTATCGCAACTATCAATATATATATAAATTATAGAGGAAAAGTTGAAAAAAATTAATTTTTTTCCCAACTCTTTAAAAAAAAAAACAAATCCGTACTCGGCCGTTATCAACCGACATTGAAAGCGGTACAGTATTAAGAATGATTGGTACTGTTTTTATGTTAAAAAAGTACGTACCGACCAATACAATATGATAATGATAACATTGGTCCTAGTAATATAAGGACGTGCCATCCAAGAAGAAGGAAAAAGAAGCATTTTTATTAGTATAATGTCAGATGAAGTTTCAACATATCAACATACGCGGGTTATCAAAGCACGTCTTATTTGCAAGAATCTCCCACTTAAATCGAGCAGGTAAGGTCTCTCTCTCCCACTCTCTCTCTCATGTTCTGTCTGTGCTGTGCTCCACGCTGATAGCTACCCAGTTGCAGACAAGAACAATTAACCCCTAGTAAAACCCTCACATTTTATAGGTTCAACCAAAAAGCTTATCAAGACGGCTGCTTGTATAGGTAACCCAGGCAGTAAGCTGGGAAGGGGTTTAGCCGTCATGGCAACGGGGGTCTCTACTCAAAGCAGCTGCAACGCCTTTAGAAAGCCCTCTTTCCCTCCTATTTTCTTATTTTCAAGTTCATCATCTCTCCCATCTTCTTGGCGCTCCTTCTGGGGTTCCTCCAGAAAAGCCATACGCAGGTTATGTTTCTATCTATTTCTCTTGTACTTCGATTTTTAACCTTTGTTCTGTTGTACTTGTAGTTTCTGCGAGTTGGGTTTTTCGATTTTCTAGGCTTTGTAGTTTGGTTTTCGTTTTCACATAATGTTCATCTTTTTCATGTTTTGGTAGCTCGTAAAGGGTAGTTGCCTTTCATCTGTTGATATGTGGAAACTTCATCTGACATTTTGTTTTGCGGATGTGATTATTACCTGGGCTTGCATTGTTGCATTGTGGCGTAGTTCTTTTAGGAACCTTATTAAGAATAAAGAGTAATAAAAATGCTTCTTTTTCTTCAACAAGGCATATCGAAATGAGAATGTGAAATGTATGACATGCCCTTCTATTATCATGACTAATTTTGCCAATAAGGACACTTATTCGTATCTTTATAAATCAGATAATATACGTTATTTTCTCTGCATCTATTGATCTTATCTGCTTTGTTTGTTGGAGCGATATGAATTCCTTTCAATTAAGCTGGAATGTTTGTGCTTGCTCTTTATTCTTGAGATTTATGGAGGGAAATCCCTTACCTCTCCTTATCCCTCGACAAATTCCTTAATGAATCCAAGACTTAATAAAGCCCGGCCAAGATTTGACGTTGTTCGGCTTCATTTTTATCTTCCACCAAATGTATTTAGTCTGGCCTTGAAGGCTGAGTTGGTAACTGATGTAGATGGATGATGTCGGACCCTTGAGGTTTTTCATGTTACCATACTTGTATGCGCCATGCACCTAAAGAAAACGTACCATGGTTGTATGGTTGTTGGCAACATGACTTGTATTCCGTTTTCTTTAAAAAGATATCATGGTATTTATTATATAAGATGAATTGCTTTTCTATTTTGTGCACAGCAGAAACAAAATTGCTTTCAGGTAATTTGCCCAGCATAACATTCATACTACTAAATGAAATCTACTCTAGTCTTGTATCATTTTTCTCAGAGAAACGCGATCCTTCTTTCTTTGGTTTCGTAGTTTAGTGTCCCGCACAAAGCTCAAGAATTCATATTGGTCGTCCTCAGGAATCCATTTTATCTTTCTTTACTCCTGTCTTCTTCCTCAATCTTACTATTGGATAGTTGGGACATATGAGTAGAGGATTGACTTGCTGGTTGTGTAGCTGACCTATGGAACAGGGAACATGTTGTGTTGGAGCAGGGTGATAGGTTGGTCGTTGACTGAGCATCTTTCCAGTTGCATTTCATGCAATCTATCATTGACTGCCTACACTATAAATTTCACTTAAATATTCTCCATCTTGTTGAGGATACTCGATATTATTTTTTTCCCCAACAGGTTGACTTACTTTTCCGTTGTTTTTGACATTTCCGCATTGGTTTATGTTGCAGGCAAGGGGATTGTGCACTCCACAACGTTGCCGGTCCATTACCTAATATGGTCATGTGCAATAGTTCTTTTAAGTTTAAACAAGGTTCAAGTTACAATACCATGTCATCTGATGGAAATTTTATAAATGATGACATGGAGTTGTATCTTCCATCCAATGGATGGAAGCTTGAGGTTCCTAAGAAGGTGAGCGATCCTTCTACTTCATATGCTCGGATGCTTCCTAATTACCCACATCAGTCTAGTTCTAAAGGAAACTCCTCGGTGGGTTTTGGTAGCCTTCAAAGGCTTGGGGAAGAGAATAAAGGAGGAGATTCCCTGAGAGCAAGTGCTTCTTCAGGTGCTGCTGCAATACAGTGGCTTGAGAAGACAAAAATAATAAAGGACGAGAAGATGGCAGGTTGTGGTAATGACAAGAACGGAAATAGAAATACAGGCATTTCATCTGGATTAACTACTGGAACGAGTGCTTATAGTGGGGGAGAGGGTTTTGAAGATGCCAGTGCTTATGATATTTCAAACTTTTATGAAGATTCTCATCTTTTGGATTCTGAAAAAACTAGAAGAGAAAGAGATCTACAACATTCAGGAAAGAGAGACCAATCTTATGCTGGAAATGGGGCTTTAAGAGGCTCAATGGTAGAAAGGCACTTTCCTTTTCACTCAGATCAACAAATTTCTACACCTCGGCGTAAACCCATAACTCAAAAACAATTTTTCCCAAAGAATGGTAAAGGGGATGATAGTAGTGTTAATGGTTATGTTCCGCAGATGCCAGCTTCCACTGAACAGAACTACAGACGGAAAAACAGTATGACTGGTAATAAGGCTGGTGATCCTCCTTTTTGCTACTCTAGGGAACACACTGAATCTACAATGCAAACATTCCCATCATATTTCCAGCCTGAGGGCCCATCGTTAGGAAAGTTCTTAGAGGAATGGGAGTCAATAAATTCCAAGCATGTTAATGGTGGCACCTCTGCAAGCGAAGCCACTCTTATTGCAACAACTGATCAGCAACCCGATCCTTACAAGAGGCTTCTTCAGATTTATGACAAGGTTCTTGTTGTTGATAATATCTCCATGGCAAGGGAAGTTGTGGGAATGCTTACAAATCAGTACCGGCATTGTGTCCATGCATGTGATACAGAGGCATGACTCAAACTTGGAGTTACAACTTCTATATTTCTTGTCTTACTTGTGCTAATGCAGTATAGTTAAAATTCTTTATTTTATTCATGTATTCATATAGCTGTGGGTCCGCCTTGTCCTGTGCTACTTGAGACCTTATTGTGTCCATTTACGTTTTCAGGTGTCAAATATTGATGTCAAACAGGAAACACCCGTTAACCACGGAGAAATAATTTGCTTCAGTATTTACTCTGGAGCAGAAGCGGATTTCGGCGACGGAAAATCTTGTATCTGGGTAGATGTTCTTGATGGTGGTGGCAAGAGTCTTTTAGTTGAATTTGCTCCATTTTTTGAAGATGCATCCATAAAAAAGGTAACGCTTTCTCAGTGGTTATGATCAATGACTAAAAATAAGGTCATCGGTTTGTTGTAACCGCTGGTCCATTTTCTCATATTTCTGGAAACAAATACAGCTGTATCATCTTGCATTGTTTTTCTTACAAGTTTGATTATGTTGACATAAGGTTACCAAACAAATATCGTCAATCTGACAAGGTGTGCTGTCTTTTCTTTAGGTTTGGCACAATTATAGCTTTGATAGACATGTTATAGAGAACTACGGGTTTAAAGTGTCTGGATTTCATGCCGACACCATGCATATGGCTCGACTATGGGATTCTTCAAGACGAATGACAGGTGGTTACTCTCTAGAAGCACTTACAGGTGACCCAACAGTGTGCGGAGATAAAAATATGGTTGGTAAAATATCTATGAAAAATATCTTTGGCAAGAGAAAGCTGAAAAAGGATGGATCGGAGGGGAAAATCATCACCATTCCCCCCGTCGAAGAGCTTCAAAGGGAAGAGAAGAAACCATGGATTTGTTATTCTGCCTTAGATGCAATGAGCACACTAAAACTCTATGAAAACTTGAAAAGAAAACTATCGGGGAGGAAATGGAAACTTGATGGAGACACAAGAGGATGTATGATTGACTTTTATGAGAGATACTGGCGCCCATTTGGTGAGGTTCTTGTAGATATGGAAGCTGAAGGGATGCTGGTTGATCGAGTATATCTTGCTGAGGTGGAGAAAGTGGCTCAAGCAGAGCAACAAATTGCTGCTAATAGATTTCGCAGTTGGGCATCTAAGTATTGCCCAGATGCTAAATACATGAACGTAGGAAGTGATGCACAGTTGCGCCAGCTCTTCTTTGGTGGAACTCAAAACAGGTTTGAGAAACATCTGTTTAATGTCCAGTGAAACATGCCTTGGGAAAAAACTGGTGTCCACATTTTTTCGGGAGGTGTTTGGAGGCTTTGAAAGTGTTTTGCTCCCTGTAGATTGAGATTTACAGCCCAAAATACTCAGCACATAATAACTTGTTAAAAATATCAACAAGTTATATTTTACATTCTTACGGCCTTATGCTCCACTTTTAACAGAAATCAGTTGTACAAACAAATTATTGTTTGCTCATACTAAGGGTAGTCAAGGACGTTAAGGCTTCTCTTCACATAAATTTGTTTTTTCATGCACTTGTCATAAATCATACCATCATTGGTGGAACTCCAACCCCTTGCTTTCCTGTGGCTTTCATGATATGCAGAAACTAGATCTGAGCTCTATATTTCCTCCAAGTCTCATCATTTTTTTTCACAGCAAGGATCCAAACGAGAGCCTTCCAGAAGAGAGGGATTTCAAAATTCCCAATGTGGAGAAAGTGATTGAAGAAGGCAAGAAGACTGCCACGAAATTCCGCACGATTAGACTGCATAGACTACTTCGTGAGACCCGGATAGAGCCTGAGATTTATACTGCGTCTGGTTGGCCCTCTGCTAGTGGAGATGCTTTAAAGACATTGGCGGGGAAAGTTTCTGCAGAATTTAGTCTTACAGATGAATCTGATACATTGCAGCCGGACGCCAATGTTGGAAATTTGCCTGAAACCAAGCTCACAGGGACAAAGATCGGAGCTGTTAGTGAGTTTAACGAATCTGCCTATGGTACGGCTTATGCTCCGTTTGGAGGGGGACAAAAGGGGAAGGAGGCATGCCATGCCATTGCTGCTTTATGTGAAATGTGCTCTATAGACTCTTTGATATCCAACTTCATCCTCCCCTTGCAGGTTGTTCTTCTGCCTTTACAATAATCAAATTACACTTTGTGAATATTGTATGAGGGATGTGAAATGACCTTGATATATGGATATTCGGCTCTACCCGGTCCTTATTGAGTGGTGGGGTTTAAATTCATTTTAGTGGTTCAAATTATGAGAGAACAAAACCCAGGCATGGTTTTAGGTCCTATGTCCCTTGTATTTCCTAGTTTCTAGAAGCCAAGACCTAAGGAAACATATGTAAAATAAGTAAACTTATATGGAGACACCTAATAAGTCCCTTTTTAGTTTGCTCCTTCAATGTAGAAGATCATGTGCCCCATCGTGTAGAATGAAATCAAAGCTTCTACTACCCCTATGTACAAGAACCCACTAGTTTCCTCAAGCAGCGGCTTGTACAGCATAACCTGCATATCCATAGGCAGTCAAATGCCTTCATACTGAAAAATGATTCAGTAAGTGGGTAATTAGGTAGATATGTCGGCATGTATCTTCCACTTTGATTGTCCCACCTCATCAATTTAGTGAACAACCTACTTACATTAGCCTTGACAGGTTACCTGGCCAGAATGAACTTTTGTCAGACTCTGCCCTGCCTTCTTTCTGGTTAGATTACTTATGGGAAATCTTTTGAGTTAAGAAATGGACCCATCCCCAACTCCCACCTGTTGCCTTCCTATTCTCTTGCCCCGTATAAATCTCTTGCATGGATTCCTGAAATATGGCATCCTTAGTGGCCTTTTCATTTGATTTCATTGGCTTAAGAATTGGGCCATTGTCTTTCCAGGACTCTACTGACAAAAATATGATATTCAGATGTTGTCATGGGGTTGTTGGTGATGTTTTACTTCGAAACCATGTTATGATGTGGTTCAGTTATTTGGTCAATCTAATTTTATTGGGGGCTTCTGTAGTTAACTTGTATGATTGTGTGTGCCTTAGCCCATATTGCTTGACAATGTGTACTCAATGGGTCTTCCGTAGACAGTTAATGCTTATACTGGTTTCTTTCTACAACAGGGCAGTCATATATCAGGCAAGAATGGGCGTATCCATTGTTCGCTAAACATCAATACAGAAACTGGGCGCTTATCAGCTAGGAGACCAAATTTGCAGGTTCAATTTTTCTTGACAAATTATGAAAGTTTTATTACAGGACCTGCCATGGGGCACCACCCTTGTACGAGAAAAAGGAAAAAGAAAAGAAAGTCAAAAAGAGGAAAGAAACTAGAGACAGAAAGAAATCAGACCACCCCTTCAAGGCTCTATCATCCCAATTTTAGACTTCCATTTTGCTTTAATTTTTGGCACCAACATCACAATTCGCAAGAGCTGCTTCCTCGTGATCTTGACAAGGAGACTCAATGTACTTGGTTAGGCCTTTTGGTTTTTCCAAACCCACTCCGATGGTTCTTCCCTCTTAACACCTTCATGACTACTGCCTCATTAAGGGCCACAACTGGTCAACCTTGCAAATTTGCAGGCTCATTGCATTGTCTATGGGAATCCAACTAATTAAGATTTGTATGTTACAACTTATAATCGGAAAACTCATATCCTTTGCATTTGCTTAGACTGCCCCACTAATGGTTTGTCATTTGGGTTATCAGATGGGTCACAGACATACTTTAGATGTCGGCGGAAAGTGACAAATGTGGAAAACTATTTTCCTGTCTTTCACTTAATGTGTACTGGGGTGTTAATGTTGTTTTTTGCTGTAAATCAGAATCAACCTGCTTTGGAGAAAGATCGCTATAAGATTCGCCAGGCATTTATTGCTGCACCAGGAAACTCCCTTATCGTTGCTGATTACGGACAGGTTAGTCACTTCGTACTATTCTTGGTTCCTTAGTTATAAATTTTCGTTGAGCCTTTTCTTTGTGTAGTGATTCAAAGTCTTGATTGGCATACATCTTCATAATTAGCTGGAACTTAGGATTCTTGCGCATCTTGCCAACTGTAAGAGCATGATGGATGCCTTTGAAGCGGGTGGTGACTTCCATTCAAGGACTGCAATGAATATGTATCCACACATTCGTGAAGCTGTTGACCAGAAGCATGTGCTTCTTGAGTGGCATCCTCAACCTGGTGAAGAAAAGCCCCCGGTTCCTTTACTGAAGGTAAACTATTGATTTTCCTTTGCAGTCCAATGGCATAACTTCCCGGAAACTGCAACCATATTTCTTTTGACCTTTTGCTTTAGGATGCTTTTGCTTCTGAAAGAAGGAAGGCAAAGATGCTCAACTTTTCCATTGCTTATGGAAAAACTCCAGTGGGTCTTGCCCGTGATTGGAAGGTTCTATTCTCAAACATGGAATGAGATGACATATTTTGTTTGACTTGGATATTTTGGTGTACAGAGGCATAGTAATCTGTTCCTGCTCTCAGGTTTCTGTTAAGGAAGCCAAAAAAACAGTCGATCTCTGGTACAATGAAAGACACGAAGTGCGGGAGTGGCAGGAACTACGTAAGAAGGAAGCTCAAAAAGATGGATGTGTTCACACATTACTTGGGAGAGTCCGCCAGTTCCCTTCAATGAATAATGTCACACAGTATCAAAAAGGTCACATTGAACGAGCTGCCATCAACACCCCAGTCCAGGTTCTTTTATCTCAATAGCATCACACGTCCTCTCTCTCTCTCTCTCTCTCTGAGATATCAAGTTCTGATATGTACATTCACAACAGGGTAGCGCTGCTGATGTTGCCATGTGTGCCATGTTAGAAATATCAAAGAACGCACGTTTGAAAGAGCTTGGATGGAAGCTGCTTTTACAGGTTAAGTTATTTTGTGCAACAATAAAGTATTCGCAGCTGAAATTAGAAGTATAGGAAAAATAATCTACAACAAGTGTGTTACTTACACATGCACTCAAACCACTGCAGTTCACTTCTAATCTAAATGCATGACAGAACTGATAAGACTTTCAAGTGATATGGTAATTGAACGAGTTGCATTTATCTGTCAGCATTATCTGATTGTTTGCACTTTCATTTCATCCCTCCACTATGCAACGGGCTGTAGCCATCTTGACATGCTACCCCAGGGCATAGGAGGACCTTAACTACCAAAAGATGAATCATCTTGTAATCCCGTTTTCCTGTTTCTATTGATTGTAGATGTTGATCTAGATTGGTCACCATCTTTTGTTGCATTGTTCGTGAGTTTTACGTAGGATGCCAATCTACCTGAACTTGCTTCATGTTCCTTATCTTTTCCTTCAATTCAGAACCTCGGTTTGGTTCCTTTTTAGTGATTTGTGATGCAGTGATTCCTATCTACTACAGATACTCTTTCATAGAACATTTTAACTCTTTGGTACCAATGGACTTTTAGTTTATGTTATTTACTGAAACATAGCTGGTTTTCAAGTTCTCCCCATCAGTTTATTCTTATATAAGGCTGTAAAATACTATTTAGACACGATCAGCATTTTTTGCAATCTTTGTTAGATGATTTGGCAGCAGCAATTCTGGCGTGATATTGTGACTTTTTGCTATCTTTGTTACATGATTTGGCGGCAGCAATGCTGGTGTGATATTGTGACACTCGTGATTTTTGTGAATTAATCATATCATGCTACTGGCTAACTGATATGGTTTTCGTTAGCTGAAAAGGTCATTCTTTTGGGGAAACAGGTTCATGATGAAGTAATCCTTGAAGGACCAACAGAGTCTGGGGAGGAGGCCAAGGCCATAGTTGTTGAGTGCATGTCCAAACCCTTTGATGGCAAGAATATCCTTAAAGTTGATCTCTCTGTCGATGCCAAATGTGCTCAAAACTGGTATTCTGCCAAGTAAATAGTTGGGTACAAGTACCACACAGTTTTGTCTTTCCTGGAGTTCAGGTGTGGGGGCAGTTCGGGCATTTCAATCTGAAGCAAACAGGTGTTTGGGGTGACTTTGTTGCTGGAGAACGGGTGGTTCGGGCAACCCAGTGCAACACTGCGTCGAACTTGCTATTCCAAAGAGTAACAGTTCTTAGATTCGTGCTGACGTGATTCTTTGATTTTGCCAAAGCAGCAGTCATGAGTGGTTGGGGATTGGATTAGTTGTGTGAATAGCGGACCTTGGGAGAGATCCCCATTGCATATAAGATTCATAACGTTTAGGCATGGATTGTTTGTATTACCTTGACTCGGTGATATTGTTGGGTTCCACTATTTTCCGTGCAAGACACAAGGGGGCTTGACATTTTTGTGGTGTTCTTCTCCATCTCTATAATTTTAACTTGACTTTGTTTGGAAAGTGGATGTCCTTGATCTGCTTTTTGCACAGTGCAGTCTGTCTTGAGTCGGGCTTTCACAGAAGGTCCAAACTGTGAGATTGCTTGATTTCACCGTTGATCCGTTGTTTGTGTTGGAGAAAGTTGTGATTTGGTAAAGCATTGATAGATGGAACTGGAATATACTTGAGAACTAGTGCTTTTAGATCTTATATGGTTTTGTGAGATTTTAAGCATGAAAACCTAGTTTTAGATAACTACAAAAGGAACTTCATTACCCATGTTCAATACCACACAGACCACACCAATGAATTTGATTACATTTCAACAATCATATCCAAATCTGTTTGGTTGCTTTTTTCAGAGTCACTTATCTATTAGACTTCTGATAGCAAGTGTCTTTATTATGAGTGCTATACATTGTTTCCACGCGAGACACAGGCATTGCGATGCGAAGATCTTTGGTTGGGGAAATGGAAGAAACATGTATTGCATACGCAAAATTTGAGAAAATCACGAATATTCTACCATAATGGCTATTCAAGAATCTGTCGTGAAATTGAAATGAATTTAAAAGAAGTTATATTGAAAACTAATCTATATGAAACTTGTGATGCCTTTATTTGTGTAACTCATTTTATTTTCTGAGCAGAAAATGTATTTGGAAATTTGAAAGCATCTTCTTGTGTTTTCTTTGAAAGTGGGTCAATGTTTTTTAAGAAATTCTTCTAAAACAAGGTCTGGGTTCTTCAAAATGTATAATGAGAAATTTTTGAAGCACCAAATGGGGATAAAGAGCTTTCCAACTGATCTTCTAACCCGACTTCTGTCGTAAGACGAGAAAAATGTTTGATTCCAATTCCAGTCATAGGAAATCATATAATGCAAGTAACTTCTCAATTGGATGGTGATTGTGCAGTAAATTCATCTTATCTATGTAAATACATGTTCATTCTAGCAAAACCCCAAAAAACGTCATAAATCACAAAACCCAATCCCGACACGCTCCGAAGCTCACTGAGGATTACTTCTCTAACTGTTGTAGATCGATTTCCCATGCTGATGCCAACTGCAACAACAATTGGTCAGGTGCTGCACCTTCCCAGTCCTCTGGTGGGTCAAATGCTGAGCAAGCTTGATGTAAATTCAGCAAAAGCTCCCTTTTTACTTCAGTTGGAATGCCTAAGACATCAGGTCCATTTTCCCCCACCACATCTACCAACTGCATAGAAGGCAGAGTAAAACAACATTTAAGACTTAAAGCAATGATTCTTTAAGCTGTTGATATTGTTTCCGAACTAAACCCAGATGGAAGTAGCAAACTATTAGTAAAGCAAAATGTCAGACCATGAGAAAAGCATCAACGCCGGTCTTCTACTTGATGAAGCAAAATGTATACTTTTTTCCTCTACTTTTTCAGCCTAACATTATATGGGGCCGGAGAGTAGTTTCACTTTGCTGAATATTGAAGATATTCATCTCAGAACATCAGCTGGAAGGTGTGATTCTGCCGGAGAAAAGGCATAGTTTGTTCAAGATACATGATAGCAAGGTGGTGGTTCTGCAG
This sequence comes from Arctostaphylos glauca, assembly GCA_019985065.2. Taxonomy (NCBI): domain Eukaryota; kingdom Viridiplantae; phylum Streptophyta; class Magnoliopsida; order Ericales; family Ericaceae; genus Arctostaphylos; species Arctostaphylos glauca. Next base: position 29,893,827 of record JAHSPW020000007.1, on the reverse strand, counting down.
CTCTCTGTGTTACACATTTCTAAATTCTACACGAGTCCAGCATTTTGCTTTGCAAATGGGCTGCTACTATAGTAGCGATGATATTGCTCAAATGGGCATAAGCTGTCTTTACAAAAACTTTATGTATTTACTGCTAAATATAGTGGGGGACGTGACGCAATGGTTGCGGTCAGAGTTAGGAACGACCATAGGCAAGCGTATTTAAGGTGTTCGTCATCTTCTAACTGCCATAGCTTATTCCAGTATTTAGTTCATCCTACTTGAACTTTGAAGATGAGAAAATTTTACTTTGGCATTTTCAGACCACGATGATTCTACTCGTTTTACCTAAATTAGTTCCCACAGTATAAACAGAACTAAGCATTGAAGTAAAGAGCTGTTAACAGTAACAGCATGTATTCCAGTTATTATGGTCCTCGGCTAGATCTTGACCTCGGACAGGGAAAAATAGTTCCAGACAAACACAGGCTAAAGAATACGAGAAAACTGGGGAAAAGAAGAACCTGCTGAGTCCAAGATAAACCAATGTCGAACAAGTTTGGCTCACGTAGAAAGTCCGCAACAGCATGCAAAACCTCACTTGCTACCTCATTTGAAAGTTGATCAACAACAGCACCTGATCTATCCATTAGTTTCACAAGCAAGAGATCGTCGCCTGTAGACAAAACTTCCGCATAAGCTGAATCCATATCACCCACATGAAGCGCATCCATGGCATTACTCCAAGAAGTCCAGACCGGGTCCCGCTCTGGTACAGCATTGTCATCTTCCAAGGCTTCTGCAGTCAACTCCGGAATAGCTACTCTTGAACTTCGATTCACAGTTCCATTGTCATCGCCAGCTACTCGAATTGCTTCCAAGGTTGCTTCATCTTTTGAAGCTTGCCAAACGCTTCTTGCAGAAGGCCCTTCACCTTTATCCCAAGCTCTCCTATTCCCAACCTGATCACTCTCATGTTCTGACTTGGGTGACCTACCGTCCATAGCACCACCACCACCACCACCACCACCACCACCTAAGACTCTCCTAGATCCCATTTGCCCATTTTTTCCATAATTGTGAAAATCCCGCACATCAGAAATGTTGGATCTCCAAGAAGGTCCCCTTCCTCTCATTGATGAACCTATGTTATCCGCTGGGCCATACCTCTCCCCGAATGGTGCCCATCCATCACCACCTCTCCCTAACTTGGCACCATAGTCATGGAAGCCATTATATTTGCCTGAAGACCTATTAGAAGACCCCTCAAACCCTACCATATAATTACTACCTCTTCGAGTAGAGGAGATTGACAAGTCATGAACCATGTCTTCAACTACTCTCTCTAAACCTCGCACCCTGTTCTCTAGAGTCAACATGTTGTCGTGAGACCCGCCCATGAAATCCTGCAATATAAGATAATACAATGAAACGAGTGATATACGAAGTCACTTTTCGACGCAGAAAGATTTTAACAGACCTGCAACATATTCATAAGATGAGCTTGCTGTCTCTCCAGTTGCAATAATTGTCTTTGGATAGCCAACCAATTTGTTCTCGAGTCTTTCCCGTTACCTCTCTCTTCGGTCCATTTATCCCGGGCAAACTCTTCATAATCTCGTTGTCTAGAAAACACACCAGAATTTCCTTTCTCTGTGCTGCGATTCTTAATGTTGAGAGATGCATCATTTGGCTGGTAGTTACTCTTTGGCCTTCCCCTTGAATCCTTATCATTTGGTTCTGATTCTTCCTCGTTCTGCACACTTGCAGAATTGAGATGACGAGGGACAACCACCTCAACAGGCAAATCATCCGAGACCCTTGTTTCAAGTCTCTGGAAGAATTCCGGGTTCAATTCTTTCTCGGTCAGTGCTGGTGCCTTCTTCTTCAATATCCCAACTGCTTTGTCTAAAATGTGACCACCCTTTCCTTTGGAAGCAAAATCCGTTGGAGATGACCCGTTTGATGAATCCTTAGCTGATGTCTCAGTTTTGATGTCGCCGTGATTCGAACCTTTCGGGTCCCTTTTTTCTAGTGACTCAGCTGATTCAGAATTTCCACCATCTGAAAGGATTGTGAGCACACAGAAGGAAAGTGAATAAGGAATGTACGAAATAATAGAAATTATAAATCAGCTATGCAAGGAGCACTCAAGTTAGGAACATGCCCTGCTAAACTTACCATGAGATGAAGCTTTCTGGTCTTCAGAAGCTCCATCACCTCCGTTTGCAATTTTCTTCCATAGCTGCAATGCCTCTATCATACTATCTCTGACAGGTTTGATCTGCAAAATCAATAAGTCATCTCGTTTTTGACCTAACGAGCAATACATGTGTGTGTGGTGGGGGAGGCGGCGGCGCAAATACAATCTCCTACAGCAGTCAATTGCTTTAGATTTATATTCAGAAATTAATTTTGAGGACGCATTTCAGCGCTGTTTTTTGATCAAGGAGTCATGGATGATGAAAAAGCTAAATTAGTTTTTCTTGGTGTCCATAGCAATTTCCTTTTTGTTAGGAAATTCCTCCACAAGTCCATCATATACACATAGCCCACAATAAAAGGCTAAGAAATTATATCAGTTTCAAATTACAAAAACAAAAGCAAACAAGATGCAAAGTCTCCCCAACAGCTTGTAGAGAAGACCTGCACCATACAGCGATGCTCTTTCACAGATCTTCCATCATTCTTTCCAAAACATTCAGAACGTACAGTTCCACAGATATTTATGATAGAATTTGAGTGCAGGGTTCACACAACAATTTGAAAACCGACTTCAACAATCATTTACCCGATTTGAGTGCAATCACTCACATTCCATACGTTAAACTTGGAATAAGGAAGCATGTTGACGTACATATAGACTCATGTTTGGACGGACAATAGTATCTCTAATCCCCAAACATGACCTTAAATATTCTGACAGTCACTCCGTTGCCTAACAATGAAGGATACCATGACATCCCAATCCCACAATGGTGGGTTAGAAGTGGTGTAAAGGATATATTTTGGATCAACCATTAGTACCAAATAACTTAGGCTTAAGCATTTTGAGCCATTTTGTTAAGCTCCAACTAGTTATTGGGCCAGTAAAGGGTCGATCATTACAAATCTTGTTGAAACCTAACAACATGGCCCAAAATACTTAGTTATCGGGCCCATAAAGGGTGAGTGACAGATACTATGAAGTGATCACTACAACTTCACCAGTCTACTACGCGCCGTGCTACAAATTCAAGGATAAAGAATGGAAATTTCAAGAGCTTGGGCATATAAAGATACAAATCAAAGTCGAATGTTTTAACCAACCAAACCAGGTGCAAGCCCACCTGTTGGCTCGGCCCTCTCCTCAAGGAAATGAATACAGAAAAACTTGAAAGGGTTATGGTGAAAATGAAGTATGAGAAAATAAGCTCATTCGTAGAAGGTAATATATGTCAGTTATGACCATGTAAGGTCTTAAAGACTAACCGCCTTGCTCTCCCATAATACCTAATGGGAGAAAATAAAATTATAGACACTTCTAGCTACATGAGTTGGTAGATGTGCATTAGAATCTAATCATGTCTAAAAATTGTCTTTCTTTTCTTTTTTAATCAGAGAATGGATCAAAATATGAAATCAGTGTCTAAAACATAACTGCTATTATTAAATAACACCATCAAAAGAAGCTTAGTGAAGACAGAACACAGGACAACTCCCAAAGCAGAAAAGCATTTGCTTGGTGCATTTAACCACATCTGGCCTAATGTTCACAAAACTAAAATGCAAAGGCTATAGTAGGTGTCCCCGCAGGCAGTCTTCTCGTGCCCAATGCAGCAAAGGCGCTATGGATCATTATGTAGAAGAAAAATTATCCTACTCACCTTATCAAAGCGGCAAGCCTCGAGCACCGTCACCAAGGAAGAAGCCCCATCTTCAATTAAGTTGCTTGAGTGTAATGCTAAAGAACTCAATGTATCTGCCGCAGCTTTACGTGTTGCCCAATCTGTGCTTCCAAGGCACTCATGTATGCTTTGGAGTAATGATTCCAAGTTCTGTGGGGCAATAGCCCCTACCTATAAGAATTGAAAAACAAAGAAACTATAAACCATAAACTGGCCCCATTATTTGTGTATGTGTTTAGATATGCTTAAACACTCAGCTACTCTTAACAACGCAACTCAATGATTTTGGAGATTCTCAATAACTTCTCTCAGGTGGGTCAAAGATGATTTTGATAATAGCATGTAACAGCTCCAGTTTCTCCTTTCCCATTGTTTCTTGCCAATTCAAAAGTCCAAAACTCAATCAAATCATCACATTTGACACAACACAGAAGAAGCACAACCCGAATAAAATCAGCAACTCGTAGACTAGAAGTTAGGAAATGCACAACAAACGATGAAACAAACAGCATTTAACTCACCTGAGACAAACTCGAAACCACTGGCAACAATGCAGACCTAGCCAAGAAGTTCGGGTTATTCAGATACTTGCAGATCCTAGGACACAGCTTCGAAAACGAACCAACGGGCGGGTCCAAAGCACAATCCACCATTTTAACCATACACATAGCAGCCCCAACTTGTACCCCTTTGTTCTGTTCACTCATAGATTCAAACAACGGTTTCACAAACAATGAAACCACCGATCCCAAGGCCGCATTATCCCCTTCCCCTCCCTTCAAATACAACGCCGATAGAGAACCAATCGCGTCTCGACAAGCATCCCTCACCCCGGAATCAGAATCTTTCAGTCTTTTGACAATGTGGGCAATTATTTTGGTCAAATGGGTGGCGGTGGAATCGGGGTGGGCAGCACAGAGGGAGGCAAGGAGGCGGAGGGATTCTTTCTTGACAGCGGGCTTATTGGGGTCGGCGGTGGCGTCGTATAGGCAGTTGAGGAGCATTGGGACAGCATCTGGGGTTAGGGTTTGGATGATTTTCTCGAGGTCTTCAACGGCGATCTGGTGGGTGTCTCTGTCTGATAGCTTGGAGAGAGAAGTCAGGATTCTTTGCTTCAGTTCAATCATGGCCAGGTGGGAGGAGAGAGAAGATGGTGATTTTGAAGCGGTTGTGCTAGAGTTCTGGGTTTGTGATTTTGAGGACTTTGAGGATTTGGGTGCTTGTGAACTCATTTTCTTGATTCTGGGCAGAAGAAACAAGATTCAATTCACGTAGAAATGGGTACACGATTTGAACGTTGCAGGTTTGAAAATGGCAGTACTAGCTGTGGACTAATATAAACAAACCCAATGTGATGCAGGTGAGACGTAGGGACATTGCAACTTTTGGAGAGAGAGAGAGAGAGTGGTGTCAGGTGAGGGTTCTACCCACCATGAAAGCAAGATCAAAGCTACTGAGAGAGGAAATGAGATCTGTGAGAGTGAACCACCCAATGTGTATTTTTCAAAAAAATGCAGAGGGGAAAAAAAATAAAGAAAGAGAGATCTGGTGAGTTTCATGTGACCAATGACTCAATGGACCGTTAAAATCGTCTACTCTAAAAGATCAAGAAAACAATGTGGGCCGCAGCTCTAGATCCAATCTTCAATCTTTAATTTTCATTAGTTTTCTTGATTAATTTATTTTCTTTTGTCTTACAATATACGAGAAGTCAGTTCGGTAGTATGATACTTTTGTGTACAATATGTTATCGAGCAAAAAATTATGTTTGTCAGTATAAAAAAGACGATCAGATAATTGTGTTGAGATTCTAAAAGTAAGAGAATAAGATCCAGAACCGAATAGTTGGGACCAGGCCTAGATAGACACGGATAAGAAATCCTGAGTCAATTCAAATGTTTTAGATAAAGTCAGATTTCGAAGAGTTTGAACAGAAGTTATCTGTTTAGGACCCAATTGTCATAAAGTATAATCTGCCTATGATGAGAAATTAGAAGTCGAAGTTAATTCATATTAAGTGAGGAAAAACTTCTATAAAAAGAGATGTACTCGAGGTAAAAGTATGTTGTAATTTGGTAATAGACGCACTATGTTGAGGGCTTGCAAGATTAAGTTATTGTAGATTGAGTTTTCAGTGAAATAGCTAATTGGTGCATTCGACCTGTCTAAGGAGCACATTTTGAGGGTAGAAGACTAAAGAGTATACTTTGAGGTAATCATAAATTTTACCTAGTCACAATTTTTATTAGTGAGAGAATAAATAGGATTCAAACTTTTAAGTTAATATTTTGAGTAGAATTTTGACTTAAAAGTTGAGATAAATTTAAAAGATTTGTTTTCAAATTCTAATTCTGAATTAAAGAAAGGTGAGGGTCAAATATGCTCAATGCCCTTTATTAGTAACTTACAATCAAGTGTAATTAGTATTTGCAGTGCTCAATCTTACAGTGCCCGATTGCTCAGCCTTCAGTCGCTCAATCTGCAATCGTTTAGCACACGACCATTCATATTTAGGTACTCAGCATTACCTTGCCAAATAGTGCTCAACCTTTCGAGAATCAGTCTGCTCGATCAAAAGAAACCTATCACGAAATCTGCTTATTAAGATCCTACAAATAAAACTTAAGAGAATTTTGAATCCCAAAAGCAAATCTCTCAATAAATGATCTGTTCTTCCCAACAAGAAAACAAGAAGCATGATTGGCAACCATCCAGTCAAATCTTCCACCATTCATCTTATAGAGTAAGTCATTGAGTCAAAACAAACGAACGTTCACAATTTATCTTATATATATTTGTACGGAGACTCTTTCGCTCGATATCTAACTTGATTGTCTAATAATCTTAGGCTATACAATAACCCCAATATTTGAACTTGTCTGTAAAAACCCCAACAAAAACCTCCATGGTTATTGTCCAATTTTTTATGTCACCAAGTATTTTTTTTTTTAATTTTTTTTTGAGAAAACAAAATTGTAACTAGCAAGAATTTAGCTTTAACATCAAAAGTTTTTTGTATTTTTTGTTCCCAAAGACAGACAGGATTCCAACTGGGCAACCTTTCATGTTCCAACTTCCAAGTGAATGATATGACATTACAAAAAAAGGTTGGACTTCACATCAAAACTTATTATTAGGTAAGAACAGCCAGCTGGGTGATCAAAATGCTGTAGTCTTACTTGATTGTGATCAATGATTCCCTATTTAAATTCAAAGTCTCGAGAATTAATCGATATTAAATTAAAAATAATTTTAAAATTAACCAAATATCTTGATTAAAAATAAATAAAATTTCTGCTTAACTTCGAGATTGTCTTGGTATTCTATGTAAAACTAAATTTTATTTATTTGGTAAGTTGGCTTATAGATTAGGTGTCATTTGATCTGACTTTATTATTTGATTATTGACTTTTTAAATTATTTGTAATTGTGAAATAAATAAAAAAGCTGGGTGATTTAGATTATTTTTTTAGCTTTTTGACTTTAATGATTGCCAATTACTTAAATGGTTTTAGGATATTATTGTTGACATTTTTGTCCCTCGTGGGGTAATAAAGTATAGAATAAGTGAATAATACATGTCTTTGAGCGGAAACAGAAATTGCACATTAAGTCCGCCCCAATTTAGTTAATTCATTTAGTAAAAAAGCAAGATCCTAAAAAGACAAATATACTCTCAGTAGAATGCGTTGATGAGTTAAGGTTTCGAGGATATTTTAATTATTTTTCTTTCAATCAAAACCAAACCCTACATTTAATACGGTCAACACTTACTTTAAATAATTTAGTCCAAACAGATTTTACTAAATTAAGTTTTACAACGGACAACATAATCCAATAATAAGCCAATAGACCTATTATGAATGATATATTTGTAATCGGTGGTTTAGTAAGATTTTATATCTTTAATTTCTTACTTTTACATGAGAGATTAATAAATAAAGTAATTTTTAAGACTTTTGCTCCGATAAAAAGTAAAAATTACAGTTCAATTATAAAATTAAGTCTACCTGTGAAGAATAGAAGTACAAAATGAAGTACCTAGAAAATAAGGTAAGAGATAAACTTGTATTTCACCTAGGACACAATGTAATTTTACCGTGCAAAACACTGTCCAAACAGTTAAACGCTAACTAATAGGATTTTACGTGCCAAAATAATGTCGTTTTGGCACGCAACACGGGCTACTGTATGCAATGCACAATATAACCTCTCCAATTCCGTTGCGAATTGACTAGGAGATATCTCCACGGCTTATCCGTGAATACTTCATAAATTTGAGTCTTTTTTCATGTGGGATTCAAACTCACGTTTGTCTTGTGAAATTGAATTAAATCGTAGGAGTAGAGTTATTAGGTGGTCAGTCTCTTTCAAATTTTATTATAAAATTATGGGTGGAAGACTTATTGGAAGTCAATTTCTGTCAATTTTAGGTTGATTGTGAGTTGTGTGCTATATCAATGTGGATTGTGATTGAATTTGGCTAATTTTCGGTTAACCCCAACTATCCCGTCTACCCGATTGAACTAATTCCACAGAATTTGAGTTGGGATCAGCACAAAAAAATTATGTCTGAATTAATCAGTTTCAAAATTATATACCGACAAATCAATCAAATTGAAATCGATTTCATCTCTAGTAAAACCTGTTACACAAGATTTCCAAACCAGAATGAAACCATTGAGAGGTTGAAGTGGCTCATGAAAAACACTTATTTTGCCCTCCTAACTCTTACTAATTTTATATACTTTTATAAGTTACACATATATCAAATGATTTCGAATACATTTATATTTTGACCATGCGCACATACTTTCTCAATGCTCTTACATTTGTTGATAACTTTAAAAGAATATTAAACAAATATAAATATTAATATATATTTTACGAATATTAATGTAATAGTAGTTCGCATTTTCTTTTCAAAATGATTGTGACCCCGATAATGGAAAAGAAAAGGATAACGAGGGAAGCAAACTCAATAAACTAGCACGATTCCTGTCAGATCCTGTCCCCATTTACCCGTGGATGCACTTCATCCACTGCTAATAACATGAGACCAATTTGTTTTAATATTACTACTTTGTACTTTATACACTGATTTTGTGGCTCGAGATTGTAGAAAATTGGCTTTGGCATCAAATCAAAACACTTCACAGAGAGTAGAGGGATTTACTTTTCTTGGTGGGTTTAGCATCAAACAATCTATTCTCTTCAATTTAGTTGTGGGGAGAGAGAAATTTAATAACCCATTTCTAAACCCATTGAGCTCCGGTTAATGCTTCCTCCTTGGGTTTTTGGTACGCCTCTTAATCTCCATTTGTTTTATCATCTTTCTTCTTTGGATCGTTTACCGGGGAGATCTGCGTTTTTTCTGTTATCTGTATTTAATCATCACTGTTTATGATGATTCTATGGGTGATTATGTGTATGAGATTTATGGGTTTTGAGCAATTTGTTACACATATTTATACATGTTTTTTTTCTTCTGCTTTTTCCCCTTTTTTGTCGGTGACTGGGATATTTCTTTGCTGTTAATCCACTGTTTGAAGTGATTGTTACGACCACGAAGAAACGACAAATAAGAGCCAAAAATAGGGGTGAAATATCAGATATAGCTGGTTTTCTGCGAAATCAATTTCACATTGTCTGTGGTTATTTATAAATTAGGGTTCTTTATATTACCAATATTGTTATTTGCTTCCTTGAATCACTGTTTATGATTCTGTGTCTGATTATATGTATGAGATTTATGGTTTTTGGGTAACTTGTTACACTTATTGACGTGTATTTTTTCCCCCTCTTTTTTTTGTTGACTGGGATATTTCTTTGCTGTTAAAAGTGCAAAAGGATGTTCTTTTGGCATAGATTCTTTAAATTTCCCCTCACAGTTGGGCTGGAAAGTGGAATCATTTTAATTTGCGTTTGTTGATTTATTCTGGGACTGGGAATCCAGTTTTGGTTGCATTGTGCAATTTGTGATTATCAGGGGTGAATGTTAGCAGATGGAGTGAGATTCGGTCCTGTATTTTCATGGTGTTTCCCCAACCGTGAGTTGTCGTTGATCCAGTAGCACGCAGAGGTGTTCGGGATAGCAAGGTGACAGTAGGTCTTGAGATTTCGAGACAATTTTGGTCTTTATTTTTTTATGTCTTCCTTTGGGCTGGAGATAAAGCGGAGCTCAAAATGATCTGAAATGGTAGATGGTACACTTTGTTGGTCTATTTCCTGATGATCTGCAGCCAACTTACTGCTACTTAACCAATTATTGTTGAAGTGGGATTTGTCCACAATTTTACATACCAACTTTGATTAGTTTTTGGCTTGTATTTTATGATATTTCTTATACTTATATGTTGGACATGAATTTCTGGCATTAGAAGTGCTAATTTGTTGGTTTCTTTGTTTGATCAATTCAATGTCCTCTCCCTCTCACACTGTCTCTCTCCTTCTAATGGTTCATCGAAAAACATTTCATAAGTTGTCCTATGACAACTTAAAATTTCATAAAATTTCTTTTTTGGATAAACTGGCACCATAAAATTTCATTCATTTGCTATGGACCATCTACCCTTTTGGTGTTTGCTTTGTGGGCTTCTCAATAATTTTGCGACCACCTATGATTCGTTAACCACTCATCATTAGTTCCCATTTCAATCATTGGATCCTTTTGCTCGTTCGAGAATTTCCTCCTTTCTTCCACTCTGCCCCGAAGAGTGACTAGAGCCAGTTTAGTCATGTTTTCATGTTCCAATTGAAAATGTTCCACTTTTTCTTTTTGACTCATTTTCTCATTGAGCGCGGGGTACGTAATAAATCATATTTGATTTTTCAGTCAAAAGTCTTATGTGAAATCTTCAATTTTTTTCTTCTTTCCTCTATCCCTATCTCATAGGTACACTAAATCAGTAGAGAACATTTTCTTCTGTATGCATCGATATTATTATATTCCAATTCCTTCTCGATACCTCCCAAGGAAAATCTCGAATTGGATTCCAAATTAACGGCTTAGTGAGAGCTTATTCATGCGGTTATGCACTCTTCAAATTCAAATCCCTTTTTTGAAAAATTCTGGCTTTCGTGCTTTGCTGGATCTTTGAGATCCTTTCGATGACCTATGTTTGTTGAAGGATATCTATATGATTCGACCAGTTGCGTAAAGCCCGTGGCAGCAACAGAACCGGGGAAAGTATACAGAAAAGACATTCCTAATCCGATCCCTATGATCTCATGTTCGTGGTAACAACTAACAACTGCATGGGCTTAACAAGATGGCAGGGGTCTGCTAGTTGAACAATAAGTATTTTATAATGTTGTGATGGATGTAGAACTACCATTACCTCTACTCAGTTCTCTGCTTTTTTTCTTCTATTGTTTGTTCCCAGAACCCCATGTTTGCCTGCTAAATTTGTCCGCTGTTTTGACTTCAAGTTACTCCCTAGTCTTAGAAAGTTGAAACTGTTGGAAAGTGAATGATTAACCCCGTTCTTCTTCTCATGTTTATCTTCTTAGAACTGCCTATTTCTTGAAAGCATTAAGAATTAAAGGTAAACTATTTGACTGAAATAACGCAATTTAGTACATTCGAGCATAATATAACAATGACCTTGATTTTTACATCCATAATGTTACTCTTGACAGGACATTGAACTGCTGTGAGGAAAGCAATAATACTAAACTTATTTCGGAGGGGGAAAAAATATACTCAGACCTTTCAGCATTGAAGGAAAACATGGTTCCAAATCTAGAATCCATCAAGGGTGGTGGGGGATCCATCAAAGTTGGGACAACCGGGAGAATCAGCACCTTGATGTCAAGGGAATTAGAATCCACAAAGTCTGCGCCTCAAACAGAAGTATCATCTACGAGCAAATCTCTCACTGACTCAAATTTGGTGCCTAATGATCCTATTACTCCTAGAAGACTAAAACCAAGAACATCAACGGATGAAGCGAGCAGCAGCAGCAGCAGCAATAAGAAAACCCCTGAACTAATGCGGAAATCAAAACACTACAATCGGAGAACCCACCAAGTACCAATGCTTGAAGCTGACAACGTTTCCTTGGATGGAACTCCTATTAGAGGGAAACCCGATAAAAGAGGATCTTACAATATAGTTGAAGTTGTGGACATAAAATGTGGCAACACGGATAGGACATGGACTGGCCCACTAACAAATCGACTCAAGAAGCTCGGATTCTCTAAGCTTTCCGAGAGCGCTGTCTAAGGCTTTGTTTGGATCGTGGATTTTCTAAGAGATTACTTGTGAAAATGAAAATGGCAGGGACACCAAAGACTAAGCAGTATGCATTAACTTCGTAACTTTCCTTTACCTTTTATTGTCCCCCTAGAATCCCCCCTGGTAAATCCACGATCCAAACACAGCCTAAGCATGCACCTGCTTCACATCAGCTTTGAGATTCCTGTAATTGAATCCAGAAATTATGTTTGGCTGGGTGCTCTCTGCGACTTCCACCAAAGAACACATGCTTGGTATGAACTTGCTCCTTCCTTTCTTCTTCTTTTTCGGGGTTGTGATCAATGAGCCAAGCTTTGTTCTGGATTGATCACTTGTGGAGGCCATGTTTGTAACTTGACACCGAGGCTTCTCGGTTTTATCTCGACAGCCCAATTCAAGCTGGCTAAAGTACTCTATTTCTTGAATTACAAGAGATGCAAAAGTTCCTTTAGTGCCTATTTCTACTGGAATTCTTGCTGTCATTTTCTCAGGGATCGGTTTGGAAATAGTACTGCTGGTTTTTTGCTTCATTTTCTGCATTGTAGGAAAAGTGGAGGCCTGTGGATGAAGAGGTCTTGTCTTTGTGTGCACGTTGCCTTGAGTTTCTGGCATTCTGGTTTTCCTTTTGCCTGCTGTTGTCTCGTGAATTCCTTACCTTATAATCTGGACAAAGTGAAGAGCTGGGTTATTACAGGACTCATTGTAATCATGTGGTTGCAGTTATAACAGTTGCCTAACTTTTGTACCACCTCTAACCACTTGGGTCTCAATTATGATCTCTTCCTCGAACTTTACTTCTCGGGGGTTTGGAACGATAACTTGATATATCGACTATACGACTAATGGTGATTGTTGAATAATTGTTGCATAACTGGTCGTGAATATGATTTATCTACCTGCTTTTCAAAAATTTGATGCAAATGGGATTGCTGTTGTACCTAATATTTAATGAGGGGACCAAACGGACAATCGAGTATCGGATACTGATATGATATGAGACCCAAGAACAAAAATGGAAGATTTGATCTTTCTTGGGGACTGACAATAGACTGTGATTCTTGTTTTCATTGTCTTAAAGGGTAAGGGAAAGCAAAGGATGTTTGGTGGTTTGGTGGTGCAATTCAAGTGTTTTTCAGGTGTTGGGAAGAAGTGGGTGGAATGTTTGTTATTTCCCTCTAGTTCTAATTTAAATTGGTTGTGGTCATGGGAAGGATATGATTGAAACTCGTTAGATACATATCATGTGTATCTCATAATTGCAATTTTATTGCAACTGTGAAAATCTAATTAGAGTAATGCTAGGTACGCAGATCATTCAAACACATTAGGACACAAATGTCTGAAATCGTTAGATGCACGTGGAGTCCTCAAATTATTAGAGCTCCACGTGTATCCAACGGTGCTGGACATATCTGTGTCCAGATGATCTGTGTACCCAGATTTTTTCATCTAATTAAGGAGCTAATTTTTCTTATCTGTAGATTAACCAAATTTCTTAGCCACTTTTAGGAACTTGTTTGTGACATCCTAGCTAAGTTCTGGTGTTAGTTCAGGTCGGGCGTTGAGAGAAAGTCTCAGTGGATGTTCGGATGGATAGCTAAGGGTTTCACATCGCTTAATAGATGTAAAAATTCAGCGTTGTGTAATATATCATGATCTTACCTTATTAAGGCCTTTTTTTAAAGTCGTAAAAGTGTCCAAACTCACTAAATCTTCACAGTTAAGTATGCTCGTCATGTACCAATGCAAGAACGAGTAACCTATTGAAAAATCTAAAGAATTTGAATGGTCAAAAGTAAATAATATTATATAAAGTGGGAGCATATCATTACATTTTTGGCAACCCAGATACCTAAACCATTGCCTTCTCCTTTTACATTGAAACACAACAAATTTTAATATGTGCAGAACTTGTACTGGTTTTGTAGAATATCTCATTAAAAACCCTAAAGGTTCATCCCATTATCTTTAGCCCAAAAGTTTAATTGCCCTTGCAAAGAAACCAAATATAAGTAGAGATAAAGCAAATCTACGAACAAAGACTCGAGTGTATAGAGCCGGGATACAAATGTGTTTAAAATCGTACGATGTCTTGAACTATTTGATACACTTGGAGCCTTCAGTACCTTATAGATCTCACGTTCGTAACCTTTATTATTGTATAAATTCCATGTGCATCAGATAGTTCCGCGCACATAATTTGTATTGGTAGACTTTCTCTACCTTTCATTATTTTGTAGATTCTGCGTGTACGATTTAAGATATATTTATGTTCGTATTTGTGTACAGGAGTCTAGACTTTATGTCGAAAGAGAGGCCTAATATGATTATGAAACTAATGAATTCACTGTTTTACCCTCAAATATAAAATGAAAATTCAAAAAAATAAAACAAAAAAAAAGGTGTGGAAGGGAAGCTTGCTCTCATATATCAGAGCCAGGTTTCGATCCTGGGACCTGTGGGTTATGGGCCCACCACGCTTCCGCTGCGCCACTCTGATTGTTGAGACCATTGGTCCCTAAACAAATATTTATTGTGAAGTCTGAACGAATTGGATAAAAGAGTGACGAGATGATGTTCGTTGCTCTGAAACTGCAATCATGGCCTCAATCCCATGTGCTACCCAACAAATCTTCGCCTCTTTATCCTACAAATCTTCATCTTCTTCATCTGGGTTGGCCCCGCAATTCACCAAGTTGAGGTCTCAGGTTCTGGGTAAAGGTCCAAAGAGGGTGGGACGGGTGAGACCCACTAGAACTACTAGACCCATTAACAGTGGTTCCAGAACCATTACATGTTGGTTCAGATTCGGTAAGAATGGTGTTGATGCTGAAGGAGCCGGGATTTACGGCAGCCAATCTAGAGATGATTTCGACCGCGATGATGTTGAACAGGTACTCTACTTTACTCTGTCTGTAAATTGCTATTTCTCTTTCTGCATTTAGCTGCGATTTCTATTTTTCTGTTTGTGATTAGTATGACTTTCATTAGCACAATTTTTAGTAATTAAGACGAGACAAAATAAAAACTAAAATCTTGGACATAGTTTGTGGGCCTATAGGAGAAGCACTTGGTTCTGATTTTTCTGTATAATTTTGGCACTGGTATCAGTAGAAGATATTTCTCGAAGGGTGTAACTACTGAGGTTTGGGTGTTGTCCCCTATCGCCTTTAGTAGCAACCCTTCGGACTAGCTAAGGGGCCTGTTAGTTATTGTTTGCGCCTCATCATCTTCAGTCTTGATAGACAGTCTGAGCTCGTTTGAGCGAATGTATGTTGATGGGCTTGGAGTTCCCTATCTCTGAAGAGAAGGAGGTACATATCATTTTCTTGGCTTCCCCATACAATTACATCTTAGTATACCGGTGAGAATGATAATCACTTATGTACAGCTCAGTTCCCGATACATATTAGTTCATAGCAAACTCACTATCAGATTCAAAGCTGATATGGTTGACACTTCATTGCAAAGACTAACCTGAGGTTACCCCCAGTGCACAATTTAACAGGTAACCATCTACACCCCTTCCTGAACACTTTGCAATGGTCACTCCTAGCCTAATTCCTCTTCTCAGTCTTTTGATTACACTCTCTTTATATGAACTTAGATATAAATGAAGGACTCTTAAACCTAGCACTGGTACGAATGACAACCTTAAATCCTTAGTTTTGCTCGTAGCCCCTAGAATGGGGAAATGAAGTGTGAATAGAATGCCTTCCCAGGTTGGCTGGAGAAGCTCTAGATGAATAGATAGAACATATTGATTCGATCCGATCTCTCTTACTGAATTGTGAAATCTCGGTGATCTGATTTCAATGAGCATTCTCAATAATAGAATCATGAAATCTTGGTTATCTTCTCTATTGAATGAATGGGGAGTCTTGTTTAAAACCGTTCGTCTGCACCCACTCCCAGAGTATATGTTCAACAGGAATCACACAAAGTTAGATTAGAAACCTCTGGGAATGAAAATGCATGCTCGTAACCCAGCAGATAAAGTACATTACATTGTCCGACTGATACAGCCGATTCGTTACTCTACAGCTCTTTGCTGCCACTGATAACTTTAAATAAGTCATGAGCAAGACAACAAATTTTGATACATATTGCTAAGAAAATATGCAGTGATCGGCCAGGTTTAGTACTTGTTAGTTGAGCATATTGTCGTTGTCATTGTGTCATAAACAGCTAGCAAAGTCCCACTATGGACTATTGGAAAGGTGCTTGAAACATGTTTGGGAATGTAAGTGAGAGTTTCTTGGAGGAAACAGCTAATTTTCTGTTTCCGATTTGAAAAACAATGTACTTTGTCTCCCAACTCTAGGAGATGCTGAAGCTGCACCTCTTTTGGGAGGCTGTAAATTATGCGGGCAACCTAACTAACAAGCGATAACCTTTTCATATTTATGACCTTTTTTGGTACGTTACTTTCTTTTAAAACAGTTCTTCGCCCTAGTATATTTCGAAGGTTCTTTTCGTACTGGTTTCTCATGTGGACCATAGAAGGAATTCAATCAAATGCGCAATAAGAAAAAAAGATTAGACTTGCATGCAATCCACTTAAAAGCTGATGTATCTGGTGGCACAAAGTGATGCTTTAGAACTACTAGACTATAGAGCACTTCGAATGGGACATAGAGATCTTATACCTTTACAAAGCACCTCGAATGTCATAAAACTATGCAAACTTCAGTCTTATGGTTGAGCCAAGACTGAATTTTTTTGGTTATTCTGGCTCTCTTCATGTACAATGGGTAATAGGTCTGATTTGGTGATTTATGTTCCTTGTTTGGATCCCGAGCTTCCAAAAAATTTATCTTTCAAAACCCTTTATTTATACAACCATATGATCCTGCTTTGCCAATAACTTGACAATTGTGCTTGTTGTTTTGTTTATATGGAAGTTAGCTCGAAAACATTTCCAGTTAAGTGTCCAAAATTTAGCATTTGCATCATTCTATTTGAGGTCCACGCTCCATCAGGACAAATGTAATGCTAGGGCAATCTGGACAAGTTTCCGTAAACTTTTTATGGGTCTCCATTTGGTTCCCCCTAGATGGTGAAAGTCCAGTAATTGAAAGCATCACTAGCTTAGCTCTGGCCGGAGTAGCATGAGAGATGTGGAATCCCATGTGAATCAGCAAGGACCACCTTGTAAGGTTAAATACTCTTGGGTGACCGATAGCAAAGTAATACTGTGAGGGAAGGGTGAAAAGAGCCCCGGGGAGTGAAATGGAACTGTATAAAGTAGTATGTCCCACCTCTATCTCTCTCTCTCACTCACACACACACACACATTAGCAGTAAAGGTTGTTTTCCATACAATGCAGTACTTCAACTACATGGGAATGCTTGCTGTTGAGGGCACATATGATAAGATGGAGGCTCTTTTGAGCCAAAACATCCACCCAGTAGATATCTTGTTGATGATGGCTGCCTCTGAAGGTGACAAGCCCAAAATTGAAGAGCTACTAAGAGCTGGAGCTAATTACAGTGTCAAGGATGCTAATGGATTGACTGCACTTGATAAAGCATCCACTGATGAGATTAAGGATCTTATCCTAGGGTTTTCACCCCAGAAGGCATGATATGTATATTAAGAGCTTTGTAACAACTCTTTTTTTCATTTTTCTCAACTTTTATAGTTATTTTTGTCATCCTTCTGGCAAAATTCTCAAAATTTTCAGATATGGATTTGTTCTATCATTGTAATCTTCTCTTAGCTGTTCTTTCATTTCTTAAAAGTGCATTGGGTTCTTTATTTCCCATGTTTTGCTTACCAATAAACATGGTGTTATTAAGCCCGATCAAGACCAATTCCTTGTTTGTAGCATCGAGAGTTGAGATGTCCACATATAGGCTAAATCAATTTCGTGCAATCCTTTTGGGGAAAAGATTGTTTGACTGTGAGAAAGGAAAGCAAGTAACCTAGTTATAAATTAATCAGAAAAAAAAAAGGATATTTACAGTTCAGATGCTAACTGTGGGCATAGTCTTGATTTTGCAACTAATTACCACAAAATGAAATAAAAATTACTTTCAACTGCTGGTTGCAATTCAGCAAATGGCAAAAAGATATTGCAACAGTCATCTTTAAAGGTTGTGTTTGGATCATGAATTGTGCAGACTAAAATGTTTCAAACGAACAAAAATGACAGGGAAAGCAAAAATCATATAGTTAACCTTTACTCTCTTATTATCGTTCTCTACATTAACATTTTCCTCTTCTTTCATACATAAATCCCTCTGCGTAGCATATCATCCTCGAAAAATCGGTACCAAAGTCGAAATTTTGAAGGGCATCACGGACTGGACATGATTCCAATATTCTCAGAAATTCTTTAGCTTATCGTGTCAGTTCAACATAGAAAAGATCTATGAGGATGAGCACCAGACATAGGAAACCCTAAAAGGCAAAAATAAGATGATTAACAGACATGGGACATCCTACTAGGCAACCAACAAAAGGGGCACGGGAATCTGCTGTGCACAAAGCACAGGGTGTGCTACACGCCAAAATGCCGGCAGGTTCCCCGGTTCCCAACAAAAGATAATCTGCTTGCAACTAAGTTGTGTTCAGAACAGACTATCCTTGAAGTTTCCCCCAGTCAGTAGACTGAAAAATGGATCTTCTTTGTCATCACCACGGCTCTCGCTTCCCTTGATCTGAAGTCCCGAAACATTTGCTGTTGCTGATGCTGTTGGCTTGTTGACTGGTACGAACGCCACTTTACTCCTTCCAGATTTACGTTTTAAAGTATTTGAATGCGGAGATGAACTTAAATCCATCAGCAAGCTAGTTTCTGAGTGCAGGTTCTTCATAGGAGGTTTCACAAAACCTGAAACATCTGCCACTTTTGAACTATCTTCAACCTTGTTAATGTCATCATTCTCGATTGAAGGACCCTCGAGTGAACTAGGATTATCCACCTCGATATCAGCATGATCTTCAGAAATAGGGCTAGGGTCTGCCTTGCCAGATTCGTCACCTACAGAGTCCAGTAATAATAGGGTTTAAAACGGCCAACAATAAATTACCAAGAATCAGGAAGAAACTGACGGTTAACTAGATACGAATTAGGTGAGTAGAATGGCGATATAAAATGAAGGAATGTTTCCTCCCTTTCGCCAGTTTGGGTGAAGAAGAAGTGAAAACATGTTTGTCTCCATAAAAACTGTGTTCCGTGGTGTCAAGTGGGAGAGAATGAGTGTCACTATTGACGTTTTGAACAAGACGACCTTGTCATTTTTTTCGTTTCTATTCATATTGAAAGTGTAACAAGAATGGGGGGTCTGAAGCTTTCTCTGATTTACTACTTCAACCACCGACCCAGGCTATCACTGGCTACAACTTAATGCTAATCGATATAATTTTGATTGATTCTATTCAGGCAGCCAGCTGTCTAAAGCCCACCTGCCTTTTCTACATAGCCGAATAATCATAACAAGTTTTCTCTAATGCCATACCAAACAAACACTAGATCCATCCCTAACTACATGAAAATATGTAGCTTGTCCTATTGGAGCCTCCACTTCAAATAAAACCTAAGCGGGCCACTCTAATAAACATAATAGAGCAATTCTTATCATTAGTATTTGTTTACATGGTTATGTGATGCACCTTGGTATAATATGATCAGGGTAATATTCATTGTCAACGCATTTGAAATAAAACTGGTTCACAGTATAGTGAAGGCTAAAAGAACATTCTTACCACCTAGCGAAACCCCCAAGGTTTGATATTGAATGGCAGATGGTCCTACAGAGATTTCTCTAGCATTCTTCTCTCCAAGTTCAGTCTCAAAGTTGTTGAATCTCTCATGTAATATAAACTTATCAGTTTCCCACACACAGTCAAGCAAGACCGTTTGCTCATTCGTGGGGTAATATTCTCTAAATACCTGGAAGTTGAACAGAAAAGGCAAGGACGAAACAAAAAGTTGTCGGCCATAGGGGAAAAAGGAATTAATCAACACCAAAAGCATTCAGTTGACAATAGAGAAGCAAAGAGACCTCGAACCCATCCTGATTTAATTTAACAGAATGCTCCTTCCGAGAGATAGAAGAAACCATGTTGAATACTGTTGCAGCGTCAAGTAAAATCTGTAAGCAGATAAAAGACCAGATTCAACAAGAAAGAAAAAGAAACTGAAGTTTCATTTTCACAAAGATTGGATCACCTCAGGACTGTAAGCAAAGGCTGAAATAACTTTACAAAGGGTAACTGTAACTGTTTTCCTAGAAAGCGAATGATGCTTACTTGCTGAACCAAAACTCGCAGGCGTGCAAGCAAAGCCAAAGTTGTTAGACAAAATCCCATGAAAAATGATCGAGCAAGTAGAGTAGATATCTCTCTGAAAATCGTTAAGGTGTAAAACACTTCATACATGACTTGAGAAATACCCACACGATCCCCTCAACAAATTATGCATGGTAAAACCATACCATCCTGGCCCTATTTTCCATATCAATGTAGCAAAGAAAGGCAGATGGCAAGCAAGGATGTTTAGATGTAAAATTTTGTATTATGTGAAAAGCTGCAAATGCAAAGACAGTAAAGTCCCAATCAGATTTCTTAACATCCCGAAAAGAAGAGATTTAAAAGGTCAACAAAGTTGGTATTCTATTATTCAGATACTTAAACCCCTCCAAAAGGAACAGCAACTACGAGATTTGGAAAGAGAAAACAGCATAACATGAAAAACTACAACCCTTGTATGTTCTAGAAGTCGCCATCTCTCAAGATAGTGCTGTAAATTTTAGTGGTAAATTTATCCAAACGAAAGCCATGTCTAATTCCTCCTGTACCAAGACTAAATCACAGTCTTGCCAAATTTGAGACAGATATTGCATAAGATCTTTAAAATAAACTTTCAAAAGCCTATAATCGTCGACCTGCTGATGTATAGAAGAAAGAATAGTACGCAAATAAAGGGGATAAAAGCTCAAAATGAAGACTGGCATAGCTCTTATCATCGGTATTAAACATAAACACATAGAAGTTGGACAATTTAGGCGACATAATCAACCCAGCAGCTAAATTAACACTCATAGATTAACTTCTGACAAGCACAATAACCTTAATTCAATGCATAACCATCCAGAGAAGGATACGTAGCTGCCTTCAACATTGGCTCCACCATCTGCAATAGAAATAGAAAAACAATTAGGAGGTTACTCCTGCAAACCTGCTGCCTACTCTAATACCATGGTGGCCTTGTCACTTGTCAGAAAGAGAAATTTCCATAAGGGCCTGGTGATACACTCCGACAGATTAATCAAGCACTTCTGTAGGATATGCAGTAACAAATAATACAAATAAATTTGATAGTCACTGCACAGACAAACAGTTTCGATATCCACCTATGGTTGTAAAGACACTTACAGCGTTCTTTCAACACCAATGAATACAGGCAAATAAAACAAGAATTTCTGGCACGGTTATAATCTTCCTGTAGAAAGCAAAAGAGGTGTATGGTTTACTGCATAAAAGATAAATGTGTCATTTTGTAAGTGTCATGTAGGTTTCATGCGGCCCAACATGCAATACCTAAACCAAAGCTTTGTAACTTGGGGCACCATCACAACAGGAAACCAAATAGGAGCAGCATTTACGCCAAAATTATGCAATCTGGGCACCAGGCAACCAAATATGAGCACGGTAATTACACCAAAAGTGTGCATACTGCGGATCTTTCTTCTTCTTCTTCTTCTTCCTTTTTTTTTTTTTGCCTTTTAGGCTAACGAGATGTCGAAGGATCTCAGAGCACCAAACTAGTCCTCAGTCATGCACAATGTCCATGCCCCCAAACCTCAACTTTTTATGACAAATTCTGGCCATGCCCTCTTCGAAATTAACCTTTCAACCATTTGCATTAACATGCGATATTCATAAATTCTAAACATTCATGGTGAGACTAAGCCAGATTTCCCTCTGAATTTGAATGACAATGGTACAAAAAATGGAGCTCTTGCGATTTGAAACTATCTAATTTATCCTTCCTCTTGTTTACATTCATTGCTTCCACCAACAGTCCTTGGATCCACAACCACGTATTGCACACATATACATAGAGCTACAAATAATGCATGCCTGAGTAGTTTTGCAGTCAGGTTGCTGGTCCAAATCTATTCTGTCGGGGAGGCTACAAAATGGGAGCATAGAACCAACAAACTAAGAAGAACAAAGACAAGTCACCTGTGACAGTAAGCGTGCAGCTCCCAAAAGCCGCTCCAGAAAATTATATTTTCCACTATCACATTTTCTCCTCTTCAAACTGTGACACAAAACAAATTAACAGAGTCAAATCCTTATTATACTGTACATCTATCAAAGCAAGATTTTATTACTCCGATTTCTTAGTTCATGACGTGTACACTTATACTCCAGTTTCTTACACCCATTACATTTCAACTTCTAAGATCAAAATTCTTTTTACAAAGAAAAAGCACAATGCTTGAAAAAATAAACAATAGACAACTAAATATAGAAATTCAAATCAAGACCATAATTTGAGGCCAACATATCTGTCAAAACGAATCACCATGTGCCTGAGTATAAGAGCCTGTTTGGGCGCCACTTTTTTCACTTTTTCCATTCCCATTTTCCTGTTTTGCATGTTTGGGCGCCACTTTGCAAAATAGGTTCTCAAAACAGGTTCTGGATTTTTTACAGTTTAGAGCCAAAAATCCAAAAGGAGGGTTGGAGGTCCTTTTCCCATTCTCATTTTCACCTTCCAGAAATTGAAGACGTTCCTACCCTCCTGGCAAACACCCCCGACTACTCCGCCTCCTGGTTTCTCATCTCTCACGCCATACGCGAAGGAAAAGATGGGAAAAATGGGTTTCCAGTGTTGGGTGGGGAGAGTGAAGAGAAAGGGTATTTGGGTTGCTGTTGCTGTTGTTGGAGCTGAGACTGGGGAGATTGGAGTGGTGGTTGGGTGGTCGGAGGGAGCGAATTTATTTGGGGGAAAAAGGGCTGGTGGAGGATCCGACGGTGGTGGTGAGTTTTGGTGGAGGATGAGAGAAGTGGTGTGGATATCAGTAGGAAGGTAAAGAGGAGAGGAAAATGGCAGTCATTTTGCTCTATAGTTTGAGCTCTCTCTCTCTCTGTCTACAAGTAGAGAGGGAAGATGGAGGAATGCAGTGTTGGTTGTGTGGACTATTTTGACAGAGAGGGAGGGAAGACCGTTGCTTGCTTGATGGATATTCACCACAACTCCAAACGGGGAGGGGGAGAGAGAGAGGGCCGAGAGGGTACTTGTTTATGGGTTATTGAAGAACGTCCGAAACAACTTCCATCAATATGAGTCGTACAACCCAAATAAATTACAAGTGTTCATTTTCACTAAGGGCAAATTGGTCAAAAATAATCCATAATTCATTTTCAACATTCTTCTCCCAAACACTACTACTTCTGCAAAACACATTCTGCACATGTCTCCCAAACACTTCTCCAAATTCAAAACTCATTCTGGCCATAATCCAAAAAACTAAAAAGCCAAAAAACCAAAACTCAAAAGCTAAAAAATAGGCTCCCAAACACCCCCTAAGTATGGATATAACGAACACAAAGTGCATATGGTCCATAAAAACACATGGATAAGATTTCGTATTCTTGTTTGTTTATAACCAACACCGTGAATTAAATATGGTTGACTATTAATCATTTTCAATCTAGCAGCAAACCAATATACTTACCCCTTGTAACCATAAGCAAACCCTGCTCAAACAATCTCAATGAATCTCAATGATGGTTTGGGTATACACCACCCATTGTTAGATAACAAAAGCATGAATGATGATAGATGGGACATTAGATATTACATTTACCTTTCCAGAAGCTGCACCTTTTGCCTAGGTCTTGCCCCACTGATAACTTGAAAGGAGGAGCTAAAAATATCTTCTAAGTGAACTGATTGAAGCAGTCTCAAGTCTCTCCTCACCTAAGTTCACATGAAAGTAACAGAAAATAACACCTATATACATTAAAAATATGCCTAATCATACATATAAGTGAGGATATCAGGAATGTAATTCTACTATTCTAGTAAAAGATAACAACCTTTAGAAGGTACTGAAAATATGAGCCTCGCCGGTGCTGATTCTTGTTTTTGTATACAATTCTATCAAGGATGCCAAATTCTACTTGGAGTTGACTAAGGAAAGAATTCAACCTCTTCTGAACAATATCAATTTCTGAAGCCATGAATTCACCTGTCGAGGAATATATATCGTACTGATGTGATCCAACAGAAAATAACTGCAGTTTAACAAAAGAAAAATTACAAACCGATCTCGAGTGAAATTGTAATGGATTCTAGCGCGCGAGTGTTTCTCAAAATGATCCATAACCTTCTTTCTCTCGGTAAGGTAATTGAACTATAAACCTGTTCTTTTCTCACTCTTTTTTTATTGTTCTAGTTACAAACTCTGTAATTTTATTCCCGCACTTTCACCTTAACATAAAGTGTAGGAAGCAAAGAGTGGAGCAATCTGAGCAAATGGCTCATTTCTCCACACAAACAATCAATTCACCGTCTACAACAGACATATACCATTGGCAACCACATAATACAGAGCAAAGGGAGTTGAAGCACCATAACAGCAATCATATATCAGAAGTTGTGTCAAGAAACTAACATTTTAAACAGCAGAAGCAACGAAATCGTCAACCATTAAAGCTTTGGTCCAATTACAAGGTGTATATAGAGTGAATGGTTTACGAATCAATATTAGGAGTCGATAACCAAAAGTTAGTCTACAGTAGAAGTAGCACTCATTGCATGTCACTCAAAGCCGGCCCTGAATAGAACCCGATAAGCCAAGGCCCCAAAAAAAAAGCTAACAAAACAAACCCAAACAAGTGCATCCCCTTGGGCACATGCTTTGACATGAGGCATGAAAAGCCCTTAGCCAAGCACGCAAAGCCGTGCGGGAGTGCCAATGCATCGTAGACGCTACTTAAGCAATCCCAAAGGACGACATCACACATTCCCTGGCACATGCTTTGGCCTGAGACATGAGAAAGCCGAGCACGCAAAGCCGTGCAGGGTGTCAATGCATTGTAGAGGCCACTTAACTGGCCACATTGATAACAAGCATTCCAAAAGGACATCGTCACAGCTTCAGAAAAGAGGCGTCCCCGTGGGCACATGCTTTGGCACGAGGCATGAGAAGCCGTTAGCCAAGCACGCAAAGGGGTGCCAATTTCTCAGTTTTTGTATGGTACTCGCCATATGCGTTAAATTTATTCACTCTTGGAGTTTGTATCGGACATCCCAATACTCTTTAGCATGTTCGTTTACTAGACCCAACCATATCACGTTAAGCATCTAAATTATCCATTAAAGAACAGTGAACTGAGGGAGGAGGGGGTGACGGCGGCGCGACGGAGACGAACGGAGAAACAGCAAACGGACCTGTTCGATTTGAGATTGTGGGGCTGCTTCTGATTATGGTCGCATACAAATTGGATGTAGTATCTTTCCAAGATTACAAAGAAAAACCCTAGAATTTGATCACTCGCACAAATTTCTTCTGCTAATTGCACTTCTTTCAAATCAAAAGCCTTGACTTCTAATTTAAGAATGTCTTAACCTTTGATTTTTTGTCAAAATAATATTTTTCCGTAAGAAACTAAAAAAAAATAGTGCTTTTATAATACTATTTGCCAAAAAAAAGGTGCAAAATGCATTCCTAAAAAAATTAGGCTATGACCCGGATTTGGAGAAGTTGTAATATATATTTTTTAGTATCGTGTATGTAAAATGAATTAATTTTTATTCATTTTTCTCAAAATTACATCGTTTTAATACGATGCATTTTGATAACACATTAGCGTAATAAGATAAAACGATGTAGTTTCGAGGACAAAACGAATAAAATTATGTTGTTTTGTCCGAATTATACACGCACTACCAAAAACTGCACTACAGTCTCCCTGAATCCTACACACACAGCCTTCCGTGCACAAGTTCGATCACATATGTGTTCGAAATCGTTAAATGTATATAAAAGCCCTCAATAATTTGTGAGTTGCATGTGCATTTAACGATTTCAGATATATCTGTGTCCCATTCTGTCCTCAGAAAATTATGTGCACAAACTTTCTCTTCCTAAAATATTTCTTGTCCATTTACACACTTGCATGATGTAAGCGAATTACTTATTTCTTGAATGAGTTATTTAATAAAAACTCATTTTAAAATATGTTATATTAAAACTTTGTATTATTTAACGCATTTTACAAAAAAAAATAAATATAAATGATACAAAATATATAAGGCTAGAAATAAGACGAAAATATATGAACTACCTTCTGTTACTCTTTTTTATTATCTCTAACTATGTATTTTTCACCCCAAAAGCCCTAACTTTAATCTTTTGATTATTTTCTTTGTCCAATATGGCTCTAATTTTAGGCTTCTTGCATTGAAAGATCTCTTTTTATATTTTTATTTTTTACTATGAAGGCTTATTTTCAATTTTAATTCATATTTCTTCGTAGGCTTGTTATTCAATATGATCAATGGACAAAAACATAATAAACATATTATTTGGTTCAGGTTTTTTTTAAAAAAATTTTGGTTGGGGGAGAAGAGGGAGATGAAAATAATTTCGACACTGACCTCAAATAATTTGAATTTTTTACACATAGCTTGTTCGAATTTAGTTAGAAAGCTTAATCATCTTCAAAAAAATATCCAACCATAATTTGTGTATATAACAAATCGATCTCAAACGAAGTTTCAAGGGGCGAACACAAACTCGAACTCAAAACAATTTGACTTGTTTATCTACTACACATGAAACCTTTTGCACACGGAACCGAACACAAATGTGTCTCTGAAGCTGTTCGATGCACATAAAACGCTCATTGATTTGTAAATTTCACATTCATCTAACGGGTTCAAATTCAAACACATTTATATTCAGATATGTGCAAAAACTCCTTTTCCTTATCAACAAATAGGGTGTTGGCCATTAGGTTTGGACATGAACAGAAACCTTACAATTTCACCCCAAGATTTACACCTAGTATCTCTTCCCCTACATCTGCCAGCCAAATCACTACGCCCAAAACATCAGAATATAGCTTTTGATAGGAACAGTGGTTTGCAATTACAACACATTACAAGAGTAGAAATCCATGAGGAATCTATATCTGTAAGATTGCCAACATAACTGTAATAAACTTGAGCCCGAAATTTAAAACCCTAGATTATCCTCAAGCAGCAGTCCTGATATTCTCGGAAAAGCCAAAACAGACTCATACATGATATTTTCACCTCATATGGCTCCTTGTGCAATTCGTGAACATAAACTAAACGGAGCCATTGGATGAGGAACTCTGAAATAGGTCCAAACTCAACTTCAAAAGTTAGAATATAAATAGTGTTCAGCGCCGAGGAAACAAAAGAACAGATTAGAGGCCGGGAACACCACCACAATTTGCAGACAGAGACAAAAACAAGTAAAGCGTCTATAGAAAGCGATTTCTCGAATGCAAACAGAAGTTGGTGATAAACCTCCCCCGATAAATAGAAAATTCATCCGAAGATTACAACTCCCACGCTATAACTACGACCGCAACAAAAATCAAAGTGGACTGCAGAAGAACCATCAAGTAAATGTGGAGCTTCATAGAGAACCCTTCTAATGACTTGTAATGGATACTTCACTAAGTTCAATAGTTAGGCAAGATGTACTGTGTTCACTAGACACACGATTCCAAACAAGATGTCTTGATGTCTCTTACATGCTCATAACTGCGTAATTGACTTGGGGCATCCAATTGACTCATGTTGCTGAGTTCTCGTGCAGTAGTACATATTCTCGGCTGCAAAACCCAAATACAGCAGAGTCAATAACAAAAGCTTCTGAAAACGCAATAATGTGGCAAATGCAGCATACAACGAGGAATTGGAAATCAAGTTAATCAACAATGTGCACTTTTTCAGATATAGGAAAGAAGTCACATGTTCCAAATAACAAGGACCCCCAAGAAATTGGATGAACCAAGCTTGTGAAGTTAGAAATAACTACTACAATCGTAACAAAAATAGCTCCATCTTACTGTGATCTATAGAATTCTCTTGAAAAAAGTATAATCTAACATTGTAATCTACAGAAGCCGACATCATCTTACTGCAATTAGGTTACTCAGAAAACTATGTTCCCGGTCCCATTCCTTAAGGGGAATAATCCATGATCGTGGTAACATTGGTACAAAATACAATCATTTCCCTAAAAGATTGTGGTCAAACTCAAACCTTTATAAAGTGATAAAGTCAACCAAGATGGCAGGTGTCCCAACTAGGGGTGCATGCATAAACCAATGACAGTATTTCAAAAAATGAATGGAGAGGGATTTTACGTTCAGCAAGTTGAAGGAGGAAAGTAGTACATAATTCATGAGAGAATAAACAAAGCATAAACACGGGATTGAATGACAATGTTCTAGCCTTCTAGTTATAAATGAAGAGTCAAATAGTTTGTCAATATCATCACATGGATAAGATAGATTAGCTAAAAATGAACTCCCAAGCGTTCAATAAGTTCACCTTGTTCTTGAAAATGGCCTACCTGCTATTACCAAACTTAATAGTATCTCTTTCATAAAGTTCATAATAACGTTGAGCCTCGATGCGATTATCCTGCAACCAAAAGAAAGAGGTTAAATCAAAGGATGGAAATCTAATGAAAATCAGTCTCATCAGAGCATCCGCACCCCCAAAAGGAAAACATTCTAAAGGGGAAAAGACAGTAAGGAATTGCTTACATTAAGAAAAGTTCCATTTGTGCTTCCAAGATCCATTAAATAAGGCCTAGCATGATGAATATAATTAATAAGCAAATAGTAGTTAGAATTGAGTATAAGATATTGCTGCTCAATTCCAGAAAGGCAATCTACTATCTGTTTCAGGTCTCACCATACTTTCTTCATTGAAGTACCATCAGGTTGCTCCTTTTCCACTTGGCTGGCAAACAAACAAAACAAAACTTCAAAAGCATGTTCACTGCCATTACATGCAGATTATCGTATTAATGAACCTACCGATATTGAAGCACAGCATGCTGTTTACTACAGGATGGATGGTCCGTGGGGATGTCTGCAACCCTCCTTTCTCTCCCAAAAAGGTAACAACTTTGGCGGTGTACATACAGGGGTTCTGTTCAATAGACATACTCTTAGAAGCACCATTGCAAGTCAGGGACTTAATTTATGAACTGTAAGAATCAAAATTTCTTCTTACAAACATGGAATGATAAAGCAAGAAAATAACAGATGCTGCTTTTGTCGACATTACCAAGAATGTTAATGGTTGCATTCAAACTTCCACATCCATTACAGAAACAAAAGAAATTTATTATTACACACGCAAACATAAATGTAAAGAACAATTAACAAAAAAAAAAAACTCAGGAATAAAGCAATCAGAAACGGCAATGATACTATACTAGTAAACTTTATGGAATCAAGCCTCGCCCAACTTAGAGCTTTAAATATAATCAGTGATCCAACAGTCAGACAACCTTCTCAAGAATTGTGCAGTAAAAGCATGGATTAAATAAGGAAAGATAAGTACTCCAAGAAGACACACCATTAAGCACTTCACCACCCTTGAAAACATACAGTCGCCATCTTATATCTGGTTTTCTAGCATCCGCTGGTTCATTGAACAGCAGGGTCACACCTGATGAAGAAACATCTAATTAGGAAAGGAATGATTAAGATGGTCACAGTCATGCTTTAAAGCACTTCAGTCTGTTTCAATTAAAAATGCGGGTAATATGACGTATATACAAGAATATGAAAGGTAGAAGGGTGAGGGATTGCCAGTGGGAGGCGAATTATGTGCCTCTCTCCGACTGCAAGTAATTTACTGACGGGTGTCACATGTCACATCTAGCATTGTTTGTCATTCACACCATTCAATGTGTATGCTTCTGCTTTATGTGGTGTAGCCGGTTATAGCTTCTTCCGACGAAGAGACATGTTCCTATCCAGACACCGCCGTCTTATACAGGCAATGAAAGTGAACATGTCGAACAGAATACCTTGAAGGGTACTACTTCCAGTGGAATTACAATCAGAGTGGGCAGCTTCACCTCAATTTGCTTTTGTTAACAATAGCCCAGGCAAACAATAACTAATACACCAAAAGACTGCCCCTATCACATGGATCGGTCAAAATATCTGTACCAAATACACACAAACAGTCCCCCTATCACAATGGCACAGCCAAAAAAATGCAGCTCTTTTAATGCATTTATTTTTTTACTACCAGCTTACAACCCTTGCAAATATCAATTGAAATGGAAAATGAGTCCTACAGAAGAGATTAGCAAAAACAATAATTTAAGTAAGATCTTGGTCAAGACACATGTTGACACAAGGGGCACACTAAGTGAGAAAAAGAAGAAGACCAATTTTAAGCACTACAAAACAAAAAAGAAAACCCATTTTAAGCACAAAAGCGTAACACAAAGCTTCAGATGGAATTGAGACACCCTTCAGCCAGGCGAACAACGAAATGAAATTCCTGATGCGAAGCTAAAGTCAATTTGATTATCACCTTTGACTCGATTAGTTTCTGCAGCAAGCTTCCCAGAGAGCTCAAATGAAGGTTTTTGCTGCAAATCACAGTACTTAATAAGGTGATAGAAAGCATGCAAGGGCAGCAAATCTATCTGAGAAAATACACCATGATGATGCTGAAAAGACAGAGAATGTCGAAACACCCAAAGATGATCTTTATCCTTGAAGATGCTCTCAATTATGGAGGGGAAATTTTCATCAGATTAAAAAAGCATGCAAGACCAAGTAAGACCCTACCTTCTCCTTTGTTTCCAGGGCCTCTTCAGTGGCCTTCATTATAGCTACTGAATCATTATCACCATTCCTGCTCAAGTAAAACTCTAATTAAGAAAGTGAATCAACCAAATGAAAAAACAAACAAAGAAACTTTTAAGCTAGTTACTACAAGGAGAGGTCATGATAACCCCACACAATCAGCTCAAATTAAAAGTTTAATGCCTTCCTTGCACGAAATCTGTGCGTATCAGAGGAACAGCAAGAAATCAGACAGAGACTTGACATTTCAAACTACTCAACCTTGGAAACTTTGAAAAATCAAAATCTGGAGAATCTGTGAAGGCCTCAAGAATTTTATACAACTGTTCAAGAGTTATTAGCCAAAAGGGGTAATTCAGACTCCAGTGTTTTAATGAAATCTGTTAATGAAAGCACTGGCGGCCCTTAGATTGCCACATGAGGGAAGCAATTTATAGATCAAGCATCTCAGACTACTATTTCAACAGGGGAATTTACTCATTACTCCAAACAAAAGTAACAAGCACCCATGGGGAGCTGTCCCCAAGAAATTTTCTATATTGCTGATAAAAGATAGATTGGTAGAAGACGTGTTTGTCTACTAAGGAGGAGAGTTGTACTACCAGCAAGCTAAATTTGTTTAACAAGACTTTGTGGCAAGTGTTAGTGATCCCTGGTAAAGAGGAGAGTCTATGGAAGATGGTGATTGTGGAGAAATATGGTTGTTTAACGCATAAAGGACGGATGTTACTAGAGGACTTGATAGAGTGGAGCATTGGAATAGTATAATGAAGATTTGCAAAGATTTTTATTAGCTTTATTTCTTCAAAGTAGGGAAAGCATATTTGGCATGGTTGCCGCTCATTGCTGGAAGTTTCACAGACCAACAAAAATCTCAAAAGGGAAGCAGTTGGGGGAAGATTTTCTACCTCTACAAGTAAAGGAGGTTTATGATTAGCTCAATGTAGAAGGCATTTCAGGCTTGGATTTTCAAAAACTATCACAATATAAGAAGCGAGAAAACTGATAACCAAGAGTATTATAAGAATCAAAACTAACGAATCACAGCAGCAAACAAATAAAGCAACATCTAGCAGATGCTTGGTTTTATGACTGTTTCAGCGCACCATAATACTACATATATCAAGAACTAACACAGAGTTAGGAAATAGTAGAACTTGCTTTTGCACATACAGCTTTTATCCATTGAAGGATTAGAGTTGGAACAACTCCTTACTAGCGAGATTTTATCATTTTCATATGCCAAAATTCTTCCACTGCACGAGGGTTCAAAAACGCTAACGAGCATTTTCTTCCTAGTTCTGGTGACAAGAATGCTTGATACGAGGCAGTGTGACTGCAACTAACTCTTCACAAAAGCAAGGGCCAAGTCTGAATAAAATTCGGCTACAAAGCTTAAAGTTCAATCAGTAACGCACCTATGTTCAGCTCCTCTCGAGTTTGTCACCTAAAAAAAATGGAGTGATGGTCAGACGAACTATTTGAGTACCAAATATCAATACAGAAAAGAATAAACACACGCTATCTAGCTGGACATATTTTTGTAAGGAAAATCAGATTCCTCAACCAACACAACTCCAATAGTAATAAGACTACCAAAGTATTTTCCAATTTTCGTCATAGAACAAAATACATGTCCTATCACTATATACAGATACTAAAGGAAATGATATCCTAAAGTGACTCAACAAATAGACCGCATGGGGAAAACATAACCAAGTACAAAAAGTAAGAATCCAATCCAGATGCGGCTGCTACAGAATCAGGACAAGTCAACTAAGTAAACTGGCAACAGAAAATATAGAAAATGGACATGGGTTGGGTAAACTTAAACACTGCAGTAAGTTATATCTGAGGTAGCAAAACATAAAATACAACTCAACTTGCAGTAGGATCAGTTACCCATTGATCAGGGACATATTTTCCACTCTTGCCAATCAAGAGATATTCAAAGGGCCTGTTTGTTAGCAGTGGATAAGGGTGGATATAATATGCCCCGGATAAAATAATCCGGGGTAAAAGAAATCCGGGAGTTGTTTGGATGTTTTGGAGCCTTAATATGTTATCAAGGGATAAATATATCTCCTTGTGGGTGTCTTATATATGGCCAAGGTATTAGCAGTCCATAATTTATCCGGGTGTTAATATTACTTTCTTACCCTCTTGCCGTTCATTGGTTCTCTCGTTCTGTCACCTCCTGGAATGGGATAGTGAATTATTGGGTAAGCAGCCACTTTATTTTTTTCCTTCAACATTTACTTTGCTTAGACTTGAAAAGGGAAAAAGTGATCAAATGTTATTAAAAAATTCACTTAATATGAAAAAATGAACTAAATTTAACTTGTTATTATAACTTTTTAATTTGTTTGAATATATTTTTTTGATTTTGCTTATATTTTATATATTTTTTAGAGGGAGTTACATTCAATTCAATCAAAAAGTTAAATTAAATTAAAAAAATAAAAAAACACTGAAGATAAGGAAAGAATTATATAAGGGTAAAATGGGAAATTATCATAATTTTACATTATTCATCACTTATATCCACTACAAAACAAATCAGTCATATACATACACCCCCTTCTATATGTTTGGATAAATAATTATAGGTGTATCTTGTTGTGTTTTGAAAAAAAAAATTCATTTTATCTTTTTTGCCTTTAATAGATTTGTTAAAAAACATTATCAATGTTGTTTGTTTATTTAGTACATTTATTCCACATACAATTGAAAAGTAAAAAAAATTATAAAATATTAGTCAAGATTCACTTAATATGAAAAAAACAATCATGGATAATTTGATTTTTTAATTTTTTTTATATATGTTACTAATTTTTTATATTCATTTTGTACTTTTCATACTTCTTATAGAGGATTACATTAGATTCATTCAAACAAATCAAATGGATAAAAAAAAATCAAGAAAATTACTAGTAACAACAAAAGAGTTGTATAAGGGCAAAATAGGGAATTATCACAATTTTACATTATCCACCCTTCATATTCACTCACATCAACTACAAAACAAACCAATCATATCTATATCTCCCCTTATATGAAAAGTAAACAAACCAAGTAAATATTAATCTCCCCTTATAAATTAATCTCCCCTCTTATTATAACCCCCCTCTTATTATATCCTCTTTATCCCTTCTAAAATTTTAACCTCTAATAAACGGGCCGTGTTGGTGGTAGTAGTGCTTATGTCTCAGACTCTGAAAAAAACGAGTCAAAAGGAAGACATAATGCTTGAGAAAAATATGCTTCCTTTGCTTAGAACCTTCAATCATTTTTGTCTTGTTTCTCTCAAATTTTATACTAAGGTAGGGGCTTAAAGAACAATCGTGGGAACCCAGAGTTTTAGAAAGAACTATTATCAGGACTAAAATCAATTGAAAGCAGTGTGACGGCATTCCCTGCTGAAATAGTAAGGCCAGGAATTTCAATGCAGCTACAATAAGATAAAAAAGGCACAATATATCTAATGTGTGGGTTTAAGGATTGGATATCACCAGACACCTCGCTCTTATCACTAGCCACATGAGGTGAGCGAGATCTATGTCTACTGCGGCGGTGACGATCTGATGGCGAAGTTGACCGCCCATGTCTTGATCTAGAAGACCCTCCATCAGCTGCATCTCTTCCTGACCTTCTCTCCCTTTTCTCACTCGGCACTTCCTTATCCAAACCCTCTTCCCTGCGTGTAGCTCTGTCATCCCCCCTGTTCCTCTCATTCTCCCTCCTAGAACTCGCTTTCTCGAAATCTCTTTCAGCTTCAGCTCTTTTCAACCTTTTTGTCCGAGGTGAAGGTGACCTTGACTTTGCACGCCTTGGAGACCTGGTTTGACTCACAGGTTTCTCTCTTGGCGAGGAGATTGCCTTGTGTGAACTCCTGTGACGAGGGGGAGACCTTTCTCTTCGCGGTGGGCTCCTTCTACGAGGAGAACTTCGACCCCTTCCTGGCGATTCTGAATGAGTAGATACATCACGCCCCATTGGTGACATCCAGTGCACTGGGCTTGTATTTCGAAAACTTGTAAGACTATCTGCCACTCAGAAATCAGCAAAATGATAAAATGTCAATTCCAAATGGTTTGTGAAGTCTGAAATGTGTGCTATTACTATATCTACTGATGCCAAGAAAATTCAAGCCAATAAGCTAGGTTAAATTTGTTATCGCTATTTTAGGGATTGCCTCCCCTAACCAAAATTGAACAAATCCCCATCAAAGTCCTTATTCCATTGATCCCCAAGTAGTTGAAATATCTAGAACCAAACTTCAAACTTCCTGTCCTTTCCATTTTTCTCATACAGCAACGGACCTGAATAAACAGAAGCTCTAAACAGTGATACACAAAACTTTCCTACATTCAACTAGAAAGGAAACAAAAGATATACACAAACCATCTCCGTACCTGCGTTCGCTTACCCAAAAAGATTGGAAAACCTAACCAAAACTAACAATTTTTATCTTCCTTCTAAAAGTCTCAATCAACAATTAAAGAAAAAATAATAAACCATGTAGCCGTGTATAAAAAACCTATTTTCAACCAGTATAATCCACTTTAAACTGCTGGGGACTAAGATTTTAACATCTATGGCTGAAAAATTGCAACGAATACTGACCTAGGGCACCAAAAAGGCAAAATCTACTCAACCCCTAAAATCAAAGGTAACCACAAGTCTGGCAGAAACCAGAGGTTCATTACCACTTTGCTTACCCATCAAGATTTGAAGAGCTAAAAGAAAGTAACAATATTTATCTTCATTCTAAAAGTCTCAATCAATCATTAAAGAAAAAAGAATAAACCATTCGACGTGAATAAAAAACCTAACTTTCAACAAGTATAATCGAATTTAAACTGCTAGGGACTAAAATATTAACATCTATGGCGGAAAATTTGGAGCGGAAACTGACCTAGGGCACCGAAACGGCAAAACCTACTCACCCCCTAAAATCTAAGAGTTGTTACGAGCATGAGAATAAACGCTGTTTCTTGTATTGAACCAAGTATTTGGAAAGAAAATTGTTGAAGAATGTGGAACTCACCGAGCCGATGTGGTTCTGTGGGGACTGGGGACTGAGGAAACAGGAAATGCTGCTGTATCAATCTCAAGGAAACAGACACACACGCACACGGGGAGAGAGAGAGAGAGAGAGACGGTAATGGCGGGTGAGTATGTTGCCTTGAGCGGGCTGTTGATAGGGTTTTGGGTCTGGGTTCGTTTATCACAACTCTATTGCTTCAAGGAGGCGAGCTAGGGTCCATTTAGCGTAACTAGATTATGGGATTATTGGATTGTTGGATTATGTTGGGTGCCGGACGGAATAATTTAGCTCAAAGTGTTTGGACTAAATTATTTTTTATATGTTGGTTATGTTGTGTTTGGAGCTAGATTAATCCAGATTATTTGGGTAAATAATTTAGCCCAAATGGGCTAGATTAAAACCCCAAATAATCTAGATAATCCGGATAATCTAGTTTGGCCAAATCAGCCTCTAGTAATTTCTCCGTTGCCTTATTATTTAAGTTTCTGAATTTATTAATTTACGTTTTTTTAAATAAATTATGAATTCATCATGGCTCAACACTCGTTTTTTAGTACACGATTCAACACTTGGTCATTCAGCACATGATTCTAAGACCTAGGTGTACAAGGCCAAATTGCAGACTAACCTGTCACCGAGAAAATTTATCGAATAGTTGAGCTGTGTCGACAACGTGGATTGTCGCCACAATTATATTGCCGAACGGATCAAGAGACTACTGATGTAAGACTGGGAGCTCAGTACATGGGCCGCCTCCATGCTAAGTTGACCGAATCGCCACTCGGTCAAGCGGTTAGAACCTTCTGGAATTGAAAAGACAAGGAAGTCTTAAAATTTTGGGAACGTTCCTGTTTAGAAGACTTTTATGTTGCAAGAAAATAACTAGATTTAACAATATACAAATTAAAAAAAGATATAGTGTTATTTACTTACTACGCAAAAGCACTTGATGAATTATAAATATGAGAATGCAAAGCAAAATAAAATGATATAATCAATTACAAATGCAATCACTATTGTGATTTGGTCCTTCGGGTGCTCAAACGTTCTGACTTGAACATCGAGTGCCCTAGGGTTAGAAATAACCGAGTGGTACTAATTAATTATCCCATGAGCAAGTTACAGGAATAACTTGAATAATTGAGACGAATCGGATTGAATTGGAGAGTATTCGCAACCCTCACGTTAGTCACTAGACAAATATATCTCGAATTAACAGCAAATACTCGGTCATTCTAACCACAAGTAACTCAATAAAAAACACTAATCACGAAATCCACTCGAATTTGACGATACAACCCTCAATAAATAATCTTCTCCTCCCCAAAAAATAACGAGAAGCAAGATCGACAATCATCAAGCCCCATAATATCTTCCACCTTATAAAAAGTTTGCGAGATCAATGTTATGTACATCCTAACACTATAAGCTAAACATGATTATAAAAAAATACCTCTATTTTTTGAGTTGTGCGCAGAAATTTTAGAGGATTGTTGTACAATTTTCGACACCATCGATAATGTATATTAAAAAATAAAAAAACTGGAATATGACTAGACTAATTTAAAAAATGAGACCATAGAATCACAAAAAAAAAAGGTATTTAACTATGAAAAATGTAGCATCTCTTAGGAAAAAAACTTAATAAAAATAAGTCAAATCATTGAAAATACTCTAAGGCTCCATTAATTTATCAAAAAATTAATGCGAAAAATAATTTTTAATAATTTTTTGAGAAGTAAAATAAAGTAAAAAGAAACTTTTTTTTAATATTATTTTTTGATAAAAAAACTTATAGAAGAGTAAAAACTAGTAATTAAAGTGGGTAAGAAATTTATATAGAAGTAAGATTCTTTAAATTTTTTTTGTGTTTTTTCGTCATACATATTTCGAGGGAAAATAAATATTAGGGAAAAGTTAGAGTCGTGAATTTTAATGACTTTCTTAGTTAATTGGGCAAATATAAAATACATGAAATTTAGTTCATTTTCTGGCCCACCGTAATGGGCCTAAGGCGGATTTCGAGGTGAATCGGTCAAGGCCCACTAACCCACGTAATAGCCCACTTGAGGTGGCCCAGCAAGCCACGTCAGCCACCAGAGAATCGCCCGCCATACAAATTTTTTGTTTCTCTCCCCCCCTCCCTCTTCCTCTCTCTTTCTCTCTCTCCTCCGGCTCGCCTCATCACAATCCCCATTATCGTCTTCCTCTCCCATGGCTAGTTTCGGAACAACCCAGGTTTCAAAACCGACGAATCTCCTCAAACCCTACCGCTGCTCACTAGACAACGCGTCGCATTTGCCCTTCAAATTCCAGAAGCTTACGCCCCGCCCTTCCACCTCTAAGAGGGCTTCGATTTCATGTACTCTGACGACAGAATCGACGGCTGCTCGCCCAACGGAGAAGAAGACAGGAGAAGGTCTCCTACCGGACGTAGCCCCGAGACCTGACCCGTTTGGCCGGTTCGGCAAGTTTGGCGGGAAGTATGTTCCCGAAACCCTTATGCACGCTCTCACTGAGCTCGAATCTGCATTCCAATCTCTTTCTAAAGACCAAGCGTTTCAGGTTTGGGCGATTGATATTGTTTCAGCGTTCGATTCTGATTGAATTGTTGAGTAATTTGATGGTAAATTACTTGGCCAAAAAGGAAAAACTTGTTAGGGGAATTGAAGGATTGAATCACTGTTTTGATTGCAGATGCAATTTTCAATAGATTTTAGGTTCTCTTGGTTGCTTGGAAAAGGGATTTGGGGAGCTACGGGGCTGTGTTCTGTATTGCACGTGTAATATGGTCAAAAAGTTGACTTTCGAAACTATATCGTTTTAATTTTATGTATTTTGATAACAATTCCCGTCATAAGTTAAAATGATGTAGTTTTGAGGGCAAAGCGAGCAAAATTATGTCAGTTTGCTCGCACTACACGTGCACCACAGGAAACAACACTAAAACCTTCCGGAATCCTTGGTGAAGAAGGGACAATAGATGAGGAATATTTGTAATTTCATAAAAATGGGTTAACTATTGTGTATGTGCTGCTCAGTGGTCCTTATTGTTGGGATTCCACCCCGTGTGGGCCTTGGGCTTAGGCTGCTCAGTCTTTAGGACTTAGTCTTGATAAGCACCTATTTAGTAGGGTTGTTGGGATTCCACCTATTGAGTAGGGTTGTTGGGATTCCACCTATTTAATAGGGTTTGTCTGTGTAACTCTATATATACTCTGTGATGCCTTGTGTATTTAGTGTGGTAACACAATGTAGAGAGAGAGGCAGAGAGTGTGTGAGAGGGAAGCCGGTTGTGGTTTTCCCGGAGAGAGAGAGATACACGAGAGAACTGGTGAGGATTCATTATAGTGAGATTGAGTGTGAGTGTGTAACATACGAACACGGAGTTTCTCCGGATTATAGTGAAACCCCCCTCCCCGTGGACGTAGGTCAGATTTGGCCGAACCACGTATATTTGTGTGTTGTGTTTCTCTTGATTTTACTGCTTCTGTTGCGTGTGGTGCGTTGTTGGAATCCTAACACTTATATCATGATGTGAACTTCAATGCAGAGACTAGGGGAAAAAAATCATCTAAAAATTGTAAAAGAATTAAGCTTTGGATCAATTTCCACAACTGGAGCATTCGAGAGTTTCACATTCAATAGTTATAGAAGGGATGATTTTGTTTACTATCATGTCTAGGAGTTGTGTTACAAAAATCTAGCGAAAATGGAGAATGTATTCTACGGATATTTATTTTCTCGAGTTTTGCCTCCTTTGCAATGTTAGTAATATATGCATTGAGTATTTTGAACTTCAGAAAGAACTGGACGGGATACTTAGAGCTTATGTTGGTAGGGAGAGCCCTCTTTATTTTGCGGAACGGCTTACGGAGCACTATAAGCGTGCCAACGGTGAAGGGCCACACATTTACTTCAAGAGGGAAGATCTCAATCATACAGGTGCCCACAAAATCAACAATGCTGTGGCTCAAGCTCTGCTTGCCAGGCGCCTGGGGAAGAAACGTATTATTGCCGAAACTGGGGCTGGTCAACATGGAGTTGCTACTGCTACCGTATGTGCCCGGTTTGGCTTAGAGTGTATTGTTTATATGGGCGCTCAAGATATGCAAAGGCAAGCGTTAAATGTCTTTAGAATGAAGCTTCTTGGAGCTGAGGTATGTTTTTCGTACTTGGCGTCTTTTAGTTGATTTGAACTTCGTTACATTGATGCAGAGCATCTTTGGGACATACAGTTAAAGATTTTTTTTTATTTTTTCTCTTTATGACACTGTTGAGATCAATGATGGTTGGAGGGCCCCTTTATTTTGTTCCAAAATTTGGACTGTTGGTACAGCAGAACAGAATACACTCTCAGTCATATACTACCATTTGGCTTCGCCGGAAGGTCCTTTAAAATGTTGACAGCCTATCCTTTTGCGCCTTATTGATTAGCAGAGCTACTTTGGTTCCTTATCAATAGATAAATAGATGTAGCTTACCCTGGTTGATTTATTCAATGCTTAATTTCTCCATGGTAATCGCGTGCTTAATCGATAACCAAGAGATTTTTGAGCCTGTGCATCTTAGAATGATTTGCAGTTTAACCTCAAGGGATTGGCTTGGACCGCTTGGTAAGGCCTTGTTCCCTTTTAATGTTTTAGGTTCCAAAATTCGCAGGTGCTATCAACTCTTATAAGGCCAGCCGAACTTTGCCTCAGCTTTGGACGCTCACCTGCTAGTAAATGGCGGGATTAATCCCCTAGGAGTAGTCGAGGTGCACGTTACCCTTAATTATCGAGAAAAAGTTGAGTAGCAAAGATTGGAAGGAAAATTGTTTTGGTTCACCATATTCCTTGCTTTCAACACAGTAGTCGTCTTTACTGTTAAGCATCTCGATCAACTGATACAATGATCAACGCTGTGTAGGAGTTTCAGTGACATTCCAGTTCACAATGTTAATTTGGTCCTGTTATGGTCTTACCTATCTGTTGTATTTTCAAATTTGACCTGAATCATGCTGAACAATCCTTTCCCTAATTACTGGTGTGTGAGATGTCTCGTCTTCATTTGCCATGTTACCTTTATTTTATGCAAGTCCAATAGTCCATTATCAATTTGATTCAGCTGCTTTTATTTCTCCCCATTGCCTCACCATTGGCTTGATATTTTTGTTTGAATCAGTTCCTCCTCATGTAATCAATAACTGAATTGTTTTCATGTACATTGCTTCTGTCGACTTAATTTTTCAGTTTTTTCATTATAGGTTAGGGCAGTTCATTCTGGGACAGCCACACTGAAGGATGCTACATCGGAAGCTATACGTGACTGGGTGACTAATGTGGAATCCACCCATTACATCTTGGGATCTGTTGCTGGGCCACATCCATATCCCCTGATGGTGCGAGAGTTTCATGCGGTGATTGGTAAAGAGACAAGGAAACAAGCGTTGGAAAAATGGGGAGGGAAACCCGACGTTCTTGTTGCATGCGTTGGCGGAGGTTCAAATGCCATGGGACTCTTTCATGAATTTGTAGACGATGAAGATGTTAGGTTGATTGGTGTGGAAGCTGCAGGTTTTGGATTGGACAGTGGTAAACATGCCGCTACCTTGACCAAAGGGGAGGTTGGGGTGTTGCATGGAGCTATGAGCTACTTATTGCAGGACGAAGATGGGCAAATTGTTGAGCCCCATTCCATTAGCGCAGGGTAAAGAAATCTTTATTGATCTTTTGTCAAATAACTAGCCATGATGGTTCTGTATTCTGCCCAACTAACGAATATTCTGTTTTGTCAAATAGCCTGGACTACCCTGGAGTTGGACCAGAACACAGCTTCCTAAAAGACTTGGGACGTGCTGAATATTATAGCATCACAGACGAAGAGGCGTTGGAAGGTGCGGAAATTGCATTTTAATTTTCTTTTTCGGGTCTGCATAATTGGCTCTGCTGCTCATAATTGTCTGTTCGTGGTTTTTGAATGGTATCGTGTGTTTTCTTTTGACAACATAGGCCTAAAACTTGTTCATTCCATATGTCTACTAGGATACCTGCTCTGTTTTGTCTTTTAGAGAGAAACTGGGGTTTTAGCTTTTAAGTCATAATCTTCATGCACTTACAGTGCAACTGTGCAACCATTCCTAGCAAAATTTATACAAGAACTTGGGGAGTGTGTTAAGCCACTATTGGGTAGTTGCGGAAAAGAGATTACTTATAAGTGCAGATGAATGAGCGAAAAAGTCTATAATGTAAGTTGAAGAGAAGAGACTAAAAGAAAGACTAAATGGTGTTACGAACCACAGCACAGGCTTGAGACCGAGGAATCCTCAACTCAATCTTTTCTTCAGCTGTTGGCTCAGAGCTAATCTCAAGTCCTTAGAAATTAGCAAGTCTGCTAAATGATGCAAGATGAACTGCTATGCAAGATAAGTCTTTGATTGTAAAAAAAAAAGCCACCTTTTCTCGATTGATTACGAAGCAGTAGTCTTTACGTAATTTTGATAGATTGTGTACTTTATAGTTGTAGTTATGTTAACGGCTGGGGTTCTCACCCCAACTCTCCCCACCTTTCATCCTCTGTAGCCGGGCGAAGGGGTTGCCAGGGGCTTGAAAGTTGAAACCCCATCACCTGACCACTTTAAGAAATCGTTTCTTTTTAATGGAACCTGTAAGACCTGTTTACTTCTTTTACAACTTATTCAACCGGAAAAATCGCAATCTCGGTGTTCGGCAATGAGAATGTCTTGTCAATGATAGCACTCTGTAGACCTCAGGTCTTCGGACCCCCTTTTCTCAATATCTCACTGAATGTCCCGACCTTTTGATGAACGATGTGGCAAAAAACCTAAGTCTAGGGACAGGACTCGAGTGGGATCCCTCATTCTAACCCTGGATTTTACAACCCTGTAAGGACAGATCCGAACCCAACTCCACAGGATTGGTTGATAATAATGGGAATGCCTTTCCCGGCAAAAAGTGATCTGTGGACTATTAGACTCTTAGCTTCCAGCGAATTACCTTAGTTTTCTAAATGTTTTTCTCTCCTCTTTCGCGTGCAGCTTTCAAGAGACTATCCAGACTGGAAGGCATCATCCCAGCTCTGGAGACATCTCATGCTCTTGCATATCTGGAGAAGCTCTGTCCAACACTAGAAAATGGAACTAAGCTTGTGCTTAACTGCAGTGGTAGAGGGGATAAGGATGTTCAGACAGCCATTAAGTATTTGCAAGTTTAATCACGGTGTGAATAGGAGGATCTCATGAACCACGAACATCTAGCTATCTTCTTAAGCTAAGTATCATTATTTTGCAGTGTCCTTGTTTCTTGGAAGGATCCAAATAAAACCCATGTGTCTTTCTGTTGTATATGCACATAAAAGGTTTTGGGATACAGGCTAATTTGCCCTGAATAGATTATTGAATTATTGGATTATTATCTTATGAAGGCTTTTGCAGAAATAAAATAATTTTAGTTCGTGTGGACTAAATTGCCTTTTTTTATACCGGCTTGCTTTAGAATTACTCTCAATCTAATGTCTACTAGTTCTCGAAAGACCAATCTCACCGTCCACTTGTGGGGCTCCAATTAAAGCCAATATATTTTTGTCCTGTATGGACAGACCGAAAGTAGTTGATAGTAATTGAGAGGTTTCGAAACTTGAGGCCTAGAAAGGAACACACCACTAAGTTAAAGCCTTGACCATTAGGCCAATTCCTTGGGATTATGTAGACTAAATTGTTGATGTGGATTTATGGGCACAATAAATGTAAATGCTGGAATGAAAATGACGGTTTTGTCGTTTGGTGGCCAAAATTCAAGAAACAACATAAGTGGATTTTTTTGTAATTTCAATGTGAAAAAATTGCAAGACCCAATAAATATGGATTGGGTTCAATGGTTATTGGAGTTAATTCAGCCAAATGATTTAGGCCGAATGAGGTAGATTATTGTCCCTCGAACAATCCAATAATAATATATAGGAGAGTATACTTACAATTCCTTTTACCTTAAATTGTTGCGTATTATTGTCACTGTCTTTTTTGTCATTTTTTCATTTATTATTAAGTTCGTATAAATTGTTTAGATTAGTTGTTCATCTTAACAAAAGCAATTTTTAAAAAATAAAAGATCATGACTAAAAGCCACAAAAAAATTATTAAAGACTTAAAAAAAGTTTTAAAAAGAACAATTTTCACTATTTTTAATGTCCTCAACGTTGTCTTAGTAAATATTTTTATGCTTCTTTATTCTTCTAATTAAGAGAAATAAAATGCAAAACAAAAAAAAGGAAAATTGCAAAATGTTAAACAATACTCATTATCTTGACTCAATTGCCAATTTGAAATATATAAAAAAATGTGTTGGGTTTTGGAGGAAGAATTTTCTGATGTTACTTTTTATTTTGGTTTGATGGTTTCTCCTGTACTTATAAAAGAGAGAGTTTAAGGACCCAAAAAAAAATTCCAATAATGTCACAAAAATTAAAAATGAATGATATAAATTTACCTAAATGTGTAAGTTTTCAAAATCCAAATGAATCTTAACCTTTGATTTTAAATTCAGAAACGTTTTCGAAAAAATTATTTTTGGAACCGTAACACTCTTCCTTATAAAATGGAGGTGGAGAATATGCTGTTGAGCATAATAGACACAATTGATACACTTCACTCTAAAATAACAATATTGCCATATTACTGAGGGCAAATGAAAGCCTTTTATCCAAGTTCTAAATTTCCTTTGTGCCGTTCTTAATAATCTGAGACATATGCCTATTTGGGCCGATTTTGTAAGGGCAATAAAATTACGACACAATCACCCTTGGGCCGAGTTGAGAATAATCCGAGCATGTATTGAAAAGAATAATTTAGCCCAACTTAAATAGATTATCAGCCCTTCTAGTAGCAAATAATACAACTAGAACTACAGCCCCAAGCCCTGGTAGGACCCAACATTAAGA
This sequence comes from Arctostaphylos glauca, assembly GCA_019985065.2. Classification (NCBI taxonomy): domain Eukaryota; kingdom Viridiplantae; phylum Streptophyta; class Magnoliopsida; order Ericales; family Ericaceae; genus Arctostaphylos; species Arctostaphylos glauca. The sequence goes on along the minus strand of JAHSPW020000007.1, from coordinate 29,848,876 downwards.
AAATTGTAAACCAAATGAAAAGGCAAAATTATGAAGTGGAGTGATCAAGTAAGCATCATATATATATATATATATATATATATATATATATATATATATATATATATATAGCAGAACATCTAAGTATCAAAGAGTCAGGAACATGACATGTATAACCCAAAAGCCAAATTAAGTCGGATGCTCAAATCCAACAGAGTTCTTTGGGAAGAAGAACACTCTTGGGTTCCAGCATCCAATGTCTCTGCATATTGTAAGAGCAAGTTGGTATGTTCAACCTACTAAAATGGACAACTTTACAAAGCTAATCAACTCAACAAAGTTTTTCTTCAAGCCGATCCCAAAAAAAGCTATAGTAATGAGAGCTGCTGCTATGATATGTCCCTAAATAAACTCTTTGATCATTCTGCACCAACAGAGGCGCGAGACTAGTTGGAAATCCGCCGAGAGCTGAAACTTGGCCAAAATGAGTTTCAACTCCTTGTTTTGTCCCTGCATGAAAACCAGTCTCATCATCACAGCCGAATGCAGCTGGCAGTCAACAATCAGAAAAAAAATGCTCGACTCTATCTTAAAGAGTTAACATGAAACCTTTAAAGGTGGTCTCGGTGTACCTCTTGAAAGAGATGGTGCCTTTGGAAACGTGGACACAGGTGGTCCACGGATTTTATCAGCTCATGCCTTAAGGTGCTAGGTTAAGTCCCGCAATGAGCACAACCCTCATGTTTAGTTGCTATCGGTGAGTTTGGACCCTAAACAATGACTACTTGAAAAACTTTGGTTTTTGTAAAATCTTAGTCCATATTCAATCAGAAGTCAATGGTGGTGCTAAGAGCTAGAGAGGTTTTCATTCTAGAACTATATAGCTTACGAGTCTGGTGATGCCGTTACAACTGCTGCTATTGACAATTGGGCTACTGTCTCGGATTTCGCACATCCAGCAGCCATCCTACTTTAGGTTTGGATCAGCAGTCTTTCCCTCTTTTCCTTTCGCTTGAAGCTTTATTTACCCCGGTATTTATAAAAATCCACCCAAATAATCTAAAGCTAAAAGGCCCCAAACGGAGAAAACCATGCACCAAGTCCTCCGAAGTACAGGCATACAGAGAGCAAATAAAAGAGTCATAAAATGCATGGCAAATGTACTTACTCGCTCAAGAAATTTCACCGAAACATGATTGCACGACTTGTGGATGCTCTAGGAAGCATGTCGAGCTGATCGATGACCACTTTATGCTTCTCTGAATCCTCCGATAGAATCTTTGAACAAAACACATTCAGCCTCTCTAAAACACGTGCATTCTTCAGTATATGTTTTAGCAAACACATTTCTCCATGGTTTCCGTGAAAATTATAGAGATTGACTGACTTTAGGCATGACAAGAAACACTTGGGTACAGGCTTCAGAATCCAATCTTCCCTATCACGGAACTCAAGGGGACTAAATCCCTAATTGCCATAAGCAAATAACTCGTAAGCATATTAGCCAAAAGTCTTAAACAAATTGCAAAGCTTCAGGGATATACCTGAACAAACACAAGAGACTCTAGATTTGGCGTGAATTTAAGAAACTTTAACAATTTCTTGATAACGTGCTTCTCAATTTCAATGCTCAACTCCAAAGATGTCAAGTTTTGAAATGTAGGTAGACTATCGAGCACGTTATCTGCAAGAAAGAGAGACTATGCATAGAAAATAAAGAAAATCACAAATCAGCTCAGCAGAGGCATAAAATATGTTGAAGAGAAATATACAAAAACAGAAACTTTATATTACTCGACTCGTATGTTCAATCAAATTTCCACAGTACCTCAATCACACCAGTAGATATTCTCATGGATTTAACGCTGCGCAAGCCATTCAGCAGCTTAACTGCACGAGAAGCAATTTTTTTCTGCCTCTGACCCAGAGTTGGAACGCAAACAGATGCATTAACCACTGAAGGCAGCTTAGAGAGAACAATCTCGTTTAATAGACAACCACTGTACTTAAAATATGTAAGATTTGATGCATCAATCTTGATCTCACACCCATTTAGTTCATCAGCTGATCCAAAGTAAGGTAGGTCATCTATGGTGAAGCTCTTCAGGGTCGGAATAGAAACCACAATGTGCTTCAGATTCATCCATTCGCAGTCCTCTATAGCCAAATCCTGAAGGACTGGGCAACTAGATAATAGTTTTTGGGTTGAATCATCGTCCAGAAATGTAACAAGAGCAAGGTGTAAGGTTTTAAGCTGTGGAAATGAAATGGAAGTGGGAAGTTCAAGGCCACAGTTCATTGCTATTTTCACCACTGTTAAATATTCACTAGCGAAAACATATTGTGGCAATGTGAAAGGTGTTTCCACAAAGAGACAAAGGTCAAGCTCTTGAACTCTATGCTTGATTGCAGCAGAAATCCATGCATGAATACGAGATGCATCGAAGCAAACTCGACATGAGAGGCGGAACTTTTCCACATTTGAGCCAGCATGAAGAAGAAGCACCCTTTCCACAAAATTCATGAAACAAGTCATCTTGGGCGTGTCCCAATCATTCACCTCGCTTGGATACAACACCAAATCATCAAGGTCAACGTTGGGAACAGAGGTCCATAGATACTTCCATCTCGTTGACAATAAGCACGTTGCAACAGCATCTTTCGTGGGAAGCATTGAGAGGATATGATGAAGAATAGAGTCAGGCAAATTGCTGATTTTATCTTCATCCACAATTACATCCTGCCCCTCATAAAGCTTCCGTTGTTTGAAACTCTCCATGACTCTCCACATCTTATCCCTGCGGAAAAAATATCCACCGTCAGTAGTAACAAATTTGAAATGGGTGCAGAAGTTACAAATCAGGAACCTAAAGCAGCTACAAATTACCATTTAGAGACATGAAAAATAACACTTTAAGGAGGCCTTAATGACAAAAAAATCAGCAATCCAGCTAAAGGTACAGTTCTATACTAACCAGCCTAAATGAAGGCTCCAAATGTTGTGCAGAGTATCATAGTTCAAAAAGCGGACATTGAAAATTATATATTTCCTTAACATGACAAAACCGCAGTTCGGTCCTAAAAGTCCTCTTCAGAACTTATCATTGATATAAACAAACAAATGCCAGTTGCAATGACGGATCCAATTGACTCGTCAAGTCCATCACAACGTGAATTGATAAATAAGTTTCTCAAAAGGTCCCAAATTCTCATTAATAGTTGAACCTTACAAGCAGGGTTGTAAATGGAACTAGGAACTTGAGCTCAACTTGCATTTGGCTCGTTTGAGCTCACCTCGTAAGATACCCAAACTAACTTAAATGTATAACTGAACAACTCCTTGAGTCGACCTTAAACACAAACTACGCTTAAGCACATTTTAAAACCTAGCTTAAACAAAATTTTCTAACCAAGTCCATGAGCCTAGATTGGTTTACAAACTAAGCAGTCGTCTCTGCTAGAACTTCTTTGTGATCAGATGAATAAATAAGCAAACCAAGTTTGAACACATATGGTAAAGTTTTCAATCTAAACTTGAAATGGCTGGCTTGCAACCTACTTACAAGGAGGCAGCACTCTGCATCATACCCTTCTTGACATATATCAAACAAATGCCAGTTGCAATAAATAAGTTTCTCAAAACGTCCCAAAATGCACATCAATAGTTGAGCCTTACAAGTACGGTTGTAAATGGAACAAGGAACTTGAGCTCGACTTGCAGTTGGCTCATTAAAAGCTTGTTTGAGCTCACCTTGTAAGATACTCAAACCAAACCTAAATATATAACTGAACAACTCCTTGAGTCAAACTTAAACACCAACCAAGCTTAAGCACATTTTAAAACCTAGCTTAAAAACAATTTTCCAACCAAGCTTGAACAACTCATTACTCTGCTCCATAAGCAGTGTAGGTCCCGACATTTAAATTGCTCAAGCCTGACCTCAACTTAGTATTAATAATAATTTTTTCCGATAGATTTCTACTGTTTTTTCTATATTTATAAAAAAAAAAAATTGTTGTCCCGCGCCGGGTTGTCCGAGCCCGGGGGCTTGCGGGCCTACCCGGGGTCGGCCCTGTCCGTAAGCCTAGATTGATTTACAAACTAAGCAATCGTCTCTGCTATAACTTGTTTGTGATCAGATGAATTAATAAACAAACCAAGTTTGAACACATACGGTTAGGTTTTCAAACTAAACTTTAAATGGCCGGTCTGCGCCTACTTACAAGGAGGCGACACTCTGCATCATACCGCTCTTGACACATCACACACACACACTATACATATACAGATATACGAATAGCAAATCAGTTTCGATAAGAAAACAACAGAAACTTCACTTCCATATAAGTAGACAACCCAAAAAAGGATACGCAACATACGCCTTCAATGAAAGCGAAAAAAATAACTCCCCACCAGCAAAATGGCGGCGTAGAAGGTACAAATCAGCATCAGTTCATCTCTAATACCAAAACCCAAAATCAAAACGACAGGAAAACGCAAACAAATCAACAACTAAACAACCTTGGCAAACTATAGCAAATCACACTAAACAGCACCGCGACCTCAAACACCTCCAGACCAAACCGAAAACGCATACAAATACAGACACAGACGTGGATATAAGCATATATAAAAGAGAGAGACATAGAGACAGGACAAAAAAGGAAGTACTACTAATCAGATACCAGAGTTTAGATTTTTACGCTGCCTCGGTCCTGAAGTCGGAGTCCATCAGCCGCCAAACAGTTGAAAACGTAGTGAGCGAGAGAGTTGGTGGGGATTTGGTGGAGATTGTTGAAACGTAGTGAATTGGGTATCGGGTCTTGTATACAGCAACGGCGGTGGGGATTTGGTGCAGATATAGAGAGAGAATAAAGAGACAGAGAGGGAGGGAGTTTGCAGCGGTTTGTCTAAACAGTGGAAGAGGGAACGACGAGTGTGACGACAATGGGACCTAAAGTGTCACGCGTCTACCAGTGTGTGCTGGAAAACGCGCCGCCCACGGATAGGGCCGATGAAAAACAAGCCCCATTAGTGAATGAATCACACACAGATTTAACCACAACGTTCGAAAACGTTCGACACACGTAACACCTTGACTTTCTCTTAACGAATTATTTAAATTTGATTTAAAAACTTAACGGGTTTGAGGAGGTCGGTCCCGAACTTTTTAGGTGTGAAGTGATCTTGATCACGAAAGTTAAGACATCACCTTACACATGAGAAAATGCCCGGAAACGTGATCTCACTATTTTTCCATTGAAGTCGGAAGCCATATGGTTGGCTAACAAAAAGACAAAGAAGAAACAGAATGTAGCAAATGATTGAAAGAATCTGTAAGGGCACGTCTTATCGATCCTTAATCATAAAAAAAAAAATGGAACACGAGAAAGGGTGTCCAAAGGAAGAAGTTACGCGACCCTCGTGAGTTTCCGGCTTATTTCGTTGTTGAAGTAGTCTTTTCTCCTTATATCAAACGAAAGTTTTCAAAGAGATCGCCCTATTGAAGTATCAAAGATGCGCGCAGCTTAATAACTAAGAAATTAGTTTGCGCTTTTCAAAAGAAGAATATGAATAGATAGAGCGAGAAAACCGAGACGTACGGATTTAGTGCCTTCTAGGCTAGAGTTGCACTAATATTCGATTGGTCGTATCCCATTAAATCAAAAAAGAAAAAAATTGTTCCTTTTAAAAAAAATTTATTTATTTGTATTAATAAATAAATTTTTTAACGAATTTTAATTTTTAAATGAGTGAATAAGAGTTTTGAGAAATCTATTGGTCTCCTAAGGGTGCAAATGGCTGCGAGTGAAACTGACATTATTATTATTTTTTGTTAAAAAATCATATACGGCAGTCCATTAACTTCATACTTATCTACTTCAGTTTTTTTTTTTTTTTAATAATTCATTTATAGCTGATATAGTCAATAATTGAAAATACTTTTAAAAAAAAGAATAACTAAAAGGACAATATTATTAATTCACGAGTAAACGATGTCATTTCTCAGTGAACACGATTTATTTATATGCCAAAATATATAGATTTTTGTAGTAAAGCGATTTTGATATAAAGTACGATTCAAAGAGGGGTCTTTAAAGCACCGTCGAAAATAGAAAATAAAAGCATAATGCTCAAACCAATATTAAGAAGATCTTTCGCTCACTTCGTTAATCTAGCAACCAAAAAATGAAGTGAATTTGTACCAACAGAGCACCGATCACCATCATTTTAACATAACATCGTTTTTTATGTGAAAAAGAAAAAAGGATGAAAACTTTAAAAATTGTCCTTCAACAGAGCACCGATCACCACTGCCGACGAAAAACACTTCCACCACCGAGTGGTCCACTGTGAGTCTTTAATGTCGAGGAATCGATGCATTAAATGCAATCTGATCATCTGGTTGCGATATCCTATTGATGAAATAATTTACGTCATCTTCTCACTTCGCCTTGCCTGACCTATAAAAGACTTAACACCGATATAGTATCTTACCAACACCTTTTAGATGTCTAAGTTAGCTTTTTGAGTGGAGAGAAAAAGAATAGTGAAATAGATGTGATTTTGTGTTTAAACGAACAGTATATTCGTACCTTGTACCTTAGGATTTCTATAGGTTAAATAGCATTAGGCTTGTGTCCCTAGTTTTTCGGAGAGAAGGTAGGAGCCCGTCAACCATTTCCCCTACAAAACAGATCAATCGAGTCCACCCATGCTTATCTTTACCATGAGCGTGGATATCCGCTTGGAAAGGATTGTCCTTTTCCCCTATGGATAGGAACGCGATTGAGGGGGCGTCTGTTTAACTATACTAAGTACGCAATTCGAATGAGTAGATGTAACGACCCGACTTTTTAAAACAGTTAATAAATTATTATTTTTCATTAACCATTATTCTTTTTAATTGAGAATGAAATGAAAGCATTTATGGCATTTTTTCCTCTTAATTTAACCGCATAAATTTATAAATTCTTAAATAAAAATAATTTTTATGTATCGACTTTATTATAATTATTAAGAGTATAGTTAATTATCCACGTTTATTAATTAATAACCCCAAAACTTGGTCAGATTCATATAAGTGACCCATGGCTTTTCCTTTTGGATTAGTAGATCAAACCTTGGTCAGATGCATATATATAACCTTTGTGATCACCTTATTTCATTCCTATTCATGTTTAAGTGATGTGTGAAAGCGATGTGCAAAAGTGATGTGTCTTTAGCATTTTTGTTTTGCTATTTTGCTATGTTGTTTCAAGTAAAGTAGAAATGTTATTGAGATTCTGAAAGTTTTGTTGATAGAATTTATGACGTAATAAGGTCATGATGAAATTCTGATTAGTTTATTTTATAGTCATTATGCTGTCGATTTTATTTTCGGAACTTAGTGTATTTGAATGTGAGAAAACCTAGAGTCATACATTAGAGACACTGGATCGAATGGTGCTATGACATGGCAACGGAGAATGTCAAGCGTATTGTAAGTAGTTCATGTGTAGAGACAATTAAGTGATTCGTTAAATGAAAGAATAGAAATCAGTTTGGATGGTCTGTCGTGACAATGTCCTTATTTGAGTTTTGACCCATGTGTTTATGGCGTAATTATGCCAAGTTGATTATGATTTGTTTATAAGGACCCCAATTAGGAGTAGCTGAACACGGTTGGAGGTAATTTTGGGATGTCTACAAGAAGCGGTTAAGTTTCGTTGTGACTGGGCCTCGTGAAGCCATGTTCGTGGGATCTAGGTAGGATGAAATATGTATTGATCTCAGTGAACGGTAGAAGGTTCCCATATTGCTAGGTCGGTATTCAGTCGGTACATAACCTTAGACTACAGGCCCTTGTTAGATAAGAACTGGTCAATATGAACTAATTGCCTATGTTGGTGTTTAAAAGGGTAAGATTGGATTCTCGAGATGGTGAATCCTGAAAACTTAAATACAAGATTCAAAACGAATCTATGTGTTTATTTCCGCTACTTTATACTCTGTTCTTTAATGTGATTATTATATCTGTCAAATTGCATGCTTATTGGGTTAGTGTTTCGGGTATGTTTTTTTGAGTATTCTATACTCCTGGAACAATTTCTCTGCCCTTGACATTCATGCCAGATGAAGAAGTGCATGAAGAGAAGCAATCCGAGTTGGAAGAGCCAGCTTTAGAGCTGAAGACCGTAACAATATATGGAGACCTTATCCTTAGAAACTCTATTATATTATTTTCACATCACAGTGTAAACCCAAAAGGGATATTTTAGTAATTTTGTTAAACTATCGCAAATAATATTTTATTTTAAAATTCACATTTGTAAATTAATATCCTAATTATATTTTATTTAAAGTTATGAAATTAAAATATTTTAATTAATATTTCCAGAAATCAGGATGTTACAGCAGATGCTCAAGCCGAGCAGACTATACGCTGTGCTTAGCCAGTCAATCGCTCCATCCATCGCCTATCATATTTGATTTGGTGAAAATGAAAGAATTAGTGAGACGTGAAATCCTAATGATTCATATTGATCATCATAAAAAACAAACTGATAATGACCTTTGAGTCTTGTATGTGTGCTCAATTTTGCATCTAGTCGGTTTTATTTTTTAAGTTTAGCATACTTCTAGCAATGAGAGTGGTGTAATCATTTAAAAAAAGTTGATAATTTTAATCTCACAGTTGATAACTTTCTTATTAGGTTAAAAATTTGAATCTCATACTTGTAGTTAGGGATGACAATGGGGCGGATTGGAGGTAGATTTGACCATCTTCGTCCTTGATTTTTGAATTTAAAATTTGCTTCAATTTTCATCCCCTTTTTGAACAGGGAATGAACCCCACCCTCCATCTTGTCATGAATGGAGATTGTATATTTTAAAGATTTATCTTTACATAAAATAAAAATAAATCTAAACGTTAATATCCTAACATAAAATTATAAATACTTATATCAAAGAAGTTAAAAAGTAAAATAATATATATTTAATAATTATTTTTAAAATATGAGGGAAATGGGATAGATGTATTAACACCTGCTTTCGATCTGTTTTTTTAATTTTTTTTTTCAAATTCAACCGAAAAATCTTAAAAACATCAAGTCGAATAGGACGAAAAAGGGGACGGATCAAAAGGAAATTGACATCGCTACTTCTGGTCATTTAAAATAAAATAATTCCAAAAGTGAATCTCGTACACAGTGGCTCTGGGTGCACGTATTTGGAGCAATTACTCTGCCCCTAACATTCATGTCAGATGAAGAAGTGCATGAAGAGAAGCAACCCGAGTTGGAAGAGTCGGTTTTGGAGCTGAAAACCGTGATAATACATGGAGACTTTATCCTTAAAAGCTCTGTTATATTATTTTCACATCATAATGTAAACCCAAAAGGGGTATTTTATTATTTTTTATCAAACTTTCGCAAATAATATTTTATTTTGAAATTCACATTTATAAATTAATATCTTAATTATATTTTATTTAATGTTTCGAGAAATCAGGACGTTACAGCAGATGTTCAAGCTGAGCAGACTATACACTATGCTTAGCCAATCAATCGCTCCATCCATCACCTATCATATTTGATTTGGTGAAAATAATGGAATCAGTGAGACGTGAAATCCTAACGATTTAGATTGACCATTATAAAAAAACGAACTGATAATTACCTTTGAGTTCTATAAGTGCGCTCAATTTTGCATCTAGTTGGTTTTATTTTTCCCTCTTTCTCGCTTGGCAAGTACAAAAAAAAAAAAAACGAAGAAATACTATTTCTTATTGCAAATCGTTGACGTGAGTGAAGAAATGGTAGGCTCCAAAAATCAAAATAGTACCACTAGTGTTTTCCTCCATTTTATTTAATTGATTTTTTTCTATAAAAGTGGAAATATGTTACAAGAAGCATTGATAGACAAGACAAATCCATTGAATGTCTATTAATATTATTTAAGAGCAATTTTAACAAAATTTTAATTACTTTTGAGCGAAAAAACTAATAGAGATAAAATCCTCTCGCGTATAGTATTTTTTTTAAATTAGTGCCAAAAAATTTCAAAGATTATGCTTTAAAATTTTAAAAGTGACACAACTTTTTTTAATTTTAAAATATTGTACATTTAAAACTAATACGATTTTTTAATTTTTAAAAAATCACAAAGGGGGTCAGATCATCCGGTGGCCCAAAAGCCTGGAGAGAGTTTGGACACAAATTGACATCTCTGTATCACAACAATTTGCTGGATAAGTATGTTTTGCAATTGTAGAAGAAAAATTTACTTATACAAGTTTAGTGTTTTACTTACAAGATGCTGTCAAAAGATAAACCAAGTGGCATACGATTATCCAACTTTCTATGCAAAGTGATCTGAGCTTGCAACAGATTCTACTCTGTAAAACCAGTAAATTTAAATATCATGGTAACTCAACCGATAGATTGATGGTTAATCCAGGAGCACAACAAAAATTCAAATCAAGCAAATGCATTTCAGTAATATTGGCGCACGGATCAAATGTATGTCTATTCGAGGGAACATCACAGAAATGGACACTTAAAATAGAATTCATAACGTAACCACAATTATAGTACCCACCACCCATTTTTGAGAGTGGCCGGGTTTCTCCCCATTTATTCTGGCGAGAAAGCAAACCTTTGATATAATATGTAAGAGAGCTGCTACTCACCCCCCAGTCGACAAAATAGGGGGGGACCCATAGCTAATTTTACCAAAAAGTCCTTTTATTATTTACTTTGAGAGGATCATCAGTGAGTGGAGAGTATTTCGGAGGGAAGGGAGCTGCTCCCTAAGTGTTTGTGTTGTACTAAAATAAATTTTGTATTGTGTAAATTTTTAATTCAAAAAAATATAAAAAATTTATCGTTGATTAAAAATAATATTTAAAGATTAACCAAGAGCTCGGTTATTGAAAAAAATTATTATTGTTATTATTTTTTTAAATGTACCATGATACGTAAAAATCTAATTGAGAATATTTAAATATTTTATTTTAAATATTTAAATGTTCCGTAGTACTTAAATTTTTTTTTTTACTTTTTTCATCTTTTTTTGTTTTGAACATAAGGACAAAAAATATAAGTGTTTCGTAACATGAAAACATGGCAAAAAAATTTGAAATATCATTTGTAATTGTCGTAAATATATTACATGATGTGTTGTTCCTTTTATATTTCACTCCAGTAATTAATACTTTGATGTTATATTTAACAAAATAGACAAGTTAAATGAATATTATAGAGTTTTTTTTTCAATTAGTATTTTCATAAATTAATCAATACTTTAACTCTTAATATAATGTCTATTACAATACGATTGTGAATTTATAGAGTACATGACAATACAAATTTTAATAAATATTTTCACCACCCATTATTTTAGACCATAAGTTAAGACGTACTGTATAACGAATTGCCACCCCTTAGCTTCACTTGATGCATTTTGGGCGAGTACATGGCTCCAACGTTATTTTCTTGAGAAAGATAAATAAAAAGAATTATTTTTTTGAAATCTCAAATAAAAAATAATTTACACATCAAATAGTTAGCATGTCACGACTTAATATACAAGGTACACCAGTGGGGTCAGCCACATCCAGTAGCTCGAGTATTTAAGACATATCATGCGAATTGGTATGAATCTTTATGTATAAATATATATATATATATATATATATATATATATATATATATATATATACACATATAACTTCAAAGACTCGAGCATGTTTCCGATGATTTTCCATCTTCTACGTCTCGTATTGTCGGATCAAACATTTAAATTTCTACACAATAAAAAAACTAACATACTCATATTCAAAATAAAAAAATAATTATCGACAACTTATTGAAATACATTACATAAATATTAACTTACAATCATATAACTTCTCTTGATGCTTGGTTTCTATACAAATCACAAGTCAAAAATTTAGAAAAATTATAAGACTAGGAGAAATTAAAATTCAAGTCTCTCATTTCTCCTTCTTGATGTGAAAAAATAGTTAAAGAAAGAAAACATATAATAAATAGAGTAACGAGAAGGAATAAAAAAGTATTAGAAAATATAAAATTGATGATGTATTGTGAAACAAAATTTAGATATAGTGGGTTGTAATCCCCTACTTCTCAAAAATATTGTAATTAGGAGGAATTAATTATTCGGTCATTCACACTCTTGTTTTTTTACCAAAAAATAAAAATTTAAAGATGTATATTTCAAAAGACTTGAATCTTGGAGAAACTTTATTACTGAACTACATCACAACTTGATTAAATTGTTTCATGTTTATTATTTATTATCATTTTTGTAAAAATTTTTATGTAGCGAACTCATTTGATACCTGTAAAATATTTAAGTAAATTAGAACACAAAACTCTAACAAATATATAGTTTAAGAATAAAAATACACAATAAACTGTGTACCATCACAAAAAAAACACAATAAACTTTGTACATCACAAAAAAAATAATAAACTGCGAATTAATTAAAATAAATTTGAAATTTCAACTATACCTTAATTAGCAAATTTTTAAGGCTAAATGCGACATCCAATTTTATGGGTCTCAAAAAAAATAAAAAAATTAGTGTGGAGATAAAAAGTTTATTGGTTAAAAAAATTTAAAATGTTAATCATACACTAATTAATAAATTTTAAGAGTAATTACGATCTCTAATTTTATGAGTTTTTACAAAAAAATAAAGAATTAGTGTGGAAATAAAGAGTTCAATTAGTTAATTTTTTTAAAAAAAGTACATATATTATTTGAATTTTATTTGTAATTATAATTTTTTATTAAAATTAATGTGAAATAGTAAAAAGGAGGAGAGTGGCATTTTTATAATTTATATGTGAAAAGAGAATGGCATTTTTTTAATTTATATGTGAAAGGGGATGACATTTTTGGAATTTAGATAAAAAAAGGAAGAATGGCATCTTTGTAATTACATAAACAAAATTGGGTGTTTGTTGGGGAGGGGTGTAAGTTTTGTCCTCTGGGGGGGGTGAGTAGCAATTTACAATATGTAATTCGTTGACTGAGAGAGAGAGAGAGAGAGAGAAACGGAGAGAGAGACGAGGAGCAGGTGTGGGGTTGAATTGGAGAAAGAGCAACAAAAAACGACGTCGTTTGGATTTTCTAAGATAACCAACTTGGGATTTCCGAGATATAGATCGACCGTACGACGTCGTTGGGAGCCCACGGAAACAAACGACGTCGTTTTAGGGGTAAATCGGCGTTTTGGGCCCGGCCTCCCCACCCCCTCAAATTCCACTCGTCATTTTGGGATTTTTTCTGAGACTTCGATGGTGGATTGCTAACATCAACCATGGCTGCTCCTCTCCCCAAATCAGCCACCACCACGGCTCCATCTTTCCCGGTCTCCACTGCTTCGCCGCCGCGTACAACCGCCATTGTTTCACCTTCGCATATATCCGCTTATTTTACGATCACCATCCCGCGGAAACAGTAAGAATGCACTTCTTTTTTGGTTTTCTCGATTCTTCTTCCTCTTCTTCTTAACATCCATAATACGTTTTTCATATTATGTGGTTAATATAATATGGAATCGTTTTGTCTTTTCCGATATGTTAATGAGTAAAATAATTTATTTTTCATATTTGTTGTCCTTTTTCGATATTTGTTTTCTCAGTTAGTAATGTTCATACCTTTTTATTAGAACGGAAGATGATGGACTTGAACAGTGTAGGAATGATATGGATGAGTTAACAAAGGCTGGAAAAGGGCCGTTTTGTTGTACTGGGTACGTGTGTATGCATTTACCATCACTACTTCGTTTTGCAGGATGTCTTGAGAGACTCAGAGGATCATGGTATTGGGCCTGCAGTAAGCACATTTTTTCAACTGATTCTTTGAACAAACAGCTAACTATCAGCCACCAGGCCTTGCCTTGACCACTAGCTGAACCCCTAGGAGGAGCATAGTTTTGGCATTTTACTCTTTTCACGGCATACCTCCTAGTCATTGTTGGAACACGAGTTAAATTATGGGTTGCAGTGTGTAACATGAGTAAGGCTGTTGGTAGCGGGTATTATTGATGTTTTGTTTTGTTTTTTTCCCGTCAAATATTGGCTTAGGTCATTTTTCGATAAAAAAATAAAAAAATGCATAATTATATGGACCGAAGTTTTTTCCATACTACTTTTGGAAATGTTGGTCTTAATAAGTTAAGTGCATACTCTTTGAGTCTTTGGTAATACCTGGGTTGTATCAGTGATGAAGTACGTAAATCTTTAATGTTACCATGAATGGTGTACGCTCTTTGTCTGGGCCTACTGATAAATGTTGAGTACCTTGTGTTGCAGCCCGGAGGGAACTCAGATAGTATAAAATCCAAAGACGTAGAGCCGTGTCTGGTTTTCCATTATGGCATTCCATCAGGATCCATCTTTCTGGCTTACGACTCAATTCAGCAGATTCTGGCCATCTCCACAAGGTAAGTTACTATATACCGTTGATTCACTGCTTTATGTCCTGCAGTGTGATGTATAAGATTTCACTCATGATCTCAAATTTGTGGTAACTCAACCAACTTTTGTAGTACAATGTGACAGGTGGCAATACGCTTCTCCATGAGTTTGAAAAACTTAACCGTTGGTTGTTATATTCAAGTGTTGTAGCATTTGGTAGCATTTAGCAGCTTCCTGTAAATAAATTCTGAATCCTATCTTCATCTTCTTATATATCATATGGTTGTTATGAGTCTATGTAACTCTATATAAATCACACCATCCTCCAACTTAAACCTCGTAGACTATTTGGTAATTTTAGTGGGCTAAAAATACGGAAAACTGGTTCTTCATACATCTTTATTTTCACAGAGATGGTCGAATTAAAATATACGGACGAGATTACTCTCAAGCTATATTGGAATCGACTGAGGCAGTACCAAGCAAGTTTTTGAAGGTTTGTGTCTCGTGGAGTTTCCCATTCATTTTCCTTTCTGGGCATGGATCTCTATATGACATTCTTCATGTCTAGAATTCATTGAAAAACTGATGCAATTCATGATTTCACCTCTACAGTTTCTTCGCATCCTTCTAAACGTAAACGCCAATAACCAAATTGAGGCAAGTTATTCAGGTGGCTAGTTATTGAAGATGTTCCTTCATATCGAATGGCATATTTCTTCCTACATTCCATGTTCGATAAGTAGCATTTATTACATTGATAATGTGTCATTGTCACATTGCATTTGTTTTAAATACTTTTAATGTATACATATCTACCATCCTTGGAATTGATATCGTACAGGAAATCATATTTTAGGTCTGGGACATTGACATGAAGGTTTTATCTCATGTACATGTCTTTAAAGGAGAAATCACATCTTTTACAGTCATACAGCGTAGTCTCTTCATGTAAGTTTCGTAGCTTTAAATGCAGTCAAATAAAAGACATGTATGTGCTGCTTTAATTAGCTGTTGTTCTGTATCTATTATAGATATGTCGGGGATTCTGCTGGTAATATCTCGGTTTTGAAGCTTGATAAGGAGCCATGCAATATGGTGCAAATGAAATACTGTATACCTCTTTCTGCATCTCATGGTGAGAAATACCTTTTTAAATTGTTTCCTATTTACCCTTGTCCCTTTTTAGATGTGTATGATTGTGATCCTGAACTAAGTTGTGCAATGCCCTTGTACTCTGGTAATACGTAATTCTACATAAACTACTATGTGTACTATACAATGAAATAAATCTGGCTCAACCTTAACGTATCTTGGATATGTATCACTTTCTTATATACTTCTGTGATGTATATAATGCCTCAACCAACAGCTGAAACTAAAAGGTATTCTGTCTTCAGTTTAATTTTATTAGTTTACTTTCTCCATTTGTTTATCGATAGTGTCTAAATGGTCCAAACACTTAGGCAAATAAGTGGAGACGATATCATTAGGTCTTTGCAGGTGTTTAACACGAAGAATTCTTTTCCTACAATCTAGAACTAACTACATGAATATTTTTTCAAGTTCTAAACTTCCAGTGCATGGCCCATAGCATTGCGCAAACCGCAAGCTTTCATATTTTGTTCCCAAGATATTTTACCTCATCTTGTTGACATGGGCAATGCTCCTCTTTCCTACTGTCTAGTTATTTAGTTGCGCATAATCAACTGGTTTGGTAGAATAATCGGACTTCTTATGTTGTTTACTATGTTGTATGATTCAAGAACACTTGGTGCTTGAAATACCATTAAAGAATATTCATACGCCTCGTGGTTTCTATTTGGATGCAGGGTCCTTGTAATTTATAGAGATGGCTTTATTACATTATGGGTGATTCAAGAAAGCAAAGCCATTTTTACGAGTGGAGGAACCATGTTGCCTGCTGTGAGCCATGAGAACAAAAAAGTGACAGCTGCATGTTGGGCTTGCCCTTTCGGAAGCAAAGTGGTTGTTGGATATAGCAATGGGGAAATTTTAATCTGGAGTGTTCCTCATGCCTCGGCTTTAAAAACTGAACCAGCACCTGACAAGGACTTTTATGCCACTCAAAGTACTCCTATTTGTAAACTGAATCTTGGATATAAACTGGACAAAATCCCTATAGGATCTCTAAAGTGGGCTTATGCAGATAGAAAAGCAAGCCGATTATATATAACAGGCTTATCGGATGTTACAGCAGCCAACTTGGTGCAGGTACCGGGATTTTTCTTGAGAACTATATCATAGAACTTATATGAACAGTTTTCATTACTGTACTCGTTTTCTTTTCAAGCAAAAAAGAATAACTTTCGATACTTCTTTCTGCTTGACAAACTCATATTTATTATTTGGTCAGTTGTTTTATCAGAACACTGTAATTTATGTGACAGGTAGTTTTATTGAATGAGCAAACTGAATCTCGGATGATTAAGTTGGGCCTTCAATCATCTCATCTGAGCCTTGTGTTGATATGGAGATCATTTCAAACTCTAATGAGCAAAGCAAGCATAAACAAGAAGCTTTCCTTCTGCTTGGGAAATTGGGTCATATTTATGCCTATGACCGATACGGCCCATTTCCTCTTGGGCCTAATCCACCTGCTCGGCTCATTGTCTTGGATTCAGGTCGGTTTGAAAATTTGGCCCATGACACTTGCAAATTTAGATGGGATGCAAACTTATGCTATTTATGTAATTAGAAGCATGATTCAAATATGATTGGGCTTTCACATAACATCCGGTAACAATCGAGTGAGATTATCACGAGTCTTTTCTCTCGTCCATAGTTCCCGAAACTTTGATAGTCTTATCCAGATTTCGAACTCAAGTTCTTGGGAGATATGGGTCTTCTCGTCTGCAGTGGCACTTGCACCCCCTCCATCCCCTCTCTTTATTCTTCATCGCCGTCATTGTCCCACGCATCAGCATTGGCCATCGCTGCAAACCCATGTGAGAAAGATTTCTCTCTGCTCTCCCACTGCTCATGAAGTTTTTCTTTTGTGTTTCTGTCTAAACCCATGTCCTGTACGCATCGGTTTTGAATGTATCAAGACTAAAATGGTCTACTCTTCCTCCTGCGTGGCCGCAACCTAATTTGTTATATTTGGTTTGTGATTCGTAGTTTTAACTGTTTTCCGTGAAATTTAGGTTCTCCATTTCTTGAAGGCCTTCCCATTTTAAAGCTAATTAATTGGTCGTTATTTGCACTCATCCAAGGGCAATGGTGTGTTGCTTTTTAGCTTTCCAAGAGATTAAAGATTCGCCAAGAAAAACACAGAACCCAGTTACAGACTTGCGAGTGTCGATACAAGAACCCCAATCAGCATCAGAAAAGGCTTTGAGTTGCAGAGATGAAGAGGCTCCATAGAACAACCCTTGCCCAACAGTGGCCTTGAGATACCGAAGAAGGTGGTGAACAGCTTGTAAATGAGGGGTTCGTGGTTTGGCCAAAAATTGGCTTAACTTGTGAATGGCAAAGGAAAGATCAGGGCGCGAAATAGTGAGGTACAAGAGACGACCAATTAATCTGAGGTATAAAGATGCATCAGGTAACGCATCACCCTCATCGGCACTGAGGCGAAGTTTAGGATCCATAGGAAATGAAACCGGTTTGCTGGCCAAAAAACCGGCATCCTCCAGAAGTTGTAACGCATAGTGACGCTGAGATAGAACAATGCCCGTAGTAGACCGAGCAATTTCCAGACCAAGGAAATATTTCAAATTACCCAAATCCTTTAGTTTAAAATGCCTATATAAGAAAGTCTTCAATGAGTCAATATCACGTTGATTAGGGCCCGTGATGATGATATCATCAACATAGACAAGTAAGGCAATGAAAGAAGGACCAGCTCCTTTAGTAAATAAGGAGTAATCACATTTAGATTGTGTAAACCCAAATTGAACGAGGGAGTGGGTAAATTTGGAATTCCATTGGCGAGAGGCCTGTTTGAGTCCGTAAATGGACTTGTGCAATTTGCAAACAAGAGGTGTTGAAGAGCGAGAAGAAGAGCTAGCAGGTGAACCATTATACCCCAAAGGAAGATCCATGTAAACTTCTTCAAATAAATCACCATTTAAGAAAGCATTGTTAACATCCAATTGAAACAAATGCCATTGCTTACTCGCAGCCAAGGCAAGAAGAACTTTGACAGTGACTAATTTGGCCACGGGAGAAAATGTTTCAATAAAGTCAACGCCTTCCTGTTGAGTAAAGCCTTTGGCAATGAGCCGGGCCTTATGACGTTCGATGGAGCCATCAGATTTGTGTTTAATTTTGTAGATCCATTTACAACCGATGGAATGTTTACCAGGAGGTAAGGGAACAACAGACCAAGTGTTGTTATCCACCATGGCCTGTAATTCGGCAGCCATGGCAGCACGCCATTGTGGGCAGTGGACAGCCTGATTGTAGAATTGAGGCTCCACTTGAGAGGAAACAGTGATAACAAAGGTCCGGTGTTGAGGGGAGAGCTTGTGATAATCCAGTACTTGGGAGAGAGGATAACGGGCTGGGGAAGGAGGATGGGTAATAGCATGGCAATGAAAGTCTTTGAGATAAGAGGGAGGTTGGGTAATGCGTGTAGAACGGCGAGGAGCAGACTGAGGCTCAGGTGGTAAGTCAACAGAAGGAGGATTGGAAATGGGTGGAGAAGGAGGTGCATAGCAAATGTCAGTAGAGATAGGAGGATGAGGAATCACCAAATCGGGAAAAGGATCCACTAAATCTGAAGGAGGTGTGATGGAATGAAAGGGAAAAACCGTTTCATGGAAAATCACATCACGAGACACAAATATGGTTTTGGAATGGATATCATATAGGCGATAACCTTTCATACCAGGAGGATATCCAATGAATACACAAGCGCGGGCTCGGGGCTGAAATTTAGTACGATGAGAGGCTAAAGTGGAGGCAAAAGCTAAACACCCAAAAACTCTGAAGGTCGAATAATCTACAGGAGTGTGAAATAGAGAAGTATAGGGAGTTTCTTGGTTTAAAACAGGAGAAGGGATCCTGTTAATGAGAAATGTGGCGGTGAGAATGCAATCAGCCCAAAAGCTGATGGGAACTCTTGATTGGAAATATAAGGCCCGTGCCACATTTAACAAGTGTTGGTGCTTACGCTCAACAACCGAATTTTGTTGCGGAGTTTCTACACAAGAATATTGATGTAATGCACCCTTTGCAGCAAAGAATTCAGTAAAAACAAGTTCACGTGCTTTGTCAGACCGGAATTTCTTGATGGTTGCATTAAACTGAGTATGAACCATTGCAAAGAAATTCGGTAACATGGCATGAACATCAGACTTGTGTTTCATGAGAAAAACCCAGGTAAACCGAGAATGATCATCAACCAATGTAAGGAAAAACCGAAAACCAGTGCGAGATGGTATGTGATATGGACCCCATATGTCACAATGAATTAACTCAAATGGAGATTGAGAAAGGTGATTATGTGAGATAAAAGGCAAACGTCTTTGTTTTGCCAATGGACATATGTAGCATGGCATCATTTGATGAAAGCTAGAACGTGTAATCAGTAATTGATCCTTCAAACAATCCAATCTCTTGATAGACAAATGGCCAAGTCTATTATGCCAAACATGTGCACTAACTTTAGTATTAGCAGTAACAGATGTAGCATTGATCAAACTAGGCATTTCAGCAAATCCAGAACATGTATCCGAACCAGGACTAACTTTATTACTAACAGCCATAGAAGTAGTAGTAATCAAACCAGGTATATCAGTAGATCCAGAGCATGTATCAGATCCAGGACTAGTAGCAACATCAGTAGTAGCATCAAGTATATAAAGGCCATCAAGGATATTACCCCTGCCAATCGTCTTCTGATGGAAATCCTGAATAAGGAAGGAGGTAGAGACAAAAGTAACAGTCAGCTGGGCATCATTGGTGGCTGCACTGACAGATAATAGGTTGAATTTGAACTGAGGAACAAACATAACATCCTTAAGTGTCAATAAGGAATTTAGTTTGACATCCCCCATCATATGAACGGTGATACGAGAATGATTAGGTAGGACTATACTTGCATGTTGGATTGGTTTTAGAGAAATAAAGGATGCGGCATTGGAACAAATATGTTTAGAGGCTCCGGAATCCACAATCCAATAGCGCGAGGATGAAAATAGATTCTTCGAGTTAATAGATGAGCAAATACCTGTAGTGCAAGACATGGTTGGAATTTCTTGTTGATCAGTAGCAGGGTGCTTAGCTGGTGAAGCAAGGTGGCTGGAAAATAGATGCGCTAATTGTTGACACTGGGACGAGCTGAGACTTTGGAGTATATTTCCAAAAGATTCACGTTCATCAGTAATCATAGCAGCATTGGATACTTGGCTGACAATAGTGCGTTGTGGCTGCATATTGCTCTGGCGTGGTCCTGGTTTGTAACCAGGAGGGTATCCGTGAAGCTTGTAACACTTGTCCACAGTGTGGCCATGAAGATTGCAGTGCGTGCAAAGAGGACGTTCCTTCCTCTTATAATGCTTGATGTTTTCAGTCTTTATAGCAAATGCCATGGGAGTAGAATCAACATTTGATTGACCAAGGGTTCTTTGTTTTTCTTCTTGAGAGACAAGAGCAAACACTTTATTTATGGGAGGCAAAGGGTCCATCAGAAGTAATTGGCCTCTGATTTGGGCAAAAGAATCATGCAATCCCATAAGAAAAGACATGATATACTCAGTTTGGTAATGAGAGTGCAGATTTCGAACACCAGAACATGTGCATTTTCCGCAAGAACAATTAGGTCGGAAATTACTAAGTTCATCCCAAATTGTTTTCAATTTGGTGAAAATATACTCACAGAATCCTGATTCTGAGTTAGGTTCATCAATTCACGCCGTAATTGAAATATTCAGGGACCATTACTCTGAGAAAACCTTTCGCGCAAATCTTCCTAGATTTCAAATGAAGATTCTGAGAATATGATGCTTGCGGAAATGTCCTTTGAAACCGAATTCAAGATCCAAGAAATAACTACGTTGTTATTTCTAGTCCAAGCATTGAGAAGAGTAGGTTCTTTACCTTCTGGTTTCTGGATGGTACCGTCTATGAACCCTAGCTTGTTTTTGATGGAGAGTGCTATCATCATGGCTTTGCTCCATGAAGCATAGTTGTCTCCGGTGAGAGATTGCGACACAAGAACAAGGCAGGAACCATCGGAGTGGTGCAGATAGTAGGGGCTTGACGGATCATCAGTCGCTGAGCGATTGTTGCCAGTTCCTTGATTCGCGATAGGAAGAACAGACCAATTGATACGCAATCAGAGAGAGGAAGCATATGAATCGCTCTGATACCATATTATTTTGGGAGAGAAGCAAACCATTGGAAGAGGATCAGAAATCATGGCTTCTGTTTTTCCATTTAGTTTCCTTGAGATTTACAAGGCTTACTGCCTTTTATTTATACACAAGAGAGGCTTCTAACAGACCTCATAACCGAATAACAAAATAACAAACTAAAGGGTAACAAACTAACAGATTTTAGTTGTAATAATAAGGAAGGAACCTCCTACCGTTCACTCAGGTCAATAACTACCTCACCCTAGTTAGATCCGACCGAACGTGGCGTCACCAGGTCAGGTACCAACGAACCTTAGCCGCTTCCCCTTAATCGGCTCAAGGACGCCCAAGACACTGGCCGTCACTCCCTCGGGGTCCGGAGCTGCCTTCGCAGACGTCCCCAAAGTCACCCTCAACCGTTTCCAACAACTTCTAGTTGGGGTCCTTTCAACATATCCACAAAATCAAACACGGGACGACGCCCAACAATAACCTTGCCACGACGGGCCTTTCAAATTCATTTTATTCTTTTCCATTAACGTTCACTTACTTGTCTCTACACAATTTAACTATTTATAATGCACACTCGACACCCTCCGCTGCCTTATCCAAGTTCCATTCGAACCGGTGTCCCTAACGTTCAATCTATGTTTTCCCCAAAGTATAATAAATATTAATTATCAAAAAAAATTGGACAACATAATAGCTACAACGGAAGCATAATCAAACTTTTCAGAAGCTCAACAACAACATACAATAAGAGTCCATCGGCATAACAACACCATTGAATATCATAACGGTATAAATGACTTAATAAAATATAATCAACAAAGGCATTCCTGCTCATACATACTCCCACAGAAATTCATAAAAATCATTACGGTATAGAAATGCATGCATTTGCCAAGTGTATTTAACGATAAAAGAGAATTCACGTTCAAGCATATTAAGTCGTTATCTCTTTTTTTTTCCTCCTATAATATGTTCTTTATCATAGATTTATCTTCTGTGATAAATTATAAAAAAAACAATAATAATAATAATAATAAATAAAAGAACAAAAAGAAGCTCTGCCCATACTTTTAAATCTATCTAATTAGGCACCAAATCAATCAAACCCATTTCCATAGTACATAAGAACCTCCTGGTATTCAAAGTTTCATTTGACCTTTTTAATTAATAATTGTAGTTTAATTAACCTAATTCTTTTATGAGCTAAGAGGTGTCATAACGTGGTACCCTTGTTGCAGTCAGTGTTAGTTTTGCACATTTGTAGTTAGATTAAGCAAAAGAATTGTACATGAAAAACAAATCTAACCTATATGAACGTGAGGAAATTTCAACAGTAGATTAGACTTATAACATAATATATATAAGCTATAATAAATTTCAATTCTGTTTGAAGCAATGGACGCTATATGAAAATAAGAATAATAATAATAATAATAATAATAATAATAATAATGGAAAGAACCATGAGAAGAAAAATGCACTGCCTTGCTAATACTAAATTAATCTTGGTGGCTAAATCACAGTTGGACTAAACCGGATATCTGCCAACATATATATAGACATAAGTCTATGTATCAATTTTAGTGTAGTTAAATTCTTAAACTTCCTCACTTATTCATATACATATATATAATTAGTTGATGTCCGATTCATTCCGAGTCCCCGAACAGATTGTACAAAGGTTTGTTCATCATGCAATCATTAGTGAATTAACAACTGACAACGTAATTGAGGGTTTAGGTGGAATAATCTACAAAATCACAAAATCAAGAGTTGAAGGTACTAGCTAGATCCTACTGGGTTTCACCTTGCAAATACAAATTGGTATGCGATTCGTTCGGAAAGCATGAAATCGAGATGGTTGAAGGTAATAATTCATACAAAGAAAATAAAATACATAATCTAAGGGTTGGAAAGTTAAATTTCCTACGAGATGCATCCGAAACATATTAATATCTAATTGAGAAATACTGTTAGAACATATTGATTATTATGCAATATTCTACTAAGCATGTGCTATATAAAAACAAATAACAATAAAGAACATGACCAATTTCTTTTCACACAAAACAAACAGTACATGAATCTAAGGGCGGTAGGTACGGAATCCTACCTCGGTTGATGAAGGAAATGAAGAACGGAAACTAATCTCACAGAAACTCAGCTCGGCAGTGATTTCCTCCTCAAGACCCATTCCCCAATTTGTCCAACTCAAGCTCTTCTTATGAAAATAAAATAGTGAATGGATCCAAAGTTCCTACATATATTTTTTTATAGACTCAAGAAACTAATTTTTCTATTCAGTCATTAGTCACATATTTATCACCAAAATAATAAGCCATGACTAGTAATTAAGCTAAAGGAAAAAAAAAACTGATTCTCCTTTAGTGCCATGCTTAAGTTTCTAACGGAAAGGAATATAAAAAGATGAGACACTGATGGTGATCAATGGAAGACAATCAAAGGTCGGTGATTTATATTGGCATGTATTATAAAAATAAATAAATAAATACAAATAGCTAAATTTACCAATTAGAACATAAAACAAAAATTGTTTTAAAAAAAATCTTTAATTTTAATTTTAAATTTTTTTTAAAATTTCGGGTCGTTACATCTTGTGTCCCTAATTTTCCTGAGAGAAGGTAGGAGCCCGTCAACCATTTCCCCTACAAAATAGGTCAATTGAGTCCACCCATGCTTATCTCTGCCATGAGCGTGGATATCCACTTGGAAAGGATTATTCTTTTCCCCTATGGATAAGAACGCAGTTGAGGGGGCGTCTGTTTAGATATATCGAGTACGCAATTCAATTGAGTAGATGTAACGACCCGACTTTTTAAAACAGTTAATAAATTATTATTTTTCATTGACCATTATTCTTTTTAATTGAGAATGAAATGAAAGCATTTATGGCATTTTTTCCTCTAATTTAACCGCATAAACTTATAAATTCTTAACTAAAAATAATTTTTATGTATCTACTTTATTATAATTATTAAGAGTATAGTTAATTACTTTCATATGTCGAACAATTAGATCTAAACACAAGTGCACAGCAGCACAAGTGAGTTTGAGAATGAGTTGTACCGAATAATTTTTCAATCCTTCTCTTCGCCTGGCCGTGTAATATTCCCTTGAGTTTATCCATTAAGTCATAAAGTTGAGGGCCTCACGTGCATTTAACGGCTAAGCAAACATCTATCTCTGAATGTGTTTAGACACATCTGTGTCCTTATTCTTTTTCTAAGCCTATAGATATAACCTTTGTCATTCCCATAATTATCCACGTTTATTAATTAATAACCCAAAAACTTGGTCAGATTCATATAAGTGACCCATGGCTTTTCCTTTTGGATTAGTAGAACCTTGTAAACTTGGTCAGATGCATATATATAACTTTTGTCATCACCTTATTTCATTCCTATTCATGTTCATATAAGTGACCCTGATCTTTGCCGGAATCGTCACAGAGAGGTAGAAATACATACTTTACAATCTTAGTTTCGTGCAATTTGTAGATATTATGTGTAATTTTTTTTAGAGGAATCACATTTTTTTTATCGGGTCACGGCCCAAATGATTAGATAATGTTTAAATTACACCGCACTTGCACTGTTGCACGTTCATACACTTTTTAATGTGTTACGATGTCTATAAATTTTCATGGGATCTCGTGAGAGTAAAAATGCCAACCCGACCATATTTTACTATTTTGCTATGTTGTTTCAAGTAAAGTAGAAATGTTATTGAGATTCTGAAAGTTTTGTTGATAGAATTTATGATGTAATAAGGTTATGATGAAATTCTGATTAGTTTATTTTATAGTCATTATGCTGTCGATTTTATTTTCGGAACTTAGTGTATTTGAATGTGAGAAAACCTAGAGTCATACATTAGGGACACTGGATCGAATGGCGCTATGACATGGCAACGAAGAATGTCAGGCGTATTGTAAGTAGTTCATGTGTAGAGACAATTAAGTGATTTGTTAAATGAAAGAATAGAAATCAGTTTGGATGGTCCGTTGTGGCAATGTCCTTATTTGAGTTTTGACCCATGTGTTTATGGCGTAATTATGCCAAGTTGATTATGATTTGTTTATAAGGACCCCAATTAGGAGTAACTGAACAAGGTTGGAGGTAGCTTTGGGACGTTTGCAAGAAGCGGTTAAGGTTCTTTGTGACTGGGCCTCGTGAAGCCATGTTCATGGGATCTAGATAGGGTGAAGTATGTATTGATCTCAGTGGACGGTAGAAGGTTTCTGTCTTGCTGGGTCGGTATTCAGTCGGTACATAACCTTAGACTACAGGCCCTTATTAGATAAGAACTAGTAAATATGAACCGATTGCCTATACTAGTGTTTAAAAGGGTAAGATTGGATTCTCGAGATGGTGAATCCTAAAAACTTAAATACAAGATTCATAAAGAATCTATGTGTTTATTTCCGCTACTTTATACTCTATTCTTTAATGTGATTATTATATCTGTCAAATTGCATGCTTATTGGGTTAGTGTTTCGGGTATATTTTTTCTGAGTATTCTATACTCCTGGAACAATTTCTCTGCCCCTGACATTCATGCCAGATGAAGAAGTGCATGAAGAGAAGCAATCCGAGTTGGAAGAGCCAGCTTTAGAGCTGAAGACCGTAACAATACATGGAGACCTTATCCTTAGAAACTCTATTATATTATTTTCACATCACAGTGTAAACCCAAAAGGGATATTTTAGTAATTTTGTTAAACTATCGCAAATAATATTTTATTTTAAAATTCACATTTATAAATTAATATCCTAATTATATTTTATTTAAAGTTATGAAATTAAAATATTTTAATTAATATTTCGAGAAATCAGGATGTTACAGCAGATGCTCAAGCCGAGCAGACTATACGCTGTGCTTAGCCAGTCAATCGCTCCATCCATCGCCTATCATATTTGATTTGGTGAAAATGAAAGAATCAGTGAGACGTGAAATCCTAATGATTCATATTGATCATCATAAAAAACAAACTGATAATGACCTTTGAGTCCTGTATGTGTGCTCAATTTTGCATCTAGTCGGTTTTATTTTTTAAGTTTAGCATACTTCTAGCAATGAGAGTGGTGTAATCATTTAAAAAAAGTTGATAATTTTAATCTCACAGTTGATAACTTTCTTATTAGGTTAAAAATTTGAATCTCATACTTGTAGTTAGGGATGACAATGGGGCGGATTGAAGGTAGATTTGATCATCTTCGTCCTTGATTTTTGAATTTAAAATTTGCTTCAATTTTCATCCCCTTTTTGAACAGGGAATGAACCCCACCCTCCATCTTGTCCTGAATGGAGATTGTATATTTTAAAGATTTATCTTTACATAAAATAAAAATAAATCTAAACGCGCGTTAATATCCTAACATAAAATTATAAATACTTATATCAAAGAAGTTAAAAAGTAAAATAATATATATTTAATAATTATTTTTAAAATATGAGGGAAATGGGATAGATGTATTAACACCTGCTTTCGATTTGTTTTTAAAATTTTTTTTTTTCAAATTCAACCGAAAAATCTTAAAAACATCAAGTCGAATAGGACGAAAAAGGGGACGAATCAAAAGGAAATTGACATCGCTACTTCTGGTCATTTAAAATAAAATAATTCCAAAAGTGAATCTCGTACACAGTGGCTCTGGGTGCACGTATTTGGAGCAATTACTCTGCCCCTAACATTCATGTCAGATGAAGAAGTGCATGAAGAGAAGTAACCCGAGTTGAAAGAGTCGGTTTTGGAGTTGAAAACCGTGATAGTACATGGAGACTTTATCCTTAGAAGCTCTGTTATATTATTTTCACATCATAATGTAAACCCAAAAGGGGTATTTTATTATTTTTTATCAAACTTTCGCAAATAATATTTTATTTTGAAATTCACATTTATAAATTAATATCTTAATTATATTTTATTTAATGTTTCGACAAATCAGGACGTTACAGCAGATGTTCAAGCTGAGCAGACTATACACTATGCTTAGCCAGTCAATCGCTCCATCCATCACCTATCATATTTGATTTGGTGAAAATAATGGAATCAGTGAGACGTGAAATCCTAACGATTTAGATTGACCATTATAAAAAACGAACTGATAATTACCTTTGAGTTCTATAAGTGCGCTCAATTTTGCATCTAGTTGGTTTTATTTTTCCCTCTTTCTCGCTTGGCAAGTACAAAAAAAAACGAAGAAATACTATTTCTTATTGCAAATCGTTGACGTGAGTGAAGAAATGGTAGGCTCCAAAAATCAAAATAGCTATTATACCTAGACATGGCAAATTGGAAGACTAAAAAGTTCACAAATATAGGACGAAACGCAAGGGAAATATTCATGAGCACGGGAGGAGCAATTGAACAAAAGATAAACACAATAACAATTTATTGCAAAAGCCTAGAGAAAGATTCGTAAGATTAGCAAGAGTTGGAAGTAATTGTTACCCTTTGTTTCTTTGCTGTTTAAGGACGCACGGATCAAATGTATGTCTATTCGAGGGAACATCACAGAAATGGACACTTAAAATAGAATTCATAACGTAACCACAATTATAGTACCCACCACCCATTTTTGAGAGTGGCCGGGTTTCTCCCCATTTATTCCGGCGAGAAAGCAAACCTTTGATATAATATGTAAGAGAGCTGCTACTCGCCCCCCAGTCGACAAAATAGGGGGGACCCATAGCTAATTTTACCAAAAAGTCCTTTTATTATTTACTTTGAGAGGATCATCAGTGAGTGGAGAGTATTTCGGAGGGAAGGGAGCTGCTCCCTAAGTGTTTGTGTGATACTAAAATAAATTTTGTATTGTGTAAATTTTTAATTCAAAAAATATAAAAAATTTATCGTTGATTAAAAATAATATTTAAAGATTAACCAAGAGCTCGGTTATTGAAAAAAATTATTATTGTTATTATTTTTTTAAATGTGCCATGATACGTAAAAATCTAATTGAGAATATTTAAATATTTTTATTTTAAATATTTAAATGTTCCGTAGTACTTAAATTTTTTTTTACTTTTTTCATCTTTTTTTGTTTTGAACATAAGGACAAAAAATATAAGTGTTTCGTAACATGAAAACATGGCAAAAAAATTTGAAATATCATTTGTAATTGTCGTAAATATATTACATGATGTGTTATTCCTTTTATATTTCACTCCAATAATTAATACTTTGATGTTATATTTAACAAAATAGACAAGTTAAATGAATATTATAGAGTTTTTTTTTCAGTTAGTATTTTCATAAATTAATCAATACTTTAACTCTTAGTATAATGTCTATTACAATACGATTGTGAATTTATAGAGTACATGACAATACAAATTTTAATAAATATTTTCACCACCCATTATTTTAGACCATAAGTTAAGACGTACTGTATAACGAATTGCCACCCCTTAGTTTCACTTGATGCATTTTGGGCGAGTATATGGCTCCAACGTTATTTTCTTGAGAAAGATAAATAAAAAGAATTATTTTTTTGAAATCTCAAATAAAAAATAATTTACACATCAAATAGTTAGCATGTCACGACTTAATATACAAGGTACACCAGTGGAGTCAGCCACATCCAGTAGCTCGAGTATTTAAGACATATCATGCGAATTGGTATGAATCTTTATGTATAAAAATATATATATAAAACTTCAAAGACTCGAGCATGTTTCCGATGATTTTCCATCTTCTACGTCTCGTATTGTCGGATCAAACATTTAAATTTCTACACAATAAAAAAACTAACATACTCATATTCAAAATAAAAAAATAATTATCGATAAATTATTGAAATACATTACATAAATATTAACTTACAATCATATAACTTCTCTTGATGCTTGGTTTCTCTACAAAGTACAGTAAAAAATTTAGAAAAATTATAAGACTAGGAGAAATTAAAATTCAAGTCTCCCATTTCTCCTTCTTGATGTGAAAAAATTGTTAAAGAAAGAAAACATATAATAAAATAGAGTAACGAGAAGGAATAAAAAAGTATTAAAAAATATAAAATTGATGATGTATTGGGAAACAAAATTTAGATATAGTGGGTTGTAATCCCCTACTTCTCAAAAATATTGTAATTAGGAGGAATTAATTATTCGGTCATTCACACTCTTGTTTTTTTACCAAAAAATAAAAATTTAAAGATGCATATTTCAAAAGACTTGAATCTTGGAGAAACTTTACTACTGAACTACATCACAACTTGATTAAATTGTTTCATGTTTATTATTTATTATCATTTTTGTAAAATTTTTTATGTAGCGAACTCATTTGATACATGTAAAATATTTAAGTAAATTAGAACACAAAAGTCTAACAAATATATAGTTTAAGAATAAAAATACACAATAAACTGTGTACCATCACAAAAAAAAAAAACACAATAAACTTTGTACATCACAAAAAAAAAAAAATAAACTGCGAATTAATTAAAATAAATTTGAAATCTCAACTATACCTTAATTAGCAAATTTTTAAGGCTAAATGCGACATCCAATTTTATGGGTCTCAAAAAAAATAAAAAAATTAGTGTGGAGATAAAAAGTTTATTGGTTAAAAAAATTTAAAATGTTAATCATACACTAATTAATAAATTTTAAGACTAATTACGATCTTTAATTTTATGAGTTTTTACAAAAAATAAAGAATTAGTGTGAAAATACAGAGTTCAATTAGTTAATTTTTTTAAAAAAAGTACATATATTATTTGAATTTTATTTGTAATTATAATTTTTTATTAAAATTAATGTGAAATAGTAAAAAGGAGAAGAGTGGCATTTTTATAATTTATATGTGAAAAGAGAATGGCATTTTTTTAATTTATATGTGAAAAGGGATGGCATTTTTGTAATTTAGATAAAAAAAAGGAAGAATGGCATCTTTGTAATTACATAAACAAAATTGGGTGTTTGTTGGGGAGGGGTGTAAGTTTTGTCCTCTGGGGGGGTGAGTAGCAATTTACAATATGTAATTCGTTGACTGAGAGAGAGAGAAACGGAGAGAGAGACGAGGAGCAGGTGTGGGGTTGAATTGGAGAAAGAGCAACCAAAAACGACGTCGTTTGGATTTTCTAAGATAACCAACTTGGGATTTCCGAGATTTAGATCGACCGTACGACGTCGTTTGGAGCCCACGGAAACAAACGACGTCGTTTTAGGGGTAAATCGGCGTTTTGGGCCCGGCCTCCCCACCCCCTCAAATTCCACTCGTCATTTTAGGATTTTTTCTGAGACTTCGATGGTGGATTGCTAACATCAACCATGGCTGCTCCTCTCCCCAAATCAGCCACCACCACGGCTCCATCTTTCCCGGTCTCCACTGCTTCGCCGCCGCCTACAACCGCCATTGTTTCACCTTCGCCGCCGCCTACAATATGCAGAAGGAAGGGAAACGACGGAAGTTCCACGAGTCCCTCCTCAACGTTCTTTATCCTCCTCCGTCCTCCCCTCCTCACCAAGTACTCTCTCTCTCTCTCTCTCGCATTCATTTTTTCATGTTTTCGTTCTTATGGTGTGATGAATAACGCAGGGAAGAGATGCGGAACAACCCGTGAACATATTGCAGGATTACTCAAATGTGGATCTCATTTCGGGTACCATTTTCAGTAAATTGGATTGCCCATGAACCACCGGGCCTAGATTACTCCTTAACAAATTAGGGCTTTGACTAATTTGACATTCTGCTGTACAGATGAATTTGGGCAGAGTGGTTCCTCCTCGTCAAGCGATTATGATGAAGGTGAGTGTGGGCCGCAGAAGCTGACTAGGGCGCAGAGGAAGCGGCTTCGGAAGAAAAAGGTTAAGGAAGCTGATTCGCGTCGCAGGAAATTAATTGGGCCTCTTTTACCTGGTGATGACGATGGTTCTGGTGATCCTAGTAATGGGGCTCAAGGTGTTCGATGTAATGTCTCTGATAAATTAGACATTGGAAACGACGAGCCTGGTAAAGTATTCACGTCAAGCCTTGAAATATATATCTTGATTTGTTTTCATACAGTTTTAATGCTTAGAAAAAACATATACTGATTAGGGAGCGCCCCAATAGAGTTTAGTCATTCGCCTTCGATTGGTCGAGGGCTTTTTCTTCTATTCGTGGAGGGAACTATTAATGGACGGCGAGAAAGCTAGAGGGGGGTCATTTGCTTTAGAAACTTGAGTTAAAAAGATCAATGAGGTATGTCATGTGTGTAGGAGTGCCATTGCCAAGCAATTCTCCATGGAATACATCACTCAATTTGGAAATTATTTTCCATTGTCGTGCTGAAAACTTGCTCAAATTTGTTTCAAGTATGCCTATTGTTGAAACAAGCCATGGAAAATGAATTCCCAATAAAATGTGTGGAACGGAAGTGCCGTGGCCAGTAATGGGAAGTCCAATTTAGTGTAGTTGTGTGTGATAGAAAGGGCGTGGTAGTAACATTGCATGAAAAGTGGGGGAACCACTGGTTCACTGGTTAAAACTCGACATGTAGCCTTGAAATTATGAATTCAAATACAAGGGAGGGCAACTAATTTGCGTATTAATTTCCTTTGTTAGGTCTTACCAAATCTACCCTCTCACATCCCCCTTAATGAGGACTAAATTGGTGTAGTTTGTTCTTTTATAGACATTGCCTGGAAGTGAAATAACTTTCTAACATAAAGGAGCTAATTTAAAAACTAGTTATTGGCTAATTTAAAAACTAGTTATAGAAAGGGAAAGAGCTTTCCAACATTGAGCTAATGTTAAAACTGAAAATGTAGTATTTTTGAATTTTCTGAAGGCTCCCAACAGTTGTGTGAAATTATGGTTTAGGAGAGGCAGCTGCTTGCATGAACCAGAGCAAGCGAAAGCACAGGAGGATGGTTAAAAAGCTGGCCAGAGAGAGGGCCATATCGTCTACTTCAAAAATCTTTCATCAAGATTCCGGCCATTGTAGTAATAATGAAAGATCGACCCAAGAATCATAGGTTATTGACACTGGTGCAACATTGTCAAAGGGAAATATTTTTCCTCTCTCTCCCACCCTGATAAAACTACATTGCACACATGTATATATAGCCAAGGGGAATATGTAGCCAGGAGGCCAATTCCACATTCATTTCCTCCATAATGCTCCACTTAATCTATTTTAAGGAAACTATGGTTCCACAAGACTCGGTTTGGTATTGTATTTTTAAGTATTTGTTATGTATTTTCATTATCCAAATCTATATTGTAATTATGTTATGTAATTTATGTTATGACAGATTAATGGAAGGATTTTCCGAAATGAAATCTGAGTATATGTTCGCACATTTTTCCTGCAAATGTAACATATTTTCCATATGCATATTCTCTTTATTCTCTCTCTCTCATACACAAATTATTTTTCCTTTCTCTCCCACACTGATACAACTACATTGCAGCCAAAGTCATATCCTTCATGATGCTCCACTTCATCCAATAAACAAACTCAGCATTAACCGGCAACACTTTGTTGTTTCTGGATTTTTTCAGCCGGATGATGAGCAGTGAAAATAGGGGAGAAATAGATGCTTCTGAGTTCCTTGTTCCGGTCCTTTGATCACGTAGGTTCTTTGCCGGCTCGTACTCCCTTCCATCAGTTGGGGTCACGAGGCAAGCCATTGGAAGGAGTAGTTCCGCATTTAAGTCTAATTCCGTTCCGTCAGGAGCTTCCGGATTTAGGCTTTTATTAGATCTCTTTTCTTTCGAGTTTCTGCTTATGCTTTTTCTTCTCTTTTGCGCTTGCTGGTATGGAGACAAAGGTGGTGGTGGAATGGAAAACTTTCTTTGTCGCGAGGGTTAATAGCTACCGACAGGAACCTGTTGTTGTTACATAACAAGGAACTGGAAGGAATGTGCAGCCCCTCTCGTTAGAGGTTTCCTTCTCATCATGTGACACCAGGATTCAAAATTCTCAGGTTTTTGTTTTTGACTATTGGAGTAACTGCAGAGGGCATTTTCTAAGGGTGGTGATTTTCGACGTGGGTACAAAAGCTAAAAGCTTGACCCCAACAGCTTTGCTTCCCAGAGGACTTTTTCGGTAACGGGTGGCGCCGCATAGTGGGGACAATCTTTAGTATGTGCCAACAACTCCTCCCAACCCAGTAGTGATCGATGACAGAATGGTACGAACAAATCAAAGTCATTGGATTTGGTAGTTATCCATTGACTTCTCTCTTTACCCCTTTGCATATGTTCCTAAATGGGTGTGCACCTCCAGATGGGCAGGGGCCGGCCTCCCACTGTCTTATGCAGCATTTATTAGCTTAGCTGGGTTGGGTGGATCGTGCAATAAGCCTCTCTCGACCCTCCGTTTCTCATACGTCACACAAAGATCTTTTTTCCGTCTACATGTTGCACCAAAAGCCTCAGTCATGTCCAGATCTTCACCCTTTGTTCCATCTGCAAGTTTCCAATCGAAGTGGAACAATAGTTGGGCAAGTGGAAGCTCAACATTAGCTAGTCCGAATGATACACCAGGACATATTCTCCTTCCAGAGCCAAAGGGGATGTACTCAAAATCTGTCCCCTTGTAGTCAATTGAACTATTGATGAATCGCTCTGGAACAAAGCTCTCAGCATCAACCCAATATTCAGGATTTCTTCCTAATGCCCATGCATTGACAATGACTTTGGTTTTGATGGGTATCATGTATCCATTGATCTCGCATTTTTCTCGACATTCCCTTGGAAGCAACAAAGGTGCAGAGGGTGTAATCTCAGAGTTTCTTTGATAACCAGCTTCAAGTAGTTTAATTCATGAAGATCCGTTTCATCAACATTCCCTTTCCTGTTACAAACCCTTCTCACCTCTTCTCGTGCCTTCTCCATCACTCTCGGATTTTTTATCAACTCCGACATTACCCACTCTACAGTTGTAGATGATGTCTCGCTTCCAGCACTAAAAACATCCTGAAAAGGGTCATGTAACAATTTTTAGGTAATTTTCTAGAATTTTTTAAAGTTGTTTTAAGGTAATTTTCTAGATTTTTTTAAAGTTGTTTTAAGCTGTATATACAATTTCAAGTTGAATCCTCCCTATGTAAATTGTAAAAGGTTATTGCAGCCTCTGTGAGACTTCTGGGACTCACTCATGTTGGTGGCCAGCTTTGAAAGCTCCGGCCCTCATGCATGATAAGCATTAATTACTTTTTGAAGGTTTCCTCTATGTTTCTGCTATAAATACCCATTAGGTTTAGACAGAGGCAACGGTGCGTGACTGAGTTAAATGTGCTCCTCCTTTAGGAGAGAGCGGAGCAATAGAAAGCAACATTGTGTACAAGAGAGCTATGCGAGGTAGAGGGGAGGAGGTGTGAGGTGACAGCATCATCCTAGTAGAGCAAAAAAATGCAATGGTGAGTGAGTTGAGAAGTAGATGGTCCTCCTTCGGATGGAGCAGAGCTCCTCGTCTAGTGAGCTCTGCGAAGTAGAGGGAAGGAGGTGCGAGGGGAGGGCAAAATCAGAGAGCAGGAGAGCAGACAATGAGTTGAGCAGTGGGAGCTCCTCCTTTGGAAGGGAGCAGAGCTTCTCCCCTGGTGAGGCTCTTGTGAGGTAGAGGAAAAGAAGTGTGAGATGTTGGGAAAATCAGAGGGGTTGTGTCAGAGAGGGTGAGAGAGAGTGTTTTGTGTTTCCTTATGTAAAACTCATCTGATACTTTTGTATTAATATTCTGATTCTCTATGTGGATATATCCAATTGAGGAACCACATAAATTTCTTATGTCTATGTGTTTGTGTGTGCGTATGGGATTGATCCTGAGCACAACAATTTCAAACTTTCAGAATCTTAGCGTCCCTAAAATCTACCTCTGCTGGAATTATGCTAAGTTGTGGAACTTGATAAATAACAGAAGCATAGAGTAGACATACTGACCAGAATAACAGCTTTGATGTTTTCAACAGTGAAAGGAACTTCAAGCTCACCATTCTCCTGAACCTTTAGCAAAACATCTACAAGACCTTCATCTCCTTGGCTCTGAGCACTCTGCCTATCTTTTCTCCAAGCTTTACACTCATCGATGATGCCATCCAAAATCCTGTCGACTGCACGGTGAATCTTCTCGTATTTAGATCTCTGCCCAGTGATCGTAGGAAGTATTTTAACTGATGGAAACATATCTCCAACCCAAAAACCATCACCTGCCGCTGACATTTCCTTGATAAGGTTTATAAGTGCTTCATGCTCTTTATCTTTCTTACCAGTGACTGCCCTTGTAGTGATGCCATACGTTAAGGATGTCAGAACTTCGCTGAGGTTGATGGTTGATCCCCCAGATGTTGAAATAAAGTCAATGACACTTGATACTTCTTGTTCCCTGATTGATCTGAATGATTGAACACGTTTCATACTTAAAAGCTCCAACGTGCAAATCTTGCGTAGTTGTCTCCAATAGTCTCCATACGGCGCCAAGACAAGGTCTTTAGAATTGTAGAGAACAATCTCTGCTATCAAAGTCCAAGGTCTAGTAGCGAAGACGATATCTTTGGTTTTCATGACCTCTTTTGCAATTTCTGCTGAAGAAACAACAACAGTAGAGATTTCACCAAGTTGTAGGTGCATGAGGGGTCCATGTTTCATGGCCAAATCTCTCAGACATTGATGTGGGATAGAGCCAACAAAATGGTGCATGTTTCCTATGAGGGGTAGCTTTCTTGGCCCTGGGGGTAACTTGGGACTCTGGTTATTGTGTTTAGATGGTTTGGCTAGTTTCAGTACCATAAGCACAAAGATAAGGAATGTCAAAAAGGATGGAAACAAAAGGAAATCCGAAAGGATTGGGATGGAAGGGAACTGGAACTCCATGAAGAAAAGAAGACGACAGAACGGTGAAATGCGTAGAGATCGAAAAGGACACCAACAATGAAAGCGCTTTGTTGGGTCGATACTAACACTGAGAGATGAAAGTGTTGGGGATAATTTGCTTTCTTCCAATGTCTATGCAACAACATATGGAGCCTTTAAATACTGTGAGATTTGGCCTGCCATGTTAGTTTCTTCCATTAACTTGTTTTGAGTTGAATTTGGAAAGTAATATTTAAGTATTTGAGTTAAAAATTATAAATGAAATAATTAAGTAATAAAAAATTATCTAAAAAGATAAATGAAAATGACATCATGTTACAAGATGATTACTTGATCAACGCATACAATAAAATGGAGTAAATAGAGCGTTATTTTTTAAAATGTCTTAGGATTAGTTTATGCGCACCTAAATTGATCTCTGCAGATCAATCCCACTGTCTGCTATAGTCTACTTGTGGCGATTTCAATTAAAGTCAGAGCAAAATTTTGTATGGAATGACTCCGTAAAAGTTAATAGCATTTGAGAAATTTTGAACCTGAGACTTGAGGAGGAAATAAACCCTTAAGTCCCATAGGTGTCATCTTAGTTTTGGGTTCTAGTTTGTAGAGTATCTTTGTATTGATTTGAGTAAAAGATTTTATGCGTGTGGGTGCCAGAGCATGTGCTCTAATTATGTGAAATGAGTCCAAATTAACTTAACATTCAACGCTGCGTTGCTCATCACATAACTACTCAAATTGCCAACAATATATAATAAAATGGAGTGTTTTCAATATATCCAAATTGAAACACAATAAGATATCCAAATTGCCAACTGGTGCTTAGTATTCTTAATATATATATATATATATATTTTTTTTTTAACAAAATTGCCAATGCGAGATATATATTGATCGGTTATTTTGAAATCAATATAATAAAACAGAGTCAGTAGAATGTTATTTTTTAAAATGTCTTGGGATACAAACAAACAACTCTGTAGACGTTCGACTATTTTTTGTATTAAGTTTTATTTTTTTTTTTATAGCCAAGGTATCCGGTCGATTTTGGGTGACCCTCAACTAGTCTTCGAAGGACCAATTCTGCCGTCCACTTGCGGGAGTCTTATTTAAAGTTAGGACTTTATCCTGTATGGACTGACCCCATAAGGATTGATAGTACCTAAGAGGTGTCGAACTTGAGATCGAAAAGGGAGCATACCTCTAAGTTCTAAGTCTTGAATACCTGGCCAATTCCTTGGGGTTAGTTCTTATATTTCTTGTGTGAACATGTTATGACATATTAATTAATATTAAGATATGCTTTTGATAAAAATAAATAAATGAAGTAATTGAGCAAGAAAAAAAGATGATCTAAAACAGTCAACGTAAAAGACAAGATGATTTCTTGGTCAATGCCGGACGTATGTTGAGCGATTATTTTGAAATTAATATAATAAAATAGAGTAATAGAGCGTTATTTTTTAAAATAACTTAGGATACAAATCGTAGGACGTTCGATTACTTTTTGGTATTAAATTTATAGCAAGATCTTGTAAATGAGTAAAAATAATTTCAATTCTTATATTTATTATGTAAACATGTTATTACATATTAATTAATATTAAGATATTTTTATTAAAATATATAAATTAAATAATTGAGTAATAAAAAAGATTATTTAAAAAAATCAACGTAAAAGACAAGATGATTACTTGATTAATGCTAGAGATATGTTGATCGAGCATTTTAAAATTCATATAATAAAACGGAATAAAAAGAACGTTATTTTTTAAAATAAAACCTGCGCAAGGCATTCGATTATTTTTTGTATTAATTGTATAGCAGTTCATTTATTTTTTTCCAAAAAAGAATGAGATTTATTTGGCGAAAAGAAACTCATTATGGGACCCACTCGGCAAGATTATGTAAATAAAATTGAAGGGCACTTTGAATTCCGGAGACCATATGTCAAAAAATAAAATTTAATACAAATTTCACGAATCATTCATAAATATTGACAATATTTTTTTATAAATATCGATGCATTTTTTTGCCCGTTATATTTGTAGTTACATAAATTTCGAAATATTTGGCTTAAAAATCTAAATGGTCTATTTTCACAATCCTTCTTGTGATTCATTTTTTTTCTTCAAACAAAAATCATGAAATTATGTGAACTATAATATCAAAATTCAAGCTACATATTTTGCGCTTGAAAATACTTTTTAAAATTCGTTAAGTATTTCAAATTTGAACAAATTAGTCGGTTCATTTTGACAAATAAATTTTATTGAGATCGATTTATTTGACAAATAAATCACGCATAAATGCGTTTTTAAAACTCTCTAAAGTTTCGATCTGCTTATTTAATTTATTTTTCCAATTTATTTGTTCGACTCGTTTGCCAACCCTACTTCAAAGTATATTAGATTTTTTCAAACTACGTGCGACCCAACAACTACTGTGAGCTAGCCTTGGCAAATTGCCTACAAAAGTAATTGATTGTTTGTGAAAAAATACTACTTATTCAGACCCGACCTGCTCCCATCCACCCGGGCATTGTAGCATGTCTGAAATAAGAGGAACATATTGGACGTAACACTCCCTCGGTGGGGGTTGTGTAGCCCTATCTTTCAGTCGATGCACAATTGAGTGATCGGTGCTATAGGGGTGGCAGCGATCAAGGGCAAGGAAGGCTAAGACGACGCCTTGAGAAAAACGGACACAAAAGACGCTCATTACTCATATGAATGCTTAGAACAAAGACGCTCCCTCGAGAAAATTGAACTTACTTTCTACTTCAAATATAAAGAAGCACACTTACTTCCTCCTTTAGAATAAAGAGGTCAGAAAGAGATATCTCAATAGAATAATAGTACAGACACAAAAGCTAAATAACTTAAAAAATCAGAAGATCACTAGATCCTGCTTAGTAACTTCAACAAACTCAAATCTCATAGGCGAATTTTTTGAATTCAAATAAAGTAATGCTAGGAACACAGACCATCCGAACACATTTGGACACAAATGTGTCCGGAACTGTTGGATGCACATGAAACCCTCAATAATTTAAGGACCCCACGTGCATTCAACGATTCCAAACACATTTGTATCCAGATGGTCCGTGTGCACAGACTTTTCTATTCAAATAAGCTGACAGGAATAAAATAAAAAACTAGCTCCAACAATACCATTTCAAGCAATTTCTTTCATTTTCCTTCTTTTTGCTATGTTTAATCAACATTTAATTTTAATAGTTTCTTCAAAGTTTAAAAATCTCCTTCATGAAAGTCACAATCATTGATTCATCTCCCTAAGTAGCAGTTCTGGAACAGAAGGAACTATTTACACCACAGAAAAGAGCTCATGACTATTCAGAATAGATAAATTTATTCTCGTTTTCTTTCACCATCTTTACCAATGAATCATTAAAATTCCTTTTCTATAGAACTTTCTGCATTCGTGAATTCCGTTGTCTCCATTGCTTCTTGTTCAACTCTTCCGGGAACCGGTAACACATAAATCATGTCAAACCAAGACGGATTAATATCCGAAGCGATTTTGATGATATGTAACCGGCAATATAATTAAAGTCCATCTAAAACTTGAGGAGGGAAGCACACACTACACATAGCCTGCCAAAACCCAGCCCACTGGACTGGAGCTCTACAAATCCCAGCCTTTGTCAAGAAAGATCAAGAAGTCCCTTCTAGGGTTTACACAGAGGGGGAAAAAACACGAAAAACACAATATTCATATACACATGAAAGTGACAATTCATTCTGCTTGACACTCACAGTCCATTTCTGCTATGTTCTGAAAATCAAACTCTGGTAATGGAAGCTCCAACTTCCGAATGGTCCCAACGGGAAACACATCTGCACTTAAGAAAAACAATAAGGAAGAAGAAAGAGGGTGAGTTGTTGAGTCTTGGACATCCTGTTACCAAACAATTGATCTAACACGCATGAACCCCCAGTTCACTTTGTTACAAATACATACAGTAAGATTTTCAGAAGGTTAACAGTATGTACACACAGCAACCAGACAGGTGCGCGTGCATATACAGAGTTTGGGAAGGGAGAAAAAAGGAAGGAAAATACCTTTTAACAAAGTCTCTTAAAAAAAAAAGAGTTGGCATTCAACAATGATACCACAAAAGTTAAAACAAATAAATCCAGCATTGAAAAAGAAAAGTGAATTCAGTCAGGAACAAATTGTCTTGAGCTCAATTCCCCTCACTATAAGAGTACTGTTTCCCACATTCAGAAATTGCAATATACAGTTTTCGAATTCCATTCTCATGCCAACTGTACTCTCGTGGAACATGTGATCGACATCATAAAGCAACATGAGAATTGCCATTAAGTATTTGCCAACCCAAGACGCTTTTCAATTTTTAAATCAATAGCGAATATAAGCCAAAATATATATACCGAGCTAAATGCAGTAATTAGGAGATTCGGGGAGGTTGTAGTGCACTTCCATGTTGTGTGCATGTAGTGCGGGCAAAACAACGTAGTTTTGCCAGCTTTGCCCTCGAAACTACATCGTTTTAACTTATCACGCCAATTGTTATCAAAATGCATAGAATCAAAACGATGGTTTCGAAGACAAAACGGGCAATACTAAGTCGTTTTCCACGCACTATACGTGCACTATAGGTCTCCCAAATCAGTAATTAGGGGTTAACAAGAAGATTTCTTTTGAGGGGAAAAGTACATAAAACTGTGGCTGAGATGCTGCCTAGCAGAATGGATATTTGGTAGAATGGCTATAACAATGGATTCCTCTTTGTTTTTGGCATTTTTTCCATGTGGGGGTTTGCTATTGAAAAGAGACTTCTTCCCTCAAAGAATTTTCGGCCCTAAACTTGCACACAAACAGCTAATCTTCACTACACAGTGGTCCTGAACTTCATAATGACTAACAATGAGCAGAAAATAAATTACATACCAGAAGCTATTCAGAGTCCAAATCTTCTGCTATATTAAGGGCTGGAAAAGTTCAAACAAC
Source organism: Arctostaphylos glauca (assembly GCA_019985065.2). Taxonomy (NCBI): domain Eukaryota; kingdom Viridiplantae; phylum Streptophyta; class Magnoliopsida; order Ericales; family Ericaceae; genus Arctostaphylos; species Arctostaphylos glauca. The sequence continues at coordinate 29,807,299 of JAHSPW020000007.1, read as the reverse complement.
AACCAATCAACGATAAAAGAAATTAATTCTAACTTGAAAAAAATCATGATTCAACAAAAGTAGATTATTTACCAGCAAAATGCATATCAAATTCCTCCTCAAAGTCAGTCTTCACCTGCTCCCCTCGAATCCAATCTTTTGTACAAACCAATGCCTCGATGGTAGAAGGAAGCAAGGAACTCTGGAAGTTGTTAAGAACCCCACCACCAGTGCTAAATACGCATTTTGAAGGTATTGAAGACACAGGAATGGCTAAAACCTCATGTGCCATCCTAGATAACACTGGAAACTTAGACGAATTAGCCTTCCACCATTGCAAAATATCAAAATCTTCCTCATCACCCGGCATTTTGCTCCGGTGGAGTTTTTCCTCTAAGTAGACATCTAACTCTGTCTTACTTTGGAAGATATCTTCCTCCTCGCTGAAGTTGTAAAACTCTTCCATGAAGTTCAATTTATTCTTGACGGAAGAGATTGTTGTAAGCGATGAGGTACCCTCATCGCAACTCTTGCATGAAGCCTCATTTTGAGCCACATACTCGTCAAAAAGTTTACGAAGGTCATCTTCGACACGACCAATCAGATCTCCTACCAAACTAGAATCATAGATCTTGTTGTAGCAGAACCTGAGGTACTGAAGCTTGAACCTAGGATCAAGAACAACAGCTATTGAAAGAAGAAAGTTTGGTTCTTTCTCTATCCAATACTTCTCAAACTTCTTTACCATACTCAATGACATCCTTCCAAGTAAAGAGCCCAAATCAGTCGCCGCGTCGCGCAAATATGTTAGAATCTTACAAACCTCGTAAAAGAACACATTTGCTGTGCAACATTTGGCTCCGGAAAATGTTCTTGTTACAACAGAAAAGGTTTTGAGGAAATGACGAACAATCTTAGCCTTCTCCCAATCCTCAGGAGTAGGTGGATTCTTAAAATGTGGGTCACGTGAGCGCATACGGTCATATGCTCTCTGATAATGCAAAGCTGAACCAAGCATCCTGTATGTAGAATCCCATTGGGTGGACATATCTAAAACCAGCATCTTACCGCGAGAAATGCCTTCTTGATCGACATACTGAAGAAAGTCAAATTTCCTCCTTGGGGACAACTTCACATATTTCACAGCATTGCGAACCCTATGAATTGAATCCTTAATCTCATCAAGTCCTTCTCGAACAATTAAGTTCAAAACATGACCCCAACAACGCACATGAATAGCACGACCTTGGAGTAATAGCGATCCTTTAGAAGAATAATGCTCTAAAAGGGTTCTAGCAAGAACATCGTTCGCGGTACAATTGCATAATGTAATGGTACATATCTTGTCAATATTCCACTCTAGCAAACAACTAATAATAATATCTGCAAGATTCTCCCCACTTTCCTCAACTGGCACCACGGCAAACTTAATGATCCTATTATGCAGCTTCCACCCGTTGTCTATGAAATGAATTCTAAGTGCCATATAAGGCAAGTCTTTATCAGAGGTCCATATTTCAGTTGTTAAACATACCCTTGGCTTGGAACTTCCCAATACCTCTTTTATAAATTTCTTCTCAACCTCATATTGTTTCACACAATCATTCCTCATAGCGTCCCAAGATAGAAACTTATACTTTGGGTATATACCCCGAATATACTTTTGAAAAGAAGGGTCTTCTACCAAATTAAATGGCAACTCCCACTTTATTATAAGTTCTGTAAGGTCACGCCAACTACGCTCCTGGTCAAATCTCTTTCGGATAAACTCGCTCTCCTGCTCCAAACTCCCATTTGTATCACTCAGAAATTTTTCAGAGTTCTCCTCGTGCTCTTTGTTATACACTTTGCAGCGTCTCCAAAATATATGACGTTTCAAATGCGTTGTTCCTCCTGTGGTTGTACAGGAGAAAACCCTTTCACAGTGACTGCAAACAGCTTCGGGCCTATTCTCAACTTTCGTGAAATGATCCCAAACTTTAGATCGTATCTTGCCATCTCTTTTCCGCTTCTCACCTGCAGTTGTTTCCGAAGGAGTAGCATCCACAAGAGATCCGTTTTTCACAACCGACATCTACACAATAGAACATTGTAGCACCACTAGAAATCAAATGCTTGAATGCCAATATAATAGAATTAATATCAATGCAATTGAACAGATGCATACTAGTGGCATCGATACAGTTTGCCACTTGTTTGCTGGTGAACATGTTCATCTTATTGATCTTTCAACCAATACTATGAAGAAAACCAAAGAGACTCAAAATTGCAACTTGTAATGCAATAACTACAGGCGACAAGAAACCCCCGACACAATATAGCAGTGTGTATACATCAAAAGTTCCACAAGACCGCATGGCATGCAATCGACCCATATTCGGGTGCACGACCATCATGTGGGTCGCACCAAATGTAAAGTGATCGTTATCGCGAAACGACAACTTTGCAAACTCCACATAGCTGACATTTGGCTCGGGACGGCTGCATGGGTTACAATCGGCACTCAATGCGTCATGCATGTCGACAGAGGAAGAGGCAGTTGTTACTGACATCGTGCGGGACAGGATAGTTGTCCACAAAGGGGCTGAACATCTCCACTATAAGCAATAAGGGTGGCAACGCTCAACTCTCTGCAACCTCCTTCCGCTGTTCTCTTAAACTCCCATGCAACCTCCTTCTATTGTTCACTTAAGCTCTCTTGCACCTCCTCCTATTGTTCTCTCAAACTTCCACGCAATCTCCTTCTCCTGTTCTCTTTAACTCTCATGCAACCTCCTTCAACTGTTCCCTCAACCTTCAACCTCCGTTAAAGGCTGTATACGGTAACTTTGAGACTCCAATACAAATACAAAAAACCTCCCAACACAATCCATGTCAAAACTAACCAGTAACCATATTTGACATTTTCCAATCCATAAATCAGCAAAGCTCGTGAGATAATCGATCAGTACCAATACATTAAAATACAAAAGAATATGTGTCCCAAAACTTTTTCCAGCGTAGTCAATAGATTAGCTAACCCAAAGCCCAAATCAAATTCCCAAGTTATAATGACTTCAAGCAAATAAGAAGCAAGGGAAAAAAAAAAATTCAAGTGTGGCACGAAGCTGTTGACACTGAGCTGGCTCCGCCCTGCTTTGTCCCCTGGCAGAGCGGAGGCTCCATATTGATGGTAGCTCTCTGGGTACCTACAGACACTGGGGTGCCTGGACGATGCATATATTTATATACATCAAATGGCAGAGAGGAAAGGAGTGCGAATCTAATGGCTATTCCCTGTCCTACCTTAGTCGTCCTCACCCTGTAGAATTTCTTAGGACTTGTTGCTCGTCCCTCCAACCGACATGAACATGGATGAGCTTATGAGCCAAACTGAACTGCATTCACGGCTGGAAGAAGTAAAGGAAGAGAGAGAAAGCAGGCACAGCAGAACACCGCTAATAGAATTGAAGGAAACAAGGAACGCCCAAATTAAGCCTAAGATGAGTCGCCCTATGGCCCCCCTCTCTCTCTTAACCCTGAAGCCTGAGAAGCCAATTTGGCAGTAGCTAAATTCAGTATCGACAATAGGAGACAAACGTCATAACCATATTGCCCAATTTGGCAATTCATGCAGACATAGTTCTCGGGCATTACCATATAAACATACTAATTAATCAAACCCTAAATCTCACACACAAATTGGATATGGAGATCAACAGAGAGAGAGGACGGTGATGGAGAAATCACTTGCCTGATACAGAATTGGAGACCAAATTGCTCAATTCAGGACCTCTAGAAACAAGTAGGAATCTGAATCTCTAGTGGGTTCATTCACCTTCTTTGTTCGCATGTTTCTTCTGGTACTCGCAATTTCTCTTCGAATTCCGCTAACTTTCTTCTCCGTAGAGCTTCAGTTGTAGTCTAGAGAGAGAGAGAGTAGAGAGAGAAACCAGAGTGACTTAGTTTTCGGCTCTCATCCAAGTTTTTGCACACGGCTAGAGATGCTCTCTCTGTTAAGCTTTGTTTGGAAGATGGAAAAAAAAAAGGGTTGAAAAAAGGAAATGAATTATTTAAGACAATGCTATCATTAGGCGGTGAATAATGTATAAAAAATATATTAAATTTATAAATTATGTATTAATATTCGTAAAATATGTATTGATATTTATGTTTATTTGATAATATGTATATATTATCTACTGATTGATGGACAGTTGTTAATAAAACTTTAGTCTATTTATTTAATTATTATTTATAAACACGTGATTTTATTACATTTGTTTAGAAAAATTAAAATAATTTGATTTTAAAATTATATTCGCCCGTCCATTTGTTAACACACAGATATGGACACGAGAGACGACAATTCTAAAAAATATAAATACAAACACGTAGAGGTCTTATTTTTTAAAAGTTATATATACCTATACAACTATATATTTATTTATGTTCAGGCTTTTTTTTTAATGCGTTATCAAACTTGTGTGCTCTTTCTGTGACCTTAAGTTATGCTTATCTGATACGAATATGATTAGCTCCTAAGAATGTTCGAGCTTCATAATGTCTAAATGATTCAAGTTAATGAGTCTTACTAACCATCATTTAGTAGGTTGTAGATAATACATATATACATATATATATATCATGTTAAATAAATACGAATATCAATATATATTTTTCGAATATCAATACATAATTTATAAAATATAATGTAACTTTTATGTATTATTCATCACCTAATGGGCTCCTGAGCTAATTATTAAAATTTTATTTGCTCGAGTTCTTTCATAGATGACTTGGCAAGCAGGCAAGCAAATATATGTAATGTAAAAATATGCAGACAATACTCATATTTCATAAAATATTTTTTATTATACATCAAACCACAAATACAAAATTACAAGATTAGAAACCCAATATAGATTCGAAAAATAAAAAAAATACATAACATAAATGATAACTTGAATACAATCTTGAACCGAGCCATGTGAAATAACAATCATCTTAAAACATATTCATCGGATCATTCACGATATTAGAGGATGTAATGACGCCTTTTTTTCAAAGTAAAATGACTCACTAATCAATCGATCGTTTGTTGAGTGAATTGTGTTTATCTATCTCTCGCACAAAGAATAAAAAAAATAGGGATTTCTGACGTAAACAAAATTTCCAACATATGGACATGTGAGGGAGTGATTCAGTTATATATATAAAAAAAAATGCTAGAACTTTTGACATGTTAAACTCCCGAAACCTTCGAATTGCTTGGCATTGATGCATTTTTCTTGCTTCACTTTTTTTATTTGTCCCTACACTATCTTCATTCTTTGAGATAGCTCGGTAAGAAGATGCTCTTAAGTACGTGTTAAGTGTTGAGATAGCTCGGTAAGAAGATGCTCTTAAGTACGTGTTAAGTGTTGAGATGATTAACAAGTTAATCGATATGAGAAAGACGTTAACAAAATTAAGCTAAACATAACAAAAACAAATCGATAAATGCGCATCCGGGGAATCGAACCCCGGTCAGTACCGTGGGAGGGTACTATGATACCACTACACTAGATGCGCTTTGTTTGGTATGCGTTGTAATATCTCAAATAATTACTATGACGGAAAGTATACTAGACAAGTTTGTCACCTTTAAAAAATGTATGTCATCTGTATATACTAGTGTTCGTGTCACATATGATGCACGCATAGAGTTGCCTTTACTTGCCAGCGCAAAGATAGATAGTGCATGTGAAGCGCGGAGGGAATGGATATATGAGCGGTTGAAATAGTTGGTCTGGAAAACCAAAGTATTGATAGGAATATTGGGTGTTCGAATTCTTCTCCATCGCGCGAAGTCCTTATTTCTCTCTTGCCCTATCTAAAGATAAAAACGAAACGAATCGACTTGACCCAACGATGGAATAAGTAACTTGTGTTATGATATAGGCAGAAGTTCTTGTTTTATGTGTGTCTCGTACTCATTTCATAATAATAATGAATAAGAAAACATGATTTGCATATCTTATTGAATTTGATAGTAAATCCATTAAAACAAAGAATTGTCTTCAAGGTCACGATTTATTTTTTTGCGCAATAACTAAAAATGTATAATGTAAGTTTTACAAAACCGAATTAAGAAAAACAATAGTCTATACAAGTAAACGGTGGTTTGCTTGCTTATCAATCCATCGTGACAACCCATTCTAGTTCTATTATTATTTTCGACTTGACTTTTTATAATAAAAAATACTAACTATCCAAACCAAATGTGATCGATTATCTAGCCAAGGAGATATAGTGTTTCAAAATTTTAAAAGAAATGAAGCGATAGAGGAGCTGCTACATAAGAGAAAGAGCTACGCCAATAAACTAATTGAATGATTAAACTCTCATATATAATATATAAGGGAAAATCTTTTGTCCGAGAAAAAATTTAAGAATTAAAAATGAGTGGATTAGATTTACTTGACTTTGTAGGTTTCTAAGTCTCAATGAATCCTAACTCTTAGTCTTAAATTCGAAGGTATTTTCAGAAACCGTAGCGCTCCTCAATATATAATGACCCCCTAAGTAAATCCAACCGTAATTCACCTAATCGTAATTTTAGCTTCAAAAAATACCCTGCAAATATCATTGCAAAATAAAACCAAAAAAAAATTTGTGAATGTGTAGTGGCAATATCGAATCTGTAAGTTGAGATACTTAAACTGTAAATCTTATTTCAAATCATAGCTAACTCAAATTTTACCAATTTAAAATTCAAAATTGAGATCTTAAATTGATACAATTCTTAAAAAAAAAATCAGGCCTTTATATTATCGTAAATGAACTATTAATGCATAAAATTTTAACGTAAAATTAATAAATACATTTTAGATAAAAACAAAAATACAATTTAAAGAAAAATCAGGCCTTTATAGAAGTACTTACTTCCATATACTTTCTCTCTCTCTCTCTCTCTCTCTCTCTCTCTCTCTCTCTCTCTCTCTCTCTCTCTCTCTCTCTCTCTCTCTCTCTTCATTTATTTTTAAAATATATATTACAATTAGTACACAATTGAGTGTGATTCTTAATATACATTTTCCCAATAATGACGGTGATTATTTTAGTTTAATGATCAAGGTTCACTAAATATTTAGGAGAACTACACTAATCCCCCTGATGTTTCTTATAAATACACAAACCCCTTTGAGGTTCTTAAAATTCACTAAATACTTAGGCAAAAATAGTTAGTTAAGCTATTGAAATTTGAGTAATGCTAGGACATAGATAGTTCGAAAAGAGATACATGTAGGGTTCTCAATAATTTATGAATTCCATGTGCATCCAACGATTCTGTATACATCCGTGTTCGGATATGTCCGAAATATCTATGTTCCCAGATTTTCCTTAAAATTTTAATTTTGAGTTTTTTTGACAAAATAGAGGTCCATTTGGCCAAAATTATTTTTCTGGCTTATTTTTTGTCTTTATTCAAATTTTTTGTATTTGTTGTTTTTATATCATTTTTTCGTAGCTTATTGGTTCGTATCGATGAAAGAAATCCAAAAAGTATAAAATTATGTCCAAAATTTTTTAAAAATCACTAAAAACGAAAATAAGTCAATACAGACGCTATTTTTGGCTTATTTTTTATCTTTTCTGAATTTTTTTTAATTTTTAACATAATTTTACAATTTTCTGAAATCTCTTGTCGAGATGAACCAACAACCATAAAAAAATTGATGAAAAATAAAAAATAAAAAAAAATCAAATAAGGACAAAAAACTAAACAGTCAATAATCTAATAATTACCACAGCCCAAATGGATCATAGATTATAGTATATTTATACCATGCCCGAAATATCTCATGTTGAAATTGAGATTTTTCAAAAGTCAAAATTAAGATAGAGTTTTTAAAATTTGTCCAAATTTAAATTTAAAAAAATCTCAAAAATTTATTGTAGGATATTAATTTGTATAATTACTAAATTTGTACAAATTATAAAATTATCCTCCGAATTAAAACTAAAAAAGAGACAGGTGTTTCCCCTTCTACTCGTCTCTCTCTCTTTTTTGGAATTGGGGGCCTGCTGTGCGCTGCGCACAGCAGGGCGTGCTGTGCGATGTCGTTTTGGCATACAAAACACTGACCGAAAATTGTTCGGTCAGTTTTTTACTGTTCGGACAGTGTTTTGTGTGCCAAAACGATGCCGTTTTGCCGCACAGCACGCCCTGCTGTGCGCTGTGCACAGCAGGGCCCCGGTCCTCTTTTTCTCATGCGTATGCTTTGTAAGCTGGCAACATAAATTACAGATAAATACTCTCTCTCTCCCGATCTCTCTACAGAGATCTACTATGGTCTCAACACCTTGGATTTGAGGCGAGTTTTTCCTTCTGAAAAATCACTTCGCCTCCACAACCATGGTTTCGACGCACAGGCTCAAATCTGTGGATTTCTACAGGTCAGATCTCTCTACTTCCGCTTTAATTTCTGATTCCAACTCATGTTGTTACTTTATACGCGAAGCTGCACGTTGATAGATCCGATATAGACTAATGTGGCGTAGATTCGTAATTGATTGTTATAGTACGTTTGGATAGAGGTCAGGTGGTGTTGCTGTTCTTCAACCATGGACCTGCAGTTGGTGACTCTACCTCTGAACGACTGAACGCTTAGGTTCGAGTGATTAGTTGAAGAATTTATGGATTTGAATCCATTGTTGAGGAAACTTTCAGTAACCTAATCAATCTTATGAACAAATGAAGCCCAAGCAATTATGCACCAGATATCAGGAGAAATGACGAGCAAAATGTGGAGTGTTCTTATTAATCACTCAACATCTGAATTCATACAAGAACTAAACTAATCTCACTTTCTGCATGAAGAAAGAGAGTTAAGAGACACTGCTATTTATACTTTTACAGCAGCTATACACAGCTTAAACATGAACGCCCCTAACTAAATTCGGTCCAGGTAACACCTCCACTGCGAAAACCACCTGCATCAGTAAACACCTAACTAACTGACTAGGCCATTTACAATTTTAGCCTTCCTTGCTGTTATTTAAACAGAAACATTTTCTTCACTTAACATTAGTAACAGGTGTAATATGCACTTAATGATCTTTGGGTAGCTCCACGAAACTTTTGGACGGTTGTTTGAGGTTTTCGTGAAATTTAGATTTTGATGATCTTCGATAAGAAGGGACATTCCCTAGTACGCTAATTGCAGTGTGTTTTGGAGGATAAGACTGGATATAGACACATAAAGCTCTGATCATTTGTCAAGAAATTGATGCTGGAAATTGTTTACTGAGAAAATTTTAGTGAAGTGAAACAAAGAAAAAAAGTAACCCAGCTTTTCTTTTCTGTTTATTTGATAAAAGAAACTTATAAAAAATAAAAAACTAGTATTTTTAATTGTGCAAAAAACTAGTGTAAAAGCAAGATTTCTGTAAAATCTTGTGTTTTTTGCCGGACATGTTTTAAGGGAAAATCAATACTTGTGGGAAAGAGAGAGACGCGAGTCCCAAATTTTTTTGGTAAATGAACACACAAATATAGGAAAGTTAAATATTATTGCACTTCTTTTTTTTTTTTTTTTGCCAACTGAACAGGGCCAAAGAGTAAAGATATCGCGTCTTCCACGGCAATTTTCACTGCCCCTTTCACGATGTGAACCCACATATCATCACTTGGTGTAGGGCCACCAATGATGCGATAGAGTTGGGGATTAATGTAATGATTTATGTTAGGAGCTTGTCCATATTGGATAGGATTCCTCAAAAAACTAGTATACGAGCCTAGACAGCCTGCCCAGTGCCAATTGATATTCTTTGAAAAGCTTTACCATGGTGTCAGAAGCAGTCTTTGAGAACGTGTGGGTGCTTAATCCAACACCCGCTTGCAAGTCTGGCTTTGCACATGCGACGGAGTGTTAAGAGCTTGTCCCACATCAATTAAATAATAAAGCTAGTATATAGGTCCAGGTCTCCATTCAGTGCCTAATTGTTTCGAGTTGGGTGTTTTACATGTTATGGGGAGTCTTTTAGAGTTTTTATTAGGTCTCCCATGCGCTGTGGCTGCCCTCATACTCGATTGGGCTGAGAGAGTTTGCCGCTTAACAGAGCTATAATTTTCTTGGATATGTTTTGAAAATAGAGTTTTGTTTATTCGTTCCCGATGCTCTGGGATATAACTCCTTGCCTGTTTTTTGTCTCCCTTTTTCCTTCCGTAGGAAGATTATGTCCCTTGCTTTTTGGTAGCCCGTGGCAAGACAAAAGTTTTGATTAGCATATTAGGTCTTCTCATGGTATCAATCATCTCTTGTACCAGTTGTTTTTATGTTGGATAATTTACTATCTCTATACTCTATTCTTTTTCCACAGGAAAATTCCCAGAGATTTGACAGAGGCATCATTGTCAGGTGCTGGATTATCCCTCGTAGCTGCCTTTTCCATGATTTTTTTATTTGGAATGGTAGGAAGCTTATTCCTCTCGGAAACTTAAGGATTTGATATTCATGGCCAATCACTTCCAAGATAGATATTTGCTTCAGTTCTATAATGTATATGTTTCCACTTTGGAGTTGCACTGTTTTCTGCCTTCTTTCATGTCACTTTGTGTTGCGTTGTTTCTATCTTATTCCATTTGTTAATTATCCTATCTTCCCTCCAGAAATTCACACTTGTTTCCTGGCTGAATTTCATGTTTGCGTATAGTCTCTTCTTGGAATTACCCTGCTTAATATTGGTGTTTTGTTTCTGATATTTAGGATTAAATCTCAGATTTCTTCTTGCAGGAACTGAATAACTATTTCACAGTGAGTACATCTACATCTGTAGTTGTTGACAGGAATTCTGATGGGGACTTCTTGCGCATTGATTTTAATTTTAGGTGCGATCTTGTGACCATAATTATTATACTCATGTATATAGGCATAACGTTTTCTAGTTGTTTTGAGCTTTTGAAAATACTGAGAGGAATAATTGCAAGAGCCCACATTAGTGTTTTTGTGTTGAACAATTGGAGACAAAGTTCAGTTCTTTGACTAAAATGGATTTTTCTTAGAAATAAACTATCAAAATTGCCATCACATGTTCTCAGTCGGTTGGAGGTGAGAGCGGTTCCATAGGATACATATGGTGGCTACATGAAGTGTATTGGGCTAGTACGGCGAAAGAGCTGAATTCAAACCTTTTGGCTTTCTCTCAAGCCTCACATGAACCCATCTACACCTGTGCAGTGGCAGTATTGGGCTAGCTTACTTTGTAACTGACATTTATTATAAAAATTTCCTACAAAGTAATTTGTACATTATTGAGATAAGTAGGTTGTGTGTTGCTTTACAGTCAAATGCTTCTTCGTTTGTTCTGCAACATCAAATTGCTTAACTAGCCTGTTTTTAGCTAACATTTGTAATTACTTTTTTTGCAGCTTTCCTGCACTATCGTGCGAATTTGCATCTGTTGACGTGAGCGACGTCCTGGGAACTGTAAGTCTTAGTGATAGGATTCATTTCAACTAGTTACTACTTGACCGTAGACTTATTCGAGCGATAAATTGATTGTACTTCTTGTTTAATTGACAATATATGTATATGTATATAAATCTCATCCTCAACTCTAGATTTTTATCTAAAATTACAGTTAGTTTCTTTCCTACACTGGTAGAGGGGAAGATTTTAGGCATCGCACGCCTTGGCCTTGGCAACTTGTCCATCGTGGGGGATCTTTAATATGTCGTCCATCTCTCTTTTCTGAGTGTAAACTGTTGGTCAATATGCTTTCCGGTTTTGTAGTGTGACTGAGCTGAATTTGTGCCATCCCATTTGCAGAACAGGTTGAATATAACAAAAACCATCCGCAAGTATCCAATAAATTCAGATTTAAAGCCTACAGGCTCTGAGTTTCATTCGGGACCAATTTCAAAAGATATAAAGCATGACGATGAAGTGGATGAACAACACGCTGGAGGTTCTGCTTCATTAGGGGCACATAATTTTGATATCCTTGCACACAAGTGAGTGGTCCAAACTGATTCTATAGCTTTTTATATCGTGCCTTTTTGCGTTGCTCTATTTATTTGTAGGTGATGAATGACATTGAACATTGCTTTGCAGGCACCAAATCGTGGTTGTCAATTTTTTTGCTCCTTGGTGCTATTGGAGTAATCGCCTGGTAATTCGATATCTTCTTTGCTTGCCTATTTGTGATAGAATTTATGTAGTCCTTCCACAAAATTGTCATGGTGTTTATTCTAGTTTGGGTACTTCCTTTGAGTCGATTGTTTGTTCCAAATTATCCTTGTAAAAATTTTCTCATTCTCATGTATCGACTCACTCTAACTGGAATGTAATGCCTTTATTTTCTTTGGCTGTCTTACAACATTTGTACTTTGCAAAGGAACACAAGCTATTCATGGCATCTTGAAATATGTACTTATTTTGAAGAATTATTGACTTTTTTTGTTATGTGTCTTTTTGTTTCAGAAACCTTCATGGGAGAAAGCTGCAAGAATTATAAGAGAAAGGTCTATTTGCATCTTTTTGCTCTTTGTTCTTCCTTGAAATTGATCTTTCGTGAACAATGAACTCGTGTCTTTTTTGTTTATAGCCAGTGATTTCACTTACTATTATTTTTTTGACAAGGACGTTGAAAACTGATGCCAAACTTATTTTCCAGATACGACCCAGATGTGGATGGCCGCATTCTTATGGGAAAGGTTGATTGCACTGAGGAAGTTGATTTGTGTAAAAGGTACTTTTAAATCCATAATTTTCTTGACTTGTAGTTGAATTTAGATTAACATGAGCTATGGCGTACTACTGTTCATTACCAATTAGGCTAATTTCATCAGTTTTTGTTTCAATGTAGATTCTTATCTCTTATTGGTCTCTAGTCATCAGAAATGCAAATTTTTGGTAATTTTGTTCATTGCTGAGCTAAGGCTAAACAGTTTTGTGTTAACTGTTGAATACTAATTCAAGTTTGACTGCTTTTCCCCCCACTTTTTATGTCATTTTCGTTTTCTTCTACTTTTTGTTTTCCCTGGCACTTATTTGACTCCAGCTTTTTCACCGTGATTTAGATTTGTAGGTTATACCTTTTTGTTCCATCTTCACAGCTTTTTGACATTTTCCTAGTTCAGTGGTGCTTATCTTCAATAGGTCATTCTCTTCCATATACTGATCCTTCTGGAAATGTCAAGGATTCAAGCCTGTGTTCTTAGTTTCATAGTTACTTTACTATTTCAGTTTCATTTGTCTTTGCAATGCATTTACTAACCTGTTATATTGTTTGTTTTACTTCTCAGAATATTTGTGCATCTATAATTTACTTCGCCAAAAGGTTGCAAAAAATTGTCGGAACCTTGAGTGAGGTTTAAGTCTGACTAGCAATTCGTTTAGTTTCAAACCGACCAATTTACTATCTATTATTTGATTGACTAATTCTTTATGCTGGAATGGGTAGAGAGTCAAATGTTTTGGCAATTCCTCATGAGGTGATGAATCAAGAGAATTCTGAATCAAAGCTCTGTCTTTTTGTTCATCCCTCGCTTATATATTTATACGTTTGTCTTTACGCATGTATTTGCTCTGTATTGGGGTTACCCATTGATGATTTCCTACTTATGCATGTCTTGTTTCTGTCACACTCACGTGCATTATAATTGTTGGCAATCTTGGCATTCATCCTTCACAGCCTTCAGTTTCTCTTGCTCTCCATTCTTTTTGATACATGCTTTGTTTTCTAGTAATTTGTGTTCTAATAATTTTCATTGACATGAACTACTTGATGCTGAATGTTCAGGAATCACATACAAGGGTATCCATCTATCCGCATTTTTCGTAAAGGAAGTGATGTTAGGTAACTCCCAATATTGTGAATCTTTACTATATGTATCCAAGTCTTTTGTGCGTCCTTGAAAAAGTTGCTCAAATCTAAAGAGATCAGATTTACAGGATTCATGCAGATGACCATTTAGTTGGGACAAAAGGATAAGTTAGACACATCATTTTTTTGTTTATTCAGAGTTGAGTCTTTTCCTCAGTAATTGACCAGACATCATGATTTTCCCATTTGAAGGAATAGGCCTCCCAACATTTTTAAATGGTATGGGACATCGGTTATTAAGCTAGCAGTTGAACATCAAGGGGTGACAAACATTTTTGAAGCAGCCACTTATTACTGCAAATAATGTTGTGATAATGCTTCACTTCATCGAATAGTCCCATGGTCAGTTATCCAAAGTAGTTGTATCTCCTCTTCTGTTTCTTAGTTCTGAAATGTTATATTCGTCTGTCATCAAATGCTCCTTTATTCGTCTTATTGTAGCTCTCTTAGAGCAAACTCTGCTGTTTTTGGTCGGGCCCCCCAGTCATGTGAAAAACAGGAATATTTGATGGTGTTGGCTGATTCTGGTGATTCCTTCTTTTTATATTCAAGTAAATTTTGCAGATTCAGAGTTTCTTGGCAGAGTTATTGATTTTGTTCAAATAAAAAAAATGTTCAGGATGTATTGCAATAAGCTGCTATAGTTTGGCCCTTGGGAGAAAATAGTTAGTCAAATCTAAAAATGATGGTTGTGTCCTCTTATAGTCTTGTACAACCAAGCTTTATTGGTGGTGTAGTTTGGTCTCCCTGGGGTTTATCCAAATGTATCTCCTTTCACAGTGATTCAAATCCATGTGACTTCTGGGCTTTGCAAAAATTGGGAGTTTGTTTTTTATGAGTTCGGTTCATCAAACAGGGGTCAGGGGATAATGGTTGACCTGAACCCTTGTTGCTGATCGTAAACTGGTAATAATTCTAGTGACACAATACGAAAACGGATAGTAAGAACACTAATAAGAGAAATGATAAAATAAAAGAAGATTAGATTCACCCACATACGTTGCAGTGGCTGTGTTGAAGTTTGGGTTCACAACTCTTGAGGTTAAACCATGAAAGGGGTTATATAAATCACTAGATGCCACATCTTCTTATTATTACTTGTCTTTGCAATTTATACTATTCTTTTTGTTTCTGATACAACTTGAGAGAGTTTTTTAGTTCTCAATTCTGTCCTACACTTCTGATATGCGACACTGCTTGGTGAATTTCTTGGTTTTGCATTTTTATTTCTGCCACCTAAATAGTAATGGATTGTCTTGTAATGTGTCCTGCTTTAGGGATAATCATGGGCACCACGATCATGAATCATATTATGGAGATCGAGATACTGATACCTTGGTGAAAGTAAGAAAATGTATAAAGTTTTGAGTCCAATGAACATGGTTATCTGTTAATCGAGTTGACCTTAAGTTTCCCTCTATCACAGACAATGGAAGCTTTGGTTGCGCCTATTCAATTGGAATCTAAGCAGCTGGCCTTGGAGAATAAATCTGACAATGTGGCGGATAGTGCGAAAAGACCTGCGCCATCAGCAGGAGGATGTAGAGTCGAAGGATTTGTGCGTGTTAAGAAGGTGAATTTTTCACTTTAGATGATGTCATATTTCCTTCTTTGGCAAATTCTAAGTTGACTCTCACTTGTCTGTGGACGCCAACTGTTCAGTCTTTTTTTATGGTTTATGTTACCCCATTTTGTGGTGGATGTTACGAGGGGGACACCATGAAATATGTGATTGTGACCCTGTTACACTATTTCAAAATGTTATGTATCATTGTGGTGAAAATATTATGCTTGTTTGTGTTATTAGTTTAGTCCTTCCTTTGTGGTTTTTTGTTACTCCTCCTCGCCTCCTTATGCCAAAGTCAAAAGGGAAAAGGGAATACATTATCCCATACTAGATGAGACACACTGTAGAAGCTCCCTCTCCCTTCGTTCAACCGTAATATTGCCTCTGGCATGATTCTAAGGTCGTCCAAGGCTTCATGTCTAGCCCAAAGGCAAATTTTTCTCTCGAAGATTTTTTTTATTTGCTTCGTCATTATTTTAAAATACTTGTGCTCTTGACGACTCCTTGTACTATGCAGGTTCCTGGCAATCTTGTCATCTCAGCTCGTTCAGCATCCCACTCCTTTGATGCTTCTAAGATGAACATGTCGCATGTCATTTCTCATCTTTCATTTGGTAAAAGGTTCTCTCCAGCAGTGATGAGACATATGAAACAAGTGGTACCTTATTTGGGGGTAAGCCATGACAAATTGTATGGCCGGGAGTATATCATCCACCCGGGTGATGAAAATGCAGATGTTACTGTAAGTTCTGTCATATTCCTTTCTCTTTGTATTTTTTTATTTGGATCAATTTTTCCTGTATCTCCCAAGATCATTTCTTTCCATTCTATGCTCTTGGCCTTTAGCCAGTCAAAACAATAGGTTTATTGTGAGCGGATGAAAACATGTGAGCGCGCGCGCGCGCGCGAGAGAGAGAGAGAGAGAGAGAGAGAGAGAGAGACTCTCATGAATAAACCACTTGAAAGATATTCTATGCAGATGTTCCCTCAGACGCCTGATTTTAGTTTCCTTGAAAGACATTGAAGGCCGTAGTGTGCTAATTCAGCTATTTTGGGCTTTTGGTGCTTCTCTACTTAGAAACTACTCTGTTTATTGCCTTTCGATCACGGTAAAATCCCTAAATGCTAGTTTGGGGATCAGAGAGAATTGTGATGCAGGCAATATTCAGTCCACTTTTTGCTTTGACCTATGGGTATTTTAAAAAGTATGAGATGTTAATTGAATCTTGGATTATTGCAACTCTGAAGCATTTCTTTATGTTGAATAATTGCACTTTGCCTCGCATAAGCATTTATACTCTTTGTGATTATTTCTTTTGCAGATAGAGCATTATCTCCAAGTTGTAAAGACGGAGGTGATATCGAAATCTTACCGTGAACAATTAGTTGAGTACGAGTACACAGCCCACAGCAGTCTTGTCCACAGTATCAATCTCCCTGTCGCGAAATTCCATTTTGAACTGTCTCCGATGCAGGTTAGAGACAATCTATTTAACATTCATGTGTTGAGAAATGATCATCAGGCTGATGTTTCCTTGTTCTGAATTTTGATAAATTGTTTCCTTGTGTAACCAGGTATTAATAACAGAAAATTCAAAGTCCTTTTCGCATTTCATCACAAATGTCTGTGCCATTATCGGTGGTGTTTTCACGGTTAGTTATACTTCAGTTAGCTATACACTTTTCTGCGTGTTTGTTAACTTATTTTGTCACCATTTTACTTGTCCCTTTTCTATTGTGTTGGTTGTTTCAGGTTGCCGGTATATTGGATTCAATTCTGCACAACACAATGAGGTTAGTGAAAAAAGTGGAACTAGGAAAGAATTTTTGATAGAAAGAGTGAGTTAGTCACCGTATCAGGAAAATTGAAATTTCGCCATACCATTTAGCTTTAGTTTTTTTTTCACTTTCAAACAATTTCTATGTATGCCTTGTATTGAGCCAACAATGAGTTATTACAGGAAAAAATGTATAAACTATTTGTTCTTGATAACCAATTTATTTCCTTTATATACATCATACATAGCCAGTATAACGATCAACCCATTTGTAGCCTGAGCTTATTTCTGACCTGTCTCTCCTGAAAACCAAATTGAACATGCTGAATCGAGGTTGTGAAAATCTGATAAATGAACAGCACAAGAAAGTGAAATCTAAGAAGTTAACCAGTTAGAAAACGAAAAGTAGTGATGAACCCAGGAAAGCAGCAAGACAAGCAATAAAGCTCGTGATGATGGAAGAAGCACTGCTTCTATCAGCCATTACGACCACCACCAGCTTCTCGTTCTTCTCACAATGGTCTTTGACTCCACTTATGAAGTAGAAAGGCCCAGATTGCTCCAACTTGAACACCGTATGGCCGTCCTTAGATGTATTGATGGGTTTTTCTGTGTTGCAAGTGGTGTAGTCTTCTTCAGTTACGTGGAGTACCGAGTCTTTCTCAGCTGGGTAGTTGAAAACTGATATGTGTGAAAACAAGTAGAGATATGGTTAAACAATCGGTAATGCCCTTTTATAATGATCTTCTAATCTGCTGATATTGTTGTTCAGAAGTGCTATTTACCTAGAGTTTTCATAATCGTATGGGCTCGTACCAAAATGTGAATCTAGTATAGAGATTTCATTTTCTGGGAGTGTAGTTTTGTCGTCGTATGGTTATATTTGTTCCAAGTATGGTCTGGCGAATTTGTTTGAATGAGGTTGGCCTTGTACATAAGGCCGTTATGGTTGAGCATGATCTCAGGTTCAATTCTCGTCACCATCATCGTAATAGACGGGCATTCCATTGTAATAGACGGGCATTCCATTGTAATTTCCATCTGATGGGGGACTGGAGTCCCTTACATCACCGGACATCCACCCAGACTGTCCCGTTGGGCCTGCTAGACGACCAGTGCCATCACCGGACATCCACCTAGACTATCCTGTTGGGATTGCTAGACTTTCGGTCCTGGTCGTCACACCCATTGTAGAAAAAGGGAACTAAATCTACTAATGATCTCTAAAAAACATCTAAATCAAAACCTGTACAAGAAACGAAAGAGTGTAATGATAAATGATATTACCTAGACTGTCTCCGATTCGAAATCGATTCATTTCTGCCCATTGATTATAGCTGATTGCATTGTGATCACTAGGGACTGTCCAGCCCTTTGAACCACCAACCTTGAACTCATATGCACCACCTTTCTGGATCAATACCATAAGACTAAACACCCCCAAAACATAACATACTTTCTGGTGATGGTTTGATCTTGAAAGGGCCTTGGCCATTGGAACCTACCAAAGGATTGAGGCTACTTGGTTGCAAGAAATGGATTTTTTATTTGGGTTTTGTAGACCAAAAAGTAGGAGTGACCTAGCTTTGAGGAAACTACTTACTAATAAATACTTGCCTCGAAGAGTAATGACTCCATTTGTGTCTAGCTGATATGTATATTTATATAGTTATCACACCAGAATTAACTGAAAAAGCCTCTGCTCTGTTCACGAAGGCGGTTGTAATTTTCTTAGTTGCTTGAATTTTACAAGCTGTAGGTGTGAAGGGTGGAAGGTTTTGCCCTCCTTTTTGTTATTCTTTGTCCTTTTGGATTTCTTTGCTTCCATGCAAAGATATGGATATAAAACTTTGCAATGAGAGGTAGAGCCCTTCTGGAACAATTTTTAAACTTTGAAATTGAAGTCTAAGCACCAAGGCTAAGATGATCATCAAATGCTATCTTTAAGCTTCTCAATCGAGCTGAATCTTTTGGCAGCTTCATTCAATCAAAGTGTTATACTTTGCTTGGCCATCATCAATAATATTCATGTCTTGTCCTTTGGGTTACCTAGTACTATGAACATCTTTTGTTAAATTGACAACTCTTGCCTACCTTAATTTTCTTCAAAGGATTCAGTGTGATTGAAGAAACAATTTGATGTCTCTCCCTCTCTCCTCACTCTCTCTCTCTCTCTCTCACACACACACACACACAGAGGCACACAGAGAGAACAAGGCTGCAAAAGTATCACCTGGTTATAGACATTTCGCATGGCTTGCAAATGAAGATCATAAGCTAGCACAAATGAGTCTTCTAACGCCTATTTGATACTTTTTAAGAGGTTTTTTTTTTTTTTACATTTATGATGAACTCTGCTAATAATATAGGAAGTAAGACACAATATGCAAACTTCTCTCTTACTTCCCCGGAACAAGGGATGTTCCGCCAAAGAAAGGCCTTCAAGTAGAACCATACAAGTAGCTATCGATGCTATCATCTATGGCTCGAAGTGAATGAGGAATGATCTGCCATCGCACACAAGCTTAATTACAACAGAACTTGGTTGGTGAGAGCCCAACCAAAACCTTAGCCCTAGTCCATCACTATTTATGGCCCTAAAGCTTGCCCATCTACCTCCTCACCTACCGCCTTCAATTTCTTTAGCCCTGGTCCATTACCGAATCGAGCCCTAAACCTCGCCCATCTGCCTCCCTCATCTACCTCAATCAGCAGCAACGAACCATCCGGGGGTTCCACCGGACCACCCCAACAACCCTACCTTAGCAATCCACTCTGCAGCATCGCGGAGGGATTGTATAATAGGCTTGTCAGGGAGAAATTTCCTTTCTTTGCATGGGTCTGAGCTCCATTAATCCACCTGAAGTTGATATCCTCTCTCAGTCGAGTCCAGTTCACCCTTTTATTGTTGAAACGGTCGTGGTTCCTCGCCATCCAAATTGAGTGAGTTATGATGGCCGACAATGACTTCCATAGGATAATCGTCATCCTATTAGAGAATTTGGGTAGCCTCCACCCAGACCACCAGCTTAGTAGTTCAGAGATAGATTTGGGGGTTGCCCACTGTACCTCCCAGAGCAAAAGGAAGCTGCACCAGATTCGCCACACCTGCGGGCAGAGAAGAAGTAGATGATCTTGGGATTCAAGGGCACCTTTGCAGAAAGTGCACAGGGCCTCCTGTAGACTGATCCTCCCTAGGAAGAAGAGAGTTGTCGCCACTTTTACCCTTCCTCTCCAAGCCAACCAGCAGAAGACTTGCATTCTTGGAGGTACAAAACTGAGCCAGATGCAAGTCGGTGGACGAACTTGTATCGTACGTTAGGGTGGTCTAGTGAGAGCATCTTAAACCTCTCCCCATGACAAAATATTGAACACTACTAGTAGTCTAATATGCCATGTAGAATGCACTAATCAAGTAATATCATTAAGTATTTATTGTATGCATTATCATTATTAGTCAAGCCTCCTAAATCTATAGAGCATTTTTTTTTAAGTATTCTTTTTAAGTCTCATATATTTAAAACAAAGGGATTAAAGTGTAACTTTCTTGTACAATTGGGGATTGTCTAATCAATGAAGACAAGTCATAAGATTCTGTTAAGACTCTCTTTTTTTTCCTTGAATAATCTCACTCTCACCTAATTTAAAAAATAATGACGATATTTTACAAATACTCTTGTGATCTTCTTCGATAGAGTCTGGGTAACCACTTTAAGAAATTCTGAAAACAAGTGAGAATGATTTTGGCCACAAGACAAGGTACCAAGTAATGACTATGGCAAAAAAGACACTAGTTGTACCAGTGGAATGATCCAACTGGACCTAGTTAGATTGGCTTCTCTCTCTCTCTCTCTCTCTGTGTTTCAGCTCAAGATTGGCTTTTCATGTGAGTCAGCGCTAACTTGAGTTGTATTTGATTAAGAAAAATTCATGTGAGAATGGCTTTTGTTTTTAAGTACATTTTTCAAACTCTTTTAAGTTTTTAAACTAAGTTGACAAAAACAAAGTTCAATTGAATTTTACTATTTTAAAAGTCAAACAAGTCAAACTCAATTTAATTAAAATTATTAGGATCAAGTCAACTCATAACTTAATTATATATTTCTAAGTTAGCCAAATTAAGGCTCTGTTTGGCCAAATAT
Organism: Arctostaphylos glauca; assembly: GCA_019985065.2. Taxonomy (NCBI): domain Eukaryota; kingdom Viridiplantae; phylum Streptophyta; class Magnoliopsida; order Ericales; family Ericaceae; genus Arctostaphylos; species Arctostaphylos glauca. The sequence continues at coordinate 29,785,979 of JAHSPW020000007.1, read as the reverse complement.
TTTAAATGGACTTTTGCACAGGAGAACTCATAATCTCACATGTTTGGACTAAATTATTTAGTTCAATGGTCAGTCTCATCATCATAAACTTAATCTATAGGTCTGTGGGTCGTAATCATTAGATGTTGCAAAATAACGATATTGCCCTTGACTTATCTACCGAACGGTTTAGGAATACAAGCATTAAGGGGCATAATTGTCTTTTTAAGTCTATAAATAAATATTTATTACCATTAAAATTCACATAAAATAATTTAGATAAATAAATTAGATTAAATTAAATTCTATAAAAGACTTCATAATATAATAAGCCAAAAATGTCTTAACTTGTTATATCAAATTTTAAGAACCTATTACTATGTGTTCGTTTGCTTGTTTGAAATAATTTTTCTAAATATTTTTATTTTTTTCCCAAACAATTTTATCTCTCTATAAAAGAAGAGAGAGACACCTCGAAAATGCCAAAATAATTTCTGAATTTTTTTAAAAATACTTATACCAAATAACATCTCAAATTTTTTTTAAAATGATTTCAGGAGCACTCAACCAAACACATGGGGAGATGCCATTTTTACATTTTATTAAATCATGGGGCACTCTGACCTGACAATGTACTCTCTCTCTCTCTCTCTGTCGTTTGGTTTTCGTTTTCCCGGGAATGAAGGTGAGTGGATACATAGTCCGTTGATTTAACGCCTTCCTCGCGCTCTCTCTCCTTCCCCTCCTCTTCCCAAATCAATACCAAAATTCATTGAAGTTCGCCAAGCTACGATTCTTGAGAGACAAAGGCACGAAGAAACAGCGGACCAAATTGATAAATTCAACGTATTAAACGGTCATCGTTGGTGTGGTGTGGTGTGGTGTGAGATTCTGAGAACATCCATTCAGGAGGATACCACCACCTCCTCCCCGTCCTCCTCCTCCTCCTCCTCCTCCACCACCACCACCACCACCACCATCACCTAACGCCCGCAAACAACAGCTACGTTAGAACAGAAAAGAAATAAAACCAACTGTCTTTCCTGTTTTACTCGGCAGCGCCTGATCTGGGTCCCTTCGAATTTTGATTATTTTGCAAAATCTTATCTGGATTTTATTTAATCTTTACTCGGGGGACCTCAGCTATCGGTGTGTACTGGTTTAGGGCTATCTTCGCCTCATACAAGGGGAGTTGTGATTTTGGTTTGTTTTGGGTGTTCTGTGGAAGTGTTATTCTTTTGGCACTTCGAAATGTGGAGGGACCCTGGAACTCCTACTGATTCCTTCTATCAGGTTCGGCCTGAATGCACCGATGTTCCGAAAACCAAATTCAAAATCAAGGTTTGTCTATCCTGTAAAAAGCTCATTGTCTTTTCTGACCCACCCATTTGCTGAATTTGGTGAAAAATCATCTGATGATGTGATGATTGCTGAATTTTGGTCAATACATCCGACATTGAGCCCACATTATTGCTAATTTTGCTTAAAATTGGCATTTTTTGTGTTTATGGTTATGTTCAAATTGTAGGTATATTCTTATGCTTGGAACTCTATTTTGCTACTTTTGGGGATGACTAATATGCACAAATGTTAAATGGGATGTCGTGTTATTTATATCTGGGTTGGGAGTGTGGTTTCGATATATAACCTTGAACAAGGGAAGCATGCCGTTTGTGGTTCTAGGACATGGAAAAGTTTCATAGCAAATACCAAGAATGTCCATGTATCAAATGCCTGAAAAGTTTAAACCTTGAAATTAAAATTTCTTGAACAGTGGCTATTCCAGGTAGTGTGGAAAGTTGATCACCATTCAACTTGTACAACCGAGTTGGCAAGGAGGGAATGCATAAGAGCTAAAGTTGGGTTTTCAGTTTAATCTGTCGACTTGGTTTCGAGTTTCTTTACAGGGGGAAGCCAGTGTAGGCCGCTGGGGTGTCCCTATAGTACAAAATGAGAACATCCTTTGTTGTTAACAACATTGTAAAACTTTTTTATGGTAGCTAGAACCTGGCTGGTGGACATATTCAAATATTTGGGATAGTTAATTACCCTTCACTCCTGGTTTTGGTTCTTCTTTCTATACATAGATTATGATATCTGATATGATGCGAAATCATAGTGTAAATGGTAAGAATCAACATTTCTGTTCATACATTTTGATTTCCATTGCCGCTTTTATGGTAGGGTTTCTATTTCTAATGCCTTCTCTGGCTTTCAAACTTTCTCAGGCCGGAAAAACTTTAAGTGTACGAAAGTGGCAGGCTGCCTTTAGTCCAGAAGGTTATCTTGATATAGGCAGGACTCTTGGTCGAATTCATCGGGGGGTAAGTTTTTCATGTCCATGGTGAAAAGCAGTATGCTTGATGGGAAAAAGGTTTATCCGAATTTGGAAATTATTTGGGTCTATTACTTGTTCATCAACCTAAATCGGTTGCATGTCATCTTTGTTGTTCCTCAAGACATTTAGAGTTTGTATATTCGGCAGACTAATTTTACCTAAAAGGGGTGTGGGATAACACAATAATTAAAACCCAACAGCATTTAGCAGTTGTAAGTTTTACCATTTCTGATTAGGATTTATGTATGGTGTACAATATGAAATCAAGTGTCCAACCAACTGAGGTTGGCAGTGATGAACTTAACTTTCCATTGAGTCCTTTCAAGATCCGCATCACTCAAAGGCATGATGATGAATAATCAACTTTTTTCTTAGACAAATGTGTGATGCAATCTGCCATTTGCTGTTCTTTATTTGTTCTAGCCTCTAACTCTCAGTAATTGTCTTTCTTTTTCAAAATACTGACATTGATTTTGAGTTTTGACAATTGTCATCCTGGTATTGGTGACTAAAATAGGGGATCCATCCATCAATTAGAGGAGAAGTTTGGGAATTTCTTCTTGGCTGTTATGATCCGAAGAGCACATTTAATGAACGAGAGGAAATAAGGCAAAGTCGAAGGTAGTTAGCTTTCTTTGCTTCATTTCTTGATGACTTACTCTCGCTGCCTCCATAATGTCAAAACTCTAGCTCTGTCTACTTTTTTCATACGATTTATCCTTGGTTCCATTAGAATACATCTGATATACATGGCAAGCTATTGTTTGTTTGTGTGGCTCTTTCAGGTTTAGTAGGCAAGATCGTTTTGTGGTTTTCAACTCTTTGCATCATCGTAATTTGTTAGAAATGTAAAGTTCTGATTTAAGAGGAATATTATTCTTTGTCACACCCTCCTTAATACAAGCTTGCTCTGATAAAACTTCGAAACAGATTGGTATTTTGGTCACTATGGATGATTAGAGATCTTACTACATAAACAAAAATAGAAGAAGAATGACAGATTTTTCGTTGATAGAATGCTGAAATCAGACCAAGTGAATGGAATGCATAGCTTGTATGCCCAGAATTCCAACCAAAATATTTTTCTCTCGGATTTTTTCTTGTCCATATTTCGTCAAGTACCAACCTGAGTCTTTCTTACAAGGGATTAGTTCTCTCTAAAAGGTCATAAAAGTGGTTCAAAACAGCTCGTTGTTCAACCAAGATATCAACTCTTCATTCACTGATCTAGGAGCCTACATGACTAGGCTTCCCAGAAGTCTACAAGCTTTTATAATGATGAGGTACATTATTTTTATTTTGATAATTTGGTGTCCGGCCCAATGAACCAACATACTAGGAGACCAATCCCACCAATCCAAGGTACATTATAATGATGTTTTTTTATTGTGGGATTGGAGATCTAGTCTAAAAAGGATGTTATAGAGTGTTGTCCCTTAATGGAGCACAGTGGGAAGGCATAAAACAAGAGGCGGCAGACATGTTTTGGCTATATTTTCACCAAATGGTATTGTAGTTGCACTTGGCATGACAAAAAGGTTAATTGAACAAAATTGTGACTCTCTTAAGCCAATGGTAGATGACATGATCGAAAAGGTAAACTAGGGGAAGGTAAATCTTGATCCGGATAGAGGACCAAAAGCAAAGACAGGGAAGGGGTTACCGACTTTTAACGGTCAAAGCGAGCTCTTTTATTCTGAATTAAAGAACTCCTAACCTAAGTGGGCCTATCAGCGAATCAATGTCTTTAGATCTGACAGTCTGTCTGCGAAGACTTTTGTGGGTCCAACTAAGGATTGTAAACTTAAGGACGTCCTGTTATATAGTATACTCCTTCGGCTTAGGTGCCACTTGTCCTCAGGTTCTAATCATAGACTTTTAATTTTTTGTTGGTTTTGGACAAGCAGGGACATTTTGGTCAACTTGTCCTTTCTCCCCTCGTTTCCAATGGTGGCAGTTCCAGTTTGTAGTTTGTGTTCTTGACTAACTGTGGGTGTTATTATAGTGTTGTATAGAACTACCTTATTTTGTTATTCTCACTCTGTTCAAATGATCCATCCACCGTGTAGCTGATAAACATAAATCAACCATTATCCTCGTAAAAGGTGGATTCGATTGAACAAATGACTTCAACAAAATAGTTTGCTTTCATCTTATTTGTTATATTGCTGAGGTAAATAATACAAGTAATCTAGTTGCTTGAACGATTTCATTCTTTGTGTTGTCCAATGACCTGTTGCCCTTTTTACACGAAACTCTAGCTTGTAATACTCTAGGAGGTCATCTAGTAATTTTCTGTTTCTTGCAAATCTTCAGGGCCCAATATGCTGTGTTGAAAGAAGAGTGCCGCCAATTGTTTCCCATTGTTGGAAGTGGTAGGTTTATCACTGCACCCGTTATCACTGAAGATGGTCTACCTATTCAAGATCCTATAGTGCTTCTGGAAGCAAATCCAGAAAAGGGAGTGGTCTCAGCTCCTCAAGAAAATGGTATGATGACACTTTAAGCTTGCACCTGGCAATTTGTTGGACGCTGATGCCTTAAATTTTGCCAATACAGGGACTTCCAATAGTTCAGCATTGGCGAAAGAGGAGGACAAGCAAGTAATAGAATGGAAGCTTACACTGCATCAGATAGGTTGGTAGTATGAAATACACATTCGCTTGATTGTTAGTCATTTACTTTTTCTATGATTTCACACCTATTGCTGAGTCCAGCTTCTGTCACCTTGTCTAGTCTTATCTATCTTAAGATCAATTTAAGATGTAAGGAATTTATATTATCCATTTTTCATGCTTCATGAATAGGGTACAGAGTACTGTTGCGTGTTTATTCCCTAAGTTACACAATTAAAAGAATTTCTCGTGGCATGCCTGGAGGCATATACAGTTTGATCGGAGCCTGTTTACTTGTCTCTAAGTCACTGAGTGTAATTGCCTCTTTGCAACACCCTTATTCCTTTTGGTGAAATGATTTGGGTTTCTACATCCCTTTCACCCCGACCTCTTCTTTTTCTTGTGTTTTGTCTTTTTTGGTTATCTCTCTTCCTTTATATTTGCAGTACATTACTCTGTACCAAGGGAATATACGTTCTTTACTATTCTAAACCTTTATGAAATTCCATTTGCAGTTTCTTTATGGTGCTTAATTTCCTTAGAATTCCCATCATATCTTTACCTAACAGCTCTCATTAATCCTTATACTTTCTCTTGGCTTCTAGCATGAATGGTAACTTGTTCAGTTTCAGTACCATAATATTGTATTTGTGTAGACATAGAACAGCTACTCTAACCCTTTTTATTTTCAGAAGGGAGCCCTGCCTTGCCCCTATTTTAAGAGAAGCCTCTTTATCTTGAATGTTGCATATTCAACCTATTATTTGTGCTGTTTAAGTTGCTTCTATGATGAATTATTCTTTTGGTTTTCACTTTTGTACTGTACTTTGTCATTCTAAAGTTTGTTAGGCTCGGGTAACCTAAGTTAGCGGCCAGGAGTATGATGTCAATTTCTTACTTTATTGGTGCTTGAATGAACAAATTGTTCCTCCTAAATGCTTTTAACATTTTCATTTCTATTACCAGAACATTGCAGCAAAAGTTGTACTAGTTTGAAAGCTTTTTGCACTAATATGTAGCAAGTTTCTTGTAATTCAAGAGTTTTGGTTGTTGAACTTTTTGAATCATTGTATCTTGTAACCTTTCATGCTTCGGTAATATTTATGCCAGGTCTCGATGTGGTTCGCACTGATAGGACACTAGTTTTTTATGAGAAGCAAGAAAATTTGTCAAAACTTTGGGATATTCTCGCCGTCTATGCCTGGTTTGACAGCGATGTTGGCTACTGTCAAGGTGGGAACTCAACTTATCTTTCCTCAACACCAATTTTAATAGAATGCAGGAATGGATAAGTTATGCTGGTATTGAGGTGCTGACTCTGAAAAGCACTTCTGATTGTGCTGTGCAGGAATGAGCGATCTCTGCTCTCCTATGATAATGCTTCTTGAAGATGAAGCAGATGCATTTTGGTGCTTTGAACATTTAATGCGTAAATTGGTATACATATTTTTGTCCAAAACCATATCAGATCATGATCTTTTAACTTTTGGACATTGTGTGTGACTCGCTTTACCCGTGTGCTTCAAAATTATTGTATTCTTCCGCAAGATATTTTGGATCACAAGGGTTCTAACAACTTATCTTGATATGATTTGGTTCCTTCACTTAACTCCAAGCTATGGGAGAGTTGTTAATGAATGCTTCTAACTTAGGAAATCATTTAGTTGGAGAAATGAAAACTGCCGTACTGGATCTAGATCATGGATTCCTCAAAGTTGCCTCTTGAAGCCTTTCAAGTTTCCATTGCATCAAATTGTCTGCATCGTGAAATGGAGGAGAACTTCCAGTATACATTCTGCAGGAAAAGTGACAAAGACTTTTTTGAGATTTCCAAAATAAACAAAAGCTGTTGCCCGCTGACACGAATGAAAGCCTAGAATAGAAAGATATGAATCAACCAAACCAAACCAAACCAAACCAAGCCTAAAGTCCCAGTTAGGTGCTGTCCTAAACCAAAGTTTTATTGTAATCCAGTTGATCAAATGTCCTAAACCTTTACTAAATATCATGTACTGCTGGGAGCCTGGAATGGTCTAAAAGGTGTAAATTATTCTTCCATTTTTGGAGCCTAAGAAATTTGTCTGTCCTGCCTGGTACTCATGAGTTTCTTGTGCAGGATCTAAATAGGTGTACCTTTAAACTCTCTGAAGGTGTGTTGTGTTATGTTTCTCTGCATATTATCATATGCATCACGTAGGTTTCCCGAACTGATTGGAAATAAGGCTTGGGTTGGTTTCTTTGACTATACCTGATCTAGTCTGTATAAGAGTTTATTTCTCTCTGCATGTTCTCTCTTTTAGCTACTTTAGTGACTACTTTTCTTTGTTCTTCTTTTAATTATTACCCCATTACAATTTCTTATGATATGTGTTTTATTTGAAATTTTGAAGCGAGGAAATTTCAGATGCACCGAGAGCTCTGTTGGGGTAGAGACGCAACTTGGTAATTTGGCGTCAATCACTCAAGTTATTGATCCAAAGCTTCATCAGCATTTAGGTGCTTCTTTTGAATTCATACCCCTACATTTTGTTATACAGTTCTTTTTTCTTGTGTTTTAGTTTGATAACATATGTTTCATTGTTGTCGCTCTAAGCTTGCAGTTTCCTCTTCTTCACTTTTAGATCTTTCTTTCTTTGAGTCTATGAACAATTACTACCAATGTATAAAGTTGGTGGAACTTATCTTAAATTCGGATTTAGCTAAAAATTACCTGGAAAAGGGGAAAAATATCTTATAAGGGCCTCTTGAGGAAACATAAAAGACATAGTCATAGAAAGTTCTCTTTAAAACCTTTGGTTTCAGTGTTTGTTTCTGTTAGAAGGTCTATTCGCGATATTTCTGTTACTACGTTATACCTTCAAATTATAGCATTAGAAGTTCCTTTTCTTGTTTGAACATCATCTGCTACCTATTCCTGAATTAACAATATTATGAATTTGGAGGACAGAGACTCTAGGTGGAGGCGACTATTTATTTGCTTTCCGAATGCTTATGGTTTTGTTTCGTCGAGAATTCTCTTTTGGTGATTCATTGTATCTTTGGGAGGTATGATTCAATCTCTCTCTTACAGCTTTAAGTCTTGAAGGTTTGAAATGGGATTATTGGAACTGTAGAATTTCTGCGGGCATTTGTTCAATTCTATTATTGTGGTTAATTTTGTCGTAATCCTTTGTCATGTGTTTCTGAACAAGAACTACTCCTGTCATGGTTATGAACTTCCAAACAGATGATGTGGGCCCTGGAGTATGACCCTGATTTATTCTCTTTGTACGAGGACCCTGAATCAGTTAACGAGAAAGCTGAGGGATCTAAAGGAAAGGCCAAGTCAATACGCCAATATGGGAAGTATGAGAGAGAAAATTTGACTTTTGGAGCAAAAAGTGCTGAAGCCCAGCTCCCAATTTCTGTTTTCCTTGTTGCCAGTGTCTTGAAAGATAGAAGCTCAAAGTTGTTGACTGAGGCCCGGGGCCTGGATGATGTTGTTAAGGTCAGTTTTTTTTTACTTCATGAGGTTCTAATCCCAATTCCCAATGAAACTACTTTCCATGGGCATTGTTAGAGCTTGTTCCTTCCTTTTGTTAAGGTCAGTATATGAGCTTAAACAGCCTCTCCGTTCGTTCCCAATTAATTTTGAGTTGGATGTTTTAGCAAGAATAACAATACACTTGGGTAGACGACTCGTTGAACAAAATAGTAAAGAAAGATGCAGGTTTAGTAGATTACACATTTTTATCTGTGGCCTATTGGCTCTCTGAGGCTTCGATGTACTAGTACCTGCTACCAAAGCATCATGAAGGATTCACCGTTTTTGCCTTTTGAAAGTGCTAATGATCTTTTTCTTTTCTCTTTAATTAAAAGAAACTAGTTATTTGTGTTCATTTATGCAGTGACTCGGTTTCTATCTAAAACCCTGAGAAAAGAGAGCTTGTCTTTGTTTCATTGCACATGTGAACCCACGCTGCAACATTTCCTATTTATGCTGCAGCTCTAGAGCTTTTCATCTCACTACTCTCTCTTTCTCTCTCTCTCCAGATATTGAACGACATAACTGGAAATCTGGATGCCAGAAAAGCATGCACTGGAGCGATGAAACTTCACAAGAAGTATCTAAAAAAGGTAGAATTCTGGGCTTGGATTGTTTTGGTCAATATTACAGATTCTGCACTTGCAAGTGAAAAAAAAAAGACACCATGTCAGTGTCTTCAGTGGGATTGTTGGTGGAGCATGAAGCCCCCAAAAAGTTTTGAGACAATAAAACCCATTTACGTGAAACACAAGGAAAATTTGTTCATTTCACTCGTTATCATTAATCAAGCCTCGCTTCTATAACGTACACGTTTCAAGACGTAGCTGCATCCATCTATGGCCCTCGGCTCAGTCTCATACACCCTTGTGCAAAACAGAAAAAACAAGTTCCCATTGAACACATATCTTAGCTTGAAGAGATCAGCCAAGGAGGCACCCTGGTGCCAAACAGAGTAGAATAGATAAGTTCCCTTTGGAACTAACTCAGATGAGACAAGCAAGCACCAAATACGGAAACAACACGATATGAGAAGAAATCTTTGTCCATCCCATAACAAAAAGATATTTAGATTAAGCTATCCCCTTTAAAAAAGAAAGAAAAGAAAGACCTGTTAAAGAAAAGAAAGAACAACAAATGACCTATTTAAGGGTTGATGTCCCTTCATCAGAGTTAACTTTTTTTGATAGTCAAGGTATTCGGGCAGCTTTGGGATTACCCATCCTATTGCCGACTAGTCCTTGGGGGACCAATTCCACCGTCCAATTGCGGGAGGCCCCCTTTAAAGCTAGGGGTTTGCCTTATATGGATTGGCCCCGTAAGGGTTGATAGCACCTGAGAGGTTTCGAACCTAAGGTTTCATCAGAGTTAGCTTGGACAATGGTTCTTTGTGTTTTTGCCTAATCAGTAGGAGTCATTCAACAAATAAGGTAGAAATTAGAGATCTTTGGATTATAGTTATTGATATCATCAAAGTATGAGATATTGCTTAAGGGCTATCAAATGAAATTGCAAGAGACCAGTTTGTGATAGCATTGGGACGTTATTGTGATAGCATTGGGACGTTAGCGTCTTTTGATTGTTTAATTTGGTTTTCGAATAAACGTTATCTTGATCACTGTCAAACACAATTGCTGCAGGCCAAGAAGACTTGACATTGAACTGAAGATATTACCTTCCGAAGCATATAATCATCTTGCAGAGACAAGAATCAGCAGGATTTTTTCGGCGAGTTTGATATAGAAAAATACTGTATTTCGTTGCGAATTGGCTTCAGAAAATCCACAGGTTTTCTTTATACCCTCTTACCAGTAAAAACATGCTGGTGGGAGCATTTTCTTGTATGTAACTAATGAAATCCTCACCCACTTGTATATCTAAAACAGTCTTTGGAAGGCACCGTACAATATTATTGTGCATCATATCCTGGTGTCTTGTGATTATCATGAAATATCAGGAAAGCTTTTGGAGTGTTGGTTTTTGAGTTTGATACCAGATCATTTCTACTCAAGCGTCGTGCCATTAAAGCTTGTTTGAGATCTTCTCGACTGATTAACGAAGTAAATTTAAAAACTTGAAGCCCGTTTGAAATGGCTCATTGCTTGACTTCAGTGGCAACCCAATGTGTTTGGGTTAAATTATTTTTTATTAAAGACCGTCAGTATTATTTAATATTTAGTGATTTTTATACAAAAATTTTGTCAATTCTTTTGCGTTCTCTCATTCGCCTCGACAAGAGAAATCAGAAGAGTATAGAAAAAATAGACCGAAGTTGAAAAAAGTCTAGATAAGACAATGCTAAAAATAAAAGAGGTAGTGAAAAACTATCATTTTTAAACTTTTTTTGTCTTTTTTATTTTATTTTTATAACTGAAGTATTCGGCTGGCTTGGGAACCAAACTGGGGAAAGGCTTAGGAGAGTCTCCCACTTAATGCCAACTATTCCTCAAAGCCCTGAAGGTAACGACCAGACATAAATCTCAGTGGCTCCAAATATTAAGTTGTCTTTGGTGATCTTTCTAAGACTTTTGCTCATATTTTTTACTTTTTAAATTCTTTTTGTCAAGACGTATAATTAATCCAAAAATTTTAATGCGAATATGATAACAATCAAGAAAAAATGGGCCAAAATCAGTGATTTTAATACTAAAAAAAATTAGGCCCCAAGTATCAGTGTCTTGTTAGCAATTATGCTTGCAGAATTATAACAAAAGAATATGATCCCAGTGATTAGGTTTACAAAAAGACTGCTCCTTTGCAATCCAAATCCGAAATGCATTGAGATCGATCTAGTCATGAGCAGGTTGAAGATGATATTAAGCAGCATTCAGAATCAATCTTGAAGTTCATGAATTAAAAAGACCGAAAAAGTAAAGAAATTAGACGACTCTTTCTTGAATTCTATCATAAATAGATCTTCCCCTTCAAACCAATCACTGAGTTTTTCTCCACTTTTCTCATATATCATCCTAACGCCGGCCGATCGGATGGGACAGAAAAAGATGGATTCAATAAATTTGTGAGGATATTTATATTGATAAGAGATAAGACTCTTACGGTTAAGAATGTTTTAATATTTAATCAGTAAGAAACACTTTTAGACTGTTAAAATTGAACAAACCGCACTCTTTCATTCTAAACTAAAGTGTAGAGAAGCCAAATCCTTTACGAAACTTGAACCCGTACAACTATATAGTTGTCAATCCGTAGCCTTCTGGCTTGATTACCTCGGGAAGTTGAGGTCCGAACTTTGTGTGGTGACTGTGGTCTCTTTGGGGAGAGCTTGGATCTCATTTAACTTGAACATCTATATTCTTTTGTTTGCATCCGGGATAAGCTAGTAGCTCTTGGAAGCTAAAGCTTGTATCGTAATCGAATTATGTTCTCACCAAGATTCTCGACTTAGCTCCAAAAGGTAATCCACTTGATCTTTCCCAACCTTTACAAGGAAAAGCCTCATAGTGTGACTACTTACTGAAAAACCAAACATGAAACGAAAAGTCGTATTACGACAACCATAAACATTCCTTTTACACTCTTACTTTGATCAACTTGCCCACATGGTGGTCGTAGATCAGACAAAGAATACCATAATCTTGTCCACCAGCAAATTATAGAGTTTATTTGCAGGATAGCCAAATTCAAACATAAAAACTAACAAGTTGAGGGGTTTGTTCAATAAGAAACCTCAAGACACGTGCTAGCACGAGACATTGAAGCTAAACGGCCGAGCACATGTTTGTTCCAAAGTAATTTTTCTATATAAATAAGCAGCAGTAAACTGTAGAAATTCATACAAATCAACAACAAAGTGTGTGTGAAGCATTTTTATTTTTTTATAATCTCCTCATCTTCTTCTTCTTCTTCTCCCCGGAATCAGATAAACTGTTAGAACAGTCTTCACAGTAAAATTTGTCCCCTCTGTTCTTCAGCTTCTTCTCTGTCTCTGCCCAACTGCAGCAAATTGCCTCTACTGCAAATATCAAAAAAAGAAAAAACAACCATTTGGTAATACTGTTAGTCTTTAAATGAGAAAGTCTGCCCCCAGAGACTTAAGCATAAAGATCCAGATACATCTGTGTTTGATGCACGTGGTGTGGAGTTCACAAAATAATAAGGAAACAACTTGTATAGAATGGTTCTAGACATATTTGCGTTCAGATGTGTCCGTTTACAAGAAACTAGGAAGGTGATTTTTATGTTTTTGGTTGAGAAACAAAAACAGAAACCATGGTTGGTAAAAGGGTGGTGGCTAGGTAGGCGGCAGAAGCGAACCGCCAGATGGGGTGGCTGGAGGTGGGAGAATCACAGAGGGGTGGCCGGAGTTGGGGGAAATCAGCTGGAAGAATGAAAAATTCATCTCAAAATGAGAATTCCCCTAAAAGGTTTATCAGAATTTGTCAAGGAAAAAAAATAGTTTGGGACCCCCTATTCTTTAATCTTTACCAATCCAAATTCCTTCGGTCGAACTCGTACACGATAATTCTGTTGTGAATAACGTTTGGCAGCGTGTTCTATATAACGCTTAGCAGGATGTGTAACGCGTCAAAACGAAATTATTTTAGCATTCGAACGTAATGTAGTGTGTCTGAACGCGCTTCAAAGCGACATTATTTTGACATGCTGCACATTATGCTATGCAGCATGTCGAACCCATTTGAAAGAGTGAATTTAAACCAAAAATTGAATTTTTGTTTTTGATATCTAAACCAATGTTGTAAATCCCATCCCGTACCGGCCAGTACGTCCCGTACCGCCATCATAACGGTACCGGACCACCGGAGTACCGTTCCGGCAAGTGTTCTGGCCTAGTCCGGGCTGTTCCGGCCTGTTCCGGGCAATACCGGCCGGTACCGTACCGTACCGGTCTGTATTTAAAAAAATTAAAAAAATCCATTAATATGTTTTTTTGGATAATTTGACATAATTTGAGACTAAAATCATCATTTTTTAATGTTTTGTGATTTATTTTTAAATTGTAATGCTTTATTTTTATATTTAGTATATTTTTTGTTAAAAGATATTATTTAAAATATATATATTAATTTTAGCGATAAATCCGAAACGGTACACCGGTACACACCGGTACCGGTACGTACCGTACCAGTAACAAAACCGGTACGTCCGCCGGTACGAGATTGACAACTTTGATCTAAACATCTCAAACTGAAGTTAAAATGGAAAATTACCCCTAAAAGATGGACTCAGAACTGAGCGAAAGTCTATTTTTTTAAAATAATCAGCCAAGTCGATCTGTCGTCAGGAGCAGGAAAGTCACAATTCCGACAACAATCGCCGCCGTAAAACCACCACGAGACCGTCGAGCCCCACTCTTCTTAGGAAGCTCCGGCGGAAGCGCACACTCTTCCCCATTGAAAATCACTCTCGTCGGAAACCCATCTCCTTTAGACACATCAATCCCCGGCGTATTCTTCTTCAAAAACGAAATCACCGTCTGCTGTTTACCGGGAACCCGCGGATCCGTAGCCGGGTTCGTCCCATTCATGTCCCCATTCAAATCCTCCGCCCCCTTCAGACCTTGAAAAAACAGAGTATTATTCAGTTGCGGCAATTTCGTCCCATTGAAGGAATAGACATTTTCGTAACCCGCATAAGCTTTCTTGATCTGAATCGCAGAGAACCAAGACTTAAACGGGTCCTTCTCCCAATTGAATATAGTCATTCGGACTGTCCAACCCGATTTGTAATCGGTATTTACGTGCCAATTGATGCTGACCCCACAATTATCCGGACATGGTAGTTTCTTAGGGAGGGGTTTGTGCTTAAGTGCGGCCCAAGCTTTGATTTTTTCCGTCCGATTTGCGAAGGGAACGAGGAGGGATTCGGATGGAAGCGCAAGGGCGTTTGCATTCGGGTCGCATTTCTTGAATTCGTCGGAATCGGAGTCGCAGCCGCAAGCGCAGGTGGGGCAGGGGACGGCGGCGTCGGAGTAGTAAGCGGAGTAGGAGACGCAGCAGCGGGCATGCTTGGGTTTGGGTTTGGTTATGTTGCATGTTACTTGCCAGCTGGCGACGGCGTAGCTTGTGGCGGCGAGACCGCTTGTGTCGGGGAATTCCGTGGGGTCGATGCGGATTGGAGGGCTGCATTTGTATTCCGGGTTGAGAACGCCGTTGATCTTCCACCGTTGCGGCGGGTTGAACGCTGTCCGATTTAAATCCGGCGGCATTTTTTGTACCTGTTGGCGCCATAATTGTCATTAAAATTATAGACATAGGAATGATATTCAGATTTTATCACCAATTATTCGAAAATAAATAAAGAAAATTACAGATTCACCAATTCAAAAAAAAAAAAAAAATACAGGGTCATTCAAGTTTTAGTTCGGTTCGATTCGGTCCAATTTTAAAGATGACAAAATTATTATCGAACCAAATATTTTAAAAAATAAATCAAACCAAACCAAACTACCAAATGGTCTATTCAATTTTTTTAATTTTTATTTACACCCCTAATAGACTAAACATATTTATGTACATGCAAACCTCCCAAGTTAGTAATCTTAATGCTTTTGAATGATTTTTTATCATCCGTGCAGATTCTATCCAAACCAAATTTGGTCTCTACATAAAATTGATCGGAATCGATATGTGAAATTTAACTCCGACGCGATTGAATTCAGTCTTCTATGTCGACAAACTAACCAATTCTGAACCAATTTCATCCGTCATCGTAAAATAATCAAAATACGAAGACCATGCATTATGATCATGAAAAACTAACCAGAATGACATAGACGCAACGACTTAGTAATAAACAGAGTAATCATATGTTCACAACGTTGGATCTTGTCTACTAATATGTCTATTTTGCACAAATGGTAGCATTGTTGAAGAACACGATACGGGAACCATGTCGTGTACCGCACACGTCAGAGTGTGATACAAGTCAAAAGGGTACGTTTTGGCCACCAAAGTAATACCAAAAAATTGTTCTCCAATTGTCTGGGCAATATTTTAATGACGGCAACACAACAAGGTTCCCGAGTTCGTTGAAGAATATAACAATACCTGCATCTGGAAGATCGATCTTGATTGGGTTTCATTCATAAGTGTCGGCAAAAGGCTTCCATTCCGACAACAAGAGGGCAAATTCCCAACCTTGTCATCCTTAGCTCTCTCAGCAGGTAAGTCAGAGATGATAGGCTTCCGTTCGCAGTTCATAACGGGAGTGAAATCGAAGCTCTGATAATATTGTCCTTGAGGTCCGTAAATACATTCCGAGGAGTCTTTTTTGTGAGTGTAGGCTCCTCTCATGTTGTAAATGAACTCGCCTCGCATCCATTCCCAGGTCAGGTTCCAGTGGTCGAGGCGACCGAGAGGGTGGAAGTTGTCGATGGTTACTTGAGCTTGGTAGTACCCTTCGTAGGCTTGGAGAATGTCGTAGGTGAGGGAGAGATCCCCGTATCGCCGTGGCATGAATTTTGTTTTGACCACTTTGCTCTTGAATTTGGGGTCCTTGTGACAACAGACGTGCATTGTGTTGGCTATATAAGGAAAACAATCCGATGCTTAACTCGCAAAAATATACTTTCGAATGCATGCATTTATTGTTTAGAGTAGTGCTAAGAACGCATACATTTTGATATATCTATGTTCAAAGCCATTTAATGCACGTGAAATTTCCTAGCAGATCGAATGGTTGAACTATTTTAGTGTTCTTTCTCATGCCTTAGATAGCGTAGATTTTTTTGCTCCATGAGGAGCTTGTTGAGTATGTCGGTAGATAATATGTTCTGGATAATACCTTATGGTGTCTCGGCCCACCAAAAGCATATCTCTATGGCTAATGTGTTTTTATAGCTAATGCTTTCGTCATTCAATTCCATTTTGAGAAGACAAATTAGTACTTTTTTCCATGATCCGTTGAGGATCAGCGAGTGAAACATCAAAGTGCGAGAAGATGCTAACAAAGAACCTGGGTTCTAAGCTAATATCTATTCCTAAGAGGGGAGTCTACGAGTTTTCTAGTCTTGACCACGATCCCAAAACAAGAAAGAGAGACTTTCCGCGCATGTTGTGCTGCTCTTCCCGCACCTTTCTCTTGGGCTAAGCTCGGAGCATGTCGTCAGGTCTTAAAAAAAAGAAAAGGAAAGCTTAATGAGATAGAATATCTTATCTTATCGAACTGTGTTGACTAGTTGGCTCGATTTGAGATATGCACTATCTGATCTTTAACAAAATGATAATTTAAATGAGTCGAGTATAGATGGACAGATGAAGAAATGAAACTAAATTGTAGTACTAAAAAGGGTAGACATGGATGGGCCTTACATTCTTTTTTTGCAGCAGGGCACTTGTAGCCATCATTGGCAAGACGAATTGTCTTAGGCATCGGAGTCCCGGTCTTCAACCCGAATTGGGTCCCAGTAATATCAACTGAGGCCTGCATCTGAGTAAAATCCCCTGCCGTCGCAATGGCCGTTTTCAGATCGGTATTCGGGTATCCGGTGATCGTCGTCCCGTTCTTCCCGACGTCAATCGGAAAATCGTCGGCGTCCACCACCTGGGCACCACCCACGCTCACCAACATCTCTCTGTGTTGAAACCCTATATACACCTTCCATGACTTCAGCTCCTCCGTTCCCGCATTCAAAATCGTTACCTGCGGATCAAGGAACAAAAAAATTCATTTGCGACAGCCGAAATGTTTCTGCTTCCTTCTTTCTCAAAGGCAATTCGATCACCTAGTGGAACAAACATGCTCCGAAGAATCAGGAATATGATTGTTGTATTTACAACGGCCGAGATGTTTCTGCTATCTTGGAGACGTATAGATAAACTAATAGAATAAACATCTCGGCCGAGAAGTTTCTCCTTTTTTGGAAATGTATCGATCAACTAACACAATAAACATCTCGGCCCACTTGTCGACATTGGAAAATGTTTCCAAAATTTTATTGTTTTCTTGTTGGTCTCTTCAATACGGTCCGGATTGCTAGCTACTACAGATGATACACGAGGAATTTTTACGAAATTTTGATCCATACCTGCGATTTGAAGGCCCAAGCTTGGGCCGACGCGTTCTTCACGAGGGGATACTCCTTCTCGCGAGACGTGAAGGTGTACACGACGAAGATGCCGTTGCATGAGTCTTGCCCGGGAGGTGGTGCCGCTGCGGCCGGGGCATCGTCGTAGTCTTGGCATCTACATATCTGAATGGAAAAAAATAGGACTAGGATAATAACAATGTAGGGTTTTACCCCTCTCCATGGTATTTTCATACCTGGCAAAGATGAGCTCATATGTATGTCTTTTTTTTAAAAAAAAAATTTATCAGAAGAGGAAGATGATGATGATCGCACCAGCCGAGGCCGCGTGAAAACACACGGCAAAGGAGGGGTGATGAGGGAGTTAAATGGGGGGAAGGCTCTAAGGAAAAGAAAGAACCTAGGGTAGGGGACGTGAGAGTTAAATGGAGGAAAGGCTTTGAGGAAAAAAAGAACCCAGGGTAGGGGATGAGAGAGAGATACGGGAGAGAGAAAAACGGAGAGATATATATAGGGAGAGAGAGAGAGGGAGAGAGAGATATAGGGAGAGAGATATAAGGAGAGAGAGAGAGGGATTTTTGATGAAAGTGTGTGTTTTAGTACTCTTTAAGGACAACATAATACCGCTCGTTCTTCCGAAGAACCGGAAGCGAAACGCTATGCCGGGGCGGGGGGACGGGAAAAGAAACGGCTCCGAAGAAAGAAATTGGGGTTCCCAATGCTTCTCCGCGCCCAACGAGATGCGCCAACCTCGGGATGCTTTACTCCTGACCCCACAAGGTTCCGAGACGGAGCTTAACCTGAGTCTCAATTAAGAACGGCGATGATCTACGTTTTCCAGAAACTAATCACGAAAATAGGGTAGTTCTGAAATTATTGTTAAAAATAGAGTAAAACGCCATCCATGGCACGGGCTTGTACAGCTCGGACGTAGTACGCCATCTTAAATGGCGTTTTGACATTGTACGCCATCTTAAATGGCGTTTTCACTGTTGTACGCCTCTATGACCGGCGTACATTGGCTTGTCTGCCACTTACAACGGCGTACAACCCCTGCTATAAATATAACACTCGTCCCCATAAATTGTACATCCTATTTGTCTAAGAAGTTGGCCTATCTCCATATGGGTCGTAAAAAAGTTTCATTGTCTTCATATTGGGTTCAGGATTTTGGGTTTAAAGTGTGCAATTTTCAATTGTTTCGATTATTGTATCGCGATATGTGTCATCCAGAAACAAATACTTCAAAACATCGAAACTCATTATCAATGCTCAGCTATATGTGTACAAATTTTTATGGTACATCATACGATGTACACAATGTTTTGATGTATACCGATCGATGTGGGTGGACTACTAATGGCGCAGAGTACACGACGTATCTTGTGCAGGAACCGTCGAGCACATTGTGCCATCAAATATTTACATGATTATGTAGTCGTGATTCTATCATTATAGAAAAAGCGGGGCATATTTGAATTAGATTTCTATCACAAATATTGTTCAGAGCCATCTTTTGGCACTTGTGGTAGCATATTATATGCTGCAGACGCTGCCCCTCCCAACTCTGCCGCGTTACCCCTCCGAACTCCGTCGTCCGCTGATTTTTTTTTATAAATATGTTATTTTGTAATCAGCTTGGACACACTAGTGGTTCATATGAAGTGCAAAATAGACATGTGTCTATGTATTACAGCACAATGATTATGTTACAATTATTAAATGCATATATGAAATTGTACTTCGTATTGCACATTCTGTTATGTTCTGTCTTAATTTCTTCTATCCCAATTTGTTTTATATGTTGGTTAAAAAGTTTATTTTGTTGAAAATATTAATTTACTTGAATTAATATATTATGTGTAATTTATTTTAATTTATGTAATATAATCTCACAATTTATGTAACCAATTATTTCGTGGAAATAGGATAATTAAATTACAAATTTATGTCGGCGTAGATATAAAAATAAAAATTTTGAACCACCGTTGAGGAATCAAACCTGACATAAATTATTACTTTATTTGGCCTTAAAAGTTTTCGTTTGTGACTTCAATAGAAATAGATAGAAATAGATTATTAATTTAAAACTGAACGAATTATTAAACGGCTTCCCTAGTAGCGTACACGGCCTGACGTACACGTACAAAACTGGGAAAGCTGACTACTGAACGGTACGCCTTCCTTAATGGCGTACTGGCTTGTACGCCTTCCCTAGTGGCGTACAAGCTCGTCGCCGTACGTACGAGAGACGCTGCAGTCTTTGTACGGGTGAAGATTGAGTCCTTGTACGCCTTCTTTAATGGCGTACTTTCCTTGTACGCCTGGCCTAGTGGCGTACAATCTGCTGCCGTACGTAAAAACGCCAGTACTAATGGCTTACAATTCTAGCAAAAACGCCACTACTAATGGCTTACAGAGGCTAGCATATAATGGATTCTACAACCCCCTGAATGGTTAAACCTATAACAGAAAAATACATTATACTTACTCCCTGCATTCTTCACTTATATAGCGTGTCACTATGACTTCAAATTATAGTCGCGTATTGATTCACATCGGTGGAAAGGTATTGAATGAACCGAACGGGCCAAGATATGAGGGTGGATCAACGATAATTCTCCCACTACAAAAGGGAATAAGAGTCGATGAATTAAGAAATAGAATACGATGCGTAGTTGATGTTGAGGGACAACACATGAAAATGACTTTTCGATATCCAGTGTTGAGTTATCCTCACACCCATTACACATATGCAGCTTTGGACCTCGTGGACGATGCAACAGTGGATATTATGTTCAATGTTTCGGAGACTATCTTAGGTTACACTCCCGAGATTTTTGTCGTTGCGAAAAATGATCGTCGACGAAGGCCAATTGTTGATAGAGAAATGACCACAAACACAGCAGACGTTTCCATCAGCCATGCACATGTTGACACTGAGGCAGGTGACATCTTTTGGGAGTCAATGGAAGGAGGTCCGGCTTACAATCAAGACCACCCAACATCGTCTCCAACATCGCCACCAAGCTTGGATGAGTTCCCCATGTGCCCCGATGGTAAGGGTCATACCATCGACTCTGTACAACAAGTACACATTATACGTTTTGTCTATATATTATTTAATATTGCATTGTCATTCATTTAGGTACAGACATTCAAGAAAGTGATATAGAAGCATTTACATCTGAAGAGGACGTGGATGCGAGTATGGAGGCTGATCTAAGTGACGATGAAAATGAAGAACTGTTGTATGTGCCTCCATCCCACATTTTCACGCAAGACACATGAACAAACATTATCGACCCTTCCCCAACACTACTGGACATGGACGTGGTCGGTTGGGATGCCGTATCAGAAATGGGCAAGGGAATTATTTTCCATTCCAAAGGTGCCGTACAACGTGCCGTCAAAATGTATAACATGAGTCGTAATCACACAACTAAAGTATTAGAGTCAAATACTACCATGATTTTTTACGTGTGCAACAACCAAGACCCGTGTTCATGGCGATTGCGTGCCCACTCGAAGCCTAAGGAGGGAGGCATATGGATCATTTCAAAATACCATGGACCTCATACATGTATGACAGGAAGTATGACCTGTGACCACCCCATGCTCGATGCATCTTTCATCTTGAGTTGTATACGACCCGAGGTGCACTCAGACCCTGCAGTTAAAATCAAATCACCGATGGCAACCATCAAGAAAGAGTGCGTGGGTTTTAAGCCATCGTACGCAAAATGTTGGGCAGCCAAACAAAAAGCCATCGCAGAACTCTTTGGAGACTGGGACGAATCATATAACAAGTTGGGACAATTCTTCATAGAGACGACCATAAAAAATCCAGGCACTGTGTGGAGGTTACAAACAGAAGCTGGGCAAACACATGGGGCAGGAGGAGGAATGTCGTTCGATAGGGTGTTTTGGGCATTCGGACCGAGCTTGGAGGCCTTTAGACATTGTCGACTGGTTTTGTGTGTGGATGGTACTTTTATGAGTGGCAAATACAAACACACGCTCATGATTGCTATCACACAAGATGCGGATAACATAATCATTCCTGTTTGCTTTGCCATTGTGAAGAAGGAGGATACTAAGACTTGGGGGTGGTTTTTTCAACAAATCAGAACATATGTTACAGACATGTTGGGTCTCTGCCTCATTTCAGACAGACACCCTAGCCTATTGGCATAATTAAAAACCGACCCCAATTGGAGACCTTTACGAGCTTACCATCGGTACTGCTCCCGCCAGGTAGGGGCAAACTTTACAAAAAAAAATCAACCAGAGAGTTGGAAACCAAGTCAAGGTGTGCGCCAAGTAACTTCAAGTGTCCAAGTTCAACAGGTTGCTAAAAAGAATTCGCGCTCTAGAGAAAGGAGCTGTTGGGAAAGCAATTGACAAGATGGATAGGGAGAAATGGGCATTAGCCTTTGACGGTGGGAGACGATATGGGTCGATGACAACCAACATTGCTGAGTGTTTCAACGGTGTCATGAAAGTTGCCAGACATCTTCCCATAACAGCAGCAGTCACCGTTATGTTCTACAAATGCGTGGCATACTTTTCCAAAAAGGGAGAAATCGCTACGAAGAAGCAGGCTCTTGGACAAGTTTACAGCGACTTTGCAGTCAAAATCCTACGAAAGTGGTGTGATAAGGCAAGGTTCCATACAGTGGTTGAATATAGCCGGGCAGATGCAGTATTCGAGGTTATTTCGGCAGCAAGTAGGATAGTGCCCCACAAAGGCAACCGAAAAAAAATCGTGCGTCTAAGTCAGCAAACATGCACGTGCCAAAAATGGGACCAATGGAAGATCCCCTGCTCCCACGCGATTGCTTGTTGCAACAAAATGTTCATGAACCATCTCCTTTACGTGAATCTCATGTGGACTGTTGCCAGAAATGTTGAGACATACTGTACTCAAATATTCTATCCATTAAGAGATATGGCATACTGGCCACCCTACACCGGAAATATCATATTCTCCCCACCGCATTGTGTGAGAAGGAAGGGAAGGTCAAAAACTTGGCGCTTCAGAAACGAAATGGATTGGCAAGAGTCACGCCTGTCAGAGGTCCAAACTTGCAAGATATGTGGCCAATCAGGACACAACAGACGAACTTGCCCTGCTAGACGATTGGGACCCAGGTCTAGCAAGTGAAAACACCGCAATTGTTCAATTTACAAATATGTATTCATCAGTTGCTCATTTGTCGCTTCATGTTGACTTTAGTGTTAAGCTGTAGTTTGTTTGTTTTTTTTTTTTTGAAATCAAATTAACTACTAAAAAACCTTAGTATAAGAGTTTAGACTAGTTATTCACATGTGTCTACAAAATCTATGTCTACCAAGTTGTATTCCTTTTTGACTTTACATTATTTGTAAGAGTTTGGCGCAAACCAGTGTGTAATAACGATTTCACGGATTTTTCAATTTTTAATTTCTTGCCACACAAATTGCAGAGTCAAAATAGTACTAGTATGATGCAATAAAATACAACCAACGTGTACAAAAACTGGTACATATATGATCCCAAATTATACTTATCACTACTCTCTCGTAGAATCGGGACGAGTCCTGTGCCCACCTGTACCGCACATAGGGGCCCTCCTCTCTCTCTGCGGCCTAGGACGTGGATCTGGGGTAGCCAAACATCCCCCCACCTCTGCGTCAACTTGGGTCACCACCCCTCCCACCCCATCTGGTCCTACAACATCATCGTCTGATCCACTACCATGATCCGCACTATCAACTGTCGAAGTCCTACGCCTCTTCGGTGGCTGATCGTTAAATGGCGTGTGGCATGCGTCGAGGGGGTCCACTACAACCTCATCGGTAGGACCTAAACGGCCCAAAATAGCCCAGTCCAATTCGGAGCCAACGGGGCTTAGATCTTGATCATAAAATGGTACGTTGGACGATGTCGACGGACCACCCGCAGCTGCTGTCGAGGACCAGGGCTCTGTACAAAATCAGGAACAACAAACCCTCCACCGGGCACACCCTCGTCCATGGGGGCCGGATCTGCTGCAGCTACAGGGGGGCCCTCGTCGTCCACATCGTCGTCCGGTCCACTAACCGGAGGAGGGGATGGAGGCTCGTGCTGTAGACTACGGAAGACACTAACGAACTGAATGCCTTCAGCACCAACCGCCCTAACCCAATTGGGAGCTGGCTCAGGCCCAAGCAAACGTTGAAAACTCCGTTCCTACAATACAAAAATACAACAAGTATTATGAATGATGAGCAATCTAAAATGATTGAAAAACGAAAACGATTAATGCAATTATCTTACCATATAACCAGTGCAAGCACCCAACTGGCTAATGTACCATCGTGTCCGCTGCTCATACCATGATCGATAGGGGTAGACCCCATCATCAGGAACACCGACTGGCACGACACGCTGGAGGCGCTGGTCCCAGTCCACTATGTCAGTTGCCCGGGCCGTAATCCAATCCTTCGTGGTAGATCGCATGTCCTGGCCGTGGGGGGAAAAAGCGACCGAGACGGACCGGGCAATCCCTGTCTATAACCAAACTGCCGCAACACCCGATCCGGCTGGTGCATCTCCACAGTCGGAAACTGAATAAGCGGCACACAAGTTGTCCATACAGTTGCGCCCGCCCGACAAAACTCCGATAACCTCTCTATAAGCTCAGTGCTATATGGCTGCCACACAAACTTCACAAACACAACAAAATATTGACAGATTATAAATATATAAAACAACAAACCATGTATAGGAAAAAATCTCAATTGGTTTTAAATATTATTCCATACTACCTCGGTGTCAAGCCCGATATCCAACGTGTACCGGTACGCACTAACCACGTGCATCGCAAAATCTCTTGCTTCGAAGTCGTCGCGCCTCCTGCACCCACAAATCATTAATGTATACATCAAAACTAATACGAAAACGATTATTTACAATTTACGCAAACATGTATTAATAACTTTTTACACATAATCAAGTACTAACCTGCATAGGAGGGGACGGTCAACAGGTAGCGGCACCCTCCCTCTCCGATGTGGAGACAAGTGAGGGAGTCGATCCCATGCCCAAATCTGGAGCAGGATGAACGATCCCCCAACATCCTTCGATCCAATAGTCGCACCGTGACATAATTGATTGTATAGGACCGCTAGGATAGCTGAACCCCAACTGTAAGTACCGGCCTCCTGAAAGTCGCGTAACAGAGGCAGGTAGCAAAGGTGCACGAACGTAGGAGAATGATCAACAAAAATTGTGCCCCCCAAAAGCTGTAGCAAGTACCCCCGTGCCTACTGTGCAACAACATCTGGTCGAGCATCCTCTCCGACCACACCGTCAAAATTGGCCCGAAGCCATTTGATCTTAATCCTGCCCCTTCTAATAGCAGCTGGCGGTGGCCGGATCCCTAAAAGCTCCTCGCACAAGTTTTCCCAGACATAGTCCACTCGTCCCGTCACCGGCCTACCATGAACGCGCAATCCCAAAATTAGCTCAACATCTTGAAGCGTCACAGTAGCCTTTCCCCACCGTAGGTGGAACGTGTGCGTCTCTAGCCTCCACCGCTCCACTAATGTTGTCACCAATCTACAGTCCAATGAATGGAATGGAACGTCGTGCAACCCTTGCAAACCAGACTGCCAAATCAAGTCGAGAACTGCAGGTGAAACAGCAGCTTGGCGACGCAGAACCGCCTCGCAGCGCCTAAACCTAAGCACAAAAGAATCCACCGGGCCATGTCCCTGAAATATTAACAAAAAAGATCACAATTTTAATACTTCACACAATCTTTCAAAAAAATATACAACGCATATATTACACAAGTCTTCCTTACCTCGGCAGCCCATATGTCTTCTGAACGGTGATGGCGCTGTAAAGTAAGCAAATTCGGCTCGATTGGACCAGGATCCATATGCCTATTTCCAAGTACAAAATTGTTGAATTTCATTCAATTAACAACGAAACAATAGCCAATTCTATTTTTTATGAGTAAATTTGTTTTTACAATAAGTCAATTCTAATTTTTTTCAAGCCAACCCCAAATACTATACTAACAATTTTTGTTAATAATATTATTATATAAGGATCGCACATCACTAAAATATACAAAATAAATTTTAAGAACATACATTGTGTGTGCCCCGACCTCTAGTTTCTATCAAACCAAACCCCAGCCCACTTCCTCCTCAACTTTCTTGAACAAGTCCAAATACGGTCAAAACAAATACAAAATACGGAAATATAGATACAAAATGCGGTCCAAATCAATCCAATACGCAATGTACTCAAATCTTAAAATCTGAAAATCCCCAAATTCAAAGCCCTAATCGTACTGCCATATAACAAAAAAGGGGAGATTTGATGCCATATGCCATACGCAATGTATGGGGGGAATCGCGTTCAAATCAATCCAATACGCAATGTACACATACAGATGCCATACGATATACACATACAGATGCCATATGCCATATGCAATGTACACATACAGATGCCATACAGCTTCTGGCTATGACTACTTAGCCTCTTCCTCTGCCTCTTTGCTTGTTCAAAGCACTATACGATATACAACATGTAACATACGAGATACATCTACAACATACGGTCCACATACAGATGCCATACGCCCTCAAATCAATCCAATACACAATGTATACAAATCCTAAAATCTGAAAATCCCCAAATTCAAAGCCCTAATCGTACTGCCGTATAACAAAAAAAGGGGAGATCGGCACTACATACCTTCCGATTTCGTGGACAGAGAGGGAAGACGCAAAGGAGGACGCCGGAAAAAATGGCAGCTCGTCGGAATCTTCACGCCAGCGACGAGACGATGACAGAGAGCAGACGACGACGATTGGGTCGGTTGTACGCCTGTCTCCAATACGTTTTACTCTCTGTAATTTGATCTTCACCTAAGAACGCCAATCCTATTGACGCACAACATTCGGGAAGTGTGAACGTTAACCTTGTACGTCAATAAGAAAGGCGTACAAGCCTCGTTTACCACAACACACCGAGTATATTGGCGTACAATCTATGCGCCAATACTAATGGCGTACAACGTCATCCGAGCTGGAACAGCCGGTGCCATGTCATCTGAGGGCGCTAATATGGATGGCGTTTTTCTCTACTTTTAACAATAGTTTCAGAAGTACCCTATTTTCGTGATTAGTTTCCGGAAAATAACTATTTTGATGAATAATTCGAGAGAGAGACTACCATGAAAATGGCTTATAATAGAAAGAGTGATAACAGTTAAGAACTATTCAAAAGTACTCTCAAGAGTGATAACAGTTAAGACCTATTCAAAAGTACTCTCAAGAGTGATAACAGTTAAGACCTATTCAAAAGTACTCTCAAGAGTGATAACAGCTAAGACCTGTTCAAAAGTATTCTCTTCCTCCAGTTCTACCGCCATATTCGGACTGTCAGAGGAGAGAGAAAAGAGAGAGAGAGAGAGAGAGAGAGAGAGAGAGTGAGTGAGAGAATGGTCTTTTTAGTTAATGAGTGAATAATAAAAATTCTTTGGATACACATGTATTAAGAACTATTCGATAAATTCAGAGAGGTTGTAGTACACTGTCTTGTAGTAGTGCGCATGTAGTGCAGACAAAACGACATAATTTTATCTATTTTGTTATCAAAACTATATCGTTTTATTTTTATCACGCGAATTATTATCAAAATACATGAGCATCAAAACGATGTAGTTTTGAAAACAAAACAGACAAAATTATATCGTTGTTTTGTCTACATTACACGCGCAGTACAACAAAGTGCACTACAACTCTCCCAAATCCCTGTTTAATACACATGGAGTCCATGAATTATTAACGGTCTCACGTGCACCAAACGATTCGGAACATATTTGTGTCAGAATATGTCCGAACCATCTGTGTTCTAAGCACTACTAATGCTTGAAATTTTGATATTCGAACACAGAGATATTATGCGACGCCAATATATCAAAGTCATCTGGTGCACATAATCGCATGAATGTACTATAAAATTCACATCTTTTAGTTAGTGAGTCCCTCACTTATGAATAATGCTCGGAAAATAGATGTTCAAATACATACGTGACATAGACATCAATATATTATAGCCGTCATGAATGTAATATAGAATTCACATACATCAAGATTTCATATACATTTGTATTTGAATGTGTTCCGATGTTTATGGGAGAGTAGTTTTACAAACACACGTCTGAACATTTATTCTAATACATGTGTTTAAAATTGTTTGATGTACATAGACACCGTACGATACATTTAAAATTCACACACATTGAATAATTACAATGCATCCGTGTTCAAATTTATGTGTGATTATCTATGCTCAAAATATACCCAGTGATATAAACCATGAAAAAAATTCAGAGGAATGCAGCATTTCTCTGAATTTTACATTATTACCATCTAGGGTAATGCTGGACCTACATATCACATATGCTGTCAAAACCATGTCTCTAATTTTGACTATTTATGCATTGACTCTTCACTCTCGGCTTTCTGCTTTGATTGATAAGAGACAACCACCACTTAAGCTCGGAATGAACAACAATAACAACAACCGACCTTGATTCATAAACATATCATCTAGTTTATTTTTGCTCGAAAAAAATGTGGAAGTTCAAGTAAACCTTTTCATTCATTAACTGGTAAATTCATCTACGGAAGAGACACAAAATACACGAGAACGAAAACAAAAAGGTGTTTCATATACAGTGGGCGATGTCAATGACATATTCCCTTATACTGGATCCACCCAAAAATACATCTCGATCGGCCCACTTGCAGGAGATGGTAGGCTTTTGCCGACTGTAAAAACGGTGGATGAAGCAGTGGACAGCAGACGAGACATACATAGAAATGACGGGATCATAAAAGCCCTATTTCATGCCTCCGCTGACTGTCCAAACACACGAGAGCGGCTTGTCAAGCCGCGGTTATCTCCTCTACGCTGCTGATTTCCTCGACGAACTGTGCTTTCGGTTCCAAATCTATGAACTGATTGGACTTGCTAGCTAAATGTGAGATGCTAACCCTTCCCTGACGTTTTATATAATCAGCAACGGCATGCATTTCTTCCAGTGAGATGTATATGTACTTTCCTCTATCATCCATCACACCGGACAGTCTCCCTGATATTAAGCATAGCCCAGGAAAATTCAAAATGTGAATGATTTTACCTCATAACCTTGAAATCTAAAAATTTTAAGGCACAAGAAAACGGAATTCGATGTATGTGATTCGGCACTAAGCATAAATAAGCCTGGCAAACTAAGAGGAGGAATTTAAGGAGGATTTTTCCAATAATACATCTCTTTGTTGTGAAACAAGTAGTATGCAGCTAACAGAATGAAACCACCGCGTCCTACACAGAATTTTCTATGGAAAATGATAAGTAAAAATTGCAGATGCTTAACACATTTTTTGGCAGCCATCAACAAACTATCAGGATGAGCAAATTGATGAGAATTGGGGTAGCGTCAGCAGTAGTCTGAAAGATGAGTTATATGGGCTTTGAAGAACTAGAGTAGATAAGTTTAGATAAGTTATCCACGCCTTCGGTCGGGAATCCCAATTTTAGATAGGTGGCATAAGGGGGTAGCGGCCTTTGAGGAAAGCTGCAACATGCAGTGTCGATTAATTATTAAAGATGAATCCAAGGCAAACCATAGGAAACCAAACATACCCATATGTTCCAGCGAGATGATCCGGTTGATACAGTCCTGCATTACGAGGAAGTTGTAATGGATAAGCACGGAGTGATGTCAAAAATATAAAGGCAAAACAAAATCACTCAGACCGTCTCAAGCATTTTTGCATGACCATGTACATGTAGGAGGATAGCAAACAAAATATATTGAAGTTGATATATTTCAAATTTTTCCAAAGCAATGACCCCTTCAACTATTTAACAGAGATCACTTCAAGGAGGCACAGGGCCTTCATAGCAGTAGAACACCTCTGAAATTCATTTGATTGATAATACATAGATTCAACTCCTCCAGTATTCCTGATATACAGATGTAAAAGTGAAGATTAGCTAAAGGAGTGACGGTGGTGGTGTACCTGTGTTCGTAACTTGAATTCTGCAGCAAGATCTTCCAACGGGACACATTTGTGCTTCTGCAATATCATGATACAAACATAAAAATGTGCTAATTTATAAGCCATAATGGTAAAATACAGAAAATAGAAACGACAGAAAGATCATAACCACTTCTAGATTTGAGATATACAATCATCGTTTCAACATGAACGCTATAGTTCATACAACATCCTTAAGAAACCTTCTATTTATCCATTTAGTAATTTCAACAAGTTAAATGATTACTCGATGAAAGACTCACAACGAGACCGAGGTTTGAATTTGCTTTCTGCTCATGATATTAACATTCATCTAATCAAAAACTGATCATCATTCTAAAACAGAGGAGCCAAACAACTACCTTAATGTATTCAACAAAATCAAAAAGCAAGCCCTGGCTTCCATCTTGCACTTCATTTTCTGTTGTACCTTCAGCATCAACAGAAAATTCTCCTTTCCATTTATCAAACTCTAAAGCAGCAGATTCTTCTTCCTTGGCCTTTCGTGCCATAGCTTCTTCTTCCTGCACAAATCATGTCCATTTTGCTTCACAAGAAGGAATCCATCAATGCTTAACTTCTGAAAATTCCTCAAAAGTCCATATGATCAAACCTGCCGACGCTCTAGTGCTTCACGCTCCTCGTCTTTCCTCCTCCGCATTTCAGCATAATAATCTTGTTTTGTATACCTTGAATCACGTGAAGCCTCCTCAGCCTTCACAATTAATCATCAGGAACTTAGCATAATAACTACTGACGCTCCCATATTTTGTACAGAACATGAAAAGTTTTAGAGTGTTGATTAGAGGGAACATCTTAACAGAAGTCACTGATGCCTCGAAAAGTCATGTTATTGACGATATATGATGTGCACATTTTAGAATAGCTTTCGATAAAAAATTTCTAAGAGATCAAAGCACTGGGAACAGCTCTAAAAATTTCCCATCATGATATAGTACGATGGACATGGTAAGACTTATGAGACAACTGAAACTGCAGAAATGACAGGCAAAATTTCTCTCTCTGCACCTGGCGTTGCGCTTCCCGCTCTTGCCGTTTCTTTTCTTTTTTCTTTGATGCTCTAGTATTATAATTATCTCCTTCAGCAGCTTCGTCGTCACTTCCATCAACAATTTCTGTCCGCATTCATAAGAAAATCTCACAGTTCAATATTTAACTAGGCAAGAAAAAGAGTAGCACGTCCATTCCAATTTCTACAGAATACTAGTTCATATGGGTTATAAGGAGTGCGAAAAAGATCATGTCAATTTCCACTTCTAGACTTCCTATTTTACAATAAAATCAATTATAGACCACAAAATTGTTGCAAACCAAATGTCCATATAAAGTGCACAGGGGCAAGCGTAAAGTGAAATTCATCCAAAATTGGTGAGCCTACTAAGACATTTAACCATTAATAGCGAAGTCCACATCAACTGATTCAAATAGTGTTGTCACATCTACATCACTTCAAAGGTTTGTCTAATAAGAGATGTCAAAGGTTCGAATTATGGTCGTCCAATGTACTCCCTGCGGGGCATAGAGGCGATCCTCTCTGCAAGCCCCTTGCATCAGATGTATTTGCCGTGCCCAACCCCCCCCCCCCCAAAACCCAAAAACAAAAAAAGCATCAGCTGAAGAAATCCCAAGGGGGAATAAGAAGGTAGCAAAAACCCGAAAAACACAAACAAAAAGGGATCTACATTTTTAATGGCCTCAGGCACAGGCAACAGCACTCCATCAGAAATCACTTCAGGCATTCAAATTCCTCCACACCACAATACAAGCAGGAAAATCCATGCTAATGATAGCTTAACACACCTGGAAGCTTCCCAACAGATGTTTTAAAAAAAAAAGGGAATCGTCCACGATGCCTCGACAAAATTCTTAAGCACGTATTAAGTATAATCCCACCCAAGCAAGGTAAGGCCATCAAGCGACTGGTGTATAACAATGTTTTGTTCACTGAAATGCTATGGTCATTCATTCCCTTGGATTGCTAATTCCAAACGTTGGTTCTCTGGAAGGTACATCATTTACATCACCAACAGAATCATCAGTCACCAATTTATGTGAATGACTATTTAGCTGGTAATTCCAATGTTCGTTTCTCCAAAAGATACATCATTTATATTATCAATAGACTCATCAGTCACAAATTTAGGTGAAGGGCTATGAGAGCCCAAGGAATAACCATTTCATGATCCTATTTTCAGTGGTTTGAATCTTTCTATGAGTAGAAGGTTTGAAACTTTGAAATGTCCAATTGAGGTCCAGTCCCACAGGCAGGATCCTAACTTTATCTATTAGCTCCCACATCTACATATCGGTGAGTAGGAAAAGACTTAATTTGACAATCCCACTCAAGCTGGCCAGGGGAAGTGTCAAGAGTTTGACATACGACGGGACGTGAATAGTCGACTGGAGAAGCTGCTCCAGTGGTTCCTATCCTTTCTCAGTAAATGAATGAAATTCACTCGTCAGTATCGATATACTACCTAAAATCAGGCCATGGTCGCTTCAGCGAACCAAACACTAAATAAAGGATTATTCCTAACACCTTTTCTTGGAACCGATTACCTGAAGCATACAGTAATCACCCATAAAAGTTACTAACCTTCTTCTATAGGGGCAGAAGAGGTGCTGGCAGCAGAAGCTGGTCTCCTACGCATCCGACGAGTACCAGTTGCCCGTACAACAGTTTCCCTCTGCGGAACCTGCCAATATACTCGAAACTTGTCAGTTGTCATAAATTGACATAAAAACAACCTTCATTATCTCAAAAAGTTCAAGAATTAAAGCACCCAAATTTCAAAAAATTCAGCAAAAAGGAGACCTGAACATCTTCTTCTCCAGTGTGGTCGGGAGATCGAGAAGACTGACGACGCTTCCACAGGTAGAGAGGAATCAAAGCCACAATGAGAAGCATAGATAGAATTGCTACAAAAAGCTCCTCCATGTCTTTTTCTGATGGTGAAAAGGGTGTCGATAAATAAGGGTTAGGGTTCGAAATCAAAATTGACGTGTATAAATTAGGCGTTTTGCGAACAAAGGGTGATCGGAGAACGTAACTTGACGAGAGGAGAGAGAAATAATAATCAAACCCTAGTCTCCGATTTACAGAGCTTTTTTCAGAGGGAAAATAACTTCGACACAACCAGTCGAGATGGAGGAGGGGACGGATTGCTACGGAGAAACGACGTCGTGTGAAGACTTTTTTCTTTCTTCTCCCCTTTTCTAGCCAAATTGTGCACATAAGTTCTCAAAATTGCCAATCCTTCACATACTTTTCAAATTTGCCAATTAGTCCACGAACACAAATTATTCATGTAGGAATAGATACAAATATGCCCAGAATATGCGTGTGATTCTCCACAATTATGTGAGCTTCACATGCATCCGATGATTTCAAACACATCAGTATTTGGATATGCACGAAAAAATTGTGTTCCAAAACTTTTTCTTTGTCAAATGTGTGCTATAACATTTGGAGAAAATAAAAGGCTTTTTAATAGGATGACAATTCAGCCAAATTGTTTTTGTTAGTATTTCATGAATGTTACATTGGATCAATATTATAGTGCATTATAATAATGTAATCGACTACTCAAAAAGCTAGATTAGCTGCTCCTCTAAGAAGGTGTTTGCCAGTTGTTATTGGGACGTGTTTAAACTGGATTGAAGAGAGGAGAAATTTTTATATTCCGATCTATTTATATTACAAACTAAAGGCAATTTTTTCCTGTCTTACTGGGAAAAAAGTTGAGGAGCCATGTTTTATTCTAGTAGCAGTGGGGGCCTTGTGCATTGTTCCAAGCGCTTAACAAATTTTATAACACGAAGTGTACAGCTAAATAGGGAAAGTGAATGTAGATTAAATTACTAATGACAGATGTAGATTGAAGACAGAACATGTTCGGTACCTCGCTCTTTCTCCTTTGCCATGAACTTCAAATGAAGAAAATCCTCTCGATAAAAGAGAAGCACGGACTCACCATTTTACTCGATCCTTATCGTTAATGAGCTTAGATACCGAAAAGTAACTTAAACTGAGTTAAACATAGGTAGAAAAAATTTCGAGTTGGGAGTGTCTACTCAAAAGAATCACTGATAAGAGGATTTTGAAATATTAAGGTCCTTTAGCATAGTTGTTTGGACCTCATCACTACAAACAGTTCTTCGGACATGATCACTATAAACACTTGTTTCGATCTAATCACTACGACCCTTTTGTGAGAACACAGAGATAAACAGTCATCCGAACCATGCCACTACGATCCCCTTGTGGGGAGCATCTCTACTACCGAAATTACTTTTGATTAATTGCTGTTGTTGAGTTCCTTAAAGAGAGTCGTCTAGCATTGAATATCACCTTAGGTTGGCACAGTAATGTCTCTCCGTCGCTTGGCAGTTGGTGACAACGGAAACGAAGTGCAACATGAATCAATTTTTATAAGAAAGAATCTGTAAACACATACTTGTATCGAACAATTTTTAACACATCTGTGTCGGATTGTGTATGAGAGTTGTTTGTGTAGATTTTCTCATTAGGCTAAATTTATCTTGGTCAAGATCACTGTTTAATTCTTAACCGTCGTCACTAACCAAGTATTTAACATCTACAGTATGAATATTTTCCTGGTCTTCCCATTAAACCATCTTCTCGTTGAAGAACACAGCCACATAGAAGACATCAAAGCAGTTGAGAGAGAGAGAGAGAGAGAGAGAGAGCTCCAGATGAAAATCACTCCACGTCTAAAAGTTCCAAGAGAGAGAGAGACGAGAAGGGGACACAAATTCACAAAACTTAGACCTAATCACATCTAACCATTAAACTGACACTCATCCTACTTTATTCAACAGCCATAACAACCACCCATCTCAACACCAGCAGCAGCAGCAGCAACTGTCTTTGTCGCTCGTTTCTTTATTAACAGCATGTTAACAGATCTTAAGCATCGACGATTTCAGCTCCATCTGCAGATGCTAGGATCAGCTCTGGGAGAGTGCTTCCGACATATGTTCCGTCCAGTGCGTTTGGAAGTCCCAGTGCCTTCAAAGCCAGGTGAGCTGCCTTCTGCCCGGATATCATCATCGCCCCAAATGTAGGTCCCTGCATCAAAAAATACAGGATCATCAAACATACGAGCAGATATTGGAAACATTACTAGTTCTAATTCTTTCCCCTGCACCAAACAAAAAGATGCAGTGATCGTCTTGGAACAACAGATTAGAGACCAAAGGGTAGAACTGATCAAACTCAAAACCAAAGTTACCAAACAGACCTTCATCAATACTCAATTTTACACGTAGAACTTACCACCGTCTGGAATCAATCCAACCAATACAAAAAAAATTCAGTTTGCTTCGAGTGATATGTGGTTGGCTAACTTGCTTGAGGTATAGTTTCGAGGAATTGGATATGAAGCAGAACAAAATGTGATGACAATCAATCACCTTTGAACATGTGAACATGTGAATCGCTACCATAACAAACACAAGCGTTTCTGAAGGATAAAAGTGGCCCCTTCTCAGGCTAGTTCAGGCGATCCTTTCACTTAATAGAATTGGTCTCAAATTGTTGGACCCAAAATCGAACCACTCTTCTATCAGAAACAATCGACCAAATACAAGAAGACTGGATTAATTTGATTCTATCACGGGCTACTCTTGTGATTGCTATGCTTAGGAGTGTCTACATACAAAGTATTCATAATCAATCACCTTTAAACATGTGTACCACCTTACTAACATATGTAAGACTTTCCAAAAAATATGAGGGTTCAGAGAGTTTGGATGATCTAAACCCCTAATAGAAACTAATGGAAATAGTCTTGAATTATCTAACCTAGAATCGAAACAATCTTCTACTAGTATCCAACCAACCCAATTCATGAATGTCAGATTTCCATGTTTATATAAACCCAATGGCTTAACAGGGGATCATTCTCGTGATTATTGTTGGAGATCTGAGAATCTCTCACACACAAAACACACAGCCAAAACTTACTTGGTTAGGGCTTCAAACACCTAACCCGGAGGGAAAATGACTATTTGATTAAACCCATTGCAAATAGGAGGAGTTTACACCGGGAAACTCTTTATCGCTCTCTCTCTCTGCCTCACCTCTCTCACCAGCCTACCTCACCTTACATTCTATACATGTATTTTTAGGCTAATACAAAGACAGACAAAAGGAGAAGATAGCGTGAAATCCTCGGAGGATTTTCACCAAAGTCAGCAATGGGTGTTGATACGTCCTATCCACATAGAAAGCTTACCCTCTTCCACACATTACCAGTGGATGCTACAAAAGCCACCACTTTGACAGCAGGAAGGGAAAGGTTAAGTGGCACTATCGACGTCTTGTTTGATAAATGGGATTTTTATCGATAGGCTTCCTCCATTCACACTTGCAGCAGCCATCTATATTCACCACAATGGCTACTGCTGATATCACACATGGGATGGATTTCAACAAATCTTATGCTAGCTTTACACAAGACTCTAACAAGCATATAAGAGTTTCTAAAAAGCTCAAGGAGGGTCCCTTCTCGGTTCAGTTCGGGTTATCCAATCGCCCAAATAGATTGGTCAAGAGCTGTTGGTCCCCATAACCGATCTGATCTTCTCCTATCATTGAACCGACCAAATTAACCTGATTTCCAAGTTAACGTAATTCGCCAATCATACAAACCATCCTATCAGGAACTTCAAATGAATGGACCATTTTGAGTTTTTTTCCTTTTTTCCTTTATAAAGTCCTTGGTAGGCTTTCAACTCAATCTATCCGATGGCAAGAAAAAGTTTTTTCATGGGCTCAACATGCACATATTTCATAACCACCATCCATTACCAATTACAAACGTTAATATTCTACCTTAGCCTCCTCCAATCCCAAGGTCCTAAGGTTAACGAGTAGGCAAACCTCCAATTGGCCCTAAAAGCTTTTGTTGGCGGTAGGATCGAACTTACGAACATGGGTACTCAGTCACATGACTCGTATCAAACATAAACTAATCATACCAGCTAGCCACAGTTTAAAAATCAGAGTAAAAGCAAAGAAAAAGTCCACCTACACATATATACTCTCATGCATGGATGAAAACCCGTCCGATGCACATGGGTCCCTCCAAACATATAGACCCATGTACACGTACGTGTCCGTATCTTAGCATAAGAGTTGTGTGTGTAGACTTCTCAAAAATCGATGCAAGAAGTGTTTTACCATTCTAGGGGAGCCATCAATTTCAGCAACTTCCATCCCAGTAACAATCATCCCAGGCACAATCTCCCTAGTGAGCTTCACAATCGCGTCCTCGGCCGTATTCATGTCAAGAGCCTTCATCCCGGGCACGCTATCAATCATCCCGATACTTCTCAGCCTCTTAACCCCGGTAGCCCCAAACGGCCCATCGTGCCCACAAGAGCTCACCACCACTTTCGCCTCCATCACATTGGGGTCCATGCAGGATTGGGTGTCGTGGTTCATCGAAACCAAAGCCCAGTTGGTCACGACGCCGCCGACTCTTCCACCCTTCACGATCAGGTCCTCCGCCGCCACGGCGTTGAACAGCTTCACGTTTGGACGAGCCAGTAATTTGCTCATGATTGTGGAGGTGAAGAGTGCGGCGTGCTTGATCACGACGTAGTTGTCCTGCTCGTCGTACTCGATGTTGAGTTCGTCGAGGAAGAGGTGGGCTGGTTTTCGGACCACCATGGCTGAGAACAGCTGGCCTCCTAGCCAAGCGCCACCGCCGGGGCTGACGGATTGCTCGATGATCGCCACCTGTTAGCCAAAAAACACCACTCATCTACAAGACAAACTATACATGCATCTGGGATCAAATAAAAATCACTTTTAGCGAATCTTTTCCGTGAATTTTTTGCCACCAAATAGCTTGTTCTCTTACCTGTACGGATGGGTTCTTGCTGAGCTCGTAAGCGCAGGAAAGGCCGGCGGATCCGGCGCCAACGACGACGACGTCCGTGTCGGCATAGGTGATCATGTCCATCATGTATCGGCGGGTCATCTCGCGGGAGACGATCGACTCCTTGATGGGATCGAACTTGAACGACTTCAAGTCGTACGACGGAGTCGCGGCGGACATAGAAATGGAGTGGTTATTTGGGGTGGATTTGATGGGTTGAATGCGGCGAGATGGAGATAGAAGACGAGAGGATTCCAAGAAAGAGGTTTTGGGTTTTGAGGAGAGAGAGGAAGTGAGAGATGCCGCCATGGTTGCCATTGGATGAAGAAATTTCTACGAGAAATGTGAATTATGGTGTACTTTTGGAGAGAGAGATACAGTTCGGAGTGAGAGAGACTGTGTGAAGAGTGCTGTGATATATATGGAGACTGGGGAAGATAAGAACCTATCTGCAGCTGCTGGATTGACACGTGTACGGATAGGTTTTTTTTACAATTTCTTTTTTGCCTAGAGAGATAGGAATTGAAAGGTTTATATTGCCTAGAAAAAACCTAGGTCTAGTTTGGTTTTAATGTGAATTATACTCACACATTCTCTCATGCAAAAATCCAAACGAAGATATATCTGAAATTATTTAATGTATAAGAAATTCTTTAAAATAATGTGAGTTGTACGTGTATCGAACAATTTAACTACATTTGTATTTCAATTTGTGAATAAGAGGTGTGTTGGTAGAACCCTCTTCATTCATAGTACTAATTTTATGTCCAAGATTAACACGCGACAATAGTTAAATAGTATTTTTAGCTATTAAATTATCGTAACATATACAATGTAGGTCATTATTTGTCTTTCAACAATTCAACAAATATGTATTTTTTATTCGAAAAAATTACCGTCTACATGATTTGTTAGGATTGTTAAGTATCACTCCGAAATAGTTGAATAATTACTCTTTTAATTGGAGATTGGTTATACTTATAATCGGAATTTGAAGACCCGGATGTTCCGTGGCTAAAAATATCAAATTTTGTCCTCATTATTATTCATTAATATTTTTTAACTTAAACTTTTTTATTTTGGAAGAAATATTTAGTACATGTCGCTATTCCTTAATTTAGAGGAGAGCCAAAATATTGGCCTATTCTTTGTTTATTTTTTAATTAAAATAATAAATTAAACAACTAAATGAGCCAAATCACTTAATTTACTTATTTAATGATAGTAAATGCTGATAACAAGTTGCAGGGGATTCTTGTGACTTGTGAGGAGTCTGGAGGTGATGCAGGTGGCTTGTCTGCATCTGCTACAAGTGGCTTCCGTGAGCTGCCCATTCTCTCTCTCTCTCTCTCTCTCTCTCTCTCTCTCTCTCTATATATATATATATATATATATATATATATATTATATTCAATATTCATAATAACTTTTATATATATATATATATATATATATAAAGTGAGCTTCTAATAAGGGATCCCTTATTTTGCTACAGTGTGGACTTCCTATTTTCTGACCAAATTTTGATGATCGGAACCGTTCAATGTGTTTAAAACATATTTTTAAGGGTACCCGCAAGAAATCGGCTCAAAATAATATCAAGAAGGGTTTGATCTAAACAGTTTTTGATAAATACTGACAGGAACAGCTTTATAAAAAATTGAATCGATCAAGCCTTTTCAGATATTGTTTTGAGCCGATTTCTTGCGGGTACCCTTAAAACATGTTCTAAACACATTGGACGGTTCGGATCGTCAAAATTTGGTCAAGAAATAGGAGGTCCACACCGTAGCAAAATAAGGAATCCCTTATTAGAAGCTCACTCTATATATATATATATATATATATATATATATATATATATATATATATATATATAATATGCTAAATATTGTAGTAAAATAGTAGTGTTTGAAATATAATTTACAGATAAACAATAATATGCTTTTGGACCATGAATTCACTCACAACTTTTGTATGAAATAAAATAAGTAAATTACTCATTTAATTTGTTAAAGGTAATTGAAAAATTAGAATTCAAAAACATTTTCGAACGTTGGGTGGATCATGCAAAAAACCTCTCTTGACTTTCGTTTTCTCATATGTCTTGTGAGCATAATAACCCCCTCGAACATGAGTCTCGTACAATCACACGTAGAGCTAGTAAGGGCCAGAATGAAATATATTTTGTAGTGTAAAATAATATCTTGAGAAATTAATTTTCGACTGTTGTTGAGTCGTAAATCGCTCTGCTTATGTGACTCTACTATTCAATTTTTGAGAATTGATCGTGACTAATATAATCTTATTACACTCTCGCATAACTAAAATAGAAAAAATACAAAACGTGCGAAACCCATAAAAAGAGACTCGCAAATCCAAATTCGGAGACTATAGTATAAATTGTACTACATTTGAAATGACATCGTTCTGACTGTCGTATATCGCACGGATCCAACCAAACTTCTATTATGTGGAGTCATTAATGATTACACATTACCATTATCTTTCTTGAAAGGCGGTGGTTGTGTTTTTCAAATGAATTTACTTTACAATAAAAAATGTTAAGAGGTGTTTGGATGCTCTATTTTTGTATTTTAAATTGTGACTTTTTAACATACATATATACTATGCTTGTTGAGAAATTATTTTGCATTTAGCATCCAAACGGTTTCACATTTACTATATTTTGATCATAATTTAAAATACGTACTTTTGAATTATAATTCAGAATTAAATAAGAAAAATATCAAATTCTCATATGCCCCCTCAATTTGAACGAGCTCAACGCGTAAAATGATTATTTACAAAATAAATAGATCATAGTGAATATATTGCATTTGTCGAAAATAATATAATTTTAAAAATACACTCTCAATTAATTAAATCTGCCCACTAAATTATAGCAATGGTCCATCTTTTTGTAGTGGAGGGCTAAAGTTTTTTTTGTCTTATTTTGTGACAATGAAAAAGTGAAAAGGAGACTTTATAATACTGCATTAAATAAATTAAAGTATTATTTCATGAAAAAAAAAAAAAGATTTTGTAGAGTCATTTTCTTCTTTTTAGGGGGGACCATCTTCTTTAATTCATAATTGGCATCAACACTTTTGTATTCTATTAATTTCTCGATCCCTTTAATTGAGTGGACGTCATTAATTTTTTTATTTGATCGTCTTAAAAATTATACGTGGGGGTCTCCCAGCATGTGACTCACATCGTTTGAGGTGACCGAGCCTAACATTCATTCTATGGCCCAGATGGTTTTTCAATACTAGAAGAATACTGAAGTCGGTCACCAGTATTACTTCCTATTTGAAAATATATTTTTTTTTATTATAATTTTCTGATTTTCCTCTAATAAAATTTCTTGAGATTTATTAAAAAGCTATCTTGAAATTTTTTTCTAATTAATATTCTTAGAGTTTTACAAATAAGTTTCATATTGTATATAAAACTTATTGTAAATTTAAAGCATTAATATATATAATATATATGTGTGTTTAGAGAATAATATAGACAGTTGTGGATGTACTTCAATATTGATCAAGTATTTATTGGGAAAGTTAGCTATACACACACAGAATCTGATACCAATAACAAAGAAGTGAAAAAGTTGCTAAGGAGACAAGATAGTATAAGAGAGAGAGTTTGGAGAATTTGCCGTGTTTCATTTCTTCCAATCTTACAAGTATTTATAGACAAGAAAAGTACAAAGATGATAACTACAAGGACTAGAGAAGGACATGTGTCTAGACACATGTCTTACTAAAATTAGCTACCGACAATGAATAAAAAATTACAAAAAGGTCTACCGACAAGGAAAAAACAAGAAAATTACAAAGATACACCCCGGACTTCAAAATGTCTTTTTGAGGTCCGCATCTTTTCATCTGACTTCACGTCTTGTGTCATCAATGCTTGAATAATGCTGACGTATTGCTTGCGTCTGCATTTGGTTAGTCCTCCATCCTGTTGATGATATTCTGATATTCAATTTCATCTTCTGAAGGCGACGAATCAGGATTTTGACTAAATTCCTGATTGCGGAATTCTTCAACAGAATCGGCCTCTATGGTCAATTCTAAAGGAAGATCAAGATTTTCTCTTTTTTGTAGTTTGGTTAGCAGAAGCTCTACTTCTTGTATCTGTTCTGAAGTTCTCTCATAGTTTATTGAGAAATTAGTAACAAACAGTCGTCTTCCATCTGTTACCATAAAAGGTTCTGGAGTTGTTCCTTTAATTTGAGCTGCATGTTGGCTTATTTGCAGAAGACTATTAATCCAATATTCTTCTGTATCCAGATTTTGGATTATAGAGACATGATTCTTTTGGCCCAAATCATCGAATTCCCAATCTTCTGTGGCCTTCATGTACCATAACTGATAAGGCTGGAAAAAGTGTTCTCTTTCTCTCCAACCCACTGTGCTTGAAATCCAGAATGTAAAATATTTGCCCCATATGTAATTTTTTGTTACATAAGAGAGCATTGTTCTAATCATAGCAGGAAATGATGACCAATAAGTTGGATCCAATATCTGGAAGATAATCTGATTGGTTAATCCCCAGCTAATTTCTTCATCAGTCCAGTCATCATGGTTTAAAAGAAGAGTTGTTTTAGGAATTTTTTCTTCTCTCATATTGATCCTGCTATTTTCTGAAAGTAAAATTCCTTTGATTTTTTCATGGTGGTTTTCTACCATTCCATGGATTTTCACAAAGAGTTCTGGTGGCAAAATTTTTCTTGATTTTTCATAAAGACAAATCCTCTTGATTTTTTCAAAAATTGGATCTGGAAACTCATTGGCTATGAGATCAGATAGTTGAAGAAAATTATTAATTTTCTCAAAATTAAAATCTATTTTCCAATCCATTCCTTTAATGACTTGGAAACATAGGTTTTGTAAAACATTTTGTTTTCTTTTTAGCTCTGTAATCTGATTGTGTTGCTTTGCTAGCCCTTCTGCTAGATTTGCCATGTTTTGGCGAAATCTTCCTTTGTTTCCTGATATATGGGTTTTCCATACACCATTGAGATAATCATACATAGGACTCGGAATTCCAGGATTGTAAAAATTTTTTATTTCCGATTCTTGTATGGGATTTACTGGATTTTCTAAAGGTCTCTCTAATGGCCTCATTGGGGTAGCCATTGGTGGTGTACTGTAATAAGCTTTTCTAGCTTTGGTCATACTGTCATAGCTTTGATAGCATGCTCCAGGATACCTATTAACTTGCTGGTGACATTCTGCCCATGTTTTATAGATTCCTGGTTGGAAGCCTACAAAAACAACATAAACTTTTTCTTCTTTGGTCTGAGCCTTTTTGGCTATTGTTACCCAGTCTCCGTGTGTTGGCTGTTTGCCTTTGTCCGCCATAGCTCTTAGCTATGTTATCTGCAAATAATAATAGGTCTGCTTAGAAAATCAGCAAGAAAATTATTAGTACCTTTGAGGTGTTCTACTTCAAAAGTATATTCTGCAATTTTATTGTACCAACTTAACCGTCGACCTTGATCTATAGACTTTTTATTAACCAAAAAATCTTTCACAGCTTTATTATCTGTTCTAATAATAAAATCTTCTGGTGCGAGAAAAATTTTAAATCTTTCTAAAGCAAGTTTAACGGCTAATAATTCCTTTTCAAAAATAATATATTTTTGTTGATTTGGTTTAAATGTTCCGGAATTATATCCACAAATTAATTCTTCTTTTTGAAGAGTTTTTGAAATAGGAGCTTTTCTAGCTCTAATTTTGTTTTCATTTGCTGGGAGTGTTTCCTCTTTCCAAAACTTAGCTGGTATTGCTTTTAATACACAACCCCAACTAGTATCGGAAGCAT
This sequence comes from Arctostaphylos glauca, assembly GCA_019985065.2. Taxonomy (NCBI): domain Eukaryota; kingdom Viridiplantae; phylum Streptophyta; class Magnoliopsida; order Ericales; family Ericaceae; genus Arctostaphylos; species Arctostaphylos glauca. The sequence goes on along the minus strand of JAHSPW020000007.1, from coordinate 29,742,646 downwards.
CTGTTTCTAAAATAAGTTTATCACCTTGTTTAGGTAAATAAACATTGGGTAAATGAGTGATACTGTCTTTGATTTTTCTAATCAAATCAATATCTTCTTTGTGCCAAGTAAATTCGACATTTTTTCTCAACTTAACAAGCAAAGGAATTTCTACTTGTGCAAGATTTTTTATAAAACCTCTTCCATAATTGAGAATCCCCAAAAGACTCTGTAGCTGAGTTTTATTTTCTAATATATCGGGAAATTCTCTTACTTTTGAAAGAATGTGTTCTTGTAATTTTAAACCTTTTTGGTCTAAAATAATTCCCAAAAAATCAATTGATTCTTTTTCAAGTTCAATCTTTTTAGGAGAAAGTATAATTCCATGTTTTTGAAACTTTTCACATATAATTTTTAAATGTTTTTTATGCTCCTCCCGGGTTTTGGAAAAAACTAAAATGTCATCAATATAGACAACACAAAAATCTTTAAGTTCTTTAAAGATACTATCCATCCATCTTTGATAGACTTGTGGAGCTATATTTAATCCAAAAGGCATCACATTCCAATGGTAATGTCCTCTAGGAGTACTAAAAGCAGTTAAAGGCTTGGAATTATTTGTAAGCTGTATTTGCCAAAAACCACTTTTACAGTCAAACTTACTAAAAAATTTTGCTCCTTTGGTTAAGGAAATTAAAACGTCTTTACGCGGTATAAAATAACCATCAAAGACTAAATGTTCGTTTAGTCTTTTATAGTTAATCACCATTCTAGCCTTTCCTCTTTTAATCTCAGCATGGTTTCTTACCATGAAGGCTGGACTAGAATGTGGACTTGTTGTTTCCTCAATTAACTTCTTGTCTAGAAGTTCTTTGATCTGCACATCAAACTCATCTATATCCTGTCTGGTATAGATCATTGGTTTTACTCTAATGATTACATTAGAATTTTTGAGTTGCAAGTCACAATATCGAGGACTTCTCGACCATAACTTTAAAGGATCTTCACTAAAATTTTCTTCTAAAATTTTGTATATCCAATGAGACTCATCGATGGTTTTAATAATAGGAGTCATTTCTCCTTTAGGAGTTGGACTAAAATCTCGGTCACACACGTATTTATGCTGTTCTAGCAAAGGAATATGAATTAAAGTGTTTTTCACTGTTAAGGCCAATTCCTTTTCATAAATATGCATAGGTAAATATTGATAAATAAAATTATTTCCTAGTAAGAAATCACCATGCATATATGGAAAACATATAATTTTTGGAATGACAAACTTGTTATTTCCCATCCAAATAGATATATTTTTTGCCTTAAACTGTATTTCAGTGTTGGCCCCATCTATTCCAGTAACTAAAATAGGATGCTTCATAAGTACCCATTTTTCTTTAGGAATAGCATTCCATTTACAGGTACAAATAGTAGCTCCTGTATCAATTAAAATATTTAGGGTATATGGTTTATAACCTAAAAAATTAAAAGTACCCATCACATAGGTATATCTTTTCTTACCTTGGCTAGGGGAGAAAATTATATCTTCATTTTTTGTCTGAAAATGATAGATTTGTGCTGTTTGTACAACTTCTTTTCCTTTTTGTTTATTTCTATGGGACGTTCCGGGCATAATAGGAACTTGCACATTTTTAGTAGCAATAGGTCCTGGATTAGGAAAATCTTTTTGCCAAACATCTTCTTGTTTGTTTTTATTATGAAAATACAAATTTTTTCCTGAAGCTGTTAGTTCAATACTATCAGCAGAGGAATTCCTTCGTTTTTCCACTAAATCTGTTAATAACCAGTGCCTAGGAATTTCTAGGTCTGTCCAATTTATCAACCGTGGTTGAATAATGGAATCAAAAGGTCGTGGCTCAAAAATTTCTACCAAACGCTTATCTATGGGTTTCACAGATGTTTCGGGAAATTTAGTTAATTCATGGATTGTTTTCCAATGTATGGCCAAGTCGTTGGAATTTGATATCATATCAATTCCTCGAGTTTTAATTTTAATTCTAACAGTATCCTCTAAATTAGGATCATTTATGGAAATAAAGTAATTTGGTTTGATGTTAAACCAAATAACTCCATTAACTAAATTAGATTGAATGCCTCCAATGATGGCTTTCATTGGGTCATTAAACCTCTTGTCGAAGAGTACAGACAATATGGGACTATCTATCCCTTGTCTAAATAAGGCATTTATCCTTACTTGAATTAATCCAATATGGATATATCGAACCTCTGGATATTTCTTTTTCCATCTTGATACTTTCTTTTTATCAAAAAGTGAAATATCCACAAGCCCTTCTCCGGATAATTGAGCTGTGGTGTTTCCACTGTATTGCTCAAAAACTCTTGCTGAGAAAAAATTGAATTTTGAAATTTTATAAATTTCATCTTTTTTGACTTCTTGTAGTCTCTCTATATTTTCAATTTCTTGATCGGTAAAGAGAGTTTCTTCACCTATCATATCACCCAATCTTAATGTCTCTAATTCATTAGATGGACTAGGTGTTATCAAAGAGTCATTCTCTGTTTGACTTGACTCATTTAACATGAAGACAAATTCTTCATCTGATGAACTTTCTTCTTCACTATCAATTTCGTATAGAATTTCTTCTACATCAGATAGTTCTTCCCCAAATAAAATTTCAAGATCTTGTTCTTCAAGAGTCTTTACCATTTTCCTAGCACTTTTTCCCTTTTTAGGACAGTCGGGTGCATAATGACCTTCTTCATTACAAATAAAACATCGGCAAGTCTTCTTTTTTGAAGAAAATGTTTTATTATTTTTCTTTCGAACATATTTTTTCTTTTTTGAAAATGGTTTACTTTTTGTCCAAGGCCTCCATTTAAAAGTCTTTTTCTTTTTAGAAAACCTCTTTTTTGGAGGATTAGGTTTACAACCAATTTTCCAACTCTCTTGTAAAATTTTATCACAACATTTTCTTCCATAAGCAGAGTCAGAAATTTGATTTTTTATCTGTTTCTTAGCTTTTGCTTCTAAACATCTGTCTGATATAGTTCTTATAACTAGATTCATTCTGAATCCCAAGTTATCTTCTTTTCCTTGTTTTTGAAGGAAATCAGGATAACTTTTAAAACATATTTCATCCCATGGACTTGGGAGCTTATGAAAAAACTGATCAAGCCAGTAATCTGTAGCTGAGGGTTCTAGACGGTAAAAATACTTTTTAAAAGTATTATAATAGTCTTCAAAATAATATATATTACATAACTCAAGTTTTGATAAAACATAATTTGCATCAGTATGCAATTTTGTTTCACTAACATAGCCACAAAAATTTTCTTTTATATAAATTGCAAAAGTAGCTAATATTTCCTCATGTGAATTAAAACTATTTAATAAGGTTGCTTTTTGCTGTTTACCCTTATCAGATTTTTCCCACTGTTTTAACCATTGCAACACATCTCCTTGAAGCGTTGCTGCTACATAATCAAGGAATTTTTCCTTTGTCCACGTATTCTTATAATTTGTTATTATAATAGACAAAGATTGTGCCCAATCGTCTATTACCTGAATTTGATCTTTAAAAGGAACATTAGTTAAGTCTAAATATGTCCCGCTCTGGGCCACATTATACTTAAGCAAATCATCTCTTCTAGATGGTTGAGGATCTTCCTTTTTGACTTCATTAGTATATAAATATTCAGATGTATCTGTATCTGAGTCATCATCAGGATGTTTTGGGGGTATCCCATCTGGATCCTGATCTTCAGCCTTTCTTTTTCTTAAAAAAGGAGATTCAATAACCATGTTTTCTACACGATTAGATATGTCTTCTTCAGCTTGTGAGGATATGTCATCGTCAGATGCTATTTCATCATCAGACATTGTATTAATGTCATAATGAAAATAATTTAACAATTCTTCGTTTTGAAGATACGTCTCATTTATCTGTTTTAAAAGAGTATTTCTATCTTCAACATTTAAATGAGGATCTTTATATAAGTGCCTCCAGTAGTCAAGTATTTCGACTATATTATTATATTCAGTTATATTATAGTGATGAGTATTTAAGACCTTCACGTCTTCAGTACCATAATATAATCTAGGAACCTGATGATCTCCTGGATTATCCATACCTTTGGTGTCTCCAACCTGAACAGAGTCTAATTTGACTATTAAACTCTCCATTGTAGACTTTGTGTCCGTTGTCAAATCTATATCAAGTATTGTTCCAAAATTGTCTATTTTGGACTCAATAGACATTAGTTTAGCTTCTAGGTAATTTTGATTTGTATTTTGATTTTTTTCTAATTTTAAAAACCAAGACCACATAATATCGTTTATATTATTTAAACTAGCACAAATATTATTGAGTACAGCACCTTTTTTAGGGATATGAACTAAATGTTCATATTCATCTCTAATATTTTCTTCAGTATTACCTACACATGTAACATGATTATTACTTAGTGCCATTTTAGACTGGTGCTGGTACCTAAGACCTCTTAGAAAATGTTTAGTGCCTAAAACTTTCCTGTTGGTTTAAAACTTGAAAAAGAATCAATTGATTTTTTGGGAATTATTTTAGACCAAAAAGGTTTAAAATTACAAGAACACATTCTTTCAAAAGTAAGAGAATTTCCCGATATATTAGAAAATAAAACTCAGCTACAGAGTCTTTTGGGGATTCTCAATTATGGAAGAGGTTTTATAAAAAATCTTGCACAAGTAGAAATTCCTTTGCTTGTTAAGTTGAGAAAAAATGTCGAATTTACTTGGCACAAAGAAGATATTGATTTGATTAGAAAAATCAAAGACAGTATCACTCATTTACCCAATGTTTATTTACCTAAACAAGGTGATAAACTTATTTTAGAAACAGATGCTTCCGATACTAGTTGGGGTTGTGTATTAAAAGCAATACCAGCTAAGTTTTGGAAAGAGGAAACACTCCCAGCAAATGAAAACAAAATTAGAGCTAGAAAAGCTCCTATTTCAAAAACTCTTCAAAAAGAAGAATTAATTTGTGGATATAATTCCGGAACATTTAAACCAAATCAACAAAAATATATTATTTTTGAAAAGGAATTATTAGCCGTTAAACTTGCTTTAGAAAGATTTAAAATTTTTCTCGCACCAGAAGATTTTATTATTAGAACAGATAATAAAGCTGTGAAAGATTTTTTGGTTAATAAAAAGTCTATAGATCAAGGTCGACGGTTAAGTTGGTACAATAAAATTGCAGAATATACTTTTGAAGTAGAACACCTCAAAGGTACTAATAATTTTCTTGCTGATTTTCTAAGCAGACCTATTATTATTTGCAGATAACATAGCTAAGAGCTATGGCGGACAAAGGCAAACAGCCAACACACGGAGACTGGGTAACAATAGCCAAAAAGGCTCAGACCAAAGAAGAAAAAGTTTATGTTGTTTTTGTAGGCTTCCAACCAGGAATCTATAAAACATGGGCAGAATGTCACCAGCAAGTTAATAGGTATCCTGGAGCATGCTATCAAAGCTATGACAGTATGACCAAAGCTAGAAAAGCTTATTACAGTACACCACCAATGGCTACCCCAATGAGGCCATTAGAGAGACCTTTAGAAAATCCAGTAAATCCCATACAAGAATCGGAAATAAAAAATTTTTACAATCCTGGAATTCCGAGTCCTATGTATGATTATCTCAATGGTGTATGGAAAACCCATATATCAGGAAACAAAGGAAGATTTCGCCAAAACATGGCAAATCTAGCAGAAGGGCTAGCAAAGCAACACAATCAGATTACAGAGCTAAAAAGAAAACAAAATGTTTTACAAAACCTATGTTTCCAAGTCATTAAAGGAATGGATTGGAAAATAGATTTTAATTTTGAGAAAATTAATAATTTTCTTCAACTATCTGATCTCATAGCCAATGAGTTTCCAGATCCAATTTTTGAAAAAATCAAGAGGATTTGTCTTTATGAAAAATCAAGAAAAATTTTGCCACCAGAACTCTTTGTGAAAATCCATGGAATGGTAGAAAACCACCATGAAAAAATCAAAGGAATTTTACTTTCAGAAAATAGCAGGATCAATATGAGAGAAGAAAAAATTCCTAAAACAACTCTTCTTTTAAACCATGATGACTGGACTGATGAAGAAATTAGCTGGGGATTAACCAATCAGATTATCTTCCAGATATTGGATCCAACTTATTGGTCATCATTTCCTGCTATGATTAGAACAATGCTCTCTTATGTAACAAAAAATTACATATGGGGCAAATATTTTACATTCTGGATTTCAAGCACAGTGGGTTGGAGAGAAAGAGAACACTTTTTCCAGCCTTATCAGTTATGGTACATGAAGGCCACAGAAGATTGGGAATTCGATGATTTGGGCCAAAAGAATCATGTCTCTATAATCCAAAATCTGGATACAGAAGAATATTGGATTAATAGTCTTCTGCAAATAAGCCAACATGCAGCTCAAATTAAAGGAACAACTCCAGAACCTTTTATGGTAACAGATGGAAGACGACTGTTTGTTACTAATTTCTCAATAAACTATGAGAGAACTTCAGAACAGATACAAGAAGTAGAGCTTCTGCTAACCAAACTACAAAAAAGAGAAAATCTTGATCTTCCTTTAGAATTGACCATAGAGGCCGATTCTGTTGAAGAATTCCGCAATCAGGAATTTAGTCAAAATCCTGATTCGTCGCCTTCAGAAGATGAAATTGAATATCAGAATATCATCAACAGGATGGAGGACTAACCAAATGCAGACGCAAGCAATACGTCAGCATTATTCAAGCATTGATGACACAAGACGTGAAGTCAGATGAAAAGATGCGGACCTCAAAAAGACATTTTGAAGTCCGGGGTGTATCTTTGTAATTTTCTTGTTTTTTCCTTGTCGGTAGACCTTTTTGTAATTTTTTTATTCATTGTCGGTAGCTAATTTTAGTAAGACATGTGTCTAGACACATGTCCTTCTCTAGTCCTTGTAGTTATCATCTTTGTACTTTTCTTGTCTATAAATACTTGTAAGATTGGAAGAAATGAAACACGGCAAATTCTCCAAACTCTCTCTCTTATACTATCTTGTCTCCTTAGCAACTTTTTCACTTCTTTGTTATTGGTATCAGAGCGTTTCCCTTATATTTTAGTAGAATCAAGTAAAGAAGAAAAGGATCCTTGGTGAAAAGCTTCGGCAAGACCAGGTATCATTTATTGTAATTATTTTATAAACTACTTATCTTTTAAATTAGTGTTTTTATTTTAGCTGTTGCAAAACCCATATACTTGGAAAGTGTTAAAGCCCATATTTCCTGTTGGTTTAAAACCATTTCATCTTGGTTGTCTAAACCATCGGAGAGTTTTAGGCACTAAACATTTTCTAAGAGGTCTTAGGTACCAGCACCAGTCTAAAATGGCACTAAGTAATAATCATGTTACATGTGTAGGTAATACTGAAGAAAATATTAGAGATGAATATGAACATTTAGTTCATATCCCTAAAAAAGGTGCTGTACTCAATAATATTTGTGCTAGTTTAAATAATATAAACGATATTATGTGGTCTTGGTTTTTAAAATTAGAAAAAAATCAAAATACAAATCAAAATTACCTAGAAGCTAAACTAATGTCTATTGAGTCCAAAATAGACAATTTTGGAACAATACTTGATATAGATTTGACAACGGACACAAAGTCTACAATGGAGAGTTTAATAGTCAAATTAGACTCTGTTCAGGTTGGAGACACCAAAGGTATGGATAATCCAGGAGATCATCAGGTTCCTAGATTATATTATGGTACTGAAGACGTGAAGGTCTTAAATACTCATCACTATAATATAACTGAATATAATAATATAGTCGAAATACTTGACTACTGGAGGCACTTATATAAAGATCCTCATTTAAATGTTGAAGATAGAAATACTCTTTTAAAACAGATAAATGAGACGTATCTTCAAAACGAAGAATTGTTAAATTATTTTCATTATGACATTAATACAATGTCTGATGATGAAATAGCATCTGACGATGACATATCCTCACAAGCTGAAGAAGACATATCTAATCGTGTAGAAAACATGGTTATTGAATCTCCTTTTTTAAGAAAAAGAAAGGCTGAAGATCAGGATCCAGATGGGATACCCCCAAAACATCCTGATGATGACTCAGATACAGATACATCTGAATATTTATATACTAATGAAGTCAAAAAGGAAGATCCTCAACCATCTAGAAGAGATGATTTGCTTAAGTATAATGTGGCCCAGAGCGGGACATATTTAGACTTAACTAATGTTCCTTTTAAAGATCAAATTCAGGTAATAGACGATTGGGCACAATCTTTGTCTATTATAATAACAAATTATAAGAATACGTGGACAAAGGAAAAATTCCTTGATTATGTAGCAGCAACGCTTCAAGGAGATGTGTTGCAATGGTTAAAACAGTGGGAAAAATCTGATAAGGGTAAACAGCAAAAAGCAACCTTATTAAATAGTTTTAATTCACATGAGGAAATATTAGCTACTTTTGCAATTTATATAAAAGAAAATTTTTGTGGCTATGTTAGTGAAACAAAATTGCATACTGATGCAAATTATGTTTTATCAAAACTTGAGTTATGTAATATATATTATTTTGAAGACTATTATAATACTTTTAAAAAGTATTTTTACCGTCTAGAACCTTCAGCTACAGATTACTGGCTTGATCAGTTTTTTCATAAGCTCCCAAGTCCATGGGATGAAATATGTTTTAAAAGTTATCCTGATTTCCTTCAAAAACAAGGAAAAGAAGATAACTTGGGATTCAGAATGAATCTAGTTATAAGAACTATATCAGACAGATGTTTAGAAGCAAAAGCTAAGAAACAGATAAAAAATCAAATTTCTGACTCTGCTTATGGAAGAAAATGTTGTGATAAAATTTTACAAGAGAGTTGGAAAATTGGTTGTAAACCTAATCCTCCAAAAAAGAGGTTTTCTAAAAAGAAAAAGACTTTTAAATGGAGGCCTTGGACAAAAAGTAAACCATTTTCAAAAAAGAAAAAATATGTTCGAAAGAAAAATAATAAAACATTTTCTTCAAAAAAGAAGACTTGCCGATGTTTTATTTGTAATGAAGAAGGTCATTATGCACCCGACTGTCCTAAAAAGGGAAAAAGTGCTAGGAAAATGGTAAAGACTCTTGAAGAACAAGATCTTGAAATTTTATTTGGGGAAGAACTATCTGATGTAGAAGAAATTCTATACGAAATTGATAGTGAAGAAGAAAGTTCATCAGATGAAGAATTTGTCTTCATGTTAAATGAGTCAAGTCAAACAGAGAATGACTCTTTGATAACACCTAGTCCATCTAATGAATTAGAGACATTAAGATTGGGTGATATGATAGGTGAAGAAACTCTCTTTACCGATCAAGAAATTGAAAATATAGAGAGACTACAAGAAGTCAAAAAAGATGAAATTTATAAAATTTCAAAATTCAATTTTTTCTCAGCAAGAGTTTTTGAGCAATACAGTGGAAACACCACAGCTCAATTATCCGGAGAAGGGCTTGTGGATATTTCACTTTTTGATAAAAAGAAAGTATCAAGATGGAAAAAGAAATATCCAGAGGTTCGATATATCCATATTGGATTAATTCAAGTAAGGATAAATGCCTTATTTAGACAAGGGATAGATAGTCCCATATTGTCTGTACTCTTCGACAAGAGGTTTAATGACCCAATGAAAGCCATCATTGGAGGCATTCAATCTAATTTAGTTAATGGAGTTATTTGGTTTAACATCAAACCAAATTACTTTATTTCCATAAATGATCCTAATTTAGAGGATACTGTTAGAATTAAAATTAAAACTCGAGGAATTGATATGATATCAAATTCCAACGACTTGGCCATACATTGGAAAACAATCCATGAATTAACTAAATTTCCCGAAACATCTGTGAAACCCATAGATAAGCGTTTGGTAGAAATTTTTGAGCCACGACCTTTTGATTCCATTATTCAACCACGGTTGATAAATTGGACAGACCTAGAAATTCCTAGGCACTGGTTATTAACAGATTTAGTGGAAAAACGAAGGAATTCCTCTGCTGATAGTATTGAACTAACAGCTTCAGGAAAAAATTTGTATTTTCATAATAAAAACAAACAAGAAGATGTTTGGCAAAAAGATTTTCCTAATCCAGGACCTATTGCTACTAAAAATGTGCAAGTTCCTATTATGCCCGGAACGTCCCATAGAAATAAACAAAAAGGAAAAGAAGTTGTACAAACAGCACAAATCTATCATTTTCAGACAAAAAATGAAGATATAATTTTCTCCCCTAGCCAAGGTAAGAAAAGATATACCTATGTGATGGGTACTTTTAATTTTTTAGGTTATAAACCATATACCCTAAATATTTTAATTGATACAGGAGCTACTATTTGTACCTGTAAATGGAATGCTATTCCTAAAGAAAAATGGGTACTTATGAAGCATCCTATTTTAGTTACTGGAATAGATGGGGCCAACACTGAAATACAGTTTAAGGCAAAAAATATATCTATTTGGATGGGAAATAACAAGTTTGTCATTCCAAAAATTATATGTTTTCCATATATGCATGGTGATTTCTTACTAGGAAATAATTTTATTTATCAATATTTACCTATGCATATTTATGAAAAGGAATTGGCCTTAACAGTGAAAAACACTTTAATTCATATTCCTTTGCTAGAACAGCATAAATACGTGTGTGACCGAGATTTTAGTCCAACTCCTAAAGGAGAAATGACTCCTATTATTAAAACCATCGATGAGTCTCATTGGATATACAAAATTTTAGAAGAAAATTTTAGTGAAGATCCTTTAAAGTTATGGTCGAGAAGTCCTCGATATTGTGACTTGCAACTCAAAAATTCTAATGTAATCATTAGAGTAAAACCAATGATCTATACCAGACAGGATATAGATGAGTTTGATGTGCAGATCAAAGAACTTCTAGACAAGAAGTTAATTGAGGAAACAACAAGTCCACATTCTAGTCCAGCCTTCATGGTAAGAAACCATGCTGAGATTAAAAGAGGAAAGGCTAGAATGGTGATTAACTATAAAAGACTAAACGAACATTTAGTCTTTGATGGTTATTTTATACCGCGTAAAGACGTTTTAATTTCCTTAACCAAAGGAGCAAAATTTTTTAGTAAGTTTGACTGTAAAAGTGGTTTTTGGCAAATACAGCTTACAAATAATTCCAAGCCTTTAACTGCTTTTAGTACTCCTAGAGGACATTACCATTGGAATGTGATGCCTTTTGGATTAAATATAGCTCCACAAGTCTATCAAAGATGGATGGATAGTATCTTTAAAGAACTTAAAGATTTTTGTGTTGTCTATATTGATGACATTTTAGTTTTTTCCAAAACCCGGGAGGAGCATAAAAAACATTTAAAAATTATATGTGAAAAGTTTCAAAAACATGGAATTATACTTTCTCCTAAAAAGATTGAACTTGAAAAAGAATCAATTGATTCTTTTTCAAGTTCAATCTTTTTAGGAGAAAGTATAATTCCATGTTTTTGAAACTTTTCACATATAATTTTTAAATGTTTTTTATGCTCTGATACCAATAACAAAGAAGTGAAAAAGTTGCTAAGGAGACAAGATAGTATAAGAGAGAGAGTTTGGAGAATTTGCCGTGTTTCATTTCTTCCAATCTTACAAGTATTTATAGACAAGAAAAGTACAAAGATGATAACTACAAGGACTAGAGAAGGACATGTGTCTAGACACATGTCTTACTAAAATTAGCTACCGACAATGAATAAAAAATTACAAAAAGGTCTACCGACAAGGAAAAAACAAGAAAATTACAAAGATACACCCCGGACTTCAAAATGTCTTTTTGAGGTCCGCATCTTTTCATCTGACTTCACGTCTTGTGTCATCAATGCTTGAATAATGCTGACGTATTGCTTGCGTCTGCATTTGGTTAGTCCTCCATCCTGTTGATGATATTCTGATATTCAATTTCATCTTCTGAAGGCGACGAATCAGGATTTTGACTAAATTCCTGATTGCGGAATTCTTCAACAGAATCGGCCTCTATGGTCAATTCTAAAGGAAGATCAAGATTTTCTCTTTTTTGTAGTTTGGTTAGCAGAAGCTCTACTTCTTGTATCTGTTCTGAAGTTCTCTCATAGTTTATTGAGAAATTAGTAACAAACAGTCGTCTTCCATCTGTTACCATAAAAGGTTCTGGAGTTGTTCCTTTAATTTGAGCTGCATGTTGGCTTATTTGCAGAAGACTATTAATCCAATATTCTTCTGTATCCAGATTTTGGATTATAGAGACATGATTCTTTTGGCCCAAATCATCGAATTCCCAATCTTCTGTGGCCTTCATGTACCATAACTGATAAGGCTGGAAAAAGTGTTCTCTTTCTCTCCAACCCACTGTGCTTGAAATCCAGAATGTAAAATATTTGCCCCATATGTAATTTTTTGTTACATAAGAGAGCATTGTTCTAATCATAGCAGGAAATGATGACCAATAAGTTGGATCCAATATCTGGAAGATAATCTGATTGGTTAATCCCCAGCTAATTTCTTCATCAGTCCAGTCATCATGGTTTAAAAGAAGAGTTGTTTTAGGAATTTTTTCTTCTCTCATATTGATCCTGCTATTTTCTGAAAGTAAAATTCCTTTGATTTTTTCATGGTGGTTTTCTACCATTCCATGGATTTTCACAAAGAGTTCTGGTGGCAAAATTTTTCTTGATTTTTCATAAAGACAAATCCTCTTGATTTTTTCAAAAATTGGATCTGGAAACTCATTGGCTATGAGATCAGATAGTTGAAGAAAATTATTAATTTTCTCAAAATTAAAATCTATTTTCCAATCCATTCCTTTAATGACTTGGAAACATAGGTTTTGTAAAACATTTTGTTTTCTTTTTAGCTCTGTAATCTGATTGTGTTGCTTTGCTAGCCCTTCTGCTAGATTTGCCATGTTTTGGCGAAATCTTCCTTTGTTTCCTGATATATGGGTTTTCCATACACCATTGAGATAATCATACATAGGACTCGGAATTCCAGGATTGTAAAAATTTTTTATTTCCGATTCTTGTATGGGATTTACTGGATTTTCTAAAAGTCTCTCTAATGGCCTCATTGGGGTAGCCATTGGTGGTGTACTGTAATAAGCTTTTCTAGCTTTGGTCATACTGTCATAGCTTTGATAGCATGCTCCAGGATACCTATTAACTTGCTGGTGACATTCTGCCCATGTTTTATAGATTCCTGGTTGGAAGCCTACAAAAACAACATAAACTTTTTCTTCTTTGGTCTGAGCCTTTTTGGCTATTGTTACCCAGTCTCCGTGTGTTGGCTGTTTGCCTTTGTCCGCCATAGCTCTTAGCTATGTTATCTGCAAATAATAATAGGTCTGCTTAGAAAATCAGCAAGAAAATTATTAGTACCTTTGAGGTGTTCTACTTCAAAAGTATATTCTGCAATTTTATTGTACCAACTTAACCGTCGACCTTGATCTATAGACTTTTTATTAACCAAAAAATCTTTCACAGCTTTATTATCTGTTCTAATAATAAAATCTTCTGGTGCGAGAAAAATTTTAAATCTTTCTAAAGCAAGTTTAACGGCTAATAATTCCTTTTCAAAAATAATATATTTTTGTTGATTTGGTTTAAATGTTCCGGAATTATATCCACAAATTAATTCTTCTTTTTGAAGAGTTTTTGAAATAGGAGCTTTTCTAGCTCTAATTTTGTTTTCATTTGCTGGGAGTGTTTCCTCTTTCCAAAACTTAGCTGGTATTGCTTTTAATACACAACCCCAACTAGTATCGGAAGCATCTGTTTCTAAAATAAGTTTATCACCTTGTTTAGGTAAATAAACATTGGGTAAATGAGTGATACTGTCTTTGATTTTTCTAATCAAATCAATATCTTCTTTGTGCCAAGTAAATTCGACATTTTTTCTCAACTTAACAAGCAAAGGAATTTCTACTTGTGCAAGATTTTTTATAAAACCTCTTCCATAATTGAGAATCCCCAAAAGACTCTGTAGCTGAGTTTTATTTTCTAATATATCGGGAAATTCTCTTACTTTTGAAAGAATGTGTTCTTGTAATTTTAAACCTTTTTGGTCTAAAATAATTCCCAAAAAATCAATTGATTCTTTTTCAAGTTCAATCTTTTTAGGAGAAAGTATAATTCCATGTTTTTGAAACTTTTCACATATAATTTTTAAATGTTTTTTATGCTCCTCCCGGGTTTTGGAAAAAACTAAAATGTCATCAATATAGACAACACAAAAATCTTTAAGTTCTTTAAAGATACTATCCATCCATCTTTGATAGACTTGTGGAGCTATATTTAATCCAAAAGGCATCACATTCCAATGGTAATGTCCTCTAGGAGTACTAAAAGCAGTTAAAGGCTTGGAATTATTTGTAAGCTGTATTTGCCAAAAACCACTTTTACAGTCAAACTTACTAAAAAATTTTGCTCCTTTGGTTAAGGAAATTAAAACGTCTTTACGCGGTATAAAATAACCATCAAAGACTAAATGTTCGTTTAGTCTTTTATAGTTAATCACCATTCTAGCCTTTCCTCTTTTAATCTCAGCATGGTTTCTTACCATGAAGGCTGGACTAGAATGTGGACTTGTTGTTTCCTCAATTAACTTCTTGTCTAGAAGTTCTTTGATCTGCACATCAAACTCATCTATATCCTGTCTGGTATAGATCATTGGTTTTACTCTAATGATTACATTAGAATTTTTGAGTTGCAAGTCACAATATCGAGGACTTCTCGACCATAACTTTAAAGGATCTTCACTAAAATTTTCTTCTAAAATTTTGTATATCCAATGAGACTCATCGATGGTTTTAATAATAGGAGTCATTTCTCCTTTAGGAGTTGGACTAAAATCTCGGTCACACACGTATTTATGCTGTTCTAGCAAAGGAATATGAATTAAAGTGTTTTTCACTGTTAAGGCCAATTCCTTTTCATAAATATGCATAGGTAAATATTGATAAATAAAATTATTTCCTAGTAAGAAATCACCATGCATATATGGAAAACATATAATTTTTGGAATGACAAACTTGTTATTTCCCATCCAAATAGATATATTTTTTGCCTTAAACTGTATTTCAGTGTTGGCCCCATCTATTCCAGTAACTAAAATAGGATGCTTCATAAGTACCCATTTTTCTTTAGGAATAGCATTCCATTTACAGGTACAAATAGTAGCTCCTGTATCAATTAAAATATTTAGGGTATATGGTTTATAACCTAAAAAATTAAAAGTACCCATCACATAGGTATATCTTTTCTTACCTTGGCTAGGGGAGAAAATTATATCTTCATTTTTTGTCTGAAAATGATAGATTTGTGCTGTTTGTACAACTTCTTTTCCTTTTTGTTTATTTCTATGGGACGTTCCGGGCATAATAGGAACTTGCACATTTTTAGTAGCAATAGGTCCTGGATTAGGAAAATCTTTTTGCCAAACATCTTCTTGTTTGTTTTTATTATGAAAATACAAATTTTTTCCTGAAGCTGTTAGTTCAATACTATCAGCAGAGGAATTCCTTCGTTTTTCCACTAAATCTGTTAATAACCAGTGCCTAGGAATTTCTAGGTCTGTCCAATTTATCAACCGTGGTTGAATAATGGAATCAAAAGGTCGTGGCTCAAAAATTTCTACCAAACGCTTATCTATGGGTTTCACAGATGTTTCGGGAAATTTAGTTAATTCATGGATTGTTTTCCAATGTATGGCCAAGTCGTTGGAATTTGATATCATATCAATTCCTCGAGTTTTAATTTTAATTCTAACAGTATCCTCTAAATTAGGATCATTTATGGAAATAAAGTAATTTGGTTTGATGTTAAACCAAATAACTCCATTAACTAAATTAGATTGAATGCCTCCAATGATGGCTTTCATTGGGTCATTAAACCTCTTGTCGAAGAGTACAGACAATATGGGACTATCTATCCCTTGTCTAAATAAGGCATTTATCCTTACTTGAATTAATCCAATATGGATATATCGAACCTCTGGATATTTCTTTTTCCATCTTGATACTTTCTTTTTATCAAAAAGTGAAATATCCACAAGCCCTTCTCCGGATAATTGAGCTGTGGTGTTTCCACTGTATTGCTCAAAAACTCTTGCTGAGAAAAAATTGAATTTTGAAATTTTATAAATTTCATCTTTTTTGACTTCTTGTAGTCTCTCTATATTTTCAATTTCTTGATCGGTAAAGAGAGTTTCTTCACCTATCATATCACCCAATCTTAATGTCTCTAATTCATTAGATGGACTAGGTGTTATCAAAGAGTCATTCTCTGTTTGACTTGACTCATTTAACATGAAGACAAATTCTTCATCTGATGAACTTTCTTCTTCACTATCAATTTCGTATAGAATTTCTTCTACATCAGATAGTTCTTCCCCAAATAAAATTTCAAGATCTTGTTCTTCAAGAGTCTTTACCATTTTCCTAGCACTTTTTCCCTTTTTAGGACAGTCGGGTGCATAATGACCTTCTTCATTACAAATAAAACATCGGCAAGTCTTCTTTTTTGAAGAAAATGTTTTATTATTTTTCTTTCGAACATATTTTTTCTTTTTTGAAAATGGTTTACTTTTTGTCCAAGGCCTCCATTTAAAAGTCTTTTTCTTTTTAGAAAACCTCTTTTTTGGAGGATTAGGTTTACAACCAATTTTCCAACTCTCTTGTAAAATTTTATCACAACATTTTCTTCCATAAGCAGAGTCAGAAATTTGATTTTTTATCTGTTTCTTAGCTTTTGCTTCTAAACATCTGTCTGATATAGTTCTTATAACTAGATTCATTCTGAATCCCAAGTTATCTTCTTTTCCTTGTTTTTGAAGGAAATCAGGATAACTTTTAAAACATATTTCATCCCATGGACTTGGGAGCTTATGAAAAAACTGATCAAGCCAGTAATCTGTAGCTGAAGGTTCTAGACGGTAAAAATACTTTTTAAAAGTATTATAATAGTCTTCAAAATAATATATATTACATAACTCAAGTTTTGATAAAACATAATTTGCATCAGTATGCAATTTTGTTTCACTAACATAGCCACAAAAATTTTCTTTTATATAAATTGCAAAAGTAGCTAATATTTCCTCATGTGAATTAAAACTATTTAATAAGGTTGCTTTTTGCTGTTTACCCTTATCAGATTTTTCCCACTGTTTTAACCATTGCAACACATCTCCTTGAAGCGTTGCTGCTACATAATCAAGGAATTTTTCCTTTGTCCACGTATTCTTATAATTTGTTATTATAATAGACAAAGATTGTGCCCAATCGTCTATTACCTGAATTTGATCTTTAAAAGGAACATTAGTTAAGTCTAAATATGTCCCGCTCTGGGCCACATTATACTTAAGCAAATCATCTCTTCTAGATGGTTGAGGATCTTCCTTTTTGACTTCATTAGTATATAAATATTCAGATGTATCTGTATCTGAGTCATCATCAGGATGTTTTGGGGGTATCCCATCTGGATCCTGATCTTCAGCCTTTCTTTTTCTTAAAAAAGGAGATTCAATAACCATGTTTTCTACACGATTAGATATGTCTTCTTCAGCTTGTAAGGATATGTCATCGTCAGATGCTATTTCATCATCAGACATTGTATTAATGTCATAATGAAAATAATTTAACAATTCTTCGTTTTGAAGATACGTCTCATTTATCTGTTTTAAAAGAGTATTTCTATCTTCAACATTTAAATGAGGATCTTTATATAAGTGCCTCCAGTAGTCAAGTATTTCGACTATATTATTATATTCAGTTATATTATAGTGATGAGTATTTAAGACCTTCACGTCTTCAGTACCATAATATAATCTAGGAACCTGATGATCTCCTGGATTATCCATACCTTTGGTGTCTCCAACCTGAACAGAGTCTAATTTGACTATTAAACTCTCCATTGTAGACTTTGTGTCCGTTGTCAAATCTATATCAAGTATTGTTCCAAAATTGTCTATTTTGGACTCAATAGACATTAGTTTAGCTTCTAGGTAATTTTGATTTGTATTTTGATTTTTTTCTAATTTTAAAAACCAAGACCACATAATATCGTTTATATTATTTAAACTAGCACAAATATTATTGAGTACAGCACCTTTTTTAGGGATATGAACTAAATGTTCATATTCATCTCTAATATTTTCTTCAGTATTACCTACACATGTAACATGATTATTACTTAGTGCCATTTTAGACTGGTGCTGGTACCTAAGACCTCTTAGAAAATGTTTAGTGCCTAAAACTCTCCGATGGTTTAGACAACCAAGATGAAATGGCACTAAGTAATAATCATGTTACATGTGTAGGTAATACTGAAGAAAATATTAGAGATGAATATGAACATTTAGTTCATATCCCTAAAAAAGGTGCTGTACTCAATAATATTTGTGCTAGTTTAAATAATATAAACGATATTATGTGGTCTTGGTTTTTAAAATTAGAAAAAAATCAAAATACAAATCAAAATTACCTAGAAGCTAAACTAATGTCTATTGAGTCCAAAATAGACAATTTTGGAACAATACTTGATATAGATTTGACAACGGACACAAAGTCTACAATGGAGAGTTTAATAGTCAAATTAGACTCTGTTCAGGTTGGAGACACCAAAGGTATGGATAATCCAGGAGATCATCAGGTTCCTAGATTATATTATGGTACTGAAGACGTGAAGGTCTTAAATACTCATCACTATAATATAACTGAATATAATAATATAGTCGAAATACTTGACTACTGGAGGCACTTATATAAAGATCCTCATTTAAATGTTGAAGATAGAAATACTCTTTTAAAACAGATAAATGAGACGTATCTTCAAAACGAAGAATTGTTAAATTATTTTCATTATGACATTAATACAATGTCTGATGATGAAATAGCATCTGACGATGACATATCCTCACAAGCTGAAGAAGACATATCTAATCGTGTAGAAAACATGGTTATTGAATCTCCTTTTTTAAGAAAAAGAAAGGCTGAAGATCAGGATCCAGATGGGATACCCCCAAAACATCCTGATGATGACTCAGATACAGATACATCTGAATATTTATATACTAATGAAGTCAAAAAGGAAGATCCTCAACCATCTAGAAGAGATGATTTGCTTAAGTATAATGTGGCCCAGAGCGGGACATATTTAGACTTAACTAATGTTCCTTTTAAAGATCAAATTCAGGTAATAGACGATTGGGCACAATCTTTGTCTATTATAATAACAAATTATAAGAATACGTGGACAAAGGAAAAATTCCTTGATTATGTAGCAGCAACGCTTCAAGGAGATGTGTTGCAATGGTTAAAACAGTGGGAAAAATCTGATAAGGGTAAACAGCAAAAAGCAACCTTATTAAATAGTTTTAATTCACATGAGGAAATATTAGCTACTTTTGCAATTTATATAAAAGAAAATTTTTGTGGCTATGTTAGTGAAACAAAATTGCATACTGATGCAAATTATGTTTTATCAAAACTTGAGTTATGTAATATATATTATTTTGAAGACTATTATAATACTTTTAAAAAGTATTTTTACCGTCTAGAACCTTCAGCTACAGATTACTGGCTTGATCAGTTTTTTCATAAGCTCCCAAGTCCATGGGATGAAATATGTTTTAAAAGTTATCCTGATTTCCTTCAAAAACAAGGAAAAGAAGATAACTTGGGATTCAGAATGAATCTAGTTATAAGAACTATATCAGACAGATGTTTAGAAGCAAAAGCTAAGAAACAGATAAAAAATCAAATTTCTGACTCTGCTTATGGAAGAAAATGTTGTGATAAAATTTTACAAGAGAGTTGGAAAATTGGTTGTAAACCTAATCCTCCAAAAAAGAGGTTTTCTAAAAAGAAAAAGACTTTTAAATGGAGGCCTTGGACAAAAAGTAAACCATTTTCAAAAAAGAAAAAATATGTTCGAAAGAAAAATAATAAAACATTTTCTTCAAAAAAGAAGACTTGCCGATGTTTTATTTGTAATGAAGAAGGTCATTATGCACCCGACTGTCCTAAAAAGGGAAAAAGTGCTAGGAAAATGGTAAAGACTCTTGAAGAACAAGATCTTGAAATTTTATTTGGGGAAGAACTATCTGATGTAGAAGAAATTCTATACGAAATTGATAGTGAAGAAGAAAGTTCATCAGATGAAGAATTTGTCTTCATGTTAAATGAGTCAAGTCAAACAGAGAATGACTCTTTGATAACACCTAGTCCATCTAATGAATTAGAGACATTAAGATTGGGTGATATGATAGGTGAAGAAACTCTCTTTACCGATCAAGAAATTGAAAATATAGAGAGACTACAAGAAGTCAAAAAAGATGAAATTTATAAAATTTCAAAATTCAATTTTTTCTCAGCAAGAGTTTTTGAGCAATACAGTGGAAACACCACAGCTCAATTATCCGGAGAAGGGCTTGTGGATATTTCACTTTTTGATAAAAAGAAAGTATCAAGATGGAAAAAGAAATATCCAGAGGTTCGATATATCCATATTGGATTAATTCAAGTAAGGATAAATGCCTTATTTAGACAAGGGATAGATAGTCCCATATTGTCTGTACTCTTCGACAAGAGGTTTAATGACCCAATGAAAGCCATCATTGGAGGCATTCAATCTAATTTAGTTAATGGAGTTATTTGGTTTAACATCAAACCAAATTACTTTATTTCCATAAATGATCCTAATTTAGAGGATACTGTTAGAATTAAAATTAAAACTCGAGGAATTGATATGATATCAAATTCCAACGACTTGGCCATACATTGGAAAACAATCCATGAATTAACTAAATTTCCCGAAACATCTGTGAAACCCATAGATAAGCGTTTGGTAGAAATTTTTGAGCCACGACCTTTTGATTCCATTATTCAACCACGGTTGATAAATTGGACAGACCTAGAAATTCCTAGGCACTGGTTATTAACAGATTTAGTGGAAAAACGAAGGAATTCCTCTGCTGATAGTATTGAACTAACAGCTTCAGGAAAAAATTTGTATTTTCATAATAAAAACAAACAAGAAGATGTTTGGCAAAAAGATTTTCCTAATCCAGGACCTATTGCTACTAAAAATGTGCAAGTTCCTATTATGCCCGGAACGTCCCATAGAAATAAACAAAAAGGAAAAGAAGTTGTACAAACAGCACAAATCTATCATTTTCAGACAAAAAATGAAGATATAATTTTCTCCCCTAGCCAAGGTAAGAAAAGATATACCTATGTGATGGGTACTTTTAATTTTTTAGGTTATAAACCATATACCCTAAATATTTTAATTGATACAGGAGCTACTATTTGTACCTGTAAATGGAATGCTATTCCTAAAGAAAAATGGGTACTTATGAAGCATCCTATTTTAGTTACTGGAATAGATGGGGCCAACACTGAAATACAGTTTAAGGCAAAAAATATATCTATTTGGATGGGAAATAACAAGTTTGTCATTCCAAAAATTATATGTTTTCCATATATGCATGGTGATTTCTTACTAGGAAATAATTTTATTTATCAATATTTACCTATGCATATTTATGAAAAGGAATTGGCCTTAACAGTGAAAAACACTTTAATTCATATTCCTTTGCTAGAACAGCATAAATACGTGTGTGACCGAGATTTTAGTCCAACTCCTAAAGGAGAAATGACTCCTATTATTAAAACCATCGATGAGTCTCATTGGATATACAAAATTTTAGAAGAAAATTTTAGTGAAGATCCTTTAAAGTTATGGTCGAGAAGTCCTCGATATTGTGACTTGCAACTCAAAAATTCTAATGTAATCATTAGAGTAAAACCAATGATCTATACCAGACAGGATATAGATGAGTTTGATGTGCAGATCAAAGAACTTCTAGACAAGAAGTTAATTGAGGAAACAACAAGTCCACATTCTAGTCCAGCCTTCATGGTAAGAAACCATGCTGAGATTAAAAGAGGAAAGGCTAGAATGGTGATTAACTATAAAAGACTAAACGAACATTTAGTCTTTGATGGTTATTTTATACCGCGTAAAGACGTTTTAATTTCCTTAACCAAAGGAGCAAAATTTTTTAGTAAGTTTGACTGTAAAAGTGGTTTTTGGCAAATACAGCTTACAAATAATTCCAAGCCTTTAACTGCTTTTAGTACTCCTAGAGGACATTACCATTGGAATGTGATGCCTTTTGGATTAAATATAGCTCCACAAGTCTATCAAAGATGGATGGATAGTATCTTTAAAGAACTTAAAGATTTTTGTGTTGTCTATATTGATGACATTTTAGTTTTTTCCAAAACCCGGGAGGAGCATAAAAAACATTTAAAAATTATATGTGAAAAGTTTCAAAAACATGGAATTATACTTTCTCCTAAAAAGATTGAACTTGAAAAAGAATCAATTGATTTTTTGGGAATTATTTTAGACCAAAAAGGTTTAAAATTACAAGAACACATTCTTTCAAAAGTAAGAGAATTTCCCGATATATTAGAAAATAAAACTCAGCTACAGAGTCTTTTGGGGATTCTCAATTATGGAAGAGGTTTTATAAAAAATCTTGCACAAGTAGAAATTCCTTTGCTTGTTAAGTTGAGAAAAAATGTCGAATTTACTTGGCACAAAGAAGATATTGATTTGATTAGAAAAATCAAAGACAGTATCACTCATTTACCCAATGTTTATTTACCTAAACAAGGTGATAAACTTATTTTAGAAACAGATGCTTCCGATACTAGTTGGGGTTGTGTATTAAAAGCAATACCAGCTAAGTTTTGGAAAGAGGAAACACTCCCAGCAAATGAAAACAAAATTAGAGCTAGAAAAGCTCCTATTTCAAAAACTCTTCAAAAAGAAGAATTAATTTGTGGATATAATTCCGGAACATTTAAACCAAATCAACAAAAATATGAATTATTAGCCGTTAAACTTGCTTTAGAAAGATTTAAAATTTTTCTCGCACCAGAAGATTTTATTATTAGAACAGATAATAAAGCTGTGAAAGATTTTTTGGTTAATAAAAAGTCTATAGATCAAGGTCGACGGTTAAGTTGGTACAATAAAATTGCAGAATATACTTTTGAAGTAGAACACCTCAAAGGTACTAATAATTTTCTTGCTGATTTTCTAAGCAGACCTATTATTATTTGCAGATAACATAGCTAAGAGCTATGGCGGACAAAGGCAAACAGCCAACACACGGAGACTGGGTAACAATAGCCAAAAAGGCTCAGACCAAAGAAGAAAAAGTTTATGTTGTTTTTGTAGGCTTCCAACCAGGAATCTATAAAACATGGGCAGAATGTCACCAGCAAGTTAATAGGTATCCTGGAGCATGCTATCAAAGCTATGACAGTATGACCAAAGCTAGAAAAGCTTATTACAGTACACCACCAATGGCTACCCCAATGAGGCCATTAGAGAGACCTTTAGAAAATCCAGTAAATCCCATACAAGAATCGGAAATAAAAAATTTTTACAATCCTGGAATTCCGAGTCCTATGTATGATTATCTCAATGGTGTATGGAAAACCCATATATCAGGAAACAAAGGAAGATTTCGCCAAAACATGGCAAATCTAGCAGAAGGGCTAGCAAAGCAACACAATCAGATTACAGAGCTAAAAAGAAAACAAAATGTTTTACAAAACCTATGTTTCCAAGTCATTAAAGGAATGGATTGGAAAATAGATTTTAATTTTGAGAAAATTAATAATTTTCTTCAACTATCTGATCTCATAGCCAATGAGTTTCCAGATCCAATTTTTGAAAAAATCAAGAGGATTTGTCTTTATGAAAAATCAAGAAAAATTTTGCCACCAGAACTCTTTGTGAAAATCCATGGAATGGTAGAAAACCACCATGAAAAAATCAAAGGAATTTTACTTTCAGAAAATAGCAGGATCAATATGAGAGAAGAAAAAATTCCTAAAACAACTCTTCTTTTAAACCATGATGACTGGACTGATGAAGAAATTAGCTGGGGATTAACCAATCAGATTATCTTCCAGATATTGGATCCAACTTATTGGTCATCATTTCCTGCTATGATTAGAACAATGCTCTCTTATGTAACAAAAAATTACATATGGGGCAAATATTTTACATTCTGGATTTCAAGCACAGTGGGTTGGAGAGAAAGAGAACACTTTTTCCAGCCTTATCAGTTATGGTACATGAAGGCCACAGAAGATTGGGAATTCGATGATTTGGGCCAAAAGAATCATGTCTCTATAATCCAAAATCTGGATACAGAAGAATATTGGATTAATAGTCTTCTGCAAATAAGCCAACATGCAGCTCAAATTAAAGGAACAACTCCAGAACCTTTTATGGTAACAGATGGAAGACGACTGTTTGTTACTAATTTCTCAATAAACTATGAGAGAACTTCAGAACAGATACAAGAAGTAGAGCTTCTGCTAACCAAACTACAAAAAAGAGAAAATCTTGATCTTCCTTTAGAATTGACCATAGAGGCCGATTCTGTTGAAGAATTCCGCAATCAGGAATTTAGTCAAAATCCTGATTCGTCGCCTTCAGAAGATGAAATTGAATATCAGAATATCATCAACAGGATGGAGGACTAACCAAATGCAGACGCAAGCAATACGTCAGCATTATTCAAGCATTGATGACACAAGACGTGAAGTCAGATGAAAAGATGCGGACCTCAAAAAGACATTTTGAAGTCCGGGGTGTATCTTTGTAATTTTCTTGTTTTTTCCTTGTCGGTAGACCTTTTTGTAATTTTTTATTCATTGTCGGTAGCTAATTTTAGTAAGACATGTGTCTAGACACATGTCCTTCTCTAGTCCTTGTAGTTATCATCTTTGTACTTTTCTTGTCTATAAATACTTGTAAGATTGGAAGAAATGAAACACGGCAAATTCTCCAAACTCTCTCTCTTATACTATCTTGTCTCCTTAGCAACTTTTTCACTTCTTTGTTATTGGTATCAGAGCTATGGCGGACAAAGGCAAACAGCCAACACACGGAGACTGGGTAACAATAGCCAAAAAGGCTCAGACCAAAGAAGAAAAAGTTTATGTTGTTTTTGTAGGCTTCCAACCAGGAATCTATAAAACATGGGCAGAATGTCACCAGCAAGTTAATAGGTATCCTGGAGCATGCTATCAAAGCTATGACAGTATGACCAAAGCTAGAAAAGCTTATTACAGTACACCACCAATGGCTACCCCAATGAGGCCATTAGAGAGACCTTTAGAAAATCCAGTAAATCCCATACAAGAATCGGAAATAAAAAATTTTTACAATCCTGGAATTCCGAGTCCTATGTATGATTATCTCAATGGTGTATGGAAAACCCATATATCAGGAAACAAAGGAAGATTTCGCCAAAACATGGCAAATCTAGCAGAAGGGCTAGCAAAGCAACACAATCAGATTACAGAGCTAAAAAGAAAACAAAATGTTTTACAAAACCTATGTTTCCAAGTCATTAAAGGAATGGATTGGAAAATAGATTTTAATTTTGAGAAAATTAATAATTTTCTTCAACTATCTGATCTCATAGCCAATGAGTTTCCAGATCCAATTTTTGAAAAAATCAAGAGGATTTGTCTTTATGAAAAATCAAGAAAAATTTTGCCACCAGAACTCTTTGTGAAAATCCATGGAATGGTAGAAAACCACCATGAAAAAATCAAAGGAATTTTACTTTCAGAAAATAGCAGGATCAATATGAGAGAAGAAAAAATTCCTAAAACAACTCTTCTTTTAAACCATGATGACTGGACTGATGAAGAAATTAGCTGGGGATTAACCAATCAGATTATCTTCCAGATATTGGATCCAACTTATTGGTCATCATTTCCTGCTATGATTAGAACAATGCTCTCTTATGTAACAAAAAATTACATATGGGGCAAATATTTTACATTCTGGATTTCAAGCACAGTGGGTTGGAGAGAAAGAGAACACTTTTTCCAGCCTTATCAGTTATGGTACATGAAGGCCACAGAAGATTGGGAATTCGATGATTTGGGCCAAAAGAATCATGTCTCTATAATCCAAAATCTGGATACAGAAGAATATTGGATTAATAGTCTTCTGCAAATAAGCCAACATGCAGCTCAAATTAAAGGAACAACTCCAGAACCTTTTATGGTAACAGATGGAAGACGACTGTTTGTTACTAATTTCTCAATAAACTATGAGAGAACTTCAGAACAGATACAAGAAGTAGAGCTTCTGCTAACCAAACTACAAAAAAGAGAAAATCTTGATCTTCCTTTAGAATTGACCATAGAGGCCGATTCTGTTGAAGAATTCCGCAATCAGGAATTTAGTCAAAATCCTGATTCGTCGCCTTCAGAAGATGAAATTGAATATCAGAATATCATCAACAGGATGGAGGACTAACCAAATGCAGACGCAAGCAATACGTCAGCATTATTCAAGCATTGATGACACAAGACGTGAAGTCAGATGAAAAGATGCGGACCTCAAAAAGACATTTTGAAGTCCGGGGTGTATCTTTGTAATTTTCTTGTTTTTTCCTTGTCGGTAGACCTTTTTGTAATTTTTTATTCATTGTCGGTAGCTAATTTTAGTAAGACATGTGTCTAGACACATGTCCTTCTCTAGTCCTTGTAGTTTTCATCTTTGTACTTTTCTTGTCTATAAATACTTGTAAGATTGGAAGAAATGAAACACGGCAAATTCTCCAAACTCTCTCTCTTATACTATCTTGTCTCCTTAGCAACTTTTTCACTTCTTTGTTATTGGTATCAGAGCGTTTCCCTTATATTTTAGTAGAATCAAGTAAAGAAGAAAAGGATCCTTGGTGAAAAGCTTCGGCAAGACCAGGTATCATTTATTGTAATTATTTTATAAACTACTTATCTTTTAAATTAGTGTTTTTATTTTAGCTGTTGCAAAACCCATATACTTGGAAAGTGTTAAAGCCCATATTTCCTGTTGGTTTAAAACCATTTCATCTTGGTTGTCTAAACCATCGGAGAGTTTTAGGCACTAAACATTTTCTAAGAGGTCTTAGGTACCAGCACCAGTCTAAAATGGCACTAAGTAATAATCATGTTACATGTGTAGGTAATACTGAAGAAAATATTAGAGATGAATATGAACATTTAGTTCATATCCCTAAAAAAGGTGCTGTACTCAATAATATTTGTGCTAGTTTAAATAATATAAACGATATTATGTGGTCTTGGTTTTTAAAATTAGAAAAAAATCAAAATACAAATCAAAATTACCTAGAAGCTAAACTAATGTCTATTGAGTCCAAAATAGACAATTTTGGAACAATACTTGATATAGATTTGACAACGGACACAAAGTCTACAATGGAGAGTTTAATAGTCAAATTAGACTCTGTTCAGGTTGGAGACACCAAAGGTATGGATAATCCAGGAGATCATCAGGTTCCTAGATTATATTATGGTACTGAAGACGTGAAGGTCTTAAATACTCATCACTATAATATAACTGAATATAATAATATAGTCGAAATACTTGACTACTGGAGGCACTTATATAAAGATCCTCATTTAAATGTTGAAGATAGAAATACTCTTTTAAAACAGATAAATGAGACGTATCTTCAAAACGAAGAATTGTTAAATTATTTTCATTATGACATTAATACAATGTCTGATGATGAAATAGCATCTGACGATGACATATCCTCACAAGCTGAAGAAGACATATCTAATCGTGTAGAAAACATGGTTATTGAATCTCCTTTTTTAAGAAAAAGAAAGGCTGAAGATCAGGATCCAGATGGGATACCCCCAAAACATCCTGATGATGACTCAGATACAGATACATCTGAATATTTATATACTAATGAAGTCAAAAAGGAAGATCCTCAACCATCTAGAAGAGATGATTTGCTTAAGTATAATGTGGCCCAGAGCGGGACATATTTAGACTTAACTAATGTTCCTTTTAAAGATCAAATTCAGGTAATAGACGATTGGGCACAATCTTTGTCTATTATAATAACAAATTATAAGAATACGTGGACAAAGGAAAAATTCCTTGATTATGTAGCAGCAACGCTTCAAGGAGATGTGTTGCAATGGTTAAAACAGTGGGAAAAATCTGATAAGGGTAAACAGCAAAAAGCAACCTTATTAAATAGTTTTAATTCACATGAGGAAATATTAGCTACTTTTGCAATTTATATAAAAGAAAATTTTTGTGGCTATGTTAGTGAAACAAAATTGCATACTGATGCAAATTATGTTTTATCAAAACTTGAGTTATGTAATATATATTATTTTGAAGACTATTATAATACTTTTAAAAAGTATTTTTACCGTCTAGAACCTTCAGCTACAGATTACTGGCTTGATCAGTTTTTTCATAAGCTCCCAAGTCCATGGGATGAAATATGTTTTAAAAGTTATCCTGATTTCCTTCAAAAACAAGGAAAAGAAGATAACTTGGGATTCAGAATGAATCTAGTTATAAGAACTATATCAGACAGATGTTTAGAAGCAAAAGCTAAGAAACAGATAAAAAATCAAATTTCTGACTCTGCTTATGGAAGAAAATGTTGTGATAAAATTTTACAAGAGAGTTGGAAAATTGGTTGTAAACCTAATCCTCCAAAAAAGAGGTTTTCTAAAAAGAAAAAGACTTTTAAATGGAGGCCTTGGACAAAAAGTAAACCATTTTCAAAAAAGAAAAAATATGTTCGAAAGAAAAATAATAAAACATTTTCTTCAAAAAAGAAGACTTGCCGATGTTTTATTTGTAATGAAGAAGGTCATTATGCACCCGACTGTCCTAAAAAGGGAAAAAGTGCTAGGAAAATGGTAAAGACTCTTGAAGAACAAGATCTTGAAATTTTATTTGGGGAAGAACTATCTGATGTAGAAGAAATTCTATACGAAATTGATAGTGAAGAAGAAAGTTCATCAGATGAAGAATTTGTCTTCATGTTAAATGAGTCAAGTCAAACAGAGAATGACTCTTTGATAACACCTAGTCCATCTAATGAATTAGAGACATTAAGATTGGGTGATATGATAGGTGAAGAAACTCTCTTTACCGATCAAGAAATTGAAAATATAGAGAGACTACAAGAAGTCAAAAAAGATGAAATTTATAAAATTTCAAAATTCAATTTTTTCTCAGCAAGAGTTTTTGAGCAATACAGTGGAAACACCACAGCTCAATTATCCGGAGAAGGGCTTGTGGATATTTCACTTTTTGATAAAAAGAAAGTATCAAGATGGAAAAAGAAATATCCAGAGGTTCGATATATCCATATTGGATTAATTCAAGTAAGGATAAATGCCTTATTTAGACAAGGGATAGATAGTCCCATATTGTCTGTACTCTTCGACAAGAGGTTTAATGACCCAATGAAAGCCATCATTGGAGGCATTCAATCTAATTTAGTTAATGGAGTTATTTGGTTTAACATCAAACCAAATTACTTTATTTCCATAAATGATCCTAATTTAGAGGATACTGTTAGAATTAAAATTAAAACTCGAGGAATTGATATGATATCAAATTCCAACGACTTGGCCATACATTGGAAAACAATCCATGAATTAACTAAATTTCCCGAAACATCTGTGAAACCCATAGATAAGCGTTTGGTAGAAATTTTTGAGCCACGACCTTTTGATTCCATTATTCAACCACGGTTGATAAATTGGACAGACCTAGAAATTCCTAGGCACTGGTTATTAACAGATTTAGTGGAAAAACGAAGGAATTCCTCTGCTGATAGTATTGAACTAACAGCTTCAGGAAAAAATTTGTATTTTCATAATAAAAACAAACAAGAAGATGTTTGGCAAAAAGATTTTCCTAATCCAGGACCTATTGCTACTAAAAATGTGCAAGTTCCTATTATGCCCGGAACGTCCCATAGAAATAAACAAAAAGGAAAAGAAGTTGTACAAACAGCACAAATCTATCATTTTCAGACAAAAAATGAAGATATAATTTTCTCCCCTAGCCAAGGTAAGAAAAGATATACCTATGTGATGGGTACTTTTAATTTTTTAGGTTATAAACCATATACCCTAAATATTTTAATTGATACAGGAGCTACTATTTGTACCTGTAAATGGAATGCTATTCCTAAAGAAAAATGGGTACTTATGAAGCATCCTATTTTAGTTACTGGAATAGATGGGGCCAACACTGAAATACAGTTTAAGGCAAAAAATATATCTATTTGGATGGGAAATAACAAGTTTGTCATTCCAAAAATTATATGTTTTCCATATATGCATGGTGATTTCTTACTAGGAAATAATTTTATTTATCAATATTTACCTATGCATATTTATGAAAAGGAATTGGCCTTAACAGTGAAAAACACTTTAATTCATATTCCTTTGCTAGAACAGCATAAATACGTGTGTGACCGAGATTTTAGTCCAACTCCTAAAGGAGAAATGACTCCTATTATTAAAACCATCGATGAGTCTCATTGGATATACAAAATTTTAGAAGAAAATTTTAGTGAAGATCCTTTAAAGTTATGGTCGAGAAGTCCTCGATATTGTGACTTGCAACTCAAAAATTCTAATGTAATCATTAGAGTAAAACCAATGATCTATACCAGACAGGATATAGATGAGTTTGATGTGCAGATCAAAGAACTTCTAGACAAGAAGTTAATTGAGGAAACAACAAGTCCACATTCTAGTCCAGCCTTCATGGTAAGAAACCATGCTGAGATTAAAAGAGGAAAGGCTAGAATGGTGATTAACTATAAAAGACTAAACGAACATTTAGTCTTTGATGGTTATTTTATACCGCGTAAAGACGTTTTAATTTCCTTAACCAAAGGAGCAAAATTTTTTAGTAAGTTTGACTGTAAAAGTGGTTTTTGGCAAATACAGCTTACAAATAATTCCAAGCCTTTAACTGCTTTTAGTACTCCTAGAGGACATTACCATTGGAATGTGATGCCTTTTGGATTAAATATAGCTCCACAAGTCTATCAAAGATGGATGGATAGTATCTTTAAAGAACTTAAAGATTTTTGTGTTGTCTATATTGATGACATTTTAGTTTTTTCCAAAACCCGGGAGGAGCATAAAAAACATTTAAAAATTATATGTGAAAAGTTTCAAAAACATGGAATTATACTTTCTCCTAAAAAGATTGAACTTGAAAAAGAATCAATTGATTTTTTGGGAATTATTTTAGACCAAAAAGGTTTAAAATTACAAGAACACATTCTTTCAAAAGTAAGAGAATTTCCCGATATATTAGAAAATAAAACTCAGCTACAGAGTCTTTTGGGGATTCTCAATTATGGAAGAGGTTTTATAAAAAATCTTGCACAAGTAGAAATTCCTTTGCTTGTTAAGTTGAGAAAAAATGTCGAATTTACTTGGCACAAAGAAGATATTGATTTGATTAGAAAAATCAAAGACAGTATCACTCATTTACCCAATGTTTATTTACCTAAACAAGGTGATAAACTTATTTTAGAAACAGATGCTTCCGATACTAGTTGGGGTTGTGTATTAAAAGCAATACCAGCTAAGTTTTGGAAAGAGGAAACACTCCCAGCAAATGAAAACAAAATTAGAGCTAGAAAAGCTCCTATTTCAAAAACTCTTCAAAAAGAAGAATTAATTTGTGGATATAATTCCGGAACATTTAAACCAAATCAACAAAAATATATTATTTTTGAAAAGGAATTATTAGCCGTTAAACTTGCTTTAGAAAGATTTAAAATTTTTCTCGCACCAGAAGATTTTATTATTAGAACAGATAATAAAGCTGTGAAAGATTTTTTGGTTAATAAAAAATCTGGTTTTAAAGACTTCTTTGTTATCTTGTATCTTTGTAATTTTCTTGTTTTTTCCTTGTCGGTAGACCTTTTTGTAATTTTTTATTCATTGTCGGTAGCTAATTTTAGTAAGACATGTGTCTAGACACATGTCCTTCTCTAGTCCTTGTAGTTATCATCTTTGTACTTTTCTTGTCTATAAATACTTGTAAGATTGGAAGAAATGAAAGACGGCAAATTCTCCAAACTCTCTCTCTTATACTATCTTGTCTCCTTAGCAACTTTTTCACTTCTTTGTTATTGGTATCAGAGCGTTTCCCTTATATTTTAGTAGAATCAAGTAAAGAAGAAAAGGATCCTTGGTGAAAAGCTTCGGCAAGACCAGGTATCATTTATTGTAATTATTTTATAAACTACTTATCTTTTAAATTAGTGTTTTTATTTTAGCTGTTGCAAAACCCATATACTTGGAAAGTGTTAAAGCCCATATTTCCTGTTGGTTTAAAACCATTTCATCTTGGTTGTCTAAACCATCGGAGAGTTTTAGGCACTAAACATTTTCTAAGAGGTCTTAGGTACCAGCACCAGTCTAAAATGGCACTAAGTAATAATCATGTTACATGTGTAGGTAATACTGAAGAAAATATTAGAGATGAATATGAACATTTAGTTCATATCCCTAAAAAAGGTGCTGTACTCAATAATATTTGTGCTAGTTTAAATAATATAAACGATATTATGTGGTCTTGGTTTTTAAAATTAGAAAAAAATCAAAATACAAATCAAAATTACCTAGAAGCTAAACTAATGTCTATTGAGTCCAAAATAGACAATTTTGGAACAATACTTGATATAGATTTGACAACGGACACAAAGTCTACAATGGAGAGTTTAATAGTCAAATTAGACTCTGTTCAGGTTGGAGACACCAAAGGTATGGATAATCCAGGAGATCATCAGGTTCCTAGATTATATTATGGTACTGAAGACGTGAAGGTCTTAAATACTCATCACTATAATATAACTGAATATAATAATATAGTCGAAATACTTGACTACTGGAGGCACTTATATAAAGATCCTCATTTAAATGTTGAAGATAGAAATACTCTTTTAAAACAGATAAATGAGACGTATCTTCAAAACGAAGAATTGTTAAATTATTTTCATTATGACATTAATACAATGTCTGATGATGAAATAGCATCTGACGATGACATATCCTTACAAGCTGAAGAAGACATATCTAATCGTGTAGAAAACATGGTTATTGAATCTCCTTTTTTAAGAAAAAGAAAGGCTGAAGATCAGGATCCAGATGGGATACCCCCAAAACATCCTGATGATGACTCAGATACAGATACATCTGAATATTTATATACTAATGAAGTCAAAAAGGAAGATCCTCAACCATCTAGAAGAGATGATTTGCTTAAGTATAATGTGGCCCAGAGCGGGACATATTTAGACTTAACTAATGTTCCTTTTAAAGATCAAATTCAGGTAATAGACGATTGGGCACAATCTTTGTCTATTATAATAACAAATTATAAGAATACGTGGACAAAGGAAAAATTCCTTGATTATGTAGCAGCAACGCTTCAAGGAGATGTGTTGCAATGGTTAAAACAGTGGGAAAAATCTGATAAGGGTAAACAGCAAAAAGCAACCTTATTAAATAGTTTTAATTCACATGAGGAAATATTAGCTACTTTTGCAATTTATATAAAAGAAAATTTTTGTGGCTATGTTAGTGAAACAAAATTGCATACTGATGCAAATTATGTTTTATCAAAACTTGAGTTATGTAATATATATTATTTTGAAGACTATTATAATACTTTTAAAAAGTATTTTTACCGTCTAGAACCTTCAGCTACAGATTACTGGCTTGATCAGTTTTTTCATAAGCTCCCAAGTCCATGGGATGAAATATGTTTTAAAAGTTATCCTGATTTCCTTCAAAAACAAGGAAAAGAAGATAACTTGGGATTCAGAATGAATCTAGTTATAAGAACTATATCAGACAGATGTTTAGAAGCAAAAGCTAAGAAACAGATAAAAAATCAAATTTCTGACTCTGCTTATGGAAGAAAATGTTGTGATAAAATTTTACAAGAGAGTTGGAAAATTGGTTGTAAACCTAATCCTCCAAAAAAGAGGTTTTCTAAAAAGAAAAAGACTTTTAAATGGAGGCCTTGGACAAAAAGTAAACCATTTTCAAAAAAGAAAAAATATGTTCGAAAGAAAAATAATAAAACATTTTCTTCAAAAAAGAAGACTTGCCGATGTTTTATTTGTAATGAAGAAGGTCATTATGCACCCGACTGTCCTAAAAAGGGAAAAAGTGCTAGGAAAATGGTAAAGACTCTTGAAGAACAAGATCTTGAAATTTTATTTGGGGAAGAACTATCTGATGTAGAAGAAATTCTATACGAAATTGATAGTGAAGAAGAAAGTTCATCAGATGAAGAATTTGTCTTCATGTTAAATGAGTCAAGTCAAACAGAGAATGACTCTTTGATAACACCTAGTCCATCTAATGAATTAGAGACATTAAGATTGGGTGATATGATAGGTGAAGAAACTCTCTTTACCGATCAAGAAATTGAAAATATAGAGAGACTACAAGAAGTCAAAAAAGATGAAATTTATAAAATTTCAAAATTCAATTTTTTCTCAGCAAGAGTTTTTGAGCAATACAGTGGAAACACCACAGCTCAATTATCCGGAGAAGGGCTTGTGGATATTTCACTTTTTGATAAAAAGAAAGTATCAAGATGGAAAAAGAAATATCCAGAGGTTCGATATATCCATATTGGATTAATTCAAGTAAGGATAAATGCCTTATTTAGACAAGGGATAGATAGTCCCATATTGTCTGTACTCTTCGACAAGAGGTTTAATGACCCAATGAAAGCCATCATTGGAGGCATTCAATCTAATTTAGTTAATGGAGTTATTTGGTTTAACATCAAACCAAATTACTTTATTTCCATAAATGATCCTAATTTAGAGGATACTGTTAGAATTAAAATTAAAACTCGAGGAATTGATATGATATCAAATTCCAACGACTTGGCCATACATTGGAAAACAATCCATGAATTAACTAAATTTCCCGAAACATCTGTGAAACCCATAGATAAGCGTTTGGTAGAAATTTTTGAGCCACGACCTTTTGATTCCATTATTCAACCACGGTTGATAAATTGGACAGACCTAGAAATTCCTAGGCACTGGTTATTAACAGATTTAGTGGAAAAACGAAGGAATTCCTCTGCTGATAGTATTGAACTAACAGCTTCAGGAAAAAATTTGTATTTTCATAATAAAAACAAACAAGAAGATGTTTGGCAAAAAGATTTTCCTAATCCAGGACCTATTGCTACTAAAAATGTGCAAGTTCCTATTATGCCCGGAACGTCCCATAGAAATAAACAAAAAGGAAAAGAAGTTGTACAAACAGCACAAATCTATCATTTTCAGACAAAAAATGAAGATATAATTTTCTCCCCTAGCCAAGGTAAGAAAAGATATACCTATGTGATGGGTACTTTTAATTTTTTAGGTTATAAACCATATACCCTAAATATTTTAATTGATACAGGAGCTACTATTTGTACCTGTAAATGGAATGCTATTCCTAAAGAAAAATGGGTACTTATGAAGCATCCTATTTTAGTTACTGGAATAGATGGGGCCAACACTGAAATACAGTTTAAGGCAAAAAATATATCTATTTGGATGGGAAATAACAAGTTTGTCATTCCAAAAATTATATGTTTTCCATATATGCATGGTGATTTCTTACTAGGAAATAATTTTATTTATCAATATTTACCTATGCATATTTATGAAAAGGAATTGGCCTTAACAGTGAAAAACACTTTAATTCATATTCCTTTGCTAGAACAGCATAAATACGTGTGTGACCGAGATTTTAGTCCAACTCCTAAAGGAGAAATGACTCCTATTATTAAAACCATCGATGAGTCTCATTGGATATACAAAATTTTAGAAGAAAATTTTAGTGAAGATCCTTTAAAGTTATGGTCGAGAAGTCCTCGATATTGTGACTTGCAACTCAAAAATTCTAATGTAATCATTAGAGTAAAACCAATGATCTATACCAGACAGGATATAGATGAGTTTGATGTGCAGATCAAAGAACTTCTAGACAAGAAGTTAATTGAGGAAACAACAAGTCCACATTCTAGTCCAGCCTTCATGGTAAGAAACCATGCTGAGATTAAAAGAGGAAAGGCTAGAATGGTGATTAACTATAAAAGACTAAACGAACATTTAGTCTTTGATGGTTATTTTATACCGCGTAAAGACGTTTTAATTTCCTTAACCAAAGGAGCAAAATTTTTTAGTAAGTTTGACTGTAAAAGTGGTTTTTGGCAAATACAGCTTACAAATAATTCCAAGCCTTTAACTGCTTTTAGTACTCCTAGAGGACATTACCATTGGAATGTGATGCCTTTTGGATTAAATATAGCTCCACAAGTCTATCAAAGATGGATGGATAGTATCTTTAAAGAACTTAAAGATTTTTGTGTTGTCTATATTGATGACATTTTAGTTTTTTCCAAAACCCGGGAGGAGCATAAAAAACATTTAAAAATTATATGTGAAAAGTTTCAAAAACATGGAATTATACTTTCTCCTAAAAAGATTGAACTTGAAAAAGAATCAATTGATTTTTTGGGAATTATTTTAGACCAAAAAGGTTTAAAATTACAAGAACACATTCTTTCAAAAGTAAGAGAATTTCCCGATATATTAGAAAATAAAACTCAGCTACAGAGTCTTTTGGGGATTCTCAATTATGGAAGAGGTTTTATAAAAAATCTTGCACAAGTAGAAATTCCTTTGCTTGTTAAGTTGAGAAAAAATGTCGAATTTACTTGGCACAAAGAAGATATTGATTTGATTAGAAAAATCAAAGACAGTATCACTCATTTACCCAATGTTTATTTACCTAAACAAGGTGATAAACTTATTTTAGAAACAGATGCTTCCGATACTAGTTGGGGTTGTGTATTAAAAGCAATACCAGCTAAGTTTTGGAAAGAGGAAACACTCCCAGCAAATGAAAACAAAATTAGAGCTAGAAAAGCTCCTATTTCAAAAACTCTTCAAAAAGAAGAATTAATTTGTGGATATAATTCCGGAACATTTAAACCAAATCAACAAAAATATATTATTTTTGAAAAGGAATTATTAGCCGTTAAACTTGCTTTAGAAAGATTTAAAATTTTTCTCGCACCAGAAGATTTTATTATTAGAACAGATAATAAAGCTGTGAAAGATTTTTTGGTTAATAAAAAGTCTATAGATCAAGGTCGACGGTTAAGTTGGTACAATAAAATTGCAGAATATACTTTTGAAGTAGAACACCTCAAAGGTACTAATAATTTTCTTGCTGATTTTCTAAGCAGACCTATTATTATTTGCAGATAACATAGCTAAGAGCTATGGCGGACAAAGGCAAACAGCCAACACACGGAGACTGGGTAACAATAGCCAAAAAGGCTCAGACCAAAGAAGAAAAAGTTTATGTTGTTTTTGTAGGCTTCCAACCAGGAATCTATAAAACATGGGCAGAATGTCACCAGCAAGTTAATAGGTATCCTGGAGCATGCTATCAAAGCTATGACAGTATGACCAAAGCTAGAAAAGCTTATTACAGTACACCACCAATGGCTACCCCAATGAGGCCATTAGAGAGACCTTTAGAAAATCCAGTAAATCCCATACAAGAATCGGAAATAAAAAATTTTTACAATCCTGGAATTCCGAGTCCTATGTATGATTATCTCAATGGTGTATGGAAAACCCATATATCAGGAAACAAAGGAAGATTTCGCCAAAACATGGCAAATCTAGCAGAAGGGCTAGCAAAGCAACACAATCAGATTACAGAGCTAAAAAGAAAACAAAATGTTTTACAAAACCTATGTTTCCAAGTCATTAAAGGAATGGATTGGAAAATAGATTTTAATTTTGAGAAAATTAATAATTTTCTTCAACTATCTGATCTCATAGCCAATGAGTTTCCAGATCCAATTTTTGAAAAAATCAAGAGGATTTGTCTTTATGAAAAATCAAGAAAAATTTTGCCACCAGAACTCTTTGTGAAAATCCATGGAATGGTAGAAAACCACCATGAAAAAATCAAAGGAATTTTACTTTCAGAAAATAGCAGGATCAATATGAGAGAAGAAAAAATTCCTAAAACAACTCTTCTTTTAAACCATGATGACTGGACTGATGAAGAAATTAGCTGGGGATTAACCAATCAGATTATCTTCCAGATATTGGATCCAACTTATTGGTCATCATTTCCTGCTATGATTAGAACAATGCTCTCTTATGTAACAAAAAATTACATATGGGGCAAATATTTTACATTCTGGATTTCAAGCACAGTGGGTTGGAGAGAAAGAGAACACTTTTTCCAGCCTTATCAGTTATGGTACATGAAGGCCACAGAAGATTGGGAATTCGATGATTTGGGCCAAAAGAATCATGTCTCTATAATCCAAAATCTGGATACAGAAGAATATTGGATTAATAGTCTTCTGCAAATAAGCCAACATGCAGCTCAAATTAAAGGAACAACTCCAGAACCTTTTATGGTAACAGATGGAAGACGACTGTTTGTTACTAATTTCTCAATAAACTATGAGAGAACTTCAGAACAGATACAAGAAGTAGAGCTTCTGCTAACCAAACTACAAAAAAGAGAAAATCTTGATCTTCCTTTAGAATTGACCATAGAGGCCGATTCTGTTGAAGAATTCCGCAATCAGGAATTTAGTCAAAATCCTGATTCGTCGCCTTCAGAAGATGAAATTGAATATCAGAATATCATCAACAGGATGGAGGACTAACCAAATGCAGACGCAAGCAATACGTCAGCATTATTCAAGCATTGATGACACAAGACGTGAAGTCAGATGAAAAGATGCGGACCTCAAAAAGACATTTTGAAGTCCGGGGTGTATCTTTGTAATTTTCTTGTTTTTTCCTTGTCGGTAGACCTTTTTGTAATTTTTTATTCATTGTCGGTAGCTAATTTTAGTAAGACATGTTGAATAATGTGGATGCAACTTTTTCACTTCAATATTGATCAAGTATCAAATTCACGTAGAACTATACACACACAATCTCATTAAAAGCGGTGCGATTTGGTTTAAAATAAGAATAAATCTAATAACACATTAAATTGTACATCGAAATGTACGTCGTATCTACGTGGCACAGTATTATAAGATAAAATATAAAAACGGGTCTCATGAATTTTAATATTTGTTCAAATTAGTGAATAACACATAGGTATAATGTGTAACGTGATGTGTTAATAGCACTGCTCGTAAAATAAAATAAACCAACAGAGATTGTTCATCATCTTTCTTTGTTGAAAAAGTCTTAGAACACATATTATCCGAGAATACAGATGTATTCGAAACCATTAGATGCTTTTTGTTTCTCATTTCTTCTCACCATTTCTCATCTCTTTTGGTTATCCAAAAAACTAAGACTTTGTTTGTAACTTGTGGAAAGAAAGAGAGAGCAAAATAAAATAAAAAAATTTCCTTCTAGCTTGCTTGGTTTTTAGTGTAGAAGGGCAAAAAGAAAATGCAAGGGAAAAGCAAAAAAGATTATATAGAAATGGCAAAGGAAAATGAAAGAGAAAATGAGAGAGAAAATTTTAAAAAATCTCAAGATATTTTAAAATTTTCTTTTTTTCTTCCTCACCTTTTCTAAACTATCCAAATGGGCTGTTCTTTTCATTTACCAGCAAACCATAGAAGGCTATGGCTTCTACAATAATAATTTTCCCTCAAACAATCGAGTTCAATCTTTTATAGTTACAAAACGACCAAACCCGAACCCGAATCAATTGGGGAGGCAATTACCTTTAAAAGAACTATGATGAGCAGTTCAGTCACAAAAACCAACATACCAAAAGCCAAATTTGATTGCAAATTCGTAGCTGCAGTTTACCATGAAAGCATGAAAGACCAAATCTGATAAGAAATGTACAGATAAAGAAAAATCTACTAACCTAACCCCAAAAAACTAACAAAATGGTTCCTCTGCATAACCTGATGAAACCATGGGTTCGTAACTGGTATGATGAAGGTAAGATTCAACCAGAGAGACTTATTCATGTCGGCAACAAAAGATAAGACCAAAAAAATTTGTCGAGGAATAAGTTGATACGAATTTCAGCCTCCAGAGCCCAAAATTAACCACCAGATAAGAATCTTGCATAAACTCAAATCCTAAAGGCTAGCAAGATCCTTTGAAATCTCATTTTGAAAACGATCAATCCTCAGTGTTAGGTGATCTTCATTGCAGCATACTACTCTTCGTTCTCCCGTGCTCTTGCAATTGTGATTCCTGTGACCAACTTTGCAATATGGACAGACATGACCTGTGAAAATGCAAAAATCTCCTGCATTAACATGATCGTGATTTTCCTGAAGCAGCTACTACTTCGAGAGATGAATTCAGACGTGGGTACACGAAACTAAATGGTATCCGCAATAGTTAAATAAGCAGAGTCAGACTGCACCACCACCACCTGATCTGGATCAGAGCTACGATTCACTTCACTGTTGACACCACCAAATATCCTCATGGCCTTCTAACCCTTATTTTTGTATTCAGGCTAAGCACACACAGAGTTCAACCGGATCAAATATATACTACCAATAATCTATATTTGGTTTCAGAATCCTACATGGTTCTTGTTCATCCATTCATGTCACAAGGCATTGTTTGCCACAACAGAGGTGAGAATGCAAAAATAAACAGACAAATGCAACATTCATTTCCACAAAATTAATCACAGATAATATTAAAAATCTAAGCTTTTATTCATAATATTGCAGACCCCCAACAAGATCTTATGGCCATTGGCCTCTAAGATCAAAGACACCCACCACATAGTACTCAAAACACAAAATAACCAAATAGTTCAACCAAAGGACCACAGGTCCACAACCATAACACTACTATAGAAGACGCAGAACTGTGACACCCCACACACGGAGCACATCACCACCAGAACCGCTTAGAAACCACCACGGAGACGAAGGACAAGATGGAGGGTGGACTCCTTCTGAATGTTATAATCAGCCAAGGTCCTCCCATCTTCCAGCTGCTTCCCAGCAAAGATCAGCCTCTGCTGATCCGGGGGAATCCCCTCCTTATCCTGGATCTTTGCCTTGACATTATCAATGGTGTCCGAACTCTCCACCTCCAAGGTGATGGTCTTCCCTGTCAAGGTCTTAACGAATATCTGCATACCACCCCTGAGACGGAGCACAAGGTGGAGGGTAGACTCCTTCTGGATGTTGTAGTCTGCGAGGGTGCGGCCGTCCTCGAGCTGCTTTCCAGCAAAGATGAGCCTCTGCTGATCCGGAGGGATGCCTTCCTTGTCCTGGATCTTGGCCTTCACGTTGTCAATTGTATCAGAGCTCTCGACCTCCAAGGTGATGGTCTTGCCGGTCAAGGTCTTAACGAAGATCTGCATGCCACCCCTTAGACGGAGCACAAGGTGGAGGGTGGACTCCTTCTGGATGTTGTAATCGGCGAGGGTACGGCCATCCTCAAGCTGTTTGCCGGCGAAGATGAGCCTCTGCTGGTCTGGTGGGATTCCCTCCTTGTCTTGAATTTTGGCCTTAACGTTGTCAATGGTGTCAGAGCTCTCAACCTCCAGGGTGATTGTCTTCCCAGTGAGGGTCTTCACGAAGATCTGCATGCCACCACGGAGACGGAGGACCAAGTGAAGGGTGGACTCCTTCTGGATGTTGTAATCGGCTAGGGTGCGGCCGTCTTCAAGCTGCTTTCCGGCAAAGATCAACCTCTGCTGGTCTGGTGGGATGCCCTCCTTGTCCTGGATCTTGGCCTTGACGTTGTCAATGGTATCGGAGCTCTCCACCTCGAGGGTGATGGTCTTGCCGGTGAGGGTCTTTACAAAGATCTGCATACCACCACGGAGACGGAGCACCAAATGGAGGGTGGACTCCTTCTGGATGTTGTAATCGGCTAGGGTGCGGCCGTCTTCAAGCTGCTTTCCGGCAAAGATAAGCCTCTGCTGGTCTGGTGGGATTCCTTCCTTGTCCTGGATCTTGGCCTTGACGTTGTCGATGGTATCTGAGCTCTCCACCTCCAGGGTGATGGTCTTGCCGGTGAGGGTCTTGACAAATATCTGCATACCACCACGGAGACGGAGCACCAAATGGAG
Organism: Arctostaphylos glauca; assembly: GCA_019985065.2. NCBI lineage: Eukaryota > Viridiplantae > Streptophyta > Magnoliopsida > Ericales > Ericaceae > Arctostaphylos > Arctostaphylos glauca. The sequence continues at coordinate 29,700,573 of JAHSPW020000007.1, read as the reverse complement.
GGTCGACTCCTTCTGGATGTTGTAATCGGCGAGGGTACGGCCGTCTTCGAGCTGCTTTCCGGCAAAGATGAGCCTCTGCTGGTCTGGGGGGATACCCTCCTTGTCTTGGATCTTGGCCTTAACGTTGTCGATGGTGTCCGAGCTCTCGACCTCGAGAGTGATCGTCTTCCCCGTCAGGGTCTTGACAAAGATTTGCATACCGCCTCTTAAACGGAGCACCAAATGGAGGGTTGACTCCTTCTGGATGTTATAGTCGGCGAGGGTACGGCCGTCCTCAAGCTGCTTGCCGGCAAAGATCAATCTTTGCTGGTCCGGGGGGATGCCCTCCTTGTCTTGAATCTTGGCCTTGACGTTGTCGATGGTGTCAGAGCTTTCCACCTCAAGGGTGATGGTCTTGCCGGTGAGGGTTTTCACAAAGATCTGCATCTGTAAGAATCAAAGAACGACCACAGTGAGAAACGAACAGCCTAGGAACAGCTAAAATCGAAATAAGATCTTACCCAAATTGAACAAATAATTGATTCTCTCAAATACAGCCTCTAATTATAAAACAACAACAAAGAAGTCGAAATTCCTGAAAAATCAAAAGATCTGAAGAGCGTCTGATACTTTCCAGACAGATCTGGAATCAAAATCATCTATCAAATTGTTTGATTTCAAAAAAAGATCTGAAGGAAGCCCAGCGGTCAACCGCTATTCTTGGCGCAAACACAAACAGATCTAGATATAGCAAAATCGTTCGATTCATAAACAGATCTTGAAAAACCCTTGTCACACGAAAGATCGGAAATCCACAGACTTACAAATAAAAATAAACAAAAAAGCGAAAAGAACGAGAAACTAAAATCGTAACCTAGAAATTAACACAATTAAATCATCGACAGAGAGAAAGATAGAGAGAGAAGGATTCAAAAACCTTCAAATCAAAGCACTCACATATAATCTACAAAATTAAAAAAAAAAGCGAAAGAAAAACCAGATACTAAAATCGTAACCTAGAGAAGATGTTAACAACCAAAATCATCAAAACTAAAAGAGAGAGGGGGTAAAGGAAGAGATCTGAATACCTTGGAAAGAGAGAATAGAAGGATCTGAAAGATCGAAATAGGAGACTGAATAGAAACTATAATGAAGTTGGGGAGGATTCGGAGGAACGAGGGCTGAATTTAAAGGCGGAGAATGGGACGTTTAGGACGAAACTGTCCCTCTAGAAAAGTCGGGATAATTAGCAGCCACACGTAACGAATGACGTGTAATGGTACAAATACACCAACGGATACGCCAAGCAATGCCTCTTTTTCTTTCCAGACAAACGGCGAAGGTATCTGCGAAAGTAAGGAAGAGCGGTTCCCACGCCTTCCCCTAACCGCGTGCACAACAAACAAAAGATATTTCGGATATGCTCAGAATTATATAATTTATGGGGTTCAATATCAATGGATCTATTTCTGCAGTAATTATTGACTTATTTGTCTATTATTTTTTTATCTTTTAGTAAAAGAATTTTACAATTTTTTGTTTGGTATAAATTTTTTATGATTGTTGGTTAATTTCGACAATAGAAAAAAATATAAAATTATGTCTAAAAATTAAAAAAATAAAAAAAGACAAAAATAAGCTGAAACAACATATATGTTGACTTATTTTCGTCTTTAGTGAACTTTTTTTAGTTTTTAAGTATAATTTTATATTTTTTAGATTCCTTTCGTTGAGACGAACCAATAATCACAAAAAAAATGATGCAAAAATAACAAATACAAAAAAAATTTTAACAAAGAAAAAATAATCAATTAAGTTAATTTTGGCCAAATAGAGAGTGTGTATTATGTGCATCTAGTATTATTGTTTGGTTTCGCGCCAGCACAAGAAAGAAAGATACTTTGGACACGATTGTGTAGATACAGATGTACTCAGGATCGTATAATTTACATGGGTTCAACGTGTATTATGTGTGATTTATGCACATCACATGTGATTGTCTAGATCGAGAGTCTTGTTGTGCGTTGATTGTCTAAATCTACATTCGCATAGGAATTAAATAAGATGATAAGCATCAAAATGATGCTGTTTTTTACCAATAAGAAATTATCCAAACACTATTCAAATACTGATCTACCATTTGGGTAGTACTTTAATAGTTAAACATTGACTCGTTGCACATTTTGTTGTGCGCTGCACATAATCTGATTCACGTATCTTGTATCTGCTTACACATCAAAGAAAAATGCTTCAGACACGAATCTGTATATATTCTGTATATATAAATGTACGCGGAATCATATAATTTGTGTGAATTTAAAGTGCATCAAGTATTATTGTCTGGATCCATGTCCAAGGTACTTGTGCTACGAAAATGAATGAACCATGTGAATTGTCTTAAGCTAAAAGATTTATTTCAAAAAAATGCTATTTATTAATTTTTTGTAAACATTTTTTAAAAATTGTCTCCTCAAGGAAAAGAATCAAAAACATAAAATAAATTGATCAAATATTCAAAAACAATTACTAACATAATCAACTCAAGAACCAAATTTCTATATTTTTATAGTTTTTTCCAATATATTTTTTTTAACCTTAACTCATATCTTTTAATCTTTCAATTCTTCTTTTCAAGACAATGAAAAAAGAAAAGCTTTGACAAAGAGCTCAATAAATTTCAATGAATATAGAAAACAACTTTAATTGCAAAAAAGGGACAATTTATACTAATTTTTATTCCTCTTGAAATAATGTTAATGATCACTTATTTCTAGGGCTGCAAACGAGCCGAGCTGAGCTGAGCTTTGGAGTGCTCGAGCTCGGCTCGTTAACTAAACGAGCCAAAAATTCGAGCTCGAGCTCGGCTTATTTATAAACGAGCCGAGTCGAGCCGAGTTGAACTAAACTCATTTACTTAAACGAGCCTTTTTAAACGAGCCGAGTTTTTACGAGCCGAGCCGAGCTTTCGAGACTTGAGCTCGGCTCGTTTACGAAACGAGCCTAAAATTCGAGTTCGAGCTCGGCTTGTTAACTGAACGAGTCGAGCCGAGCCGAGCCCTTATCGAGCCGAGCCGAGCTCGCGAACAGCCGGTTCGTTTGCAGCCCTACTTATTTCGGTAGCATCTAGATGATTATTTAGATGCATTATTTGTCGAATAAGTTTACACATTTTTTATGCACAGATCTGGATATGCTATTTTCAACACTATTTGATACACACGATGCCTATATTATTCTAGGAGTAAATCTAAGAATAAATTATTCGTGCACAGATCCGGATACATATGCGTCTGGTACTAGTAGATGTAAGTGTGACCCTCCAAAACAATGTGGATTGCACGTGCATTAAATGACTTTGAGAATATTTGTGTTCAAATCTGTACACAAAATGATGTGTTCTTAGACTTTTTGTTATTTTAGAGAACCCTAGATTTATCAGATAATTCTGCATACACTTATGTCTGAATGTAAAAGTGTAACCGATCCGATTTGGCCAATAAACTCAGACAAAAATGGTCGTTTCAATTTGGACAAATGAGAAACTGAAAACCGGATAAAAAACTATTGGTTTGGTTCGATTTAGCTTAGCCAATTTGGTCCGGCCCATATTTTCAAAAAATATAAAAATAAAGAAAATCTAGTTGTAACAAAAAACATTTATAAGAATTTAAGTAATCAAGAATAATGGCATCACAATTACAATAAAAAATAATCACATCAAACTCAAAGCAGTGTGCAAATTAAGTCAATAAAATTACGATCCCAAGCAAAGTGTAAACTAAGAAACAATTACAAGTTTTAGTGCAAATTACAACTGATAAACAATACTTTTTCTGTCTCATTTTCATAGTCCATTATTCTAATTTGGGACGTTCCAAAATGAAAGTCCACTTTTTAAAAATAACAATTGAAATTTGGTTAAATTTTTTTTTGCCCTTTTGTTTAAATAAAACTTGTCATGTACACATAAATAAAATCAAGGGTATATTTGGAAAGAAAAATACATTTTGCAACAATAATTATGTTCCCTTAAAAAATTAAAATTCCGAAGAGGGAATATCAACTTGGGACGAAAAAAGTATAATTTTATTTTTAAGTAACATTTACTAAGCCGATTCGCTCTGGTTCCTACACGTTAAAAATAAAAAACCACATCAATTTTAAAAAAAAAACTCAAATCGAACCAAATTAATTTGAGCAAAAACTGAACCGCCCATTTTATTCGATTTACCGATTTGTATTCAAATCGGACCAAATCTCTTGTTTGCCGACCGTTACCTCGGATTAATTAAGCGCGTGGAGGTGTTGGACGTCTCCGCTTAACTTATAGCATAAGCTAACGGCGTCTAAGGAAACGGACGAATTCTGTCACCCTGTTGGAGCCGCGTGATTAGATTAAACACTGGCCGACAACTTACGCCACAATTTTAAATTTTGGAAATTAGGGACCACATTAGTTTATTTGTTTGTGTACAAAATCAAAGTAGATGATGTTGGGGTTTGAATTTATTTTTTTGGGATTATTTTTTTGTTTTTTATTTTTAAAAAAATTATAATTTTATTATCTTTTTTTTTTTGAGTTATTATTTGGTCTTGACGAGGGATTTTATACAATATATAAAAAAATGCCGAATTTGGCCTTATTTGATTATTTTAATATTTTTTCGTCCTTATGTAAAGTTTTTTTGTTTTTCATCAATTTTTTATAAATTATTGGTTCGTCTTAACAAGAAGTTTTAGAAAAATTATAAATAATAGATTGAATTTAAAAAATAAAATAGACAAAAATAATCAAAAATATTATCTTTTTGTACTTATTTATCGTCTTAGTGACTTCTGTTTAGTTTTTGACATAATTTTGTATTTTTCAAATTTGTCTCAATGAGACAGATCAATAATTCATAAAATTTTGAGGCAAAAATAACAAATACAAAAATAATTTGAATAGCACTTAAAAATAATTGGGTTAAGACAAATGGAGCTTAGTCATATTTGAAAAATGTTCAAAAAAAAAAACTAAAAAATATGGTCTATTTTGACCTATTTTCGTCTTTGGCAAAAATAATTTTAAGACATAATTTTATATATTATCAAACAAGGTACTCTTACTGTGAGCGTATCACCTCACATACAAATTGAAAGAGATGAAGCTTATATTCACGGAGGATAAAGATCCCAAGACTCTTAAGCAATCAAAATAGTAGCGTACCACAACTCCGTGGAAGCAAGCCTCGAGTAGGGCTCAAAGAGTTGGGCAGGTATAAAAACATGCACTAATTTGATCGAATATGCACGGACTACTATTATCGTTAGAATTGTAGTATTCACTTTTTTCATCTACAACTGATCTCCGAGTTAAGTACCAGAAGGATGGTGAACGACACTACACTGGTGTGCTAATTTCTCTTCCCAGTCCTTGATACGAGAAGGTACGGTCAAACTTCTTATCAATGAAGATTTTACTTGTTAATTATCGTAAATCAGGAAATCATTTTCCAAGAACTCCAATTAAGTTATATTGTTTGCCCTTTTTATTATGTGTAAAGGAATTCTTCTCTTTTTCCTCCTAATAATTTACCATATGGCTCATAAGTCAAGAAATCATATGTTTTTATATAAAAATTACTCCTATACACAAAACTCTGTAGGTAAATATTTTTAAATTAACTTTGAAAAAATAAAAAAACCTAGTATCATAGATTCAAATTGTGCCTAGAAATAAAAGACATCTTGAATTTATTTAGTCTACACACAAAAGGAAGTTAGAAGTAGTACGAGTACGAATCTCGTTAAGAGTTTCATATTATCTCAGAATAAACGTCTACTACACGCTAAAGACATGTAAGTCGAACAAAAGTTACTGGCTTATCATCTTTTTGCTCAATGGCTAGAATTTGAACTTTTTAAAACCAAACCCATAAGAGTTATAAATGCATTCTCATGCATTGAGTTAGTAAAGATCAACCATTTTTTTGACTCTATAGACCTGCTTGTAGCTAATTATTGATCGGCATAGAAAAGGATTCAAGGAGATTGTAGTGCACTTTCCTGTAGTGCATGTGTAGTGCGGACAAAACTACATCGTTTTGTTCACTTTGTTCTTAAAACTACGTCATTTTGTCTTATTACGTAAATTGTTATCAAAATACATGAAAATTAAAACGATGTAGTTTTGAGGACAAGACGGATAAAACTATATCGTTTTACCCGCACTACACGCGCACTACAGGAGAATGCATTACAGCTCTTCCAAATCCCCTGGAAAAAGAGAGACTCAATCATTAGTAGTAAACCATTCATTATGGTGCATGCAGCAGTCTCTACAAAAATATCAAGTTCTCCAAAAAGAGATCCGAGGAGGTGATCTTTATTGCACCTGTCAGCATAAGTAGGTGGTTGAGGATGATATGAAATCCAAACCAGACGCATTTGAGATGCAGCATAATCATGATCAATAAAGAAAATCACGAAGGTAGTACGAACAGACTTACTTGTCAAATTAGGACGCAGGGTTGCCAAAAAAACAACCAACCCGAACCAATTGACGATTTTTTCAATTTTTGGCTAGTCAGTCTACTCAATTGGTCGGTTTCAATTTATTATAAAAAAAAAAAAAAGAAAATCGATTTTCAGTTTGGCCTCATTTTTCCTAAATATCTTCAGACCAAACCGAGTTGAACGATATAATACTTGAACCTAACTGAACCAAGCCAAACGAGAATATGTAAAAAGTCGAATCGATTTTGAAATGATTCCGAAGTCTCAAACTAAAATCCTTGAAGTCTCTATAAAAACCGACCAGACCGAAACAACTCAAACCAATTAGCCCAACCCAAAATCTCCAAATTTCGAAAAAATCGACAGGACTGAAGCATTCCAAACCGACTTCGGTTCACCTATAAATTCGAGCACAAACTCTTAAGAATGGTCGTGAGCTGGCAGGGTAGGCAGAAGTTGATCCGGTAGATCGATTAGCAGTTTCAACTATTGCTTGTGATGATACTATTGCTTATTCTCCTCCCACGACGTTTCTAGCTATTACGTTCCGACTCTTGCATCTGCCGCACGTCCAAAATGATGTGCGCCCCATAAAAAGAAGCACGCCCATCTGAAGTAGCATCCTTCGGCACGTCCAAAATGATGTGCGCCCCATCAAAAGAAGCACGCCCATCTGAAGTAGCATCCTTCAACACGTCCCTATCGAGGGAGGAGAAAAGATGAAAGATTCTCTCTTTGTCTAAAAGACGAAAAGATGGATGAACCACTCTCTTCATTCGACTAAGCTTAGCTTTTACTCGGGCACCTTGCCTTCTTTCCTTGCCTTGGTGCTATCGTAGTAGACCCTAGCTCCTTTTAGCTTTCTGTGGTATGGCTCTTATGACTCTTATTAGGTTTTCTCTCCTTCCCTTCCTTATCCTTAAGGAATTGGATACAGAACCCTTAGGAGCATTTGTTGACAGAGATGAATTGGCTTTGGTTGACCTTCTTACTATGGGAATGCTTGAAAAATCCCTTCTTCCAATAAGCTCGTGGCCACTCTCAGAGGTAGCTAGGAAGAAAAGGAATAAGTGCTCAAAGCTAAGATCAGCTGCTATTGGACTTCTTTTCTTGGTGAGAAGGGTTACCGGGGAAAGTAGCCTTGTTGATTAAAGTAAAGCACCAGTGGTCTAGCGATTTTGTTTTGTGGGAATACCTGCCTTGGGATTAGGAATTACTTTTTTTACCCCGAACCGACTGGTTCGGTCCATCATGGCCTAAAAAAATTGATAGGATTGAACCGATTTTACCATCCTAGGAAGAGCTAGAAGGTACGAGCTATTTGTAGGCCATACCCGAGATTTTAGGCCCACAAGACCCGAGCCAGGGGAAATGTGGGCCGAGAGGCCGAGGATAGGCCGTATCAAGTTCGTGGGCCGAGGCAAGGGCCCCGAAATTCTATGAGCCAAATCTTGGGCCAAATGTAAGCCCACGGAGATTAGTAGGTTGGGAACTCAAAAGGGAAGCCCGATCCCAGGAGGGGTCGAGGGAGGCACCGAGAGAACTCCCCCCCCCCCCCCCCCCCCCAAGCAGCCCATTCGCGAGGGGAAGGGAGATAGGCCTAGCGGCTTAGCCGCGGGCATGGAGGAGGACCCCTAGAGGGCTAGCCGCGGGGGAGGGACGACCTTGCCCCGACGGCCTAGCCGCGCAAGAAGAAAAACTCCTTGTGGAGGAGAGGCAGGGCTTGGCCCTAGTGGCTCAGCCACGAGGCGGTGAGGACCCCGAGCACCGCCATCGCGAGAAAGAGAGAAGAGAGGGAGAGAAAGAGAGAGAGCCGCGGGGCCAAGTCCCAGCTGTAGAGCAGGGGAGGTCGGAGGTCGAGCCTGAGCCCGAGCCATAGTGCTGTAGAGGTCGGGGGCCGCGAGGGCCGAGCCGGAGCTGCAGAGCCGCAAAGGTTAGAGGTCGGGGGTCACGGGGCCAAGCTCGAGCCATATAGCCGCGGAGGTCAGGGGGCGCGAAGTCGAGCCTGAGTTGCAAAGCTGCGTAGGTCGGGGGCAGCAGGGCCGAGCCCGGGCCACAGAAGTTGGGGGCCCAGAAGCCTAGCCCGAGCCTCAAAGCTGCAGAGGTCGAGGGCCACGGGACCGAGCCTGAACCGCGGAGGTCGGGGGCCACATGGCCGAGCCTGAGCCGCAGAAGTCAGGGGCCGCGGGGGTTGAGCCCGAGCTTGAGCCCGAGCCGTAGAGCCTCGAATATCGAGGGCCGCGAGGCCGAGTCTGAGTCGCAGAGCCGCGGAAGTCGAAGGTCGAAGGCCACAGGACCGAGATCGAGCCCGAGCCGCAGAGCCGCGGAGGTAGGGGCTGTGGCGCCGAGCCCAAGCTGTAGATGTCGGAGGCCACGTGACCGAGCCGCGGAGCCGCATAGGTCGGGGCTCACAAGGGGCTGAAGCCCGAGCTCGAGCCAGAGCTGTCGAGGTTGGGGGCCGTAGGGGGAACACTCCTGTGACACCTACTAGAGTCCAAGGTGGTGCACCCATTGGCTATCACCGATCAGGTGCAACGCAGCCAGAGGACATATAGAGGAGAGACCAGAGAGAAGACCGAGAAAGAGCCTCAAATTTAGAGCTTGGATCATAGTGCGTGCCTGCCCGAGCCGCAATGGCAGGGCTCGGGTAAAGGGGACTCTCGAAGGCTAGATGGCAACAGTCGGGGAGAGACCCACCCTACTCACGGGAAAGAAAGGGGACTAGTGGATCGATGCCTTCAAATGAGGAGGGATCGCCGTGGGACCTACCGTCACCACGACTCACAGCGGGGGCGGGGCCGCGTGTCAAGTATACACTGGCACACTTGGCACCAGAATATAGGCCTGGTGTGCCTATATATACTTGACCCCATCATGTCATTTAAGTGTTAGAAAACTGATTAAAATAGGGCATTCTAAAGAGAGAAACTCCCTTTAAGCTTGAGAGAGAAAACCTTCTCTTAGTCTATTCTCTAGAATTTGTCCCCTACCTACCTTCCTAGGTCCATTTCAAGGTTAGAAAGAGCTGTCATTCTCTTTCTCCTGGTGTTTGTCTCCTCCTTCACTCTATCCACTTCTTCTTCTTTCTCTTTGGCTAACCAGAGTTTGTTGTTCTTAACTTTTTCAGCATATTCTTTTGAATATTCTCACCTTGGAAAATCCATCCCCTACACTATTTTATTAACCACGCACAAAAACACTTAGAATTTGAGATTGACGATCGATGAACTCACTAAGAGAGGCCCAAACTCCGCGTTTTTTTACGTATAAGAACCTTTAAACATGCATTAAAATAACACCAAAAAAGTTACTTTTTTCTTGAAATTACTTCAAATTTTTCCTTGAGTTGCTTTCCTTTAAATTTCACAGGAAGCCACATGCATACCCTACACACACTTTCAAGACAATGACCATTTTAGTGCAATCATCTTCATACAGAAGAAGACCATCACGACCCATGTACACATCATGACCGAAAAAAGCAAATAAATACACGCTTACTTGTAATCTCATGTTCACATTCGTGCACAGATATACTTGAAATCGTTCGACTTCACGATTTTGATACATCTGTATCTAAATTTGTGCACAAATAATTATTTGCACAGACTTTTTCTATTTTCCATCCAAGTCACTACATTTCCTCGTTTTTCTTCTATCACGTGGAGTCCTAAATTCCATGAATCTATCTCTGAGTTACTGGCACTGAATTTCTCCTCTCACAAACTCAAATTGAAAAATAACCAGTTAGTGTCAACGGGCCAAAGGTAAGTTAGTTTTTAAAAGCGAATGATCTAGTTGAAAAACACTTAAGTTATAGCATGCATCTTGTACTAATTAACTCACTTGTTTTATATAGAAGACTATTGGAACACACACTGCCATGTCTCAAATCATCGTGTCGTGCATCATGTTTAACCATTTCATCCCCCACGACATGAGAAATAATTGCTTCTGCCTCTAACATCATTCATAATATTGCACCGAGTACTAGATTTTAATCTATGCATCCGAGCTAACTGTCGACAGCGTAGAGTTTACATAGTTGTCGTTCCGTAATCCGCAGTCATACCAACCACTTTGCATTAAGCCCGAAACACACGTTGATTTTGCACTCAAAGACGAAACATTTGAACGTCATGTGATCTTGTGGAACCTTCGTCCAACCCAACGCTGGAGCAAACTAAACCTGGTACCCATTATAGTAAAAGGAGAAGACCGAGTCTCCAATCATTATTCAGTCTAGTGGTTGCGAAATCCAACTCAAGCTCGTGTGTATCATAACCCGATGACCGACTCGTATGCAAGAGCAAAACAAGGTATCCACTTAGGTGGGCTATAGCCCATGTGGGTTTTTGTTTTTTTATATGTAAAACTCTAATTAAGTAATTTTAGTCCGTTCTATTATTTGAAGTCCAGTTTATTTTTAGTACGGAATAAATTAAATTCCTAATTCCGTTTTTGCTTATATGTATTGTAGCAAGATGACTCATATGTGTTGTAGCCCGATGCTCGTAGGTAAACCACGACCTATGTTCCCAGGAATGGAGCTAGAGGGGCGGTTGCCCCTGCCAGGAAAAAAAAAATTCCTCTATTAGCACATGATTTTTTTTTTCTTATAAAGTATACAGACTTGTCCCTCTTAAATATTTTTCAAAAAATTCAAATACATATTTACCAATGCATCTCCGTCTCCTATAGATTTCCTCGAAATTTCCCAGGAAATCCCACGCAGACCCACCACACTTACAAGACCAAGACCATACAAGGACAATCATTTTTCAAAATAAAAAGACCATCACGACCCACATACACCACATGATCGAAAAAGCAAACAAAAGCACCAAATTCTCCCTTCCAATCACTCGTCTTCCTCATTTCTCTCTCTCTCTCTCTCTCTCTCTCTCTCTCATCGCTCAAAATTACTCAGATCTCTCCTAAAAACAAACCCAGTTTTCTCTCTGATCCCCAGTTTCTGAAATGGCGGACAGCGCCGGCGGAGGGTGTTGCAGGTGCTGTTTCAGCTTCATATTAACCTTAGGCCTCACCTCCCTTTTCATGTGGCTAAGCCTACGCACCTCAAACCCAGTTTGCTCAATCCAAGACATTTACGTTCCTGTCCTCAACAAAACTGAAAATCCCTCAAACACCACCACCAACACCACCTCCAAAATCTACTTCAACCTCAAGCTCGACAACGAGAACAGGGACAAGGGAATTTACTACGATGCCCTCAACCTCACCTTTTATTACGCCCAGAATCGCAGCTTCCCCATTGGGTCCAAAACGTACTCGGCTTTTTACCAGGGGCACAAGAAGAAAGCTCACCGGAAGGATTGGGTGGAGGTGCTCGGGGTGCCGTGGAATGAGTCGATCGCGGCGGTTTCGAATGGGGCGGCCGCGGTTTTCAGGGTAGATTTGGCGACGGCGGTGAGGTTTAAGGTTCTGTTTTGGAAGACTAAGAAGCATAAGCTGGTCGTCGGTACTGACGTGGAAGTCAATAGCTTGGGTAAGAAAGTCAAGAAGAAGGGTGTTCGGCTCAAGTCCGGCGCACCGAAGCGTGGGTGCTATCGTGCGCGGATGGGACCGTTGGTTGTTATTTTTAGTGTGTTAAGTTTAGTTTTTATTATTTAGGTTTGATTTGTCCTAATTTTTTTATTTTTATTTTTTTTGTTTTTCTGTGTTAATTTGTTGTATTAATGATTTTTCTCGTCAGGAGGTTTTGTACTATTTTTCTCTATTTTGTAATTTCCATGTATTGTAACAATTTGTATTAGAATATATCTACTGTTGATTACGTTTATTTATTTTTGACACGCTTTTACTTTAATTTCAAAATGCAAATTCAATTCAAATATAATCATAATTGCATGATATAGATGAAATTCGATAATACATAAATTTCGAGACATAGTTGTGCCATTAACAACGTACTATTATATTGAGAACTCGATATACAAAAATTTCTTGCCATTTCCGTGACCATTAAGGGTGTAATAAGCGTGCTAAACATAATAGTCAAGCTAATATCCACTAATCAATTACAATATTTATATGCTACATTTCAAAACGAATCCTAAAATTTATACGAACTCGCTTTTAATTTTTCTTCCATGTCTAAGCACAGCGTATCCATATTTAATATAATTATATAAAAATACAACGTAAAGCGCGTCCAAAAGTGCAAAACATACATCAATAATTATTTTAATAATTTGGCATCTTCTTTATATTAACTTGTCAATAACAGAACCATTTTAACATACATCCTTTTGTCTTGATCGGCAATATTCTGACTATTAATTGAACTACAATTCTAGGGAAATAAGGTTAACGCTACCCATCTCATAGTAAATTGAATTTTTTGGGGCCGAGCGTAGACATATTGTCAATAAAAGTTACAGTTTGTCCTCAATGATTATTGAGAGTAGCGTTCCAGGAAGAATTCAATTTTACTAATAATGGTTAGCTCAACTAATAATAGTATCAGGTCAACTCATAATAATAATAATAATTTTTTAAATATAATTAATAATAATTAGTACATAATAACTGTTTGAATTTTGAGTGAGGACTGAGGAGGCCTCTTCTTGCTACAAAGACTTGTGTAAACACCAAACGACTAATTCCAAAAGCACCCATGTCCGCGTAGCTCCTTTGCTATACGTACAGACCCATAGCACAGATCTGTACAGATTGTGGGCCATTCACATTTTAAATTCCTTTCTCTCTCTTGCTATTCCTTCAACAATAATGCTAGAGGCACACACACAGCCACACCTCCAACCACACCCTAAGTGGGACCCATCCCCACATTATTAAAAACAGAAAAACCAAAATTCAGTTTCCCCCCAATTTTGCCCAGTTCCCAGGGTACCCCGCCAATCAAGTGGGACCCATCCCCACTTTATAAAGGAAAAAAAAACTAAATTCAATTTTGCCCAAAATTTGTTTCAGTCTCCGATTACCACACCTCAGTAAAGTGAACATCCGATTACCACACCTCAGTAAAGTGAACAGCAGCCACCTCTACTGCCCAAGCTCCGCCCAACTCCGGCACAACCTCCACCACCTAATTCTGGCGCGACCAGAAGCCATATCCTGCGACCCGACCCGTCCTACGCGAAGGAGAAGATGATTGGCTCGTTTACGGTTAGTGAATCTTCACTACTTGGATTTTCTCTATTTAATTTTTCCTGCATGTGTTTCATGTAATCTTTAAGGAAAAGTTGGCGCAGAAATACATTATGTATGTAGAACCTCTCATTTGTTTCATGTATTTTGACAGGAACATAATTTTGATTGAAAAAAAAAGAACATTAGAAGGGAAAAAAATGGTGTATTGCTTAATCTTGATTGAATAAGAACGAACATAATTCTATTCTCAATTTGCCGTATTAAAATTAGATTGAATAAGAAGGAACATACTAATGAGAAGCAGACGATATGTTTATTAATTTACTAAGGAACGTATTAGTTTGTTAGTTTGGGTTTATAATTTTGTCTCAATGTACAAAGGAACATATTATGCAAATATTAACTTTGTTGACTCGAAAAAAAATGCACTCAAAAGTTAATAAGTTTGGATTTATTTTTGAATCAGGAGAATATGTTTCAAGTTGTACATGGAGAAGTACAGAGCAGAGACAATGGAGAAGCAGATGAGGTATCAAGCGATTTTTTAATGAATGAGTATAATGAGATACATACTAGTGAGGATGGAAAGGAAGCAATGGAAAATTGTGTTGATAGAGTTGAGGAGCCGAAGGTGGGAATGGAATTCGACACATCAAATGAGGCTTATTTGTATTACTCAAGATTTGCTAAAGAAAACGGGTTCGCTGTGGCTAAAAGATCATCGAAAAAGGGAAGCGATGGAATTGTGAGACATGTAATTTTTCAATGTAGTAAAGGTGGAAAGGCAAGAGCACGAGGAAGCAACCCTGTCAAGCCACGACCACAAACAAAAATTAGTTGCCCAGCTCGCCTAAATGTTTCTTTAAAACCGGATGCAAAGTGGAGGTTAACAACCGTTGTCTTGGAGCACAATCATGATCAAAGTCCGGGAAAGTCCAGGTTTTACAAGTGCAATAGGGTGCTTGATGAACACGTGAAAAGAAAGATTGTATTGAATGATAAAGCCGGCATCAAATTGCATAAGACTTATGACTCACTTCAAATTCAGGCCGGGGGACCTGATAAACTTTCATATTTTGCGAAGGATTGCCGGAATTATTTGGACAAGGTTCGACGTTTAAGACTTGTGGAAGGAGATGCTGAAGCGATGCATAGTTACTTCATGCGAATGAAAACCAACAATTCTGATTTCTTTTATGCCATGGATTTGAATGAAAAGGGCCGATTAAGGAATGTATTCTGGGCTGATGCAAGGAGTAGGGCGGCTTGTAAAGAGTTCGGTGATGTTGTGACATTTGACACAACTTACTTAGTAAACAAGTATGACATGCCTTTTGCTCCATTTGTAGGCGTGAATCACCATGGTCAGTCAATATTATTGGGATGTGGGCTCATCTCTCATGAAGACACAGAGTCATTTTCGTGGTTATTTCGAACTTGGATGACATGCATGTGGGGTTGTGCTCCAAAAGCAATTATCACCGATCAATGTATAGCGATGAAGAATGCTATAAAAAATGTATTCCCGAACACCCGACATCGGTGGTGCATATGGCATATTATGAAAAAGATTCCAGAAAAGTTGAGTGGATACAACGCCTATGAAAAAATCAGTTGGTCCATGCGTAACGCAGTTTATGATTCATTAACAATAGAACAATTTGAGTGTGCTTGGAATGGGTTCATGAAAAAGTACGAGCTTGACAATAACACATGGTTAGAGGGGTTGTACTTGGAGAGAAGTTGACGAGATGACAGTTGACCATGGGTACGGGGCACAAGTGAGTATCATTTGAAGTTGAGAATTGTTTTGGTCAAAGTTGTGTTTTATCCCTTTTTATCGAATGGCATTGATTGTTAAAAAGTTGTATTTTATTCAAAGATAGTACTTGTGGATGAGTAGCGTTTTATTGCATTTTTTTTGAAAAATTTTGACATGATTCTATTGCTTTATGGCCTAACCCGACGCATTGCGTCTCAAACTAACAACAATGGCAATGGAATAAAACTAACATTGTATATACGCCCACACAAGGCTTTTTTTATCTCATATTACCATTCAAAATCCAATAACACAATCACAACATTGAAGTATTAAACCGTTGCATCTCTTTTGAAGTTGAAGTGTACAAAAAATTCGTCCATTAAACCATTACATCTCTGTTGAAGATGAAAAGTACTAAAAAGTCAACCATTAATCCGTTACATCTGTATAACTATTACAACCACTACACTTTTATGTCATTAGACTTCACATTGGTCTTCGTTAGGCTTCACTGTCGTTCATTGGAGACCACCTTGGTCTCACTGAAGTCGACCATTAACTCGAACTTTGATTTCCAAATGTCCAAACTTCACATTTTACCATCTTCTAATTGATTATTTGAAGATGCTTCTCGCAAGCAACTCTGCTTCGGTTGTCCAGTAACCTCAATACCTATAGAGCAAAAATATCAGAATACTGTCAGAAGTTCTAGGTTCATAAAGTGCAGCAATAAAAATGAAACTTCGAAGAATAGCCTAATAATTAGAATTAAAAAAAAACTAGGGGCATGACTTATTTCACCAGAAAGTCTTCTTTGCTTGCAGCAGGTCTTGAGCTTCACACAAGATTTTCAAAGCAAATATCTGAGTTCTAGCCAACAGCAGCCATAGCACAACACACTATAACCATTCACCACTGACAAGCCTAGGAGGAGGGGGGACTGTTTAACTATCTAACCATGATCTATGAGGACTTCTATTTCCATCAGACATTTTAATATAGAACACACAATTTGTCCATATTTTTCTTCTATTATCATCAGATTATAGGATTGAGCATTCTACTCATATTTTTTTGCCAGACTTATTCCATCACTTTACACTTTATGGGAACCTTCCTTTTGTTAAGCCAGGTGAGTACACAGCCAAGTGGATTTCTATTCCTTTTTGATAGTGATAAAAAATATGATGAGAATTTTTTATTTTATTCACACTATCATATTTACAAAGATACAAAATGAAGCATAAGAGATGCGAATGTGGATGTGAATTTTCTTTTTGAGATTTGTTTCTTTTCTCTTGTATTTTTCAGATTTCGTCTCCTTCAGCATTTAAGCATTTCTAAACAATCCATCTTTCTGAGATTTGTTTCTTTTCCCTTATCATATTCATCTAGATTCGAAAATGGAAAAACAAAACTAGTTCTCTTTCTCTCTATTTGAAACCATTTTTCACCTAACATACGAACCAACACGGAAACAAAGAAGTTATCTTTCACTTCATGTTTCACCAAATTGGTGAAATCAAATAGCTTAGTTACATAAAGTTCACTTTTCACATAAGCTACATATACCATATCCATATATGTATGTATGTTCTTGTGTATGTAGAGAGAGAGAGTTACACAAAATGGAAAATAATCCTACAGCAAAGCTATATAAAACTTTTATCTCTGGATTTACATAAACATTGACTACCCTAAAAAAATGGATCAACATTGTAATGTCTTGCTATAACCTAAACAGAGTGATCAATATATGAACACTCTAATACTTGATCAGTATATGTATTTTGATTTCGATGGTGAAATGCAAGGCAGAGCCAGGATTGTTAAGCAATGGGATCATATACTAGAAGAAGTACAAATAAGTATAATGATTTTTCTTCAGACAACGTATGTGGGTTCATATTCATATAAATAATTAAAATCTACACAGCCATGAGTATTTCCAACAGTGAGTACCTGAAATAGCAAGGTTTCGAATCTGGAAAGGTCAGTGTCCAATGGAAATTTCATGGTCCCCAAAGACACTCCATCAACTTCATCCTGCTCATCTGCCCCCGAACCGTCATTGTTTCCCGGCAATCGAAAATGCCGAGAACTGAATGTTGGGATAGGCATGGGTCGGAAGGATGAGTTGCCTAATAGCGGCGTGCACAGCGCCGGCAATGGTCGCGATGGCTCTCCCTCAATTCGACTGGTTTTGGAGGCGGGGGACTTGAGGAAGAAGGTGCTCCTCTCTCTCGGACTGGTTTTTGGGGGAGTGGGGTTGAGGAAGAACTCAGAACTACAGGGTTTTAATTTTGGGGGGGATTGGAAGACAACCTAGACAAGAGAGACAAGAGAGAAATTGGGGGTTTTAATTTTTTTTCTAAAAACAGTTCAAAACGACGTGGTTTTGGAAATGGGTCCCACTTGGGGTGTGGTTGGAGGTGTGGCTGTGGGTGTGGCTGTAGCATTATTGTTCCTTCAAATGCCACTCCACGTCCCTTCACTCTTGTTTCTCTCTCCGGCCCTCTCCCTCTATTTTCTCTCTCTCCTATTACTTGAATTTTTTTAATAAAAAGATAGTTCATTAAAAACCACAAATTAACACAAAAATTATATTAAAAAATTCTTAAAACTCAATTTTTTCTTATTCTTTTTAAAAGTTAAATTTATGTAATATTTGGATAAATCATCTCAGCTAATATAATTTCTATTTATTCATTATTTTCTTGCCTAAACAGTTTAGTTATTGATAGGAATAACTTGATAAATTCATTGACAAAATCATAAAATAGTTTACAAAATATCTACAAACTGGTCAAGTTCAAATTTAGGATGTGTTCGGTTGAATATTTCTGAAATAATTTTTGGAAAAGAAACTCTGAAATGTTGTTTAGTATAAGTATTGCCAAAAAAAATTAGGAGTATATTTTTGGTATTTTCGAGGTGTTCTTTCTCTCTCTCTTTTCTTTTATAGAGAAATAAATATTGTTTGAGAAAAAATAAAAATATTTGGGAAAAAATTTCCAAACAAGTTTAGAAAAATTTTCTAAATTTTTTTGGGAAATAATCAAACGAACACATAAATAATCATTTTTTATAGAAATAGAAATGTTTTTTTTCTATAAAATAGTTTTTTGGATTTTATTGTGAAGTTAGAGGCACAATGTGAAAACCAAAAGTAAAGAAAATAGTTCATTAGCTCTAAGTGCACTTTTTTTTTGGATTTGGTAATTGGTGGTGTGTTGTGACTTCTAAAAAATAAGATTCACAGAACACGATTAAAAATGATTTAAATGAGCTGTGTTGGTCACACTTTTTAATGCGGTGGTAAAAAAATAAAAAATATATGCCCATTTTGTCACCACCGCATTAAAAAGAGTAACTGACACCGCTCATTTAAATTACTTTCGATCGTGTTCTTAGAATTTTATTTTTAAAAATTTACCATTGACTTAAATGAATGTTTCAAAATTAAACTCGAATTTAACATTTTAAAGTAAAATTTTGTTAACATGGTGTGTGCACAAAGCATACACAAAATTTTTTTGTTTAAGTACAAAATTGTGCCGTTTGGAAGTATAGCTCGTGTGATGTGCCTTATCCCAAATCCTTCTTTTTTGGTCTATCTTTTTAGAATAGTTGTTTATTTTAATTTGTGCCGTTTTTAAAAATTCTTAATTTATCATTATGAGATACATTAAAAAAGTAAAAATATTATAATCAAGAAACTGTAAAGAAATTACTCAAATTAAATATAACTCAAAAATAAAAATATTATCTTACATTATTTTGTCTTTGTAATTTTTGTCAAGGATGTTCATTTTCTTTATATCAATAACAGAAGAAGTAATTAAGAGGTGAGAGAAGTTGGACAGAGAAAATAGAAGGGGAGGGCCGGAGAGAGAAAATAGAGAGAGGTGAATTGAGATTTCAGAGTAGCAAGAGAGAGAAAGGAATTTAAAATGTGAACGGCCCACAATCTGTACAGATCTGTGCTATGGGTCTGTACGTATAGCAAAATCCGCTGCTTATGACTTGTGTAATAGCTAGGGCTTAACATCTCCCTTTGTCCTGTCCCACATTGGAAATGTACAAACTTCCTCGTGCATTGATAGGGTGGATTCCAATTTTAAATAATGAGTTAGGTGGTATATAAGTATTATCAATTTGGTAATGGAGCATGTTTTATATAATGTCATTAAAAACTTGCTCTGATACTATGTTGAAAAAATTTATCTACTACTTAATTATATTTTTATTCAACTAGGTTTAAGAATAATCATTTTATAGGTAATTTATTACATTATAACCTTTATAATTTTACACTAACCTTACATTTATGTTGTAATTGCTCCAAACTTAGAAAACGTTTCGTAATTGAGAACGAAGAAGATCCTCTAAGGAGTGAAAGTTGGGGATAAAAATGAAGGGTAAGAAGGAGCTCATATATGAATATGAATATCGGCTCATAAAATTTAATAATTTATGACTAATTTATTATGGTAGTTACAACCACTTCCACAAAAGTAACCAATGTCCTTATGACTTGCGTTATAGTTTGGACCATTTGTCCCACATTGGATTAGTACAAACTTCCTAGTGCACTAATATAGGATGGAATCTAATTTTAATAACGACTTAAGTACTACATAAGTATTATCAATATGGTATCAAAGCTAAATAAAAATTGGCTCTGATACCATGTTAGTATAATTTGTCTATTACTTAATTATATTTTTATTTAAAGTAGATTTAAGAATAATCATTTCAAGATAATTTATTACATTATAACATTTACAATTTATTTCTAGTTAACATTAGAACACTGGGGTGTACGAAAATTATTAAACTGAATTGAATAAAAAGATAAAATAAAATAGGTAGTTTTTTTTATTTTTTAGTTTGAAAAAAAAATTGGCTTGGTTTCAAATTTCGGACTATAAACACCACGGTGGATTGAACTGAACTAGCGAACATTAATTTTTTGTTGTAATTCGTAATTTTTATAATATGTATTTTCTTTGTAATATGATTTTTGTAATTTGCAATTTTTTCAAATTTTTGTAATATATATTTTTACTTTGAGTTTGGCTCTTTGCTAACCCAAACACTTATTTGTGAAGTAAAAATCTATGGGCCCGATTGGATGCCGTTTTAGTTTTTGATGTGTTAAATAAGAGGGGTGTGTTAAATAGTCAAGTGTGTTAAATAAAATGGGGTGGCCCACATTGATGTGATTTTTAAGAAGGGTGTGTTAAATAATATAGTGATTGGATGAAGGGTATGTTTGAAAAGGAGAATGTGTATTAAACTATCAAAAGACATTTTTGCCCCTTGTTATGGATTTAATGAATTATTTCAAAAATAACATATATATGTATATATACGTATATTATAAGTACATAACTACACACACTTACATATAGTTATATTTATATATCCATATACATTATAATTATATTATATATGTATATATTATACTTACAATATAAGTATAATATACTTAAAAAATATACATAAAAATATATACATATATATGTACATATATAGACTTAAAATATATACATATATGTATATATACTTAAAAAAATATACATATATATGTATATATGTATATATATTTAAAAATATACGTATATATACATAAAAAATACACACACGCTTATATATATATATATATAGAGAGAGAGAGAGAGAGAGAGAGAGAGAGAGAAAGAGAAAGAGAAAGAGACATATATATACACGTATAATATATACGGATAATATATAGTGTATATATATGTATTATATATATATATATGTTTATATGTATGTATTGATATTTATACATATGTATATATATTTAAAAATATACGTATATATACATACAAAATACACACACGCTTATATATATATACACTTATAATATAAATATAATATATATATATATATATATATATATATATAGAGAGAGAGAGAGAGAGAGACACACACACATATATATACAC
This sequence comes from Arctostaphylos glauca, assembly GCA_019985065.2. NCBI lineage: Eukaryota > Viridiplantae > Streptophyta > Magnoliopsida > Ericales > Ericaceae > Arctostaphylos > Arctostaphylos glauca. The sequence goes on along the minus strand of JAHSPW020000007.1, from coordinate 29,679,216 downwards.
GTATAATGTATACGGATAATATATAGTATATATATATGTATTATATATATATGTTTATATGTATGTATTTATAAAATATACGTATGTTTATAAATACGTATTATATATTATATACGTATATATGTATGTGTGTATAAATATTATCAGTATATATATATAATAATAATAATAATAATATAATATACGTCTATTATATATACTTATATTATGTTTAATAAAGATAAGTGTGTATATAAAAGGGTGGGTATTTTGGTAATTGGTTAAGGCTAAGGCAATGGCTTAGTTAGCCTTAGGGGGGGTGAGGCTAATTAAGACATCAATGGGGGCTTTAATTAGCCCACGGGCTAACTAACACGCCTCAGAATTTTTTGCCAATCAACGAGTTAGAGGTGGGCCCAGCCTTAACTAAGGCTTGTGTTAACTAATACACCACCTAAGGCCCTATCCAATCAGGCCCTATATTTTTTTACATTGAGCTTAGTCCAATTGAAAAACCAAAAAAATCAGATCAAAATTTTAAAAATTAGGCCAAAATACAAAAATAAACAGAACTTATTTAGAAAATTTTAAACTATAATTTTAATTCGATTCGATTTGAGTTTTTTCTCTAAAATGGACAGCTTAGAACCCTAATGAACACTACTTCCATTTGTTTGGTTTTATATGGAAAAGAAAAAAAAATCTAACAAAAATATTAGTGAAATTAAAATTTTCTCCCTATTACCTTATATTTCTGTAGATTATTGAATAAAATAAAATAAAATAATAAATTTAATTTCCGGCGAAATTGGGCCTAAGAAGCTGTGCGGGGAAAAAGAGAGGGAGGTGGTAATCTGATGGCGAAGATCGGACTGGGTTGCGAGCCGGTGGTGGGGTCGCTAGTGCCGTCGAGGAAGAGGGACTACAGGGTCACCAACAGGCTCCAAGAGGGCAAGCGTCCCCTCTACGCCATCGTTTTCAACTTCATTGACTCTCGCTACTTCAACGTCTTCGCCACCGTCGGCGGCAATCGGGTATTTTCTTCCCCTCTCCTTCCTTTCGGTCAATTGGGGGAAAAAAAGCATAAAGAGAGATATAGGAATGTTTATCGAACATGTATGGGTGGCAGGCGTCCATAGAATTCCAGAAGAGTAGTGGAGATCATGGGTACGGCGTGAAATTCTGTGAGAAGACCAATACCTAACTATATGTATCTATGTCGTGGACGGAGCAAAAAATTTACTGTGGGTTAGGAGGTTTGCAAACCGAATAATCGTCTGTTTCAGCTGATTCGGGTCAGCTAGCTTTGTGTTCATTGCTAGTTCCTGCTCTTACGGGACGAGATCCGACAGCCAGTTGCTGGCTCTGAATGACCCGTCTAGCAAGAAGCTCAATTCCTCCGTAATGTAACGGGACAGGGTCGCGTAGCTGAGCTATATAATTACAATTTAGTAGAAAATTAGTTAGACCAGCGAGGTTTACGATTTGTAGGAGATAAAAAATCATTGGAATTTATCCTATCATGTAATATATGTGTACTAGTTGGATGCATGTCATGTATATTGTAGGTGTATTAAGAATTTTTTTGAAAGGGCCCTAAGAGCTAGAAGTCTTACGCGGGAAGAAAGGAGGAGAATATTAGTAGTATTGAAACTTTGGTAGGTACTTTTTCTGCTTCACAAGGGTATACCAAGTGTTAATTGGTAAAAGATTAAATGCTACATCATTTTGTCTTTTTTTATGCTCGTCCAAGCAGTCTGGTGCCATAATGGTTGAATGTGACCATTGGGTATAGGCAGAAGTTTCAATAACAGAAGCTAGCATAACCCTTTTGATTCCCTATGTCATGCAGTATCTTTAGCAGCTCCTGCTTTACTACTGTGGCACTCAATCTTTTCTAAGTTTTTTCGCTGTTGTCTTTTATTTGGCGAGTTTCTTATCAGGTGACTGTATACCAATGCCTTGACGGAGGTGTTATTGCAGTGTTGCAATCTTACATTGATGATGATGTAAGAACCAAAACTTTTTTGTTGATGCATATGGATTGTTTATTTGTAAAATTGTCTCTGAAAGACATTTGCGGTGTCCATGTGTTTTGTCAATCAGAAGGAGGAGTCCTTCTACACTGTAACCTGGGCTTGCAGTACTGACGGTACTCCATTACTTGTTGCCGGAGGAATCAATGGTATTATCCGTGTCATTGATGCTGGCAATGAGAAGGTACACAAGGTATAAGTCCCAGCTATTCGTGTTTTACGTTCTATTGCTCTGGTTTTAGTTCATACTCTAGTGTGCTGAAGAAAATATTCTTCTGGAAAAATAGCTTGGGCAGACTTTGTTTATTGGCTGTAGACATCTAAATCAAGCAATTTTACAGGATAAGTATTGTCTTCCATTTGAGATTCACCCCTTCTACAGTCATATGTTATTCATATGTAGATAATTTTACGATAACAAGATGGCCATAACTAAACTTACTTCTTCAGTTTTTTTTTTCTGTACAAATTCGACATTTTTATCTGGAGTGTAGATATTAATGCTTAATTGTGAGCCTGTTTGAGATTATATACTGGATATGAAAATATGATTCCTTGCACTTTTCGCTTGGAATGTTTGTGTACCTGCAGAGTTTTGTTGGCCACGGGGACTCAATAAATGAAATCAGGACACAGGTGTTGAAACCATCACTTGTAGTGTCTGCAAGCAAAGTAAGTGTTTTGGGAATATTACGTAATTCTAAAATAATGGTGACTTTGATGTCAATTTAAAATAACTTTTTCTGTATAACCCCTAATTATCGATCAAGATTGGAGCAGGATGAATCAGTTCGGCTGTGGAATGTTCATACTGGAATCTGCATTTTGATATTTGCTGGTGCAGGCGGCCACCGCAATGAAGTATTGAGCGTGGTAAGTGTGGATTATGAAGTTTGATGTGCCGTCCCGCTTCCGAACTTTTTTGCTGATTTAGAATTTGGAATGAAAATTCAAACCATATGACATTGGGGGTCTCTGACTCTCTTGTGTCTGCTTGTAGGACTTCCATCCTTCAGATATATATCGCATCGCAAGTTGCGGAATGGATAACACTGTCAAGATCTGGTCAATGAAAGGTAAAATTTGTTCTTGGTTTGGTCATCAAGAAAGAAGAAGAATAAATTGTTTACTTAAAAAAAATGGGTTACTACTAGAAACTGTAATGGAGCTGGGCAAGTCTGAGTGCCCGTTCCATCGTTTGGTTCAGTGCATTTGACGGGGGAAAGTTAGACCAATCAGGGATTTTAGGAAATGGAAGGGAACTTCTCACTGAAGGAGGCAGTGCAGTAGGAGTGGAGGAGGCGGGAAGCTACCACTCTGGAATGCAAGCTGGGGGTTCCCTTCTGTTAATAGACTTTTCTATTTGCTTTTTCACTTCCATAATGAGGTCCCTGTGCCCTTTTTGAAGAGGGAATGTTCTTACAGGTGGTTAAAGGGAAGGATGGCTAGGCAGGGACAATTGAGTTAGAAAGGTTTCCTCTTTGGGTTCCTTGGTTTCTAAATAAATAAACTTCCAATGATGTGGCATTATTGGTTGTTGAGCTTAGAGTTTTTTTCTCTAATTTTTTTTTCTTGTCAGAACTTTCCTTCATCTTGTGTTGGCTTTCTTGTATATTCTCCTTGAATTATGGTTTTAAATCGGCAAATTCCTGAGCCAAAAACTTAGAGCCGTATAAGCTGGGTTTGGAATGGCCATGAACACCTTGAGCCATAAGGTAAATCTCAGTTATATACAAACTTAGAACACAAAAGCAACAGGAAAAAAGAAAGTAAAGCTCATATGTGACGCTATTACGAACTGGGTTACATGATTCGACAACTGTGAAAGGCATGCTGAGTCTAGGGAGGGTAAGGAATTGGAAAAAAAATTGCATGATTTATATCATGTTTTTACATAGGACAAAAGATTTTTTCTTATGTATTCATATGGGATCCTTAATGGTGTTCTTTGGATCAAAATAAGTAAAAAGAGTAGTGATTATGCAGTACTTGTCAAAATTTTCCTGTTAAAGAGTGCTGGGAGGAACAGAATGCAACTATTTTAGATTTTGGTATTATTAGGACAAAACGATTATGCGATATTCGACCAAGCAATGCCTCTTGAGTACAAGAGCCATGAAGTATGGACGTGCTTTCCTTCGTGTTGTAGTGATCCTTGCTTCTTATGGCTTACTGTAATGTTATGTAATGAGCTTATCTTAGGGCCAGTTGTGTAAATGAACTTATCTTGGTCTGGTGGTGAAAGTGCAACATTTTGCTTTGGTTCTCTACAACAGGGCAGGCTTACTCGTTTTAGATTGTAAAGTTTTTTGTTTTCTAATTTGGCTTCGTTTGCTTATGTATAAATGAACTCATGTTTATGTATAAATTAGCTTCTTTTTGTTCTCTCCTCTGTGAACAGATGGTAATTACCTACCATCTACCTAATTAAATGGTCCCTCAAATTGGCCTAATCTAACAGCCAAAGTAGGTATGACTTTTTGCACTAGCTAATCCTTTTTTCCCACTTACTGAAACTTTTGTGCAGAGTTCTGGACATATGTAGAGAAATCATTCACTTGGACAGATCTTCCTTCAAAATTTCCCACAAAATATGTGCAATTTCCTGTGAGTAACATAACTTTTGATTATCCAAGTATTTGCTGAAGTTGTGTATAATTTCTTTCTTGTCCTTTCAGGTATTTATAGCTTCGGTTCATTCAAACTATGTTGACTGTAATAGGTGGCTTGGTGATTTTATCTTATCTAAGGTAAGTGGTTTTTCAATGTGAATTTCCTTTAAGGTCAATGTGTTACATGCGATGTGAGGCAGCAATAAGGAGTATCTACTAATAATAGATGACGTGTTTGTTTTCTTTCTTTTTGCCCCTCATTCATTTATTCTTCCTCTTCTGTTTTCATTTTAATTCTTATTGGTTAACTGCTGGGGTAATGTTGAGCTTGTTTGCTTCATGGAAAAGTGATGTCTTTTGGCTCCTTCAATGATTCTACCTCGGCATGGCTCAGTTTTATTTGGAAAATATGGACACGAGGTGGTGTTAGTTCTTTGGGCATGTCATTCAGCCTAATGGTTCTCTTTAGACCATGCTGATTGTTAACTTCTCTGGTAGTTGATGGTTTAAAGGAATACTTATTTCTCAACTACCAGAATGACTTACCATAGGATGATTCACATTCGTTGCGGGATAATAATTTAAGACAAAATCGTATTTGGGGAATGCCACTTCAACCAAATGGTTTGTCAAATTACCAAATGTTAGTATCAAATCCTTTAGAAAAGCAGAGAGCAATACCTTAAGTTGTATTGCTAGAGAATTTCTGAACTCGTCAGCATTATTTGAAATTCGCTTGGTGGGAAGCTTGTCAATGCCTTGAAAGTGGTCATAATTCTTTGAAGTTTCTGCCGGCCACCCTTGATGTATGCCATTTAGAAATGTGAATGCATATATGCTTATCTAGTTGACTCTGTGCTAATTTTCAGAGTGTCGACAATGAAATCGTGTTGTGGGAGCCAAAAATGAAGGAACAGTCTCCTGGAGAGGTTAGAAGTTAAGACATTTTCCTTTCTGTCATTTTGAAACTTGAACATGTTAGAAATCTTGTATTCGTGCTCTGTATTCGGGTTAAAGGTTTCCCTGTTACATCTATGCAGGGTTCAGTTGACATCCTTCAAAAATACCCAGTTCCAGAGTGTGACATTTGGTTCATCAAATTTTCGTATGATTTTCACTACAATTCAGCAGCTATAGGTAATGCAAGGGGTAAATGAAATTTTACATTCCTGGACCCTCTCATTTCTTTTTCTCTGTCTTTTTTAACCTGGGTCCAAAAAAAATTCGAGCATAAGTTTCAGAGTCGAACGAGTGATATAACAGTGTTGTCATCAATCTATGCAGTACATGTTAGATAATAGACCATAGGATCGTAGCTTAATGAATCTTCATTTTACCAGGGAATAGAGAAGGGAAGATTTTTGTCTGGGAACTCCAATCAAGCCCTCCAGTTCTCACTGCTAGGTTTGTTTTCTTTGCTTTTAGTCATCAATTTCTTTAACAGAAACTAAGCTTGTCACACGAATTGGGTTTCGATGCATTTAAAATTTTCGTGCTTGTTTTCTCTGGGTCAGGTTGTCTCATATTCAGTCAAAATCTCCTATTAGACAGACTGCCATGTCCTTCGACGGAAGGTACATTCCTGTTACATCTGCTGCCCGGGGTACAAAACTGTGAAAACATTAACCGTAACCTATAACCATCTATTATCTATATGTTGCAGCACAATTCTAAGCTGTTGTGAGGATGGAACGATCTGGCGTTGGGACACAGTAGCAACTTCCTGAGCTTCGTTGTTGAGGGGTCCATGGCTGTTGTACCTTTTGATTATGGTATGGTATTGTCAGATCCATACTTGGGGCTACTTTATTTGTTTTCCATATCTTCGACATAGATGGGATTACGTTGGAGCACCATTTTAGTGAAATTCTTAGTTAAATCATAGTAGTAGAGAGGGAATGAAGTTCTTGTATTTTGTTGCACTAGTGAAGCTGACTGTTACATTTTAGGGAAAAGTTATTGGATGCTACTAGGGAACTGTCACTTGGTGCCCCAACACCTTCACCGCCGCACATTTCTGTATAGTCTACTATTAAGGGTATGGACCTCACAGGCATCACGTATCAGTGCTCGAAGATGACAGGTTCAACTCCTACTAACCTAAGCTTTGTTATAATGCTGAGTTCTAGATTATTTTTAAAAGTATAAATTGTTAGGAAAGGGACCAAATGATGTATATATCAGGGTAGTCAACAGAAGTACCTGATAGAATAGTTAAGAATGAAATCTAAGACACTCTTACAGGCTCGCTGGCGAAAAATAGTACTAAGAAGATGAATTTTGTTAAAGGTATCTTTGGATCATGAATCTAATGATAGTGACATAAAGGCAAAAACAAGTTGTACTCTGGTTCGAAATGTTGATGTGGGGGTGTTGGCTGACCGTTGGAGGAAGTGTGGATCTTCTCGTGTGATGATCATTTAGAAGAGTCCGTAATTGTCCCTTTTGTTAAGATAGACACGGGGTTCTTTCACCGTTTTATGAAAAAGCTCTCTCCCATTTTATATTGAGATTCTCAATGAGTTTTTTTAGCGGGGAGAAATGGAGCGTGGATGATTTTCTTGCATGTGTACTTGTCTAGGGTTTTTTAAATCTGTTTATGACATTTCTTAGCTCTAGTGAGAAACTCTACAAAATCCAACTTATTGACATTATTACAAATTATTATATCTCATGCCATCTAAAAAAGAAAATGACTCCAACAAGTGAACATGCAAACTAAAAAGGAAAAAACTTTGATCTTCAACTCGACTCGTGTGGCCGATCTCCCTCCACCGTTCGAGTAGGAGGAAAGTGAGGCGGTTTAGGCGGAAAAGGAAAAGGAGGACGAGGCGGTTTGGGCGGAAACGGGAAAGGAGGACGAGGCGGTTTGGGTGGAAATGGGAAAGGAGGTTTAGGCGGTTTGGGTGGAAACGGGAAAGGAGGTTTAGGAGGTTTAGGAGGAAATGGGAAAGGCGGCGTGGCGTATCCACACATGCCATAGAAACAAAACCCAAGAAAGGGGCATTTGTGCTCGCACCTTCCACAGTGAAAAGGATTGATATTGGTGTTGATACAGAATCCATGACAGCATTGCCAAGAGAACGGACATCGAACACCACACAACCCACAGTTATAAACGTCTGAAGTGACCTCAATGCATCGATTCTTACAACACATTCTCCTCACTCTAGGCCAATCTTCTCCTTGCTTACAAATCCACGGCCTTTTTGAGCATCCGGGTTCCCTCTGGTCCACCACTGCCAATCTCCTAAGCCATGGCGAAGCCGGCGATGAGCCACCTGTGTCATTTCGCCGCACCCTTAACAACGTTGATTTAGCTTCTACAATCGCTATAACATGTAACCCTAGAATTATTATTACATGAAATAGGGCTTTTGCTAGAAGCATGGTTTTTGTGTGTAGACAATTGTTGTAATTACACCAAGTTGTGGTGTTTGTATTTATAGGTGAGGATGGAGTTATCTTTGTGCTTTTAGTCCGGAGAAAAGCTTATGGGAAATCATGTTTTTCTTACAAGGGGGAGGGGTGGTGGTGGGCATGGTGTGAAGTAATCACAATTTACTTGAAGTGATAGTCATACTAATTGTAATACTTTTAATTATACGTCAAAATAGGTGTAGTTTTTACAAGCCCTTGCAAAACATTCTCTATGTATCTATATATCTACACATATATATATATATATATATATATATATATATATATATATATATATATATATATATATATATATATATATTTTGAATGACATTGGTTTATGATAATTAACCTATTAAGGATAAAACAGGAAAAAAAATTCGGAGACGTCCTAATTAAATAATTAATAGGGGTTGAAATCAATGTTATCTGTCTTGTATCGTATCAGACGGTTCTGTACTTGCCTCGTAACGGTTAGTTGTGAGGCTTTATTTTATATGTTTAATATAATTTTTTGTTAAAAAGTATTATTTAAAAAATATATATTAATTTTTAGCGATAAATCTGAAACGGAACGCCGGTATACAAAGGCACTGGTGACAAAAATGGTATGTTCGTCAGTATGAGATTGATAACTTTTGTTGAAATTGCTTGATCTTGGTAGGAATATTTCCTTTTTTCATCCTCATCCTTATCCAAGGAAATATGTAAGTCCTGAAATCACCCCTTTCCAATTAAAGAACTTGAGGGGTAAATAAGATAAAGCGGCTTCATTGGTGCCTTTACCTCGTAAACTTAGCAAAACTTTACTAAGGCTATGTTCAGTTGAATGTTTTTTTGTATTTTTTTGAGAATAATGTTTGGAAAAAAAAATTTCAAACATTGTTTGGTTTGGTTGCTAATTATTGATTAGCATTAAATCATTACGTGTTGTCAATGATTTGATCTCCTTTTGGTCATGTGTTCATTTGATCTCCTTTTGATCGTGTTTATTAAATTTTATTTTCAAAAAAAATTTAAAAATTCACTGTTGACTAAAAAAAATATTTGAAAATTAACAGCGAGTTCAAAATTTTAAAATAATTTTTTTTATTAACAGAATATGTGGACAAAATACACAAAAAGAAGTTTTATTTAAGTACAATACTTCTTTCCCAACAGAGAGAGAGAGAGAGAGAGCGCCTTAAAAGTGCCAAAAAAATTGAACCCTGAGTTTTTTTTTGGAACACTTATACTAAACAATTTTGAGAGTTTTTTTTTCTAAAAAACCGGTTGAAAATTTTCTGGAACCAAAGACGTTTCCTTTACGTAAAAGTATATAGCTAGAAAAGAACAAGAAGAGTTATCTGTCCCGAGAACAACTCAAAATTAAAAAGAAAAACAAGAGTTATCTACCCCGAGAACAACTAGAAAGCAACAAGTCTTTTCTATTCTAATAAGAGACTTGCTTTCCCCAAAGAAATGGTAGTCGCATATGTATTAATGCGTGTGGTGCACTATTTGTAATTTATACTTTAGATGATATATATGAAATTCATAATTAATCTTGAACCCACCTTGATATTTAATTAATGTTGATTTGAGTAAATTTGGATCTCATACTTTTTTTGTCCAGGTTAATGCATAACTGAGCCACTATATTTTAATATTTTATAACAAGTAATATCATATTAATTCATATCTTGGTTCACTTGGAAAAAAGTCACAATATTTTGAGGGATGGAAGTAGGTGCTGTTTAATAAAACTGAAAGCTGAAAACTTAAAACTGAAAATTAAGTACTGAAAAATGAATACTGAATTTTTTAAGTATAAAAGTTGTTTGTTATGTACTGAAATTAAGCACTGAATTAATTAAGTTGTTTGGTCTGCACAAAGAGTTAAAATTTTAAAGTTTATTTATTTTTCAACTTATCCCACTATAGGTCTTACGACACACCACGCCCCACTTGATATTGTAGGCGTGGTGGTAGTGGTGGTGGTGGTGGTGGTCAGAGGGTGGAGCGATGGTTGGTACGGTGGTGGCGGATAGCAATGGAGGTTAGTGGCAGTGGGGGTTAACGGCGGCTCTCAGCATTGTGGTGGTGACGGATAGTAGTAATGGTCAGCAGTGTGGTGGTTAATGGCGGCGGTCGGCAATGTAGTGGTGACGAGTGACAATAGTAGTTAGTTGCGGGCGGCGGCGGCGGTGGTGGTGGTGGTTAGTATGATGGCGGTAGTAGTTAGTGCTAGTGGTCAGCAATGTGGTGGTGGCAGATGGCAGTGGTGGTTAGAGACGGTGGTCAGCAATGCGATGGATAGTGGCGGTGATCAACAGTGTGGTGGTTAGTGGCAGTAGTCGGTAGTATGGTGGTGGCGGGTGGCGGATGGCGGGTGATGGTGGTGGTTAATGTTAGGTGGTGACGGTGGTTAATGGTAGGTGGTGGTGGTGGTTAGTGGCAATGGTGGTTAATGTGGTGGCGGTATGGTTATTGTCAGTGGTCGGCAATGTGGTGGTGGCAGGTGACGATGGTGGTCAGTAGTGTGGTGGTTAGTGGTGGTAGCGAAGGTCAGTGATGTGGTCCTGACAAATGGCGGCGGTGGTGGTGGAGGGGTGGCGATGGCGGCGGTAGTGGTGGCAATTAGTGGCAGTGATGGTTAATGTGGTGGTTGCGGCGGTTAGTACCAGTGGTTGACAATGTGGTGGTGGTAGGTGGCTATGGTGGTTGATGACGGTAGTGGTCAGCAGTGTGATGGTTAGTGGCGATGGTTAGCACTATGATGATTAGTGGCGGTGGCGGGTGGTGTTGGTGGTTAGTGGCGGGTGGTATTAGTGTGGTGGCTAGTGGTAGCGTCGGTGGTGCTTAGTACCGATGGTCATCGGTGTGATGGTGATGGGTGGTAGCGGTGTTGGCAGGTAGCGGTGGTGGTTAGTGGCAAGTGTCGGTAGTGGTTAATGGCAAGTGTCGGTAGTGGTTAATGGCGGTGGTTGGCAACGTAGTGGTTAGTGGTGGTGGTGGTGGCGGTGACGGCGGTTAGTGGCAGTGGTTGTTAGTGTTGTGACGCTGGCGGTTAGTGCCAGTAGTTGACAGTGTAGTGGTGGTAGGTGGCGGTGGTGGTTGGTGACGATAGTGGTCAGCAGTGTGATGGTTAGTGGCGATGGTCAGCACTATGGTGGTTAACGGTGGTGGCGGATGGTGTTAGTGGTTAATGGTGGGTGGTGTTAGTATGGTGGTAGGAGGCGGAGGCGGTGGCGGTGGCGGTGGCGCTTAGTGCCAATGGTCAACAGTGTGATTGTGGCGGGTAGTAGTGGTGGTGGCAGCGGTGGTGGTGATTAGTGGCAGGTGCCGGTAGTGGTTAGTGGTGGTGGTCAGCAAAGTGGTAAACAGATTTTTTTTTAAAAAAAAATTCTTTTGAATGTGTTCAGCTTTTTGATTAAGTAGGGGGGTAGCTACTTAATTGTTTACTCTTTATTTTTGCTGAAGACTTAATATATTAAGCTCTTCAGAATTTCGTTATCAAACCAACTTAATACCTTTTTACTTAACCTATTCAGTTTTAAGTGCTGAAAATGGGTTATCAAACAACCCCGTAATTTTAATCTGAAGATGTATAAACTCAGCTCTTCGATTATATGAGGAATGAGACGAAAGCTAGTATCCTTTTAGTCTCATTCTTCTGTTAATGATTCACCGAGACGCCGAGTCAATAAGACTTGCTCTTCAATATGAGAGGAAAAATTTCACATTTGGATCTCCTTTTACGAAGAGACTGTCAGTATCAACTTAAATCTTTTCAAATTCAATCTTTTTTGAACTATTCTGACCTTGTCGGCCTTCTAATTTTATTAATTAATACAAGATTATTCAAGAGAAGTTTGAAAATGTACATGTGAAATAACATTCATGTGATTGTCAAATTAAGTTGTGTGTATTGATATGCTCTAATTCACAAGCATTGCAAATGGAAATTAGGTGGTGCCTTGAGGGATAAAAGAGAAATAAAATCATATGCAGTGGCAGAGCTTGGAAAATAATTTGAGAGTGGCAATTTTATATTAATTTATAATTAATAAAAAATTATATTAAAAATACAAGCATTGTCAAATCAAAGTTTGATTTGATTTGAGGTTGATATTATTTTCAAATCAAATCAAAACATAAATATCTTATCAATAATGAAAAAAAAATCCAGAACAAAAAAAACTGATTGATATTCAAAAGTCCACACTTTATAATTAAAAAAATACTAATGAACGATCGATAATAAATTATTAGTAATTCAAAAGGGAGCTCTTACATAATACTTTTTTTCTCCGCGAGCACTACAAAATAAAATATTATTGGGTGATTTTCCATCTCTTGATGTTCTAACACACTTCACTATCACATATTTCAGCGACGTTTGAACTACAATAAAATTAGATTATTATCTTATTACTTATGTCCTTATTTAAATTTTTTTGTATTAAATTTTTGTTGATTGTCGGTTACTTTTGACGAGAGATTTCAAAACAGTATAAAATTATGTTCACAAAATAAAATAAAATAAAATAAATGAAAAATAAGTCAAATCATTCGTTTTTAGTAAACTTCTTTTTTAAATTTTTTGACATAATTTTATACTTTTTAGATTTCTTTTGTCAAGATAAACTAAAAATTCATAGAAAAATTAATGAAAAAATAATAAAATGTAAAAAAGAATTGAATAGACACAAAAATTTAATTTAGATAATTTAGGCCAAATGAAATTAGAAATTGGTCCTCTCAAAGGCTATTATGTCTCTGGTCACACGCACATATTTTCCAAGGCTAATAATTTTTTTTTTCATAACTAAAAAAATTCAAGTCATTTTGTGCACATTTTAACTCATCTCTAAGTACTAATTTTACTACGACGAAGCCAATTAAAATCAAAACAATATATTGTATTGACTGACCCTAAAAGACAAGATTAATAAAAATATGTTTACCCTTTAGTTTTTTAACAAATTTAGAAACACAAATTATTCGTACACAGATGTTCTCGAAACTTTTGAATGCACGTGGGGTCTTTCATATTTACATGAATTTCTCGTGCATTTGACAATTCTAAATGCATTTGCATTTAGATATACACGAATAATTCATATTCTTAGATTTTTTTTATGTAGCAATTTATAGTAAAATGATAATTCGTTAATTCTGAGACAGCTTTGGTTTAGTCAACATTAGGTACAGGTATTTGTCAAAATTAATGGCTCGTGAATTTTTCATGAGATGTTGAAATGACTACCCCATATCAACTCGGAGTATAAACCCTATTCCCTATTAATATGCTTTGCATTGGGAATCCAATAATAGTACATTCTCATTGGATTCCGATTTCCCCTCAAAATTTATATCGCATCACTCGTGTACTGCTCATTAAAATAGTACTGTTTTTATTTTAAAATGTAATCAAAATAGTAGAACAATATTTGGATATTATTTTTGTGACAAAAAAGGTGACGGTTTAATACTTTACACATCTTTTTATTGTGCATTGTGCATAGTAAAATTTTCAATTCCCTTTCTCATTTGACATGAATACTCGTACATTTTCATTGGATTCTATCGTCCTCATAGTCCATGCCACATCACTTTCTCGTGCAAATAGCGTAGATATAACGCGTGTTAACAACGGTGCCGTTTTTGCTTATAAAAGTAGTATCAAAATGATAGAATAGTATTTGGATAACAATTTTTCTGATCAAAACGGCGACGTTTTGACGCTTAACACATCTTATTATACGTTATGCACAGTAGAATCCTCGGTTTCCTTTCTCATATGACACAAATAACACAAATTGCCCACCTCGAATTCTTGTAGTGCACTGACAAGTTATGAGATTACTATATATCTAACTGGCGTCTTTTGAAACATCATCGTCACGATTAGAACAATTTAAGTTAACAAAGTACTTTTCTTTATATGAAAAAATCAAGTTGATTGAATATTGATAGCCGATAATATATATTTTTCTAAAAATGAATGAATAGAATGATTCAAAATGAATGGTAAGAAAAATCAATCTCTGTGGTTATAAATATCCAATTAATTTAAGTGTTTATATATAAAAGTGCTCGACTAACTCTATAAAATGGGCAATTCGAACGTGATGATAATTTCTGAAATACTCCAAGGAGAATGCACTATAAATTTATAGCGTGTTTGGCATATAACAAGAATATCTAAGTCTTAAATTACCATACTTCCATAGTGTTCATCATAATTTCACATAATCGTCCTACATTTAAAAGAAGAATGTAGTGTTTGACCCAACTAGAGAGATCGTTTGATTATAGGTGCATACGAGAAAGAGAGCTCGACAGTCGGGGACTGAATTAACCTACATTACGACTATGAATGTGGGAAGATATTTTTTACTTGGAAGTCATAATTCTCCATTTATTTTAGTAATCTTACTCTTCCGTCATTTAAACCAGAAAGAATATTAATTATATCACATTTTCAAATTTGAAAGAAAACTTAGCAACTTGATTTGTCATAATTATCAACGGATTACGACAAGAAAATGCTCTTTATTATTATGCACTTAAATTCGTATCAAATACTATACCTAATCTAACCCAAAAAACCAAATATTTATAAAGTAAGGGACTTATTAATATCCTATATATTTTAAGGCATGTAATATCTATTCACAAGTACTAGATGGCGCTTGAGCATAATCAATTGGGGAATGAGTAATTCATCTAGCTGGAACTATAGAAGAGTATTACAGACTACCATGAGACCAGCTCCAGCCAGTATCCCAGCTCCACGTGGCACCAATTTATTTCACGGGAACATCTACATTAACAGCGATGAGCCATTATGCTCTTGCTCCAATGTATGTGACCCGGTGAATTGGTTTGAGAGATGATAGACCAATTCTATCATTATTAAGGAGGTTGAATCAAATCCACATGTCGCACGTTGTTCGACCTTCTTTGGCCGATTGGGATGTAACGAATATGGAAGACACACTCATACCAAAAGAACACGTGTTAGAACCTGTTGATTCATCAAGCAACATGTGCCATCTACCTGTTGGAATAAAGTCGAGGCTCATGCTAAGAAGCAACTGACTGCTTATAACATGCGACGGAAGAAAGCCAAACCCATTATCAGAACTTGATGGCGGACGTACTCCACTCGATATCAGTAGACAAAGGGTTACTCACTTGTTTGGTCCATTTCTACTAGAGAATACATGACCTAGGATTTAGTTAGATAAAAAACAGTTTTGTATATATTGCAACAGTCAATTGTATCTTTTTAAATTGAAAAGAGACTTATTAATATTCTATATATATCTTATCTCAACATGCACAGAAAAATAAATATTTTTTAAAAGGAATTTATTAATAATACCCATTACATCTTATCTATTTGTGCAATGAAAACCCAAATATTTCTATATTTTTTTAAGAATGAAGGATTACGTTCATTAATTTCGAAAATTCTATGCTTTTCCTTATTGAAAATTGAAAAAGGAAATTAATTAAATAAAATCGTTTGACTGAGACCTAAAAAAAATTAAATAAATTGTTGTTCAATTTTTGGGAACAAAAATTCAAGGTGTTACTTATGATTATACCAAAACTTGGGCCCAAGGAATTTCCGAAATTCGCCCTCACCGCGTTTTTCTTCTGCCGTGTGACTGCCGACGGAGAAAGAGAGGGGAGAGAGAGAGAGAGAGAGAGAGAGAGAGAGAGAGGTGAAACGTGAAAATTATTTGAAGATCAAAACCGAAGGCGTGCGAGGAGGTTTTTCTTTGTTAATAAATCAAACTACGTCCGCCTAAAGGATAGAACCCAACACCGACCCGATCCATTTTCTAGAGAGAGAGAGAGAGAGAGAGAGAGAGAGACGTAAACGAATAGTATTTTATTTTCCCCCTTCATTATCCAACCTCCCAATCATCGATCCCTTCCCCTTCTCTCTCTTTTCTCTCTATATACATCTTCCCCAATATATAGTCAGCGGTTTTCCGACCAAAACCCTAACGGATAATTCCGATTAAGAAATAGTTGATTCTTTGATTCAATAATTTTAATTTCATGTGCACTTATTATCCTGAAAATTGTATATATTTGTAAAATATTTGGTTTGATTTTGGCTAGGTTTTGATTTGGTGTATAGTATACGTGAAAAACGGATTGAGTTTTGTTGTTTACGATTGAGTTTGGAAGAGATTTCGTAAAAGAAAAAAGATAAGATAATTTGACGGTGGAAGACGACGGCGAATTGAAGCGTATTTGTTTCTGGTATTTGGAGGTTAGTTCGTGCGTGTTTACGGATTTGTAGTGTTTGTTTGGGTGTTTGGAGGAGATGGAGACAGCTGTTAGTTGATGTTTGTCATTTCTGAATCCATAGGGCTTCTTAAAGGGGAGCTACTGGGCTTGAGGTTATGATCAGTTTCAGTCAGAGTTTGGAGAATCAGAGGCTTTTCATATCTGTTTTCTCTTCTTTCTCTGAGTTGTTGGGATGAGGAATGATGGCCAGAAGCCGCAGGGAGGTGGTGCACCGCGGCCTGGACGGACCAACGGGTTCATTCCTACGTTTCGTGCTCTTTCGAGTTACTTGAGGATCGTTTCTTCCGGTGCTTCGAGTGTTGCTTCCACCGTCCGGTCGGCGGCATCTGCTGCTTCGGCGATTGTGGACAGGGATAACGATACCAGTCACGATCAGGTATTTCGTAAGTAGATTTCATTCATTTTTCTTGTCAAAATAGATGATTGATGCCCTTATTTTAGGAGAAAGAAGACACCCGTGTCGTGTTATAATTATGTAATGTTGGCTGGAAAATGCGTACGCAGCTTGTGTGGCGGTTAGGAGAAAAACTATGTTAGAAGATGTGAAAAGAGCAGAAAAAAAAAAATTGAGTGGATGTTTTTAGCCTTCTTGGGCATTATTTGAACACTACTGTTGTGGATTTAGGGTAATACTGGATCATTGGTGTGTTCATGTTGCAATTGATTTCTGCATGCAACTCTTAATTTCTTACAGGAAAATTATTGAACGATGGTTAGATTCTGTGCATGATCTCAGATAGTAAGCTAGAGAATTAGAAGTGCATTAAAACGTCTGATTTCTGTATTGTTGTTCGAGTTCTTTTGGGCATTACCTTGACTATTGTTGGTTTAGGGTTGAATCTAGGATGAATTGTGTATTAGATGTTGCGATTAATTTGTGCGTGCAGTTTTCTAATTATAATTTCTGATACGAAAACTATTACTTGGTGCCTAGATTTTGTGCATGATCTCATATAGTTTTCAGTTAGAGGTGGTTAGAATATCTTGGGTCCAACAGTCCAGATTATAAGGATACAAATCTGGATTTTTCCATGAAAGGTCTTTAGATGCTTTAGTGAAAGTTGTTAAGAATCACATACAGCATTGCATGGGAGTTCTGTAACTGAAAGCTAGATGGCCAATGTTTTCGGATTAATTCGTTGTGCATGTGCTTTTTATTTGTTTTATGCTGCAAATCTCATTCTTTTCAATTGTAGCGAGGGACATTTTGCATTTTGTTTGTTTAAGTTAGTGTTGCATTTGTGAGAAGATTTCCACGTGCTTTATTAGGGATTGGTCAATTGGGGTTTAATTTTGCTTAGTCCAGTTGTCGGAGATGTGATTTATTATGTTTTCCAAAGATCACTTGTCACGTGTTCTGTAACAGTTGGATGGGCTTCAAATTACACGCACTTCAATTGTCTTGTCGTGGTTTCACTTATTAGGTTTGCAAGTGAACGTTGTTCTTCTAGATAATCGGACAAGTATGAGACACGTGCTGTTGGTTGCACTGTCGGCATTTGTTAAATTTACAATTTGTTTTATCACTTCCTTGGTTTAGTAAGCCGACAAAATTTCAATATGCCAGCAGTGTAATTTATGATTTGGATAGGGAATCAATTATATAACTGGTATTTGTTCTGAAAATTCTACAATTGTTGGGTTCTAATGTTGGTTGATTTATCATTTATTGAAGATCCACTCAATTATAGTCGTTAGAGGCGATGTCCTTTTTTTTTTTTTTGTTTGTTATACTTATATTTTTTGTTTTTACCTTGTGTCTGATGAATGATGTGGATCTCCATCAGATAAACGTTATATATGTGTTGGTTCCACTAATGGTGCAACTTTGAGTCCTTAGATGTGGGTTTTTATTTTGTGTGTAAAAAAGTAACACGGATTTTAATATGTCATTGTCAGATGTGGTATGTGATTTGTCAAGTTTGTTGGATCTTAGTTTTTGGCCCAAAACTTTTTTACACAGTTCAGTAATAATTGCAAACAAAATAAAACCATTGACTTAGCTGATTATTCGATACCCCAAATCCAGGGTATCTCGTCAATGAAAGTGTAAATGAGTTGAGTTCAATTATATATGCATTTTTAATACTTTTACTTGAGGTTTATTAGAAGAGATGTAGCACATTTATTAGAGATTGAGTGGGGGCATGCCGCAGTGGTCCACCCTTGGAGCCCTTTTCTATCCTTGATTTTCCTCATACAACATTGAAGGTGGGATTTAGCCACATTCAAGTTTTACTAACTGGAGTTTAACCATAGGACTTTGTGAACAAAGATGGGATATTCAATACCGCGTTTGTTCTGGAGTAATACATTATTACCTGTGGGAATGGATGAACAGGGCTCTAAATTGCATGATCGTATCCGACATTAATGCTATGCCCATTTTTCGACCAATATCAGACAGTGTTGGCCGATATGTAGGTAAACATCGATTTTGGAGATCCAAAATCCCATTAGTCAATGTCCGATACAATAACCTCAATAAGAAATGTGATTGCATGTCGATATGTTGGTCTAATTTTCTCATTGCTACCAATTTTGAGTTTACATTGTAATATTTAAGCTATTTGAACATTCTTGGCATTTCATACTTCTTCGATGAAAGTCATTCTTACTTATTAGTGAGCACAAAAGGCTGTGAAAGCTCCAACGGTAGGCATGTCGCATTATAGGTAGCATAACTGACATTCTATGGATCTTTCACTATAAGAAAATCACAGGAAACACCAAATACTGGTATATCGCATGCTCCACTGAAAGAATTCTATGAATTCCAAAAAATTGTACAAAGGATAGGCCGAATGCACAAATTCTGACTTTTTGAGGGTAAATTTTTTTGTTCCGCTTCATTAGAAGTCCTCCGGTTGTGCTCCCTAGATATTCCAATAGCATGCCCGCTACAGAAAGATTTATAAGATCCTCTTGGAGATTCAATCAAGCAATTTCTATTGTTGGACCCAGCTAGCAGTTGTTTTTAGAGTTGTTTGATTATATCAAGACTTTGTTGTCTTGGCATCTTTGGAGTTGTGAAATGTTGATGTGATGAGTTTCGTTACAAGTTGCCCATGCTAGAAAGGGAGAGGTGTGTCTACTACGAAAAGGATGATATTGGTTTGAGTTTGATGCAATTTATTGGGTGATGTGGCTTTTTAATGAAATGAAATTGCAGTTGAGATGTATAGCCAAACCCAAACATTGGGGGCTGGATATTTCTTACACTAAAATATTGTGAATTTTTTGATGTCATTCATTTTAACTGTTTGCTAAGAACATGTTAACAATGATGTTGAAATTCATGTCACCTTGATCTCTGTTAGTCTTCTTCAATATCCGTAACTAAGCTGCTTGTAGATTTGCGTTTACGTATTTACGATTTGGGGTCTTATGAATTTCTGCATTTTTTGTGCTCTCTTTCTGTCTTGTGCTATTCCTTATTTTCAGTGAGGATTTCTTCTTTTCTAGTTTTTTTTTTTGTTCTTACCGTTCTTGTTTTAGATCCAAGAGTGGTCATGACTTGTTGCCCTTGTTGTCTTTCACATAATAAAGGTGCTCTGGGCTGGGTTTGACATTTTGGAATGGGACGGAGGCATCACCCGGCAAGTTCTCTTGTTGGGATATCGGTCTGGTTTTCAGGTTTGGGATGTCGAAGAAGCAGATAACGTTCGTGTCCTAGTCTCTAGGCATGATGGCCCTGTTTCCTTTATGCAAGTGTTGCCAAAACCAATAGCATCAAAGAGAGTTGGGGATAAATTTGCAGACAGCCGTCCTTTGCTTGCGGTTTGTGGAGATGAATCCCTTTCTGGAGGTGGTAATGTTCGGGATGCTTTATCCACGCCAAGTAATGGGAGCACCCCAAATTGCCATGATCCAGTAAATTGTGGTTTTACACCAACTGTCATTTGGTTTTATTCGTTGAGATCTCAATCTTATGAGCATGTGCTGAAGTTCAGATCACCCATTTATTCTGTTCGTTGCAGCACTCGACTTATTGCTATTTTGCAAGCAGCTCAGGTATGTTTGCTTGTGTGCGTCTTATCTCTACTCGGTTTGCACTTTTGAGCTTTTAAGAGTGGAGTTTTTTGGTTACAGATACACTGTTTTGATGCTGCTACGTTGGAAAGGGACTATACTATTCTTACCAATCAGGTCGTTACTTCTGGGTTTGGTGGAATAGGCTATGGACCACTTGCAGTGGGTCCCAGGTGGCTGGCTTACAGTGGCAGTCCAGTTACAGATTCAAATTCTGGGCGTGTTACTCCACAACATCTTACCCCTTCTTCAAGTTGTTCTGGTTCTGCTTCCAATGGGAGCCTGGTTGCGCACTATGCAAAAGAATCGAGCAAACAACTTGCTGCAGGGATTGTGACTCTAGGGGACATGGGATATAAAAAGCTGTCTAGGTACTACTCTGAGGGCAACCATTCTGCGCATCCAGGGAATCCTGGCTGGAAGGTTAATGGGACTATCAATGGCCATTTGCCAGATGCAGAGAATGTTGGAATGGTATGTTTTGTTCTACTCAATTTTGATTCTGTCTTTATTGTTTTAACTGTTGTTACTGTTAGGTTCTCTCCTTTTCCTCAATTTACCTGTTCTGGTCATGAACTTTGCTTTTCCTTACCTTGCTTTGCTTTGGTGTGTGCACAATTGTAAACGTTAGAAGTTTTCGTATGCATGCATTTCATAGCCACATCAAAGCGAATCTAATGCTTTGGGGGGAAATTGAAATTCCATCTCATTTATAACTGACATCATCTCTTTTTATAGCATCCTTTTGGTTTGTTAAATTGATATCTTTGAAGGAACCTTCCCATTTCGACCAGCCTCTGGCTTTTTGCAGATTCTGTTATTCTGGTTTCATGATATGGATTACGCTGTGAGGGAACTGATTTTAGCATGTTATAATGTTGTCACATTGGCTGTATATTCATGCTTGTATATACTTTAGAAGTCTTGCTATTCTTACTGTAATCTTTGGTTTGATAGGTAATTGTCCGAGATATTGTCAGTAAATCGGTCATTGCCCAATTCAGAGCACACAAGAGTCCTATTTCATCATTATGCTTTGATCCTAGTGGGACCCTTTTGGTTACAGCTTCAGTTCAGGGTCACAACATAAATGTTTTCCGGATAATGCCAGTGCAGCCAGGAATTTCCTCTGGATCTAATTCTGGTGCATCTTACATACATCTGTATAGGTTGCAACGAGGTTTTACAAATGCAGTAAGGCTTTTGACTGCTTTGTTTCGATTGAATTTGTTGTACATTCAGTGCCCTTGTATTTACTACTTTCAATACTCTCCTTCAGGTTATACAGGATATCAGTTTCAGTGATGACAGTAACTGGATCATGATAAGTTCCTCAAGAGGGACATGCCATTTGTTTGCTATATCTCCTTCAGGGGGATTGGTCAATTTTCAGCCACCTGATGCCCTTTTTACTGGTAAAAACAGTGGATCAGGTGTTATGACGAAGCCTGCAGTTCATTGGCCACCGAATTCAGGTTCACACTTGCTTAATCAACAGAGCCTCTGTGTATCTGGTCCTCCTGTCACCCTTTCTGTTGTCAGCAGAATAAGAAGTGGAAACAATGGTTGGAAAAGCACTGTAAGTGGTGCTGCTGCAGCTGCCACAGGCAGGATGAGTTCCCTTCCTGGGGCTATTGCTTCGGTTTTCCACAATTGCAAAGCCAATAATTTGCATGTAGGTAACAGCTCCTTGAAGGCACTGTATCACCTCTTGGTTTTCTCTCCCTCTGGCAGTGTGATACAATATGCATTGCGGGCACCTTCAGGCCTAGAATCTACTGCAGTAGTGTCTGGATTAGGGTCTTATGACTCTGCTCCTGAGAACGATGCAAGGTTAGTAGTCGAGGCAATCCAGAAGTGGAGTATTTGTCAGAAACAGAATCGGAGAGAGCGGGAAGATAATAGTGACATTTATGGCGAAAATGGGAATTCAGACAGCAGTAAAATATTTCCTGAAGTAACAGAAAAGGAAATTGGTGGCTATCCTGAGGTTAGGGGTTCAACCACAAAACCAAAGATTACTTCTGAGGAAAGAGATCATTTATTTATATCTGAAGCTGAATTGCAGATGCATCAAGCCCGCATCCCAGTGTGGGCAAAACATGAGGTATTTGCCATGTTGGTCAGATACCTGAATTTTAGTTTGTTTAATGCAAATTCTACATGTCTATTTCTGTCACCACTCTGACGTCTTTTATTGTTTTGTTGCTCATAAGATATACTTCCAGTCCATGACAATAGATTGTATCCAAATAGATGGGGAAGCCAGTTCTGGAGGGGAAATTGAGATCGAGAGGATTCCGACTCGTATGATTGAAGCAAGGTCAAAAGATCTTGTTCCAATTTTTGAGTATCTTCAAACTCCCAAATTTCAGCAGGCGAGGTGTGCTTTATATAATTCATTTTTCTTTGTTTGTTTCAATGGATATTGGTGTTGTTTTGATACATTATAACATGGTTTTACTCATTATGTGGATAGCTGCTTGTATTTGCCTCTTTTTTGGTTGTTTGGATCCCAGCTTGTCTTGGTTTTGTATTAACCTTTGTTTCACTTAGTTAATGCCTTAATTTCCCATTTTACTTCTACACTATTCCACTGTACCCATCTCTGAAGTAATTATTTTTTCCTTTTCGCCTTTTTTGTTGGTTTCAGGACTACTGCTTTAAGTAGCAGTAGTAATAGCCCACTGGTGCATGCATCTGGGCTGCCTGAAGATGGCAGGCTTTCACGCAGAAGCAGCTCCGGCTATGTTGACTCCATGGCTGATGGTGGCAGTGCCGTCGCTGATATTCATGGCCGCAGAGATGAAAGTGGTTGGGGAAGTCTTCGTATACAGCCAGAAGCAACCAAGGGCTTTGTAAATAATGACAACCCTAAATCAAACCCTCCGCTTGAGATTGTAAATAATAGAGAGAGCTCAATGATGGAGGCGCGAGTTAACTTTGTAAATACTAACATAGAAGGTCCAAAAATGGAGAATCAATTTGAAGATGAAGGTGATGAGTTCGATTGAAGGTAACCTTTCACTAACCTCCTTTTTATTGTTTGTAGGATGCAAGTTATTTTGTGCCTTACCTTCTAACCTTTTTTCCCGGAACTTCGGGAGCCAGTGATATTAACCGATTGAATCAAGCATGCAGTTTCTCTTATTGCTCTATGACACTCAATGCTGGAGTCTGTTTTTTATTGACAATTGGGATGTTGCCATTCCTTCCATGCTTGATGTACTTTTTTCTTGGAATGCACCCTTGGCACCACTGGTAGGTGTGCTGGCTTTCAGCCCCCAGGTCCAAGGTTCGAGCCCTGGAAACAGCCTCTTGGCAAAATGCTAGGGTAAGGCTGCGTACATATAGGGTCTCCTTCCCCTGAGCCCACGTAGTGGGAGCCACTTCGGCACTGGGGTCCGCCTTTAATGCACTGACGATTTACTAGCTAATGTTGATGTAATTTGTGCAAATTGTTATCACATTGCATAGTAGGCGTAATCACAGATCACATGGTTCACAGTGTAACAATCATCAGATTACTAGGATCATTCATATCAGAATTTTTTCCCCCATCTACGATTCAATAACTTTCTAGATCATTTCCCAAGGATATGGGATCATGCAGAGATGCTTATAAATCTTATTACTCTGGATAGCATTTTGTTTCTATCGCTCTCTCCCCTTTACCTTTTTTGTCTTTTGAATGTCGAAAACAAAAGTGGGAAGTGAAAAAGAATACCCATTCTTGATTTGTGGACTTATAGTTGATATAGAATCATGTGTGACAACACATTTGACCTTTTATTTCAAGGGATTGAAATAAATCAGGTTCTGTTTTCTCCAATCCTTTTTCTAGCCTATCCTGAATCCTGATGAAGTGAGGATATGGAAAGGTTGGCTCATGAGGAAACCAAACCCTTGTTTCCTTCCATTACTTTTTTCTGACGATTTGAAGTTAATTCCATGTGAAACTTTATTGTTTTGTATATTCACTTCAGACTAACAGGATCACATTTAACATTTCGCAGGTGTGCAGGTGTTATTTTGTTCTCCTGGAACCCTAACAGTGTTAATGTTGTGAGTGGAAACGTAGAGGAGTGAGTTGCTGCAGTTGTGCTTGACGGCGATTCAGAATTGTGGATAGTTTCATCTTGGGGTTTCTTCTGTTGAAATTGTAAATACCAAACAGTTTATCCATAACTCTTTCTCTCTCTCTCTCTCTAAATATATATCAAATAATCAGTGTTCAGAACAATGTGTATATTGTAGCATCACCTATGCAACGCTTTGTTGCCTTTTGGCTTCTTATTAATTTCATTTTGTTTGTTTACAGCCCAATGCACTTAAATTGTAGACTTTTGAATCTCGTGTTATAATATTCCAGATATCATACCCAGTTTGTACTGTTTTGAGGGTGTTATGGTATGTCATTTATATAGCAGGGATTCTCTTGGGACACACGGAATCGTTTGATGTGCTTGAAGTTTACATTATTTTAGAGGACTCAATGTGCATCAGATGGCTCCAGGCTATCTGCGTGTTAAAGGGGTGTGTGTGAACTTGTTCTATACAACACTAGTGCAACTGAAATGTACCCAGCATTCACATTTTCTTAGGCTGTGTTTGGATTAGGGATTTATGGATGAGTTTGCAGAGGGAATGATGGGAAAACAAAATAAGCAAACTAAAACTTTAACTTCAGTAGATCTTTATCTTTAATTCAATCTCTGAGTTCTCCCTTCGCGTTCTCATCTTAAGAGAAAGCAAACGCACAGGAAATAATTGAATCTTTATGTTCTCTGTCCCCTTGAACAATTCTGAATACTAGTTCAAACCCAAAGTCTTAGGGATTGGACGATACTCTCTTTCTTGGGAACTCTTCAACTCGTGAAACTATAAAAATACATATAATGAAAACGATGTAATTTTAAGGGCAAAACATATTAAAACTATGTTGTTTTGTTCGTACTACAAGGAACTGCACTACAACTTTTCCGAATCCACTGTTCCTTGTTCCTTCCCCGAGAGACAAATAGTATGCAATTCCATTATGGCCAGTGGCAAAATGTTACATTTGCTTTGAGTTTTCAAGTCTTGATTGTTTGCAAAACTAAAAGACATTTTTAAGTCTTCTCTAAGTGTGTAACAAACGTTGGCCTCAGGCAAGAACGGTTTCATGGGAGGTTGGAAGCCGCAAGATCCACAACCGAATTCGATTGGCAAACCAGCTTTAACTGACCAGGGCACATTGCTGACCCACATTCACTTCCTACCCTAATCCAGACTAAGCCATTTCCATTATGGGCAAGTTGTAGTAAAAGTTTATGTTTTAAGTTTACGGAAGACTCGAAGCCATCTTTTGATTTTTCGCTCCCCATCGGCACAACAAACTGTGATAGATTTTGATCTCTTTCTGGCATCTTTGAAGCGATTGAAAATACCAAAATCAAGTAAACCATCCTTCCATCCAATGAATCACACAAAGATTACAGTAATAGTCCAAACCTTTCACCTACTTAACTAATCTCCTCGGAGATGGAAAAAAAGAACCTGCATGACCATTTATCCCTGAGATAAGGATCTAGGTCTTTTCACACCACTCGTACAGTTGACGGAAACATAACATAAGCTGCCGGAATAACTTATTAACATCTACACGCAAACCCTAGAGCATTAATCAATCTGTGCAAGTTGTAGTAGGCAAGTTTTCCATCCACCACGAAATGCAGTTCGAAAACTAAAACAGTCGAGAGAGCGACAACAAACTAGACAATAAGCTAAATGAGCGTTAGAGGTACAAGTGCAAACTCATAACAATTTTAGGGTTGGGCTTCAAATTAGGCAACTGGTGGTCGTAGAACGTGATCCTGCGATGTATCCACCGAAGCGGGCGGCATGAACTGCCACATGGCAACTCCTGGGTAGCTAATGATAGGCACCAATTTGTTGCCGGAAGCTTGGCCTGGAGCAGCATACGCAGCTGCAGGGATTGCAGGAGGTGGAGGCAGAAACCCGGGCTGTGCATTCATGGTCTTTAGTTGTTGCTCCAGCCTCTCTTTCTCAGCCTTCAGCCTCTGCTTCTCGTCCCTAAGTTCATTCTTCTCAGCCTAGAAAAGTAAAAGGGCATTCAGTGTGAAGAAGAAAATAAAGATGGGGAAACTTTCAGTCTTTTGGGAGGTTTTACTGATCATCACCTTCAACTCCTTTATCTTATCATGTAGACTTGAATTCGAATCCTTCAACTTTTGAGCTTCCCCCCTTAGCTGCGTCACCATCCGGACAGCATCAACCAAAATAGCAGACTTGTCTGTTTTGGGTGGCCTCCCGGGCTCAAGGATAGAAGCCAATTCAATAAACCTAGGAACATGAAATATGTTATAGGAAAGAGACAGGGAAAGAGAGTGTTTGACAAAAGAGTTGACATGTGTACTTGTCGTTTAGCCTATCCCTCCGCAACTTCTCCCTGCATGCTTTGGAACTTGATGAACCACATGACTCAGGTCTTGCCCTGTAACCAAGAAGTACAAAGAGGTAACGGAAAAGTAGGGCCGGGGGATTGAGCTGTCTGCTACCAACACTGCGTGTTCCGTCCATATCTAGCTGTTGTTTTCACAATACAAGTAGCTTAATAGAGAACCGAATGCGGTTTAGCTTCATGGTTTTGACCCCAATTGCAGAATCCAGTAAAATTATCAACTGTCTCGACTCCTAAAGATAGCTTTCTCTATATTATTATGCATATTCTAAAGATATGATCGAAAAAACATTATAAAGTTCTGATATTCAGCCAGAGCTTGGCTATTATCCCAAACCATGATTCACAAATGCCAATTTGTACAAGGCCCCTTTTTACTGTTGATAGCAATACGAAGTTCAATTTGCATGACAGACCTTAGATGAGGTACACGAACTTTGCAATGCCATTAACTTGTGGACAGTGGCAAGTTACTTGATAAGGGACTACCGACCATAGTAGGAAGCATGCTTGCCAGTGAATCCAATAGAAAACAAAACTGGTGGACTAAGTTGAGACTTTCAAATGTAAGGAGGGTAGACTCAACAATTTACAGCAACCTTTCCGACAAAGTTCCAGCTTACTCCACCGATTGACAGATTAGACGTTAGAGTAGAAGGGTTTACCTCTTTCTAGAGCCAGCCTCCTTGTGACTGTCTGAATCCCCAAGCGAGCCATCGTTTTCAGCACTACATGAATCAGATCCAACAAGAGGAAGATGTGAGAAACAATAAAAACACTTTTAAGGTATATACAATCACGTGCTTAGTAATCAAACATTCAGCACAGTCCCTTTACTGTTAAATATGAAGTGGGCAAGTGGCTACTTTTAACTAGTCTTCATAATCAATCATAATATTAACAAGTGAACATCTAAACACAAAAAGCTCTATATTTTTGTTCGCATTCCAACATAAAACAAAACCTCAAAGTCTTAAATGTTAAATAGTAAATGCTATGACTCTTGTTACGATGCAACCCCCATTCAGTCCCTCAAAAAAAAATTCTGGCCCTGAAGCACAAATGAAACATAACTTTTTTGTAGTAAGTAATCAAAGAATGCAACACATTCTGATGGTAGTGAAGCCAACTTCTTCTCTTCGTACCTTGTCCTTCAACAAAAGAGTCAGAGCAGACACCTCGGTATTTGTACAAATTCATATCATTCTTTTTGCTGTTGTGTCGTCTTTGTTATGGTTCTTCCTTCCACACTAAACAAACCTTTCAACCTATACCTACATGCCCTACTAAGCTACTAAGTCAGAGCTGCACAATCTTTACATTTCTCTTGTCCTTTGTAAGAACCACTCATAAACTGCTGCAAGCACATTTGTTGCTCACCGTCTGGGAAACGTTGGGATTATGTCAAGGAATGTATATATGACTGGGAAACGTAGCATAGGAGACATTGGCTCGAACAAAATTTCCATATCTAGGCATGGAACAGGAATTTGAAACATAATAAAATTCATCTGCAAAAAATTTGGGTGTCTAGAACCTAAAATGCACTTATTAGCAAGAAATTACAAATGAAGCATAATTTTGGTTCCACCATTCAATAAAGCTCAGTAATTTCCCCCAAAGCCAAGCTAGAAGAAAAGATCCCCAAGGATTCAACACGAAATGATGCACCTTCCAAAATTTTTTTTTGTTGATTTAATAAACAGCTCGATTCACAAGCAGAGGACTAGGTCAAAGTAATAATTCCATTGCCATCTTCGCCAATCAATCTGATCGCAAGTTTCGCAACAAATCACTGACTTAAACCAGAAAAATTGGCTAACAAAAGAATACACAACCTATTACTAGACAAAATACCCAAATGTAAAAAGCCTTTTTTAGTGTGGATAACACAGAGGCAACTTCAGCATCACTGGAATTCACAAAAAAAAAAAAACAAAAACACAAAAAATTTCCCGATGAATGCCAATAAGACCTTAGCTCTTTTAGAGTTCACAGCAACAAAGGGCAAATCCCCAAGCTTATTCATTTGATCCAGGTTCAATGAAGGTGAATTGAACAGAGACTTGCATGTAAATTATTACCATATTGGAGAAGAATTTAGGGGAGAAAAAAAAAGGATATCAATAGAAACCTAATCTTTTTTATAATTTATAAAACCCCGAAATAACCATGAACAACTACCAAAAGAATATCCAAAAACAGAACACAAATAAGTAGGAATTCAAATAAAAAACAAGAAGAAGAAGAAAGCACATAAAAATTCCCAATGGATGCCAATAAAACCTTGGCTCTTTTAGAATGCATGGCAACAAAGGACAAATCCCCAAGCTTCTTCATTTGATCTAGGTTCAACGCAAGTGAATTGAACAGAGATTTGCATGTGCAATATTACTCTATTGAAAGAAGAATTTGGGAGAGAAAAAAAAATGTATATCAATAAAAACGTAATATTTTTTCAGAATTTATAAAACCCAGTAAAAACCACGGATGATTACCAAAAGATTATCCAAAAAAAAAAACAACACAAATAAGTGGGAATTCACAGAAGGAAAAAAAACCCAAGTAAACACACTAAAAATTTCCCAATGGATGCCAATAAAACCTTAGCTCTTTTAGAAGTCATGGCAACAAAGGACAAATGCCCAAGCTTCTTCATTTGATCTAGGTTCAACAATGGATGTGCAATATTACCATATTGGAGAAGAATTTATGGGAGAAAAAACAAATAGGTATCAATAAAAACCGAATTTTTTTCGGAATTTGTAAAACTCCATAAAAACCATGAACAATTGCCAACAGAATATCCAAAAATAGAGCAAAAATAAGTAGGAATCCACACGAAAGACAAGGAATCTCTAAAAAGAGTCCAAACCCTAATCCTATCTTCTTCATTTGATCTAAGTTCAAATGAAGGTGAATTGAAATATACAAAAGGCAGTGAGATCATCATACCTAACGTTAGAGGGACAGTTCAAGGGCTGTTGCATCGGCCAGTTAAACCCAGAATTCGGATCACAAAAATTGGCTTCAGGGACAGCAATATCCTCAATCAAGCCGTAATCGTACAGCCAATTGGTGTTCTCAGGCGAAACCATTCTCGATCTTTAGCCGGAAAACCCGAAAGTTCGGTCTTTTCCGGCGGCTTCACGGGAACGATGAAGAATTATTAACAGATGGGTGTCTTCGGTTGAAGTTGTTTGGTAGTTTTACCTCCTCGATGGGGAAGAAAAAGGGCTAATCTGACGATTTTGAGGAAAAAAGGACGCGAATTTAGACGTGTGATGTTGAGAGAATTCCCACACGAGCAGAGAGTTAGTGCATGATTGACACGCTTCTGGGCTTTTCAATTGTAATTTGTACGCTTGAGAAAAAGTGGACCTAGGGTTCCATTACTTTTTTTTTTTTTTCGAAATCGGAGATCCTGCTGTGTAGCATTTGCGCAGCGATGACTTGCGTTTAGATTTTGTTATTGTGTCCGGACACAAATGCATTTTGGCCGTCAAAACGATGTCATTTTAGTGTGTATCCAGATGCTTAGGACATCGTGTCCAAACACTCGTATGTATTTTTTGTGTCAAAATAACGTCGTTCTGACGCGTTGCGCACTATATTTTGCGTTGTGTACAGTAAAATCCTCGTGTCCCTTTTTTATTTTTATTTTTATTTATATTTACAAGGGGTCTTATAACTAAAGAGTTTATTGAGTATATTTTGCTCTGAGAAAATTTAAATTAATCTGATATCAGTAATCACTAGATTAGATAACATTTTTAAAAAATAGATCAATTACATTGACTATTCCTTAGCTTTTTTTGTTTTTTTTTTTTGTTTTACAAATACACTGATATCTCCCGTGGTTTGAGGAATTACTCTGAGTTATTTTGTTTTTGAAATTATCATTCGGTTATTTCTCCTATCATTTAATTCATTCAAGCTATTAAGGCTCCCTTTGGCCTATAGTATTTATTTATTTTTATTTTTTGTCTTTATTCTTTTGTTTTTTACATTTGTTATTTAAACCTCAATGTTTTGTAGTTTATTGGTCCGTCTTGATGAAAGGAATCTAAAAAGTATAAAATTATGTCCAAAAGTTAAAAAAAATGACACTAAAGACGACGAATAAGTAAAAAAAAAAAAACTTTGTTTTTTATTTATTTTTGTCTTTTCTGAACTTTTTTCAAATTTGGCCGATGATTGATAACTTTTCTGAAAGCTCTTGTCGAGATGAACCAATAAATCACAAAAAGTTGATGAAAA
Organism: Arctostaphylos glauca; assembly: GCA_019985065.2. NCBI lineage: Eukaryota > Viridiplantae > Streptophyta > Magnoliopsida > Ericales > Ericaceae > Arctostaphylos > Arctostaphylos glauca. The sequence goes on along the minus strand of JAHSPW020000007.1, from coordinate 29,648,095 downwards.
ACAAAAAATTGCGAAAAAATTTCACATAAGGACGAAAAAAATTTCAATAAATACCACAGTCCAAATGGACCCTAAAACTTCAAGTTCGAAATTTTTTTAGCAAAATAAAATCTAGCATAATTTCTATCACGTCTGAAATAACTTATATTAATTTTTTTTTCTTTCTAAAATTGAAACTCAAATAAATTTCAAAAACTTTGTCAAATTTTTGTGTTTACAAAAATCTAAAAAATACAATATAGGCAATTTTGGATGTGATAAGGAATGTGTTGCGGTTTGTTTGGTCGGAAAAAATCCTAAACTAATTATAGAGGTTAGAATAATTTCTCAAATCATCTCAGCATATTTTCCAAAAACCTCAAAAGAGTTCAGTCCAATTTACATTTAAAGATAGATGGTCAGTGTTATTTAAAAGAATAAGTCTACTAATACATCATGTTATACATCAAATTGCACACGTGCTTATGTGACATGCCACGCAACTTATGTTTTAGATATAAAGTGTAAAAGCATATCTCATAAATTTTAATTATATGTTCAAATTAGTGAATATAAGTTGCATGGCATGCCACGTAGACATAATGTACAATTTGAAAATGGACAGTAAGCAAATCCATCTCGTTCACGTGGCAGTAGCTTTTCCATTAAGTTGACTTTTCGTACATAAATAGTGTTTTAATAATTTTTAAACATTGAACAGATCAAATCATGACGATGAAATATCGATGGATCCTATAAAAGCGACTTATAACAACTGAACTAATCTTTAATCTTCTTGTCTGCAGTCAAGTCTCACAATCTACTTGGAATTAAATAAAAAATGAATTCACAATTAAGAAAAATCTAATTATAAATTTTGAAGTAAATTAATTCAGAGGTGAGTATAGACGTTATGTCAGCATGTTGATGAAGAGTTATGATATAATGGGTTCGGGTCTATTTGGTCAATGATTCTATTTGTATTATTAGTTACAAGAAGTGATGATAATTCGACTAGTTTTGACTAAATTATTCCTCAAGAGGTGAGTACATATTTTATGTCAATGATGTTGTCAACTCTACATACGAAGAGTTATGACATAATGGATCCGGGTCTATTTGGCCAGTGTGTCTATTTGTATTATTCGTTACAAAAGAGGTGATAATTCGACTAGTTTGGACTAAATTATTCCTCAAAATGATCTTCTCAATCATTTTCAACCCACCTAAGGGTACGTGGTTCGTAATCATTAAAGGGCATAAAATTACACAATTGTCCTTGCAGTGTCCTTTTGGCCTAACTCAACTAAATTAAATTTTTTATCTTTATTATAAAAAAATTGTATTTGTTATTTTTCATTATTATTATTATTATTAGATTATTGGTTCGTCTAGACGAATTTTTTTTAAGAGTACAAAATTACATCTAAAAGCTAAAAAAAGAAAAAACGAAAAATAAGCGAACGCATATCATGTTTTGGCTTATTTTTCGTATTTTTTGAACTTTGTTTTAGTTTTTAAACATAATTTTATACACTTCTAGAATCTCTCGTCTAGACGAATCAATAACTTATAAAAAATGATACAAATTAAGAAATTACAAAAAAAAAATCAAATAAGAACTAAAAAATAATAAGACAATAATTCAATAATTACCATAGTCCAAACAATTTGACACGTTATATTTTCTTCCCAAGTCAAAATAAGACAAACATTTAATACAATCAAGATTCTCCTCAAATAATTTAGTTTAAACCGACGGGTCTAAATTAAAAGTTCTACAAAGGACTAATCTAATAATACAGTCAGGTCATAATTAAAATTTTGAAATTGTGATAATTAGTCAAGATTTCTTCATATCTTTCATGGCATAATCAATGCACCAAAGGGGTGAAATTTGTCACCAAAAATCATGATTTAAGTTATTAATAAAACATTGAGGTGACTAATATTCTTAATACATTTAATTGGACCAATTCATGATCTTTGTAGCCCATTAAGAACCCTCCACTTCAACCCATTAGAAGAAGACTCACAAAAAAGACACCGAGATTTGATGCCCTTTTCCAATCATTGAATTTATCAAACTTTGATGGGGACCACCAAAGTTTATAGCACTGTTTGATGGAGAAGGACATCCATGGTGAGTGGTAGTGATGCAATGGGAGGATCCTCAGTGTAGAAACAAGGATATGTATAGATGTTGAGTGGCCCTGAAAATCCGACGCGGAGACCTGTTGTGCATTAAATGTATTACAGAGTTATAGTGCAGTTAAGTAATGACTTTCGAGATTAGTATTATCTGTATAAATTAACGGGTTATTGTAGATGTACAGATATGAGAGAGCTGCACATTCAATCCTTAGTTTCTTCTCTTCAGCGCAGAGTAGATCACTTTGGTAGCTCGCAAGGCTCATGCGTCCTTCTTGGTCTTCTCGTACTAAGGAGAGATCTTCTCAATGCTCTAACGTTCACACCGAATAGAAACTAAAACGTTCTCAACTCAATTTACGTACCACTCTAATGAATTATATATCGAGTCATGTTACAATAATGTAGTGTGTTTTGTGCACTAAGCGAATCTCTCAGGGCTTAAAACCCCTACAATACCCATACTCATTATCTAGCGTATTTTGTACATCCACTTGAGGTGGTCCAAGAAATGTCCTTAGAATTTGAGGCCCTACCTCCACTTACTAGTGCTGGTTCCCTTGTGGTGGAGCTCTGACATCATTATCCTCTATTGCTATATCATATTATATAGAAATTATTAAAAAAATTCAAAATAAGGTTGAAAACATAGATTCGTAGTTATGATGCAGCCCATATAATACGGGTGTAACGTAGACAAAACGATGTTATTTTACTCTTAAGATTGCGTTATGTTGATCTCATGTATTTTGATAATTAATAATTCGTGGGGCATGTCAAACTGACGTAGTTTCAACAATAAAACTACGTCGTTTTGCTCATATTACACCCGCATTACAAGGGTTGCACTACAGTCTCCTTAAATCCTAGAAATATGTGTTGGTGTTTTTCAAAAAGTGCATAAAAATAGGTAAAGTGTATTAAAATGTACGTTAGATTCTTTTTTTTTGGCATTTTTTTCAGCAATACAATTTCTTAAACCAAATGATTAATAACATGACTATTGTATAATATTATCTGTTGAAATGCGCCATGAAGTAAAGTTCCACACGACATATTAAAGAAATTAAAAAATACAAATGAGCTATGGACCGAATAATAAAGACTCATGACATGTCTTTGTAATTACGATTGTGTTATTATATTATTTTGATAGAAGATTTTTGCATAAGAAAGATTTAACTTTAGAAAGAGAGGCTATAGATATATATGACATGATTCCATTCTCTATATATATATATATATAAAGTAGAAGATTTTAAGCCCCTTAATATGTTTGGAAGTCAGCCTCATAAAAGTGATATCACATCAGTCCACTGTGGAGATGTGACCAAGTGGACTAGGGTTTCAAATTTAGAAAATTCACACATTGAGATGCATTTTAGTGGGTGAAGAATGTCAAGAATTGGGTAGCTTGCATCATATTCTAAGTCTTATCTTTTGAGCTTTTATATTGTATGTATAACTAGTAAGGTGTGAATTCATATATACTAACACCACCATATTACTTTGCTTGAACCCTTATTATGGGTAAAGAAAAAGGTATGAGAGAAACTAAAGATTGATTTTTATTTCTTCGTCAATTGTGCATTGCACCTACTCTCATTTTATATTCTTTTTTGATTGACTAACTTATCTCCTTAACCGTTACACCAACTTAATTAACTTTTTTGGAGCTGAGTTGAACACAGATAAACTAGTCGAGTTGGTCTTAGCTGCAATGGCTAAGATAGAATCAGCTTCCTTTACACCCTCTTGCAAACTCACGGGGAGGTCACAAACCATGAGTTTGGATCGCAGATAAAGGAAATGAATAGTAGGTAGAGCCTTAGTAAAAATATCAGTAAGCTAAGCTTGACTACCAATATGACGAATAACAATCATCTTATTAAGGTCCTTGTCGCGAATGTAATGATAATCAACTTCTATATGTTTGGTTATATCATGAAAGTCTAGACAAGATGCCAAAGCAATGACACACATATTATGGTCATACCAAATAGTAGCTGGGTTAGATATAGAGATATGAAGATCACCTATAACATGAGTAATCCAAGTAAAATCAGGTATATTATGAGCTAGTGCATGATACCCAGCTTCAGAAGAAGGCATGGCAGGGTACATTGTTTCTTGGCTGACCAAAAAATGAGATTAAAGCCTAAGATAACGAAGGATGCGTTTGCGAGCAGCAAAACGCAACATAAAAGGGTTGTGGATCTCGCGCCTTGGTTAAAATATCTCTTTATCAACAAATGTAAATTATTTGGCAACTGAATCACTTATTCCAACAACTTTTAAACTAAACTCTAAGCCTCGGAGGACCTGTGTAATATTTTTGAATCATTTATGCTCTCTTATTGTATGGGTAAAGACGAATCGAGACATGAAACAAAAAATTTAGGTTGAGGATTTTGCCTTGTACTGAAAATATGTCCAATTTTTTCCCTGATCAAATTAAAGTGGGTTGGAATATAAAGTAGCTATGACAGCGGTAAAAAAGAACCAATCAAGATAGAGATAGCAGCATGAATGGGTGACCAGATTTTTTCTTAAGGCAGTTTATAAGCATTTAACCGAGCAAAAAGATGTGTTCATTTACTCATATCCACTTCGCCGAGTCTCACTAACAACTGATTCGGAACGAGAACTAGGATAAGAAGAAAAGGCATTCGCAAAACAAATAAAAGTGGATCTCCAAGAATCTTTTGCTTGGATGATTGGGCTCTCACCATATCTCGAACTGGCCGAGAGGCTGGGCCTGAAAAGTGGCCGCCCAAGCCCTATCAAGGGGGTTAAGGCCTGAAAGATCCGGGCCAGTACATGGGCTTTAATATGCAATTAAAGTTTAGAGTTAATTACATTTTACTCCCTTTAACTATAACTCTTTTTCACGTTACCCTTTTATCTTTAAAGTTATGTGGAGCCTTGTAACATTTTTGCAACAACGTTTTTGTTTTTATATTCGCGTGTGTTTATGCAAACCGACAATTTTGAAATTAATTACCTGACAAATCTCTAGGAAGTCAACATATTTTTTCTTTTTCTAACGGTAAGAGCAAGTAACGATAGGTTGACTGCTGAAGGGTCTCGGTTCTTACCAAGTGAACCGGTCTTTGTTTGCAACATGAAGGGATATCAAGCAAGTGCTCACTAGTAGAAAGATCGACAGCAACGACATATCTATTTTTCAATAATTCGTGCATAAAAGTAAAGAACTTTAGATGAACTAATACACATGGGTCTAAGTTTAAGTAATTGCTAACACCCAGTGCTGCCCACATTGGAAACAAAAAAACGCAAGTAACGTCAATTGACAAAGTGGCATTAAACATTCCTAACAAGCTCGATCCGATAAATTTTTTATTTGAGTTATACTTCCACTCGACTAACACTTTGAGTATTAATATTTTTTCTACAAATTCTACTAATTAATAAATTCAGTTTCAATCAAATTCGTGAAGCCCAATAACCAGCACCCTCTCTGATATTCCCAATTATTTTTACACTGATTGAATTACCAATTACCATGCCAATTATATTTAAAGCACTATACATCTGTTTATTTTCAAAAAATCGAAAAAAAAAAAAAAAACCAATTACTCTGGTCTCAAATGACCAAATGACCCTCAGTGAGGATATCATTCTGGTGGTCAGCAGTTGTCAAAGCACACTTCCAAACAGATATTAACTGAAACCCAAAAAGCACCACACCTTCTCTCTCCTCAAGTCCTTCTCACTCATCAACACTTCCACCACCATGGCTCGCTTAGCAAACCTTAATGGAGTCTCTGAAACTCTACCAGCAGCCATTCCTAAGATTCCCCACTTCCACAGGACCCAGAAGAGGACCCTAATTCTAGGTTTTAATGGCAATAAAACACCAGATTTTCAAGCTACAAGGAGGATAGCAATAGGCCTTGCCTCAATTGCACTCTTTGGAAACGCTGGAATTGGAAATTCTATTGCAGAAGATAATGGGTATTGGCTTACAGGTCCTATACCCATACCTCAAGTCTCCAGCAGTAAGTTCTCTCATCGAACCAAAAATATACCTGTAATTAATTGTGTAAGACCCATTCCCGTCTTGAACAATATTGTCATTTTTAGCCACCCGAACCCCAAGAACCACCAATTCCTATATGCAGAATATGTTGGGATTCCACCCCGTGTGGGCCTTGGGCTTAGGCTGCTCAGTCTTTAGGACTTAGTCTTGATAAGCACCTATTTAGTAGGGTTGTTGGGATTCCACCTATTGAGTAGGGTTGTTGGGATTCCACCTATTTAATAGGGTTTGTCTGTGTAACTCTATATATACTCTGTGATGCCTTGTGTATTTAGTGTGGTAACACAATGTAGAGAGAGAGGCAGAGAGTGTGTGAGAGGGAAGCCGGTTGTGGTTTTCCCGGAGAGAGAGAGATACACGAGAGAACTGGTGAGGATTCATTATAGTGAGATTGAGTGTGAGTGTGTAACATACGAACACGGAGTTTTTCCGGATTATAGTGAAACCCCCCTCCCCGTGGACGTAGGTCAGATTTGGCCGAACCACGTATATTTGTGTGTTGTGTTTCTCTTGATTTTACTGCTTCTGTTGCGTGTGGTGCGTTGTTGGAATCCTAACAGAATAAACATGCTTAATTGTGAGAGTTCATTTGATTTTGATGTCCCGCGCCCTTAAAAGGTCAAATCATAATCTATTATATATAGTAATGAATTTTTGCGATATGGGACCTTTAATATTCATAGAAAATCTACCGAGAGTTCCTTCAAAAAGTCCAGTCTCAATTGGCACGATAATCCGGCTAGAGTGTCACTAAGTATGCCTGATTGGGTCGAGTAGTGAGTTGTTTAACTTTTGCTCGACACTTTAATGAGTTTGTAAATAGTAAGATTAGGCTTGGCAATTGGGCTGACTTCAGCTTGAGTCTTGTGCACCTGTAGACGAGCTGAGCACAATATGCGAGTCTCGTGAAGCTTTTTGTCCAGCCCAACAATAGAGTAAACTGGGCCAAGAAGACCAACCATGATAAGGAGTTTTTTTTGGGTCTTCTTAGCTCAGTTTGCTCTAGCGTTGGACTATATTGAAGACTCCACAAACCCTCATAAGTCATACCGTCCAACCAATTCACCTACAAGCCTTACGATCAATGTGTGAGAGAATGAAAAGTGATCTGCATGTCCATAATACAACTCAGCTACGATAACTCCCATGAGCTCAAGCATGAAGTGATATAGCTCATTAACTAGGCGTAGTAAGTCAGGAAATGCTTCAAAAAATAGATAATAAGCATCAATCTGGAGATTTCTGAATAGGTCAACTTTTTGAACTGTTTACTATAGTCTTTGGTTCCAAGCAAACTTTGATTTGAAAACTTTTCCCTCTGCTTTCTTGTGATTTCAAGAGATTGCAAATGAGGAGACAGGGACTCGTTCTTTCCTGAAGAAAGGAATTTTCACTGCAAATATTGGGACAAAAAACAGAGCATATAGGATAAAGAGACTTGCATTTGATCTCATATCACTGGACGATTTGATCGACAAAGATGCCTGGAACTTCTTCCGATTCTATCTCCGGAACAAGGCCTCCATCATGTACTACGATTTCGATGTGCTGATCTCAACATCACCGGTGAACGACCAGCAACCTCTAACCGATCTTGCCAACAGATTGTTTGACAACTTTGAAAAGGTACAATTTATCAGCCTAATGTAGAAAATCATCAACAGTTCAATTTATCAGTTTTCACTTACACCCCTACTAAAAACTAGAGCAATTCAAGTTGATCACAAGACTCCTTTTAGTGGGTAATGTACAAAATCATCAACTGCGTTAGGTTTTTCTGCCCAGTTCCATTTATCGTTTTTCATTTCCATAACTACTCAGAACTGAACTAATTAGAGTTGATCATCTGTCCCTTTTGTAGTGTCTTTTTAGCTGCTAATGTACCAAAATCCTGATAAATTGTGGACGTTTTTGGCAGCTTTTAGATGCAGTAAGAAAGAAAGATCTTCCTCAGACACAATCGTGCTATAGAGAAACTAGTGGTCTTCTCAAAGAGGTAATGACTCGAATGGCATGACTTGGGATCTACTTCTGCAGCAGCATTGTTTTGAGGGACTTGAGCGTTCAAAATAGCTGTTTTTCGATCCTTTAGCGGCATTATTCGATTTGTTTATAACCATTGCATGCATTAAGCAATTTCAAACACGTTTGTATCTAAATCTATATCCACAATTGTGTTTGTAGACTTACTCTTAGATCTTACTTGTGACTTGAAAATAACACATTGAAGAGAGAATTTGACAATGATCGTAATCAGATAGCATAATTTCCATTGCATAATTGGAATCTTAAGCAAAGAATTCACAATCTAAACCCTGCTACAAGAAACTTAAATCTGAAGCTTTTTGATTTAATGTCCACTATCCTACAGATCGAAGGAATTGAAACAAAAAAAAGTGGATGGACATTTAGACCTAAATGTGATCATCGACCTTGGAAGAGCCAGTACTGGCTACCTTCTTCGGCAACAAATGACTATGAATGTTAGGCATCACTCCTCCACTTGCGATCGTGACCAAACCAAGCAACTTGCTCAGCTCCTCGTCGTTTCTCACCGCAAGCTGTATGTGACGTGGAACCACTCGACTCTTCTTGTTGTCCCTCGCCGCATTCCCAGCTAGCTCCAAAACCTAAATCAGTTTCAAAAGCAATTCAAAAGCAGAACGACGACGTACCTCAAATCAACGTATATGATCTAGTCCTACAGCATTTTCAAATTGGATTCGAAATCAGAATAAACTACAATGGCAGATATACCTCGGCAGCGAGGTACTCGAGGACGGCGGCGAGGTAGACAGGAGCTCCACCGCCGACACGCTCAGCATACTTGCCGGTTTTGAGAAACCGAGCAATTCGGCCGACGGGGAACTGGAGGCCGGCCTTACTGCTACGGGAGGTGGCTTTCTTTGGAGCGGCTTTGCCCAGAGACTTTCCTCTTCCTGCCATTGGAGAGAGAATGAGAGAGAGAGAGTAAGAAAGAGAGAGAGAGAGAGATGGAGGGAGGGAAAGATCGAATGTTTAATTTTCCCTCTCTTCTGCCACATTTATAGTCGGTTCTATTGAAATGGGCCAGCCAATCGGAATTGATTACGAGGATCGGTATTTTCAATCGTTGATATTTGTAACATTGAGCGGCCAGGATGCTTTCGAGTGTACAGGTTATATATACTTCTTAAATGACTAGTGCTTCTAAATACACCCCTTTACCCAATTTCTGTACTCGGGGGGTGTGCCCGTACGGGACGGGTGTAAGCAAAAAGTGGAGTGTATATATAAGCTTTCGGTAAATGACGATGGAAGCAACCCACACTTTGCTATGTATTTCAATTTAGTCCAAAAACTATTTTTTTTCTAGAGAAAAAATGATTAAATATTGAATGATTAGAATTGAGTTTTGACTAAATTAAGTTTCCAAAGAAAACTGATTTACTTTGTACTTTACGTGAGTTTCTTGCCAAGTTCATTCATGTGGGGAATTGTTAGAAATTTAAAAGGGTTGTGAATGAAATTGAGACACCGAAGGGTCTCACGAGGCAACCGGAAGGTCTCCGCATTTACAACTCATTCATGGTCGTATTGATGTCCATCAATAGCGCTATTGATGTCCATCAATAACCCTATTAATCTCCTTATTTATGATTTTAGCGGTTTCGAAGGTTTATGGATTCTATAAATAGTGAATTCGTATTTGGGTATAAGACACACCGAATGATTTCTGTATGATTTTATGGAGAGAGAGGCAGACACAATTAGTTCGATAGGCAATCGATTGGGTGGTGTTCCATCGGCTGAGTGAGCCGTTTTACCTTGGGAGACAAGCGGACTGTGATTTCACAGGACTCGGTTCGGTATAGTATTCTATTTTCTGAATTTACATTGTAATTCTGTTCCGTATAATGAATTTATTTTATGGAATTGAATCCGATCAACTTGTTCGCATATTTTTTCTTACAATTTGATGGTTTGGTATTTTTATTTAGTCTCTTCGTTAAATTTTTTATTCTTTTCCATTCATATTGACAAGAAAAAAAACAAAATTTATAAAGATATAGACCGAAAATGAAAATTTCTGATAAGACGTGACAATTATTGCATGAGTGCTCACACATGATTAGGACACCACTGTGGGGAAGTAGTGCGACATCATTTTAAGAATGTTTTAGTTATTGACGGTTAAAAGTCCTAGTGGTTAAAATAAAGGAATTTCAAGAACAAAAATTTAATTTTTGGCCCAAATGACTGGTGCCAAGAAGAAGAGATAAATAGCAATGAGCATCGAAGAAGAAAGCCTAGACAAAAACCCACAAAGGCTTTATTTTCAATTTGTTGTTTAGTTTATCCTAGTAAAAGTAACACTACATCAACAATTAGTTGTAGTTAATTTGTAGCAGCAGGTTGTAGCCATAGTTATAACTGAATTTGTTAGTGCTGGCCAGCTGTATGTGGCAAGAGGACACTCCTATTCTTAAGTTAGTTTTCGAAAAAAGGGAGAGAAACTAATTCAAAAGCTTGAGAGTATGGGTTTGCGCGTACTTGAGAGATGAGAGCCATCACGCATTTTATAAGGAATGGACACGATACACGTACTGCAACGCCCGAGAATCTCCCGTCATAAGCTGCCCAAACTGGTGCTGATGCCATGTGCACCACATCTAGGCATCACCGTGGCCATACCTCCACTTCTGGTAACGGTCTGTCTCCTACAACGTAACGAATAACTGCCCATGTTGGAAGTCATGTCCCGCTTGACCCACGCCGACCACCATGCCTACGGTGGAGTGGCCGAGCATACGTCCGTGGAGAACTGTAACAACTGAATCCCATATATGTTGACCATACCAACCTACTCGGTCCAAATGCTGGTTGTGCACCCAAGTGGTCCTATACTCATCAAGTCTTCGGTCTGACAATGCCTGGTGGGCCGGCCCAAGACAGACAAGAGAGGGCCGAGTCCCAAGTGGTTTTTTGATTCGGCCCATCACTAATGCGGACTCGACCGAGACTGCAAGACCATCGTAAAAGCCGACACCTCGCGAGTCCAACCTACTACAATTATAGGTATTCTGTTGATAATGACAAGGGGGTCTATATCTTTATTCCAGTTGCTCAATGCACCAATTAGCTATACTTTACACCCAACAGATGCAAAAGAAATACCTCATATCCTATCAATTATTTTAACATTTCAAAAAGGGTAGTTCCAATTTTCTGATAAGCCAAGGGGGAATAATTAGTGGCTGGTAGTATTCTCCATGCTTACGGTGAAATGGCCGAGCAAACGTCCTTGGAGAATCGTAACAACTAATTCCCATATATGTCCACCGTAGCAACATACTTGGTCCAGACGCTTTTCGTACACCCAAGTGGGCATGTGGCGTACCGTGAGAACTAGTTAAGCCCCCGGAAGGCCCAAGACAGACAGGAGAGGGCTGAGCCCCAAGTGGTCTTTCAATTCGGCCCATTGTTGAAGCAAACTAGGCCAGGATTGCATGAACACTATAAGCCAACACCTCGTGGGTCCGGCCTACTACAGTTATTCTCTTAATAATAACAAGGGGGGTCATATCTTTATTCCAGTTGCTCAATGCTCCAATTACCTTTACACCCAACAGATGCAAAAGAAATACCCTTTTATCCTATCAATTATTTTTGACTTTTCAAATACTGGGGTAGTTCCAAATTGCTGATAAGCCTAGGGGGAATAATTAGTGGCTGGTAGTATTCTCATGGCCACAAATTCAAGCATCTTCAAAACTGATACTAATCCTGCTTTTTCATAAACTAGACAGAAAGGAGATGCCAAAACCAAAAGCATTGCATTTCACATAGGTCATACATAATGTGCCAAACTGTACTTAGAAAATTTTACGAGCACCAGGTAGAAAAAAAGCTCTGAGAGGACTTGCTTTATGAATCATCACAGTAGGAACCTGATAAGTTGGAGGTATTCCTTTCACACAACTTTGCTTGCAATATAGTTTTATGATGATTACGTTGCTAAACCAAATCACGTTACTGATCATTTTTTTCACGAAAAAAGTGTTTCTGTTACAGGATGTTAAAGCCAGCATCTGTGGGCACAAAACATATTTAATAGAGTGATACATGTACTGCATAAATTTACTCAAACAGAAAGCTAGATAAATGAAGCAGAGTACCTGAACGGATAGATTTTGCATGCCTCAACTTTTCTACCTACGCACCTGGGTCGGTTTCGGGTGCAGGTACCCTTTTGTTGAAGGTCGACCGAGCTTTTCTTGTAAGTATGACACAGGTTACTTCAGTGCCGTAGCATAACACAAAATTGCTTCTTTGTTGTGCTGTGAGGAACACCGTCGGTTACTTTGTGGGCTGAAAAGGGAATATACCCTTGCTTAATCAACCTGCCACAGTTCCTTCTTACCAATGGGAAAGATCTAGAAAAGAAATATTCCTTCACTTTTTTCAGTCCCCATATATTCCGAGAGAATTTATTCTCTTCTTTCCCGGAAGGCAGCACTCACACTATAAGAAGCAAAGCCATCTCAAACTCCATTCATTGAGGTTCCTAACCCACAATGACTAGTTGCAGGCAGCTAGAAGTCCGATCAGACGATCAAACTCCACAGAAATGGTGTGTTCCACTTACAGAAGATGTTTTCAAAACATTGATGTCCAAAGGTAGCCCAACAGTTCACACAGTTTTTGGCGATGGTTCGTTGTTCAGTCCACTATTGTTTGGAAAATTCTTCGATCCATCTGATGCCTTTCCATTATGGGATTTTGAGTCTGATGTTTTGTTATCTAAACTACGGATCTCCGGTACTCAGACCACTGTCAATTGGCTCCAAGCAGATACCGATTATGTTCTAAAAGCAGATTTACCAGGTAAGCGTTTGGATGTCTTTTTCATACAGAAGACTTCATCACTTAGTTTTAGAAGAGGTAGTCAGTTTTCTTGACACAGCTGATCTGTTATAACAGGAGTTGGGAAAGGTAGTGTTCAAGTGTTTGTCGAACATGGGAAGGTCATGGAGATAAGTGGGCTATGGAAGCAGCAGAAAGAGTCAAAGACAAAGGACTGGAGAACTGGCCACTGGTGGGAACATGGGTGTGTTCGAAGGCTCGAACTGCCTGAAAACGTGGACTGGAGGAAAACTGAGGCATATTTGAGTAATGAAGTGTTTTTAGAGATTAAAATTCCTAAGAAGCCTTTGGAATGTGATAACAGTAAAGGAAATGATGGGGAAGACAAAGAGGCTAAATGAATTTGGGAAGAACACATATAGCTTCACAAGGCCATGTTTGTTTCAACACAGTATGTTTGTGATTCGAGTATGTAAACCAGATTGGATGTATTTGAGCCCCTTGGCTATCTGAAAGACGGATATGCCCGGTGAAGAGTCTGAAAACTTGACAAAAGACTTGAAATAAATACTTCACGAAAAGAATGGATCGAACTGTTTTTTGGTTTCCTTCAGCTAAAGCATAAAAGTAGAAATAGGAATTGGTATGCACAAAATGGAAACTACGTAGTTGGTGCAGTCTTGATGATTTGAAGACTAGTTTAGTAGGAAGTACAAAGCATTCCTGGATACCAAATTGCAGCTATTACCAAACAAAATTGCAAGTATAAGAAGAGTAGAAGAGAAAACCAACAAGATGAAAGCAAGGTCAAACTACAAGAAGCCCCTTCTAGGTGTTTGGCAAACTTAAAACACAAGCAGAATGATTACTTGAATGAATAGGCTAGCGCGGCTCGCTTTGCTCTTCAAGCTCCGCCCCCCTTACTCAACCTGTTGTTTTAGAATAATCCATAATCATCAAGAACAGCTTCATCACTCTGCTAATCATTTGTGCAATGCCATTTTCGGCATTTCTCAGACACAAACACATCTATTGGGATCATGGTGAATCTCTATAGCTCTGACATCTATACCTTCTTCAGTCCTAGCAATCATTGTTATGTCTTCAACAATTACTAACATTTTTTTCCAGATCAAGCAGCCATATTATTTTTACATGTACCCTTTAGTAGTATCCATGGAATTAGAATCAGCTGGCACCCCTCCCATAATGATAAAGTTTTCCAGATGCCTAAACCACACAGAACAAAAAAGAAGCAAACATATCAGTTCCTGTCGTTTCAAAAACTGTGGGGTTGTCCAGTCTTCCTTCCTAGATCCGTCAAGAAACTACTAGCCTGCAATAGAAGTAACTTGCTAGTACCGCCCACTCAATACCAACTAGAGGACACTCCAATGCTTAGTCAGACCTTAGAGCAAGAAGAACAAAAGTTTATACGCTTTAGTTACAGCCTACCATTTTAGAGTTATGTAACATCCATTTTATAATTGATTATGAGTTTAGTGTGATCAGTTCCAGATATCTTCGAAATCCTTTCAAGATCCTTCCAAAATTCTTCCAAGATCCTATTCGGATCTTCTGGAAGCCCCATTGGTTAGGGTCTACATCCAGGCTAAATTGCTGACACGACCTGGTATCCGGTTTTGGGCAAAAGTCAGTGGGCTCTGTTGGGCTTCGGGCCTTGCCTGCCCATATCTCAGTTTGATACGAACCACTGGGTAGAACTCACCCCCAAAAGCTAGCTCAAGAGGGGAGGGTGCCTAGGGGCTCATATACCCACTGACAGGGGCCTAATCCCCCGATGTGGGACTCCACTGGGTCATAACATGCCCACCCCGTCTGAGCCGACGCCCACGGCGGCAGGGGCAATTGGGCCCCACCGACTTCCCGTGGCGGCTGGGCGGGTGTGGGTTTGGCTCTGATACCAACTGATATGAACCACTGGGTAGAACTCACCCCAAAAGTCAGCTCAAGAGGGGAGGGTACCCAGGGGCTTATAAACCCACTATCCGCCATTTGGGCATTCGATGTGGGACTGCATTGGGTCATAACATAGCCCACCCCTTCTGAGCCGACGCCCACGGCGGCAGGGGCAATTGGGCCCCACAGTTCGGTCCAACCCTTTTTGCCGGGACCTGCACTGTGTCATTAGGTAGTGGGAATGACCCGCAATTCTCGCCCACTGAAAAAACATACCAAATACACAACCCTCAGCTGAAAGCATAAAACAACACCACCAGTGGGGTAAAAAAAGGGCAAAAACTCTCAGTGACATTTTGTCAAACAACTGAAGCTCGTGATACCTGTGACCCAAAAGACTACTATAAATGACTTCAAAAACTACACTCTACTCCATTTTGTCTTTCGGTGATGACCCACGTAATTATCAAAATGCACCTTAAACAAGATTCATTACTCCATCGTACGCAGTACGTAGAATCTTCCTAAGATATAATATGAACAAAACATATTGCTCGAAGCACCAAAAACAGGAGCAAAAACAAAAAAACACAGATGCATGTATTGATCTCAACAGGTCACTTTAACGGACATGCATGATGCTTGAATTGCCTCAACAAATGATATTGTTTTTCGTGGTGGGAGAAAAGGGGAGGTAGTGATCGGAACTTCATGGGTAGTACTACAACAAATATGGAAATTGTAAGGCTTTGTCACAAGTGGGGATGTAGCTCAGATGGTAGAGCGCTCGCTTAGCATGCGAGAGGCACGGGGATCGATACCCCGCATCTCCAATTTTTGGCTATTCGCAGCTATTCTTCCTAGCGAATATTTTACATATTCTAGGTATTTTTGGGAATACGCTTAACAAAAGTGCCGCCGCCATACACTGTCAAGGTTGGTTAGTTGTAATCTATTTTTTTTGAGTAAAAATTTCACATTTTTATGACTCGTTAAATTTTCAAAGTAAAGTTAAAACTAAATTATGCTCTTCTATATTGTGCTCGACTTGTTTATAGGCTAATTCGGAAAAACAAAATTCGATGGGTTTGATTGTGTCGGTTTGGTGCCTAAAACTCAAAAAATTGAATAGACCGAAAAAATAGAGTTAAAAAATCAGTCGGTTAGAGTTTCAATTTTTTGAAAAAAATTGACAATTTGGACTGAACCGAACCAAAGAATGGTTGTTGGAGTTAGATTGGCCCAAAAGAGTTGGTTGGACTAGTCCAAATGAGAAATAATTTTCACACACCCTTGTTGTCTATTTGCACTTACTTTCATTCCCTTGAAACCGAACATTTTGATTTGGTTCTTAAAATTGCAAAATATCGGATCGAATCGAACTGTGTTCACTCCTACCCAGAAGAGGCAGAAGAAAACCTTCAAAACTGTTTCTGTGATTGACTTGGGGGGCATCATCACCATTCAATTCTATGGAAGATGATGATACGTTCGATTTCGATTAGAAAGACGAGAAGTTTCCTATCTGATTTCATTAACTCTAATTTTTGTGCACCATTGCGTGGCTTTGGAAATGGGCTAGAAACAGGAGGTCCTGTCTCTTCATCTCCAAATTCCGATCAAACTCTTATGTTCACAGGTGAAATAATGCTATGTGACTTGGGTCTTCAATCAATGGCATCTGATCATCTTTCGGCTACAACCTTAGATTGGCTTCAAGATCAATGAGAATGTACAAGTCCAAATTAAATAAGTTGCTTAGAGGTGAGGTTGCTACTGCAGGATGAGGAGGAGGCGTAGGTGAACTACAACCGGCGACTGCTTCTGTAGGTGAAATACAGCCGGTGGCTTGTCGAAACCAAGGTTGAGGAAAGAATTCAAGTACATTATATTGAAAGGTACCTTCCAAATCAACAATACTGGGGACTGAAAACAGAATGGGGATGGACCAGCTGGTACAAACAGTAGTAAGGGGATTATGCTTGACATTGTGAATCTGGGCAAGTTTGATGTTGTGCTTAGTTATATGTCCAATACAGTTGCCACTCCAATCCAAGCTTTGCAATATATTGGAAGTGCTTTCCCTTCATGGATAGTAAATCATTGCAGCTGAGGCCAACATTTTCGACAGTTTTTGGAGAAGTACTCTTTATACTGAATTAGCCAATAGTCCGACCATTAGCAGATTTATAGATGGCTGTAGCAAAGGAGCATAGAAGATATGGGGAATTTTTCTGCATTTGAAAACCAAAAAAGATGGCTCCAAGGTGGAGGGCAAGTTGAGATTGCTGTTGCTGCTGCAGTGGGAGAAGGCGATGTTGGTGAGGTTGCTGCTACTACAGAAGGAGAGGAGGTGAAGTACAGCCAGTGGCTGCTGCTGCAAAAGGAGGCGGAGGTGAAATACAGCCGGTGGCTGTGATTCATGTAAGCGAGTCGGTAATAGTGAAACACTATGCAGAAGAACGTGTTAATGAGCTTCGTCAACAAAGAGGAACCCTTCCAATATTCATATAGGATCGTGACGATAAAATTGTGAAACAAAAGGAGTGTTTCATTGATATCATTACTTGCGACTTGTATCAAACCTTAGCAAGTTTCCAAAATCACGCGTGGGCAAGAACTAATGAACAATCCCCTTTGTGGCAGCACATACATGTCATCTATTCTCATCCACGGGCATGGTTTAAACAATATGTTAGTTTGCTTGATACTGCTGCAAGAAGATCAATTGGGCATCGAAAGCTACGAAAATTCAATCAGAAGAATACCATACAAGTATGACTTGTTCAAATCAGAAGGATACCAGAAATTCTTCCTTAATCTTGAACAATTTAGTCTAAATAGGCACAATTTTTTTAAATTTAAAAGGCCAATAGTTTCCATGGGGCAAATGGAGCCAAACTCTTACTAATTGCTCATCACCACATTTTTCTTCCACCACTAACCAGTCTGACAATTATCATAAAGACTTGAACTTAAAATGATTGAAAATCATATAACGGAGATGCTTTCATAACATAAACTGAGGTATGGCCTATTGAATCGTCCTCTTACTGATGTTGAAGATAGATTAACTTCCATTAAAGATCAGGAAAAGAGTTGTTGCTTATGTGAGTTGCATATGAATCACTCCCTTTAGAGGCTGTGAGAAAATCAAGAACTATTCAGAAACCCTCAGGAAATGAGGCTTTGACGTTACAGATTATTGGTCTAGTCTGCTCCAGCAATAACAGAATCGACAAAACATCAAGGCTCAATTTTTCTTTACTTGGAACAGCTCTTATAGACAGAACTATGGGGCAAACTAAGGGGTTGACAAGACCACACAACATGCCACAAGCTCACACGGTCAACACACAGCTCTTGTAGACAAACTATGGGCCAAACTAAGGGATCAACAAGCCCACACAATGTGCCACAAGCTCACACGACCAACACATGGGGCAAGCCGATCATACAACGGTCTAAGACGTATTCAGTGATTCACAAAGCATCTTATCAAAGACGGACATTGGGCATATTGACTGCAGACATAGTGTTGGGTCTTCGTCATGCAGGACATGATGACTGTCATGAGCTGGTTATCCGTGAGATCATAAGAGAGAAATTGCTGCCAGATGTAGGAACACAATTGCCATGGCATCCAGACATAATGCACGTCCAGCCACACCAAATTGGACAGCCCATGACATGACATTATCGTAAATCATAGTATTTGCCACTTTACTATCTCCCTATGAAGCATAAGAACACTCAAAACTTTACAATTGGTTCATTACTTTGTTCTAGAAAGAAACTTAGAACATCAGATTTCAATCATTTGTGTCATAACTAGAAACCATCATCAAAAATAAGAACTACACCAATTTCCATAAAAATTCCAATATCCCCATATCTCACAACCCAAACAAATCGAACCCATGAAACAAAACCCTAATTTGGAGTTACAACAATATGCAAATTGAAAGTGGGAACAAGTAGGACCAAAGTTTCATTCATACAAACATTCATCAATTGTAACAATTGCATCTGTTAGGAATCCAGCAGATTTTGATTTGGTATTCACATTACTAAACGAAAACCAACCCTAAAAAACAACAATCCGAACAAGAAAACCAACCCTCAAAACCTAATTTGAACCTAAAAACTTTTAAAAATACCCTAATTTGACTGTGGAAAACTCTTCTGAACTACCACTATTCGTCATCAGCGGAGGGTTTCGACGAGCCACCGGCCTTCTTTGGAAGAAGAAGGTTGTGAATGTTGGGCATAACACCTCCGTTCGCAATAGTCACATCTCCAAGAAGCTTACTGAGTTCTTCGTCGTTCCTCACGGCGAGCTGAATGTGTCGCGGCACAATACGAGTCTTTTTGTTGTCCCTCGCGGCATTTCCGGCCAATTCCAGAACCTGTCAAAGGACAATTACCACAAAAGTTAATCACAAATTCGAAACCCTAGATCGTAAGCCTGTGTGAGGGCTTTATTGAGAAATCGAATGGAATCTAGACAGAGGGAGGGGTGAAAGTACCTCAGCAGCGAGGTATTCCAGCACGGCGGCGAGGTAGACCGGAGCACCGGCACCAACACGTTCGGCGTACTTTCCGGCCTTCAAGAAACGAGCAATACGACCCACCGGAAACTGTAGGCCAGCCTTGCTGCTTCTAGATGTGGCCTTCTTCGCCGCTCCAGATCCAAGAGTTTTGCCTCTTCCGGCCATTTCTGATTCGAGGTCGCGCTGAAGAGAGATATTCTATAGAGAGAAGGGTGCGGTAGTTTGTAAAGCCGGTATCTGTGCTTATATACGGGTTGCGGTTTTGAAGTTGGACCAATTATGAAGAAGTACGCGGATCGATGTTATTTACCGTCCGATTGAGGACAATCTAGCGGTTGGATCTATGTCACCGCTGGCCGTATCTGACAAGCAATTGGAAATCAAAAATGCTACACACACACTCTTTTAACACACCCTTTTTACACAACACCCAAAACGACGTCGTTTTGGGTGTGGACCAAATTAAAAAAAAAAAAAAAAAATCAGCAAACCCAGACTTCGGCAATCGTCTTCCCCCAAAACGAACCAGACGACCCCCACCCCCACCGTCCCACCCCACCGTCCCACCTCCACCTCCACCCATCAACATATACAACATAAATACAGAGAGAGAGAGTGGGAAATGAAGGGAAAACATGAAAATGGGAATGAAAAACAGAGTCGAGTTTTCGAAAATCGATTAGGTGTTCCATACATGTGTTAATGCTATACCTTCTTGAAGATTTGCCAGTTTTCTTCCGCATTGAAAACCTGCAGTAAGAGTGACGTTCATTAAGTAATAGATATACACGAATACAGAGGGCAGGAAAACAATGTGGAGAGAGAGAGAGCACGAAAAACAGGGGAGTAAGAGAGACTAACAGGTAGTAGACGTTGGGGAAATAGTGATGAATCAACCACAAAAGCAACCATTATAAGGATATAAAACCAGGCCAGTGGCCGTCGGTTGATGGGTGGAGGTGGAGGTGGGACGGTGGGGTGGGACGGTGGGGGTGGGGGTGGGGGTCGTCTGGTTCGTTTTGGGGGAAGACGATTGCCGAAGTCTGGGTTTGCTGATTTTATTTTTTTTTTTAATTTGGTCCACACCCAAAACGACGTCGTTTTGGGTGTTGTGTAAAAAGGGTGTGTTAAAAAGGTGTGTGTGTAGCATTTTTGATTGGCAATCGGGGAAATGCTACCAACACATTCTTTCTCACACCCCCTTTCACACCCTTGTGGGGCCCACTCCACCATCCACTCTTCTTGTCCCACGTACACCCCCCCAACCCTTCTCTCTCTCTTCCCTCTCCCCCTACAACACTTTATCTCTCTCACATATTTGTTTTTTAATTCTTATTCTTATTTTTTAATTATTTATTTATTTATTATTTTGACATTAAGTTTTTTTTATAAGTTATTAGTTCATCTTGATGAAAAAATCAAACAAGTAAACTTTTTTGTTTAAAGGTAATTTTTTTTACTAGAAACAAAAAATAAGTCTAAACGTAATCTCTTTTGACTTATTTTAATGAATTTTTTAAGTTTTTAATATAATTTTTCACTTTTTTAAACGTCTAATTGAGAAGAAATAATAATTAATAAAAAATTAATAAGTCAGACAAAAAATAAGTTCAATTAAGCAAAAATTAAAATGTCACGTATTGTATTCATATTTTTCGTTTGTAAAAAGACTTATTTCTTGCATATACGTGTGATTCTCCAAATCTAATTAGTTTATCTGATTAGTTTTGCCTAATCGAACCTTATTTTTTGTCTAACTTAATAATATTTTATTAATTATTGCGTGGTAAAAAGAAGAAAGTACAAAAAAAATAGTACAGCCCAATTAGGCAAAACTAATCAGACTTAATTTTTTGTAACATGTAGTATAATTTGATTACGTAAAGACAATGATCTGTTTAAGTAAAAGTAGTATAATTTTTACTTTTTATTAATTCTTAATTATTAATTCTTCTCGATGAGATGTTTTAAAAAAGTAAAAAATTATATTAAAAAATAAAAAATTCATTAAAAAAATCAAAACAGATTACGTTTAAACTTATTTTTTGTTTCTAGTAAAAAAAAATTACCTTTAAACAAAAAAATTTACTTGTTTGATTTTTTCGTCAAGATGAACTAATAATTTATAAAAAAACTTAATGTCAAAATAATAAATAAATAATTAAAAAATAAGAATAAGAATTAAAAAAATAAATGTGTGAGAGAGATAAAGGGTTGTAGGGGGAGAGGGAAGACAGAGAGAAGGGTAGGGGTGGGGGTACGTGGGACAGGAAAATGCTACTTTCACACCCCTCAATACGTGATATTTTAATTTTTGCCTAATTGAACTATCGAGAAGAATTAATAATTAATAAAAAATTATATTAAAAACTAAAAAAATTCATAAAAAAAAGTCAAAACAGATTACGTTTAGATTTATTTTTTGTTTCTAGTAAAAAAAATTACCTTTAAACAAAAAAATTTACTTGTTTGATTTTTTCATCAAGATGAACTAATAACTTATAAAAAAAACTTAATGTCAACGCCATGACAAGGGAGTTGTGGAGAGAGAGAGTTGGGGCTGATCAGCATAACAATGGCGCACTCAGAGCAGAGAACCTTCATGACAAACATGGGAACAAAGATATGGGAGAGAAAGTTATACTAAGAGAAGGGAAACAAAAAGAAGCTGAAGATTGGATTCCAGTTATTCACAAACACCATAGAAGTAATGGAAGGACATCAAACAAGGCAGGGGTATACATATCCCTTTTTGTGGCAAATATTCCAGAAGAAGCTAATCATATATGGCTCAAGAGATTGTTTAACAACTATGGGGTGGTGAAAGATGCATATATCCCAAACAAAAGGGCCATTAATGGAGAAAAGTTTGGCTTTATTAAATATGACAATCAAGAAGCAGCAGTAAAGGCAATATTCAAAACAAATGGTCTCTGGATTGGTAGAAGGAAATTGCTGGTGAAGGAGGCTAAATACGGGACACACAACGCCAAATCTGGGGTAATGAATCCAAACCATAGATACGAGGTAGCAACAAGAATTAAAGGGAGATACAACAGTGAAATAGGTGGGACCTCAGCAGTGGAAGGAAGACTGTCGTATGCCCAAGCACTAAAACAAGGACAATGTGGAACAAAGGACAAATCAGAAATAAATCATTGGGAACTCTCTATTAAACCTATGGGGTGCGAATGGCTGACCAGAAGTGCGGTGGGAAGCATGGAGAGAATAAGAACGGCAAATCGCATAGAGAACGAGGCTAGAAAGGAAAATATATTGAATTTTCAATGCAGAGAGTTGGGTGGCAGACTCATGCTGTTAACTTTTAATAACCAGGAAGACAGGAACTTAGCCATAGAGGAGAAGTGGCTATACAGATGGTTTTCTAAAGTAACTCCATGGAGTGGAGAAGCCCCCAAAGATGAAAGATTGGTCTGGATTTCTTGCTTTGGGGTGCCATTACAAATTTGGAATATGTCAACATTCATAAGGATTGGAGAACTGTGGGGATCCTTTGTGTCCGTAGATAAAGAAACTAAAGAAGAGCGAGGTTTTTACCAAGCTAGAATCCTTATTGTCACTGCTCATAGCCGGAGTATTGAAGGAAGGGTGGACATTGAAGTGGATGGTGTTAAATATGTGATTAGAGTGGAGGAAATGCAAAAAGGAAGGGTGCACATGGAAAAAGTCACCGGTCTGGAAAACAAGAGCGGAGCCATGGAAGCAGAAGCACAAGTCTGGGAGATTGAGGAAGATGAAAATGCTGACATGGCAAAGAAAACTGACGTGGTAGGGGGTCTTGGAGGCGTGGATCAGGCGGAAAGCAGTGAAAGGTTTCATCAAAGTACAAGTCTGGAGAGGGTAGGTGTGCAGCTGTGTGACCAGAACAGGGTAATATCCAATTCAAATTTTAAATTCCGGAGTCCAATGCCTGTGCCTAGAGGGCTATCTGACAACCTATCTCAGGATGAGATCTCTAGAGTGGCTGACTCTATGGAACAGTGCGTTGGCATAGAAATGGAACAGTCTGTTGGAAAAGGAAAGCATATTTTTTGAGGAGTGGTAGAGGATCCTTTGGCAAGTGGACCTTGCTCAAACCCAGTGGTGTCTGGATTGGGCCAAACAGATGAAGCCCAGCTCGACTTAATTGTCCAAGCGCAGCCCGATCAACCTCTACTAGACCCAAATTACAAACAACCTGGTTATATCAACAATGTGCAAGTGCAGAATTTACAGGGGATTCAAATTTTGGTGGACCTAGATACTGATCTCAAGTCCAAAAAGGGGAGAAAAGAAAGAACAATGCAGCTGTCTAGCTTATTGGACAGTCAAACAAATGGAATGAACAAGCCCAGCATCCAGCTAGAGATTGAAACATCTGAGGATGAGATTGAAGAAACGGTAGATATGGGCAAAAGGCTGGGAATCATGGAAATGGAGAATGCGGCTGAGTTAGTAAAAAATAATATTGAAGAGGAATTAAAGCAAGGAAAGCAAAATCAGGTGGTGCCTGAAGAGGCAAATTGAGATATGCAAATTGGGCGAGTTTTTGTAACGCCCCGGATTTCCGGAGACGTTAATTTTTGAATAAGATGTCATCTCCTAATGATATAGGTTACCTAAAATTTCAAAATGATAATCTAAGCTTGATTTTAGGTGTAGTGGTCGTAATATAAGAATTTGGGCGATGTTCTAATTTTCTGAAAATTTTCACTGTCTGAAAATTTTTCTAAGTATAGAAAAAGTTGAATTTTTCAAGTTCCGAATTAGGGGATAAAAAGTCCCGGAAATGATTCCTTGATTTTTTCTAAGCACAATGGTATATTCATACGCCTCAAACGCATAAGTTTAGGGTGAGTTTCGGGCCAAAATATAGGAAGAAAACGGGTGATTTTTTGATTTTGTACTAAAATAGGGAGGGCGACATTTTGATTCGAATCGAATTTCAATTTTCTGTAAATGCCATTGTTTCCAAATGGGGGGTATTTCCTTATTTTCATTAAATAAAATTAAAGTAAAGAAATCTAGAATAATGTATTTACTTGAATTTATTTATAGAAAATAAGTATATTTTCATAACACATGCCATGCCTTAACAAAGCCTAAGTCAGAAACTAAGTGTCAAAATTCCATAACAGAGGCACCGGTGTAAGGTTTCAGAGGCACCGGTGTAATGTCTGTTTTCCAGTGTAATACTAAGATACAGAGAGTTAAAGGCACCGGTGTAACCAAAACTGAGGCACCGGTGTAAGGTCTATTCTGCAGTGTACTACTGAGATACAGAGTTGTCAAGGCACCGGTGTAAGGTTTTAGAGGCACCGGTGTAAGTATGAAACTACAAGACTGTAAAATACAGAGAACCAAGGCACCGGTGTAACAAAACTTTGACACCGGTGTAACCATGAAAACACAGAACAATGTAAACTACAGAAAACCAAGGCACCGGTGTATCAAAACTTTGACACCGGTGTCAACATCATCATATACGAAAATACACTACTGGGTTTTGTTTTCTCCGAGCTCCGTGGAGCTCAACATCGATCAATGGCATAAATTAAAGGTTAGGATAGATTCATTTACCTTAGTATTGAAGAAACTAAGCTTGAATTTGAAGGTTTTAGCTTGGATTTGGATGATTGAAGTTCAAAACAAGTTCTCTCTCTTCTCTCTCCCTCTACTGTTATTTTCTTTCTTTCTTTCTTCTCACTTCTACACCACAGCCATGGCAACTCTCCCCACTCTCTGAACTCTCAAATTCGTAGCTAGCATTGTGAGGAGGATAGAGTACAAAAAGAGAGAGGTTGAGTGTAAAGGAGGGCTTTGCATGGAGCTCCATTGGAGGGGGAAAATTGCTGGCAGATTTTTGGTGGAGTGAAGAAATGGTATTGCTCAGTCATTATGAGATTTGGGAGGGAGATTTGTGATAAAACAAGGATACAAGGTGGTTTGGTTGGGAAAAAAAAATGGAAGTATACGTATGATTTTTGGGGAAGGGGGTGATGATTAAGGAAAATTATCAAGTGTAGATGGTTCTACAATTCAAAGAAGGAGATGGATCTTGGGTCAAGTCAAAAGAGTTTGGATCGTGGGCCGGGTTAAACCAAGTTGGGCTTGGGTTAGGATTTAGTCCAATGGGTTGGGTCCAAACACACACACACACAAATCCATGAGTATAACTAAAGATAAAAACGCGCAAACTTAATAAATAATTTCATACATCAAAATTTATTTTTTTTTTTTTATTATTATTATTATTTTTTAATTTTCCCTTTTTTTTTTCATTTAAAATTTTAGGGTCTTTACAGTTTTAGATGCTTTAAACCTCAGTTATCATGAAGATTTTATCCTGGAATATAAGGGGAATGGGGGGTGATGCAAAAAGAAGGTTTTTAGCTGGCCTAATCAAAGCTAATAGACCAGACATGGTGATGATTCAGGAAACAAAGATGCAAGAGATAGAAGTGAACTTAATCCAGAGGATATGGGGCCCCAGTGAGATGGAGTATGCAGTATCCAGGTCCGAAGGGAACTCAGGTGGTTTACTAACAATTTGGTCCAAGGGTTTTATGGTGGTGAGTGAAGTTATAGTTCACAAAAACTTCATTCTTTTGGAGGGTAACATCAGTGGTGATTTTCCATGTGTGGTTGGGAACATATACGCACCTAATGACAGTAGTTTGAGGTTAGCTTTATGGCAAGAGCTGCTGGTGTTGAAGGACAGCCATCAAGTACCTTGGTGCATTGGTGGCAACTTTAACCAAATCAAAAGGCCTGAAGAACGGAAAGGAAGGGGAAATGTTGATAGGGGTATTCAACCATTCAACAATTTTGTGAACGAGATGGAACTTACTGATCTCCCTATGTTTGGAAGAAGATATACGTGGTCCAATATGCAAAACCCTGAGATCCTAAGCAGGCTGGACAGATTTCTTTTGGGCCTAGGCTGGCTTAACAAATAAGTAATTAAAAAATAAGAATAAAAATTAAAAAAACAAATATGTGAGAGAGATAAAGAGTTGTAGGGGGAGAGGGAAGAGAGAGAAGGGTTGGGGGGTACGTGGGACAAGAAGAGTGGATAGTGGAGTGGGCCCCACAAGAGTGTGAAAGGAGGTGTGAGAAAGGATGTGTTGGTAGCATTTCCGATTTGGGGAAAATTGAGGGTGTTAAACAGTTATACACTACACATACTCTTGGGATATGAACTGTGTTCGAATTATCCTATTTTGCGTTATAATTTTGAACACATTTATTTACGAGAGTTATGTATATTCTTGCTCGTAGTAATTGAAAAAAAAAACTAAATGTCTGAACATCAACACAAATTGTAAAACAGAAGTCGAAAAAATAAATTTCCGGTGTTGAAAATTACTATGTTCTAAGTCTTGAATTCTTAATTCCATGTGTTCTATAATCTTTTCTAGCTAAAAGTTTTCATTTCAAATTTTCAATGCGAAAGGAGGAGACTTATATGCTGTTCTATATCTCCATGAATCTAGGAACTTTTGCTATACTGAATTACTAAGTACGTTTATAACTCCCGCCATATTTTCTTTTGAATAAAATATAAAATACAAGAAAATTTACATTAGCATTTCTAATCTCTTTATTTATTTCTCCCACTCACGAAAAAAAACTTCCAAAATTCCTCTTACGATGAAACTTTCTCTGTTGATAATATCTAAATTAATATTAAAATGTAAACCGATAAAAAGTTCTTGCTCTCGTTTGCATAGTACGAGGTTATCTAATTCAAAATGAAAGATCAATGAAAGATCTCCCTTTCACTTTAAGAGTCGGTGACCCCTTCTCTATCTTTGCTTTTGGTGCATCATTCTGTTCAGGAATTTTCTATACCCCAGAGGGAAGGATAGACCCAACCCTTTTGAGCCGGTTGTAGGCGAGTAGGGATTCAAGCCCCGAACACCATTGTTCGTAGCTATATGCTCTAATCGTCTGAGTTACAGGCTCAACCCTGCCTCCACTGGATCTGTTCAATCCAAGTGCTACACGAAGAACATAATTTGTTTTCCATGCACAACACATGCTTGTTTTCCTAATGAAATGGGGACTAACAGAAAGTAGCTTTTAAGTACAAACTCAATTGCCATTATAAAGAAAGATCAGAAGAGTGAAATAATGAATTTCAGCAACTACAATCAGACTGGAGTCATTAGCTGAGCTCCTTCTAAGAAGCAGCTACTGCTGTTTTTTCCCTCTCCTTAATCGCTGTCTTCCAATTCTCTGCAGAGTCGATTATTTCCCCAGTTTTTATGAGGTAACGCACGCGTTTTCCGTTCTCCAGTATCTTATGACCCACACGGCTCGTCACATTCTGTTCTTTGGAGTAGAGCATCACATTTGAGCTGTGAATAGGTGCTTCGATCTGAAAATACCACACGTAAAACGTTTCATTTGTACCTTAACTATGACAAGCAAAATTCGACATAGCAAAAGAACAACTACCCAGAAATCGTGCACATCTCACAAACATGATATGGGGCCTAACATACTCACGAAGCCCAGACTCAACACAAGTATTCTATGCAATTTAGTGTTTGATTTCTGTGTATCCATTTCTGCCCAAGAACATGTAACTATGGCCCGGTGTGAAAGGAAAAAGGAGTGCAAAGTTACAAGCTGAATTAAGTAGAGAAAATTACCTTGATTATCTCCCCCGGCTCATCCTCTCCCTTGGACTTAATATGTTTTGTCTTCAAGTTAATATCATTCACTACCACCGTGCTGTTATGCTTAAAGATTTTGGTAATCTCCCCCGTTTTGCCCTTGTCACGTCCTGCTATAATTTTTACAGAATCTCCGATCTTAACGTGCATTTTGTGTAGCACAGGGAGGCTGTTTGGCTTACATTTCTTCCTTTCCCAATGCTTAAGCTGCAGAAAGGAAAAATGTGAAAAGCCAATTGACAATATAACCAATTACCTTCAACAAGCAAGCCAATAACTATATTCCCATCTTTCAAATCAACATATATTCCTTTGTACGCACTGCACTACAGTAGTCCACCAATCCGTGACAAACATGGGAGTAGCCTGTAGACTTCCTACATCCATGTCAGTAGCCGTCATGACTTTAAGGGAACATCCACTCCCTAATGATGTCTCAAATAATAAGCTCTTCCAATGAAAGAATACGAGAAAGGGAAGTGCGGCATTCAAAAAGCTTCCATTTTTAAAGAGTTTAGCCTATTTTCTTTGCATTTCTATTGATTCTTCAAGAAACCAGTTGGAGTGTAAAATTAAAAGTTCCAACACAATTTGATTTGGGGTCAAATAACTGCACCTTGCTTTATATAAAGAGAAGATTGCAGGTCCGGTTTATTGTTATTCATAAAAACTCTCCCCGTACATACCTCAAACACTGTTTAAAACAAATAAACAAGTAACATGAATTCTACATTCAAGGTGATGATATAACGGGAGCCGCAAAACTAACCTTCGTTACAATAGAAAACGGGTTCTGCATTGGTCTGACCTGCATGTAAATAACACCCAATCAAAGTTAAAAAGTCAACATGGTACTCATCTGTCATTTTTTATACCTAAACTTGAGCAAAGTGTATATACATAATTCCTCAGGTAAAGGTGGCGTGAGTCCACTAGAATCAACTTGAGACTGCAAAATCCCGAGTTTTTATAACAGAAAACCCTACATGTGGAACTGCTGCATTTTAAGCGTGATGCAATAGGTTGAGCACCACCAAGCGGATACATTCCAGGAAGTTGATTCTTGTATGTGGTTATCGTGTTAGTGGCATATACTTTAAGGTTAAAAGTATAAAGCTCAAACAAAAGGTTCATAAATCAAGGCATGCATTACCTTCCTACCTCTAGAGGTTCATTACTCATGTAATCGGTTTCATTGTCTGCATATACAGCCCACGGTTAACTTTAACTAATGATGCCCACTTATTCTGTGTCAAGATTTCTGTCAGCATATCGCTTGAAGGACTAGACTGAGGGCATAGGGATGGAAAATAGTAGAACCACTGAACCAGACTACTACTGAACACTTGCTCTCTCCAAATATCTTTTGGAGAAACTATATGAATTGATTTAGAGAACAGAAATGGTCCATTCATCATGCTGCCCCTTTATATTGTAAATTTGCAACAATGCCTCAAAATGTGATCAACAATGTTTGCCATATTAAATTTCCCCTTAAAAAAATATAATGTTCCCTTCCAATGGTTTTTTGCCCATTTTCTTGGTATTGAATCATGCATGTGAAGATTCTGGTTCTATCATATGTTCAAACTGAAATTTAGCAGCCAATTTCACCAATTTTTGAGGACTTAACAATGGATGCAATTTTCTCGTTTGTCATTTTAGGAAAGACATGACGATTCCTCTCCAATTTGTGTTGCATTTTATTGTGTAGGAAGGCTGATGAGTGATGAGTGGTGACAGATGACACTGGCCTCTTTTTTATTTACTTCAATAAAAATTAGGCTCAAAAAAACTTGTTGAGTGGTAAATGGTGGTGCCCGCGTGCTTAATGGGCTGTGTTTGAAACGAGAGGAACCGATGCACCAAGGAGCACGTCGAGAAGACAATTAGTAGCTTTAAGAATTATTGAATGCATTCTTTTCGTTGTCGGCTTAAAATGGTTGAGTCTTCTTTTAATTTGGTGCATACTCCAGTGTACACATGCTTATGCAAATGTTATACTCTCATGGATAGGGAAACATATAAAGCCTTTTACCCTAAAAATCATTCTGGCAACAAGAGCATGCAGCATATCCTACAGCTTTTGTGGCTTGGAAAAGGACCACACAAGTGAAACTCCTGCTTTCAGTTTTCCAATCTCTTCGAAACATATGCACAATTGAAAGAACAACTGAAGACAAAATCCTGAAGTTATAGCATGAAACAACTAGCTTCCCACTACCACGTTATAGAAACAACTAACCACGGAGACCAACGACGAAAATCACACAAACCTCCAATGATTATTACTGTGTTTAAAGTACATCATCCATCAGTCCAACACACTTATACAAGATATGGAACACAATCGCAGAAATAAAATGGGCAACCACGTGTGCAATTTCTAATACAAGTGCAGCCATAT
This sequence comes from Arctostaphylos glauca, assembly GCA_019985065.2. Taxonomy (NCBI): domain Eukaryota; kingdom Viridiplantae; phylum Streptophyta; class Magnoliopsida; order Ericales; family Ericaceae; genus Arctostaphylos; species Arctostaphylos glauca. The sequence goes on along the minus strand of JAHSPW020000007.1, from coordinate 29,617,492 downwards.
ATTTGGTACTGGAGGATGAAGAACTTCTAGAAGTGGCGCAGTACCCGAAGCACTGGAGTGATTCAAGAGCCGGTTTTCCCTAAAATGAGTGAGAGAGATAAAAATGAATCCATTATGAAGGTTTAATTACTGAATCGCTTCCCGATGGTATGTTTTGGATTCGTTTAGGTAATGAAGATCTTATTCTGGTTATATTTCAGGAAAGATACGAGTGGTTTTATATGGACACTACCGAGAGATAGAGTCCAAATTGAAGGGAGTATAATTTATCGACTCCCCCAACAAGCCTTCGGAGGATTAGGCATTTTTTCAACCTTAACTTTCATTTGATGGAATATAAGTCCTTAATATCAGAATATTTCACTAAATCCAAGAACACCTATACTTATCATGGCACAGACCATGCCTTAATATCTGAAAATGGGCTAAAGTACAAGTCCAACTCGGGTTTTATTTCGGTAAAACAATAAACAACTCGAAATCTTTTATTTGCAATGTTACAGCATGTATTTCTAAGTGAACTTCTATGCAAATTAAACAAAACCACTTAGACAAGAGACATTAGTTGGGTTACGTACTTAAAAAAATGATCTCAACCAGACTATCACCGAAATAATGATAAATCATTTGATCAGTCTAAAGGGTGGTGGGTTTCGGTTAGTTCACCAAAAAGAGAATATGAGTCAGTAAATACTAACAAGAAGTCCAAATGTGACACAGAAAATGAGGGTATCATAAAACCATACACCTTGCAATCCCTGCTCCAAATATATGAACAAAAGAGCTCAAATGAGACTCCAAAACCAAAATAACCCAATTTCTATAATTGATATGACCAAGTAAAGAACAACCCATCCAGATTGTGCGAGACCCATCTGATGTTATCCACACAAAATCGTAGTACGAACAATAAAAACACGAAAAGCTACTATATGGGAACTTCAAGTGCCATTAAATGATGGATTATAAGCTAAAAAGAAACGAAATTGGAGAGAAGAACATAGCGCACCGAGGGTGTGAAGTTGGGGAGCGAGAAGCGGTTTCCCAGTAAGGAATTGGAGGAGAGAGAAAGATAAGTAAAGGAGCTCTGAAGAGTAGCAGCCATTGCGGCCATTGTTGCTGCGACTCTCAAAGATTACGTACTTCTGCAAATAAATTTCAGAGTTTTATGTGTAAGGACTGGAGATGAGGACGGAGGAGTAAGGGAAAACGATAAGCCTGTGCATACATTTGGGCGTGTATGATTGTGGGTGTCAAAAGCTTATCCAACTAGGGCGGGTTGAACCCGACCCAATACTATAATTCTCTCTTTTCCTTTTTGGACAGGGCAAGGATATGTTTGGAAAATTGGAACAAGTGTGGAAAAAAAAGAATGGAAGAGAGAGGAAGCAAAAAGTGACATAAATTGTAATGTAAGTTCCCTATATTTGTTAGAACAAGTCGAATAATACAAATTATTCGTGCACATTCGGACACAGAGGTGTGAATTGTTGGATGCACGTGAGGTCTTCATAATCATGTGAATTTCATGTGCACCTGACGGTTTTGAACACATCTATTTCCTGATGTGCAGAAATAATTTTTGTTCTTAGACCTTTTCTTTTCGTTTACATGGTTTTATATTGTTAATTTCAAATTTATCGCTTTCATCTCTCAAGCCTAAGAAAAAACCTGGCTCTTGCTCTATATCACGTGATATCTATGGGGTTCATCCACTTCGGTTACAATGTTCCTTTCTATTGTCTGAGTAGAATGAATAGTTGTTGTGCGAAGAATAAAAATGGTCATCCTCATGAATGAAAGCAGACGAAATAAACAATTAGAACCCAACAAAGAGAGGGGGGAGGGTCTTATATAAAGAACTATTATGACTTTTCTTTCAAAATTGCTCCTTATCTTTGTCTTTTTAGGTAAGGAATAATCTTAGGCCCCTCGAGTCTTTGGGATTGACATCACACTATTTGTGGGCTATTAGTGAGGAATAACGGACAAGCTCACACATCGGTTCGTGACTGCATAACGAGCAAAAGTAGACTTTGGAGTGAAGTATTGATGTAGAAGGATATGCCAATTGGTTGGTTCCTTCTAGAGACTAACCGGTTTGCTCTTAAAAAGGAAAAATTCAAGAGCTAAATCAAAACCAGTTATACTTGCATATCAGTCTGCGTGACAAAAGAAAGTAGAAAGGGAAGAAAATCAAGAGCTTAATCAAAACTAGTTATACTTGCATATCAGCCTGCATGAAAACAGTATTATAGTAACATTAGTTCACCTTCTTCTTCTTTTTGCTTCTTCTATATGTCGCGATGAAAAAGATATACAAGTTACCTCTTAGAATCTATCCTCCTAATGGAGGGTGAGCAAGAAATGTTAATTGCTCATCGTCCTTGAGGAAAATCTTGAAAGGAAAGTAGAAGGAAATATTGAGATTTCACATAGTTTTAAAAAAAAAAAAAAGATGAAGCAAAATACTAACCTATTTTTTCCATTCTCTTTTTTTCGTGGCTTTTGTTCTTATACTTCCCAAATTAGAAACCATACAATAAAGAAAAGATAAAAAAAAATTCTTGCTCTCTCTTTACTTTTTCTAAGTTTTAAACAATTTATACCTTTGAGAAAGACTAAGAAAATGGGGTGTTTGTTAATCTATTCTTGCCTAGATGAGTATAGGTGAGGTCACTCAATTTCCTAACTTTATACCCTAAAGGGAGGAAAATCCATTATTTTTCCTTAATTTTTTTTGTTGTCCCTTCCGAAATTAGAATCCAAACAAGAAAGAAAAATCACTATTTTTTTTTCTAAGTTTCAAACACGCCTTTAAATTAAATTTATATCCTTGAGAAAAGAAAACAAATTGTAAGTTATAGTTGATACTATTCTCGCGTTGAAAATTGGATAGCCTACGAAGACAAGTTCACCAACTGAAAACCATAAAATGCCTGCCAACTACTTCATTTTCCTGCTGTTCCCGTGAAGCAGAAACCGGTTTTAGGAGCTACGTTAACCGAAAGCTCCAATAACTAAAGACTCCGGTTGCTGAAGAAGAGGCGTTGTGGGATTGTTGTCTAATTCAAGCTCTTCCCCTGCGAGATAAAGAAAAGAATCTTTAAAATGGTTTGCACGTCACCATCAGCAAGATCTAAATCAGGGAGGCAGCAAATATCATAGCATTGAAGCGAATCGGCGGCCATTGATTCACCAGATAAGGAACCATTGGACTACTGACTACATGAATGGACGAATCCTTCCTGTTGACTTGCCAAGGAAGAGACTTTGTCAAAAATATCACTTTGTCCTGTGATACCGGAAGAGACTTTGTCGAAAAGACCGACCGCTTTCTCCTGTGATGACGCTCCTTTGCCAGTTGAGTTTGTGTAAGTCGGTATTCTCTTAGCTGAGGTTTTCCCTTCTCCTCTCCTTCTCCTTTTTGGTCAGTTGTCTAGGCATCACCCACCTCTAGACGCTGAATTTCATTTGCTTCAGAAATGCCTTCCGATTTGTTTTTTGCAAATGAAATGCCTTCCGATGACACTTCTTTTTTCGAAAACAACCGATATTACATAAGCCCTGATTCAGTCTGATAACCAACTCGCTTCAGATGCTCGTCTAACACGCCTAGCGCAAGATATATGTCGTCCAAACGTGGATGAGACTTATCAGAAGCTGCAAACAAATGAACCCTGTTGTCAATTTCAATCCAACTTGATCCTGGAGATGTCTTTTCTACGCCTAGTACCTTCATGGCCGATCGGATCTTAGCAACCTCACTCCACCGGTTTGTTTCAGCATACATGTTAACGAGAAGTGTGTAATACCCACTATTATTTGGCTCCAAAGTCGTCAACTTATTAACAGCAATTCGAGCAACATCTAAGTTCTTTTGAAGCTTACATCCACCCAATAGAGCACCCCAAATAACAGAGTTTGGTTTGATTGGCATGCCCTCTATCAATTCCAGTGCCTCTTCAATCAAACCTGCCTTGCATAATAGATCAACCATGCACCCATAGTGTTGAATCTCGGGAGGAATGGAGTAATCATTCGACATGCTTTGGAACCTCTTACGGCCCTCTTCAACAAGTCCCGCGTGAGTACAAGCACTAAGAACACTAATGAAAGTAACATCATTTGGCTTTATATTCTCCTTCTCCATCCTACTAAACATTGCCAATGCTTCCTGTGCATACCCATGGACTGCAAGCCCTTCAATCACTGAATTCCAACAGAAAATATTTTTCTCCTGCAATTTAAAGAACACCACGAGTGATCTATCCAAACTTCCACACTTCGCATACATGTCAACCAACGCAGAACCAAGGTAAACATCAAGATCAAACTGATTTTGCATTACGTAAAGCTGTATTTCCTTTCCCAAGTCAAGCGCTCCGATATGAGCACAAGCAGAAATAACAGTTGCCATGGTCACTTCATCGGGGTTGATCCGTTGGTTTTTCATCTCATTGAAAACTGTCAATGCTTCTATATATTGCTTGTTCTGAGCATAACAATTGATCATTGTTGTCCACGAAATTAAATCCCTTCTAGGCATCTGATCAAACAACAAAGTAGCAGCTTCTACATCCCCAACACTGGCATACCCATCAATCATTGTATTCCATGAAGCTGTGTTTCTCTCAGGCATTTCATCAAACAACCTTCTCGCAGAAGGTAAGTCCCCGACTCGGGCATGAGCCATAACCATTGTAGTCCACGCAAAAACATCCCTTTCGCGCATTTGATCGAACACTCGTCTCGTCTCAAATATCCTACACAATTTCGAGTAGAAATCAACCAAAGCAGTCTGAACGTATAAATTCGAAGCAAACCCAAATTTCCAAACATGGCCATGAACAGCCTCGCCGAGTTCTGAACCATACAACAAAGTACAACCTTTGATTATCGACGCAAATGTATAACTCGTAGGCAAAATTCGCGCTCTGAGCATTTCCAAGTAGAATAATAAACCTTGAATTGGGGAAGAAGAGCAGTGAATAAAGCCTCTGATCATCGCATTGTAAACAAACCCATTGGGATTTTCCACATCTGTGAAGGCTAAAACAGCGTAATCAATTCGACCAAATGTGGAACAGGCGCTGATAAATTGGTTCCCTATGAAATTGTCTTGATTTGCACTGGTCTTGACCATGACCGCGTAGGCTGATTCCAGCTGTTTGAAGCTTGAACAAGTCTTTAACAGATTGATTATACTCTGTTTGTTCAGGTTAAAGAAATTGTTGGGTTCTTGCGCAAGTGTTTGGATCGAAGGACGACGGTTGAAGTTCGTTATGGATTTGAGCATGGTTCGTTTTTCTGAGAGGTAAATAAGGGGGATTCACAACAAATTTTGTTCTGGACAAAGGGTAATTTCGGAATCCGGTAGCTTCTAAGCATTTACAAATTAATTTCGGCTGAAACGAGCCGAGCTTGAGTAAGTCATAGCTCGACCGGTATAAGCTCCGCATATTTATAGAGGCTCGTTTAATATTTAGACTAAGTTCATATTCACATATGCTAATCAAGTACAAGCTCGAATATTTGAATCGAGCTTTCTAAATTTGAATAAGCTAAACTCGGACAAGCTAAACTCGTCGGATAGATAGAAGGTCAATTTTTGTAGAAAATAAAATCTAGTTATTATTATTATTTTGTTATAGAACTGTTCCTTGTTTTTTTTATTACTTCTTAATTTGATTGAATTGTTACAGACTCTCGCATGATTATTCCAATATCTTAATTTTTCTAATTTTAATAAGGCATATTGATGAGCCCAGATTAGTTTGGCTTTGGCATTCGGTTGCTTGTCGTTTGATTACTTGTATCGGTCGTCAATTACTCAACTATTCAACAACCGTAAATAACCACCCAGCTACCAAACGCTCAGAGCATTATTACTTACGAGCACTTGACCTTTTAGAAAGTTTTCGCTCGGCTTGAGAGAACCAACCATGGGACCCGTTTGGATGACATCCTGCAAATAGCACTTCTAAGCGCTCAAAATCCAAAAATTGAGCTCTCGTTTAATGACCCGCTCATTTCGGCATGGAAAGTACAACATGACCGGCAGCCACAAGCCCGCTTGTAATTCATCAATCATCCACCCTATGTAAAGGGGTTACAAGACCAGTGATCAAATACACTTTTACATTCCATACTTATTCTCTTGTATACATTCTCTTTTAACAGATTACTAACTTCATCATCGGAGCATTTTTTGCCTGAAATCACCCATGTCTTAGAACTTGTGTGTTAAAACCACTGCAAAAGTACGAAGGCGACCGTCACATTTCTGGCACCATCACTTATAAAACATAAAATTCCAAGAAAAATTAGTAGACACCATGAATAGAGGGGAAGCTAAACGTTCCATTTCAGGGTACTATCTCTGTAGACTGCTATTTTACTTGGGAGAACCAGGAGACTATAGCTACAAAGAAATGTGAATATTATAGGCCCCAAAATACACAATAAATCTCAAAGAAAACTGATTTGAGATATATAAAACTATATTCCAATTGGGACATTCTGGATATACAAAACTGAGGTTATGCAGCAAGAGGAGAAAGAGTGTCATGTTACAAGGTAATTACAAGGCAAAAAAGGAGCACAAAATTGAACCCTAAAAACTCCTTTGAGAAGAACTCAAGATGACTGGCACCAACATCTACATTCCCTTTCTTTCTAGTTTCCTATCAAACAAAACAATAAAGACTACGTAACTGGAAACCAACCAAAAAAACTGAAAACATATCAAACACTAAGTTAAAACATAAACACAAGATCATTTTTAAACTTCAAAGGTATCAGCTGTGCTATCAACAGAGTCCACGCGCTGGTGTTCAGACATTGGACTCCGGTGATCTGGTTGGCCCACCACGTCAATGGTAACCTCATCTGGTGTGGTGGCACGTAATAAAGAATGCCCGTTGTGCTTTCTTTCGTGCCTCAACTGGATGAGACGCGATAGTACTTGCACAATGTCCCTCATGGATGGTCGTTTTCTAGGTAAGCGATTCACACATTTGTAGGCAAGAGCCGCCACCTCGTTGAGTTCTTGAACATCAAATTTTCCATCTAGTCTGGAATCCCCAATTTCCTCCCAGCCGACTTTCCCCTCAGCATCCATTGCAGCCTATCCATCATCATAATTGGTCAGTACATCTATTAAGAAAAGTTGAAGGTGCACCTATTTGTTGGACCGCTATTGTGCATTAAAACTTAAGATAGATATTATAAAATGCATTTGAATCATGAATTTATGGAGGGAAAGGGGTTCTGTCAGACCTTTTTTTTCTCCTTGCCTTTTTTCACTTGCTTTTCGTTTCCCGAATATGTCCACCAATTTGAGATCCAATTACAACCAAATTATGCTTGCTTAAAGAAGGTACTACACTGTGGACTGCACCAGGGACGATGGCAAGCAAGACAAACTTGCCAAGTTTTATTGATATGGTGCTATAGTATAAGCTTGGACAGACCAACAAGATTGCTGATGCTTTAAGTAGGGAGGCAGAGCTGGCGGCATTTAAGTGTGTGGAAGTGGCAGTCACCAGCAGGCTCACAAGTACCATTCAAGTGTGAGGAAGTGGCAGCCACCAGTTGGGTCACGAGTACCCTACCTAGTGCCTAGTTGAAAGCCTTATCAGGAAGGAACTTGGAAGACTTGTCACATGAAGTGAGCACTCCGCTTATGCAATAATTGTCATCCCAGTGAGTGGACAAAAAGCTAGTGCAAAGATTTGTGTGTTTGAACTAACGCGGCATCATTTACCTGTGTACTATGTTCATATAAACAACATATTTCCTCACCTTCCAGTGTACTTCCACATGATTAATGCGATTTGAGAGAGAGAGAGAGTCCTTACAAGTTCAACGTACTCCATCAGACCCTGTTGAGGATTTCTGCCAGCAACGAGTTCAAAGAGTAACACTCCAAAGCTATAAACATCACTTTTCTTAGTGAAGGCCCTTGTTGATATATATTCTGGATCAAGATATCCAAAAGTTCCCCGCAAATTGGATGGGTGTCCATTCACCATCTCTTCCCTAGAAAGCCCAAAATCAGCTACCTGTTTGAACCAGTTTGATATGATGCATCCAATTGGATAAGAGCCCAAGCAATTATACATGACCAGTAATCATTTTGAAATGACTATCTTCTTTGTAAGTGGCACAAAGTCAATACAAGAAACATACCCTAGCTCTCATGGACTGATCCAACAGAATGTTGGAAGATTTAATATCCCGATGAATCACAGGAGGAACGGCCTGAAGTTAACGAGGAAAGCAGTAGAAAAATCACATAGCACGTAAACAACAATGCATGTATCCAGACTCATCCAGTAGTGCAAATAGGATTAGAAAAAGAAAAATTGTACAAGCAGGACAACTGCATTTAAATCAAGGCTTACCCCATCGTGAAGATACTCCAAGCCCCTTGCTACATCTAGCGCTATTTGAACCCTCAAACTCCAGCTCAATTGTTCGTGCTTTTCACCTGATAATTATGTCAACAGTGAATACTAAATGATATAGAAGGAATATTATAATTTGAAAAAAAATGGTAAACGACAGAAAACTGAAATGCAAACAGCATCTATCTGCTGACTTCAGTCAATGGGTCATTACAGGCCTGGTTTGGTCATAGATAACCATGTTTTGCTTCCAAATCCTTTATAGAACTATTTCACTTCCAATGACCAGTAATTTGGACACTAGGGAGCAAGAGAATCGGGAAACACCTAATAATTTTGTTGCTGATATTTCAAGGGATCCAATGTTGCTAAACCCTGTACCTCCTAAAACCGACTAAATTGATTGACATTTTTGGAGGTCCAGTTCCCATAGCATGCACCTTTTGTTTGCAAAAGACAGTCAAGATTTATGTTGATTAGCCATACTTTGTTGCATAGCTGGTTCTAAACTTCGGCAAAAACTTCAACATTCCAGAAATTTCATTAGGTGGAAGACAGCCAGGAAAGTGGTGAAAGTTTAAATCACAGCACATTTCCAGGTGGAATGTAGCTGCGGGAGATTGGTAACAATCAGAAGATGGAAATCAAGAAAAAACATGGTACAGTTCCTAGTGAACAACAATAGTACTCATGAAATACACCTCTGACACCAATTCAGCTACAGAACTCATGAGTCGATGCTTTCAATAGGTATCTATTCCATAGCACTATGAAACATAGCACATACACCACAGAAAATAAAGAACAAATGATGCTGAGTGAACAACCTCACAGCACCAACCAGAAACTCTAGCAGTTAAAATAACCACCATCTGTTGTATAAACTATAATAATTGTTCACTCTATGGAAAGACATATGTTAACCAAGAAAATAACCGTTCAGCATATAGTAAGAAGTTGGATGCTTACTAACAACCAATTCAAAGACCTTGTTTTAACCATTCTTCTTTTCCCGAACTGCAATTTCTTTTCCTTAAAGCAAATGGTATTGACCGTCAAATCTTGGGCCGTTCCAGGGGCCCCAAAATTGGTGAAATCTTGCTCATACTTTATGGTTGCCTTCCAAAGAATAAATATCTTTGTTTTTTGGTTGTATGTACAAGAACCAACATGTTTTGGCTTTATATAACTAAAGCCTTTTAACAAATAGGAGTATCAAGATATGTGATGGAGAAGCATTTGCTCAAGCGTCTATTTATGAAGGTGTATCAATGATCAGATTTGCAGTAGCTAAAAACACAGGTCAGACGCAATAGTGCAAGAACCCGGGTATCTGCAGGCTCTAAGGTGGAATGAGAATGATGTTGATCAAGTTCCACTTCATAAGTTGCAAAAGAATGGAGACAAAATGTCTAAACAGTACCACTTGCAAGTGAAGTTTTGATTATCTTAATCATCTACAGATAAAGTTCTTTGCCAGCTTACTGTACAAATGAGAAGCCAGACTGCCTTTACTCATGTAGACATAGATAAGCATATGCTGGCCCTTTTCTGCACAATAACCTACCAGGTTCACAAGGTTTCTGTGATGCAATCTTCCCAACAACATAACCTGACAAAATAGTTTAACAAATATTAAAGTAAGAATCTGAACTAAAGAGAATTTTTTGGGGCAAGAGCAAGTTTCTTCAGATAGTTAATTGGCATCTTTGGGGCAAAATTTACTAGGAACTAAATCCTTCTAAATTGCAAATCTACAGTCCAAAGGCATCATACCTAAGTAATTGCCAAAGAAAAAAATCGATATTAACTTTTTTGAAGACGTGCACAAAGTATGTCATGTTAACGTAAACCAACAATATGTACGACTCCCACAGACCAACACAAGCCTGTCTGAGTATACCCTATAAAGTGAAAAATGTAGAAGACCATTTGCCTTCAACTTTAATCAATTGTATCAACTAACCTCATTTTGGAAGTCTTTTTCTCCCTGTTTGGAATCGGTTGCAAGCACTTTAACAGCAACCGTCTCACCAGTTAACATCTGAGCTTTATAAACAGGACCAAATGCCCCTTGACCAATCACATTGGTAAAATTACAGGTTGCTTTTTGCAGATCCCTGGGTATCATATCAAGAGAAACAAGGATAACAAATGAAAAGGGAAAGAAGAAAGAATCTAACGAATATGATAACTAGTTAAAGTTTGAAAACATTGTTGAGTTGGTATGCTGGTCTAACAGTTTCAATAAAGAACATACTTGTAAGAGAACTCGAGTATTCCTGATGCTGAAACCACGTTAGCCTTTTTAGGTCCTCCAACTCCTATCCACAAAGGCAGGCCATTATGCCCAGATGTTCTGGGTGATTCTGTACCAAAGGATGAGTCTGATAACACTGTGCACGAATTTTCACCATTGGCACGAATGGGGATGGTTGCCGCTCTCCGAGAGCTGCTATTCCCTATCTGTGACCGTTTCCTATGGTACCTAAAACAAAACAGCGCAAATATGGCCAAAAGCACTCCAATCACCAGTCCTATGGAGATGCCAATTATCAGTCCAGATGATTCTGCTTTCATCTCCTTGTTTGTGATTCAGCTATTTGTTACCCAATGTTCCAGTCCATTGACAAACCTGTAGAAAGAACAAACAATTTTTAAACAAAAGTGAATCAAACAGCACCTTTTGTTGTCCACATAATTAAGCACCCCAATCTTTCTTCTGTTTAGCTTATGTGGTGGATGAGCTTCGGTCTCGGTTGTCAAAATTCAAACAGCATACAAATATAGGCATTCGAAGACAAGCACAACCCAGAAGGCATCCTTCCTAAAGATACATCCAGAAAACTTAAGAGGAAAACAAGAATCTTTGGAAGCTAAAAGACAAGATAGGCATCTTGAATAGCACGTCTATCACAGTAGTGGTCCCATCTATACATCCCTGAAGTTCATAGTTTTGATGTAACGATGTTGAAAATTCAATAGTCATAGCCATTGAAAATGTCAAATGGGGATTAATGCATTATAGAGAAGTCTACATTCCATTGAAAAGGTCATACCTACACTTTTCAACATGATAAACTATACTCCGAAATATAGGAAAATCAACACCCTTTTGTCTAATAGTCAATTTTCCTGTCAAACACAAACAGGTCCCCAAAATTAGCCAAGATAACTAAAAAGCTTTTAATGCCAATACGAAAAAAATTGCAATAACAAGACTTGGCTTGTAGTGCCTGGGCAACTCCAGCGTAGTTCAATGTACTCCCAGAAACAATTAAAGTGAGACGACGATCTTTAATGGACCTTGATTGCACATCTACCACGTAACTTTGTATGTGCAAGAACAATGACACGACAACAGTTGTAACAATTAGCAGCAACAACATCAAAAACAACGAAATTCAGAGCAGAATGACCTGATCAGAAACCAAAAGAAATCAGTATGATTAATCAGATTAGCTCTGTTTGGTTGGGAAGAAAAATGTTGGACGGAACTGAGAAAATAAATCCTCGTACAGAAACTGTCTCAGGCAACTATATTTGACCTCGCTGAGGAGAACTTTCAGGAACATAAAACATATTCTACCATTTTCTCAGCGTCCAAACATAACGTAACTGAGAAAATAAATCCTCATACAAAAACAGTCTCAGGCAACTATATTTGACCTCGTTGAGGAGAACTTTCAGTTTTCTAGCTTTACGAATAAACATAAAGCATATTCTACCATTTTCCCAGCGTCCAAACAGACGGTTGACAGCCAAAAAGAAAAAAAAATCGGCAAAAGTAATCAACAGAGATGATAGATCAAGCTTGGACGCCAAATCAAATCTAGATTTATCAAAGCAAAAAAAAACACAAAAGGTTCAAAAAAATTCGGAGCCTGTAAACGCATTGATGAAACTCGTGTAGGAATTCAAGTTACCTGTTGATTGTGAGGACTACTCCTTGTGATGTGCGGAAGCAGTTACGTGAATTTTTAGAAGTAAGAGAGGAAAAAACTGAAAAAGTGTTGCCAGAAAGCAGAATTACGCGGAGTTTATACCAAGAACAGGAGGGAGAGAGAGAGAGAGAGAGAGAGAGAGAGAGGGGAATGTGAGGATGCTCAGATACGATCTGGCGTCGGAGTGGGAACAAACGCTTCGATAAAACAAGAAAAACACAGTGGAAAACGCCGATTATTAAATATGAAAACGGAAAGAGAAAAAAAAATAGTGGAAAATGGTGGTATATATATAAATTATTAAATATATGTGTGTGTGTATATATACACACATAAATATAAATATAAAATATTTATTTATTTATATTTATGTATTTATTTTGAATTCCGTGAGTCGCCGTTTGGACAATAAAAACCCGCCTTTAAGGTGAGACAACTTTAGGTTCCGAAAGTACCCTTTTGTCTTTTTTTAATTCCAATGGGGCCCCTAGTTTCTGAACAAAATAAAAACGTCTACAACTTCCCAATTGCCACTTGCCATTTCATTGTGGTTTGAGCGAACATCGGATTCTATAGACCGGAGAACGGGTAAATCGAATCAAATCAATGTTCAATCTAGTTTTTGGCCCAAAGATTCGGTCTAATTCGATTTGAATTTTTTTTTTAAATTTTTTATTTGGTTTTTGGTTTTTAATAGGGGTGTACAAAAAAATCGAAAAAACCGTTAAACCGGACCAACCGGACCGAACCGGTCTTTTTGGATTGATTCCGTGGTTTAGTGGATTGGTTATGGTTATAAAAAAATTAGAACCGGATATTATGGTTTGCTCCATGGTTTCATAATTACAAACCGTAGTTCAAACCGAACCGGGCCGATTAAAAAATATATATATATATATATATATATATATATATATATATATATCCTAAAAAAGTTACAACCTTTCCATTTTCAAAATAAAACTCTTTCATTCTCAATGTAGTTGTATTTTTTATAAACTTATTAGATGTATAAATTTAATTTTTAAGATTAATGAAATTGATGCAATTATTATGTCGTTTATTTTGTTCACAATTTTAAAAAATTAGTATTATTCCATTCATATTTTTTTTGAAATTTTTTTAATACTAACATGGTTTGGAACCAAACCGGACCGGTCTAATGATTTGATTTTGGTTTGGTTTCATATGTGTAATGGTCTGGTTATGGTTCTCAATTCTTTGGAACCGTTAGATATGGTTTGGTTCTTGAATTCTTACAGAACCGGTTCAATCCGGACCATGTACACCCCTAGTTTTTAATCTATAGACACCAGACCAAATCGGACCGTACTGGTTTGGTATAAGTTAACCTAAAAAATAAATTCGAATGGAAATGTCTCTTAGATATTGTGGAGTTTCTCACTAGTTTTTTGAAAATAAAGATAAAAATCCTTTTGTCTCCAAGGAGTAGAAGAAGTGTATGGTAAAAAGTCACTGAAAAATACGAAGTAGTCCTACATCGGTTGTTGATATTGGGCATGAGAGGAAAGTCTTGTTTAAAACAAAAGAATAAACATATTTTTTGAAAATATGATCATTAGCTCAACTAAATCGGAAATCAAACCAAATCGGACCTAAATCGACCAAGCCAAACTAGACCAAACCGATAGGTTCCGATCCAGTTTTTGGTTTGTCATTTGTCCAAATCGGAACAAGCGGTTTGGTCTGACTTTTTTGGTCAAACAAGATCAGTTACACCTCTACATGGGATTATATAAATACCTATACATATACATATATAATCTCTCACTCTCTTTTGGACCCACTTGCTTGCCTTCTCTCTCTCTCTCTTTCTCTTTGTAAGAGATTGCCATCTAATCATTTGTATACATGATTAGTACCCATAGTAAAGTTATATATATATATATATATATGTGTGTGTGTGTGTGTGTGTGTGTGTGTGTGTGTTTGTGCACGCGTGCGCGGGGGGCGTGTATGTATACATATAAACTTATCATGTCCTACTACCAATATATACTAAATTGTTGGGCATATTTTTTTTTCTTCTTATGAATCGGTGTTCAGACAGTTTGTGCATACAAGTTGATTATTTACACACCATGTAATAGTGGACGAATTTTTAATAAATACAGAGAGTGTGTATATGTGTGTATGTGTGCGCACGCACACACGTGCATATGTATACGTATAAACTTATCCTATCCTACTACCCATAAAGAAATTATCGGACATTTTTTTTTCTATTTTTTACGATTAGCTGTTTGGACAATTTACGCATACGTTGATTAAGTACACGTTAGTTAAGATCAGCAAACTAATAGTAATATCGATTGTTTTGAATAAAAAATTATTTTGTTCCAACTCAACCTTAATTATGGTTTGAGTTAACACAAAAAAAATATTTATATATGTTATAGACCGAAATTGTCGAGCATCTTTTTTTCTTTTTTTAATAATTTGATGTTCGGACAATTTACGCGTACGTTGATTACATCAATTAACAGTGGACGAATTTTTAATGGCCTCAAGAGGATTTTCAGAAAGATGAAAATTTTTGTACGTACTATTTTTTTAATAATACATAACTAGTTTATTTGTCGGTTTCATTATGCAAACTACTTTATTTCTGTTTAGTAATTTGAAATTGGTGACGTATCAACTTATCCTATCCTACGACCCATAAAGAAATTGTCGGCCATATTTTTTTTAATTTTTTCTTTTTATGATCAAGTTTCGGACAATTTGCGCATACGTTGATTAATTCCACACTAGATAATAGTGGGAGAATTATTTTTTAATACAAAATTGATTTATTTGTCGTTTTTATTATGCAAACTATTCTATATTCTTAGTTTTTATACACTTTTCGCACTCTACTTGTGTTCATAAATAATTTCTTCTTTCATTTTGTTTTGAGGCAATGAAATGATTTTATTATCTCAAAATTTTATCTTCAAAAACGAAAGTTCCCTCGTATAATTCTCTAATCGTCGATCCTCGTTATTCATACGCTTATGATTGGTTTATTGCTTAATCCACAATACAACGACAACTCGAATAATTATTATCGTAGATGCAACTTTACAGAGATTGGGATGAATTTTTTTTTTTTGGGGGGCTATTGTAAAAATTGTTATAATTTCCTTCATTGAAGCACAAAACAAGAGTATCGATAGTGAAGGTCCTCCCCATTGTTGTTAAGACTCGAGGAAAGATAGTGGTTCAAGTGGTTATTAAGAGATTTCAGGAGTCAAGATTCAGTCTATCTGATATCAGTTTGGAAAAACTGGGGATGAATAAGTACTACATGATCCGATAAAATCTTTCTTCGATTACTTTTATAACTAAAACTTCCATTCATTAAATGAAAGAAAGAGAATATCCCGTTTGTAAAATAGTCAAAATAACCCGGTATAAGAAAATGACATTTAAATACTTCCAATTAGGTCCCCCGCACAATATACATTAGTTTTGATCTTCAATTAGGCCTTCCGTTATCAAAAATTAATCGAGGTACGCGTAAGTTGATCCGAACACTCTGGAGTATAAAAAAACATATATTTAGGGTTAGGATATTTTAGCATATGAAATGGTTGTTGATGTGAGCGGTTAACAGGTGTGGAAAATGACAATGGCAGTAATCAACTGTCAACCTAACCTATTGGAAGATAAACAAAACAAACAACACTTGCGGCCAAGGAAAATGAAAGGAAGCCCCCACTTCCTTTGACCATGTTGAAGGTGACACTTCAAAATTGAACAAAATTTTCACATATTAATTGTCCTAATTTGACTTAATTAAATTAAATTATTTTTTATTTTTGTTTAAAAGAAATTCGTATTTTTTAGTTTTGCGCCTAAACTCGTAAGTCGTACCCTATAAGGTCTTTAATCTAGGTGAAGAAAGTGAAAGGCAAGCGAGGAAGAAAAGAAAACGAAGTTCATAAACATTAAGATCCGCAGAAGTTGGAGGAGAAGGAATTCTTTTTCGAAAAAGATTTGGATGACGTTAGCACTACTTTTCAGCACAATTTTGTCATTTTTTTTCTAATTTGATTCTAGTAATACTTCTCGAATCAAGCAAACCTTATCTTAAACTTTTGTAAATTATTAGTTCGTCTTGACGAGAAAAATTTAAAACATAAAATATTATGTGACACCCCAGTTAGGCTGTGCGTGGTGCATGCTAGCTGTGAGGCCAAACGTCAAGGAGGAAGAGTCCTGATGGACATTCGGAGGGGTGGTCTAAGGTCTCATATCGCTTGGTAGATGTAAGTTCAGTATTAATTATAATAGATTATGACCCTACCTTGTATAGAGTCATTTAAAGTCATGATGGCGCCAAACCGACTGAACTTCACGGTTAAGCATGCTTGTCTTAAAGCAATCCAATGATGGATGACTTACTAGGAAGTCTGCGGGGTTTGGATGATAAAAGCAGCTAAAATTGTATAAGCCGAGGACGGTTCGTTACATATTGTGCCAAAAAGCTAAAAGAAAGTTTACTAAAAACGAAAATAATTCAAAACATACAAGTTTTTTTAAATGATTCTTATAGATTCTTAACTTTTTAAAATTTTGGGTCATTTTTTTTTTTTTTATATTTTTGAAACTTCTAATTAGGACTAACTGTAGTAGGCCGAAATAATCATTAATGGGCCCCCGGCCCATGATCAGCTGTACCATACTCTGGGAGCTCCACGAAGCCCAATCTCGCCTGGGTTGGGCCGAACATCCTATCGGCCGGAGCCTTCGCTCGGCCGTTCCGAACAGGTTTCGATCTCGGCCCTGCCGAGCGGTGGGATCGCTGTCCGCACCGATCTTCGGCCAGAATCACCTTTGGCGTTTTCTTGACCAGGTCGTCTTAGAGACGCCCGGTAATCCGGTTTTCCAAAGCATGAACACACGTTCTCCGCTTTCTAAAGGACGTGCAGGCACACCTTTCCAACCCACTCGGACGTGGGACACGTGGCAGGAGACGTGCAAAGAACATCCTTCGGATCCGCTTGGGCGTGGGACACGTGGTAACGTTCCCGCAGTCTTCGGCGCACGTCCTACGTACTGGGCCGAACATTCCGGCAAACGGTTGGACTCCTCCTCTATAAATACCCCGGCGGCACTCCAATCAAAGGGACATGCACACTCGCGCTAGAATTATACTTTCAAAGTTGCTTTCGTTCTTTCAGAGAGCTAACTTGATCGTCGGAGTGCCCACCGGAGATCCAACCCCCCCGGTGTGCACTAACTTAGTGTTGAGTGTTTTGCAGATCATCTGAGAAGATCCGATTCTACAACCCGAGAAGTCTAGAGTGGATTCCAGACCCCACAATTTGGCGACCACAGTGGGAGTTCCTTTTGACTTCTCATCCTCAAATACTCACCTTAAAGCTTCACCAGAATCAACAATGGTAGTCACCGGAACAGAACCTTCAGTCCTACCAGCCATTCCACCCCCACCCCCTGCTGACTTGAGAGATAGAGCGTATGTCGAGCGCCTGGAAGCTCGACTGGCAGAGCGAGACCAGCTGCTCCACCTGGTCAGGGATGAGATTGCGCAACTCAAGGTTGCAATCAAACCTAAACAGAATGGCGAAACATCGCAGGCACGGCGACGAAGGCGCCGCAGGACACGCTCTCCGGAGCAAAGAGAAAGGAATAAGCGTCCGGCCCTCGAACGGCTGGGAGCCGAAACCGAGGTCGACGCGATCAACGAAACGCGGGGCCAGGGCCGAACCCGAACCGCACCATCTGCAAATTGTTCGAATTCCGAACGAGGGGCTCGGAGGGTCTCGGTTCACAGAAGGTTGGGAGCTCAACCAGTTAGCAGCACCCAGTCGTACTCTCCTCCGACAACACCTTCGGACGACACCCCGACCCATGAGACTCAAATGGATCGGAGGTATGGCACCCGAAGGGATCAATCCCCATCTAGACGTCAAAACTATCGAGGGCGTTCCCCTCGGTATCGCGATGGGAAGGACCTCAGACCACAACTGGTGGCTAGACGAGGGGGAAGAGCCGAACAGGAGGTTCGGCCAGTACGCTCACAGTGCGACATTATCCACGACCAACTCATCTCTTCTCCCTTCACCAGGGAGATAGAGGGGGTGCGTCCACCACGTGGCTTCAATCCCCCGAAATTCAGTAAGTATGACCCCAAGACAGATGCCTACCTGCACCTGGTGCATTTTCGGCAGATGATGTCTCTCTACAGCGCCGACGACGCCTTGATGTGCAAGCTGTTCCCTTCCAGCTTGGGGGAACTGGGGCTCCTCTGGTTCGACAAACTGCCGAAGGGTTCCATCCCATCTTTCAAGGACTTATCCCTCGCCTTCCTGGCTCGGTTCGTCACCAGCAGCAGGCAGAAGAAGGGAGTCGACTCCCTCCTTGCACTGCGGAAGTCGGCAAATGAGTCTCTCAGGCAGTACGCTGCTAGGTACTGGGAACTCTTCAATGAGATTCAAGGCTGCGACCCTGCCATTGCTGTGACTTCGTTCAAACTCGGGCTGGATCACCGAAGCAGGTTGTTCGAAGACCTCATGTTATCCTGTCACGACCCATCCCTATATAGGAAGGATTAGTGACCGGCCAGTGAGTCCAACTCACTAAGGCCTCTAACACAATGAGTTTGAGGATTTTCATCAATCAAATCTACATAAAAGTTAAAGGTTATCAGAGTACGGTTGCATAAACAAAATAAACCAGAGTTGTGCGTGCAGACAGTTATAAGCACAAATAATACCTAACTACTTTACTCATTAACTTACTACTACGGTCATCAGAACCGGCTCAAATGTAATCAACTCAACACCTTCTATGTATAGGCAGCTAGGCGTGACATAACGGCCTTCTTGTCATCTATCATCACCTGTAATGTTGTATTACAACATTCTTAAGCATAAAGCTAGAGTGAATTCAAATATGAAATTCTACGAGTTTGCCATGTTATCTATACGCACAATGCATGTAACATAATGATCTTTTTAAACGAAATTCATGGCATAGTCCAAAGGTCAAGCCCGGGAAAAATCATTCAAGATTGTCTCATTATGGTCCATGGCCAAAGCCGAGGACAAATATTCAAGATTGTCTCATTATGGTCCATGGCCCAAGCCGAAGACAAATATTCAAGATTGTCTCATTTACGTTCAATTCAACGGCTGCCAATAATTCGTAGGTGGGAGTTACCCCCTTATGCATCATCGCATACGTGGAATGACGTCATCCATAAACCACATTGGCCGTGGTTAACAACCTTGTTTCACACCTCTCGCTATATTCTAATCCCCTAGCGGTCGGGGTACCGTTTGAACTACTTTTCAACGTATCAATCAATGTTTTCTTAATTAACGCATGGTCTCAGTATGAACAATTCAATATGATCTAGCATGGCATTTTCATGCTTAAAATAACATATAACATTGGAATATCTCATGCTTTCATGCTTTTAAAATTATACACGTAACAAGTCATATTTGAACTCACCTTCTGTCTTGTCTGAGTAATTAATTATTTTGTCGATCTCCTACAATAAATCAATGATACTTTATTTAATACCGATGTTTAATGGTCAATGACATTAATAAAATCCTAATATTTATCGGTAATAAATCCCAGACTACCGGTAATGGATGCGCAAATACCGGTAGTAGAAGGCAAAGGTTCACATCAGTGCCCCGCACTACCGGTAGTAAAGACACAACTACCGGTAGTAAAACCTACTGTCAGAATTACCACAAGTATTACCACAACTACTACCGGTAATACCAGCGTTACTACCGGTAGTAAAACCTACTGTCCAAAATCCGTAAACTGGAAAGCAACAGTACTACCGGTAATACAGACCCTACTACCGGTAATGGAACATTCTGGGCGAAATTTCCAGATTCTTGACAGATTTTCTAACTTCCATTTTCAAGCTTTAAATCAACAACCAAGCTCACTAACCACCAAAAACAAGTCATAAACATATCATAGAGGCAAGAAGTCCCTACTACCAGAAATCAATGTGTTAAACGGGATTTTGGACCTTAGCATAGCAGCTGGGTTTCCTCTCAATTTCAGCTATGGCTTTCTCTAATATTTCCATTAACACCTCTGTTTTCTTCATTATATACCTCCATAATCACTATCTAAAGTCTAGACTGGTTTATTTCATAGTTATATTACTATATAAACCATTAAACTAAGAAGAACAAGGGAGTATACCCAAAGTTCAAGTACCTCTTCAATGGCTTCTTCTCTTTTCTTCTTCTTCTTCTCCTCTCCTTTTCTCTTTCTTCCAATTTTTGCTTCTCTGTTTTCCTTTGGCTAATCCCCCGTTATTCTATTGGAGAAATACCGAAGGTTTGAGCAGCTTGGTAGGGTAAATATCTCACAAAAACCATAGCAGGAGGTGTAACTTTGCAAGCTCCTTGGTGTCATTCTAATAGAAGGAGTTAAAGATGACTAACCCCAACTTACCTCTATCCACGTCCAAAATATCCAGCCCCTTAAGAAACAAATATGTTTATATGGTGTATTAACTTATACCAATTCTACAAAACACACAATTCCCTTATTAGTATTATTTCTTTAAAATCACCCGTGTTTTAACCACACCCAAGCAAGTTCCGGAATTAAAACACGTTCTAACATATTTCGGAATTAATTCGACCGAATTTCCAAATTTACCAATTATATATATATATATTTTTTTATTTTCTTTATTTCGGGTCGGGGTCTCACATCCTCCCCACCTTAAGAAGTTTGGACCGCCAAACTTAGGTGTTGTTATTCTGAACAATTAACTAGTAAAAAGATCAATACTAACAAAAATAATAATTCTACGAAGATCGTACCTTAATCGAATAACTCCGGATATTTCTGACGCATATCCGTCTCCTTTTCCCATGTGGCTTCTCCAGTCGTCTGATTTCCCACCAGACTTTAACTAATGGAATGTCCTTATTTCTCAACTGTTTGACACGGGTGTCCAGAATTCGCACCGGTCGTTCTTCATATCGTAGATTCTTTTCTAATTCAATCGGTGGTTGTTCTAGTATATGACTCGGATCCGATAAGCCTACTTAACGCCGTGTCTTCGGTGTAGTCTCGAGATAATGTCTTTCAACTTCAACAATCTATCAATACATCAACTGTATTTAGCTCTCATTATAAGGATGACATTACTTCCTTCAATATAATCAACAACTTTTCTATAGAAGTTATTGGCCTCAATCACATGTACGTCATATGAGAGCACATCTAAACCCACCTCTCAATTCAGTTCCTTAATAGCTTCGATATTGGATAACAATACAATCCAGTATCACAATTCAATACACCTCAATAGTCCCATGCATTAAGTTTGCAATCCAATCACGGCAAATCATATCATAATTCCCTTATTATCAACAGTCTTACACCTAATTACGTATCTATATCCCACTCATGGGCTGCAAACTAATACTTTATATTCTATTGACATCATATTATTATCTCTCTAGTGACCATATCATGTAATTTCCACCTCAACTTTATCTCTAAATTATAAACCCAAATCTATCAGAACTCACCCAAGTTTGGCACCTCAAAGTTGACCCCAATCACTATACTCCCAAGTTAAAACTACATACTAAGCTCCAATGGCTCCTTTTTCCCAATGGCTTACTAAGAACAAAACCCAATTATCCAATACCATCAAACATTGCTCATTCAACCCAATTAAATACCCAAGTGGTCAATCAATTCCACCCCAATTCACCATATTAAGTTCTCCACAGCCTAATCATATGCTCAACTTTTATTTACTCATGTCTCTCACTCAAAGTTTTCCCAAGTCTTTCATTACCCTAAGTACCACATCCTCAAGTGTTCCAATATCTCTAAATATCACATTAAATATAGCCTCCATCCTTTCAACTTCAAAGTCATAACATGTACCGTAAATCTCAAAGATTCCTATATCAATCTAAATTTCTACTATAAAGAACGGATACCCTTACCAACGCATCCCAATTGATCGAATGACACACTCTACAATTTGATAATACACTAATGTACAAACTTGTATACAAGCTTCCAATCAACGTACATCGTCAATAACCCTCATTCATCAAAATATTTCCCAAGTCGACATTCCGTTGTTATTTCTACCTTGAATTACAATTATAAAATCCAATAATAGTTGACGTGACCCAAATCTTTCAATATAATCTCCAAACTCCCTCAACCCAAAACTACCTTTCATTCCTTGCATAATCAGTCCTTTAAAATCTCAAATTTACTGAACTTCACAAGCCCAAACTATAGCCTCAAATGACAAAATAGAGCACATCTACACTTTAAACACAACAGGTAGTGTACAAACATCGTGTACGTACTCTACAACTCTAGGTTTTATATTTGAAAATCCAAAAACTCAGCTCTGATACCACTTCTGTCACGACCCATCCCTATATAGGAAGGATTAGTGACCGGCCAGTGAGTCCAACTCACTAAGGCCTCTAACACAATGAGTTTGAGGATTTTCATCAATCAAATCTACATAAAAGTTAAAGGTTATCAGAGTACGGTTGCATAAACAAAATAAACCAGAGTTGTGCGTGCAGACAGTTATAAGCACAAATAATACCTAACTACTTTACTCATTAACTTACTACTACGGTCATCAGAACCGGCTCAAATGTAATCAACTCAACACCTTCTATGTATAGGCAGCTAGGCGTGACATAACGGCCTTCTTGTCATCTATCATCACCTGTAATGTTGTATTACAACATTCTTAAGCATAAAGCTAGAGTGAATTCAAATATGAAATTCTACGAGTTTGCCATGTTATCTATACGCACAATGCATGTAACATAATGATCTTTTTAAACGAAATTCATGGCATAGTCCAAAGGTCAAGCCCGGGAAAAATCATTCAAGATTGTCTCATTATGGTCCATGGCCAAAGCCGAGGACAAATATTCAAGATTGTCTCATTATGGTCCATGGCCCAAGCCGAAGACAAATATTCAAGATTGTCTCATTTACGTTCAATTCAACGGCTGCCAATAATTCGTAGGTGGGAGTTACCCCCTTATGCATCATCGCATACGTGGAATGACGTCATCCATAAACCACATTGGCCGTGGTTAACAACCTTGTTTCACACCTCTCGCTATATTCTAATCCCCTAGCGGTCGGGGTACCGTTTGAACTACTTTTCAACGTATCAATCAATGTTTTCTTAATTAACGCATGGTCTCAGTATGAACAATTCAATATGATCTAGCATGGCATTTTCATGCTTAAAATAACATATAACATTGGAATATCTCATGCTTTCATGCTTTTAAAATTATACACGTAACAAGTCATATTTGAACTCACCTTCTGTCTTGTCTGAGTAATTAATTATTTTGTCGATCTCCTACAATAAATCAATGATACTTTATTTAATACCGATGTTTAATGGTCAATGACATTAATAAAATCCTAATATTTATCGGTAATAAATCCCAGACTACCGGTAATGGATGCGCAAATACCGGTAGTAGAAGGCAAAGGTTCACATCAGTGCCCCGCACTACCGGTAGTAAAGACACAACTACCGGTAGTAAAACCTACTGTCAGAATTACCACAAGTATTACCACAACTACTACCGGTAATACCAGCGTTACTACCGGTAGTAAAACCTACTGTCCAAAATCCGTAAACTGGAAAGCAACAGTACTACCGGTAATACAGACCCTACTACCGGTAATGGAACATTCTGGGCGAAATTTCCAGATTCTTGACAGATTTTCTAACTTCCATTTTCAAGCTTTAAATCAACAACCAAGCTCACTAACCACCAAAAACAAGTCATAAACATATCATAGAGGCAAGAAGTCCCTACTACCAGAAATCAATGTGTTAAACGGGATTTTGGACCTTAGCATAGCAGCTGGGTTTCCTCTCAATTTCAGCTATGGCTTTCTCTAATATTTCCATTAACACCTCTGTTTTCTTCATTATATACCTCCATAATCACTATCTAAAGTCTAGACTGGTTTATTTCATAGTTATATTACTATATAAACCATTAAACTAAGAAGAACAAGGGAGTATACCCAAAGTTCAAGTACCTCTTCAATGGCTTCTTCTCTTTTCTTCTTCTTCTTCTCCTCTCCTTTTCTCTTTCTTCCAATTTTTGCTTCTCTGTTTTCCTTTGGCTAATCCCCCGTTATTCTATTGGAGAAATACCGAAGGTTTGAGCAGCTTGGTAGGGTAAATATCTCACAAAAACCATAGCAGGAGGTGTAACTTTGCAAGCTCCTTGGTGTCATTCTAATAGAAGGAGTTAAAGATGACTAACCCCAACTTACCTCTATCCACGTCCAAAATATCCAGCCCCTTAAGAAACAAATATGTTTATATGGTGTATTAACTTATACCAATTCTACAAAACACACAATTCCCTTATTAGTATTATTTCTTTAAAATCACCCGTGTTTTAACCACACCCAAGCAAGTTCCGGAATTAAAACACGTTCTAACATATTTCGGAATTAATTCGACCGAATTTCCAAATTTACCAATTATATATATATATATTTTTTTATTTTCTTTATTTCGGGTCGGGGTCTCACATATCCAATCCGGCCGACATGGATGACCTCATGTCCCGGATCGACAACCACTGCCGGTTGGAGGAGGCACGCAGCGAGCGGCGTCAGGCCGAACAAAACCATCCCCGCCAGGGGGATGGGAACAAGCATACACCACACGGCCCGCGCCGGAGTGTGAACGTGGTATCCTCTGGGAAGAACAAAGGGCCTCGGGCGTTCGAGTTTGCTGTGGAGAAGACGGTCTTCAAGATTCCGACGTACGAGATCCTCAAGAAGATACAGAATGAACCGTACTTTGAGTGGCCGAGACGGCCGATGGGAGAACAGCGAAAGACGCCAGACTCTCCGTACCGTTGTTCATACCACAGGGAGAAGGGTCATTTGACCACGCGCTGCCGAGCGTGGAAAGATTTTCTGGAACGGTTGGTATCTCAGGGACTCCTCAAGGAATTCATCAACGAGGAGAAAACACAAGCCGGGCCACAGCCTGAACCGGAGAAAGAGAACAGTGGGGAAGTCCGGGTGATTGATGTCATCCACGGTATGGTGGATGCGGCAGCCGAGGAAACTCTTCGGGCAGAGATCAGGCGTGCAGCATGCGGCAAGCAGGTCATGTCCGTACGCACAGGAGCCAAACGTCCGCATCTCGACAGCCAGTCTGAGGGCGGCCTATCATTCTCTGATCAAGATCTTCAACGCCTCCAGATGCCACATAATGATGCGTTAGTCGTCTCTCTCACCCTCGGTAATTCGCTGGTCCGCCGCATATTGGTCGACCAGGGAAGTTCGGCCGAGGTCATGTATTACCCCCTGTTCAAGGCGTTGCACTTACAGGAGACAGACCTCACACCCACCGAGGTGCCGCTGGTAGGGTTCAACTCGGCTCCTGTTTGGCCCCTTGGTAAGATCACGCTCCCTATCCGTACGGGCACAAGGGCCGTAGAAGTCGAGTTCGTAGTCGTCGATGTGCCGAGCCCTTACAACGCCATCGTCGGCCGGGTCTGGTTACACAAGCTTGGGGCCGTAGCCTCGACTTATCATCAAGTCCTTCGCTTCAACGGAACATGGGGACCTGAAGAAGTGTTGGGTGATCAACTAGCCGCCAAAAAGTGCTATGTGGCGGCAATCAAAAGCAAGGTCTGCCCCGAACAGGTCCAGTGGGTGGAGGCGCCGGACGCTCCCCTCCTGGACGACGTCGGCACACCAGCTGCCGAAAAAGCAGTTGAAGAGCTGATCACAGTACCGGCCGACGACATCAATACCGACAGGACTTTTCTGTTGGGATCAACCCTATCACCAGCCGAGCAGGAATCCTTGACCTCCTTCCTCAAGAAAAACATTGAGGTGTTCGCATGGACACCATATGAGATGCCGGGCATCGATCCAGACTTCATCTGTCACCACCTCAACGTGGACAGATCTCGCCGACCCGTCATTCAAAAACCGCGACGTTCGGCCACAATCCATACCGATGCGGTCATCGAGGAGGTCGACCGACTGCTGGAAGCTGGGGCAATCAAGGAAGTACAGTACCCCACCTGGTTGGCCAATACCGTCGTTGTGAAAAAGAAAAATGGTAAGTGGCGCGTCTGCGTCGACTATACAAATTTGAACGATGCCTGCCCCAAGGATTGCTTCCCTGTACCGAGGATCGACCGCCTCGTCGACGCTACATCTGGGCATGCTCGGTTTAGTTTCATGGACGCCTACCGGGGGTACCATCAGATTGCCATGCACGGTCCGGATATGGAAAAGACTGCCTTTATCAGTCCCCGTGGTTTGTACTGTTATCGGGTCATGCCCTTCGGCCTCAAGAATGCGGGAGCCACGTACCAACGGATGGTCACAAAGATGTTCGCCAAACAGATCGGAGATACGATGGAGGCATACATTGACGATATGGTGGTAAAGAGCAAATTTGAGGATGAGCACCTCAAGCACCTGCAGGAGGTATTCGACATTCTGAAAGCGCACAAGCTCCGTCTCAACGCCGACAAATGTGCCTTCGGGGTCGGCTCTGGGAAATTTCTTGGGTACCTTGTCACCAGAAGGGGCATCGAGGCCGATCCGAACCAAATCGCTGCCGTCAACAACTTAGCAGCGCCGTACAGTATCAAAGGGGTTCAGAAGTTAACAGGTATGGCGGCCGCTTTGAACAGGTTCATCAGCCGATCTTCGGACAAGTGTCGTCCATTTTTCACACTCCTGAAAAAGTGCAGCCGAAGGAGCTTTGAATGGACTCCAGAATGTGATCAGGCGCTCCTGGATCTAAAGGCCTACTTGTCTTCGGCGCCACTACTCTCAACGCCGAAGGACAAGGAACCTCTGTTCATCTATCTGGCCGTGTCTCCACACGCGGTCAGTTCTGTTCTTGTTCGGCAGAATGACCGAGCTCATCTGCCCATCTACTACACCAGCAAAACACTGGTCAGTGCCGAGACCAGATATCTGCCTTTGGAGAAACTAGCATTAGCACTAATCTCCGCTTCCAGAAAGCTTGCGCCGTATTTCCAAGCGCACCCCATCACGGTTTTGACTTCACAACCTCTAAAAAGCCTGTTCCGTAAGGCTGATCTGTCTAACCGAATCTCAAAGTGGGCCGTGGAATTGGCCAACTTTGACATACAATACCAGCCGAGGACGGCGATCAAGGGGCAGGTTCTGGCGGATTTCATCGCCGAGTTCACGCCGGATTCAGAGCCAACACTGCCGAACAAAGAGTCGGCAGGATCAGTTGAATGGCAACTATTCCACGGCAATTCTTGGAGGATGTTTGTGGATGGCGCATCCAATAATCATGGTTCCGGAGCCGGGGTCGTTTTGATTTCACCAGAGGGAATTGTCCATGAATTGGCAATCCGGCTTGACTTCCTCGCCTCGAACAATGAGGCCGAATACGAGGCCGTACTTGCCGGTCTTCGTTTCGCAGCAGACCTCGGTTCGGAGCACATTAAAGCTTACAGCGACTCTCAGTTGGTAGTTCACCAACTCTCCGGCGAGTATGAAGCTCGCGACGACCGAATGTCCCGCTACCTTACCGCTTTACAACACGCCAGCAAACAGTTCCGCACTTTTTCATTGGAGCAGATTTCTAGAGAACACAACGCCCATGCCGACGCTTTAGCCGGTCTCGCGTCGGCCACGGACGCTGGGGGGCAGAGGACCGTATCTATCGATATCCTCCCACAGCCGAGCATCGAAAAATCTGCGGCCGGGCCAGTGTATTGCATCTCACAGGAACCCAGTTGGATGGACCCCATTGTAGCGTACCTTCAGGACGAGACGTTACCCGAAGACCGAAGGGAAGCACACAAAATCACTCACAAAGCCGCCCAGTTCTGGCTAGGACCAGGTAACAAACTCTACCGGAGAGCCTTCTCGGCACCTTATATGCTTTGTGTGCACCCCAAACAGACTGGGGCTATTCTTCAGGAATTACATTCAGGCAGCTGCGGATATCACTCGGGAGGACGATCGCTCGTGCATCGTGCTCTGACTCAAGGCTACTGGTGGCCTAACATGAAAAAAGAGGCCGACGAGATGGTAAAAAGCTGCGACCAATGTCAGATGTTCTCTACGCTCATACATCAGCCGGCCGAAGAACTCAATCCGCTATCCAGTCCATGGCCGTTCGCACAATGGGGGCTGGATATAGTCGGAAAATTCCCTGTGGCCCCAGGAGGCTTCAAATTCTTGATCACCGCTACGGACTACTTCACCAAATGGATCGAGGCCGAACCATTGGTCAAAATTGAAGACAGAGATGTGAAGAGGTTCGTATGGCGGAATATCATATCAAGGTTTGGTATCCCCTATGCTTTCATATCAGACAACGGCACGCAGTTCGTTGGGGACCTGTTTACCAACTTCTGCGCCGAGCACAGGATCCGCTTCTTCAATTCCACACCGTCATACCCACAGTGTAACGGACAGGCCGAAGCTTCTAACAAAATCCTCTTGAACGGAATCAAAAAACGACTAATGGCAGCAAAGGGTAAGTGGGCCGAAGAGCTTTATAGCGTTCTATGGGCATACCGGACCACACCTCGCCGCTCTACTGGCCGAACACCGTTCTCCTTGGCCTTTGGCACAGAAGCTGTTATACCTTTGGAAGCCGGCCTCCCGACTATGCGGACAGAAGAATTCCATCCGGACACCAATGACAAGGCTTTGTCAACGGCCTTAGATCTGGCCGAAGAACAGAGGGAAGCTGCTCGGATCCGAATTGCCGCTTATCAGCAAACGATATCTCAGGGCTATAACGCCAGAGTTCGGCCCAGATCTTTCAAGCCAGATGATCTTGTTCTTAGAAAGGTCGTCGGCGCGAAACGTACGAATAAGCTCGGTCCTAATTGGGAAGGTCCCTACCGAGTGACCAAGATCGTTGGGGTCGGCTCCTACAAACTGGAAGACATGGATGGGATACCTATTCCCCGACCTTGGAATGCTCACAACTTAAGGAAGTACTTCCATTAAGTTCTCTCTCTGTTCGTTTTATTACGAGGAGTGCGGCCTCGCTCTCTTCAATTTATTCATTTTTTTTGTTTGATTTTGTAATCATGAATTGGTAGCAGTCTGTGACACTCCTCATGTTCGGTTCAATATTTACTTAGTGAAATTTTTGAAATTTCTCCGAATGTTCGGCAAAGTGCCTCTATGTTATCCGTTTCAGAACGGTTCGGTTCAATATTTACTTAGTGAAATTTTTGAAATTTCTCCGAATGTTCGGCAAAGTGCCTCTATGTTATCCGTTTCAGAACGGTTCGGTTCAATATTTACTTAGTGAAAATTTTGAAATTTCTCCGAATGTTCGGCGACGTGCCCCTATGTTATCCGACGCTGGACGGTTCGGCTTGTTGTTTACTTGCGAAATTTTTGAAATTTCTCCAAATGTTCGGCGTCGTGCCTCTCTGTTATCCGTTTCTGAACGGTTCGGTTTGCTCTATACTTGTGAAATTTTTTTGAAATTTCTCCGAATATTTGGCATTGTGCCACTCTGTTATTCGTCGCATAATGGTTCGGCATTGGCTATGCAATTGTATGAAAGGAAATAAACCGAAGTGCTTCGGTGATCGTTAAAAAAAAAAAAAAAAAAAAAAAAACAAATGGGCACGGCTCGGTAAATAAAGGTTGATCTAATTCAAAAGTTCATTACATGGAAGTCGACTGTTAAAACAAAATAAAGCTAAGGTTGGCACGCAGGCCCTATTACAAGTTCCTAACTAAGAAGGCTGGCCTCCATCTCCGGCGGCGGATGAGTCAGGTACTCGCTCTGTATCCGGAAGGGGGGTCTCTCCGGCCTGGGACAGCGTAGCGGCAGCAGGATCATTGGCCGGCTCGGCATCAGCAGTCGGCTCTCCAAACGAAGGGACATCCCTATACAGAGAAGATCCCTCCGGCACTTTAGCATCCTTGAGTGCCCGAAGGTAACCGCTGCGGAAGGCATCCTCCAGCAACCCAGCCAGTTGAGCGTTGATACCTTCCATTTGCTTCAGGAACTTCCCCTGAGCTTCGGCGTAGCCATCGTTGTACCCTTTCGAGTCGGCCTCATCCACCCTCTTCGCCATTTCTGCCTTCGTGGCTTCAAGGTCTACGGCGAGAGCCTTCCCCTTCTCCTCGGCAGCGGACAGGGCCGTGCGAATGGCATTCCGCTCCTCCCGCATTTGGTTCTTCGCCGTAATCTCCTGCTCATGCAGGGCTCTTAGGCCGCGGATTTGGGCCGCCTTCCGCATCAGACCATCCGACACTGGGACCAGGTGCTGAGCTGCCTGCATTATGCCACCAAAGAAGAGTGAGTACAGATTATAAAGTAACTTGGGAAAAACAGAAGAAGAAGGAAACTGGATACCTTCACCATCAGCCGAGCCATCTCCAGGAATGACACGTCTAATGTCCTCGGTAGAGCCTCAGCATCTTTGGGGAGCGTCATCCCTCCGGCCAGCGTCAACGCCATCATAGGATCGGCGCTGAGTGTATCTGCGGTATTCAACGGCCTGCCGTCGAACATTAGCTTCGGGACGAAGGCCGGAGGGACAGATGTGCCCGCCGCCTCGGTCGCAGCCAGGGGACGACTCGCCTTCGGCGGAGCCACTGTGTCCACCTTCTGATGTGCGGCTCCTTGAGCCTTCTGCCGGGAGTCCTCCTTCGACTCCCTTGGTCTTTTGGCCGCAGCAGAGCCTTCTTCTGGGCCTTTCCTCTTCTTTTGAGGATCAGCGGGGCGAGAAGACTGCGGTACGGTTCCGCTAACGGTAAGCTTGAGGGTGACCTCTTCCGGTGCCTTCCTCGGCATGTCGTCGACCTCTGCGATAAAATCCGCTAACTCTTGTTCAGCAAACTCGATCGGTGAGTTACGACTATAACCGGACGAAGTCGTCGAAGAGCAGGTACCTGAAGAAATGGGAATGACCTCGTCCGGAGTCGGTTCTTCCCGTGGTTCTCTGATAACCCCAAGCGGACCGATGTCTGCGCCTCGGTTTTCCTTTGGAGCCTCGGAGCTTTCGCTGCTGCTAGAGTCTCCCCGGCACTTGAGTTTTGACCGGTACACCTCCACGTACCCAAGCAAAACCGAACAGTCCCTACTCCTCCTCCGAACGGTGAATGCCCGGCTGATTCTGTCCCAGTTCGCTTTGCTCCTCAGGCCGTCGACGACTTCTTTCCCTGCAAAGAAAAAACAAGCAAGTTAAAAAAAAAAAAAAAACAAGAGGTGTTTGACTGTACGGAACCTACCGGCAAACCCAGGGACGCGCGGGATGGGGTAATAACGAAGTTCGCCTAACTCGAATTCAAATTCTCCCCGGACCACGACAAAGTCGTTGGCATATTTATCGGAGTCCGGAAGGCCTCTGATCAACCTCCTCTGTCCGGTCCGGCAGCTGAGGTATTTTCTTCTCGCTACCTTGTTCTGGCTTACTAAGTAGAGGCCGAACAGGTCTTCAACCTCAAACTCGAGGTGGTATCTTTCCTTCAGTTCTATGACCCCTACTACTATACGGAAAAAATTGATGGTCACCTGGGAAGGGGTCAGTTGAAGGGTATTCAGCACCCGCCGAAGAAAGGGGTGGAATGGGAAGCGTACGCCACCCTCGATGATAGCCATCAAGGGCAGCACAACCTGAAAATCGTTCGTCACAACAGTCTCCCCCGGCCGAATGAGCTCTACTGATACGTTGTCCGGAATGCCGTAAGTTGCTCGGAAGTCCGCGAGGCTCTCTGGATCCTCGAAGAATCGGGAGTAACGGTTCCTCCCCGAGTGAGTGGCCGAAGTCTTCGGCATCACCTCTGGGATTCCTGCCGAGCCGCTGGTTCCGGCTCGTTCGGCGCTAGAGGTCGACAGCTCCGCTGAGTCTGCTTCTGGTCCGGACATCCTATAAAGACGTGCACGGGTGTTAAACATAGAAAGGTGAGGTCCGTCCAGACTCAGCTGAAGCCTAAACTAATGGGATCGGGGCTTCGCAGCCCCTCAGGATGCTCTCGGCCAAAACATTCGTCGCTCGGCCAGAACATCCGTCGCTCGGCAAAGACGTTTGCCGTCCGACCGGCTCCTGGGGTACGAACTGTGTACCCAGGTGAACAGGGAGGCAGTGGCCACTCCTAATCTAGACCTATGTGGAAATGAAATCTATTGCAACAAGCATGATTATGGATAGCTTACCCGGGTGAATGCAGTGATTGTTTGATGGATTTCGAAGTTCTTCAAGCTCTCGCGCAAGGAGAATGTTAGAGAGGAGACGAAAGGCAAGAGCGTCTGAATTCCAGAAAGGTTCTCAAGTCTCCCAGAACCCTCTATTTATAAGAGGGCTCGTAGGCGGGAAACGGCTGGCGCGAGAAACGAGTCGCCCCCGCGTGTGGACTTGAAACGGTTCGCCTCCTGCCGGCAGATGGGTGCCACGTGTCGTCATCTTAGAATCTGACGCTTCGCGTGCGCCGCCCTTCAGCGCCCCCTCGGCTCTACCGTCAGATGAAACCACGTGTCACCATCTCGCCACCTGACGCTTCGCGTGCGCCGTTCTGCAGCATCGCTTCAGCTCTGCCGTTGGATCGACCGCCACGTGTCGCAATCTCAGCTCCTGACGCTTCGCGTGCGCCGTTCTGCAGCATCGCTTCGGCTCTGCCGTTGGATCGAACGCCACCTGTCGCAATCTCAGCTCCTGACGCATCACGTGCGCCGTTCTGCAGCATTGCTTCGGCTCTGCCGTTGGATCGAACGCCACGTGTCGCAATCTCAGCTCCTGATGCCTCACGTGCGTCAACACGATATCGATCGTCAGCTCAAGCCCTTTGACCGAGCACTATCTAGCATTCACTCAAAATCTTATGATTCCTAACGGAGCCAACCTCACAGGTTCGTTCGGTTCCAAATAGAACGCCCCAGGGCATCAATAACTAACACAAGTTCTTCATGGCCTTCAAGAAAAATCTGCCTTCATGCCGGGGCTCGGCCACATGGTCAATTCCCCCATACCAAGCTGCGTACGACTGAATTGAGGGGCTATTGTAGTAGGCCGAAATAATCATTAATGGGCCCCCGGCCCATGATCAGCTGTACCATACTCTGGGAGCTCCACGAAGCCCAATCTCGCCTGGGTTGGGCCGAACATCCTATCGGCCGGAGCCTTCGCTCGGCCGTTCCGAACAGGTTTCGATCTCGGCCCTGCCGAGCGGTGGGATCGCTGTCCGCACCGATCTTCGGCCAGAATCACCTTTGGCGTTTTCTTGACCAGGTCGTCTTAGAGACGCCCGGTAATCCGGTTTTCCAAAGCATGAACACACGTTCTCCGCTTTCTAAAGGACGTGCAGGCACACCTTTCCAACCCACTCGGACGTGGGACACGTGGCAGGAGACGTGCAAAGCACATCCTTCGGATCCGCTTGGGCGTGGGACACGTGGTAACGTTCCCGCAGTCTTCGGCGCACGTCCTACGTACTGGGCCGAACATTCCGGCAAACGGTTGGACTCCTCCTCTATAAATACCCCGGCGGCACTCCAATCAAAGGGACATGCACACTCGCGCTAGAATTATACTTTCAAAGTTGCTTTCGTTCTTTCAGAGAGCTAACTTGATCGTCGGAGTGCCCACCGGAGATCCAACCCCCCCGGTGTGCACTAACTTAGTGTTGAGTGTTTTGCAGATCATCTGAGAAGATCCGATTCTACAACCCGAGAAGTCTAGAGTGGATTCCAGACCCCACACTAACCAATAATATAAAATGGTTCAAATCTAAAATAACAATTAGTTTAATGTCTTCATGTTAATCTTAGCATATAGAAATTTCACCACGTGACTAGCTGTATCAATTTTAGAAAATTATATAATTAAGATCGTCAGTTGACTATGAAATATAAATACCATTCAATATATATATATATATATATATATATATATATATATATATATATATATATATATATATATATATATATATACACAAAGATATAATACAGCTATTGTTATTATCATCCCTTTAGGTATACCTACTATGTGTTACATGAGGTAGTGGCTTGTTTGGATAAATTTGAATATTAATGTCATACTAGCTAAGAAGTTACATGACTTGAATATACTTTGTAGTCGAGTTCCGCTCGTCATACCATTTTCGCAAATACCCTTTATGTAATAATAATGAAAAGAGTTAATTTGACAGTCAAGATTTAAAATTTAGAGATGTATCATCTTTTGACGATGAATCCAAAAGTCCTATGTAATAGGACCACATATTACTGATAACATTGAATAAAAATTCACAACCGAGCACAACTTATATATATAATATTGAACTTATACATCATCATTATCCAAGGTGATCCATGAGATATACGCTTCTTAAAAGTCTAAGTAATCATTTGTTGCTACATTATTTCATGTGAATGAATATGTTGACTCCGTGAGGTTTTCTATTCTAATGTGTTGCATGATGTCCGGTGTACTTTTTTCTTTTTGCCTCTAGCTCCTTCCTCTTCGAGAAATCTGATCTAACATCTGAATCTTGACAAGTTCTTTATATTCAGTTGTATAATTTGCGGGTTCTTTGAAAATAGAATAAACAAAATATACATAGTTGACCGATGCATCTACACTATTGAGTTTAGAGAAAATAAGATTAGACTAGATTGGTACTCACGTGGGCCCTACTTGCTTAGATCATCGTGCGAGTTCATTAAAGTCACATTTCAAACTATATTATTACCAAGGAAAAATTTTTTGGTCTCCCCGGAGACTTTTCCAGATAACTTCTAGTAATTAAAAATTAATGGACTATATTCACTCAAGCGTGTAGAGTTCAAAATCCAAATAAATCCTAATTCTTGATTTTGAATTCGGAAAAATTTTTGTGGAGGAATTTGAGTGGGTTCGATGCCCTATAAAATGTTCGTCATTGGTCTCTTCTACATCACAAATTCAAAACTTCTTGTTTGTGTGGTGAATTTGTGTTAGACTTTATCTTGGATTTAATTAGGTTTTCATCAATGGACAATAGAACTAGTCTGGCAAAATTTAGGGACTGTAGTGAGCCTCCTCATTACATACGTGTAGTGAGCCGATCCGGCCGTCTAATTTGGTAATGAACTGTTCAGATTTAAATTAATATTTATTTGTAAAAATAATTAATAAATACTGATTTGAATCTGAACCGTCTGTTGCCAAAATAGACTGCCGGATCGGCTCACTACACGTATGTAGTGAGGGGCTCACTACAGGGCCCCATGTCCGGTGTTATAGCATACGAATTTGACTATCTCTGGTTTTAATTTTTGAATTGATATTCGCTTTCATCCATGTCCCATTTTCTAAACTAAAATTTATCTCCACCCTCCATCCCTTTCCTAAACGAGGATCGAAAATTTTCACCCTGCTTTGATATATAACATAGAGCATAAATTGGAGCGGTACTCACATTAGAGATACATGGATTCATTTCTAATACGATTCCCGGACCTTTTTTCTATTTTTACCTCTAAATCTGATTTGACTCCCGAAAAAATCTTCACATATCCAATTCTAACATAGCAGATAACAGAATAGATCAAATTGAATTGGATGAAATTACCATTCCTACCCAAAGCTCACAAAAGATACACAAAACCAATAAAAAAAGACTCATAATAAAGTAAAAAAATAAATTCAAATAGAAATTATCAATCATAGTTTGGCGAAGTGCATAGCACGTACCAGATCCAAAAATCATGCACAATCGTGTGTGCCTCCCATGACCTCCACACCTCACTTAAAAAAAAAAGTAAAAAACAAAAATAAATACAACAATGTTGGAGGTCAAACCGGTCATTTCATTGAGATAAGTGTCAATGCACGTGAGGTCAGTTTGGTAAAATCACGTTCGATATGCAAAGCAGTATCTACCTGAATGTTTTTTGACAGTGATAGCCAACCTAATACTATTTAATTTAATATCTTTTACTTTTTTTAATGGATTTTTGTAATTTCTTTTGTATTTTTTTCGATCGTCTCAATGGAAAAAAAATAAAAAAAAGTATAAAAATATAGGCAGAATTTGAAAGAGTAGAGGATTTTGCTCAACTTTTTTACTCTCTAGATTATTTTCGCCAAGACAAATGAGCAATTCCATACATAACATAAACACAATGAAAAAAATTTACAAATTGTAAATAAAATCTGAATATAAACAAATCGAACCGAGTCATATGGATTTATAATCTCCTCAAAACAGATTTGCCGCTTTACTATTGGTGTTGAACGAATGCACCAGCATTTGTCTCTCATGGTAAAACAACTCACTCGAAAGGAGGAAATACCAATTTTCGTCCGTCTGTCGAACTTACTGCGTCTGCCTCTCTCCTTCTCTCATACAAATAACACAAACGTAAGGACATACCACTTATAGAAAGTAGAGAATTGGGGCTGCCGTTAATAGTTTCTTTAAAACAGATTTGCCGCTTCACCGTGGGTGTTGAAGGAATACATGCACCGTACCAGCATTTGCCTCTCACTTAAAACTGCTCACTCGAAAGAAGGAATACCAATATTCGTCCGCCTGTCGAACGTACTGCGTTTGTCTCTCTCTCATACAAATAACACAAACAATAGAATCAAAATTCGTAGACGAATAGTAATTCAAAACCGTAGCTAGGGACAGCAGAGAATTGGGGCCGCCGTTCAAATGTGGGAACGGAAAGTCGTTTTTTCCTCTTTTAAGATTTCGTCGCCGTTATCTTTATTAAAGCAGATTGGGGGGGAAATAAGAAAGTGGGGTTAGTTAAGTATTGGGAGTGGAACGGTAAGTAAAATAATAATGGCCAAACAGAGCTCAACGTTAATGTCTCTTGTCTCTACCCTACCTGGAAAAAAAATCCTATTGGAAAATGTGACACCATTTATTACTGAATTTGTAATGGATGAAAAGGAAAAAAAATAAAGTAAAGTGCTTTGGTTCATGTGCCTCGGGCAAGGTAGCTGTTTTCTTTATAGGTTCGAGTTACTTTCAATTTGTGTAGATTTTCACTAGAAGATTGCTACGATTACAAAATCGTTGGTGGCGGCACCGTTTTGGTGCCCATTTGCGATGCTATTTGAGTATTTTCTGATAACGGTGCTTAAAAGAAGTGGCGTTTAATTCTTACGGCAAGCTTAATTTCAGAAAGGCTTTCTCACTACTCTCGTGGGTAGGGATGAAAATCTAAATCGGAAAATCAAACTAAACTGGTGAATCAAATCAAACCGACAATTTGGTTCAGTTTTTTAGTCTAATCGGTTTGGTTCGGTTCGATCCGATTTGAGATTTTTAAAAAAATTCGGTTTGGTTTTTGGTTTTTGTCAACTAGAAACTAAATCGAACCGATTCTTATACTAGATCTCAAAAAATAATAAGATTAGGCTCATATATATATATATATATATATATATATATATATATATTTTTTTTTTTTTTTGAGTCTGAAACTAGTTGTCTTTTGACTTTGATTTTTTACAGGCCTTAATTTTACGATGATTTAATATTTTATATATCAATTTTACTGGATTTTAATTTTTTAAAAGTTTTTTTAAATTAGGCTTAGACCTAATCAAATCGAAAATTAATTTTAAAATAAAAATCAATTCGGGCTCGATCAATCTGACACGTGCCTCTTAATTGTGTAGTAGTTTTTTTCATTTTGGGTCAAGCCCAATCAAACTGAAATCAGGCTAGAATTAAACAAAAACCGAAAAAACCAAACCAAACCCAACCCAACCGAAATAGTTTAGTTTGGTTTTGATTTATAAAAACTCAAACCAAAATTACCAGTTTGGCCCGAGTTTTTCGGCCAAACCGAATCAAACCAGACCGATTTCATCCCTACTCACGGGATCGACACTTGTAATTCCTCGGTGTGCTTGGTTTAACAATCCTTAATCATCTTATCAAGTTCTAAATAATTTACTGATCAAAAACTGTAAGAACAGACGACTTTACAAACATTTATCTTCTCTCTTTTTTCTTTTTTTTTTCCCTCTTATCTTCTCTCTCCAGTCTCCACTTCAAAAGTAAAGAACAAGAAAGTGATAAAAAAGAAGAAAAAGAAAAACAACTAAGCCTCCATTTAAAGGCCAAATGTGATTGCCGTTTGAGCTAAAAAGTCTGAATAAGTAAGGTCTTTTGAAATATTCAGGTCACGTGGCTAGATTTTAGGGTGATTGAAAAGACAAAATTGGCCCCAGTGTAAGGGTTGGATGACTTAAAATTTGAGAATACTTTCGTCATTATACCTCCAGAGTCAAACAAAACCATGCATTAAAAGCGTGGTCAAAATAATTTAGTCCAAACTGGCTTGACTAGATTATTAAGCTTTACTTGAAATAACATAATTCAATAATCAAATAATAACTACACGCCAAATAGACCAGTATTCTTGTATTTCTTTCCCTTCAAAGTCCAAACCAAACACTTGTCTATTGAATTTCCCTTTTGCTGGGACATAAAAAAGGGAATGAGAAGCATGTTGTGCATTGCACATAACAGATCATTTTGGCATGCAAAATACTATTCAAAAAATATCCAGTCAGTGTTTTGGCACAAAACGCTATGTTGTGCGAAATACATAATAGAGACCCCAAATCCCACAATAAAGAAACATATGATGGATTAAAGTGTACCTTTTGATCTTTCTTTTACTTCCAAACTGAATATTTATTATAAGATGAGTAATTAATAAGATTTGATGGGTGACTTTGATCAACATGGAGATGGATCACAATACAAAAATACTAGATGCATATGTGTAATAAATAAGCTATGAAATCTTGAATGCATGTTTCTGGTAATGGTGGTTGAGAAATTTGCAGCATATGTCTAAATGATCAATAAGTTTTGGAGATAACACCATACCACAATGTCCCCTCTTTCACAACCTCCACCCACCCACCCACCTACACACTTCTGTTTTGGGGAGAATTTATACTCTTGATTCTAACAACAAATAGGATAAGTTCCATACTATAATAATAGTTCGGAACTAGACATAGACAGACGGGGATGAAAAATTTTAGGCCAAAGAGTCGTGATAAAATTTATCTATGTTAAAATAAATTACGGGCCTAACGTATCTCAAAAGATGCATTGAGAGAAGATGATTGTCTAAAGCTTGCAGGCGGCAAAAGAGAGAGCAACCTAGCCGGTGTGAGACTTCGCTAACAATCTAGTTAGTGGTTAATGGTCAGAAAGTATAATCTGTCGCCAAAAAAGAACTAAAGGATAGAAAGGACTCCGTTTCAATAAGGGAGAATCTCTAGAGAAAAAAAAAAGGATAATATTGATCATTTGTTTTTATTCTTGTTTATTATTTTCTTCCCCTTAGTTACTAACACTCCAACAAGCAACTTTAGAAACACGTTGATGCACATGAGATGTTGTCTCAAAAGCACCCATTTTCATGTTGGATGCACGAAACCAACTGAAACCCAGAAGCTTTTTTTGCACGAAAAGGAAACAGATGACTAGTAGTAATAGAGTGACATGCAAGACTACTAGTAATAGAGAGACATGGAAAGACCGGCCTAAGAATTAAAGTTAACGGTCCACGGAAAATATAATAATAAGGAGGTATTTATTATTGAATGATGAAATAGCAATATGGGTTCGGTTGAGTATTTTTTAGGAAGAAGATATCAGTGGGTGGATGATATTTTTTGTAATTAATTATTGTATTTACGTAAATGGAAAAAGATATAGAACGTGATACGATATGAATGGAGATACGGGTGACATAATTTTATCCCCCTCTACGGAGATAAAATAGTTCACCGAATATTGTATATAGGGTCCAAACATGTTACCAAATCCAAGATATGATAAACATCCCAAGGTGATAGTAATAGACCATTT
This sequence comes from Arctostaphylos glauca, assembly GCA_019985065.2. Classification (NCBI taxonomy): domain Eukaryota; kingdom Viridiplantae; phylum Streptophyta; class Magnoliopsida; order Ericales; family Ericaceae; genus Arctostaphylos; species Arctostaphylos glauca. Next base: position 29,577,222 of record JAHSPW020000007.1, on the reverse strand, counting down.
TATGACCCTTAACAAACGGACCGTAAAGGAGATAGATATTTCTAGTTATGAGAACAAGAGTTTAAAATTAGAAAATATATTAAAAAATAGTTTTTTATTAATTTTAGTATCATTAGCATTGTTGTATCTGGAATTTTTTTTGGTAATTCGATTCATATTTTCTTAGCTTTTTATTTTTTGTCGTCGAGACGAATAAGAAAACGTAAATAAATTAATAAAATAATATCAACTGTTTTGAATAAAAGCCAATCGATAACATAGTTGTCTACAAAATTTGAGACAGGAACAACGGGTAGGAAAAATGGAGATTTGGGCTTTAGAGAGATTTGATGTTATTCATATTTTACAAGAGATACTCACTTATAAATTGGATTATTTTAGAGCTCGTCAAAAGACATTTGGTAAAATTTCGATGGAATTTTTATTAAATAATAGAAGGTTTAATTATGCCTTACTTGCAAATAATAAACTCGAAAGTTCATATTTTAAAAGAAAAAAAGTCGAGCAAATTGAATATTCAACAAAAAGAAGGAGAAAAAAATTGCATTAAGGCCCCTCGCCGACCATGAGGCTATCATGACCTGGATGGGTCGGGCTTGATTTACAGGCCGTATCATGTGCTTTCGGTCACGATGGTACGGGTCCAGATAGAGCCAGGGCCCAGCTTGGGCCCGATTAGCGTTGTTTGGTGTATAGTATTACAGGCGAGTGTACCATTTTGTTACTGATACAATATGTATCTATATCGGTGTATATCGACGTAAATTTTCAAATTTATCATTAAAATTAAAATTTTTATATATTTCAAATAAGTTTTTTAACAAAAAATTACATTGGACATATAAAATAAAATCTCACAACTTAAAAATAAATCACTAAACGTAAAAAATGAACGATTTTAGTTGTGTAATTACCTAAAATTATTAGAAAAAATATGGGCCGGAACATTACAATGGTGGGTGGCTACCACTACAAGACCGGTACGATATGAGGCAAATAACATTGGTAGTAACTATAAGGATATGAGAGAGTAGTTTTGTCCACGTGCGTGAACAAAATTTATTTATCCTCGATCGTATGAGACCATTTTAATATTTTATTTTGATAAATAGAATTATATATTTCGTTCAAATTAATTTATTACAATCTCACAAAATATTTTATAGATTAATAATAAGTGGGTAGGAACAAAACTGCTCTGGGAAGATGGTCTGTGGGTACTGGGTAGTACCTGATGATTGATTAGAGTATGTTCGGTTGAGTGTTTTTGAAATAATTTTTGGAGAAAAAACTCTGAAATGTTGTTTAGTGTAAGTGTTTTAGAAAAAATCTGGGAGTTAAATTTTTTTGGTGTTTTCGAGGTGTCTATTTCTCTCTCTTCTTTTATAGAGAAATGAAATTGTTTAGAAAAAAAAGTAAAAACATTTGAAAAAAAAATTCCGGAAAATTTTTTTCCCAAACAAGCAACCAAACATACCCTAATCTACTTTGATCAAACCTCCTTTATTTAATTTAATGTTTTCAATTTTTGTTATTAAAATTTTTATAGATTATTGCTAGTCTTGACAAAAGAAATTTCAAAAGCAAAAAATTATAATAAATATTTAAACATCAAATAAAACTAATCCCAATGCATAGATGTTTTTGAGTAATTTTTGTCTTTCTTAAAAAAAATTGACTTTTGGTTCATAATTTTTATTTTCCAAATTCCTCTCATCACGGGAATCAATAATCTATCAAAAAAAAAAATAAGTAAGAGTGAAAAAATAATTAAAAAATTAAGTCAAACCTAGTTATTCTATTTGGTGGTCCCGTGCGGTTACATCAAACAAACTTCTCAAACTCAAACTTTTATATTTTACAAATTATATACGACGAATTTTAAATTTATTATCTGTTCAATTTTAACCAATAAAGACGTAAACAAAATCCCGTTACAAGGATCATATTTGAATCGAAAGTCCTAAATAATAGTATTACCCATGTGGAGAACATGTGTAATAGAATTAAGATAATCTCTCGTAATCTGATTAGGTCAAACATATTAGTTTTTAGGTGTCAGTTTTTGCTCCTAAGGCAGGTGAAATATGCTCCAATAGGAGCTGTATTTGGCTAAATGTTGTGTTGCAGATGTTAGGACGGGAATGATAAAAGTCAAAATAGTATACAAGGGTGTTGTGTGGTAGACTCTAGGAGGATTCAAACGCAATGAAAGTGTAATTAATTGGAATAATGAGTTGTTTTTGCTAATCGGCTACACAAAAGGCAAGCCGGGAGCAAAACGAATTGGGCGTGACCGAAGTGATTGCCTGATGAGACTGGAAGCCCAATAGAATTCAGGGAACCTTAACCCAACACAAAATACTGATCGAGATGGGAATCAGCCTGGATGGAGACCAGAATTGATGGAACTTTCAAAAGATCGGGAAGAGTATAAGGTTGACATTAAGAAAGGTAGCTACTATGATGATGAAGCCCGCTGAGGCACGTGTTTAGCAAGAACTTGACAACGTCCTTAAGTCATAATTAACTATAAAATGAATGACCCTAAACCCTAAAAAATACGCTCTAATTGAAAATAAATTTAAGTACTATATTGTACTCTTTTTTTTTTTTTTTAATCCGAGACTTGACTTAAACATCAGAGTGTCTTATTCTTTTTGATCTGAGGCTTAACTTAAACATCATAGTGTCTTCTAACTGATATGATCAGACGATATTAATAAGTTGTTTTTTTAACAAACTAGCAAGAGAGAGACGACTCTAGAAGAAAAAATCAGATTAGATTAACAAATCTAACAAACCATACACAAAGATTATAAAAATATTAGTAACTGCAATAAGTTAATAACGATGGAGAAGAAACAAACAAAATATATGCTAAACTAATACGGAGAAAACAAATCACAAAGAAATGAGATAATTTTACAAATGTGAAGATCAAAAGCTACAATAGAGACTAGTAGTCAAGCTAACACCACTTAGTATTCGAGCTGAACCACACACTGATTGTGTACTCAAAGACAAGTTCATTACAAGACATGCCGATCTCATAGAACTTTCAATTTGGTCCAAAACTAGAGCAAACCAAATCAAGAAGATCCGTCACAATCAGAGATAAGTTAAAGTCTTCTATTATCATTCAATTCAACTATTATTAAATTCAATTTGAATTTATTCATACCATAACACCCACATAATAATTACAAAAATATTATTCACATACTCATATTTTATCATATCTCTGTTCTTAAAAAGATATTCAAAAAATCCTTCATAATTATTCGTATATTTACAATAAATCTCTGTTCTTATCATATCCCTCTATAATTTTAACAGATAGCAGAAGAGCATACACTTGAGGGTGGGTCGAGGAATTTAGAGAGGCTGTAGTGTAATTTCTTGTAATGCGGACAAAACAATATAATTTTGCTTGATTTACCTTCGAAAGTACATCGTTTTATCTCATGACACGAATTATTCTCAAAATGCATAAAGATCAAAACGATATAATTTTAAAAATAAAACGAACAAAATTAAATTATTTTGTTCGTGCTACAACTCCTCCAAATCCGGTCACGAGTGGGTGGTTGATCTTTTTTTCCTACTTATTTATTCCCTTTGAATGAATTGGGTAGCAGTCAGAGAGACCGCGTACCACGTCAGGTCAAGGTAGTCAAAACTAAGGAACATATGCAGATTCCTATTCCTCCACCCCATCCACGTTTCAGCGCGTGAAACACGGCATAAAAGTACACTAAACCAGAGAGTATATTATTATACAGAAGCTTTTGAAACACCCAAGAATGTTCTCCACTCGACCGTGTCATTTGGCGTGCGGAACCCGCCGTTAATTTCTTCGTCAGCAATGCCGTCATAATCCCCCCCCAAAACAACACAGGACAGTGACAGAAGGGTCAAACCCAGAACTGCCGTTACTCTTCCGTTACTCCCCCCCCCCCCCCCCCCCCCCTCGGCCCCATCCCTCTCTCTATATATATGCGAGCGTATAGCTGTTGGAAGGCAAGCTGCTTTTATTCTTCAGCTTTAGCACACCAGAAAGAGCCGTCTATAGCGAACTACCCAATTTTGTATCTATAGAAATTTCAGGTACGTATTGAAAACTTCTTTAATTGACTTCTGTGTTACTTGATTTTAGCTATATTCGTTCTGCTTGAGTTTCTGATTTAGTGTTAGGGTTTGGGTGGGAGAGATTTCTTTGAATTCGACTTGATTTTGGTTGATGGGGGAAGGATATTGGAAGGATAGAAAGAATCCAAGCCTTGGGTTTTTCTGTGTTTCTCTTTATATTTGCTTATATTGAAAAATTCGATGCTAAAATCTGTCCTCTGCTGATCCAAGAGCTTCAAGAGTAATACTGCAAAACAAGTCCAAGACCGGGGGTGTTTCTGGCCATCATACACTCTCGAGGATTAAGCTAGTCGAGCGTGTACGGATGCTCTGTATTAGAGAATGAGAAAGTGGGTATTTTTTAGGTGACAATAATAGGTTATGTGCTGGAGAAATTTAGGTGAATTGGTTTCCTAGATTATCTCCATCATCATCTTTGGATTGTAATAAAGGGTGGGCAAAAACAAAGGAGAGTCGCGTTTTGTTTGGATATCAGAAAGAGGTGATAAATGGCGAGAAATGATGACGAACGTGGAAATAATATGATTTTTATCGCTCCATTTGGGTTCCTCACTTAGTGTTAGGTTTTCATGATGTTTGTTTCTCCTCTTTTCCTGCATTTCTCGGCAGCCAAACAGAGCACCATGTCCTTTTGATATTGTGAGGAGTTGGTAATTATTGGTCACATAAGTTTAAGCAGATTTCACCTTTTGGTTTTATCTCTTATGGGTTTTTTGGTTGAATGATTTGGGCTTAAATTGGTCACAATAATTGTTTCTTGGGATAGATTATTTCCATTAAAAACTTGTATTTTTTTTAACAAAAGAGCCATAGGAGACTTAGTTGAACCAACTCCACTAGTCCATATGAAGTTGGTGGAGATCTTTTATTTTTCTTGGTCTTCTAAAATGACCAAATTACCATTATTATAAAGTTTTTGTTCGGGTTGTATATTGTTGAAAGTCAAACAACATCATTCAACAAAATACTAGATTCAAACCTCTATGAGAGGGTTTATTTTTGAGGTCTCTATTATTTTTTAGGTCTCTAATACTAGATCTTAACATGTAGCTCTCAGTGGAACTTCAAGTTTGTGAGTCAAATTAATTCTTTCTGGAAATTTACCGTTTTACAGTAAGTTGGTTGGCTTATTATGAGTGTGCCGCACTCACAAAGGACTGCCAGTGATCCCGGGTTAGGTCACTGCAGTCGCTGCACGTGGGAAATGTAAGGAGTATTGTCTCGAGTCGAGCTGTGTTTTAATTAGATTAAGAAATAGTCATTTTGAGATAGTAAACTCTCTCTTTAGAAGCAGATATTTGTTGTGTTAAACATTTGAAGTCGAGCAAAAGACCAGACCAATCTGCATCATTTGTCAAGAAACTAGAAGCATTTGTGTGGCACTGGATTGTGCCGTATGTTTGCTTTGTCAACTCTTTCGTATACTTGACCACAAATAACAGACTTGGCTGTTTTTCCGCGTGGTCCCTTTTGGTACTGAACTCGTAGAAAAAAAGCCATATCAAACGTTTGTTTTAAATGGGTGACTTAACAATCGATCATTATTGCAGGTTGACTTTGTTGTTCAAACACCGAGAAGTTTTCAAAGCGGAAGGAAAATTCGTTTCGTGGATCAGTAATTTCAATTTTTGGACTTATTATTTCATCAAACCGTGAATGCAAAGTTTTTAGCATGGACTCACGTCACTCTTTTGGATACGGTGTGACTGGTTCTGACTTATCCTACTCTTCTTATCGCACAGCTGTACCTATACCTGATAGTTTATTCGAGTCCTTGAAGTTTGATTCATCGAATGATTCATATAACTCTCCTTTCTCCTCGACTCATTATGATTCTGAAATGCTTACGCCATCGAGCAACATTCAGGACCAGCACAGCTCCACGGGTAATCCCTCGGGGGGGAGCCTTTCCTGCAGCTCTCCACTTGAAACTAACAGCTATTTCCAGCAGTTAAGCCCCCCTTCTCTGGAGTGCTATCAAAATAGTAGTCTACCGTTACGTGTCGGGAGAACTCCGATTTCCCAGAATGCAGACGTCGGTCCGAACATAAAGTGCGTACTGCAGGAATTAGAGACTGCCCTGATGGAAAATGACGAAGAGGAAAAAGAAGAAGAAGAAGCAACAAGAACACCTTCTCCTCCTTTTGTGGGAATTAATCAGCTACAAACATCTGGTCAGGGGTCTATGGAATGGAAACAGGAAATCCAGGTTTCTCATACGAGTCAATCTCAGCCATCTGGTAGTTATCAGAAGTCAGCTGGTGGATTTGTCTCCGAGAAGCATCACAAAGCAATGGAAGACACTTCCTTGCAGGGAAAACCACCTGGCAATCTGAAGCAGTTGCTGATTGAATGTGCTATAGCTCTATCTGAAAACAAATTAGAGGATTTCGAGAAGCTGATCGAAAAGGCTCGGGGTGCTGTATCAGTCACTGGTGCGCCAATCCAGCGTCTCGGTGCTTATATGATAGAAGGGTTGGTAGCAAGGAAAGAGCTATCAGGCTCCTACATATATCGGTCTCTCAAGTGCAAGGAGCAGCCAGAGGGAAAGGACTTACTTTCCGCTATGCACATCCTTTACGAAATTTGCCCGTATTTGAAGTTCGGTTATATGGCTGCGAATGGGGCGATTGCAGAAGCATGCAGGAATGAAGACAACATCCACATCATAGACTACCAAATATGTCAGGGGACTCAGTGGATGACTCTCTTACAAGCACTCGCCGCAAGACCTGGTGGACCCCCTCATGTGCGGATCACGGGGATCGACGACCCTGATTCTAAATATGCCCGTGGAGACGGTTTAGAAGCAGTTGGGAGGCGTTTACTAGCAATTTCAGAGAAATTCAACATCCCGGTTGTGTTTCACCCCGTACCGGTTTATGCTTCAGAAGTTAGGAAGGAAATGCTTTGCGTAAGGCCAGGGGAGGCTGTGGTTGTCAACTTCCCTCTTCAGCTCCACCACACACCAGACGAGAGCGTCGACGTGAGTAATCCGAGAGACGGGCTTCTCAGAATGATAAAGTCGCTCTCTCCGAGGGTGGTTACTCTGGTGGAGCAAGAATCAAATACGAATACGGCTCCTTTCGTGGCGAGGTTTGTCGAAGCCCTCGATTACTACTCCGCTATGTTCGAGTCTATAGACGTTGCCCTTCCGCGGGACAGGAAAGAACGGATTAACGCAGAGATGCACTGTCTGGCTCGTGACATCGTGAACGTTGTTGCTTGCGAAGGGAAGGAGAGGGTGGAGCGCCACGAGCTACTGGGAAAGTGGAAGTCGCGGTTTACAATGGCGGGGTTCCGGCAGTTTCCTCTGAGCTCCTATGTGAACTCTGTGATTGGGGGGTTGTTGAAGTGTTACTGTGAGCATTATACTTTGGTGGAAAAGGATGGGGCTATGCTGCTGGGGTGGAAGGACAGGAACCTGGTCTCTGCTTCTGCTTGGTGTTGAGTATAAGGAGAGACAGCAGTTGTAGGAAGTAGTGATAGAATATGACCAGTTTCTAGTGTTGGAACCACTCTCTAATCTCGACCAGCTTCCCGAGGCGTTGGAAATCCTGTTATACGGATGTATTAGAAAGGATACCTTGTGACGAAAAATGGAATATTTTGTATGAGTTTACATGGCATCAATCACGTTTGTTATTCCGCACCTGTATAATAGAGATATGCATAAGGTGTCACATCAGACGGTATCTAAATGTACTTACTAAATGTAGTCACTTTAACGATATTCCGAGGGTCATCTTTGTTGTTAGAGTTGTATGTATAAAGAAGGGGTTTTTCAATCTTCTCATAGAATCCTGGAATCTTCACCAAAGCAAACACTTCGATATTTGTACTAATTCATAGAAAGTAGGACAGATTTCATAATGAAGTCAATTTTTTATCTTCGTACTTGTTTCTTAAATAGAAGAGCCAGAGCAAATACTTTGATATTCGTGCTAATTCATATCGTTCATTCTATCACTGTATTGTTTTTGTTACAGTCTTTTTTCAATGCTGTATAAATCTTTCAACCGATACTATATTTCTCTCATTTACCACAAGTGTAGGGATCTTTTTTACCTATATTCTTTCTTACTCATTGCTTGTTTGTTAATACTGTACTTTGATAACAAAAAGTGATCACAAGAAAATGAACTGCAAAGTGAAATTAGCAGGGGAAAGCAAGCGCTATCGGTATTGCGAGGAAAGCCCCTAAGATAGACAATACTTATGTTTAAGTATTGAGAAATTAAAACCTTTATAATGATGATAAACTATTGATATTACCTAAGTTCTCCTTTGAGTGAAATCTAAGTGTACACCTATTGTTTACTCAAAATCAAAATCGCATCCCCATCCGTCATCGTCCTAAACCCAAAATGCTCCGGCGAGCTCCTCACCATGGATGACGGTATGGCAGAGGGTTCCGGGTTTAGGGTTGATTGGGTCGTTAATTTGTCGGAGGGGTCGGTGACGATGTAGAAGCGACCGTCACAACCATCGATGGCATTCTGGCCAAATCCTATGGCGCATTCGGCAAGGCATTTTCGATGAAGTTGCGAGGTGCGGTCGCAGAGCCAACAATCGTCGATTGGGTTGCCAGGTGGGGTCCACTCCCACCTCTCTCCTCAACCCACCTCTGTGTGTGTGAGAGAGAGAGAGAGAAGAGTATTCAAACTGGGTTGAAGATATAAAGAGGTGGGATGACTGAAAAATTATAAAATAAGGTAAATTCTTAAGTGTTTAACTTAATATATATAGTAAGGGCAAATGGGGAATTTCCCTTCTAGTTTTAACACCATTAGCCATAAACTAACATCAGGAGGGTCCTGGAGGAATAGTTTATAAAGCAATGGAGGACAGTGTAATTATCAAAACCACGGGAGAGAGTAGTGATTATATGAGTAACGTCAAGGGAGGTAAGTGAAATTTACCCAAATAAATAAATAATCGAATCGGAACAAACTAAAAAAGTTGGCATGTCTTAGGGACTAGTTTCTCTAGAAGTCACATCAAACCAAAAAATTGTACTTCTTGCCTTCTTGGATAAATTCATGAATTCAAGTAAAATACTATTTTTCTCCCACTACAAGGGGTTTTGCCATATTTATATCTGCCATCACGTGCGTCCAGTATTTCCGTCTTTATTGACAGCATTCAATAGCAGGTTAAATTAATCAAGAAATCATGGTGGTCTAACTTATGTAGGTTATTTTTTTATCTTTATTCAAATTTTTTTTTATAATTTATTGATTCGTTTCGACGAAATAAATATAAAAATTATAAAATTATATTCAGATGTTAAAATAAATTTCACTAAAATAGAAAATTTTTTTGTCGAGACGAATCAGTAACTATAAAAAAATTGATCACGATAGAAAATTGTAATTTTTTGTAAAATAAGAAAAAAAATCAAATAATAATTTAATAATTATCAGCGTTTCAGTAATTATAACATGATTCAAAGGAAAAATCATTAACTCATACACTTGATAATATGTTTAATATGATTAAATTTCAAGATGTATGATTCAGAGAAAATACATAGTTCTGATACCAACTATTAGATGAAAATTATGTTTAACTTTTATGTGGAAACATAATCTTGATAGTATCTTGAATTCAATAAAAGTCTCTTTACTAATTATCTACAAATAAATTTTTCTATAAATAATAATTAGTTATGAAAAACTTTATCTTATGTGGACTTTGTCCAATATGGGGAGTCCAAGTGCAACAAAAAATGGTCAAAGAGGTGTAGGCATTTCACCTTTAATGTGGGTCCAATAGATGAGTGTTGAGTGGACGAGCAACTGAGCGTTAAAAGATTGAGCGCTAAACTGAGCCAATCCAAACTCATCAGTTTCCTTCGTAGTGTTGGATCTCACATCAAAAATTTAAAAAGTGTAAGAACACACTTTTTTGGTGCACAGATCCTAACACATATGTGTTCGGAATCGTTAGATATACGTGGAGTTCACATTATTTCACAAGACCCTAGGTGTATATAAAGATTCCGAACAGATTTGTGATCGACCTGTTCATGAATGATGTGTTCGTAGATTTACTCTTAGAAATACCCAATACAAATTCTGGAAGAGTTTTATTTCTAGCTATCCAAATATTCCTAATAACGACAGAAAAAGGAGTGCTGTCTTAGGATATTACAGATGTTAGCTGTTGTGCGCCTTTGGGTTTGGCTCTCATCATAGGCTGTGTTCGGTTGAGTGTTTCTGAAACGATTTTTGGAAAAAAAAATTCTGAAATGTTGTTTGGTGTAAGTGTTTCGAAAAATATTTAACTCTTGAGAGTTTAATTTTTTTGGCGTTTTCGAGGTGCTCTTTTTCTCTCTCTTCTTTTTATAGAGAGATGAAATTGTATAGGAAAAAAATAAAAATGTTTGGAGAAAAATTTCTCATACAAGTTTCTAAAACATTTTCAGAAAATTTTCAGAAAATATTTTGGAAACATCTAAACGAACACAGCGGTTTCTCATTTGACATTGAAATTTGTTAGGAAAGGCCGTCTAGTTTGGATGTGTTTCAAAAGATTTCGGATGAATTCAGATATTTTACGGTCAAAATTTGATGACTTAATTAATATTTCGGGATACTGGACGTCTGACCTGTTGTTTTCTCCCAGAACTCCGAGGACTAATCGGTAATTTGGTAGGGACTCTCCCAAGTTTTATCTCAACTTGGTCCCAAACTGACCGAATACATTGGTTATACAAAAAAATCACTCCAAACTGACCGAATACATTGGTTATACAAAAAAACCACGAATTTACTTATTTTTACGTATTGAGGTAAGAGATAAAATTTTTAAGCATGTCGAGTTTAGCTTGATAAAACTTATTTGAGATAAATTCAAAGAAAAATGAATTGGGCTTCTACTAGTTTTAAAACCTTAAAAATTATTTTGTTCAACTTAGCATTAAAAATATTTTTAACTCATGCTTGCATCATTATTAGGTTAATCTTTGGAATTTATAATTCAAAAAATTCAAAAACTATCACAAAAAATAAGAATTCTCTAATTTTAAACTGATTTCAATACAAGATCTAGCATGTCGTCAATTAAACTCAAATCGAGATGTTCTAGCATGCTTTTTAAGAGCAGCGTTTGTACCGTAACAAGTAGCTAAAATTGATAATATACAATTCAATGTATTTTTTCAACAAATGGGTAAGTTTTTGCACAACCAAATCTTCATAAAAAGTGACTTTTTATTTCATTTTTTATATCATATCCATTTATAATTGGCCGTTAGAACAAACTAAAAGTAAACTCAAAAGGTACTATATATCATATAAAGTTATATCTATCTTTATTTTCAGAAGTAATCATAAGAAATTGACAAAGTACATAGCACATCATATTGGACTTTTAATAATAAAGTAACAATTTAATAAAAAATGACTTGCTGATTACAAAGAAAATATTTTGAGAATCAAGTAATCCGACCATTTTTATAGACTACCCTGACCTAATGGTTAAGGATTGAGACTTATAAATTTGTTCGGTACTCTTTAAGGTTTTAATATTCGAAACTTTTCGGGTGCTATCAATTTTTATAAAGTCAATTTATACAGAACTTCTTGGATGCTATCAAATATTAGTCGAGGTACGCTTATGCAGACTCATTTTAAAAAAAAAAAAAGACTCTTGTTTTGTGGATAAACCAAATGCAGCCTTTTTTTGAACTAACAATTGGAACCCTTTTTGGTCCCCAGAATCAAGTGAAGGATCACCGTCCACGTGTCCTTGTGGTCCGACCAAAGTCACGCTCCCACCCAACCAAAACCCAGATCAAGTAGTATATCCAGTACAAAGTTCCCTCTTCCCCTCACGTTCTATGCCAACCCCACCTCTCTCGATCTTTCTCTCTCCCCAACACTCGAGTGAAAAAACATGCCAAAGACGTCTTCATCCTCCTCGCCGGAGGATCTCGCCGACGGGAGCCTCCGGTCACCGCTGATCCCTTGTCCGGAGAAGAACCCCGATACGCAGAAGCTGTGCATCGACGAGATGTTGCAGAAGTACTGCGGCGAGTTTGGGCCGTGGCAGATGAAGCACTTCGTGTTGACGAGCTTAGCGTGGGCCCTAGAGGCCTTCCACACCATGGTTATGATATTCGCTGATCGTGAACCGCAGTGGCGGTGCGTTGGAGGGGGGTGCCATTCCGGTTCAGTTGGGGGTGTTTGTGGACTCGAACCCGGTTCGTGGGAGTGGATCGGTGGTTTGGGGAGCTCCACGGTGGCAGAGTGGGGATTGGTTTGCGGTGAGAAGTATAAGGTTGGGTTGGTTCAGTCCCTCTTCTTCGGCGGCTGTATGATCGGTGAGTCCTCCGTTTCTCTCTCTCTCTCTCTCTCTCTTTCTCATCTGTTCGTTGCAATTAGTAGCTTCGTTTAATCTTTCATGATTTCTGGGCCAAACAAGTTTCCTGCCAGTTCGGGAAGTTTCTACAGCGTCCCCATATATGTGATCCTCTCTTGATTTTTATCGCAAAATTGCGTAAAAAGGTAACGAAATAATCAAACCGATCACAAAAAATTGTAGGTCGGTTATTTTTGATTTTGAGGTTGTCTATATTTTTATTACAACCTTATAATCGATCTAATTGAACCGAACATAATTTTTGAATTCTTTGATTTGTCGTTTTGATTAAAATACAAGAGTTTTGGCAGATTTTAATATTATTCTCAACTTAATGTTGATTAGTTTTCAGAGTCTTGAAATTAATGACAGGATAAATTTTCAATTGTTCTTAGTAATTAGTTCTGATGGACATGTTATAAAGAGAGACAGCGACTAAAGGCCTATGGATATTCCTAAGATTAGGAATCTAACCCTCGTGCGATTAGATTGTGAGGCATATGAAGTTGACTAAAGGAGATAAAATGAAGATACCCTTATTTATAATATACTAATAAAGAGAAAGCAAAAATAGAAGTAGAAAGTGCAATTCTTGTTTCTTGGAACATTTCAACTTTTTACCTCTCAGATTCTCAATAGCATCTTCAACAAAGTGCAAAGTGTCCCACTTTATCTAGAAAAGTGTACTTGTGTTTCAAGTCAGTATATATTAGGCGCATGTATTATGAAGTTGAAAACAATCGTCTTGTGCATTAGGACGTTATAAATAAATGTTTCTACTTCTATCGTCATGCATGCATGATGTACGAATACTAGGTAGTACTTCATATGGTCGTGTTAGCCTCTTGGTGTGTACATGCAGTTATGGAAGTTGAGCTGTTTTGTGGCTATACCAACCACTCTGTGTTAGGTTTGACCCACATGCTCGTCGTGTGCATAGAGCCTTCGGTCCGGCCAACGGTAGAGCAAACTGGGTTGAGGAGACCCATCGTGACAAGTGAATGATTTGAGTTTTCAACCATCTTTCAATCCAACTGATGTTGAATTCAACTCGGACTCATTTGTACTTTAACCCAATATCTTGTAGGTTTAACCCACTACAATGACATCTCTAAATTAATAAATATATAAGTAGGATATTCTTTTTCTTTTTAATTTTCTTTGAATATAGGCAGACAAAGAGTAATTTTCTTTGAATATAGGCAGACAAAGAGTGTTGTATTTGCAGATTGTCTCCCTATCTCTAGACTTTCATTATCTCAAGAACTTGCTTACCACTTTGTCTCTTATTAAAAAAAGTAGTGTTTTGTTGTCTTATTACACCTCAATATTAGTCAGTATTATTGCTATTTTAATCGTATTATTTAGAAGGGAATCTTTTTGTTAAAAAAATTCATTACGTATCTCTATGCATATCCCAATTGTAGTTCCAACTCATCAAATCATCGAGTGGCTCATCGAGCACAAACTCTTAAAAATAATCGTGAATGAGAGTTGAACTCTCATTTTCGGATAAAAAATAGACCTACCGAATTATCATTTTTATTCGATTCATGATTTTAGTACCTAAATCTTATAGTCCTGGAGATTCCGAAATATAAATTTTCTTAGATTCAGATTTGAAATTTTTAACGTGCTATTAACTTTTTCAAAGTGAGTCCCAAGTCCTAGATTTAATTGAGTTGAAGATGTGTGCGTAAATTGATCCAAATACTTTAATTCATTAAAAAAAACCCAGAAAACAAAAACAAAAACAATCCGAAGGGGTTGGTTCAGGGGTCAAGGCTTGGAACTTAAGAGTTTGGTACCTCCTAAGTTTTTAAGTTCGAAACTTTTCAGGTACTATAAATTTTTATAGGGTTAGTCTATACAAGATTTTTTTCTGACGTTATTGGGATCTTCCCTAATAGGTGATGAAATTGGTCCTTTAAAAACTAATTATGGTACGTATAAACTGATCTTTACACTCGAGATATAAAAAATAAAAATGAGTACTATGATTGTTCAAGCTATGTATATCTAACAGCAACAACAACCAATAGAATAAAAGTAAATAATGAAAGAAAGTTGGAAGGAGCTGAGAGTTGTCCAGACGTCTTTGACGAAGGATAGTGGTGAAGGTGACAGCCTGACAGGTATCCAAATCCAAGTCCAATTGGTTTTTGTTTTTCTCTCTCCTCTCTCTCTCTCTCTCTCTCTCCTCTTGTCCTTTTGCAATTGACTCCGCCACATTAATATGGAGTGGAGGGGTGAGTAATCAACATAGGATATATTTATTGCAATTTATTTTTTTCTATAATTTGTTATTTTCTATTTTAAGGTATTTGGTCACCACAAAATTTGTGTTGTATGTATTGGATCTTATGTACATATTAATTATACCCTATCGAAATAATACTTATTCAGTAGTTTTGACCGATGCTAGGAGTGTAAGCGGACCCGAAAATATCAAACTGATCTAAAAAATTATAGTTCGTTCAGTTTTGATTTACCTATTTTTTTTCTTGATATTGGCTTTCTTCTTTTCTTCATCACACCGACTGAACCGAACCTCTGTGTGTGTACTATTTTGGAGTTCTATATTTTGACAGTTTATGAATATTGGGTGGATGGGGATTTATGACCCCATCTGGGTAAGGAAAATCGGCGGGGGCTGAGGACTATTTTTTTCGGGTAGAGGATCAAGTTAAGAATCCGATCAAACAACGAAAGCCGAGCTGATTAGTCTTCTTCAGTAGTTGGTTTTCCACGTCATATAATTTTATCCTTATGCAACCAAAATTTTTGTATAAATTAAAGGGATTTGAATTTGTCGTCCCATGATGAAACGGATTTTATGATCGTCCCCGGCAGACCTGCAAAAACAACTTGACACCGGTGTGGTATCTTGCCAACACCCCTCCGATGCCTAAGTCAGCTTGAGGATGGAGGAATAACGTAGAAAATCTGTATGGGTAAAATTGGGCAGAATGTCCGTACCTTGTACCATAGAGCTGCCTCCATTATATAGAGATCTTGCTGGAGACAAATTAGGAAAGGACGTGGTCCACTCCTGATTTGGTGGAGTAAATCAAGGCTAGTGGCCTTTAATTTGGTAACTGAATCCCCAACAATCCCCATTGCCTTAAATAACGGAAGCGGGTGAAGATGGTGCGTAAGACGTGGAGAGATCTTTGGGATCTTCCTTTCCTAGTGGAACGATACGTTTTAGGCAGATAGATCCCAGGAATTGTGGAGAGTTATTCAGCGGAATAGGTCCGACAATGGTTGGGCTGAGCAGACCAGACAGTGGCTGAGCTGAGGATACCCAGGCACTAACTGAGCTGAGGAGACCGAGACACTGGCTGAGCTGAGGATGTTAAGACATTGGCTGAGCCTAAGATGCTGAGGAGATGACCGAACCGAGCAGAATACTAACCGGCTCAGTCTGCGCATCATGACCTATCATCCCATGAGTCTAAAAAATTCCATGTTTGATTATAACTTATCAAGAAGAAGTTGATGGGCCTCACAGACATTATACAAATCGAACCCTGTACTGGGCTTGGGCCGGAATAATGAGACCCACCATTATTTCCGGCCTGTGGTTCGTAGCCCAACGTCAATGGGCTTTACTTTTGGTTCTACATTACCATACAAAACAAACCTAAACATTCTTGTTTGTCCAAGGACACCACAATTTGAGATAAAGCTCTAATTTCTAAAATTGTTTATGATGATGTCAAAAATCAGACATCGTCCTTCAAAGATTTTCTTGGCGTTTCTGCAGACAAGTCAAAAGGCTAGGGTATTTTTCGATCAAAGAATCTAACATTCAAGTTAGTGTTCTAGCATATGAGTATGTGTCAGTACGTACGTAGCTGCTAGCTTTTGAGCATATCTTGACCTTGGTTAAATGAACTATTTTATGGGGTAAATAGTAGATGATATTATTGTCGTCGATTCCACTCCTCTTGTTCCCTTTTGGGGATGAGCAAGTTATTTACTAAGGGTTTTATTTTTGGGATTCATAACACTCTCAGATTTCATTTGCGGAATCTTATCGAGTTGATTCCGTGATTGGTTTCTCTTTGTCGAGCGACTTGTGATTTGAAAGATTGAGTGTTGGAAGACAATTTAGGATGCATGTCGGGTGGCTAAATTCGAGTCGTCTTTTATTGAGAAATCGAGTGTTGAACCAATTCAAGCTCATGAGTTCTCATCACTGACTTGTCTATTGTTAAATGGAACTAGGTTAATCAAAGCAGTTAGCTTAACGATATAATGAGATTAGCTTAACGATATATGTTGCGTTTGTTTACACATTATTTCGTGCATAAATTTGAACGCAAATATTTTCAAAATTGTTAGATGCATAATTGTTCCGAACACATATATTTCTGAATATGTACACACGAAATTAAAATGCATTTTAATCATATCCGGATATGCACATGAATTAATCACATTTTAAAATAAAATTAAAATAAAATTTGAGTTAGCTTCTAATTTTATTTTGAAGAAATAACGCATAAAAATTATGTTTTATTTTCAGGTGCTGGAATATTTGGGCATCTCTCAGACTCCTTCCTAGGCCGGAAAGGATCCCTGACCGTCGTTTGCATCCTAAACGCCTTCTTCGGCATTCTAACGGCACTCGCCCCGAACTTCTGGATCTACGCCCTTCTCCGCCTCCTCACCGGCTTCAGTACCGGCGGCGTCGGCCTCTGCGCTTTCGTCCTGGCCACCGAGCCAATCGGTCCCTCCAAACGTGGCGTCGCCGGAATGTCCACCTTCTACTTCTTCTCTACCGGTATTGCCCTCCTCTCCGGCATAGCTTACATCTTCAAATCGTGGCGGTCTCTTTACATCGCCACCTCCATCCCTTCCCTCCTTTTCCTCCTAATCATCATCCCGTTAGTCTCCGAGTCCCCCCGCTGGTTCCTTATCCGCGGAAAATCCAGTCAAGCTCTGATAATCATGCGTGAAATTGCCAAATCGAACGGGAAAATCCTCCCGGAAAACACCCTGTTAACGCTAGACGAAGAAACCAAGGAACCCACAAGTAACGAACAGAAAAATGGTGAATCTGATCGGAAAGAGGAGGCCATTAAAGGGTCTCTGATTGATGTTGTTCGCTCACGCCTAACTCGTATTCGACTACTTCTCTCAGTGGCGATCAACTTCCTCTGCTCTGTTGTTTACTACGGGCTGAGTCTAAACGTCGTCAATCTCGGAACAAATCTCTACCTAAATGTTTTCCTTAATGCAGTAGCAGAAATGCCGGCCTTTTTGTTAACTGCGATTCTGCTCGATAGGTACGGAAGAAAGCCATTGGCGATCGGGACACTGTGGTTCAGCGGGTTCTTCTGCGTTCTTGGATGCTTAGTCGGGGGGTCTGGAATTTGGAAGGTGGTGAGAATGGTTTGTGGGATTTTGGGAATTTTCGGGATGGCCGGAACTTACAATTTGCTGTTTATTTACACGGTGGAACTTTTCCCGACAGTGGTGAGAAACGCTGCGCTTGGTTGCGCGACGCAGGCAGCACAAATGGGGGCGATATTGACGCCGTTTGTGGTGGTTTTAGGCGGCAGGTTGCCGTTTGCGGTGTTTGGATTTTGTGGAGTTGTGGGGGGATTGCTTGCTTTTTTTCTGCCGGAGACTTTGAACAAGCCACTGTATGACACAATGGGTGGGATGGAGGGAGGGGAAAATGCATTTGGGCCTCTGCTTGTTTAGCCATTATTGGTTTCTGATTTGGGCATTCCAATTACTTCACATTCAGCCGGGCCGGGAAGTACTCCAATTAGAGTTGTAGCTCGGGGGCAATACCTCTCCTTTCTGCCTCATTAAGGGTACTTCCCGTTGAATATTATCGTTAGCTTAGTGTAATAAAAATATCATTTCTTTGAGCTTTTAGTGACGAATGTAAGATTTGCCGTACGAGGAGCTATGGCATTTTCTTGTTTTGGGTATAGGAAAAAAAATCTATTTCATAAATGTTCTATGTTATTTGTTCGATCGAGAAGTAACGAGAGTGAGCCGCCTTCTATCAGTTGGTTAGATGAATGGTTTTGAGATGCTTGGCCTTTGGTATAAAGATATTGTACTATTTTAGTTCAAATTTATTTTACTGATCGTATAACGAAAATGGTTGTCATTTAACCAGTAGAATTGGAATTTATGAATGAATAATTGAGTTTCCTTCTTTGTTTGGTTTCTTGCCATCAATTTCAGATAGTCATAATTCGTGTGCATAGTTAGGTTAGGCATCGAGATTAGGGTTTTTATAGGCAAATGAGTAGGTGTAGGTTCTTTGTTCGTCTTCCTTCCGACAGGTGAGGAAATCACTTTTAGGTTAGGATTTTGAGGCCACAGAAGCCTAGTAATGACCAGAAGAGAAAAACAGAGATTGGTAACTAAAGAAGAGATAGTTGATAGAGCGGATCGGGGATGACAGCGTTGAAAGGAGGTGGCTTGTTTATTCCAAATGTCGAGTTCTGACTTTCGAGTTCTTTAATTTAATAGGTGAAACTAAATAAAGTTTATTTTTTGATGCACTCCCTCTCTATTTAAAAAGGTTTTTATGTAGCTTTACCAATTAGAAGAAAAAAAAGGAGAAGAAGAAACAAAAAAACATAGGAGAAAAACTCCGAGGGTTGGCCAGTTGGTCAAAACTTGAGACTTATAGAGGTATGCTCCCTCTTAGGTCTCAGGTTCGAAACTTTTCAGGTGTTATCAACTCCTTTGAACTCAATCCATACAGGGTAAAATGTCATGACTTTAATTAAGCTCACCGCAAGTGGACGATGAGATTGGTACCCCGAGGACTAGTCGACAGTAAGTTGAGAGTAATATTCCAAAGTCTACCGGTTACCTTGGCTACAAAAATAAAGTCGGCCGGTTACCATCGTATCTCCGATTTCCCTTTGGTAAGAAACGTCACTAAAAAGAGTCACTTCCAACGCTACCACATACCAATTTTGAACCTTAAAAAAACACAAGAAGGTTCTTTGACGTAAAAGCTAAGCGTCACCAAAGCAACATCATTAATATTAGATACATTGATAACGCTTGTGATCGTCCCTCATTGGAGTAATGACTTGCAAGAAAATTAGAACACGAATGTGGTGCCGACCAATATCACTCTGATATTGAATCAGAGCTCAGGTAATCAGGAAGAAAGATAAGATGAGAAATATTCGTAATAATGAAAGACCGCACCCATCCCATCCATTTAAATTACATTTGATACTTTCTTGGCTCTTTTAGTTCCATTGGGAGTCTGTTTCCTAAAGATTCTTATAAGGTGGCGTGCCTTGATCGTTTGGAGGTCTTGGAGTCTTATCATCCTTGTATGGATGTGAACTCAATTCCTGCAGATCTGCACGCGAGGCTGCACACTCCTAGCAGGAGTCTATCTTCATGAACCCACACCTTAACTAACTTTGGACAAGGGAAGGACCCACCTGTCCTAGGTCGAGGACCACTCTTCCTGAGCAGGTATCCAAGCAGACAATGTAGGCTTAGTTAAGCAGCTTTTCTCAATCGTCGATTTCCTACTTACCATACACATATATTCGGTCAATTTCGATTCAATCGTACATATTTTTTAAAGTTTTCTGTTTGATTTTTGATTTTCTTATTTCTTGTTCTAATCAACTGAACTGAATAACATTTATAATACAAATAGTAATTTTATATGATGTGATAAGTAAATTGGTGAATTTAGCTCAAAATATAGGACGCAACATATTTTTTTATGTAGTCATTTCGGTAATTATAGATTGTGGACTATCAATGGTGAATTGTGGCTCAATTAGAACTATTTTCGGTCAACTTGACTATCCTGAATAAACTGATATCCGTAACTTCATAAATTCATTTGGGATCAGTACGGAAAATATTTACTCCGAATCGATCGATTCTGGAGTTACATTATGACAAACCCAAATCCAAACCAATTTCAACCCTAATAATTACCATTGGGTTTTTCATGATCGGAATTCATTTATGTTTAGTAAGAAACGTCACTAAAAAGAGTCAACCTCCAACGCTATCATATACCAACTTTTCCTCCTTCAAAAGAAACGAAACAAGTTTTCTTTGACGTAACAGCCCAATGCCTTGTAAACGTCACGAAAGCGACACCATTAAAGACTTCTGATGCCTGGCAAATGGCGCTTGGGAGATGGCTGCAAAATATGAAATAAGTCACTCTTTAAAATGAGAAAGTCTCGGGACACGTGCGTAGATCGGGACACATTTATATTTAAAAACGTTGGATGTACATAGAATATAGAAAACAATAAGGATTTTATGTGTATTCAACGATTTTAGACACATCTGTGTTCGGATCTATACACGAAAAGTTATGTGTGTAGGACTATTTTTTAAAATTATTTTAATACTTTATAAATCAATGTCAATCTAATTAACCTCGAACAGTTTTAAATGTGAACAAAATAATGTTGTTGTATCGTACCACGTTGTTATAGTGCATTTACAACATTCTGGAATTCGACTCTTTTTCGCATAAAAATGAGGGTAAATTATGCTGACCTCCCTTCAAGTTTCTAAAAATACATTACCCCTCCTTGAAGGTTGAGAAATTACTCTAACTACTTTTTCTTTTGAAATTACACTTAGTTCTTAGAGTCTCGTGAGATCTTTGGAATCTGATTCTTGGTTTGACCAATCGTGGGGAGAGGAGTGAGGGTGATTTCACTCTGATATACATAGAAAAAAGTATCACATGGATGAAGTAATCTCTAATCTTCATCGCTAAATTTTCTGAAGCACCTATTACTTTGATAAGCTAATTTGGATGTTGGAAGGTCTTTGTTAACACTACACCAGGTGTCTCCAAAGCCTAACCCTTTTTCCTTGTCTTCAAGTTACGTATTCTTGGAATTCAACCGGACCAAATTTATATGCTATCATATACTAAAAGTAAAAAAATCACTTCATTTTTTACATTATTGTCTACCTATTGACTTAATCCTACCGTGATTGCAGCTTTCATAAAGAGTCGTAGGGTCCCTGTTGACACCAATACACCAGGTGTTCCCATGGCCTTCTACCCTTTTTTTCCTCTT
The DNA here is from genome assembly GCA_019985065.2 of Arctostaphylos glauca. Classification (NCBI taxonomy): domain Eukaryota; kingdom Viridiplantae; phylum Streptophyta; class Magnoliopsida; order Ericales; family Ericaceae; genus Arctostaphylos; species Arctostaphylos glauca. The sequence goes on along the minus strand of JAHSPW020000007.1, from coordinate 29,555,626 downwards.
GTCTTCAGGCTAGGCGTGCTTGAAATTCAACCAAACTAAATTTGTATTTATCATATGCTAAAAGTAAAAAAAATCACGTCACTTTCTAAGTTATTGTCTACCTATTGACTTAATTATTTTATTTCTAGAAAGAATCATACCGTGAAATGTGAATGTAGTTTTCATAAAGAGTCGTAAGGTCCTTGTTAACACCACACCAGGTGTTCCAATACCTTCAAACCCTTTTTCTCGTCTTCAAGTAAGGCACGCTTGAAATTTAGCCGGACAAATTATATGCTATTATATATGTGATGAAAAAAAAAAATCAAGTCACTTTCTACGTCATTGTCTACCTACGTACTCACATAATTATTTTATAATTATGAAGAATTATACCGTGATTACAGCGTTCATAAAGAATCGTAACAAATCTACTCTCTCTTATGATAGTCATATTTTCTATTAGATGCAAATTTAACATAACGAGATTGTCAAACTTTTGTTAAGAGATACAAATTTGAATATAGAATTCTGATGACTTATTCAGTTGGTTACTATTTATATAAAAAAAATTGTTGGCTAATCCGATGTAACTGTTTTGTTTTTCAAATTTGACCAAGTAATTAATTAACTACTTTATTTTTAAATAGAGTTATATGTAATAGATGTTTTCATCTATCTATATTATATGTTGTTATGATGGAGACTTGAGATGTAAGATCTGACTGAAAAAGTTTGTCTATGTCGTCAACAAGAGATCTGATTGGGTAGGTTTGTCGACGTTAACAATAGAGAGAAGTCTGAGGTCGTCTAGAGTTAGATTAAGCTGTTAATTCGAACTCCAGTCTCCATAGCATACGGTTAACCATAGATGACGATGTTGCACATGTTTAAACTTATACTCCTATCTCGGAATCTGGTCTGTGGTATGGCCAATCTTCAAAAAACAGACGGGGAGAGGAGGAGGATGAGGGTGATCTTCACTGTGATATACATAGGAAGTGCCATGGACGAGGTAATCTCTAATCTTCATCGCTAATTTTTTTTAAAGCACCTACTATTTTGACAGACTAACTTGAACGTCAAATGATCCTTTTTGACACCACATTAGGTGTTCCCGAGATCTTCTAATTTTTTTTTTCCTCTTATCTTCAAGCTAAGCGTGTTTGAAATTCAAGCAGACCAAATTCAGTTTTGTTTTTCAGGTTTGGCCAAGTAAACTATTTTATTTTGGATAAATTACAGTGACGTCCCTTAAGGTTTATGACAAATATATTATTTCCGAAGGTGACCTCTCATACTTTTCAAATTATTATGCGTTATTTCTTCCCTATTATTAATATAAGTCAAACATAGTTACTTAAACTATTAAAACTTTAAGTTAGAAATTGCTTTTGACTAATAAATTATAATATAATTCTTATTACGTTTGGAATAACTTTGTTGAATTTGTGAGATTTTTCTAAAGTTAAATTTGGACAAATCTTAAAATTCTTGCCAAATTTTGATTTGGAAAAATCTCAAAAATTAACATAAGTTATTTCAAGTGTGAATAGAAATTATGTTATAATTTATTTTGTTAAAAAAAAACTCAAAATTATGATAACTGAATTAATGATATTTGATTGATTTTAGCAATAGAAGAAAAAGTAACTGCATAATAATTTTAAAAGTAAGAAAGATTAAAATATTCAAAAGTTTCATTTATATTTGTGAGAGACTTCAGGAGAGATCAATGTATTCTACCCTTTTATTTTTTAGATAGAGTCGAATTGTTGAAGAGATATTATTATGAACTATCATCCTTAACTTCACAATTAATAACCTAATCTAGCGTCAAATCCTATGTGAACTTTACTCCATTACCAAGGACAATTATTTTAAAATGAATATTTTAAAGGAAGATAATGATTAGTAATAATAATATATTTTGTTCTCGGAGGGCCGCCTTGCGCAACTTTAGAAAGGAGGAAATTTCTGAAAGTCACTCTCTCTATTTTTTTTCCTACTTTTAAAAGTTAAGTGAGAGAGAGTCAATATAATATTTTCGTTGATATTTCGAGCGAAAATTAACGCTTTTTTATCTTTCTCATTTGAAAAGTTCAGTCCCAAACAACCTTGTTAAGGATATGTAACCTTCATTTTTTCAAAGTGAAAATCCAATCATATTTTGTTTTTTTGTTTTGAATAAAAAAGAGCCGGCCAATACTTAGAATCTATTTCTTTCTGAAATTTCAATTTTAAATTGTTCCCATCAAGTGGTCTCCGAAAAAACAAGACAGCTTCTTTACAGCACGACTAAATAAAGAGTTTGGTGCCAGTGGAGCAAAGGAAACAGAGACAGACGAAGAAGGTGATATCACACACACATGTATAGAGTAAGCTTTTAGTGCTAAAATGAGGATTATCATTTCTTAATCAAATTTTGATGATCCAAATCGTTCAATGTGTTTAAAATATGTTTTTAAAGATATTCGTGCGAAATCAATTCAAAAAAATACCCGAAAGAGCTTGATCCAAATAGTTTTTCATAAATGCTGACAGAAATAATTTTATAAAAAATTTATTAGATCAAACTTTACTCGATAATATTTTGAGCTGGTTTCTCGCAAGTATCCTTAAAAACATGTTTAAACATATTAAATGGTTTGAATCATTAAAATTTGATAAAAAAAATAAGAAGTCCTCGTTTTAGCAAAATGAAAGATCTCTTATTAGAAGCTATACATAAGATTGAGTTTCGTGCCACTCGAGGACAAACAAACAAGACGATATAAGGCGTCCATATCAATTTCTCTATTTTTTGGACTAATTTAAGGAGAAATTTTCACTTTTTATTTTTAGAGAGCCATATTTTCTAATGTCTCATGCATCAAACTCTCTAAATAGAATGAATAAAAATCAATTCTAATTTTGCATTCATTAAATAAGGAGACTACAGTGACTCCTAAACTATAATGAGTCAATGTAGTATTCACAAAATAAGGAAGACATCAAGAGAGGCTGATGTGGAACATATCTGAAAGAATTGCTCTTCAAAATAGAGAAGTATGAACTCAAAAAAAAACTGACGTAGATGCTCTAAGTAGTTTAGTGACAGTGGAGCAAAGCAAACGGGGAGACAAACGAAGAAGATGTGTGTGTGAGACTAAATTTAAAAAGGGAGAAAACAAAAATCTAAAATTATTACAAGATTATTTTGTTTTGAGAAAGTCTTTATATACAGATGTTAGGAATATAGACCAGATACAGATGTGTTCGGAATCGTTAGATGCAAGTGGGGCTTTTGGATTATTGAGGATTCCACGTGCATCCAATGATTCCAAACACATCTGTATCTGGATGTGTCTCTAACATTTGTGTACTTAGCATGTGTCCCTAACATCTGTGTACTTAACTTTACACTTTTGTTTTACATATACCATATAGAAGTAGTTTCAATGCGATCAAATAACTCTTTGCATGGTTTTTTTTTTTAATTTTCTTATCATGTGGAAATTACATGTAATATCTTTATTTTTTTGTTATTTTAGTCAAAAGGACAAATTTGTGTTGATTTGACCAATTAAGAATATATTAATTTAATTTATAAGTTAGGATTCATTGTTTGAAAAGTTTTAACGCCTGAGCTCCTTTTATGGATGGATTTGTCCCTGAACTCGAAGAAAGTGTTTTCTTTGATAACATAATTACTTCAAAAACTAACAAATAACGTTATTTGTTAAGATACCTGTTAAAAGCAACAGATGATGTTAACTGATAAACACTAACAAATAACTTTATCTAATAAAATTATCGTTTCAAGATTAAAAAATAAAATTATTTTCTTAATAAGCGAGTCAGATAACATTATATGTTGATTTTATATATTTCTTAGTCAAATTAGAAAATATAAAACATATAATTTTATCTGCTAACATTATTACTTCGAAAACTAACAGATAATATTGTTTGTTAATGTATTTGTTTAAATCGACAGAAATGTTGATTGATAAATACTAACAGATATAGTGATCTAATAAACGATAAAGTTATTTGTTAAGGTATCTGTTAATAATGACAGATAGTGTCAACTGATAAATACTAACAGGTAACTATGTCTAATGAAATTATCGCTTTTATATCTAACGAACAGATAACGTTATTGTGTGTTTACCAGACTATTTTTAAAACTTATGTGCTAAAATGACTTCTGCCCGCAATTTAGTTTGAGATAAATTTATTGTGCTAAAAGTTCGTTGTTATAAACTTTTCACCGAATCTCTACTAATAATAATGTATAATTGATATATTATTTGAAATTAGATTTTAGTGAAGTGGAAGGTCTCGATAGCAAGGATCTTGAGAGAAAGAAGGATGAGATTACTGCAATCAAACTTAAACTTAAATCAGACAATAACTATTTTCAATATACAAATTCACCATGCATTGCACAGATCTACATCTCGTATCCATCCATTAAAGTAGTATGAGAAAGATGAACCAATACGTACAAACTCTAATTAAAAAAGAGTAATACTAGGCACACAAATTTTACGGACATATTCAGACACAGATGTTTTTGAAATTGTTGGATGCACGTGGAGTCCTCAATAATTCAAAAGTTCCACGGACATCCAACGGTTCCAGACACATCTGTGTCAGGTCTGTGTCTGTAAGATTAGTGTACAAAGACTTCCCTATTAGAAAATGAATGCTGTTGCAGAGAATGATGGTATGGTCATCGAAAATCCATTCCGTCTGAAAAAAAAAAAAAAAGAAACACATTTCGGTTAGCTCTTCGATACTATGAATTCGAGAAATGCATATCATCAAAAGCAATTTAATGACGGAAAACACATTAGGATACGCCGACGTATAGATCACGTAGTTATGAATTAAAAAACACATAAGAAAAAGGCAACGTACAAATCACAATAGATATGTATTCAAAACACATCAGCATACGGTATAATATAAATCACAGAGATATGAATGTTTCTACCGTGTTGAAAGTGAGGTAACAAAGTACACTTTGAATGATAAATTTTGAAGTATTTACTGGAGACATAATCTTTTGTCAAATTTCAAAAAAAATAATATAATGGTATAAAAATTACATTTTATCTTAACTCATTACTATTATTGAATCAATTCAATTATTTCACATTAATTTGAAAAAATATATAGCATGAGACAAATGCTAACAAATGTTGGTGCAACAATAAACAACAAAATAATTTTTTATTTTGAATAATGATCAATAATTGAAGGTGCTATTTATTGGATTTAAGATGACTTTTATTGGAGTCGCTTAAGATTTTATACATAGATGGATCCACGTGAACAAATCGGTTGTGTTAAACTCCTTTAAGAGCTCATTTCGATGGTCGAAATCGTTTATTTTATTTAGATCAATTTCTTAAAATGACATACACAAAGATTCAAGTCATATATCAATAGGTATGATTTAAAATTTTAATTTTAATTTTTAAGATAAAAAAATAAATTTTTAGGGCAAACATTTATCATTATACGATTGAGCTGATTTTTTTTTAGAGATGTTCCTAAAACTCGAATAGGAGAAGACTCTCTCTTTCCCTCGAAAAACTGGTTAGCAAACGAGATTTTTTTCTCTCTAATCTTAAGAAATTAATATAAATACAATAAATAATTTTAATCTCTGAAGTGAGATTTCGATATAGTGTATATAATTCTACACAGTCGAGTAGAATGTGAACAATTTATTTATTCCCGACCCACGACCAGTGGATGAACAAAATTCGACTCAATAAACGCTCTGAATATTGGGAAAATCAAATAATTAAAATTCTATTAAACCGACTGTTTTATGACATTTGGCCCAGTTTGACCTAACTAGATTATTTAGTTATTGTTTCGTCTTTATTTGAAAAGTTTTTGCACTTTTTGTTTTTCGTTAATTTTTTGTGGATTATTGGTTCGTTTCGACAATAGTTTTCAGAAAAGTTATAAATCATGGACCAACTTTAAAAAATTTTAGAAAAGACAAAAATAATCTAAAAATAGAGTTTTTTTGTGCTTATTCGTCGTTTGTAGTATTTTTTTTAGCTTTTGGATATAATTTTATACTTGTTAGATTCGTCTCATCGAGACAGATCAATAATCCACAAAAAATTGAGACAAAAATAACAAATACGAAAAGAATTGAACAGAAACAAGCCAAATTGGGCCAAAAATACTTGGTGGGATAGAAATTATGGAAGTGGAAAAGACAAAACGTACCCGATGTCGTCGCTATAGCTGCGGACGTGAACTCTGTTTGTGTTTGTGCTGGCGACGGCGGTGGACCTGGTGGTGGTTGTGGACCGCGACACCTTCCTCTTAAGTATTCTATCAGATACGGAGAGAATTCCCCGTTCACTCTCCGACGCGACCTTATCCTCTGAAATCGAGCAGAGCGAAGGCTTCCAATACACCCCTGACCTCGTTGCCGCCCTCCCCCTCTCACTGCTATTGTAACGCCGCGATTCCCGCCGATCAATTTCACGCAGCGGCGACGGCATCGCAAACGACAGCGTCTCCTCCGTGCGCGACGCCTCCGGTCGACCGGTGCCGGACCTACAGCAGATCACATAGTCCAAAATGGACTTCATTTTTAGAGAGAGAAGCTGGATTCTGGTGAAGGAATTTGGGAATGGGCGTGATAATATCGGTGAACTGCTCGAACCACTCTCGGTAAACGGCCGTACGATGAATTCATTAGGAATAAATTAGTGCAACATGTTAAATTAATGTGTATAATAATACTTATAATACATAAAATACTAGCCAATTTTACCTAACCTTCTAACTAATTATTAAATGGTAATCTCCTCTCATGAAAAATAATTAAAAAATGAGCAAGTCTACGAAGTACGAACACAACTCTCATGAACATATTCGAATATAGATGTATTTAAAATCGTCCGATACATGTGTGAATCTTCGTTATTTGTGAATTTCATGTGTATTGAGAAATTTTAAACGTACACGTGTTTTGATTTGTTGCACGGAAATTGATGTGCAAATTACCTAAACATTCTATTCTTGGTCCAACACTCTCATGGATAATATTATCACACGAAAAATACACAACATATAAAAATCATAATTGAGTCATGTGAAATTACAATGCTCTTAAAATAAATTCGTTTTCTCATCGGGTCGTTAAAGGGTGCATCGACGCCTGTTCTTCATATTAAAATGACTAACTTGGTTGATGGAACAACAACCAATGACTGTCTGTTGAATTGAGTTTGTATTTGTCTTTTTATCATTCAAGAACACAGAAATCGAAATATGCAAGAGTAGACAATGTCTCAGTATCTAGAAACATGAGGTTGATTAGGTTAAATACACAATAGAAACCTTTCAAATACTAAACTGGCGAAAATCTATAAGCTGCAATCATCAATAGTTATCAGCAAAACTCTTTCAACTGCGCGCCATTAATAGTAGTTACGAATGGAACATTTCGGTTGTCTCGTGAATTCCTCTGTTGTCTCAAGTTCATTCACCAATCTTTACAAATTTGAACAATATTAACATCTCGGAAGTATTCTTAATGTATTGTCGGCCCATAATTTAAGATTCCGCTCTTTATAGCCTAGCAAAATGATAAAGAAAAAAAACAAGTCAAAATGATCACTTGTAATTCAAGAGACATGGCATGTGTATTGACAACATAAGGTCGAGCTGTACACAAAAAGACTCAACAATAATATTATTCTAAATTGGGTCAAAAGAGTAAATTTATATCTTTCATTAACAAGAGCAAATATGATGGCATGAATTAAGGTGTGTTTGTATGGTTATGATTGGTGGACTTGAGATTAGGACTGTCCAATAGCGATGTTACGGCACACCTTACGAGATTTTATTGTGTTTCTTTAATAGATTTATTTATACATGTAACTAATAGAGGCATAAATGACTCATATTGACAGGATCACTGGATCAAAGTTATCAATTCCGTCCCGTATTAAATCACTGGAGTACTGTTCCGACATGTTTCGGACTAATACGGCCGATACCGTACCGGTTCGTATTTAAAAAATCAAAATTCAATTAATATTTTTTTGGACAATTAACATAAATTGAGGCTAAAATCATATTTTTTATGTTACGTAATTTATTTTTAAATTGTGATACTTTATTTTATATGTTTAATATAATTTTTTTGTTAAAAAATATCATTTGAAAAATGTGTATTAATTTTTGCGATAAATCCGAAATAATACGCTGGTACACACTGATATCAATATAAAATATACCAGTAACAAAATCGATACCCTTGCCGGTACAAAATTGATAACTTTGCGCCGAACACAATTGGTAATAGCTGACTTACCTCAAATTCTTGTCCACTATACTACGATAGGGGCGATTTTATGTTTATATGGCTATGTACTTGGTGCAAAAATGACAAAAAAAAAAAAAAAAAACCTCATCTAGATAGTTTAGGATTCGATTGGGTGGTGATTTAGTTTGGTTGTGTTATATAGTCAGGTGTGTTAAATAACCTAGTAATTGGATGTTGTATTAAAATGGGTGTGTTAAATACCTAGTAACTGAATTGAGTGTTATTTTGGATGTGTTAGATAAAGAGAATGTGGATTAAACCATCAAAACATATTTTTACCCTTCGTCGTGAGTTTAATATAATATTTCAAAATTTAAATTTATAAAATGAATAAAAATAATGTATTGTAACATTTAGACAAAAATATTTTGTAATTAATAACCTTAATTTTAGAGAAAAATATATTTTTTTGCCTTTTGGGTTATTTGGTCCACTAAATTACAAAAAGGATCTCCTATTTACAAGTAAGTGATGTTTAAGGGTTTAGTGGTTTCCTTCAAAAAAGACATCCTATTTGGTACTGGTTCCCTTCAAACACTTGTGTGTAGTTTCCCATCACTGCAGAAGTGCTTTTGTTTTAAACAGAGACTTGGAAAGGATGGATGAATATTTTGTTGGAAATTCAAAGGTTCATGACTGAATTGAACATTAGAGGGTCGCACGACGATAAAAAAGTCTAGTCCGTTCCGTAACTTAAGAGAATTCATTATCTCTATTCATGAACCACATTTATGAGAGCCATTCGTAATTGAAAGCTCAAAAGTCTCGAAGATCTTGCATCCCAAGAGTACTGTCTTTGGTTCTATAAAAGTTTATTCTATGTATTTTTGGAGACAAAAGAAATTATGTCTACATATTTCCTATCTTATTGTCGTATTCATTGTGTGTGAGAAAGGTACATCGAGTAACAGTTCGACAAACAATCGTAAGGTCGGTATTCTTTCTACTGGTGAGCCGTTTTATCTTGAGAGATAGACGTCGAAGCGATCCTCCAACACCCACGGTAAAACGTTGATTTTGTCTTAAGGACACTGCGCAAAACACGTGACTCGATTAGGTCTATTTTCTAATATTTATAGTCTGTATTTTTTTCCGTTTTTGTTCATCACGTTTATGCAATGCATTTTTGGTTTCAATAATTAATATAAATAAATGTATATTTTTCCCTTAAATTTTGAGTAATGTTCGAATATGTCCGAATAATTTTTTCCTACATGAACCTTCCTCTTGCACTTAATTCTTTCCATCTCTATTCATGATCTTCTTGCTATCAATATCCGCCGCCGCCGCCCCCCCCCCCCCCCCCCCCCCCAAACACACACACACACACACACACAAACAACCATGAATGTGCCTTTGTATTGTTCAAACAAATATATTAACCTCCTTGAGATTTCAAAAATTACTCTGACCTCTCTTCTTTTTCAAACTATCATATAGTTACCTACTCTATTGTTAAAACTAGTCAAACACTGTTAGTTATGCAATTGAAACTTTAAGTTTGAATTTTTTTTTTAACAAAACGAATTATAACATGATTTATATCACGTCTGAAATAACATATGTTGAATTTTTTAGGTTTTTTAAAATTCAAATTCAAACAGAATTTTTGAGATTTGTCTGAGGTTCGATGTTAGAACAATCTCAAAATTTTAACATAGCTTATTTCAGACGCGAGATAGATTATGTCGTATTTTTTTTTTTTGTCAAATAAAATCTCAAACTTGAAATTTCAATAGCTTAATTAACACGTTTGGTTGATTTTAACGACAAAAAAATAACTGTTTAAAAATTTGAGGGAGGTGAAATATCTGTCAAAACCCTCAAAAGAGTCAATATTGTATTTGTCAAAAACCTCAAGAGAGGTTATTGTAATTTACCCTAGAATTTTTATGTGTGGAGGATTGTAATGTTCCTAATATTCCTCACGAAGAGAGGATAAATTTGTAATTTTCACACGAATTAGTCCGAAGAAGAGGGTGCAAGTGGATGAAAGAGGTGTATCATTACTATTTACTGTATTTGTATGTGATGTGGTTCAATATAGACGCGCGCGCGCACACACACACAGACATATATATAAATTTCTTAAAGCCATTTCTTTACCAATAAATTATAAAACACAACGGATAAATCCTACTAAAGAATAAAACTTAAAATTCATTAAGCCAATCGTTCAATACAAGATTAAATGGATTATTTTTTAATGTATGTTTTTATGTGTTTCCGGATTTGAAGAGATCGGGATTTATACGTGAAAAGAGATTGCTACAGTTGGGCTTTTCGAAGAAAGGTCGCCGCCGCCTAGTTGGATTTGCCAGGGATGGGAGAGGGAAAAAGTGTGGGGAGAAGAGAGAGAGAGAGAGGGGATTAAGGTGTAAAGAAGAAGAGGGAGGAGAGATGATTTTTTTAAAAGCTCAGCCGTTAGTTTCAACGACTGAAATGGAGTTTTCTTTTATGTGTTTTTTTATGTGTTTCCGGATCCGGTCCGTGTATATATATATAGAAAGGGGCTATTCCTTTTGGCATGAACAAAAAATTGAAACTGTGTCACAAAAATAATTTTCATAATTATCCTTAAAAAAGTCTCAAAACAAATCACTCTCATTTTAACTACCATGGACAAACAAAGTAAATAGATATTTTAGTAACTATCTACTCTTATCACTACACTCCATGATTTGGTAACTACCTATTTTTAATTTAATAATCGACTTGCACACGCATCGCGTGTGTTCGGCCTCTAGTGTGTGTGTGTGTGTGTGTGTGTGTGTATATATATATATATATATATATATATAGAGAGAGAGAGAGAGAGAGAGAGAGAGAGATTAACCCGATAAAAAAATTGAGAAAATAAGAAATAGGAAAGTAAACTGGAAATCCCACTAGCCAAAAACGACAAACAAATATTTAAGTGGATAAGGCTCTCTGTCAACATAAAATATTTTAATTACGCCCCCAAAAAAACATAAAATATTTCATACCAACAAATACTTTTTAAAATATTTTGTCAAAAAAGAAACTTTTTGTTTTGGTTTCCGGTGTTTGACAGATAGCCAAAAAAAAAAAAAAAAAAAATCAAAAAACATAAAGTATTTTTGTGAAAATAGTTTGTTATTATATATGTGCATTTTTTAAAAATAATTATGCATTGCCGTATCATCTCCTTTCCCAAACCCTAAACTAATAACTTTATGCATATAATTCCTGCAATTTTTGTTCAAGGACTCGAAATTGTTGTGTCCTTCCGCTACGAGTAATGAATTGAAATTTTGTCCTTCCGGTGTTCATAATTCATTCTATCAAGCAACGGACTAAAGCGGGATGCAATAGTGAAAAATTTTCTGCAATGGTCGTAAGTCTAACGGAGCAATGTGTCATTCATTGCTAAACAAAATGACAAAGAGCAAGCTCAAACATACTGCAATATAGTATCTCCATTAAAAGATGACATGACGAACATGTATTTTCGGTGATTTTAATTCAGCTATAGACATCAACGATAAAAAAGAAGAGGAGGAAGAATGGAACTATAACGAAGAGTAGTAGGAGAAACTATAATAATAGAACCATTTTATGTGATTTCATTACGAAGGTAACGAGGATTGCAAAAGATTTCATAAAGATATACTTTCGTGATTTATTATCTGAGAGAAGGTTTATCCTGATCAACCAATCCCCGAAAAAACAATTTGGTATTAATCTTTCGGGTTAGTTATGCATTTAATTTTATATTGGTATTTGGTACTGCTACTTTGGCCCCCTTTGGCCTATGGTTAATATTTATTTTTTATTTTTGTCTTTATCATTTTTTTTTACATTTATTGTTTAAATCTCAATATTTTGTAGTTTATTGGTCCGTCTTGATGAAAGGAATCTAATAAGTATAAAATTATGTCCAAAAGTTAAAAAAAAGTCACTAAAGACGACGAATAAGTACAAAAACTCTGTTTTTTGATTTATTTTTGTCTTTTCTGAACTTTTTTCAAATTTAGCCGATGATTGATAATTTTTCTGAAAGCTCTTGTCGAGATGAACCAATAAATCAAAAAAAATTGATGAAAAACAAAAAATTGCAAAAAAATTTCAAATAAGGACGAAAAAAATTTCAATAAATACCACAGTCCAAATAGACCCTTTAACTTATTAATAGTGTAGTCGGTCAAATTGATGGGACAATCTGACCTCCCGGCCAAGGACGGACTGTTAGGCCGATGATGGAGCAAATTTTTCCTTTTAAAAAAAGGCTAAATTTTTCATTGACTAATAGAAATAAAATTAAAGATTTCAGTCATTGACTCCTACTATTTAAAATCCAAAACTTATAATACTTCACAAAATAATCTTAATACATCCCTTTGAGAGCAATATAATAGAAACCGCTCATTTTTTAAACGCATTGAAAATATCAATCACATCAACAATTATATTGATCCAATGTTGCATCAATTTTTTTAAAAGGTAAATATATCCTAAAATTATACTAATTACTATCTGATCAACATAACTATTAATATGAATGCAAAAATCAACAGATTAGTTAAGATTTGAATAAATGCAAAAATCATTTGCCATATCCCAAATAGAAAGGTAACGATTAAGTTATTCGGTATGCCAATGAACAGGCGAGACTAACCCCAATTGCAAGAATAGCGTAGAACTATTAGCTCGTAACCCCGCTGTCTGGGGATTCCTGTGATTGTGATTGGTTCAATTGCTACCAACGAGGCTGAGTAGAGGAGAGTTTCTTTAGTTTCTTCTTGAACTCTAGACTTTTCCGGTTGAGTATATCAGCAAGCCAATACTGTAAAATCGAGTGCTCAACAAGTTCTACAAAACGTCCTCAGTGGGAGAACGCGAATAAAACATCCCGTGTCGTTGAATTGGGACCATGAATCTAAGAAGTTCTAATAAATATTGACATCTCTCGAACCAAAATCTACCGGATACGTTTGTTTAGCCAAAACAGGTGGTGCGACATGGCCCCATTTGTGTTTAACCAACAGGTTATGCGACATGGCCTAGCAGTAACTTGTACTGCATAACAACCGGAACAAGTAGAAGCAGCAGCAAAATCACAAAACCAATTTTACAATAAGGCAAATTCATCCAAACGCACAAAGCCTGCCTCCACATTTCCTGGCAACATATTCTCGAAAACATGGTGAACAGTAAATTGAAAGACAACAACCCGAAAACACAACCATTAAAGATTTGTCATTGTATGGTATAAACCGAGTCCCATAGAATGCTCGTGAATAACAGGCATAAATGTTTAACGTTCACCGACACAAGTCCACATCACTCGTTTTAATAAGCTCCGTTACATATTGTGGCCAATCATTTTCACAAACTAGATTTGAATTGAATATGAACCGAGATCTCAATGAATCAAAATAGAGAACAGGGTTGTAAACTATATTGTTGTCCAATCCATTGTGATACCCTATAGATATGATCAGCTTCTCCCACTGATAATTTAACGACGACCATATGGAGGCCCATATCCAGGCTGAAAAGATGGTTGTCCTGCATTGTACCCGGGCAGAGGTGGCCTTGGTCTCGCATACTCCGCAAATATAACCCATCCGTCCAAGAACTACAATACAGACATGGCAAAAAAATCATCACTACCAAGCCAAATTAAGAAACAACTAAAAACATCCACATTACTCGAGGAAATAAATATTGAAGATATCTATCACTTTAAGAGCTTAAAATTTTAGATGAATTAATGGTTAACAATCTAATATACTAACATATATCTATAACTAAAAATGGGCATCCATGCAAACAAGAGAAAGAGGAATCGGCACAATCAAACTAAACCATACATCATTTGCTACTACTCATTCAAAAGATCAGAGAGATCCGCCGTGGGAATAGATATATTCGCAGTGTAGTTTGTCTTTCGTACTCATCCAGTCATGTGACAGGCCAAAGGAGAAAAAGATTGCCTAATATATATCTTAAGTATCATTAACTTCTAAATTCAATGCACTTCCAATAATCAAAAACTACACATGAACAGTTACCACAGTAGACTAAAGGTGTATACTTCTGCTCCCTGTTTTTCACTAAGCCATCAAAAGGAATAGTTGACATTGCGTTTTAAGTAAGAATTAGAACATCCAAATTCCATGCAGGCGATTCGAACTTTGAAAAGCAAAGACCAATAAACCAACAAGGCAGAAGGTCTAACGCATGTAAGCCCTTTTGGGAACGTGAAAATATTAAAAGAACACAAACAGTACAAAGTAGATACATTTCTCTTCTTCCCTGCAAAAGGCATGAATAATTGTAATTAAAGTAGTGAACAAACTGATTTTGAAACAGATCTTTTGTCGAAATCAATCAAATATTGCTCAAGATTGGAAGACATATGAGATCCTTCACATGGCGGTGAAGGAAAAGAGGTCTTTTGCAGGACGCAGAGACAAGGATTTTGAGATATTCCCACCATGCCATCTGAAAACTATCCTTACCAAACCACATGAAAATTTTAAATGAAAACTGAAAAGAAAGAGAGAAAACAAAGACAATCATAGTTTCTTATGTTCAAGTATTTGACTCCACCGCTCTTCCAGCATGTAAAGTTTCAGTCAAGGGGCTTGAACACTTGAAGTGCTATTACTCAATTAACTAGCTTCCGTATAAATTTACCAAGTAGGAGCTGTGAACAAGAGTACAACAAATTGAAAATACTCTCTCATAGTATAAAATTTATTCGCCTCAAGGACAAAAAAAAAGGTGACTGGAAAATTTGATGTCACGAATCATTCTTTGACAAACAGTTGCAGCTTTCTAGCAAACCCACCCCAACAAAACCATATGACTTGCATGATATGATATTTGTAACGGTTAAGAATCAAAGTCCAATTTATGAAATTTTTAAGGAACCAAACGAGTAACCTCAAGATCTGCAAGATGGGTTCAATGTTGATAACCTCTTGCTTCTTAAAAGAGCAGTTAGGGAAACATTTTCATCTAAGACCGAAGAATTTCCTGCTAGGGTTACAGAGCGAAATTTTCACGAACGGCGTCTACTGTTTGTTCCCAAGGCATAGAAGTGAAAACATTTTCTCAACCATAAGTCTGGCAGACTTTTCCAGCCAATACTATTCGATGCTGCCCAGATCCCTGAGAAGGCGTGTTTCAAGTGCCCACTGAAAAACCTCTAAAGTACAAAAGCACAAAGTACGTTTTTTTATTAGCAAGCATGCACTGTTTGTGGTAATGCCACCTCACCTTCCCATCCATTCCCTTTATACCTTCTGCAGCATCTTCTAATGTAGCATACCTCACGAAACCAAATCCCTTGGAATATCCAGACACACGATCAGTCACTACTCGAGCTGCATTAGTGTAGAAAACCAATGTTCAATCAGTTTATTCGGTACATGTTTCAAGAAAAAGACACTTCAAAATGATTCTGAAAGAAAGAACATACCATCGACAACTTCGCCAAATTTTGCAAAGGCTTCTCTAAGTCCTTCGGTAGTGGTACGTTTGCTAAGCCCTGAAAGTACAAAGGGAAAGGTTTCTGGTGAAAAATAAGATTGACTTAATACATGGCCACACTCAAAATAAGAACGGCGTGAAATATCTGAATAATAATTACACATAATCATGGACGACTACAGATGACAACAGGTCTTACAGAGAAAGAGGGGAGGGGGTGTGAGAGGGGGTGTGGAATGCTCACGTAAGCTTTGACAGATTCCCAAAAGAGTAGAATAAAAAGACAAGAGACTCCCCAAGATCATGGATTCTATTGGCTTGATGCCATCTGATGTTCTTGATGATAATAATGCCCGAGGATCTCACTGCACTCCCATCCTTACGAATCAAATGAAGAGTCTGAAAACAAATATCGTCGCCCTCCCAACCCAAGTAGACCACACCATCCCCACCACTTTGTACCATTATACCACTAACAGCTATGCTACCTATCCCACACAGCCAGAAGCGTGATTTTCTTTCACTGTTGTTATCTATCACCAATTCCTTAACATATGGGTCAAAATGGAGCTTACTAAAAATGCAGCAATTCATCTGTATTTGCAGTATGTACAAATGGTTATACATCATCATTTACCAAGCCAATTATGATAGGGAGCAAACAATCCATTGATGAAACACAACCAACTCGGGGCCCTTGTTAAGGCATTAAGGAAGAGTCACCTCTATGTAAAGAAAGAGAGATGCTCCTTTAGACAGACCTAAATACTATTCCTAGGGAATTGGACGTGAACTACTTGTCACATCAAACATATCAAGTTACAAACGATCACTGAGGTGTTGTTCCAATAGCTAGTTCACCAAAAGTTAAAAATACCATGACAGCGCCAACGACGGCTCCGAGATGGAATAGGGAAATCACACTCTAAACAATTAAAAAATTACTCATATCACACTTGATTTCACATTCCCAAAACTGGAAATCCTGAATATGTCCCTACACAATACCGTCTACAAGCATTAAGGCATAAATTTTTGGCCAGTAAAACACTCATCATGTTAGTTGATCAATAAGACGACAAAGAGAGCTCGGACCAAATCAAAACAGCAACAAAAAAACTAAGATATCCAAATTAGATCAAATCAACAGAGCTTTTCATCCGGCAAGAAAACCCACAAACTACAGAAACGAACAACCTTAAGAATAGTGCCCGGTAGAAAGTAAAATCAAATGGAATCAAAGTGCATGTTCGGCCAATTAATAAGGAAGTTACAACTTCGTAATTACAGAAACAATGAAAATTGAAAAGAGAGAAGGGAAACGTGCCGGAAACGAAGAGGTTGTCAGACGGTTCTGCCGGAGGAGGCCTATCTGCTTGATTAGTGGGCGACGGCATGAACGGAGAAGTAGAAGTCAACGTTGAGAACAGTCCTCTCAGACCGCTGCACGGCCCAGCCGCTGCTACTCTCGCCGCCGCTACTCTCATCGCCATGGCCATGGGGTTTAGGACAGGGTTTTAGCGAGACCTAGAATGTACGAGAGAGAAGAAACGGAAAGAGAAATGGTGAGGTTTATATATATATAGTCCAAAGGATAGGTCAGGAGAGTGTTGGGTTTAACTGGGAAAATTTCAAAATTTCACAAAATTTCATTGAAATGTCTTACAAGTATATGAACTTAAAGAACTTTCAATCAAGCACCTCATGTTGTCTAAACATTTTAATTGGACCCCATCATTAAATTGTAAATGGAGATGCCTTACTTAAAATCCACCCCACCTCGTGTAGGAAGTACGGGTGTCATCGGTTTGATTTGGTTCAGTTTGATAGAAAAATTAAGATCGAATTAGAATTTCGATTGAGGAATAGAAAAATTAAAAACCTACCTAACTAATTCGGTCCATTTGATTTGGTATGTTCAATTTCAGTCCGTTTTTTGGTCTATCTACTTACTTCAGCCATGCCCAGTCAAATCCAATATCCAAAAAATTTAAACGTTTTAATTCATGAATCTGTAACTAGGCCATAAATCAATCAATTTAATATAAAAAAACATTCGGTAGTGTACAAGTAACAAAAATAATAATCAATTTAGTTTGATGTTTAAGTCCGTAAATTCGAAATGAAATTGAGTATTTTAATAATATATCAAACTGGACCAAATCTTTGTTTGAATCAATATTTTGATTTGGTTTGATTTTTCGAATTTCCCTTACACCCCTAGTAGGAAGAAGAACCTCTTATACCAAGGCCTGGGATCTTCCTAATTACATCAATATATTTTTGAATTATTTTTATCTTTTTTGAGTTTGATTTGGTCTATCTATTTACTTTTCTTTTCTTTTTTGGGGCAGAAGAAGTAATATAATTTAGCCTTTGTTTTTCCTTCTAACTTCTCTCCATTTTTTTAATACTCTTGTCTATTTGTGTTATCTATTCTAAAACAATGATTATCTTATAAGATTAAGGTTATGTATCGGTATTAAAATAGCTTTTGACAAGTCATTTTTTGATTTGTTATAGTGTTAAAAAGATAAAAAAAAAAAAGTCAGATTGTTCTACCGATACAGTTCTATTTTGACCGAAACTGTTATAACTTCACGTCACCGTTGATGTTGTTTTCGATCTCTACATATTTCACCGGTAGAGTTTGTCCCGTCACATATTTCGAAAAATATTTGATCGGTCATGAAATGAAATAACTAACCAAGTAGCAAGCAACAACGAGTAAAAAGAAGGAAACAGGTCAATTTTCGCAAATTAGAAATCAAATTATAGCCTTAGCATGGTATATCCCGACCCCGACTAAATCGAACTGAAATTACTTTAAAATCCAAACTGAATGGGTGTGATTTTGGAAAAATCTCATTTTGTCCCTCCCAAGATAGAAGAATTTTATGACTTCAGCCTAAATTCCTAAAAAAATTTCAGCCAGACCGAATCATCCCGAACCCATTTCGACCCCTACTTATTTCAGTCAGAATCGGTATTTAACATATTCACTTCAAATCGATTGGTTCGGTCTAACGTACTCCAAAACCTTGATTGACCCGAACCGATTTCATCTATACAAAACATAAAACATACACACATGTTAATATACTACACTCCACCTACTACCCATAGAAGGTTACGTGTAATTGTCATTTATATAGGGTCTTACTTACTTGCCACACCGACACAGCATTCTCTTTATCCACTCCATTTCTTTGTAATTGTATATACTATGTTTGATGCCGTAACGTGTACACAAACAGGCAAAAAGATAGCTTAACTCCTTAAATTCCTCCAAGTCCAAAGACTCTGAAGAGTCTTTATTTTTTCATTCGTTTTATAATTCAGAGTGTTCGGATCAACATATATACATTTTGAGAAACTAATTACATCATTCTCTAACAAAAAATCTTATTAAAATCAAGACAAAATTCCGTATGAATTAACTCTATAATATTTAATAATACCTAAAAAATTTTAAACTTAAAAACTTAACGAGTCTAGTAAGCTTCAGACCTTTAACCAAGACCCAATTTTTTTTCCATCTCTGTTTTTTGCCTTCAAAGCTCTTGCATCATATTCTCTTTCTTCACCGCAACAACTGATAGAGAAAGCATCTCTCTCTCTCTCTCTCTCTCTCTCTCTCTCTCTTTCTCTCTCTCTCTCTCACACACACACACTACTTACATCACCTATGATTATAAACAGATTACCAAACTCAAAAAGACCCATCAAGAAAGAACCTTGATTTCTCACCAGAAAGGAAGAACTACCCCACCTCCATGACTATCATTCCAACCTTTTTCTTCTTAATCTCTCTCTCATTTGTGAATTCCGAATCAATAACCCGAGCTGATTTCCCACATGGGTTTGTGTTTGGAACCGCTTCTTCTGCTTACCAGGTACTGAATTTTTCATTTTCTTTCTTCTTCTTCATCATCTCCTCTGTTTCTGACCAAAAAAACAGAGTGTGATTATATTATATATACACTGCCTGTGTTATAGTTTGAAGGGGCTGTAGATGAAGGAAACAAGGGGCCAAGCATATGGGATACCTTCACAAGGAATCCTGGTAATCAGTTAGAATAATCCAAACAAGCCCTTGGTATCGAATTGGTTTCTTATGAACTGGGTTTGTGTCTTTGAAATTAAACAGCTGGGAGGATTTTGGACCTGAGCAATGCAGACACAGCTGTTGATCAATACCATCGATTTGAGGTGAATTTCTGAAGATGCAATTAAGTCCTCTGAAGTTGAATTATTGCAATTATAGCTGTGATTATAACTTTGATTTTCCAATGCAGTTAATTAGCATATATTTTGAGATAATTGTAAATCCAAAAAATAATTAGTAATCCCCATTATCGAAGTGGGACCTTGTAAGCCCATGGAACCTGGATATAATTTTTGATTTTGGAGATAGACTTTATGCTTTTCAATAAAAAAACACATGAACAAATCATTAGGTGCAATTAGCTGGTCAACTTAATGTTTTTTTTGTTAATTACTAGTCACAAAATAAAAATATGGAATGTGGCCAATGTGGCCCATGTGTTTGTTTGGTTCTTATTTATTTATTTTCTCAAAAAGCAACTTTATTTGGGTTAATTGATTTATTGAAGAATATTTGTTTGTGTGAATTTTTATTTTTTGCTAATTTGTCCTATACTGAAAAACAAAAATATTCATATATACTCAAATGAGTTATACAGTTACGAAGGTAATTCGGTTATTACTCCTTCAAAGTCTACCAAAATACTTCATTAATTATGATCAAAGAACACAATAAATAATTTAGTCCAAACAACATCTTGATTAAGTTTTACTTTAGACATCATAATCTAATAATCTCATAAACTAATGAACACCACAGGCCAAATAAATCCTCGTAGGTCTCGTTTAATTTGTGAATTAAAAGAGACATAAATAATAGTTCTGATATTGGTTTTTTTCTTGAGTCTTGACCATTAATTCTGGTACTATTTCTTTATCTAATCTCACGTTTTATTGACACGAGATTAACTTTGAAATATTCCATAGAAAGAGAGGGGATTTTTGTAAATTTTGGAGGATATTTTTTTTTTAAATTTTTTGTGGGGTGTTTAATGTTTTTTGGAAAATTTGAGGGTATTGTTTCAAATTTTTTTTTATACCTCATCAAAAAGAGTTGCCACCACGAATCTCACTTTTTTCTTGGAATTATAAATATCCCATATAAGGATAAAATTAATACTGGACTATTAATTCTGCAGTTATGTTGAAAACTAAACACAGAATTAGATACAGTTAGCTATTTTAGATGTTTAATTCGTGAATAATGAGTTGCGAACTCTAGATTAGATATTAGGTTATTTTAGATGCTTAACTCGGAAGTCAAACAAGGTTGTAGCGAGTTGAAGCGAGTTGACAACTCGTAGGGTCTAAGTTATTGAGTAAATTAAAGAGTGTCTAAGCTACTTTTTAATGATAAGTCCAATAACAAGTAGATATGAGACTCAAACATTAAGGTAATACCTCATTACATCATACTAACGAGGCTCAAAATTTTTAATAGAATAAGAGTAAGAATAATTATATTGATGTCAACGATGACGACGTCAATTTGTTGGTGATTTTGACAAGATAAGAACGACGATGATGCGTTGGTGACTATGACAAGATAAGAATAAGAATTGCTGATAAACATGACAATTAGCATGGAATCTAAAAAATAATGACTTGAGCATTAAAAAAAAGACACACTTTGTCTCTTGCTAACCAATGATTTATGTGCTAAAACCTTGAAAATTACAGAGTGATATAGACCTGATGAAGGACTTGGGAATGGATGCTTACAGATTCTCAATATCATGGGCAAGAATTTTCCCAAGTAAATATTTCTTTCTCTCTCTAGAATTTTACATCTTTCCTCCCCATCATTTCTTTTTTTTTTTCTCTCTCTCTCTCTCCTGTTTACCACTTATTTCAGAATATATTTCCAACAGATGGAACAGGGGAACCAAATCCAGATGGAATCGAATACTACAACAGCCTCATTGATGCTTTGCTCCATAAAGGTCAATTCATTTGAAAAAACCATTAAAAATACGTTATTTCGATGTTTTATACCATGTTAGAGCTTAATTTTTTACTGTCATGGCTGTCTGTCGAAGTACCCAGCAGAATCGCCTTTGATTGACCCATCGAGGCTTGTAGTTGACCGGTTGACAGACTGTTGGACAGATTGCTGACCCATGTCCTTGTGTGTCGAGCATGAAATCCTGGATATTTTTCTGAAAAAACTTTTAAATTTGTGTTATATTTTATTTGGTAAAAGCTTTAGCAAAAGTTGTGTTTTCGGAACAATTTCTTGTAGTATTGAGCTTAAGTTGCTCTTTTTTTTACCAGGAATTCAGCCCTGGGTAACCTTGTATCATTGGGATCTTCCACAAGTGCTGGAAGATAGATATGAAGGGTGGCTTAGCAATCAAATAGTGTAAGTAATAAGTATATCATATAAATCACCCCTCTTCTACTATACATGCATTACGCGTGTGACAGACTTGGCCGATTGACAAGGAAACGATAGCTGATAGATTTGGCTATCCTCTCTTTGTTGAAAGGGGCTCTTTCATGCCCGTATGAAAAACATCGAAGCAAACTACAAAGTCAAAGGCCCTCTTCTCATTCGAAAGGTGGTGAAAGGGATGATCATCCATTTTGCCCACTCTAAGGCTTAACGCTTTCGGGAAAGTTCCCTGTTGAACTAACATATTCAAAAGTAGAACAACAAAAAAGATCTCATTTTGAAAAGCAAGGCACCATCCTCCGATGAAAACTATGGACCTCGGGATAGACAGGCCCCTGCAAGAAAGCCATATCCGTAACCGTATCTTACCAAGAAAACCTTCGCTTATTTTGAGGAATACATTCAACCAACTTCAGTCCTTTTACCCATTAATATCTTAGAATATTCCACAAAACCTTTATCACTTAGTTTTTGACTTCCCGGAATATATTAGCCGACGAACTAATAGTTGTTGTTCTTGTTTCTTTAATACTTTTAGTAGTTCATATATCTGTCATGTCAGGAATTAGTGATCACGCTTTATAGATAGCCTCCATTCTGTAACAGGAATGACTTTGAGCAATATGCTTTTACCTGCTTCCAAGCTTTCGGCGATAGAGTCAAGGACTGGATCACCATCAACGAGCCTCGTGGCTTCTCCATCGAAGGTTACGATCTGGGGATTCAAGCTCCTGGGAGGTGCTCTATTTTGGGTCGTGTGATTTGTAAGAAGGGGAAATCAGCAACCGAACCTTACATTGTGGCTCACAACATGCTCTTGGCTCATGCTGCCGCTTATCGTACTTACCAGCTCAATTTCAAGGTGTTTCCAAAACACCCCATGAATGACATAGAATCCGGTCACAGAAGTCTGGCATAGAATGTTTACTTAGCGAGTCTCGCGAGATAGATTTTATGTCACGCTTTCTGTAACTGGATTCCGTGCACTTATTCCATTACTATTTTTTCAATACATAGGAGTTTTCCAGGAACGACAAGGAGGACGAATTGGGATAGCACTTGATGCAAAATGGTACGAACCAATATCTGATTGCGACGAGGACAGAGATGCTGCAAGTAGAGCAACGGATTTTACACTCGGATGGTAAATTTTTTGGGTAGAATTTCTTCCAAGTATTGCAGGGAAATTCATGGAAAAAAGTCGAGTTACATGTACAAGCATTTGTGATGGTGGCAGGTTCCTTGATCCGCTTTTCCTTGGCGAATATCCTCCTTCGATGCAGAAACTTGTAGGGGAGAGGCTGCCGAAGATCAGTCGTAAGATGTCAAGATCACTGGTTGGATCCCTGGACTTCGTAGGCATAAATCACTACACCACATTGTATGCTCGCAACGATAGAACTCGGATTCGGAAGTTTGTCTTGCAGGATGCTGCTACAGATGCTGCTGTGATTACTACTGGTAAGATGCCAAAGCACTGAATTTTGTGCGTGTGCGTGTGCGTGTGTGTCTACTGTAAATTGAAGAGATGAGAACTGATGGTTTTTGTACTTGTCCTAAATTTCAGCTTCCAGGCATGGTGTTGCTATTGGTGAAAAAGTATGTCTCAGCCTCTTATTGAAAACTAAATTTTAGAGTCAGGATTGATTAAACAGAGATCTTCTCTCCTTCCTCCAGGCTGCTTCTTCCTGGTTGCATATAGTCCCATGGGGAATCCGGAAGCTAGCGAGACACGTCAAGGATAGATATGGAAATCCACCGGTCGTAATCACTGAAAATGGTGAGTCTTATTCCTCACCAAAAAACCAATCTCACATGTTACGCTTTCTTATTTTATTTTCTCACGCAACCACGAGACTTAAGTGGGTAGAGGAGACAGTCAGTCGAGCAGCTCTGACGTGATCCCATGAATTCTAAGCCCTCTACAATTCTCGTCCCATTAGACTTTGAAGAGTTGTATGAGGGCTTGAGTTGGGCATCAAGGAAAGATGAGTACAATGTTCAAACTTCTAGACAAGGGCATTCGTATAGGCCAAGCCAGTATGCCTATTCTGATTACAAGATTGAGAAATTAAAAGCGATCAGGATCAGATTAGAACAGGATTTGTATAGGCCAAGCCAGTATCCCTCCCGATATTGGGTCGTGCATAGTAGCTGGTATAGATGAATAAATGCGGCCGCTTGAATGGGATTTATTTTCTTTTTCTAATACCAAACGTGACGATAGTAAATTCACGACTGCAGGAATGGATGATGCTAATAGACCCTATACAGGTTTAGACAAAGCTTTGCAAGATGATAAGAGGATAAGTTATCACAGAGACTACCTCTCAAACCTATCTGCAGCTATAAGGTACTGATGAATCCCTACATTTCTTGCAATTTTCGCATCTCGGAAAACATATCTTTCTGCTCGAATATTCTCTATTTACACTAACTACTTGACAACGAAACCGAAACTTGAAATGATGCAGGGAAGACAAGTGCAATGTGCAAGGATATTTTGTGTGGTCTTTGCTTGATAACTGGGAGTGGAACTACGGTTACACCGTCCGATTCGGACTGTATTATGTGGACTACAAGAACAATCTTACAAGGATTCCTAAGTCTTCCGCTAAGTGGTTCAGGAGCATGCTGAGACTGGAAAATGACCTGAGCTACTAGTTATGGGATGGGATCTTGATATTCTTGTTATTCATAGTGTGTACAATATGAAGCACAATTCATGAAATCAAATACAAAGTCTATGGTGAAGAAATGGGTAAACAAAGCCCTTTTGATTGATTCTTAGTCCGGATCGATCATACCATAGTTTTTTCGATCAGTTTGATTTTTTCACCACTAATATACTCAGATGTACACATGTAAATGTACCACATGCACCTACTAGCAATAGAAGTTACGTGTAATATTGTCATTTTATATGTGTAGAGTCTGAAATCTTACTCGTTTGGTT
Organism: Arctostaphylos glauca; assembly: GCA_019985065.2. NCBI lineage: Eukaryota > Viridiplantae > Streptophyta > Magnoliopsida > Ericales > Ericaceae > Arctostaphylos > Arctostaphylos glauca. The sequence goes on along the minus strand of JAHSPW020000007.1, from coordinate 29,530,363 downwards.
TCTTGCTGATTTTTTTGAACGTCTTCTGCTTTACTACAGAACACTCAATCTGAGTTAGTATTGATCGGGTTGGGTTTTCAGTGGGTATTCCGATACTTAATTTAGTTTATGTGAAGAGAATGAAACTAACTTGAAAGCTTTAGGGTGTAATTGTGTGTATCTGAGAGTAGAGTCTCCTTGACCTAGTTATAGAGGAAAGAAGTCAATAGACTATCTGGAGCACTAATCGAAAATGTTGTGTCATGGACTGCAAGTTACGGCACTTCTATCACGTGTGTGCCAATCGAGTGATAATGCCTACATATCTGGTAACAATCCCGTTCTCATTGTCTTCCTAAGTAACTGTTCGCAACGTGGGGGATAGGTCTTCTCCTGACCGTGTCGAACATAGTGTCTTCTGTGACACGACAGAACATTGTGAGTTATGAGATCTATGGCTCATACTGTACACCAATTGTAGAGGAGGTTCAGCCTGCTCTAGAGTCATGCGCCCAATAGGGCTTGACGAACGCCAAATGGCCTTGTTGAACTTCACAGCCGAGTGTGAAACTGTTCCACTCTTGGGCTTTGCCCAATCATATGAGCCGAGCATATATTTAGATTAAGGGCCCTTCTTACGTATCTGGCCTGCTATAATATGGATCTCAACAAGGCAAAGATAGCTTAACACCTTAAATTCTCCAAACTCCAAAGAGTGATTTTTTTCCCTTATAATTTAAAACACTCGAGTCAATTTACGTGCATGTTAATTAATTTACAAGAGACTAATTTTATTGTCTACTAACGAAAGTTTAATAACCTCTGAGAAATTTTAAATTTAAAAGGGAACAAATCTCGTGACATGCGCGATCCATTTGTTTTTTTCCCATCTCTCTCTCTCACTTCACATGTAATAATAATAAACAGATTATCAAACTCAAAAAGACCCATAAAAAAGCACCTTGATTTCTTACCAGAAAGGAGCCAACCCACCTCCATGACAATCATTCCAATCTTTTTCTTCTTAATCTCTCTCTTATTTGTGAACTCCGAATCAATAATCCGAGCTGATTTTCCACATGGGTTTGTATTTGGAACAGTTTCTTCAGCTTACCAGGTATTTATTTTTCCATTTGCTTTCTTCTTCATCTGCTCTGTTTCTGACAAAAAAACAGAGTATGAGTATATACACTGCCTGTGTTTTATAGTTTGAAGGGGCTGTAGATGAAGGAAACAAGGGGCCAAGCATATGGATACCTTCACAAGGCAAGCTGGTAAGCAATTACAATAATCCAAACAAACCCTTGATTTCTCTCTTGGGATTTGAATGGTTGAAAGAAAATACAGAGCAATTACAACTGGGTTTGTGTCTTTGAAATTTAAACAGGTGGGAGGATTCTGGACCTCAGCAATGCGGACACTGCTGTTGATCAATACCATCGATTTGAGGTGAATTTCTGAAGATGCAATTAGTCTTCTGAAGTTGAATTTTTGAATTATAATTGTGGTTTAAAGCTTTGATATTCCAAAGCATTTATTTTGAAGTTCCTTTCTTTGTTCTGTGAGGCATATATAATAACCTTCTAATTCGGCCAACGACGCGATTGGTTCGGGCCGGACGGGGTTTTGAGTACGTTGGACCAAACCGATCGGTTCAGGCTGAATATGTTGAATACTGATTCCAACCTAAATAATCAAGGGTCGAAATTGATTTGGGGTGGTTCGGTCTCGTCGAGGATTTTGATTTTTTTGGGTAATCGAGATCCAATGGAAAAAATCACAATTTTCTTTATAAGAAACAGAGACAGAATGAATTTATGCTCGGACCGAATGAACTTCAAAATTTTCGATCGGTTCAGTTTAATCAGTAATATTTTCACCATAAATACGCCATATGTTTTGAGATAATTTTAGAAGAACTTAGGTTGAATTTAAAAAATAAAAAAATAATCACCAGCATCGAAGTGAGACCTTGTATGCCTTGTCTGATTCGTAAATTAAAACAGACGGGATTAACAGTCGTGGTATTGGTAGTCATTGATTAATTTTGATACTATTTTTATCGAATCTCATGTTTCAAAAATAGGAGATTAGTTTCAAACCCAATAGTTAGAGAGGGCATTTTTATAATTTTGCGAGATAATTTTTTGTAATTTTTCTTCGTTTAGGGAAATTTCGAGTTAAATCTTTTCATTTTCTACACCCTGTTAAAATGAGTTTTCACCGTGCGTCCTTTAATCCGTAGAATTAGATACAATTAGCTTATTTTAGACACTTAATCCACGAATAAAACAAAGTTGAAGTGAGTTGCAAACTCATAAATAGATACCGTTGGCTTTTTTTTAGACGTTTAATTTGCGAATCAAATAAGTTTGCAGTGAGTTGACAGGTTTAGTTTTCTTAGATGCTTAATCCACGAATCAAATAAGTTTGTAGTGAGTTGACAAGTTGACTTAGCAAATCAGGCAAGATTGTAGTGAGTTAACGACTCAAACATATTGTCTAAGTTACTAAGTAATAGAGTGTCTAAGTTATTTTTACGTCGAGTAAATGCTGGCCTATGAAGAAACAACAGGTGACCAAGATGAGTGTAGCGGAAATGAGAATGTTGAGGTGGATGTGTGGTAAGACTAGACGAGATAGGATTAGAAACGAAACAGTCCGCGAGATGGTAGGCGTAGCACCTATAGACGAGAAGTTGAGGGAAAATAGGCTTAGGTGGTTTGGACATGTCTATCGTAGACCTACGGAGGCAATAGTTAAGAGAGCAGATAGGATAGCTTTGCATAGCAATGCTCCGGGGAGGGGAAGACCCAAATTGACATTAGATGCGGTAGTGCGCAAGGATTTAAGTCTACTAGGGCTAAGTGAGGAAACAGCACTTGACAGAACTCTTTGGAGGAAAATGATTCATGTAGCCGACCCCAATTGATTTGGGACACAAGGCTCAGTTTGGTTTGGTTTGGTTTGGTTTGGTAACACGTAGATATTGAGGCACAAACATAAAGGTAGTACCTGATTATTTCATAATAATGAGGCTCATAATTTTTAGTAGTAGAGAGTAAAAACAACGATATTGATGGCGACGATGATGATGTTGTTGGCGACTTCGACGATGACAATGACGATGAGGTTGTCTCTTGCAAACGAGAGGAATTATGTTGTGCACTAAACTTTGTGCACAGCGCCCTCGTGTCTCTAACACTACATTCTACTTTGCGTTGCGCACAACTGAATCTCCTATAAAAAGAAAGGGTATTTTTGTACTTTTTAGCGTATTTCCATTCATGAATTTTTACCACGCCCTCCTTAATCCCGTTCAATCCCACCTCCTTCTGCAATTATAATACCCCATACATAGCGATAAAATTAATACTGGACTCTTAATTCCGCAATTATTTTGAAACCAAACGCGAAACTAGACATAGTTAGCTTATTTTAGACGCTTAATCCACAAATCAAACAAAGTTAAAGTGAGTTGCAAACTCATAAATAGATACAGGTAGCTTACTTTAGACGTTTAATCCGCAAATCAATCAAGGTTATAGTGAGTTGACAAGTTCGCTTATTTTACACGCTTGATCCGCGAATCAAGTAAAGTTGTAGTAAATTGACGACTCAAACTATGCTCTTTAATTTACTACAACAGCCTCATTGATGCTTTGCTCCATAAAGGTTTATTCATTTGAAAATCCTGAACTTTTTTTTCCTCCAGTATTCCAAGTACAATCGAGTTCGCAAAACGATATTTTGTGGATCCGGTACAGACAGATTTGATCTCTGTACTGTTAAGATCTCTGCAGATAATTCATTCTACAATAGGCCTTCTAACCATTCGAGAAAGTACAACATCAATAACGAATTCTCAGGGGAGAACACATACACGTCTAAGGGGGAAGATATCCGTGAAGGTACCTTGCATCCATCCCGACCCTGGGAATTTCATGAATGGGATGTGTTACCCAGGTGGCAACCCAAGAGGGGGGGGGGTGAATTGGGTTTGTGAAAAATATTGGCTAATAAAACTTATGCGGAAACAAGCCAATACAAACTAAATTAAATGTCACAGCAAACAACACAATATGATAGACAGTAAATAAAGGAGTAAGGGAGAGAGTACGCAAACGATGTATAGTGGTTCGGTCTGAGCGTGTCCACTGCCCAGCCTAGTCCACTCCCTAGGAGTCACGTGATCTACTAGAAACCCGAACGACTTTGGGTGTCGCACAAACCCTTACAATCCTTCTTCCCGTTAGCTTTCCCGAGGAGCTAACCGAACCGCCGAATCTTTATCCCCAGATTCGATTACCCAAGGTTTGTTCTTCGCAAACCTCACACATACATCAGCAAAACAGAAGTAATGATTGAGACAAAGTCTCACACAATTCGTACAGAAGGAGAAGAACAATGAAAGTGAACTTTTGCTAGCTTATCTCTCTCCTTCTCTCAAATAAACTCACTCTAAAAATCAATACAAATTTGTAATCACGTGAGGATGGTAGAGAGTAAGTTTCTTTTGCAGTAGAAGCTCTGTCAATCGAAGTCCCACCGTGTATATTCGTCCAAGAGGGTTATATAAACCCTAACGCGTAGAATCCGAATCTTGGAGGAGCCTCTTGATTTCCAAAATGGTTGATACGATCTTCCAACCTTCCAAAAGTCTCTTAATCGACCGTTTGAACTATTTAGGGAAGGATATCATAAATCAAATTCTTACGAAGATCGAATCTGTAAATTTCCGCGTAAGACTGCGACCGGTCGACCGCACGTTGGTCCCGGTCGACCGCCTAGCCCGGTTGACCGCAGACAGTGGCCGGTCAACCGGCCCGGTTGACCGCAGACAGTGACCGGTCAACCGCACCCTGGGGCTTTTGAATACCTGTGCTATGCTCAAACAAAGCAACATCAACCATGATCATCATATTATAAAAGTAATTTCAACACGGATATCGGTCGATGATTGTTCCATGGTCATGGTACGCTTAGACAATAATTTAGATTCTTACGTGCGAGTACCAACTTTCCATACATCAATTTGTTTATATATAATTTTCATTTTTAATCTTGGCATCATCAAAATAAATAAATAATGTGAATACACTATTTCTAACAATCTCCCCCTTTTTGATGATGACACATATATGCATGGATATAAAATGAATTACATCAATGTACACATCTCTTGAAAAATATGCTCCCCCTCAATGTATGCATTATAGAGTGAATAAACATGATATCAAGTGATCCATGAGTATAGCATATTCAAAACGTGAATAAGATGTAATATCTATCAAAATCTCAAGTAATCCATCAATACATAGTCCATCAGTACATGTGCAATGATATCATTCATAAAGTCATTTATCCAAGATGAGTCAAATTTCAAAACAACTATACCATGAATATGATAAATGATATTAATCATACATAAACAAGAGTACCAAAAAGATAGTCCATCAGTACATGTGCAATGATATCATTCATAAAGTCATTTATCCAAGATGAGTCAAATTTCAAAACAACTATACCATGAATATGATAAATGATATTAATCATACATAAACAAGAGTACCATAAAGATATGACTCTCTCTTAACTCTCTAGCGCTCCCATAATAAGTCTATCGCTCCCATATCTCTTCTACATGCATATCTCTCCCCCTGTGGAATCATCAAAAATAATATAGGCATACGGAGAATCACTGCTCAAGTGCAGATGGCTCCCCCGGTTGACCGCAGGGTATTGCCGGTTGACCGTATGATGGTCTAGATGATAAAATATGTTTCGCTAAAAACTTAGAACACTATGAAAGACATGCATATGATATCTAAATAAAATATAGGAGTATTTTCAAATATATCATGATATAGTATACTCTTTTTCAATGTTATTACACGCCACATTAAATCTTGTAGAATCCTTAAAAATTTAGTTAAAAATCATCAATCATTCCAAGTACTCGACATATAAGAGTGAATTAAACTTTATTCAAGGGTTTTGTAAATATATCCGTAAAGAACTTGTCGGTATTATAATTTCAAGAACAACAACTCCCTTTTGAGCATGATCTCTTATAGAATGATGTCGAATCTCAATAGGTTTTGTTTTGGAATGTTGAATAGGATTCTTAGTAAGATTTATTGTGCTAGTGTTGTCACATCGACGTGGAATATGATCATGATACAATTTAAAATCTTCCAATTTTTATTTGATCCATAGTAACTGTGCACAATAATTTTCAACTGCTATATGTTATGCTTTAGGAGTGGATAAGGCAACAAAACTTTACTTCTTGTTGGAACATGATATTGATGCACATCCTAAGAAGTTATATGCGCCACTCGTGCTCTTATAATCAGTCTTACTACCCGCATAGTCAACATCGGAATGTCCAAAAAGACAACAGTCATGTCCCTAGGGTAGAATAACTCTAATCTAGGAGATCCAAAGAGATGCCTAAGAATAAGCTTGACAGCAACTAGGTGTGACTCCTTAGGGTTAGATTGGAAACGGGCACATAGACTGACACTAAACATAATATCGGGTCTACTAGCAGTGAGATAAAGTAAAGATCCTATCATACCGCGATATAGCTTTGTATCTACCGATTTACCGTTCTCATCTTTATCTAGCTTGGTTGCAGGACTCATGGGAGTCTTCATTGGTTTGCAGTCCTCTATCTTGAATCGCTTTAGCAGTTCCTTTATGTAACTTGACTTGATTAATGAGGATACCTTCCTTTGATTGTTTGATTTGAAGGCCAAGGAAGAAGTTTAGCTCACCCATCATATTCATTTCGAACTCTCCCTGCATTCTCTCAGAAAAGTCCTTGCAAAGAGATTTATTAGTAGCACCAAATATGATGTCATCAACATATATTTGCACGATAAGCATGTCAAGATTTTCTATTTTGATAAAGAGTGTCGTGTCGATCATTCCTCTAGTAAAGCCATTTACTATGAGGAAGCTACTTAGCCTATCATACCATGCACGTGGAGCTTGTTTTAATCCATATAAAGCTTTTGTAAGTTTGAAAACATGATTCGGATATGCATGATTTTCAAAACCTGGAGGTTGTCTAACATACACCTTCCTCTTGAATAAAACCATTTAAGAAGGCGCTTTTAACATCCATTTGAAACAATTTAAAGCCTTTAAAACATGCGAATGCTCATAACATGCGAATTGCTTCTAATCTAGTTACGGGAGCAAACATGTCATTAAAATTGATGACTTCTTCTTAATTGTAAACTTGTCCAACTAGCTAGCTTTATTTCTAACAATGGTGCTGGATTTATCCAATTTATCTCTAACAATTAGTTTTGGGACTAAGATTCAAATTTTATTTATTTCAACCTGATTACTCATCTTGTATTGTTAGAATTCATCATTCATCATATTCTGCTTATAAAAGAATTGTAAATTCTAATTGAGATGAGAAAGCTAAATAGCTAAAAATATTTCTAAAGGATGAACGAGAATTATATCTTTTGTTGGATTACCTATTATTTGATCGGTTGGGATATGTTGGATGAATTCCCACTCATTTTAGACTTCAAGCTCCAACAAACCTACAAAGATGAATGTTCATTTGGTACCCAATCTAGGTGGGTCCTTGAATGTTAGTGCCAATATATTTAGGAATCCAAACAGTTTTCTTTCCTTTTTGAACATGCTTCTTAACACCACAGAAGTAGTGCATGTGTCCTATTTGGTTACAGTAGGTGCAAGTAAGGTTAGGTGAGTTTGATATAGGTTTTTTAATAAATGCATTTTTCAAATCTTTTTGTTTTTGAAAAGGTCTGTATCCTAGACCGGCTTTGTCAAAGACGCATTTTTGTGCACCAAGTAATTTGTTCAAGTTTTCTTCTCCTTGAGTAAATTTTAATATTATCTTTGACTTATCTTCATCTTTCTCTCTTAACTTTCTATTTTCGTTTTCTAAATTGCTTAGTTCCTTAGTAAGAGAGGTAACATGTTTCTTTAGTTTATCATGTGCAGTTCCTATTCTTATGGACTCATTATATAAGTCTTTAAAAGAAGCTTGTAACTCTTCAAAATTACTCAACAGTTCTTCATAAGAGATAGGGTCAGAATATACCTCATCTTCATCGTCTATCGCCATTAGACAGAAGTTGGAGTTGTCAAAACTTGTTTCGGCATCAAAGAACTCATCTTCTTTATGTTGAGCTTTTAAGCATATATAAGCAGCTTCATCTTCATTGGAGTCATCATCTGAACTATCTCTCTCACTTTCTCCCCATGCTGCTACCATAGCCTTTTTCCCTCTTTCTTTCTTTTTGTACCTCTTTTCTTCTTTGGTAAGTCTTGGACATTCTGACTTAATGTGACCTGGCTTTTTGCACTTATAACATATAATATGATCTTTCTTGCTATTATCTGTGGAGTAATTTCTTCTAGGAGGTTGCTTGCCATATTTTCCTCTTTTGATCAACTTGTTGAATTTGTTGGTCAAAATGGTTACTTCCTCATCACTTTCGTTTTCTTCTTCTTCCTCATCTTCTTCTTCTTCTTCTTGACGGGTGGATGTCTTGAATGCTATCGTTTTCTTTTTCTTGCTTTCATCATCCTCTGTACCCATTAGGTTTATCTCATGTGTCATGAGTGATCCCAATAGTTCATCCAAGTTGAGTACATTCAGATCTTTTGCTTCTTGGATTGCTGTGACTTTTGGTTCCCAATTCTTAGGCAAACACCTGAGAATCTTTCTAACCATTTCTGCATTAGAGTACACTTTACCAAGAGAGCTTAGTCCATTAACAATATCAGTAAATCTTGTAAACATAATAGATATAGTTTCATCAGAATGCATTTTGAACAATTCATATTTATGGACTAGCATACTAACTTTTGTTTCCTTAATTTGATTTGTTCCCTCATGTGTAACTTCTAGTTTATCCCATATTTCTTTAGCAGTTTCACATGTGGATATGCGATTAAATTCTTTTGAGTCTAATGCACAGTATAAGAAGTGTTTTGCCTTAGCATTAAGTTGAATAGTACGTTTATCACTTTCATTCCATTCATGTTCTAACTTTGGAACGCGAGCACTGTCTACTACTTTAGAGGGGATAGTGGGTCCTTTAGTCACAATGGACCAGGCATCAATATCAGTGGCTTGAATAAATATGGTCATCTTAGCTTTCCAGTAGTTATAGTTGTTTCCAGAAAACAATGGTGGTCGATTGCTAGACTGCCCTTCACCTAAGAAGGAACTCATGGTTGCCGAAAGTAAACTCTAAGACTGTGAGGTCTAAAAAATTAGAGCCCTTGCTCTGATACCAATTGTTACCCAGGTGGCAACCCAAGAGGGGGGGGGGTGAATTGGGTTTATGAAAAATATTGGCTAATAAAACTTATGCGGAAACAAGCCAATACAAACTAAATTAAATGTCACAGCAAACAACACAATATGATAGACAGTAAATAAAGGAGTAAGGGAGAGAGTACGCAAACGATGTATAGTGGTTCGGTCTGAGCGTGTCCACTGCCCAGCCTAGTCCACTCCCTAGGAGTCACGTGATCTACTAGAAACCCGAACGACTTTGGGTGTCGCACAAACCCTTACAATCCTTCTTCCCGTTAGCTTTCCCGAGGAGCTAACCGAACCGCCGAATCTTTATCCCCAGATTCGATTACCCAAGGTTTGTTCTTCGCAAACCTCACACATACATCAGCAAAACAGAAGTAATGATTGAGACAAAGTCTCACACAATTCGTACAGAAGGAGAAGAACAATGAAAGTGAACTTTTGCTAGCTTATCTCTCTCCTTCTCTCAAATAAACTCACTCTAAAAATCAATACAAATTTGTAATCACGTGAGGATGGTAGAGAGTAAGTTTCTTTTGCAGTAGAAGCTCTGTCAATCGAAGTCCCACCGTGTATATTCGTCCAAGAGGGTTATATAAACCCTAACGCGTAGAATCCGAATCTTGGAGGAGCCTCTTGATTTCCAAAATGGTTGATACGATCTTCCAACCTTCCAAAAGTCTCTTAATCGACCGTTTGAACTATTTAGGGAAGGATATCATAAATCAAATTCTTACGAAGATCGAATCTGCAAATTTCCGCGTAAGACTGCGACCGGTCGACCGCACGTTGGTCCCGGTCGACCGCCTAGCCCGGTTGACCGCAGACAGTGGCCGGTCAACCGGCCCGGTTGACCGCAGACAGTGACCGGTCAACCGCACCCTGGGGCTTTTGAATACCTGTGCTATGCTCAAACAAAGCAACATCAACCATGATCATCATATTATAAAAGTAATTTCAACACGGATATCGGTCGATGATTGTTCCATGGTCATGGTACGCTTAGACAATAATTTAGATTCTTACGTGCGAGTACCAACTTTCCATACATCAATTTGTTTATATATAATTTTCATTTTTAATCTTGGCATCATCAAAATAAATAAATAATGTGAATACACTATTTCTAACAGGATGAACCACAAAACATGAATTATGGGCAAGAATAGGAAGGAGAGGTCAGTCTTCATTCTCATTGAGATTATGTGATCACTCTCATCCGTATAGTACATCTGTTCACCTGTGATATATCAGGGAGAATGGTCTCGGTAGAAGCTAATGGTCTCAAACGAGTGGGCGAGAGAGTGGAGAAGAAGCAAAGATAAAATAATTCTATTAAAAATAGACTCGTGTTGTCGAGCATGATATGTTGGATATCTTTTTGAAAAAAAACTTTAAAAACTTCTAATAGTATTGAGCTTAAGTGCTTCATTTTGTCCCAGGAATTCAGCCCTGGGCAACCTTGTACCATTGGGATCTTCCACAGATGCTGGAAGATAGATATGAAGGGTGGCTTAGCAATCAAATAGTGTGAGTATTTATCACATGATTATGAATTATGGCCCCTTAATGGCCTCGAGCTATCGCTTTTCGCTCTTTCAGCTTCGGTGAAGTGCTTCGTTCCCCAAGCAGAGTGATCGAGCTTTATAAATAGCCTGCGTTTTCTTACAGGAATGACTTTGAGCAACATGCTTTTACCTACTTCCAAGCTTTTGGAGACAGAGTCAAGTACTGGATCACCTTCAACGAGCCTCGTGGCTTCTCCATCCAAGGTTACGATTTGGGAATTCAAGCTCCCGGGAGGTGCTCGATTCTGGCTCGTGTTATTTGTAAGAAGGGAGAATCATCAACCGAATCTTACATTGTGGCTCACAACATCCTATTGGCTCATGCTATCTCTTATCGTACTTACCAGCTCAATTTCAAGGTATTTCCAAAACAACCCACGAACAACATAGAATCCAGTCACAGAAGTCTGGCATAGAATGCTTACAGGACAAGTCTCTCGAGATAGATTTTATGTCGTGTTCTCTGTAACTGGATTCTGTACACTTATTTGATAACTACTTTTCAATACACAGGAGTTTTCCAGGAACGACAAGGAGGACGAATTGGGATAGCACTGGATGCAGAATGGTACGAACCAATATCTGATTGTGATGAGGACAGAGATGCTGCAAGTAGAGCAATGGATTTTTTGCTCGGATGGTAAATTTCACGGATAGAATTTCTCCCAAGTATTCCATGGAAATTCAAGGAAAAAACCAGAGTTACATGTGTGAGTCTGTGTAATGGTGGCTGCAGGTCCTTGGCGAATATCCTCCTTCGATGCAGAAACTTGTGGGGAAGAGGCTGCCAAAGATCACTCATAAGATTTCCAGATCACTGGTGGATCCCTGGACTTCATAGGCATAAATCACTACACCACATTGTATGCCCGCAATGATAGAACTCGGATTCCCAAGATTGTAGTGCAGGATGCTGCTGTGATTACTACCTATAAGATGCCAAAGCACTGAACTTTGTATTTGTGTGTGCATGTGCATGTGCGTGTGCGCGCGCGCACCCCTTCTGTAAATTGAAGGGGATGAGAACTGATGGGTTTTGTACCTGGCCTAAATTTCAGCTTCCAGGCATGGTGTTGCTGTTGGTGAAAAAGTATGTCTCAGCCTCTTATTGAAAAATAGATTTTAGGGCCAGGATTGATTAACCAGAGATCTTCTCCTTCCTCCAGGCTGCTTCTTCCTGGATACATATAGTCCCCTGGGGAATCCGGAAACTAGCAAGACACGTGAAAGATAAATATGGAAATCGACCAGTCGTTATCACCGAAAATGGTGAGTCATATTCATCCTCGTACGTAAACTTCAGAGCTCGTGTGGATGTAAACATCAGAGCTCGCGTGGAGGAAGCAAAACTCTCTTAGTTTGTCAGTTCCATTTCTCAACAAAAATTGAGAGATTTGATGAGAAGTAAATTGACTGGTTGTACACTTGTACTTCCCACCTTATGACAAACAAACCCTATCTCAAATATTCTGCCCCTCTCATGTTATGCTGTCTTATTTTCTTTTCTCATGCAACCATGGGAAGCTTCGAGCATGGCATGGATCGATGTTTTTGTCTCAGGCATGCCATCCAACACCTTACTGACAAAAGGTTGTTGAACTTCCATAAAGAAGGAAAAACTGTAGTCTACCCACCAAAGAAGAATTTCTCAATCACCGAAGCATGAGGTTGCCTTGAAGAGGACTCAAACCTTCATGCTCTTTAGCACGAGATTTTGCGTCCGCAAGCGTGATTTCCTTCTTCGTAGATTGAATTAGATTGCAAAACCTTCATTAACTTGAACAACAATCTGAATTTGGCCTTCTTTCTTACGAGACCACAATCCCTTATTTTCTTTCTTATTCTCCTCCTCGGTTACCAAACGTGACAATAGTAAATTCATGACTGCAGGAATGGATGATGCTAAATTGCTAATAGACCCTGTACAGCTTTAGACAAGGCTTTGCAAGATGAAAAGAGGACAAGTTATCACAAAGACTACCTCTCAAACCTATCTGCAGCTATAAGGTACTGATAAATCCCTACATTTCCAGCAATTTCGCAAGAACATATCATTCTGCTCGAACGTTCTCTCCCTACACTAGCTACTTGACATTGAAACTGAAACTTCAAATAATGCAGGGAAGACAAGTGCAATGTGCAAGGATATTTTGTGTGGTCTTTGCTTGATAACTGGGAATGGAACTACGGTTACACCGTCCGATTCGGACTGTATTATGTGGATTACAAGAATAATCTCACAAGGATTCCCAAGTCTTCTGCTAAGTGGTTCAGAAGCATGCTGAGATTGGAAAATGACAGTAGCTACTAGTTATGAGATGGGATCTTTTTCTTCTTATTCTTAAATGTGTATAACATGAAGCACAATCCATGAAATCAAATACAAAGTATACAGTGAAGAAATGGGTAAACACAGCCCTTTCCCCAGTTTCATGTTCCCCTATACACCTCCACTTTGATGAACCAGTTGAGGAAAATCTCAAGTGATATACCATGTTTAGTGGGCAAAGCAACTAAACTAATATTTATCTAAAGTTCACTAGCCTTACAGGTCATCATAATGCCTCAAGCCAATGTTCAAGTACCAAGTGCTACAACGCTAAAGCAACCCATGCCATACTCTCAAGTAAAGCTCGAACAACCTTTAACAAAAGGGTACCTGTAACTCGCTTAGGTTCACACATATGACTCTACTCTGGCAGTACTACGAGAAAACTTCCTATACGTTTATAAGGGGGGTATTATTCATCTACATTTATCCCAATGACCAGATGAACACTTTTATCTAACATAGGCTCTTTAGCTAATGTTTAATTAGTTCAATCCGATAAATTCAAGCTCACATTTTTTACAGCCCACAGCCCTACCTACTCCCATAGTTGCAAAAATAGGTCAAATGAAGTTATTTAATGGCTCGAGCTCCATTAAGAACTAAAAAGAATTACTAGCTTTAAAGCAAGAATTAAGCATCTCCAAGATCCAATTAACTTGGCTTTGGGCCTTTCCTGTGCAGCTTAGGTAGAACGCAAAGAAGGCCCCATTCTGAAAGGGCCGAGCCATCAGTGAGATGCCACTCTGAAAAGAGTTAGAATTCTAACCTTGTGCCTAGACCTACGGTAAGAGACATTGCTGACTACTAAAATGCACATATGGTATCAAGTCAAGATCAGGAAACTACTGCTTTTGGACATAGAATGATTTAAGAAAAGCGTGAACTGGATTACAGGACTTCCAACCAAGCTGCTTGCGCAAAAATGTCTGTTGTAACACAGTAGCATAAGGTTACTACAAAATAACATAAGGACGCAGATGTGAAAGAGAGTGTCTTAAGAGAAGCACCAACAGTCATCACACATGTATTGAAGGCAATCATGAACAATCAATCTATGGAAAACCAAAACCTCCACATCCAACGCTGCTGTGCACAGATACCATGAAAATGGTTCAAGCTGAACAGACAGACAGAACATGACCTCATCAAATAATACTTGTCATAAGATAGTTCATTATAAGTGCATTACAAACTAGTCATATACCAGGACATTCAAACGAGAAATCCTACAATATAAACAAAAGGGTTTTGTAGCTTCGGCGAATTCATGGGCACATTACCAAGAAGTGAAGCCTAAACTCGCTTCATTACTACCATCATAATAACCATAACTGCCAAACCCATGAAGGATGCTCCCATGGCTTTATCCCCAAAGGTGGATATGGCATCAGCATCGCCAGAATCTTTTTCTTCTGCGGGACCACCAAATAGCGACTGAAAATAATCCGATAAGCTGCTCATCATGTTATCTAATTTTGTCTTCATGGTATGCATAAAACCCCTAAACCCATTTCCAGAATCTGCAGATTTCCCTGGATCACCACACTCGTGAGCAGACTTCGGAGCGTCCTTATCTGTTAATTCCACATCACCAAGAGATTCTTTCACGACTGAATCCACATCTGAAAAGGAAGCAGCTGCAAGCACAAATTATGTTGACATATTGTGGCCAAAAAAAACTAGAGTAAAAGACTGAAGCCAAAATAATACTTACTGCTCTTCTGCGACTCAAGGAATTCGGTGAGTGCCTCGTTTTGCAGCACAGCATGCCATACATTTGGGTCACTTGCAATTGAAGCAACAACATTCTACATAATAATCAAAATTAATTATTATATTTGCAAATGGAGTTTATCAATAATTATACTCGGAATATAAAAATCAAATCGTATTTCTATTGTCATCTCTCGCTAAAGCTACAACAAAAGAATAAGAAACAAGGAGCAGAACTCTAACTGGTAAAGGCTAAGCACAGGGGCATAATGGCAATATCACCCAACTCCAACTCGAACTCCAATATGCCAGCTATAATTTAAGTTGGGTTTTCTTGAAAGACTGAAACTTGTAGTCTCGAACTCTATATTAGACCACAAATTCATACCAAGTTTCTTAAAATGTATATTCCATGGAAAACAAGGGAAAAAAATAATGGAAGTGTTAGCTTACACAAAGCAAGCAAAAGCCACAAGGCATAATAAACATGCCATATCATGCACCAGTAAGAAGTTACAGACAACAACATAAATATCAACAAGTGAGCTCGAACCAATCTTACTTCTCGGTAAGAATATCAAAACTTGTGCCTACAAGAAACAAGAAAAGTGTCTGATTAAAACCTGAGCTGCAGGGCTTTCATTGAGAAGCCTAAATGCTTTAATAGCATTTTTGGGCGCTGGCACTGCCGCTGTCTTGCTGGTAACACAGGCTTTAGTCTCCGAGTAATCTGAATTTGGCACCAGTGAGAAGGGGTATTGATGACCTGGTACTAGTAAATCCCCACTTTCAGTAGAATGAGGCGAGGTCAGATATGCCCTGAAAATTAGGCAAGGCAGCAGAGCACAGAAGTTCAACCAAACATCATCTAGTGTCTCCAAATTACAGCTAAAACATTATAAGGAAAAACCAGAGGATAAAATAACAAGAAACAAAATCCATAAAAGGGAATTAATCATGCTTTCTGAACCACTAACGAAACTACAAGGTTTGTAAAAAAATTCATTTTTCTTATTGGAAACGTAATCATATCTTGGAAAATTAAGCAACTGTGAAGAAATATGTCCTGAAATACAATACTTCTTGTTCACATACGAAATGAAATAGACTACTAATCCCCCTAAAAAAACATTAACGGAGTACTCATAGACTACACCTCAAAACTTAGGACGTGTATCCAGCACCCAGAATCAATTCTGTTGCATTACCGCACAACTAGAAAAAGCAGTCTTCATACAATAAGATTGATCGTCAGATTTCAAGTTGATTGGAGTGGGCAGCCTCCAAGGCAGACATTAGAATGTAATGAACCACCAGGGCAAGCACCTATTATTTTCTAGTTCCAGACCCATCAACTCCAAACCCATGGTCAACCAAACACCAAATGCCAATTTTTTTGCAACAAAACATGAGTGAATACCCATTTCACGTATCTCCAATCAGTAAAACAGAAAGCTTAAATCAGCCCATCACTGCTAGAAACATAAACTAAACTTAGCTACTCGGCAATCTACCAAGAAACACACCCACTTAAGGACTTAGACGTTTAAACCAGCCCAATCCTCCACACATAACTCAATCCTTAACCAACACCCAGCCCTCGTTTCATCATCTGTGGCCATAAGCTATGGAGACTAAATCAACTTCAAGAGACGACAGTCCCATCATCAGATAACATTGATTTTTACAAATTTCCGAAAATTTGAACTGCTGGAGTAGATTTCTTGATCTTAATTACCACACACCAATATAAAAGAGGGATTTTTGGTGCCAGTCCAACAAGCACAAAAAATGGGCCAAATAAATATAGAAAATACAGACGGATCAAATGAACTATATAGGTATTCGGTAAAATGGGGATGTAGTCAAGAGGTAACGCACAGATAAGCAAACAATCAAATTCTATAGAAAAATTAGATCTTGAACGAAAATCGAGAAGATCGAGAAAAGAGTATTATACTTCTCAAGAATGTCTTTTAGTTCAGAAGTGGCCTCTTTGGCTTCCTGAAGCGTCGGCACGCCACCAAAGACGAGTCTCGGCATCGGCTCAGCGGACTTAACAATTACCTCTTCCTCGGCGCCGGCGAACTCCCAGTCATCGAGCTCCCAACACGGCCTCTGCACCCCCGCCGCGTCGATGGCATTGTTTTGTGAAGCCGTCAAGACGCTCGACTTCAACTCGTCGGAAGACGAGACGATCGCCGACACGGGACGAGTTGCTTCGCGAGCGGCCGTATGCTCCGCCGGGACACCGCGAAAACCGCCGTTGACGGCTCTGATACCGGCAATCTTCGCCGCCGCCCGCATGGCTCCTCCGCCTCCCATAGTTTGCGATTGATGATCGGATTCCGAAACGCTAGACGGGAATATCTGTACCGATTAAAAGCGACACCTGCAGACTTCTGTAGCGTCGAGGGATTTATGCGGTGAACTTTAGATAAAGAAAGAGACGCGTGGCATAACTGGAATCTTAAAAGGTAAGTATAGGGATAAATTACAAAATCGCAGCCCCCATATTATAGACAGATTTCAACTTGTCCCCATGGTATCAATCTTGTCAGTTTAAACCTTAAATCTTCAATTATGGTTCAATTTTGTCTTCACAACTCAGAGTGTCTAGACCAATTTATGCATAACTCAACTAATCTCTAAGGGAGTAATTCTAACGTTCACTAGCGGAGTACCAAATTAAAATCAAGGCAAGATTTATATGAACTGACCTCATAAGAATTTATAATTTTTAAAAAAAAAAATTGAACCTGAAATCTCAAAAATAAACAAATCTCTAAGTTCCAAGTCTTAATAACTAGGCCAACTCATAGGGTTATTTTGTCCCTCTATTATCTTCCATTCATATTTTAAGCGACAATAGATATAATGGAAAATTAAAAAAATATAGTAAAGTACGAGTACAATATAGAGGCTATTTTGTGGACTTTGCGCATATAATTTAAAGTGTTCCTTGTTGCAAAAAGTCCAAAATGATAAGAGTAAAAATAGTCATCCTAGATGCATGCTCGTTTTTGTCTTTCAAAAAGTTAGTATAGAGCAGAAGCGGATTATATTCTCGCATAATTACATTATCAGAGCCCAGATCAAAATTGATCTTTAGTGGACACCCATCACTTTTCACCGGTTAGAGTGGCACTATTTAATGCATAAGAAAAATGTTCACAAGGGTCATAAAGATTCGGTCATAGGTACTTAGACCACCTTCGTGCTAATAAACAAAAATTACCTTGACCTAATTAGAGTAAATAGCGATGTTCAATCAGGCTGTCTCTTGTCTCTAAAGGAATTTACAAGCGACCACAAACTTTCCAAAAATGGAGAGATATCTATTGATTATTTTCTTTTCTCGGGAATTATATTTTCGCACAAATTTCTTGACAAGTGAACGGATTGATTTGTTCTATGTTGGTATGATGTTTTAAACTCAGCCCGTGGGCCAGCCCAAGCCCAATACTTGTTTCTGGAGAGTTTCGTTGGGGCTTTTTCAGATTTGGCCCATGTATTAATCTTTACCAATGGATGTAGAATGATGGTGATTAATTCTTCTGGATATATTTTCCCACATTAAATCTTGAAATAATCATCCTCTTATCCCAAAATAATCTTTATTCTTTTTATGATATCAGAGATATTGTAACACTCTATATAAATCATTGGCCCAATAACTTGTGTGAGCCTAATCACGTGACCCGAAATACTTAAACCCAAGTTAATAGTAGTGAACTACATGACTCATTATATACCCAAGATCACCCATGTGGACTTCCGATGTGGGCGGAATGTCACAAATACGTAATCCTCCTCTCATCTAAAAAAATATTAGGGTTTATCCTCCTTAGTATGCTAAGAACAATCATATTATACATCTTTTCTCGAACTCATAAGTTAATTAGATCTCCGATGTCACTCATTTTGGAATTGCAATTCTCGAGATCTATATAAAAACGTGTGAATTTATATGGGCTTATATTGTACGAACACAAATGTTTTCATAATCATATGATGCATGTGAGACCCTTTAAAATAATGTCGATTTTACATGAATAGTACGATTCTAAATATATATGCATCTGAATCTATGCATGAAAAATTGCGTTAGTAGACTTTTTTTTATATTCAAAATGTCTTCATAAAAAGACTATGGCATCATTAATGGGCCCCATCCCACATTTAATATTTATATGCAAATTGATTGCAAGTTAACGAGTTAGGTAGATACATAAGGTTAAAAAAAAAAAAAAAAACACCTTCTAAAATAGGTAGACTATGGTCAAAGCAGTCCAAATTTCTTTTGGAGCAATTTCCAAAATGATGGACACCATTATTGCTCTATATGACCTCTAGTAATTCATGGCTTTTTATGGTATTTGAACGAAAAAAAAGGGAGAGCAAGTAGACATCGTACGATTAATTAATATTTCTTGTTATCGTGGAATTCGTCATCAAGATGGAATGTTGTTACGCGGTCAACGAACTCATTCTAGTGCTAGGACTTGTCACAGTCGCAACCAAATTAGGAAATGAAAAAAGTATACCAAAATTTTGGCCATTCTCGTTTAAACTGTTTTAGAATGCCAAAGGATTTTTGGCTTTCTTTTAAGGCACGTGACATCAGTATAGATGTAAGTTAGAAGACCAAATTGTCCTCAGAAAAAGAGAGATGGCTAGATTGAGTTAGCTTTGTGGATATTTTTGTCATTATACCTCCTAACTCGAACAAAATTCTGCATTAAATGCGGTCAAAACACATCATAAATAATTTAGTCCAAAATGGGTTTGACTAGTTTAATTTCTACTTGGAACAACATAATTCAATAATCAAATAATAACCACAAGTCAAATGGATCATAAACCAAACCAATCTAGAAGATTAGACTGAATTAGTTAGAAAACTGAATCAAACCATCTATTTATTGACTTCTCGATTTTCACGTACACCCCTAACCGTATGATATGATTTCATGTTTGCTACATGCGTATTTAATTTTGGCGCCCACTAATTTACCCATCGAGGGGTCAGATTTGCGGCTCTATATTTTGAAAAAGTGTAATAATATAGTCTTACACCCAAACCAAAAAAACTATTTCAAGAGACTTTCGAAAGTTCCTTTTGTTGGATCCGGACATTGTATTATGTACAACGCACAACATAATGTGTTACTATCTAAAATGACACTATTTTGACCACCAAAAATACTGTCCAAATGGTTGGACAGTGTTTTGGTGGCCAAAATCTCACTACTGTGGCTCGAAATGCACTTTATTGTGCACAATGCACAACAGAAATCCCGTGTCCCTTTCTACAAGACCCCATAAATTCATTTTTAATTAGGAAAAACTCCACCTTACGAATCTTTGAAGAACGAACGAAAGCAATTAAGTATCTAGTGTTTATCTTTATATATTATCTGGATCATTCGATTTACAAGAACATGATTGTCAAATGCGTCTGCCGTATTATTGTGTCTTAATTGCTAATGTTGTAGCTTTCCTTGAATCATTAACAAAGAATTTATTCAAAATCAAAATGACCTAATGTACTTACACACCTTGTGAAATATTCATACCTAAATATTAATTTATATTTTTTTCTAAACAAAGATGTTGACCCAAAAATAAAGTTGACATGGTTGTGTCGAACCACTCTAATTTTTCTAAGAAAATTTTTTATTCAATGATTTGGTGCTATTAATCATTGAATAATTTTTTTCACATACACCAAATTCTGGATGGGGATCAAAAGAGAAAACGGTGAGGGATAAAACGTAATCGCCTATCGGAGCGTATATTGTTATTTAGACAAGGGTTTTACTACGGACTGTAGTACATGATTGTAGAGTAGTCAAAACGACATCACTTTTGCTACGAGTTGTTACTAAAATGCACGGAGTAAAAAAAACGACGTAGTTCCAAGGGTTAATGTGTGGTAACAACTTGCAACTAAAACGACGCCGTTTTGATTAGATCAATTGTCTATGCTTATTTGTTTTTGTAACTTGTTATCAAATGATAAGTCTTTCAATTTTTTTTCAAAATCAGTATATTCTCATTTTTTGAAGGAACGACAAATTCAATAAATAAACAGTCTATAATTCGTTGTCCAGATGTTAAAATGAATTTTTTCTCGAGCCAAAACAATTTTGATGCCCACAAAAATGAACCACAAATATAATTTTGAGAATGTACTTTAAAATAAATTTCATTCGATAATGTAGCTATTGATATTCGATTAGCTTAATCTTTTCTAAAAATATTATATTCATCAAGTCTATAAAATGAACACCGTACTAAAATTTAAAATAACTTAGTTTAAAGGTATGAGATGTCCAAGTCTTCAAAGGAAGTAATTATTTAATAATTTTAGAATACTGCTACGTAGTACCTAAAGCCGTCTTTTAACACCACATATTTGTATAGAACTCATACATTGAGTTGTGATTCTACTTAAATTTGTGTTTTTAATATGGATGGTAATTTTATCCGAATCAATCCGATTTGTTTTGTTCGGGTTAGAGTTTCGATAATTTTTTGGGGATTCAGATTGGATTCGGAGGCTAAAATAAAAAACATTAGGGATCCGATAAAAAACGGGTCTATATACTTCCGATTCGATTCACGCGGCAATCTCCTCCATGTTTTTTATAAGTACAAAATATTTTTTCCTTCTAACTACTAAATACGTATTTTCAGAAATTATTTTGCTGAAATTATAAACAATTAAAATTTTTATTGTACATTTTTGTCTTGAAGATTTTTCGAGCTGGAGCAGAGATTCCCGTTCATCATTCGGGGGATAAAGATTGGAGGTAATGTCCTATTCGAAAAGGAAAAGTTTAAGAACACAGATGTTTCGGATACATTTGTGTTCAAACCCGTTAGATGCACATGGAGTTTAGAAATTATAGAAGGTCTCACGTGCATCCAACAATTCCGGGCACATCCGTGTTCGGAGCATCAGTATTTCTAGCATTAGTTGTTGAATAAATCTACTAATACATCAAGTTTTACATCAAATGGTATATCATGCCTACGCGGCATGTCATTCTGAGTATAAATTGTAAAAGCGGTTTCCATAAAATTTGATATGTGTTCAAATCAATAAATATCACATAGCCATAATATATAATTTAATGTACAACATAATGTGTTAGTAATATTGCTCTTACTTATTTGGAAAATTAAATGAAAATAGAAGCAGATATCAAATTTAGGAATTAAAAGCAGAGATGGTGAAGTCGGTTCGATCCGCTCCGTGACATTCATTATTTTGAAGAGTTATAGAGTACACGTGGTGGTGGGCCGAGAATACTGAATAATTTTTACCAAAAAAGATATAGGGAGAGAGTGGGGTCCATTTTTGCTCTATGGCGTCAAACTGGGTCAAGCATGCACCCCGCCCCCGTGAAAAATGGTACAAGCAGAAAAGACAGGTAAATCCACTGCCACTGGGAGCATAGGGACAAAAGTCACTGTCCATCAATCACCCATCAGCATGAGCCACGTGTGGACCCAATCATAATAACTTGGCCCACAGTCATCATGTGATTCTTCTGTTGATTCACACGACACGATGACTACTCTCCTATGTGGACATCAACAGCTCTATACACACTTTCCTTGAAGTCGGTGGATTATTTTCTAGATTAATTGCACTCAACTCTTTGTCGTTTGAACAGTAAGTGGAACAATTAGTTAGGTTGTTTGGTCGAAAATGGTTCGAAGACACTTTGATTTTTAAGGTATTTTTTGAAAAAGAGAGATTCTAACTGAAAAATACTTAAGTGGTGTGATAAGAAGTACGTTTTGCAAAGCATTTCAGTTACCTTATATAGAATATAGGTGTGCCCAAGTGAGCATGTGTTAGACACATGCCACTATGAAGTAAGAAACACTGTCTCATATATCGCGGTGTCAAAAATGATTCTCTACTTCTAACGTCATGCATGACGTAGAGAGTGTCACGTAGTATTTCACGTGATCGTACCGAGCCACTTGGTGCCAACATGGAGTTATAGAAGTTGACCCGTATTGTGATCATGACAATTGTGGGAAGCCGAAATATTGGGCTGACCCAGTCATGGTTTTGAGAGAGCAATTGGGCTGGGGCATGGGGACATGGATTGTGTCGACAGCGCGGGGGTTCGAGGGATGTTTTGCAGAACGGGCCTCATCAGTCCAGTTCAGTACAATAGCATTAGAGAATATCAATTGGCTTGCGTCGACAGTATGGAGCTTTGGTCAATGTTGTGCGGAATGTGTTTACTACGGAGGAGACGTGGACTTTGTCACTGCCGACCTACCGTTCAGTTGAGCGACGAAAATCTTTTGAAATGGTAGCAGGTCCCAAATAGGAAAGTGTAATTATGGTAGTAGCTAAGTTTAATAATGCATCAAGTTTGGAAGGTTTTCTCATATGGAAAGATTGAGATGCGATATCAATAAATAACGAAAATTTCCTAGAGATTCTATTATCAAATAAGGCATTTGATGGCTTATAAATAGGATATCATATACCATAAATCTGGTACGTTATTATTTATTGTGCAATTATTATTATGCTTTGATCTGTCAAGTGTTTTGACTTTAGCATTAGAGTGTTTTTAGGTTAGAAATAACCAATTGACACTAATTTGATGTTTCTTGCATAGGCTATTGGCACGTTTCAAGTTGAAGGATATATGCAACCCCACAAAAATTAAACACTGGTCATGCACCCCTAGATGGGTTGGTAGCACGACATGGGGACCTCGCGGAGCATTCGATCCAGATACTGAGCAGAGAAAACCCACTATAATAAAAAATTGATCAAAGTCTTGGATCATATTTTAATAAACTGATATTGAATTTAACCCGAACCCATTTGTACCGTTGCTCACTATCATCTAAGTTGAGCATTTGTCCCTATGCCAGCGGAAATTGCGCCCGTAATGAATGCCCTTTTCAGTTTGAATCCGAAAAGAAAAAGAGAAGACTTCTTTCTCGTGACTAAGGAAACAAAATCACAGAGATTACACCCATTAATAAGTTTACAATAAAAGGAGATTAAAAAAGGAAAAAACTATGTATACAGATAATCCTTTGCTGAGTTGCCATCATTTATTAATCTTGACTGCAAGTTTAACTGCTTATTAATTTCTAAGCCTTCAGATCTAGTCCCCCGTTTCTTAGATTATTCGGTGAATCGGTATTAATGGATTGTCCTTTTAGTCATTTTTTTTAAAAATTCTTACCAAATTTGCATTTCTGTAATGCAGGCCAGGCGGTGTGGCGGAGACGGTGTAGCGGAGGCGGGAGGAAAAAACCTAAGAGAAGATTTTCTTAGGCTTTTTCTTTTCAGTGCAACAAAGAAAAGTGCACGCTCGACCGGGATTTCTTTAAGTGCTGCTAAGTAAGGCCTTATAATAGTTGAAATAATTTTCTAAATGAATCGTTTATCTTGCCGAAAACAATTTAAAAAGGAACAATTACAAGATAATAAATTTTTATTATTTTTAGTGTCTTTAATATCTTCTTATCTCAATATTGTTTTTTAGTTTTAGTTTATGTTTTTATGATTTTTTTATTCTTCTTATCGAGACAAATCAAAATATGCTAAAAAAAAAATTAGCGAAAATTATACAAAAAATCCAAAATATAGTATAAGACTTACTCTTTTAGTGTTTTTAATGTCTTCTTATCTCAATTTTTTTTTTTTAGTTTTAGTTTATGTTTTTATGATTTTTGAATGTCTTTTTATCTCAATATTTTGACAATCTAAAAATTACCCAAAATTTATCCGAACACTACCCAACAATTTAAGTAATTTTTTGTGCACCAAAATAATTACCTAAACCCTGTTGAGTAATAATAAAAATCGGTGAATATATGTATATGTGTGTGTACATAAGAGTCTTGTATCGATCGGAACAAGAAGAAATGAGATTAATAAGTTAGAAGATTAGCAGTTCTAATTTGTGATTAGGATATTAGATTCCAACATCTTTACAACTCTAACCAACACCTAACACCACCGAGTATTAATAAACAAAAAAACAACACGTAATTAATAACTCTATTTATTAATAAGAAAACAAAAGTTGAAAAAAATTGAATATTGGCATCTTCTTCTTCATCATCATCATTTCTTTTTCTACTACTATCTTTCAGATTCAAAACCTTTCCCCTTCCTATAACTCTTCTTCTTCAATACACCTGCATCATAAATAAATTATAGTAATTATTATTAGCTAAACGACATATAATTTACTTAGACAGAAGAAAAGAATGATTCTGTCTCTCTTTATCACCTTTTGTTTTGCACAATTTCAGGTGAAGAAACTGATTACTTTTTGTAACAGGGATCTAAATTCTCTGTCGGATCATTTGAGAGAGAGAGAGAGAGATGCAATTTTCAATATTTTCTCAACTTTTTTTTGGAAAGTACAGTATCAGATGATCAATTTAGAGAGAGAGAGAGAGAGAGAGATCCATGGCTGGCAAACCAGAATCAGCTGCTGAAATGAAAAACAATCATAACCCCAACAATACTTGTTGTAACAGGTATATAAATTCTCCTTCTGATCAATTGAGAGAGAGAGAGAGAGAAGCAATTTTCAATATTTTCTCAACTTTTTTGCAGAGTACTGTCTCAGAGGATCGTTTAGAGCGAGAGAGAGAGAGAGAGAGAGAGAGAGAGAGAGAGAGAGAGAGAGACCATGGCTGGACAACCAAAAACTGCCGTTCAACTAAAAAAAATCACAACCCCAACAAGAAAACAAAAACCCAGATCAAGCAAAGCTGAATTCAAAGCAACCCATGTCAGATCAATCGAGAGAGAGAGAGAAGCAATTTTCGCAATTTTCTGGACTTCTTTGCAAACTACTTTCTCAGATAATCAATTGAGAGAGAGAGAGAGAGAGAGAGAGAGAGAGAGAGAGAGAGAGAGAGAGAGAGAGAGGAGGCATGGCTGTCCAGCCAAAATCTGCCGTTCGAATAAAAAAATCATGACCCCAACAAGAAAACAAAAACCCAGATCAAACAAAACTGAATCGAACTCTATAAAACTGTCATTGAACCGATTACCAAGACAAAAAGTAGAAACCATTCAAAAAAAATTACGACTTTTTTTGCAGGCGATCATAGGGAATCAAACAAACCCGATCTCCAACGCCGGTAAACCCAATTACCTTCATCGGATTTACAATCAGGCGGATCTTCAAAAAGGGAGAGAGAAAGCTGCTTATGAGCAAGCCCAATGTCAAAAAGTATAAGCCCAGATCGCGGATCATCAACTGAAATATCCTTAACAGGCAACCAAAGAAAAAGCTCTTCCTGAGAAAACCCCTCGACGGCGGAGAGACTCCGGTAAGTCAGATTAGCCCTCACGACGCTTTCGTAGAAAGCCATGGTGTCGAATTTGGTGAAACAGGGGCCATCGAGGTGTACCTCGAGGAGCCCTGTTTCGGAGAGAGAGAATGATTTGACGGCTTTTGGGAAGAGGCCGGCCGGCAAGCCGTTGGATCGGAGGAGGTCGTGGATGGAGTCTGGGGAGGAGAGAGAGAGGGGGAGAGAGAGGAAGATGAGGGAGGTGAGGAGGTGGAGAAGGAGTGGGAAATGGGGTTGAATGAGCGCCATGAATGATATTTTTAGAGAGAGAGAGAGAGATGGGGAGCGGGGAGGAAGAGAGAGAGAGAGAGAGATAAAGGGGTTTGGGGGGGTTTTAGGAATGTGTTTTTTGAGGAAATATGGAGGGAGTTTGGAAAGTGGAAAGACTGTTTAAAAAGGGCGCTGAGAAATGTGTTTACTGAAATATCCTTGCTTTGAGGGTCCCAAATTTTGTTAAAGTTTGGGCAAATTTGACCTAAAGTTGTTAAAATTTGGGCAAATTTGACCTAAAATTGTGTTTAATATTCAAGGGTAAATTAAATTCTAGACTCGAGAGTTTGGTCCAAATTTAATCTTGAATTTTAATTTTAGGGTTATACAGACTTGAATATAGTAGACTTTTTCAGTAAAATACACCAAGCAAATCGTTATCAGAATGATCCGAACTGTTTCAAATAGCGAACAAAATAAATATTAACGCGGTACAAATATTTCTTTTCTCTCTATATGGATAGAAATAAATAACAAGAATAAATTTGATTAGCTGGAGGTGTATAATTACAATAAAACATTGCATTTGGAACTTTTCTACCCATAGAAACTTTAGATTACTGTGATTTCATAAGACAAGTTTTGACATACCATTTTCGTAGTAAGATAGATAGAAAATAACAGCATTAATATGGTATATTTAGCACAAGATTTTAAATAGATGTATCGGGACACGTAACAATAGTTTCGGGAGTATTAAACGATACCTAGCATTAACATGGTATATTCAGTCAAAGGCTTTAAATAGACGTATCGGGTGTATCAATGCGGTGTAATACTATTGGGAGTATTGAACGATATTTAAGGGAAATAGGCCACACTGGTCGTAAATTTTAAAAATAAGTTTCAACAAAAAATTTAAAGTGGCTAACTAGTCTCCCCGGTTGAGTGTTGGTCGTGAATCAGTCTATTAGTAAAAAATAAATTGTTACGTAACAAGAACCGAACGAGACAAATGACTTTAAATATCACTAGTATATCGGGGTGTAATAGTATCAAAAGAGGCAAAAGTCAATACATATCAATAGATACGTTATGTAATGGTCCATATTAACTTTTGTACATCGGCATAGCAAATTTGTACATATAAGTGAAGAAGTTAAGCTATATAAAATATTTAATTATTTTTGAGGATTCTATTTTTGAATTGAAACCCAAGTAAGAATTTGTTAGTTCTTTCTTGTTGTTTTGTGAGTTCTTGAATGGGAAGGTTCTGAGAAAGTTCTGTGTTCTATGTTCAAGTTCTTCAATGGGTATTGTTTGTATTTGATAGAAAGAAAGGAGAAAGTATTGGGGTTTTGTGGTGTTTGTGAAGAGCTAATAAAAGAGAGTACGCGATTCAAACACGTAGTCTTCAGGTCATGGATTTTGTACGCTGCTTCTTCCCCTTTTCTTTCTTTTACAACTGCCACATAGATTTTCGACTTTGGTTGGTTGGCTGGGATAGAACTAGCACTATTCGACGTTTTAAACGTATAGCGTTCAGGTCGTGGGCTTGCTATCCCGTTTCTTTCCCCTTTTCTTCCCACATAGATTTTCAACTTTGGTTGCTTGGACGAGATAGAACCAACGCTATTCGAAGTTTCAAACGTGTAGTCTTCGGGTCACGGGCTTGCTACCCTGCTTCTTGCCCTTCTATTTCTTTCACTATTCCCACTTGGGGGCTTTGGTTGCTTGGTTAGGATAGAACCAACACATAATAAGCGGCTCTCCAGGTTGTCATCATTCGATCACTTCTTTTTTCACTAAGTAATTGCTTAAGGACCTTAGCATACGACCTGAGATATTTGTCTCCCGACTTTAAGTGTTAGCACCCAAAAAGTCTATCTAAAGAAGTTATTTACGCTTTTATTTGAAGTTTCCCTTCGATTAAAGAAAAATGGGGCCACTCGAGCTCATGATGAGTGGTCTACGAGATCATATGTTGTACTCATATAGATTTTTCTTAGGTTCGATAACTCTCAGGTGTTATTAATTTTTACAAGTCAATCCATACAAGATTTTTCTTTGATTTTAATTAAAACTTCTGCTAGTGTAAGGTGGGAATACTGGTCACCCAGAAATTACTTGAGTTACGCGTAAATTGGTAAAAATAGTTTGAATTATCAAAAATGATGAATGTGCTAAGAAAGATGTGAAAAAAATATTAATTTCTTAAAGAGTTCATTGGGAAGTTAGTTAAGTTACTGAATTGTCCCCCACCATTTTGTTATACATAAATGAAAGTCCACCTTTCCAAATCATTATCTAGCGGAGATTGCCTGGAAATTTACATTCTGATACCCAAGATAATAAAAACAAGACTAAATTGAAAATTCAATTAAACTATAGGGTTTAAAAAGTATTTCTACCATACCCCCCTAAAGATATGAATAATTAATAACAAATTACATTAGAGTAACCTATCTCATTACCTAATCACTGGATCCAGTTGGAAACTTCAAAATATAATCATCGGGGCCGGCCCGGGATTCCATGGAAAATTAATTTACAAAGAACATCTCAAGTGTTTTTTAATAATTTATAATGTGCGAATTAATTTATATATATATCGGTGTGGAGTTCTTTAATTCGAGTGTCATTCTAATTCTCTCGGTTCACATGCTTCAAGATTCCTTAAGTACACTGCAAGAGCCAACAACAATTAGTTCTTACCAGTTGGTGTTCAACTGAAAAATACTCTGACGCCTAAGTCAGAAAATGAATGAAGAAGACAAAGAAAAATATCTAGTGAGATTAGAGATTGTGTATCGTACTTTCTCCTTTAGAGCAATTTATATACTTGGCCTAACTTGAGCTGTAAGCCAAAGTAGGCAAGTGCAGAGCATGCTTCTCAGTGACGTAGATATAATCCTATTCTATTATGACATTAGTACCCAATGACGTATCGATGTCTAGCTCGGATGTCACGTGTCTTAACCCAAATACTTGTCTGTTAGGTAGAAGCAAGTCTATTATGCATGGCATGAGTCGGTCTGTAGAGTCCTAACTTGGCCCACCCCAAATGATGCGCACCCATGATTGGGCTGGTTGCATGATGCCCTGCGGACCTGGTTGGGTGTCGATTTGGCCCACAACGGTATAGAACTCATGGGCTTTGTCAACTACCTGGCTCCAATCTCAATCATGGTATGGCCTATTAATTTCGTGTCGATCAGGTCCACTACAGTTAATTAATTTTTGAAGAATAACAAATATGATGAGATCAATAAATATTGGTTTTGCCACGTTTATGTGCATGTATGATAAATTTTCAGAGCCAAACTGTTACAATTGATGATGAGAGACATTTTAAAAAGTGATTCAAATTGTTTATTTTATTCGGACTTGTTGAGTTTGTTACGCAGGTAAAAAATTACACTGATCGGAGATCAGTAGACACATGAGCTTAACACATTTGTATTTATTTTCACAATCGTACTAACCGTTAAATTTTAATAAGATAAAATGTATTTCGTTCATAATTTTCCAACGCCCGATCAACATAAAATTTTGGACATCTAACAAATCCGACGAGCCGAACGACATGAACGATACGAATCACATATTGAAACTTGAAATGAGAATTATATTGGGACACTCTTTAAAGATTATTATGTTTCTACAAATACATTGAAGCTTATTAAAAATCCCCCCTTTTTAATGAATTTACATTTTAGCTTTGACAGATATTCTTTAAAAATATCATCTAATTAAGTGTTAATGATGCGTTATATGACACCGTAGCCAAGTCATAGTGTCTGTTGTGAGGTCGGATGTTCGGAAAAAAATTCCAATAGACGTACGTATTAGTGGTTAATTATGTCACATCGCGTGATAGATACAAAGTTCAATACTTTATATAGTAGATCATGACCTATCTTGTGCATTGTCTTTTATAGTCGTGAAAATTGTCAAAATTCAATGAATCTTCACAGTTAAACATGCTCGACCTATAATAATGCACTAATATAGAAGTTTTACGTACAAACTAAAAAATCTATCCCAAAAATAAGAGACCGATAGCTAAAAGAATTTTTTATGTTTTTTTTTTTTTGAACATTTTCAACTATGTTTCAAAATAAAAGTTAATTTAGTTTATTGGGTTTCACCCATCAATTTATACCTCAGCCCTTAGATTATCATAATTTGTTCACAGGAAGACATGGAAGTCGTATTATTATCACTTTTGCCATTTATCATCTTACTCTTATGTTTCCATTAGTTTCTAATGGAAAACAGACGTTCGGACACAAATCGAAATACCAGTATATCTTAATGTATGTACATACGTACATTGGGCTGCTATAAACCCATTGTAATAGGCCGAATCTACAAAATATCAGATCATGGTATAAATAGGTCCGGGTTGAATTTGACATCAGCTGGACTGAAGGATGACTGAAGATTCGCACCATCCCTTTGTCATGGTGGGTTTTCTAGGCCTAGTTCGTTCTAGGATTGGGCTAGACTGAAGGTTTCACAAGACCCACATGTCATGCAACCATCCCATCTACAGATGCCCTATGTGTGGGTCAGGCTGAACGGGTGGTATTCGACATGACCACATTACAACTAAGATTTCATAACTCCACGTATCGCACTCGGTGCTCATGCACGACATCAAAGATATAGATAGTTATTTATATTATCGTGTTATATGTACATACCACAATGTTAACTTGTGATGCAGATACAATTTCCAAAATTAAGGTAACCGAGCCTTTTTGCGCAAGGTACGTCTTATCTCACTATTCTCAGGTTCTTTTCAATTAGAACTCTATTTTTGGAGAACTAATTTAATCATGGAGAATCTTTCAACGGAAAGACACTGACTGACTGTTCATCTTGGAATTCCGACAAGAAAAATTGAGTACATGGTAATTGAGAAAAAAAACAATCGAGTTCATGACTTCCATAGTCCATACACATCTACGTTCAAATTGTTTATTGGACACTTGTGTCGACATTATTGCTACAAAAACAAAACAAATGCTATGGCCCAGTGTATAATAGAAAGAGAGAGAGAGAGAGAAGAAAGCGAGTGCGATGATGTAGTATATAGTGCCTGGCAAAAGTAGATTAAAGTTGATATATATATATATATATTCTCCTTCTATTAAGGGATCCCTCATTTTGTTAAAATGAGGACGTCTCATTTTCTAATCAAATATTGATAATCCGAACTATTCAATGTGTTTAAAACATGTTTTTAAGGGCACCCGCAAGAAATCGACTCCAAAAAATATCGAGAAGAACTTGATCCATGCAGTTGTTCATAAATACTGACAGGAATAGTTTTATGAAAAACTGCTTCGATCAAGCTCTTCTCGATATTTTTTTGAGCTGATTTCCCATGAGTATCCTTAAAAACATGTTTTAAACACATTGAACGGTTCTGATTATCAATATTTGATCAGAAAATGAGAGGTTTTCATTTTAACAAAATGAGGGATCCCTCAATAGAAGTTCTTCATTCTTGATTAATATTATAAACTCTTAATATGAGAAATACTATATGAACCAACATTTCTTTAGACTAATATTAGATCAACATTTAAACTCTTCATTTTTGATTAAATTTTAATGATCCGAACCGTTCAATGTGTTTAAAATATGTTTTTAAGGGTACTAGTAAGAAATGAACTCAAAATATTATCGGAAAGAACTTGATCCAAGCAGTGATTAAAAATACTGACAGAAACAGTTTTATAAACTACTGTTTGGATCAAGTCCTTTCCGGTAATATTTTAAACTGATTTCTCGCGAGTACCCTTAAAAACATGTTTTAAACATATTGAACGGTTCGGATCATTAAAATTTAATCAAGAATAAAAAGTTTAGATGTTGATCTAATATTGGTCTAAAAAAGTGTAGGTCTTTTAAGCCTTCCCCCATATATATATACACATACATATATACACATATACATATCTGTGTATATATATATATGTTAATTTAACAGTGAAAAGTTGAGGAGGGGAAGGCCTGAAAAAAAGGGATTCCCGAAAACACGGACACTTATACAAAAAGAAGATCGCAATCAGTGTTAAGTTGTTAATTATTATCACTACCACCTCCCTACACTACAAAATACAAATCTCTCATTAATCAAAAGCTAGTCTTACATGCTATTAACTAATTCGATTTGGGCTATAAAAAGAACTCACCAGAATCCAATGCCCACTACTATTGCTAATCGTTGCACTTCTTTAAATAACTTTGTTTATTTTTTTGGGTTTTGTGACAGCCAAAAGATAGCTCCTTTGTGTGTGTATATATATATATATATATATATATATATGAAGCCGCGGAGTTAGAATTTTTAGTGGGGAGGGATTACATGTTCATACTTTGTACAATGTTATTGTTTCGGCCCTCAAAATTT
Source organism: Arctostaphylos glauca (assembly GCA_019985065.2). Lineage (NCBI taxonomy): Eukaryota > Viridiplantae > Streptophyta > Magnoliopsida > Ericales > Ericaceae > Arctostaphylos > Arctostaphylos glauca. The sequence goes on along the minus strand of JAHSPW020000007.1, from coordinate 29,497,427 downwards.
TATAAAATTCAGTAGATCGTTCGGTCAGATATTATTATAGGACGAGCACGCTTAATTTTGTAAACTCACAAGTTTTTGAAAAGAATGAGTCATAATCTATTGCATAGTACTGAACTTTTGCACCCACCAAGAGATATGTACGTTTCACTATACATTCGAACGTCCACCGAGAGTACTCCTTCCTTGACGCCCATTCTCATAACAAGCACCACAACCTGATTGTACAAATTTTGGGTGGTTTCAAAACCCTAGCCATCTTTGCCCTTGGTTTCTTTCGTACTTTCCCTATGTTTACTCATTAGGAAGGGTTTAGCAGTGAGTGTGCCCGGGTCAACCGGAAGGTTTCTTAAAATAATCGGAAGGTTGCTCCTTTGTGCACATCATTGATGTCTACCACCCAAAAGTCTCTCTGTTTCGACAACTCAAAGGTCCTTTCATGATTTTATAAATATCAATCCCATTCTTGGTTTCAAGAATTTTTTGTCTACAAAATTTCTATTATATTTTTTGCGTTCTTTGTATGAAAAAGAGACAGATACAGTAAATTTGTGAAGTAGTCAATATGTCAATGTTCAACTGAGGAGTCATTTTAGTTTGGAAGACAGACGTTGGATTGATCTTTCAATACCCACGGTGAGACGACGAATCTATTTTAAGGAGACTGTGAATCCACATGACTTAGTTCGGTATTGTATTTTTTATGTTCAATTTTTACAGTTTGTGATTGTACAATTCATTTCGTTTATGTTGTATAATTTCGGTTTCAATGATCAATGAAAATTAATTGTGACAGCCAAAAGATAGCTCCTTTATATATATAGTTTCTTGAAGGCACGGGGTTAGAATTTTTAGTTGAGGGGATTACATCATACGATGTTACTTGTTTTGGCCCTCAAATTTTATAGATTTCTTAGCAAATCATTTAGTTATATGTTATTACAGGACAAATACGTTTAACTGTGAAGACTCATTAGACTTTTGAGAAGATTGAGTCATAATCTATTACATATAGTACCGAGCTTTTGCATCTACCGAGGGATATGGAACATTTGACTATACATTTGGACGTCCATCGAAAGTACTCCTTCCTTAATGTCTGTTCTCACAGCATGAACTGTACAAAATTTGGGTGGTTTCAAAACGCTGCTTGCCCTAGCCATCTTCGTCCCTCGTTTCTTTCATACTTTTCCTATGTTTACTCATCAAGGAGGGTTAGCATCGAGAGTGTCCGTATCAACCAGAAGGTTTCTCAAAATAATAGGAAGGTCTATCATGCACATCATTGGTATTCACCACCCAAAAATTTCTCTGTTTCAACAACTCAAAGGTTTTTTCATAATTTTATAAATATCAATCCCGTTCTTGGTTTCAAGGACTAACATGACATCTACTCTATTTTTCATGTTCTTCATGTGTGAGAGAGACAGACGTAGTAAATTCGACAAGTAGTCGATAGGTTAGTGTTCTTTTAATTGAGGAGCCGTTTTATTTTGAGAGATAGACGTCGGTTCGATCCTCCAAAATCCACGGTGAGCAACGAATTAATTTTAAGGAGACTGTGAATTTATGACTCGGTTCGGTATCATATTTTTTATATTTGCTTTTACAGTTTATGGTTGTACTATTCATTTCGTCATGTTGTGTAATTTCAATTTCGATAATCAATAGAAATTAGTGTTTATTTTCTGAAATATTTAAGTTTTATTTGCATATGTTCATAACTTTTCCCTACAAAATACACACACCTCAATTAATCCACTCCCAATCTTGATCATCTCCGTAGGGACTAGGAAATGCAAGACTCCCCCGGTCTTCTTTAATGACCTTGGACTGCTGCCAACGTGGTTACCTGAAATAGACACGCGCTCAAGATGGAAGTTGGAACATAATAAACACATTTGGCGACTATATTTCCCGACCAAATAAAGTTTAGTCACCGAAATGGACAATTGCCGACCAAAACTGCTTTACTCGCCAAATGTTAAACTATGCTAACTAAACCTATATTGGTCGCCGAAGTTTATAGATATTTGCCGACTACTGTTAGTTTAGTCGGTGAATGATTACTAAATACCGGCCAGTATTTAATTAGTCGTGGAATGTTTCGCGCAGTAAATTTTTCCACGGGAGTAAAGGATGGGAGGGAAAATTAATTAATTTCACGACCAAAGAAGTACTTGCCGACTGGTAATTAAGTTGACATTCAGCGACTAATTCTGTTTTGGTCGGGGAAGGGTGATTGATTCCCTTGTTTAGTTGCCAAATGTAAATCATGTGAAACGACGCCATTTGAATCCAAGTGACTAGTTCCCGACTACAGTTGTTTAGCCGCCAAATGCGAATCGCATATATATTTTCCCTAAACCCCAAATCCCAAATCCTAAATCCCAAACCTTAGATGCATTGTCGCTGTTTATGAACCCGAACTTGATTTATCTATAATTAAGATAAAACTTGGGTGAAATTAGGTTAAGAGTCCTAAATCGACTCATCTTCTCAATGGATGAGTTGTGATTAGGGGTAAAATGCCACTTGAACTTAGAGCTAGTTGGTTCTTCTCAAAATGCGTTGAGGCGCAACAAGTGACTGCACATGTATGAGTAAAGCGACACGGGTTGCGAGAGCAGTACCAAATCGAGACAAACTCTAAATCTTAGATACGACCTCAAAATAAATAACGGATTTGGGGGGCCTATAGTGAGGGGGCTCACTACATAGATGTAGTGAGCCCATTTGGTTGTCAATTTCGACGATGGATTATTTAAATTTAAATTAATATTTATTTGTAAAAATAATTAATAAGTACTAATTTGAATCTAAACCGTCTGTTATCGAAATGGACGGTCAGATGGACTTACTACACCCATGTCCATCTCCCAAAATAACATGGGTTAAGATTAGCTAGTGAAGCAATGTCGGATAAGCATCATCGTTGAGAGAGGAACTGCTTGGATCATCAGCCAAGGCTCTTAAATGATTGTATAGAGACAACTAAAAATTTTGCCTAGAAACATTCGCCCTTGAAAAGAGTGCGTAATAATTCACTCATCGAGTGCTCTTACACTAAAGATGAATAAAACTAAGCGATCCATATATGGAAACTGTGGCATGTAAAAACACATGGCTAGGGTTTACTTGTTTGGCAGTGACCTTGTACTGCTGCATGGTAACATGGCTACCTGAAATAGACCAGAAGAGTCTAAGACAGAACATTATATATTCCCATGAAAAGTGAGAATCCAATGGAACTTAAAAAACAAATTTATTGCGGGTCTATAGTCCTTGACCCTGACTCAATGGGATCCCTCTGCAAGAAATTTGTATCAGCTTTCACATAAAGTAAATCCTAGTCTCCTCTATCTATCATAGCCTCTGTCTCATTGTCTCTATTCTCTTGTCTGTTAGCATGCGGAGGTTTCTCTTTTTTGTTAACTGCAATTTTTTCTTCCCCATTTGTACACAAAAAATCTAACATGTTTCTCCCCCTTTTGGTAAGTGAGGAGCCTTGGACTCAATGAATCTCTCTCTCGGTTATCCGAACTGAATTTTTCTTAATTAATGAATGTTGATCGGTCGACAATAGTTAGAGAACACTTCAACGTTTCTCTCCCTTTGTAAACCGCATTGCAAGCATGTTATGTACTAAAACAACATCGTTTTGACGCACAAAACTTGGCCCAAACAGTTAGGAGAAGTACGGGTTTAGTGTCTTCAAGGCCATGCTCATTGTTCGCTGCAAAATCTGGTTCCTTTCATGATGCTAAATCCGTTGGATTAGTGTCTTAAATAATTTCTTTTATTGACTCCCCATGGCAGTAGAGTAATTAATCACTTCATGAGCCATTTTTTATAAGTCAAAATTTCTTACTAGTATTCTGTTGACAAAATTACTCTCACGGTATCAAAATCAACTTTTACCGTAACCCATTCTAGAGTTAAATTCGGTTCGGAGTCAATCGATTCGGAATGAAATTTTCATAGACCAATTCGGTTCGGCCTATCCATTTGCAAGACCAATCCCAACTAATTTATTTTTACTTCAGTTCAATTCGATTTGGGTTAGGGTCAAATTTGTTTAGGGTTTTTGAAAATTTCGGTCTGACCCAAATGAACCATATTGGACCAAGTTAACAACTTATTTTGGAACTGTTCGGACCAAATCCACCACTAATTGAAAATAATGCAATATTAATATAGAAAATGTACTACTAAATAGGTCTCTATTTGAATTTTTTTCCAACAAACATCAAATGGACCAATTTTAGAAAATCTACTTTCGGTTAGGTTAATGTTTGGTTTAGTTCGGTCTAAATTATAGAAAATCGAAACCAAACCAAATATTTTTTAAATAAGCTTTCAGGGACCGAAATTGACCAAAGACCATTCTAGGCCAAATTGACCAAAGACCGTTCTAGGCCAATCGAAGACCGAACCTAACCGTCGATTTTTCTGGTCGGTTCGATTTTTTTAATTTTTCTTTAACCCCTAATGTAAAGACCCTAAAATTTTAAATGAAAAAAAAAAATTTAAAAAAAATAAATAAATTTTGATGTATGAAATTATTTATTGATTTATTAAGTTCGCGCGTTTTTATCTTTAGCCGTACATTATATTCATGGATTGTGCATGTGTTTGTTTGGACCCAACCCATTGGACTAATTCTCGACCCAAGCCCAACTTGGTTTAACTCGGTCCATGATCCAAACCCCTTTTGACTTGACCCAAAACCCTTTGGATCAGCCATTACCCATGAAACTTATCACATAGGATCATTTTCCTTTAGTGATGATCACCCCCTTCTCCAAAATCAGACGTTAGAAACCTCTTCCTCCATTGAACATCCAAACCTTGGTGGCCACTCCTTCTTTCCCCAGCCAAACCCCCTTCCACTCATGGTTTTGGTCATAAACCACTCCTCCAATGTTCATCATGGCTGAGCAAGGCAATAGCTTCACTCCATCAAAATCTGCAAAAGTTTTTCCTCACCAATGGCAACCCATGCAAAGCCACCTCCTACACTCAAGCCTTCTCTATTTCTATATTCCCACCCTCACCACTTCCCCTACGAAATTTCAGAGTTTAGAGAGTGGAGAGAGTGCCATGGTTGTGATTTAAGGGTGAGAAATTAGAAAATAACAGTAGAGGGAGAGAGAAGAGAGAGAACTTCGTTTGAGCTTCGATCACCAAAATCCAAGCCAAATCCTTCGAATTCAACCTTTGATTCTTCAATACCAAGGTGAATGAATCTATCCTAACTTTTAATTTATGCCATTGATCGATATTGAGCTCCACGGAGCTCGGAGAAAACGAAACCCAGTTCTGTATTTTTGTATATGATGATGTTGACACCGGTGTCTTAGTTTTGTTACACCGGTGTCTTTGCTTTCTGTATGTGTTAGTGTTCTGTGTTTTCATGGTTACACCGGTGCCTTAGTTTTGTTACACCGGTGTCTCAACTCTCTGTAGTTTACATTGTTCTGGACTTTCATGGTTACACCGGTGTCATAGTTTTGATACACCGGTGCCTTGGTTCTCTGTATTTTACAGTCCTATAGTTAGACCTTACACCGGTGCCTCAGTTTTGTTACACCGGTGCCTTGACATCTCTGTATCTTAACACACCACAGAACAGACCTTACACCGGTGCCTCTAAAATCTTACACCGGTGCCTTGACCTCTCTGTATCCTAGTATTACACCACAGAATAGACCTTACACCGGTGCCTCTAAAACCTTACACCGGTGCCTCTGTTATGGAATTTTGACACTTAGTTTCTGACTTAGGCTTTGTTAAGGCATGTCATGTGTTATGAAAGTATACTTATTTTCTATAAATAAATTTAAGTAAATTTCTTTACTTTAATTTTATTTAATGAAAATAAGGAAGTACCCCCCATTTGGAAACAATGGCATTTACAGAAAATTGAAATTCGATTCGAATCAAAATGTCGCCCTCCCTATTTTAGTACAAAATCGAAAAATCACCCGTTTTCTTCCTATTCTTTGGCCCGAAACTCACCCTAAACTTATGCGTTTGAGACGTATGAATATACCATTGTGCTTAGAAAAAATCAAGGAATCATTTCCGGGACTTTTTATCCCCAAATTCGAAACTTGAAAAATTCAACTTTTTCTATACTTAGAAAAATTTTCAGACAGTGAAAATTTTCAGAAAATTAGAACATCGCCCAAATTCTTACATTACGACCACTACACCTATAATCAAGCTTAGATTATCATTTTGAAACTTTAGGTATCCTATATCATTAGGAGATGACATCTTATTCAAAAATTAGCGTGTTAGAAGCTTTCTTGCGAAATGTAAGCATGCGATTATTGTTTATGTGCCATAGCTTACTTATTTGTATTATCTTGTTCGCTTGATTAATCTTGCATCTCCAACACATCATCACGTTATCATGAGTCTAGTCGTTGAAATGAAACTTAGATGGAGTCAATGTGAAACGTTTGAGGTTAGTGGCGATGACACTCGAGATTTTGACACGAGTCATAAAAAGTCACGAGCTTTGTAACAAAAATTGAGAATTTGATAAACTCTTATATTTGGTGACTCGAGATTTGACTTACTCCTTGGGGGAGATGTGTTAGGATGTCTTTAGCCGGGATATGGATTTTAGCCGAACTACGTCTGTTACCACCGGGCTGTGTCTTGGAGCCGAGTCGGTCACGTCTCATGTATTTAGTCAAGTTATGTCGTGAGCCGGTTATGTTCGTAAGCCGTGTCGTGTCTTTTCAAAAATAAAAATATAGTTGAAGGGGAGGAGTTAGATATTTTCCGAGTCAAGGCACGACATATGGGAGACATAATGCTGGGAGCATAACGGTTGGGAGCATGAGATACGGGAGCCGATGTTTGGGTACACTAGCGCCGGATACGAGGTCAGCGTAGGGGTCGGGACCATATTGGTCGGGAACATCACAACACCACTTTGGAAAATGAAAGTTTGATGATGGGCAATGCTTGTGTCAACCCGAACTTTATATTTTGAAAGGAAAATTTTGGGACACTTGTCAACAATGGTGAACACTTATGGATATAAATCGGTTGCGTGTGTCAGAAATTTAGAAACAAGTCATAGGATTTGACTTAAGGATATATTGTCGACATTTCATTCATTCAATGTACTTACTTGTTTAATGCTTCCGCTTATTATTTAATCTGATTATGTCAACTCTGATTATTTTGTTCTGTTCATAATACTTGATTAATTGCTCATACTATCTTCATGATCATGCATCATTTGATCCATTGCATAGATTTGAGATTTAGGGTAGTTTTATTTACTGAGCGTTAATCGCTCATCTGGTGCAACTTCTCTGCCCCTGGCCTTTCATGCCAGGTGTCGAAGATGACGGTGCTGAGCCCGCTTATCCAGATACCAACGGCGGTACTTTCGAGGAGGATATCGTATCCTCGTGGTTCACCTAGATATATTTTGAGCTCTTAATTTCAATCTTTAATGTAATTTCGTTAAATTCGAATGTTGTAATCAAACTTTATTTTGACTAAGTAATGGAAATGTGGTTGACTTTTGATAAATTATTTTAAATTAACGTCTCCGGAAATCCGGGGCGTTACACCTAATCAGAGCCAATAAATCACTTGAACAATTTTATCGAGAATGATATAAAAAAGTACCAACATACAAATATTGATGCAGAAGGTACAAACCGTAAATGCTAAAATGCAAACGACGCGAAACGCTACTTTCAAGCGCATACTACTACAGTGATCTACAAGTTGAAGAACTCCATGAAGGTTCTCACTTCTCCCTTTGGATTGATGGCATCTTTGTCTCTCAGTGAATATGACCATTCCCTTCCATTGAGAGGACATATTGTTTCAACCTGTTGGCATAAAGCAGCAAAAAGAATCCATCAGGAACCACCAGATGCTTCATTTTTTTCATATAAGTTTGACTGAGATAAAGACATAAGCCAAACACAACTTAAAATATACTTTCAATTTTACACAAAAAGGGTTACATCTGGTTTCATCATTAAAACAAAATGCACAACAAAATAGGATGCATAAGTTTAAATCGAATACGTGCGCAGGTTCCATCCCCTTTGTTGTTACGTCTCTAGGTATCTTGTGGGCCTCTAGGGTTAGGTGGTATCCGTTTGACAGGAACAATAAATTCTTCTCGAGAACTGATTCAGATCAGTTCGAGAAGAGTTTAGCTCCTTTTCCAACCTCCGAACCCCTTGGGACTTCGATCCCACTTACAGGGAAATTGAGTCAATCTCTTGAGGGAGGAGCTATGCGTCGAATTTTGCCGGAGAGGAAAACTAGCATACACTGTATTGTAAAGAGAGGCAAGACATGAAGCCGACCAGGGTCGTATTTGATGATTACAATATATGAGTTTAACCTGTGTGGTTTTTTCATTGCATCGAAAAAACTCCCCCAGCCACACCCTAGTGATATATTAGCTTTTATACCCTGGCCTGACAGAGTAAAGACAACATGAGAAATACGAAACATGGAATTCTTCACAAAACTAAGTATTTTGCAATATAGAATAGCTTAGGTTTGAAAATCATTCAGTCTACAGTTTGGAAAATGATTCTGAAAAACTATACCAAGAGAATGAGCTTAGTTCCTTAGGCATATACCTCAGATATCAAATAGGTACTGTAACGGGCCGGACCGGCGGTTCATTCCCGTTACCTGGTAAACCAAGGGCAAGCCTGTGGCAAAAAGGATTGGGCTGAATCAAACTGATGGGCCAACAAGGCCGGAAGCCCAATAGAACCCACAGACCTTAACAAAAGACCAGATGCTGAGTCGGGTCAGGCATTTGATTCGGTTAGAGACCCAAACCGATGGGACTTCCAGAAGATCCGGGAACAATCTAAGGCTGACACCAGGAAAGGCAATTACAGCAATGATGAAGTAAGGCGAGGCGTGTGTTTGGTGTTAGCCCAACTTCAGGTTTACAATTTTAGGCCAGACTTAAGTATCGATGACACTAACGAGTTGCTTTTCTTGTAGACTAGCAAGAGGGAGACCAAGTAAGGAGGGACGATTGGATCGGATTGACGGATCTAGTAACCCCACACGTACATATCCAAATATACCACAACCCCACAAAGTGCGTATTTGAAAACAACCTTCAGTCCTTGGTCATTGACTCTTATATATTTAAATCCGAAAAAGCTATGAAATGGTCTTGGCTTGACATACCGTTCCCAATTCCCAACTTGTATTTTGGCAAAAAAGGTTAATTATATTACAAAGAATGCAACACCACTTGGTTGCAAAAGGCTTAAAGATATTCAATTGAGATGGTTACTGGAATGACAGAGTTACACGGTTCTAGCACTGATAACCAGTTTCACATAAAACAAATCAGCAAACTTGATAAATAAAGAACCGTGTGTCTTACACGTACATAACAGTTACTTATTGCAGTTAACAGAGCAGCAACCGCCTTAAAATTGAATATTTAAGCTGCCAAAGAAAAATGAGTAAAAATAGTGACAACCAAAGCAAAAAAAACCATAACTAACCTACCCATGACATGCAGTGAAGAATTGAGTAACCTCAAGTGGACTTTGATTCTGATTGAGCAGCAGCCTCTTGTTTCGGTTGTTTCCATTTAGGAGGAGGGCCACTTTTCCGCCTTTCATATCTTCTGCTCTCATATTTAGATTGCCCACGTGGCTTTGGTTGGTAAGTCGGGTACGTGCACGGAATTATCTCCCCGTTTATGTACTTATCACCTGAAAATTGCAAAATAAATCTCTGAAGTACGAATGGAAAATCACATTTGTAATAATAAAAAATCAAGAAAACTGACCTCCATAATCTTTATTCTTAACATCTATGTAGGAATCCGGCAACACCCATAGAACTCCAGGCAATCCTGCACAAGGAGTCATATGTCGTCGAGTTAAATTCAGGAATCAGATTAAAAGGGAGTATTGAATGAACAAGCTCTAGCTATATCCACAAACCTTTGAATTTCTCAGATGTTTCCTCAGAAACAGTGCACTGGAATCCAGTGTAAGTAGTGGTACTAAATGCGTACATATTTTTCTTTGCTTCTTCCATGCTGCCAAGATAGAACACCCTATCAGTCAAAGTACACGTCTGTTCTATCTTTGAAATATTTTTAGTTTATGTTTAACAAGCTTTCTTGCAAGCCACTGAAAGAACTAAAACATAAATTTTATAGGAAATGGACACAACAACATAATATATTTATCTGCCTAAGACCCTCTCTTGTCTGCCATCCTGCATCACACATGGAGAGCCAAAATATAAACACGCACTTAACTAAAAAGGATTCAAACACAAATAAAAGATGGCAGAATCTTTGTGGGAATATGTGAATGTGATCCCCAGATCCCCATGATTCCAAAATTTAGAACATAATGAAGTAGAAAGAGGACCTCCAAACTGCACCATGATAATCTTTCAATCAAATCGAAAAAGGAATGCTGAAATCTAATGAAACACCAGAAAAAATATTTTGTGAATTCCAAACATATGAAAGGGATTACCTCAAGCATTAGACAATATGTATTTGATTTCCAGTAATTAGATACTTCTGAATTCCAATGAAGAGTACTGTAGCAGGCCAGACACAGAGGAGATTGGGCCATGGCAGAGACGGGTTAGAATCAACGTCAACCGGACCCAAGAACGACTGAAGACTTGAATTGTCCCCTTATCATGGTGGATCTTCTTGGCCTCGTTTGCTCTAGCGTTGTGCCAGACAAAAGACTCCGCACGACCAGCTTGCCGCGCAACCAGCCCATCTTTGGGCACACAATCAGCGCGTGTGTCGGGCCCAACGGAGAGTGGTCGGCATGACCACGGTACAACAACTTTTGTAACTCTACCTAGCCTACAGGTGGCTTCAAACAGCCGCATGGAATACAACCAGGCACTCGGTGTGATATCAGAGTTAAGGAAGTTTATTCCAGACGTCATGGTGCACGAGACAATTAGTTTGGACGTCGTGCTGCACAAGGCAGTTATCTCAGACATCCTAGGGCATGCACCTAGGACATGCTGATTTGGGGCGCATGAACGGTCCTCTATATAAGATAACTGAGCCACTTTCTACAAGGCACATCTTATTACCCCACTCTCAAGTGCTTTATCGTTGAAAACCTCTTTCTTCATGAACTAATTTAAGCATAGGAATGCCCTTCATCCAGACAAAGTATCAAATAGCTCTTTACCTAGTCCTAGAGTGACAATTCTTTATGTGCCTTTCATAGTAGAGAACTACCATTCCTATACACAATTAAGCTAAAGCATAAGTACAAACTACTTTAGAATCACACGATAACGTGGCTCAGAATCGCATTTCCCGTCATATTATTGCTAGTAAAACAGAAACAGACAAACACGCAACAAATTCATTTCCCCATACGTTGTCACTTATCAACAAACAATCAGATAAAACCTTGTCCATTTTCTGGGGAAAAAAATAGATGAAGTGAGAGACGAACCTTCCCACCACAGTAGCGAGAGTACTGAGATAAGTTTCGATCATTTGCTCTCTGGTTGGAGCCGGGTCTTTTGGGAATTCCATGACTATGAGCCAGTGGTTAAAATCACATCCGGGTAACATTATAGTCTCCCTCGGCTCATTACTGCTACCACTACCACTCCTCTTCGACGAAGAGTAGTTCCCGTCGAGGGCCGCTCGAACTGTGGTTTTCGTGGAGGCATGGTGCGTCGAGCCAGGACGAGTTGTGCGGCGGTGGGTCAGTGAGTTGAGTCGGAATGAGGGTTTTGCAGTGAGAAGTCTGGGGTTTTGGATAAGGTGAGCTGCTGATGAGGTGATTAGGGCTTTTGGGTAGGCTAGAGTGAAGGTGCAGGGGGAAGCCATTGTGTGAGAGAGAGAGACTGTGGTGCGATATTTGTGCTTTTCAAGTGAAAAGGAATGGGCTTTGAGCTATGTTATGTATTGGGCTGGACCCTGACTGATCAGTTTCTGTTGGTTGAGCCCTTGGGGGAATTGGTTGCAGGTTTTCGGTTGCAATTAGAGGTAAAATCGGTCCGTTCGATCCGATTTGGTAGGAAAATTTGGATTGAATTAGGGTTTTCGATTCAGGAATTTAGAAACGAATTTAGAAAATGGATCAAATTAATTCTATCTGGTTTGATTTGGTTTGTTCTATTTCGATGGGCCAAGTCTAATATTAAAAAACTGTTAAGACTAATTTATAGAGGAACTGGGCTGTGAGAATGGACTGGGCTGTAGACCCTGTTGACCCATTACAAAATGGGTTGACAATTTCATGAGCCTAATTTATATAACAAAAATGCTAGAGACACACCATTTTTGCACATCGCTTTTACACATCGCTTAAAACTATGTCATTTTGTGTTGGAAAAAAACCATATTTGTTTTTGACCCATATCGCTGAAAACATATTTGGATCTTCCTTAACATAAAACGACGTAGTTTTAAGTGATGTGCAAGTAATGAGGTTGTTTCATAAAAATAAAGTAAATAAAATTAAGTGATCGATAAAACCAAGTGTGTGCCTAGGCAATCCGAGAGATTTCCTCCTTATATAGGGTTGTGGTTGAAGGATTTAGAGGATTCGATCTCTTTGATTAATTACTCTAGGATCGATCTCCTCCTAGAAAAACTACCAGAGACGTGATTCTAGGGGCAGAATACGCTCTATTTAGGATTATGCCAAACTTTCCTTTCTTGGTGATGTTTGCTCGGGAGTTTTTGCTTGGTTCTTGCCCTTCGGCCCCTCAATCCGACGGGACTTGAAAAGTAGCTCAAATAATGTTACGTTGATCACATTCAATTAATTGAAACTTGTTAATAATTTTGAAACTATATCTTCTCTTGATCAATGAGGGATCTCTCCTAGTTCAGCCTATAACATTCTAGCATAAGAATGCAAAACCCTCGTAGATGTCAAGGAAAATATGTCGAGCCATATGCTACATGAAGTAAACAAAGTAGCTGATGTATTTATTAAAATGAGAGTTAACTAACACAATAATTTTATGAACTAGACTATACTCCCGACTTAGATAATCCTCTTGTTCGAGACCGATCTGACCGGTGTTTCTTTTATGAGGATTTGAATCTTGTCTTGTATTTTACTTAACTTATAACACTATTGATGACAAATTTTAAACCCGGTATTGGGGTGACTGGGCCTGGTAATGTCGAGAGCCCGGCAAGAAAACAAAGCAGATATGCCTCACGAGTGGGTGGTGTTGGATGGTTAGTCAAAGTCAACATTCTCCATGGGTCCCACACTTGGTGTTGATATATACGTATAATCCATCTTCATTGTTTGCAAATTTATTTGACTGCATTCCCACACTTTTGAATATTATCCAGAGGTCCCATATGGACTCAAGCTGCTTACTGTTTCATAGTATTTGTAATGAGCTAAATTGGCTGAATGACCCGACTACCCATTTATTGGCTTGTCAAGCAGAAACGGAGCCCAGTCAGGACGAATAATACATTTGAGACCGGTTCAAAGAGCCTAGCTGGTAGCATGATTGCATGGGCTGTCGCCATGCTGAGTGACATCTGGTTACCCGGACAAGAGGACGTGTTCTTTCTGATTATAGAAGGAACCGGAGAAGGAAAGTGTAAGGATATTGCAAGATTCTCTTCCTAGGGTTTAATAGAAGGTTCATCTAGTCGGAATTCCCCTCTTATTTTGATTTTGAAAGTAGAAAATAGATAAAGAAAGATAGGACAAGATTTGCGTGCATTTACAAAACCCTCCATTTAAGAGTAGTGGAACAAATATTCCAACTCAAGAATATCCAATTCTGGCTGGACATGGGGGCCCTGTAGTGAGCCCCTCACTACATACGTGTAGTGAGCAGATCCGACCGTCCATTTCGGCAACGGACGGTTCAGATTCAAATCAGTATTTATTAATTATTTTTAACAAATAAATATTAATTCAAATCTGAACCGTCCGTTGCCGAAATGGACGGCCAGATCTACTCACTACACGTATGTAGTGAGGGAGCTCACTACAGGCCCCCCATTTCCATTTTGGCTATAGCAAGAGCTTTAAGCTGCTTATACTTTCCGAACTAGTTCATGTTTATGTCAAACATCACTACTTGTTTAAGACGTGTCAATTTTCCCAACTCTCACTTAATCATAATCATCACCTTATGATAACCTATTTGGTCAGACTATATTATTAGATTATAAAATTCTTTGTACAACTTAATTTAATTTAGTACCTTTAAATTAAATTATTTGAGGAGGGTGTTGATCGTAATAAATACTTTTGTCTCTCCTTAACTTAGGAAGATAATATACTAAATAAACGATTCTACCCTTATGATATAGATCATGGCTTGCCCTAAAGTATTCCGTGAGTATAAAAATAATTATGTAATTTTACAACCTCCAATAATTACAACCTCATATCCTTGGAACAGTTAATGTCACAATTTTCTAGGCCCACTATCTAACTTCTCAAAACTGAGAGATCCCAATCCATACATATAGTCCGACTTTGCTTCACATGGTGAGATCAGAAATAACAGATGTCGGAATGCTTTGGTAGAAACCGCCCCCTACAATAACACCTTCAATTAGGGTGAAATAATTATGAAAAAATAGAACCGATCATAAAAATCATAGTTCGGTCGGTCTAAAATAAGGGCCGATTGATTTTTATTTTCGGAGTGTTTTTTTTTTTTTAAATTTTTAAGTTCAATTTTGGATTTTTTGACTTCTTGTTCTAGCCGACCGATGCAAACCGAATTTATAATACACAATATAAGACAATTAATTTTGCGAGATATTCATTTGGATCTTTTGCTTATCACATCGTCCGGATGCAACCAATATCACGTCATTTAATTGGTGTTGACTCAATTGGTTTGTGGGTTATAGGTTACAGGCTCAAAATGTGAATCGTGGCTGAACTAAGTTTAATTTCGTTAATTTAAAAACTCAGATTTTTTTGACCGAACCGCTCCGATTAAGACGGATCACTTTTTTCATAAATTCAATTTTGAGATTGGTATAAAATAAATTTTTATTCTAAATTGTTTGATTTTAAAAATACATGCCAAAAAATCGATCAAATTCGAATAGATTTCATTTCCTTCCCCAATGCGAATATTATTTCCGGAACTCAATTTATCTTGGGGGAAAAAGACATTTGCCGGGAGACTGTGTGGACCCCACAGACAAGGGAATCGGTAGACACAATGATTTGTCCCCATCCTCCTTCAGCCAGCTGGCAAAGTCGCCCTCGCTGATTTTTGATGGCGTTTGTTCGAGGAAAGCTTTTCGTAGTACTCTCTCTAGTCTCTACAAACAAAACTGCGGCCTCCTAAAGAAAAAGAAAAAAAAGAAAGGGTGTATTTGGCTTATGGTTTGTTTTTGTTTATTTATTTATTTATTGGTTAATGAAAGTAGGGGTACTTATTTTAAGGTCCTTTCTATTAGTCTTTATTAAGTTTTCATCCCATACACTTTTGAACATTAATTTCCAGTCCTCATTTTCTGTAAATACCGAACCAACCCCCAGTAAACTCTGACCATGGTTTATTCGGATTACACCATAAGCCCCTAAAATCACGGTGACGGAAAATCGATCGCGCCGGAATAGGAAACCTCGTCCAGAAATCCCTAAAATTAAGCCTAAAATGATAAACGTAATCCCTAAAATTAAGCCTAAAATGATTCTCCAGATTTAACCTCACCAAATCAAATATCCCAACTGTTGAGTCCTCACCATCAATTGACTGGACCACGGTATAATCCATATGGCCTAACATGCCTTCAGAATTTTCATTGTTTCCGTCTCGATTACCAATATCAAATATCCCAACTGTTGCGTCCTTAACAAGTACCTCTATGTCTTCATATCCGGCATTCTCTGCAAGCCCGAACATCGTACCCAAGTCGTCATCGTTGTCCAATAGTAGATTTTCATTATCAACCAATGAGTAACTCAACACCACGGATTCAGGGTCCAAATGATGACATCTATCACATACCTTGTTCACCACCTGCACAAAGTTCCAGCTGCGATCTATCCAAATTGCAGCAATCTTTTCATTATGCCTACAAATCAGTATCAAACCACCATCCATTGCAACAATCCTGTAGCACAAAAGGGAAAAAATCGGTATTACCTAATTTAAATGTCAAGCGGCAACGTGACACAAAAAATATAGTTGCCCCAAATTTACAATGTTCAGCAAATATACCATAATTACTCAAACATATTATCACTTCCAAATTTACAATGTTCAGCAAATATACCATAATTACT
The DNA here is from genome assembly GCA_019985065.2 of Arctostaphylos glauca. Lineage (NCBI taxonomy): Eukaryota > Viridiplantae > Streptophyta > Magnoliopsida > Ericales > Ericaceae > Arctostaphylos > Arctostaphylos glauca. Next base: position 29,481,135 of record JAHSPW020000007.1, on the reverse strand, counting down.
CAAACATATTATCACTTACAAATTTACAATGTACAGCAAATATACCACAAATTTCCTAATGTACCATAATTTTAACTTACCAAATTGACGAACATGGTAAATTCCCATTAAAATTTGAGTTATGGTCGTCCATGGTATATTTGCTTGATTTATGGTAAATTTAGACAATACGCATGGTAAATTTTGTCACCCCCATCAAAATGCGCATTATGGTGAATTTCGTAATCATTATGGTAACTCAAACATATTATCACTTACGAATTTACAATGTACAGCAAATATACCACAAATTTCCTAATGTACCATAATTTTAACTTACCAAATTGACGAACATGGTAAATTCCTATTAAAATTTGAGTTATGGTCGTCCATGGTATATTTGCTTGATTTATGGTAAATTCAGACAATACGCATGGTAAATTTTGTCACCCCCATCAAAATGCGCATTATGGTGAATTTCGTAATCATTATGGTAAATTTACAGATGGTAAATTTTCACCAGTATGTCAAACCCTCTGGATTCGGTGCCCCATTCGAATCACAAAATTAGACCCACAATGCGTTAATCATCGCAATAAATTTCGGGTTTCAACATCAACCACCGTAATATTGACATAACGAAAATAATCATTAGAACTTACCAAAATCTTCAGTCCAAACCGGTGATTAAATACTTCCGGGCAGAGAACTTCAAGTTCCAATAATGGGACTTTACGGGGCAGAGAACTTCAAGTTCCGGCGATTGAACACTTCGGGCCAAAGAACTACTTTTTTCCGGTGATTAAAAACTTCGGGACAAATCAAATCCGTAACAAAAATAATCTGTGCAAAATTCGTGAAAAACAAATCAAATCCGTAACAAATCAAATCCGTGACAAATCAAATCCCTTAAAACTACCATTTCCGTAACAAATCAAATCCGTAACAAATAGTATTTGTAAAAAAATCCGTGAAAAACAAATCAAATTACTAATATTTCGGCCACATATAGTAATATTTCCATAACAAATGAAATCCGTAACAAATCAAATCCCTAAAATTAAGCCTAAAATGATAAACGTAATCCCTAAAATTAAGCCTAAAATGATTCTCCAGATTTAACCTCACCAAATCAAATGTTAACTACACAAAGGGTAACATGGTAAACCATCTCTCAAAAGTAATGGCAAAATTGTCCATCTACACTATTATAGGATGATAACATAATTCCGAAAAGTGGATGGGATGAAAAACTAAGTCGGAGGAGTAGAAAGGACCCTAATTTAATTTACCCATGAAAGTAATTGATTTGGCTTAATTTATTTTTTGAACTCATATATTTCTCAGACTCCGTACGATGAGAAAAAAATCGAAATTACCCTTCAAGCGTTGCTGTCCTTTCCCATCAGACTCCGTACGAACAAGGGCAATATGGTCATTTGTCCGTCAAAGTCAAACAAATTACTTAATTCATTTGGTCAAACAACACAATAAATAAATTAGTCTAAATGACATCAACTACTTTTATATTTATTCCAAACATCATAAATAAATAAATAAATAAACCAATAAAATCCATAGGCCAAATGGACCCAAAAAGTGACTGTCCATATTCCATAGCATAGGAATTAAATTAGGGCCGAACAGATTTTTTAAGAGTTACAGTTTGACTTATTAATTAAACGAGCTTAAAATTTGAGTTTGAGTTCGAGCTCAGCTTTTTTGTAAACGAGCTGAGCCGAACTAAGTTCATTTATTTAATGAGCTAAGCCGAGCTATCGAGACTCAAGCTTGACTTGTTTACGAAAAGAGCTTACAACTCAAGTTCAAGTTCTGCTTGTTAACTAAATGAAAGCGAAGCGAACCGAACCGAGTTCTTATCAAACTAAGCTCACGAACAACTTAATTTGTTTGCAGTCCTAGGGATTATGACTTTCCTTCTTAAGTGGGCAATTTAGAGGCTAATGCTATTCCCTGTTTGGTTGGGCTACAAGTCCACAATGGTAAACTGCATTTATATTAATCCTAGTACTTATGGTTTGTGTGAGTACGTCTATTACTAGGCAAGCCGCCATTCAGGCTGAAAGGATAGGTTACTCTTTTTAGAATTATAAGAAAGTGGCACTAAGGATTGAGAAGTAGGACCTATAAACCTCATTGCAGCCGTAACTACAACAAAAATATTAACAAAACTGAACTAATTGCATTAGAAGAAACTGAATGAGGAGATCTCATTTCAAGAAGAACTACGTAGTTCATTTGGATCTTTTATGGGTTTTAGTTTAAGTGTTCTTTGAGACGCCACAAACTCGAAGAATTTTTTCGAGAATACTTCAAAAGCTTATTTACTGGATTAAGCTTCATGTTGTAATGATTAGGGACGATGGAAGTCTCCTCTAATAAGTCTCCTACATGGTTGGCTTGTCTCGTACTATTTAGGAGCATATTATCAGCATGTACTTCAACGTTTTTTCCTATTTGTTTCCTGAACATTTGATTTATTTTTTAGCCAAAGGGTGTTATTTTACAATAATATTATAATTCCCTATCAGTAATAAAAGAGATTTTGTCCTTGTCGATCCACAATCTTGATCTCTTTATAACCATATCAGTGTTATAAACCGAATGACGACGCCTCCTTAGATTATTAACTTGCAAACAAACAACTTTGACACCGGTATGGTGTCAGTTAGCACCCTTCTGATGTCTAAGCTAGAAATTAAAAGATTCGAAAGACAAATACTCTTTTTTGGTTAACAAGAGCAATTAATATACCTTTTTTAGGGTATATGTAAACGCACTCCTATATGCTTGAGTTGTAGAGCCCCTTAAGGTCTCTCCCTCTCTCATGGGTTGGGATAAGGGAACAGAAACCTGGCTGTTGTGGAGTTTTGCAATTCTTATCCAAGGATGAGGCTAATACAACGTTTGGGCGCTAATTCGCCTCATGCTCACACTCTTGAGATTTTATCTTTCGCTGCAGACTTTTCCCTGGTCGTTGTGTGTGAGCTTAAGACTCTCTGTGGCTAGGTGGGGACTCCATTAAGGTTTGTGGAACTAATTGGTCGAACCTCGCTCATCTTCTTTTGAGGGTTCTTTTTGGCCGAGTCTAAAGAGGGCTAAGAAGATCACGCATGACCGAGCAAACCACATTAGTCTCACGTAATTATTAAAAACCTCACATACGATTCTAAATACATCTCTGTATTTGAATGTGCACAATTACTTTATGTTTCCAAACTTGTCCAAATTAGTAAGTGAAACTTTACTTGCAGTTGGTGTAGAAATTGTCCCATTAATAGTAGTATCAATAATTGTCCACAAAGAATCAATTATTGCGTGTGTCATGTAGCTTGAAACTGTGAATCAAATCACCAGACCTCCTCAGACTCAAATCAATGTATGGACAATTCTACCTTTTCAGAACAAGTGACAAAGTAGACAATACACTTTTTGCATTGGTTGGAGATTTTGGAATCATTTTGTCATAATAGTTTGGAAAATTAATTTTAAGTGTGATGAGTCCAGTTTGGATTCTGTACCTACCAAAGCAGTTAATATGCATTTCAGACCAATTAGAATTTTTCGGGCTAAGGTATGACCGATCATCTGACATATCATGCTTATTGCTGATCGGCAAGAGTCTGCCTAGATATCTTATCTAGACTGCATGAAGAGTGCAGAGTAGGGAGAGCTACGTGCCTGCCACTGATTGCTTCGGTTATTTAGAGAATGGCTCCCTCGATCACTCGGCATTTCAGAGATGGCGCCTAAAATCGGGAAAACTACCTTGCAAGATAAGTTGTGCGTAGGGGCGGATAAGTTGGGGGAGGGGGTAGGATTTTTTTCTTGAGAAAAGAAGGGAGTCAAAATATAATTTTTTTTTTTTTTTATAATTTTCAAAATTCATATCTAGGTGCTAATTTTTTTTTAAATTTTTGGGGGGACTTGGGCCGTCCTTGGTGTCCATGTAGTTCCTCCCTTAGTTGTGGGCGTTGATGGCGGCAATTTGTCCGCCTCGAATTGCTCCTCTCCTCAACGTACTAAAACTTATTTCCGGCCTTGAAATCAAGCACACTCTATATCTATCGTGAATGCACACCTGATTATCCTAGCTACACGCATTCTAATTTATCGTCGGAAAATAATTAACCAAACAGCTAATAAAAGCAAAAACACAATTTCTTGCTCCTCCAAAATGAAACTCCCAGGCGCTTTATCTTTTCTCAAGATCATCTCATCCATCTCTCTCTCTCTCTCTCCAAATCACTGCGGAATGAAGCTGTATCTGCAGCTGTCTCCCTGTTACGTTTTTCTGGAATTGCCTTTGATGGTATCCAAATAATACTACTGAGAGGACACTGCAAAAACTGCGATTGTCTGTTTTTCCCATACAAAGGAAAACACAGAGAGAGAGAGAGAGAGGGGGGAACAATTTCTGATAAAAATCACCGTTGTGATCTTATCAGTCCTTCACTCTGTAAACGTATCTGCCTTTCCTCAGTCCTTTGTCGTCCTGATCAGTAGCTAGATACTATATATATGTACGTATAGTTTCAGGCCATTTCTGCCATGGCCATAACTCGAGTTGAGTCAAAGATGCACTCCCGTTAACTCAATTCACAGATGGCCGATACTGCTACTGAGTCACTGACATAATTTAAAACACTGCTAGGACATTGTCCATCAAACCAGGGGCTGTTTGGTATCATAAGTAAATGCTACTTTCCTTTGTGACTCACAATTTAGTGGATTTCGATTAATTTTTGAAAAATTAATTTTACCGCTCACTATTTAGAGACCAAATTAAAGTTAATGCACAATGTTGTATAGACTGATATTATAAGATTTGATAACACTTAAAAAGTTTCAAATATTAGACTATAAAAAGGAGCGAAATCCTAAGTCTAAATGCCAGACCTTTGGTGTTATGAAAACGCCCCTTTACTTTCCCAAATTTTCACTCATAGCCCAAAAGGTTAGATTTGGGGGAGTTGTAGTAAACGTGTGCGGGCCTGTTTTGTCTTCAAAACTCTATTCTTTTAACTTATTACGTGAATTATTATAAATGTACATAAGATTAAAACGATGTAGTTTTGAAGACAAAATAAATAAAAAAACGTCATTTTGTCCGCATTACACGTGCACTATAGAAAACTGCACTACAATCCTCCGAATCAGGTTGGATTGGAATTGGGATTGTTTAGAAAGAGCAAAAACTTCAATAGATAACATAAAGCCTGATTAGGCAAAACTTATTTTTCATATTATTTTGTTATTGTTACTCAATTTTTTTTTTTTTTTTTTTGCGATTGTTAATGTTGTGTCAAAATTTTATGAGTTATTGATACATTTTGATAAAAGTAATCTAAAAAATTAAGAATCATGATCAACGTTCGACTGAGACACGACTCACGAGTGAAAAATTTATAGTCAAGATCCATTAGTAGGTAAAACCAATGGAAACCCCATTTAAGTTATAAACGTAGGAGAGACTAATATATTTGTTTTGGATCGGAAGCTTTGGTTAACGAAAACTAATGAAATTCATGGACAGAGAGTTAAGGAAGACAGAATTGAATCTCTTCCACCATCTTAATACTGTGTTCATATTATTCGAAGGCTGAACTATACTAGAAAAGTTTGACTCATCAACTTTCTTAGCCAATTTAGTAACTCAATCCAGTAGGAAGAAAGATAAGTCAATCATAACCAGTATGTCCGTCTTCTCATTCTTAGTCTCAACCTATAATGATGGCAAGGATGAAAAATGGTAGAATATATTGATCTCGTGAGGGATACGTAGATGGAAATCGCACAATGAGATTATTCACACTCACGTGCGCCTCGTGTACTATGAACCCTCTAGTATGCATTGCATTATAGCAAAAAGTCTCAAACTCTTGCTTTGGCCAAAAGAGACTACACTGAGTCTGAAGCGAAGGGAATGTACTTGGCTGCTTCTCTTTCACACTTTTTCCTTTGTGCCCATTCTGCATGTGCTTCGTGCGCGTAGTAATCTACCACTACTTCTGATGATTCTCTTTTGACTTGGTTACCCGATGTTATGAAAGTAGAATTTTCTTAATTCCATTCTAGGGTCATTGAACATGGTTGTTACCAACAGAAGTTTAGTTTAACGAATCATGAAGATTATGGCCTAAGTCCTAAAGTAGATTACATGGGGAGACATAAAGTTGGTTTTGCTTTTCCTTTACAATTGTAGCAAAAGAAAACTCCCATATGGGATTTGCCTTTCTTTTTGCCCATCTTTTCCCTGAGATTCAGTGGGCAGAATTATTGGCTTGAAGAATTTAGAAGATTACAATATCTAATTACAATTTGTTGAAAATTTAAAGGTTTTGGAGTTTTTTAGCGAATAAATTTGAGATAATCGGAGGGTTTCTCGAGACAAATGAAAAATCCTTCATTCATGCACATTATTCATGTCACGCAAGTCGAAGGTGTCAGGAATTTAGCATGTCAAAGGTCTCTAGAGTTTCTATATAATTGGATCACCTCCTCACATGGATCCGGCTTGAAATTCGTCTTTTATATTCACGGAGTCTCAGACCAACAACCTCCGTGTTTGTACCATTGAAAAAGATTTAAAATGTCCTCGGTCTCTCGACTATGGATTTTGAGGCTTGTTTGGATTTTTCTTTTGAAAGATCCGGCCACGTTTATGCTCTTACTTCTTTCTTGCTTTCATGGAGTTTGCTTGAGACCGATTTTCTAGATGATGCTACCTAGTTCTCCAGGTCCCGTTTACAAGCATAAGCAAACTGCTGCTCGTCCAAATGCTTTTTATGTCATTGGTGCCCTTTAATGGTAAGGTCATAGGAGGTCTTCTCAAAAGCGGAATATAGCGTTTCATAGTGTGTGAACTTTTCTTTACTAAAGTAGTAAATAACTCGTTCTTGACTTCTTGACTCATCATAGTGTCCCAGTATACTTCCCACGGAGGACTTCCGCCAGCACTATGAGATACATTATTAAGGGTGTTCTTGGTATCAAAGACACCAACACAGGAGGCTTGGGAAGATACCCTTTTATTTTGTCAAGGTCCTGTTGCTATTCATGAGTCCATTATATTGTTTCACAACTTTCATCACCACCAGATTTTTGAAGTCTCAAATTTCACGTTTTTTATATGAGAAATAGACAGACGCAATAAGTTTGATGGGCAGTCGACGATCAGTGTTCCTTTGACAAAGAAACCGTTTACACTAGGAGATAGACGCCAATAAGATCCTCTTACACCAACGATGAGGTGACAATCTATTTTAAAAAAACTATGAATCTACATGATTAAGTTCAATATTGTATTCGATTTGTATATGTTTTGATTTTATTTCCCGTATCTACTCATTATCTATATTAGTCTAATCCTATTGTTTGATGGATAAATGATAGTATTTTTCTGAAATTGTTCGTAATTTTCCACACACAGTTTACTAACGTTACCAGACCATCCAAGAGAGAGAGAGAGAGAGATCCAATCTGAAGTCATTACTAATGCTAAACAACAGCTACAAAAAAAAGAAAAGAAAAGAAGAGGAAAACAGAGCAACATAAATAAACAGAACAAAGATGATGGGTTAAACCTAAAAGATCAATTTTTCTCCTCCTCTCTCACATGATCAACAAAATCAATTTCCTTCTCCATTTCTGACTCAATTACCATGATTCCACTGCTTGTGACCAGGAACCCATCTGGGGCACTTAGGACTGAAGTAGCTACGCACAACCTTAGCATTCAACAGCTCCACAATGGGCTCAAATTTCACACACCGAGGTGTCTTGTACTGGTTAATCGAAGCCCCTAAGCTTCTTATAGCATAATCCATAAGCTTATCGAAAGTCCCCATCTTCACAACCTTTATCTCCAAAGGCCCTATGGACTTGTCCGAGGCCCGGCCCTGTCGATACACACTGTTGAATGATTCTTCAATGGTGAGACAACAATCTTCGAAAACTGATGGGGGAATTGGGGTTGACCCATTGACGGTGAGCTCCCAGAAGAGGACGTAGTGGCCTGGGATTGTTGATGTGTCGGCGTAGCTGGTGTACTCTGTTAGTGTGGCGTCGAATGGGATCAAGTGGTTCATGGCGGCTTTGACCGCTGTTTGTAGCTCGACTTCGTCGGTCTTGTCGGAATCTATGCTGAGGGCGACGTTTTTCCGGCAGATGAAGGTGAATTGAGGTGCCTTGTTCTTGAATCCGGCCACTCGGAGCACGTCTCCGACTCTGTAACGGTATAGCCCTGCAAATACCCAATTCAATATTACTTACAACACAATGCTACTAGGATAACATTCTCAAATGTTTTTGATAAGTGAGAGTGTTCTGAACAATTTACGTGCGCTTAAGTTAATCTCTGGAAAATCAATTCATCATTAAAGACAGATTTATTGGCTGGCTTCATAAAAGTTGAGAACACCCGAGACCTTAAAACGAGATTCGAGGATATAGTGCAGCTCATATAGTGTTGCGCGTAGTCATAATTTTGTCCGTTTGCCATAGTTTAGAGGGTAAAATTATATCTTTTTGCCCGCATTAGAGATTCTGTACTACAGCCACACAATAGTTAGAAGAGAACAAGTTCCTAAATTTCAGACCTTAACCACTACGCCAACTTCTTACCCATCTCATTCCAAGTATGAAGATGAAATAACTTAAAATACCAGTGTCACCAAGGCAACATTTTTAACTGTATTTTTTTAAAAACTTCCAAGTATCTATTATCTTCAATGATTGAAATATGAAGATATGGCATTTGGGTTTGAATTGAAATCATAAATTTAGCAATGGAGCTCAAGATTTACCTGCATAAGTTGTGACAACAAGCTCATACTCTTGGCCTAGCTTGACATCAACAAGATCCACCAGCTGTGTCTGTTCTTTCTCATGAAGGGTTTTGGCCTTGGTGATAGAATTGGTATTGGCACCATTGTTTCTTTGAACTGGCAAGAACTCAAAATAGGCCATGGTTGGAATAAGGGTATAAGAGACATCACTGGGCTTGCAAAGGGGATTGAGATTGACACCAAAATAACACTCTGAGGAGGCATACATTGTGCAAACCAAAGGCAGCCCATTGCTATAGTGATCAAGGGTTGGTATATACTGTGACATGGTTCCAGTCACAATAACATCAACATATTTAGTGTTAGGCCACAACCTAGTGATAATCCCTTTCCATGACTCCTTCCGGCATTCAGACTCGATGAAATCCGCCAGCTCTGGGTCAGGTTTAAGGATCCTCATCACCGATTCCCTCACCAAAGGGTCGGTGATGTGCGGGTCAACAGACCCATTTCGGATATCCTTACAGAGAAGCTGCCAGTGCTTTTCGAGGAACCGGATCGCCCGGATGAACCCGGATGCGAAGACGGCCCCGACACGGAGGACTTCCTTGTTTTGAAAAAGGCCACAGAGCATTTGAGAGTACATGCTTTGGTAGGAGTCTGGGCATAAAACTGTCTCATTTGGGCTAGTGTAGTTTGTGTACGGGTCATATGGCCTGTTCTTGAAATGGGTACTTTTGTAGTAACTGGTTAGAACAGGGCGAGCAACTAGGCCTCCTGGGGTTTTGGCCTCTGATTTTACAAATAAAAAGTACATCCCTTTGCCTTTGTCTAAACCAGGAACAAATTGGTTCATCACAGGCATTAAAAGGCTGTAGAGCAATGACCTCCTCCCTAGCTCTTCATCGATTGTTGGCATCAATTTTCTCTCCCCTCCAGAAGTCCCAGAGCTGCACAACAAACATCCACAAAATCATTAAGAAACCCACTTTCCAAAACTACCCACAAACAATCTGCAATAGCCCCATTTGGGTTTGCTTATAAATCAGTTTTTTCACAAGCATAAACCAGAAAAATGCATAATATTACATCCAAATATGACCAAGTTACAATTTTCCTTGCTAATAACTCTGAAGAAACTGGTTTTTACGTTCAAAACTTCAAATATCCCCACCAAAACGATTGATTTTTAAGCTAAAAGATCCACATTTTGATCTGAAAAAAGGGTTTTAAGGTATGCAGTTTCTTTGAATATGGGGACAAACCTTGTTAAGAATTCTGAAATGGGTTGGGAGCAGAGGATGGGGGACTTATCCCCATTAGCAATACGATTGATTTCAGGCTGAATATCTTCGTATTTGATAACAGGGATGAGTTTTTTGAAAGTTTCTCGATCGGTATTTCCCCCAGAAACGCCGTGCCGGTTTAAGTACTTGACGCCGGCGTTTCGGCTGAGGATTTCGGCCAGAACTCGGTTCTGGACTTGATCGGCGTTGGCCGTGACATCTTCAATGAATTGAAGAGCCTTCTTGTTCTCTCCTGTTAGTGAATAGTCCCTGCCATTTTGCTTCGGAGCTTCAGGCATGGTTTCTAGAGAGAGAGGTGGATGGAGACAGACAGATAGAGAGAGAGGGGGGAGGGAGGGAGTTTGTTAGAGAAGAGGACAGAGGTGGGTGTGGGGGAGAGGGAGAGAGAGTGGGGGGTTTATATAGGAGGGGGGATATGAAAGAGGGGGCTGTGGTCCACATCCTTTGCAGTGTTTGTCTAACAGCACAAATGAGGAGACAAAATAATGAGCCCAGTTTTGTTTATCGTTCGTTCGTTGTGTGAAACCATATTAAGATTTTACTTCGACAACTAATCTCTTAAGATGTTAGGAAAAAATTTAGCTCAATTGAATATCGGTAAGTGTTTAATTTTTTTTACTTCCAAGCTTATTACTTTTAAAATTTTGAAATTAAATTTTTATGTCAAATATATACCGATATCTGATTGAGCTAGATTTTTTCGTTATAATTAAAGAAATTAATCAAAACAAAATAAATGATTTTGATATCGAAGTGATCGAAATGGTCTCACAAAACGAAAGGTGAATAAAATTTGTTCAACAAAATTGGACTCCAAAAGAATGACATGGTTGTAATAAATTACATCGATGATTTATGACAAAAATAAAGGCATAAAATCTCTGGGATTTCAATAATTTTAAACTTATTAGTAAATTATTTCGTGGTACCATTATGCCAGCATCTTTGTACAACTTTGCAGCTATTAAAACTGAAACCCTGCAAAAAAGGCTGCATGCAGAGACGTTTCAATCAAAACCCCTTCTTCACTTTTTAAATTCGTGTATGAATCTGTCCCACAAATATTACGAAAATCTAGAAACACATTTTTTTAAATATATATTTGGACATAGATATTTCATAATTGTTTGATGCATGTAGAGTCCTCTAGGTCCTTGTCTGCCCCGCCTGTTGGCTCAAGAATTTTTCAGAGCAGGTTGGCAGGCAGGTGAGATAGAATATGCCAACACTCCTAACCAAGCCAAACCCAGTTTTCATTAATATGGTGCTAGTTGCTTGCTTTCAAACCTTGGCTTATATGATAATTGTGGCCATGGCCCGAATGAGTCTTAAGCACATGTACAATGCTCAAGTCAAGGCTCTAGGCGAGTGTATTGAACATTTCTGGACATATTATGTCTGGATTTGTTCACAAATATTGTGTTCTTTGCGGAGTGTGAAAAGTTAATCAAAGATTGAGAAAGAGGACATGGGAAATAAGGGGAGGTCAATCCATATGTAGTTACGTATTAGAGTCCGTCTTAAAATATTAAATTCGAAGGCTCTCAATACTATAAAGTCTTATGGAGTCAATTCATACACGATTTTATCATGACTAGATTGAGTTTCTGTTATAGGACGATGAAATTAGTCACCAAAATATTAGTCGATATATACGAAAACTGACCTGAATATTCAGAGTTTTTAGAAAAGGAGAGAGTCATGCATTAGAGGCTATGGTGGGTTGTTGGTACTTATTTTGCTGCATGAATGCATTAATTTTGTATGTCTAGATATTATTCTAGAGATAAAGCAGAAAGATTTATTTAGTTTGTTGAAATCCTTAAAAATGTTGTATCAATTGACTTTGAGCTTCTGTTACATTGGAATTAATTACATTCAAGACATTCTTATCCTAATCACATGGTTGAACAAATTTGGGTTTCTTATAAATGGTGGTTGCTTTTTAGTAATGCCTTTCGGACTAATTATTAAGTACTTTGAGGATTCTTTTTTTTTGTAACCAAGGTATCCGGTTAGTTTTAAATATGTCTAATTTGTTACTAATTAGTTCTCGGGACCTTTGAGGTAACAACCGAGCATAACTTTCAATGGCACCAAGTGATTGATTTTAGTTGGATTCGAATCCATGACATGAGTATAAACCTCCAGTGGTCACCAAAAGCATGCTTCGCGTAAATCCTAGCTTGAAGCTCAAACAAGTCCAACTATATATCATACTACTCTAATTAAAGTGCTTTCAGTTAAATCATTATACTTTAGTGACTAACTTAAGCATCAAAGGCTCACAACAGCCAGACAATACTAATTAATTATTATTTTTGCAGTTCAGAGAGACTTTGAAGAGATTTTCAGATTAAATAACTCGTAGACCATTAACCAAATAAATGACTCCATAATTTGGCCACCATAGTACGTATGAGTTTTTCTCTCCGTCTTCATCACTTATCGTTACATATGATCTCCGATCTCTGTTCGGTTCGAAATGGTGAATCTCACCAACGATAATCTAGGCCAGACTTGCACTCCACTCGAGAAGACCGTCGTTGGCACTCAGCATCTGGCCGTGGCTCATGGGATCCGAATCGTTGATTAGAATTCAATGTGAATATTATTCATGCAAAATATTAATTCAATTGAACATTAGTTTCACCATTGAGATTGAGAACTTAACTTGTTTGGTGTTGAACATTTGTTGTACGTATGTTTTCGCAAAGGAAAAATCTTTGATCGCAGAAATTTTTTCAATTTTTGTTTTCAGAATTCAAAATGAATGAACTCGATTTACTTGAGTTTGTAGGTTTTTAAATCTCAATAAATATTCCTTATCCTTAATTTTAAATTCAAAAATAATTTCAAAATTTTTCTTTTGGGATCGTAGCACTCATTTTGTGCAAAACATATAAGTACATGTTGTTGGTCGCATGTGGTTAAAAGAAGTTGGTAAAAGGAGACAAACATAAATAAATAAAGGAAGATGGCTGACTTTGATTTGGAAGGATGTACAGGTTGACATGAAGTTATAGTGATAATTAGGAGTATCTGTTTAGTGTTTTTGGGTATCAGTTAATTGTACTTCCTTAACAACCCTGATAATTTATTTGGTTCATAATGAAAATGGTTTAATAATTAAAATTCACGAAATTATTCAAGACTACATACTGAGAGAGTACGCGTTAATTTCATTTAGTATTTGATGATGTCAAAAATTAGATGGTGGCCTTTCATGTTCGTGTAGTGGTTTCTATACACAAATCTTGAAATCAAGAGCGTTTTCAGCCAAGGATACTCTTACGATCCAGTTAGATATTGGCAGAGAGGAATTATGTATGTATGTATGTATGTAAGTAGAAAGTTGTGAGAAAGTACCTTATCCTTAGCCTATTGCCCTTTTTATAGGATGAAAAATGGAGGAATTTTAAGGGGGCTTGATGACCGCCGATCACCCTACTTTTTTCTTAATGGAAGGAGTCACGAGTCTTGATCGAGAGCTATGTTTTCGAGATTCTGAGCACTCTAGAGCTTCATTTTTTTAGGTCTTGTTAAAAGGGTATCATTGGTTTCTCTTAGCCAAGTGACTTGACTCTCGAAAACCTGAGTGTTTGGTAATGTAATATCGAAGCCCAAAACCAAAATGACTATGGACTCAACAGATAAGTGTTAGATGGACGAGTATTAAATTACTGAGTATTAAGTAATTAAGTGATGAAAGACCGAGCACTAGAGTTAAAATAATCCAAACTCGTTGGTACTATATTATAATCCTCCCACCACGTGCCTTAAAAATGTTAACATGACAACATTGTTGTGTACTGGACGTTTCACTCACCCCATATATATATATATATATATATATATATATATATATATAGAGAGAGAGAGAGAGAGAGAGAGAGAGAGAGAGAGAGAGAGAGAGAGAGAGAGTATCAAATTCACAGAAAACTATGCCTTCTTTTTTTTTGGTTTGACTTTTGTGGTTAATAAAACAGAAATTCAGCTTGCAGGATTTAAGGTTAATTGGAAATGCAAAACTCTGAGGCCTTTTGGATGTTTGTGACCTAACGATTTAGTCGACTCTCTAACTACTAACGTGACAGCTTTTGTTACATAGCTAAATTCAGGTACGATACGTGTCGAAGTGTCGAATTCATCTAATTTAAAGAAGTCTCGAATTCACCTAATTTAGAGACACGACATGGAAAAATGGTCGATAAGCTATACATTTCACGGAGTTTTTTGAACTTACAATTTTAAATTTTTGTCTGCTTGAATGTATATGCATGATTGACTTTGTGTTTGAAAATGTTAATGAACGTAATGCACGAAAATAATATCTGTTTTCCTAATGGGAGAAATTTATATGTATTCGGATTACTTAAAACTCGTGTAGGTATGCAATTTCAGGTCATTTTCTTCTAGGCTTCGCTGGACGAAATAGATCCCAACTGGGAAGGTATTACTAGTTCAGAAATTCATAGTAGGTTAGCTAGCCCGGTAATTCCAACAAGAGAAATTTTTAAAACATTAGTCAATCAATCGTATCGTGTATAGAACAAAGAAGGCTTTCATTGCACTAAGAAAGACTCAATGCCAGATGGTAAATCTCTCTCTTCTTGGACGAAGGCCTGACGCCAGCTCGGTGTACCTAGTAAAACTTCCAACTACACCTGTCTTCTCACCCTTCTCCTGTTCTAGTTAAGGAAAGAGTCAACACAAGAATTTAACTTCGAACGGGTCTTGCAAGAAAATAAAATTCCATGTTGAACTCCAAATATATGCTATTCGAATGTGAAAGCTCCTGCTAGCTCTCACCCCTCTATATATGAACCGCATATGCTAGTTCTCCCCATGGGTCAAGTGGCATAGATCGCCGAATTTTCATCGCCCTTTTATGTAACTGCTCAGGTCGTTAGTAGTGATTGGTTCGACGCTAAAAAAAAATTGCACGGGTAGAGAATTATATCTTGTTAGGCTACGTATTTGATGTAATCGACGGTATATAACTTTCTTCTATAAGTTGATCCGAATACACAGTTATGAAAAACAAAACGTCGGTAGATAACAACAAAGGTGGCAATATCTTAGCGACGTTAACATCAGAAAGAAAATGGGCATGCATTTGAGTTTGAAATACATGAGAACTAAGCCTAACCTTTGGCCGAATCAGGATATTAAATAGACTGTTAACAGAAAAAAATAGCACTTAATTTCCATGTGTTTTTTTTTACATATTAACAAGATACAAAGAACCAGCTAATCAGATAAACACTTGTTAAGATGATCCATTTTCTCTTCTATCTACGTACGTTGATTTCTTGTCAACTTTCGGGTGTTTCGGAGCTCAAGTGGCATATGATTGCCGTCTTCTCGAGTGTCAACCTTATTTGGATTTGATGTCAGTCGTCGTGATACTTTTCGCTTGTCCCCTTCAATCTTTGTATCCTTTCTCTATCTTTAATGAAAATCTTTCTTTTGACGAGGAAAAAAAATACAAAACAAGATAGATGATCTGTGAAGAAATTGACCAAACTACTGCCTAGGTGTTGCTGACACATAACTTGCTGGAAAAAATACACTCACATCCCTTAAAGTTTCCAAAATGTACATTAATCTCCATGTTGTTTGATATATTACTCTAATTAATCTTCATTGCTTTTGAAATTATTATATATTTATCTCCCCCTACCGTTAAAATCAGCAAACATCGTTAGTCAAGTTTTTTGGGGTTAATTTGATAGGCTTTTGAAATTTCAAGTTTGAGACTTTTTCGGCTAAAACGAACTGCAATATAATTTATACCGTGTCCGAATTTTCTTATATTAAAATTTTGAGAGTTTTCAGAAGTCAAAACTCTGACACAATATTTGGAATTTATATAATTTCAATTTAAAACAATCTAAAAAAATTCAACGTAGGCTATTGCGTACGCGATAAGAATCATGTTGCAATTCATTTTGCTAAAAAAGCTCCTGAACTTGAACTTTCAATAGCTTAAGTAACGTCGTTTGACTGATTTTAAACGGTAAAAGAGATAACTACGTAGTAGTTTTAAAAGCAAAGAAGGTCAAAGCAATTTCACAAACTATAAAAAAAGTCAATGAATTTATCATGAAAACTCAGGGAGAGTCAATGTAATTTACCTAATTTGTTTCACTCACGAAAACAATTACTAAATTTGAAGTACAGATACAAAGAACCGAATTTCAATAAGTTAGACTTAGAATATTCTATAAGCGGCAATTTTAGGTGGGGAAGCAACTTATCATCGCCAAGTCAGCATATTATCACATAAATTTGCACCATTTGTTGTCCACCAAAAATTGAGTTTTTTTTTTTAATTTTAAAAAATAATAATTCGGATTTATAGTTGCAAAATTGCATGGATGCCATATATAGAGAGTATATACCCTATTCACAAATTTGAATACCCAGATCGAATTAGGGTTCACGTTGCTCGCGGATTAGTTTTTCTTTGTTTCCATGAGATATCGACCACGTTGCATATTCTATTGGGGATGTTGCGCTTGCTTCAAGGTTGTGAGTCAAGTAAGACAAGTTACCTCATCCCTTCTAGGTGAATAGAAGTGACATGGATTTGGGAGAACTGTAATACACTTTTATATAATGTGCGTATAGTACAGACAAAACGACATAATTTTATCTGTTTTGTCCTCAAATTTATATTATTTTGATTTATCACACAAATTATTATCAAAATGTATAAAATCAAAACGATATAGTTTCGAAGACGAAGTGGGTAAAACTACATTATTTTGTCCGCGCTACACATATTATAAAAAAATACACTACAACCTCTCCAAATCAGACTTGAATTTGCACACAAAATGATGTGTTGTGCATCAAAATAATGTCGTTTTGACACTAAAAAAGAACAAAACGTGTAGTGATTCTATAAATTTCTAATGGAACAATTATACCATTATCTCATCAACTAAAATCATAGTAACTCTATTAGAACAAGTGAATAACTCTTAATTATTTTCATCGTTATACAACCAAACATAACCTTAGCGTACAACTGCCACATGTAGCATATCCACATGCGTTGACTAGTTTACACGTGAGGGGTGACCACCCCCGGTCTTCCGAGTTCGACTACCAGTAAGCTAATCAGACGGCCAGGAGGCCGACAAGGCTCGCTAGAGAGAGAAAGTGGAGGAAGAAAGGGGAAGAATGCGGGTGCACCGAGACAGGTAGGCCAGCACCCAAGTGGTTGGCTAATTGGCTTAGTGCTTGTGCTGCTCGGTGTTTCGCATGAGGGTTTTTGGGACAGATTTAGAATTTTAGAATTCCTACGTACGTACCTGTGTGTGTGTGTGTGTGTGTATGTGTGTGTGTGTGTGTGTGTGAGAGAGAGAGAGAGAGAGAGAGAGAGAGAGAGAGAGAGAGAGAGAGAGAGAGAGAGAGAATCTGTGGGAGACAGAGACAGCAATGCAAATCCTTGACTGTTGACTACTTATATAAGATAATATTGTTTATTTAACCTGTAATTCGATTATCAAATTTCATGTTATAGCTCCTCTCTCTGTCTCCCATTACTCCAGCTTTTCTTCTATTCCCACTTTCTGAATTTTCTACTTATTTTTCAACTTTGACATTATATATATTGGCTAATGGATTGTGAAAACTTAATCAACATGGTGATACAAACTTCGGAGAAAATTTGATGGCACTTTTATAAGGAGTGTTACGATTCTAGAAAACTTTTTCCGCAAAATAATTCCAAATTCGAAATCAAGGGTTAAGATTTATTTGCGATTTAGAAGCCTATAAACTCAAGTTCTACTCCATTCATTTTGAATTTTGAAAATTTTTTTTTTTAAAGTTTTCTAGGAAGAAAGGTTTTTCCCACTTTTATATATTGATCACAACATAAAGAGTTGGGTCCAACATAAATAGAGAAATGGGTGTTTCAGCGTTGCCTTTTGAATCTTTCAGTCGTGCCTGTTTGTGGATATGATATGAGTTGTTTAAGCAAGAATTCTTGAACAATGAACTTTAGATGTTCACAGCCAAAAAGTATTGCATTCTCTTTCAGTTTCTTAAGAATCGTTTCAGAAAGAGAAGCTATTGAGCTTGAAATGAAAAATAAGTAAACGGTGCTTAGATGCTTCACAAAACTGCACCGATTCACAAGAGGAGCTTATAGGTGACTAAGCTTCTCCTTTTTGATTCACGGAATGTGATTTGTGAGATTGTGGGCATATGATCAAATCGTTTTTTTGAATGAGTACTTTGCTTTGGGACAGAACTCTCCAACTTGCACTTCTTGCTATTTGATGGCACTCTTCAAGGACGTTGACTCTTTCTTCAAGCGGGACTTCTTGCACTTCTTGTTCGACTTTAGATGGCCATAAGGGCATCTGCAGACAATTCGTAGAGAATCTTGGACAGATTCTGATGTTATTTTTAAAAACAAAAGAAAATCTATAAAAAGGAGAATACATAATCCAACAAATTAAGTACGCTCTTATTCAAAATACAATTACTTTTGTGCGTATGCTTGTTTGGTTTGATTTACAACATCAGAGTGTCCTACAATTGATCGATATCAGACGGATGCCACTAATTAAAAAATTGCTCCACTCGCAGGCCACGGATTTTACTCGAATAAAAAGAAAAATAGAACTGCATCAATTTGACGAATATAACAACTCCACAACTGAACCCGTTGGCGGTCTTCACTCTTGTATGTGCTGTAAATAGATAACATAACATTGGAGGCTTTTGAGTTACAAGTTGTACAAAGATATTATTATATATCACATTTATCAAAGAAAGATATTGTGGCAGAAGAAAGGGCTAGTTGGTGATTTTTAAATTGGAAAAACTTTAGCCCAATGCATGGGGGAGTGTTAAGATATAATTATGGCAAAAAACAGCTGTTTTATTAGTGGATATAAACTTAGTTAAGAGACCAATTATGTGGTCCTTAATCCCATGTTTCCTTCCCAGGAAGACAATTGCCAGTTACAGGAATACTACGTACACTGAGAATTTGGTCTAACCCATAAAGCATATCATTGCAGAATCGTTAAGCCAGGATCCTGCTTTACTTACTTTCACATTAATCTTGTAAAACATACACCATTAATAAAAGGAAGTACGGTAGAAATGTCGGGAAGTTCTTGTTACCTGAGGACACAAAGGACAAGTTCATGGCAGAAAGAATTGGACCGAATCGAAGAGATGGACCGGCAAGGCTGGAGACCCAACAACCCACGAACCTTAACCCAAGACTGGATCCTGGGTCGCGCTAGTAATTCGAAAGATCTTGAAAAAATCTAGTGCTGACGGTAGTCAGCTAAGACACGTATTTTGCACGAGTCTGACTGCACACTTAAGTCAGAATCAACTATAAAGCGACTAACTTCAGAAGCTACGCTCTAATTGAAAAATACCAATACTTTCTTGCATTTCTTTCTCTACGATTTGAGGTCTGACGTAAGTATCAGAGTTTGACTGGTATCACCCCGGGGACACTAATAAGTTGATTCTCTTGCATGCTAGCAGGATCAAGAAGGATTCAAAAGGGAGATCAGATCAAAATGACGAATCTAAAAACCTACAATGCTAATCTAAATTGACTCAAGAGTTGTTTGTTTGATTGGATATGAGTATAGAATTTGACTATTTATCAAAAAGAACCATATATCTTTTATTTGGTTATAATTTTTACGAGGGCGAATTAAACGCACATGGGATGCAAATCTTCCAAAATGTGAGATATATGGGGTGTTTGGAAGATTAATTTTTGGAATTTTAATTGTGCATTTTTTTATTTTGAGTGTTTAGGAGCAAATTATAAAATGCTTCTTTTTTGGCTGAATGTAATGCATTCTGATAAATAAATTAAAGAATACATAATTCTAAAATTACTTCCCCGTTGAACTTTTAGATTTTTTCATATAAAAATTCATATGCTATTCTTCTACAAAATTTATTCTACATTTTATCATTCAAATACTTTCACAAACTTTGATGATAATTAAAAAATATAACTTATAATGTAAAATATAGAATGTAAAAAATAATTAACTTCCAAATGCCTCACACTGCCAAGACTACATATTCTACAAAATTAAAGATCCCTTTACTCCATTAGTGTATGTAAAATAATGAAGTTCTAAATATAGTGTTTGTTAATTAGATTCAAATCAATTCAATTGGCAAACAAATCCTTCATCACGTGGTAACTTTTTGTGTTGGAATATATAAAATTTGAAAGGGATCCATCTTTTGATGATAAAAGAGAATGAGGAATATCATGGTTTCTTTTGCATGGTTCATGCATGTAATCATGGCCAGACTCTGCTTTTGTCATTTCAGCTGCCCCAATGTCAACCCAAAAGAGACTCCCAAACAAAGCCTATAATTAGCATAAAGTTATAATTGTTTTGGGTAAGTGAGATATTCATTTAAAGAAAATAATTTTAGAAAAATCAAGGAAGACATACTTTCTAAATAACAGAGAAAAAAGGATTGAGCACTGTGCTGTGGTGTGTCTGAAACACTGAATATATATATTTTTGTTTAAGTTAATTAATAAATCAATAGTATAGAAGAACGAGAGACTGAAATGAATAACGAATCACCAGTAAATAGTGAGTAGAGAAGATAACAATCCAGTGTTACTCTCAAATTTAATTCTTCGTGAGTGGTGCATGGCTTGAACAGTTAACCCCAAGAGGTTGCTGGTGGTCAAGGCTTGGAACTTAAGAGTTTGCTCTCTTCTAAGGTCTCAGATTCGAAATCTACTTTAATTGAGATTCCTGCAAGTGGGTGGTGTGATTAGTCCCTCATAGACGAGTCAAAGGTGCATGTAAGTTGACCCGAACACTCTCAGTTATAAAAAAAAAATGGCTTCAACATTTAACCCCAAGAGGTCGCTGATGGTCAACATTTGGAACTTAAGAGTTTGTTTTCTCATAAGGTCTCATGTTCGAAATCTCTTAGGTATTATCAACTCTTACGAGGGCAGTCCATGAACAAAACTTTGTTCTGGCTTTAATTAAAATCCTCGTATATTGAGTAAAATTGATTCTTGATAAATTAATCGAAATACGCATAAATTGATCTAAATATAATAGCTTGAATAGTTGTTTGGACATGTGCCGACACACTTTGAATGGAAACTGTCCTCTCAGGGCTTTATGAAGATATGATAAGATTCATTCATGTTCACCACTTCATGCACCATATCTCGATTACACTGCTGCACCACTAGCTATTACCAAGACTTCACTTTTTTCTTCACTCCATCTCTTATGGTTTCAACTATTTAGTTCAATTTGGGCAAAATTGCTCTAATGGTGTGGAGTTCTTTTTATCTTAGCTCATCACGATCATTGAATCACTTGAATTATTTTATAGAAATTTGAACAATATAGATAATAAAACACAACAACCATGTCTCTTACTCCTTTGCCTACCAATGATGCACGAATGCATTCCTCAGACCCGAAGCCCCTATAATTGCTTCCACTTGAAGAGACCGACTTGCGCCATAAGTACTAGAGTTTGATAGAGGAATGGGAAGGTGAAGATATTTAATAGTACTTGAACGGGAATCATCTTAGCAATTGGTTAGAACAATTCCAACAGCCTCTTCAAAAGAGGCCTGTTGGCTATTATAGCTACCCAAAACTAAATATTCACATGTTCCAACAGGCTCTTCAACCCACTAGTCATATTGGCTTCCTTCATTTTCGCTGGCTATTTGTAGTGAGTCTAGCCTTCTCGTTATGTACGGATTCGGCATGTTCTCGCACCAGAACATAGAAAAATTGTCGTGACCAAACTCGCTCTGAAATGCGATCAGAGATTTATCAGTATTGGCGACGACGCTCACATCCTCATTTTGCTCCACCCTCGGAACCTCACTCGTCTGAAGCTCCGTGCTTGCTGTGAACTGACTGACGCCGGTATGATGATCTTTGCTAAGAATTGC
Organism: Arctostaphylos glauca; assembly: GCA_019985065.2. NCBI lineage: Eukaryota > Viridiplantae > Streptophyta > Magnoliopsida > Ericales > Ericaceae > Arctostaphylos > Arctostaphylos glauca. Next base: position 29,459,068 of record JAHSPW020000007.1, on the reverse strand, counting down.
AAGGGTCTGAAGAAGCTCTCGTGTGGATCATGCACGTTTGGGGCCAAAGGGAACTGCCCCCCTTGTATCTCTTGATCCCAGACACTAATCAAGACCTGATGTCTTGTTTTTGTCTCATTTTCTTGTATATGAAGTAATTGGAACGAACTGAATTAGGCAGTGATTTCGAGAATGCGCGCCAAGTGTTTGATAAATTGTTGAAGAAAATTTGACATGTTAGATAGTGAAAATAAAAAATAATGTTAGAATACATAAGTTAAAAAATGGATAGACAAATTAAAGAGTACTATTTTGGTACTATTCAATAGACACTAATCAAAACTATCCAAACCCATTAACTCATACAGCTACTAAAATCAGAAGCCACAAAAAAAAAGTCAATCATTCATGAAATGTACTTTTGTTGGGGAAGATAAGTCCTTATCTGTGCAGGGGGATTTAGGCCAAGTAAGGATAAAATGCTCCCTAAAACTTTGGCTTTTATAAGTTTATAGTTCATGAGTGCGTGTACATATCTGGGTAGAGGTCCTTTTCTACTTACTATTTTTTCGATATTCAATCGGTTTTGAGATTACTCCTAACTTAATGTCGATTAATTATCGGAGGACCAATCCAATCGTCCACTTGCGGGGGCCCGATTAAAGTCAGGGTATTTTGTCTTGTATAAACTGACACTAAAGGAATTGATAGCACCTGAAATGTCTCGAACCTAATACTTGGAGGGAGCATCCCTTTAAGTCTCAATCTTTACTATTAGTGAAATTTTGTAGGTCGACTGTCCCAAACATTAGGGACACTGTTCATGCTTTTGTTAATTATCAGGGGGTGGAACAGGTCCTTCATGCACAAAACTGTAGTTAGATATCTTTTCTGTTCCTATTTAGAATATCTCTTCCAAACTACCATTTTGTCCTCCTAAAGATGATATTTTATTGAACAAAACCAGCAACTGAGAAGATTTTTAAAGATCTGGTCTATCAAATTAGAGTGCCTGCCCAAGGCTAGATAATTTATTTAGAAATCAATCTCGTCTGTTGGTAACACGACTTATAGGCTGCACATTTTCCTTATCCAGTGGTCATCAGCTCGTTCTTGACAGATCCGATAGAATATTCTTAATTTAAAAGGATTTGACACCGATATTATCTGTAAATATTTTTGTTAGATAAGATGGAGTTTGTTAATTGATCTTGTTTCAAAGGTTCATTGATTAGTACACCATCGGTGTTGGTAAGAGCAGGATAGTGATTGTTCGTCTTCGATTTGTTGATCATAAGATCTCTTAGATTGATCAGCCAGTTAGGTTGGTTTGGTTATTCTTTTCTATTGAAAATGAGTTGCCTATCTGCGCAAATCACCTTCTTCTAGACTCTGCTTGAGCCAAATGTTTTTTTTTCCAAAAATGAGTGCAAAGAAGAAATTATCAGTATAGAGTGGGAAAAAAAGAAAGAGTACTCTTAGGCTTTGAAGTTTTTGTTTCTAGAAAGCGCAAATGTGAAAGAATGATGCAACTATCTTTCACGCCAAGAATGAAGCCTATATCTATAAATCACGTTTATGGAAAATAGTACTTCAATCACGTATCGATATCAGAATGCGTGCTAATATGACTAGTTTGAACGACCTAGCGAGAACCCTACTAATTTCCAACAAGGACGACCTATATATATACAATTCACTAGAAAATGATGGCAATGCAAACATATCTAAAAGGACATCACTAAAATCAAAGGCTGATGTCTCATGGGAACTACCCCCTTGGACTTTGGGAGTTTCCACAACCAACCAAGTTGCTAAGTAGGGTTTAACACTATCATTACCCTTTGAAATCCTCATTAGAATTAGGCTTAGATTGTAATCAGTGTGTACCTCTGGTCGGTGAATCACACTACACCATCATAAATAATGTCCTATTTTAAAGTAACAATGCCAGCACAAACTCCATTGGTACAATGGCCTACACAGAAGCCCTAGGGAAAAAAAAGGCACTTCTAAAATTGGAAATTAAAGACATTTAATTAACATAATCATGGTTGGTTCTTTTGCCAAATTTATACATATATTTTTTTAAGGCATTTGGGTTCATAAAGGAGAGTTCAACAAAATGATCCTGAAGGCACATGGTATTGCCAGCAGTTTGAGTTTCATGTCTGCATTTTGTGGTCTGGATCTTACTTCTTGCTTTTAAGATGTTCAGAAAATTCTTCCTTTACTATGAGTCATAGGTGACCTAGACTTATTAATGGCAGGCCAAACAACCAAATCAAGTACTTTTTTTAAAGTAAATATACGTCCTCTGTCGGCAGAAAAATACTTAATCAAAACTGAAGTCACGATTATCTAACTTGTGAATAGTTTGCTAAACACGCCTTCAAGATCCACCTGATCATTGTTTGAAAACAAATATCAAGCTAGTTCGTTTTTCAAGCCAACTTCAACATTATTGATTGGCTCGTCTTGTCTTTTCGTCCATAAATAATGATAAGTAATGAACTTTCTTTCTTGTATGTTATAAAAAGGGAGAAGAGAAAGAATACACGAGTCTGGTTTCAAAACCTGAACACCTAAAAGTATACTACAAGAGCAAATATCTCTATTGTTAAGGATTTTTAGATAGTCTCGTTTTTCTCACAAAAGTATACATTTAGTATAGAAAAGTCAGATTTGATCTTTCGAGTTGGACTCAAGACGTGTTCGTTGACAAAATCGCCCTAGATTCCTCTATTTCTTTTCTAGAGTTATAGAAGCATAACTAATTGATAATTGAAAGTGCATATCACACCTTTTCTAAACTTAGAACATTAAGAGACATAGTCTCCAAATAAAAATCTCTCATGATAATCGCTCAATCTATTAAATAGAAAGTCCTACTTATAAATAAACATTAAGAGGAATGAGAGACCCATCTCTCAATTTTTCACAAAAATAACTTGGAAATAAAAAATGCCAGCCTAACAACTTGTAATTAGATTCCTTGAATATATATATGTGTGTGTGTGCGCGCGCGCATGTGTCTTTGATTCCCTAGTGAAGCACAAGTCTAATCTAGAGATATAGAGCACCCTTTTAGCCCATCGTTTCATGTCTGCTAAAATGGTAACAGGTGGGACCCTAACAACACAAAATCCTCAAAAAGTAGCATCTCTTTTACAAGAAATGATTGAAGTCAGAGGGGGGGAGGGAGGGTGTGGGGGCTTTGCTTTTCTAGTAAAATGTTTTGTCAGTTGACTTGTTTTTTAATACTTTCCATTTGTATATGAAGCAGTGGTTTAAAAGATAGAGATAAGGGATTAAGAGGCAGAGACCAGGTAATGTGGGGAACATATTCATGCAAATTTGGAAAAAGAAACACAGGCAAATAGGGTTGGTATAGGTGTGTTTCTTTGCTTTAGAAGCGATAGAATAGCATTTACTGTATTTTTTCAATTTAAACAGTCTGAGTAGGGATTGTGGGACATGGATTGTGTTGGAAAACTTGCTTGGCTTGTTTTGATAGTGCTTTCTTATTGTGGAGTTCTAAACTCGGTGTATTAATTATTAATTTTCTAGAGTAGTACTTGTTTTGAGCTTTTTTAGTTTGAATTATAAGAGGAACGGTTAGTTAGTATCGTTTGGCTGTCATTAGTCCAAACCCGAGGAGTTGGCTTGGTAGTCAAGCCTGGAATATAGAGATATGCTCCCTCCTAGATCTCAAATTCGAAACCTCTTAGGTGCTTTCAATCGTTATGGAGCCAGTTTATATAAGGTAAAGTCCTAACTTTAAATTAGGTCCACGCAAGTGGACGATAGGATTGGTCCTCTGAGGATTAGTCGACAATAGGTTGAAAGTAATTTCAAAGTCAGTTGGATACCTCGGTTAAAAAAATTACTCCAAGGGTATTTTGATATTTAAGGTAGTTCATGAAAAAAGAAAAGTTCTAAGTGAAAAATATTTGAATAGTGTGATAGGGCATACATACCTTGTGTAATATGTTTCAGTTACTTTATATAAAGAACTGTGGTCAATATGTGTTAGGCATATACACCATACGACGTAAAAAATAACTGTCTCCACCTTTGATGTGTGCATGACGCAATAAGTGTCAAACTGTATTCCAGGTACCTGTGGCTAGCCACCTAGCGCCTACATAGATTTACGAAAGCTGAGTTGTACTGTTGTCATGTTGACCACTCTCTGTTCGACTCAACCCACATGATGTCTTGTGTAAGTAGACGAGCTAGTTGCACGACATGTGGGTCTCGTAGAGCTTTCAGTTCGACCCAGTGCTGGAACAAACTGGGTCGAGCATATGAAAAAGATATCTTCTTTGTTTTACTTTACCAATTTTTTTATAAGTGATCTCAACTAGTATGGTCTCTCTTCCATTCACTTGTTTTTGCAATATTAATTTAAAAATGAGTTTTATATGTGATTAAACTTATGAAAAGTTGAACTTGATAAGAAAAATTCAAGCACTTGAGTTGAAAGAATCTCAGCTCTTTTATTTTCTTTGGTAAACTTGATATTACTTATTGATATTAAGATATGTCTTTTTGTTTACAAAATTATAAACGAAGTAACTAAGCAATAAAGAAGATTGTCCAAAAAAATTTGTGTAATAATGACATCATGTTACAGTTAGATTAATAAAACAATAAAAATGTCAAAAATAACAAAGTATTGTAGTTTGACAGATTTGGTAAAGTAGTGCAATTTTGTTGCTAATTTTTGAAGTATTTGGTAAAAATGCTCTAAGCACAACAATACTTCAAGTCAAATAACTTGAACAGAAAAGTGTCTAAAATGTTTGGTGGAGTCGTTTCTCAAAAGCCATGTGTTTGGTTTTGGGAGGAGGTGTTGAAAGATGAAAGTGGGGCATGTTGTGCAGCAAAACGGCATCATTTTGGTGCAAAAAATATTATCTAGACACTGTTCTAATTTTTCAAACAGTATTTTGTAAGTTAAAACGATATCAATTTGATACACAACACGCTTTGCTATGCACAACAAGACCCAAGTTAATTGAAAGATATCGTAGAGTTAAGGGAATGTTGGCCCTACTTAGGAATGCCTGGAAAAGGGAATAGATGTGTCATGTCTAATCACAATTTGATGTCCAAATGAAGAGAATTGCATTATTATGTTTCTTTTTCCTTTTTTTAACTTACTCTAACAGTATCGGGTTGGTCTTTTCCAATAGCTAACACCAATGAGAAGGTTTGGCATCTCAATGTTGACTATTTGTTCCATTTTCGCAAGGTCAAGGAATGCGTTGTTGTCTCAACATTGTTACGGAAGACTATGGTAAAGTTAGAATTAGAGAGCACTCGTTTTGGATTGGGCTTACTACTTATATGTTTTAAGCATTTATCCGCTCCGCACTTGACTACCCAACATTTTTTGTGAGCATGCTAAATGGTACACCAAAGATGCATCCTTCCCGATCCTCTCGTAATAGAAAAAAGACCTCTCAATATTGTAATGCCCATCTTTTCTTCTTCTCATGGGATGAAGGTGGAAGGTGTGCCCCCCAAAAGGTCTTTTCTTCAATGAATCATAGCTGATTCAGTGGTAGGTTTGGATTTAACAGCTTCTGTGCCCCTTGTAATGGTTTAGGTTCAAGTTTGGATAGGGTATGAATTGACTTGCAACAATGCTAATGAAATGTGGTCATAAAATGCTAAATCATTGATAACCCCCTGCAAGTTTGATGATGTTTCTAGTGACGATGAATCCCGCAACTATCTGTTTCTTTAAGGTACAATATCGGGAAAGGAATTTCAATCATGGCGGAAAAACATGAAACCCAAAACAAGAAATCCCAATTCCAGCTAAGACTAAACTCGACTACGTGCAGAAAGAGAGTCAATCTCATTCAAAAACCAAAACCTCTCCGCTCCAACTACACGAAGCAACGACATTCGGCATTGTTGGATGGAAAGCAACATCTGTGCATGTCTGTTCATACGCCTTGATTTTCTTCACAAGATCGGTTGATCGAGAGTTGTAAAAGTAAATACATCCATCTGAAGAGCCTGATACGAGTTTCTCTCCATCTGGGCTGAAATTACACTTGATGGGGAAGCCAGAAACGCCATGGCTTTCGTACCTCTTGTACTTGTCAAGCTTGAAAGGGGGTCTGGAAGAAAATATTGCGATATAATTCGCGTTTGATTGTGCAACAAAATAAGAATCAAGCGGGTGTTGCCTAATACAAGGGCAAGTATAGGCTTCCACATAAACCTGAAAGAGGTAAAAAGAAGTGGTTAGCTAATGACAATCATCAAAATCTCCAAAACATGAATGACGACAATACATACTCAAATATAGAATTTAACTTGGTGTGTGAATTGGACAGGCAAATTGGTTCGATTAACTAGATTTTTCCCAGCAGCCCTAAAAATACCCAGGCTTAGCCCATTGGGATTGTGGAAATGGCATCACCCTGAGCATGGTTTTCCCTTCATGTGTTATTGGGTTTCCGTGATTGCAGATCGTGGGGAATGGGATATGCCCATAGCGTCCTTGGCGATGATCGTCGCCAAAAGTGTCATATTCGCAAAGCATCATAGTTCATACACCCTCTCAACAGCTATCCAGAAGCATATGATGTGTGAGTGTGAATTAAGGCCAAGAACTAAACAATCTGAGGGGTTGCCCCATCGTAAACATCACAACCAATCACCTATAGCCTTTATTATTTATCTAAACTAGATGCAAGCTGAAAGACTACAGAACAAAGTATGAACATCTAGGTAGTTGCAAAGGAATTTCCGAACAACCGTGCAATCATAGAGGACGGGAGGACAAAAGGTTAGGAATTAGTAGCAGCCTTGAGATAAAAAAAAGAATCATTTTTTCCTCAAAATGAAGTACTGCGACAGTTGGGTTTGGTTATGGGTACCATCCATTCTTAACAAGCCAAAACTGTCACGGCCCAATCATGTATAACCCGTACTAACGTTTGATACAAGTGTGAGCCAACAGTGAATAAAGATATTTAACTTTCCCCATACATGTCATCTTTCCATGTATAGCCACATTTAAATCAAAACTTATCTATGCTTCCATAAATTCAAAAGAGGATGATACTCAGATCTTGAAATGACATTGAACTAAAACTACAATGCTCAAACTATGCAGCTTAGACTCTAATCAAAATGCCAATTAGTTTCACCAACGAACTTGCTGAGTAAAAAATGTTGCAGTTGAGTGTTTTGTGGATCTTATTTCAGAATGTCTAACCCATGCTTACACCTTAAACCTAATAGCCCTAATTCAAGTATCCAAGCACCAACAACTAGCCGTTCAGGCAACTCAACAATATGCCTAAACGGGACAAAAAAGCACATGAGAAATCTCCTCTTGAACATGAACGAAGTATGCAACCCTGTAATTGCTGACGCCAAGAAGACATCATCATAAGAATAAGTACAAGAGCAGATGAAAGTCTCTTACCTGATTTGATAGGGGAACTTGGCGAGAGATATCCCAAATAATTATAGAATTTTCACTGACGTTGCCTTTGGATATATCGCTTGAAGAGATGAACTGCTTGGCATCAATGCTGAATTCAATGTCAAGAATTGGAGTTGGGCCTCGAAAAAATTCCTTCACCACCTTCCCAACTCTAATATCCCATAGCCTAAGGAACCCCTTTGAGCCCCCAGAAAGGAAGAGATTTGAGTTGTTTGGATGAAACTTTATAACTTCTACAACTTGGTCTTCCTTGAAAACCTGAGTCTCTAAACCCCTTTCAACATCAATTAACCTCGATGAGCAGTCGTATCCACAAGAAAGTATAGACAGTCCCAGTTTCGACCACTTCACATCTTTAACTGCTGCATTGTGATAGTTTAATACACGCGCTTTCTTCTGATCTCTGCTCCACACATTCCATATGTAGACGGTATGATCCATTCCGGCAGATGCAAGAAGATGGGCTGAAGACTAACTTTCATGGAAGATCAGAAGGCAAACACATTGCATAACAAACAAAAGACTCAGATCTCTAAATAAACAATTATGGGACACTCAGCAGATCCTTTCAGCCACTAAAATCTTGTCCATAGAGATCTGTTACACGGGGTATCATCTTGCAAAAAGGGTTAAATCTGTGGTATAGAATAGACTTTTGAAATCTGATAAAATAGAACCCAAGGATGCTTATGTTTCGGTACACATTCGTATTAGAAGTGTTTGGGTGGAAAAAAAAAAATATGTAACTGTAAGTGTCAGTATTAAAAAGGTCATAATATCTACAGATGAAGCTGGTCTTGTTCATTACTAAATTTCTACCACTGAACCATCAGTATTAACATTTATTGCTCGGTTACACCTCAAGAGCATGTCGAAATGACCTAGGTAACGAAACCAAAAAACACAAAAAACCATAAAAGATGAAGCAAGGATAGGTTAATATCAGTATTCTCCAACAAGATAAGAATACTCACCATGATTTGTTGACCACTGTACAACATTGACAGCCTTTGAATGGCCACTAAGAGATACAGACAGCCTTTCAGGCATTTGGCCCAGCCCTGCTTGTGCCTTTATTTGCCGCCTCAATGAGGACAAAATTTCACGTGGGAGATCTGAATCCAAAATGCTTCCCACAACTGATAAGAACAGTACACTTCAAGTTAGCGTGGTAACAGGTTTTCGAAGATTGAATAATTAGCCTAAACTCAATAAAATCATTTGAGATTATCAAGTTGAAAAACCAAATTGCCATATGAGTAGCGATTAAGAGTAAAGATATTTACAAAGTAAATGCTGATGTAGTCAAGAAAGACTAGAACTTCATGCTTTAGATGGAGTCGTCAACTGAGATTTTAGATGTATTTACGAAGTGGATCTTCGTTTCGATTTCATTGATGATTCTATATCATTTCTCTTATACATTTTCCGTACGTTCGATATTCTTGTTTCTTTATCCAACGATGCCTGTATACAAGGCTTTAGTGTATGAATTAAGGGAGACTTTGGGCGCGATATTGAATATTCAGATCTTAGTATACACCCATGGGCCATTGTTCCTATAAAGCTGCAGCAAAATTTGCAACATGACAAAAGGGGAGAAAATTCCTAAATCGATATGTAGTAGGCTGGACCCATGAGGTGTTGGGCTTACGGCATTTTTACACCCTCGGCCAGCTGAAGTGGGACTGGGCCGGACCGATAGGTGATAGAACATTCAAGGCTCGACCTTTTCTTTACCTGTCTTGGGCCAGCCTCATCAACGCAATTATGGGCCGGGCTGAAGGTTTGACAAGCCAGCATGGCATGCCACAAGCCCACTTCTGGAGCACGACCAACGTGTGAGACGAGCCAGACATACTGTGGTGGGCGCATATGGGAAGCAACGGTCAAACAGATTTTTCCAAAGTACGTACGCTCGGTCAGTCCCCCGTGGGCATGATGCTCGGTGTAGGTTGAGCGGAACATGGTGCCCAACGTGGCGGTTTTTTGTGGAATAGTTGGGACAGACCGTTGCCATAAGTGGTGGCGCGACTGTCGTGGTGCACAACGCAACATTCTCGGGCATCATGGTACGTGCACCCTGGCAGTCTCCTGTATAAGGCACAAAGATACTGCATTTCGGGTACCCACAAAAAATCACTCACAAGCTTTTCAATTTGTTCCATCCTCTTTTTCAGAAACTAACTTAAGCATTGGTGCCCCCAACTACCTACGGCTGGTCGGTACTAATGAGTTCCCTCTTTTGCAACTCCGACAAAGGACTCAATCAAGATTGATCCATTCATTCGAGGCTCCACGTAATCTTAATGAGCTAATAACTTCGTAATACGAAAAGTTTCAATGAAATGGAATAGCCAATCTGTTCATGTAAAATAGCAACTAGAATTGGAAAAAAGGCGTAGCACCTATAGATGAGAAGTTGAGGGAAAATAGGCTTAGGTGGTTTGGACATGTCTATCGTAGACCTACGGAGGCAATAGTTAAGAGAGCGGATAGGATAGCTTTGCATAGCAATGCTCCGGGGAGGGGAAGACCCAAATTGACATTAGATGCGGTAGTGCGCAAGGATTTAAGTCTATTAGGGCTAAGTGAGGAAACAGCACTTGACAGAACTCTTTGGAGGAAAAGGATTCATGTAGCCGACCCCAATTGATTTGGGACACAAGGCTCAGTTTGGTTTGGTTTGGTTAATTGGAAAAAAAAATCCAATATTTTCCATGTAAAACTGCAGGTAAGAAACTGTTTAAGCATATTTCCCTTCATCCTACCCCAAACCGCGAGCACAAGAAGTAAAGATTTATAGCCCCCTTTTCTTCTCTTCTATTTTCCATCCTTTTCGCAGCAACCAAACAGAGACTTCCCACAAATTCACTACTAGAACAAAACAGAAACAAACTGAAATCACAAGAAACTGAGAGAAGTGACGAACCAGGCGATGTTGTCACGGTATCAGGCGGGTTCGGGTCAGGAACCCGAGGAACCGAAGCCAAAACGGCTCGTTCTCTCTTGGAAATGTATCTGCCAGGAATCGGAGATTCCGCCGGCGGATACGGGGCGGGGTCCTGGCGAGGTAGGGGCAAGGGTCCTGTGAAGGTACGAGGGTTATCGGGTCTGGGTCGCTTCGACGGAGGTAAAACGGCGGGTCTTCTGGGTTCGGGTTGGTCATCGTCATCAGAAGCAGTTGAGTATGCGTTGCAGAGTAGATCCATTTGGGGTCGATTGATAACCGGTTTGTCGGAATTAAATAACCGTTGGTTTTGCATAATTTTCTTTTAAATCATTTTTTTATTTATGATTTTTTAATTTTGTTAATTGGAGATTAAACTTTTAAAAATGATTAATCCGAGAGAATTCAAGATGAACTAATAGTTTATGAAAATTTAACAAAAATTAAATAAAATTGAAAAAAAATTTCAAAACAAAATTAGGCCAAATCAACTCGTAATCTAGTGTTCCGCATCAATCACCGAAAATTTGAAATCTACAAATGAGGAAAACACATCAGTCAAAGAAATCCATCAAAAAGTTTCGAAGAAACCCAAGAATTGAAGACGAATCTCTTGATGGTGTCTTGTATGGCTCAGTTGCATATGTATTCACGATCTATTAAAATAAAAATAATAATAATAATGTATTAATTTTTTAGAAAAAAAACTCTAAAAAGTGATAAATTTATTATTATTTATATTGACAAGAACAAATATTTTCGTATGGTAAAACTCAAAAAATCTAACAACTATATTAACTAATTTTTTCCTAACGTTTCTCGAATTTTCACTATAAGAGCAACTCCAACAGGCTCAACAAATGAGTCCTGTTGGCTATTATGGCTAGCCAATGTCATTTTCTAGTGCTCCAACAGGCTCTCCATTTGGCTGGCTATTTAGCCTTTGTGGTATATCACTGGCTATTTGTAGCCAGCGTTTCCCCGCTCGCTGTGTACGGACCCAATTTCCTCGCGCGCTTTCTCTCTCCTCCTTGCTCCTCTCCTTTGCTCTCTCTCCTTCTGCCAGCAACTTTCCCTCGTCCATCTACCCTTCTTCAAACACAATTACACATAATAGCAAACGATCGTGCGAGATATCAAAATACCAAGCAACCCTAGCTTTTGCAGATCTGAATTGATTCCTCGATGGAGTTCTCCCATGAAAGGATACGAGCAAGAGGTACCAAGAGAGAGTTCTCATCTTAGGCATATCCAATTTCTGCAAAATGTACTCGCTGATCTCTGTGTTGTTTGAGGTTCTTGTTTTGAGGTTTTCCTAATCGTTTCATTAAGAAAAAGATGGTCACGATGTTGATTCGGTGAATTCTTTTATTGGCTTTGATTCAAGTTGGAGCAGAACTTCATGTATCTTTCTTCATCTTTGAGTCCTGGTTGCATACTATGTGTTTGATGATATGTGAAAATGAAACACAATGTCCGAAGCTTACATATAATGCACTTGTTTTACCATACGATTGATCGATTGGTGTTTCGGGAAGCAAACTTCTTGCTGGTTATGAATTGAAGTATGAACACTGATTATGCAGGTTTTGGCTTTTGGGTGCAATTCATATGCTATTGCATGTTAATTTAATATGTTCTTTTTTTTTGGTTTTCCATCTCATGTAAGGCTTCGATGATGATGCATTTGGAGCTGAGAATGAGTTTCTCTATCTCGAATTCGATGATGCATTTGAATGAATTCACAAAGTTCTGTTGTACGCTCGTGGGAGATGGTTGCTGGAGAAGGGCTTATGTCGACCGTATCGTAATCGTAGTCTATTCCATGAAGTTCTCTCTCATCTTCAATGATCATGTTATGTAATATCACGCATGCCTTCATAATATCTTTAAGTGTTTCACGCTTCCAAAATCGTGCTGGTCCACGCACAATAGCGAAACGTGCTTGGAGTACTCCAAATGCTCGTTCCACATCCTTCCTTGCCGACTCTTGAGCTTTGGCAAAATTTATTTGCTTATTGCCACGTGGAGATGGAATTGTTTTGACAAATGTTGCCCACTTTGGGTATATACCATCAGCAAGGTAATATCCCATTGAATAGTCGTTGCCATTGATTGAGTAAGTGCATGGAGGGGCACGCCCTTCAGCAAGGAGGGAGAATACAGGAGAACGATCGAGTACATTGATGTCATTATGAGATCCAGGCAAGCCAAAAAAGGCATGCCATATCCATAGATCATAGGAAGCCACAGCCTCTAAAATAATAGACCTTTCCATGCAGTCGGAAATTCTTCCACTTCCAATGCATGCAATCAATACTGCCTAGCATCCCAAGAAACCCACGTTGTTTACCCAACGCTAGTAATCTGGCCATGTCTGCATCATTTGGTGACCTTAAATATTCATCTGAATAGATCGAAACTACCGCCTTGACGAACCTTTTTAAACTCTCAATTGTTGTACTTTCGCCGATTCTTATATAATCATCCACGCTATCGGCCGCTACTCCGTAAGCAAGCATCCTCATAGCAGCTGTAATTTTCTGAAGGTAATACAAACCACTCTTTCCAACAGCATTTGGTTTTTGGATGAAGTAAGGATCATATGCTTCACTGTAGACACAATACGAAGAAAAAGAGATCGATTCATCCGAAACCTCCTCCTAAATAGTCTAGGAGGAAATGTAGGAGAATTAGCAAAATATTGTCGAAATAGTATCTCGTGGCCTTCAGCCCGATTACGATCAATAATTGCGTGGCCTTGAACGGAACCACGACATCTAGATCGTCTCTCGCCTTCGACCTGATCAACCGTAGCTATCGCCATTTCCAATTCAGGGTCAGAGTCAGAGTCGTCTAGAATCATGTTACGTAGTCTATTGCTTGTCATATTTTTACCAAAAAAATAAAAATAGGATAAAAGATAGTTGAGAGTAGTGAAAAAAAGAAAGAGAGATTTTATTTATAGATATAGAATATGACCGTTGGAATATAGCCGTTGGAATATAGCCGTTAGAATATAGCCGTTAGAAAAATATAGCCGTTAGAATATAGCCGTTACAAGAATATGACCGTTGGAATATATGACCATTAAAAAAGTGCCACGTCATTTAATGTAAATGCCACATGTGCAAGATTATTATTATTTTTTAGTTTGTTGGTTAAGTTAGTTTTATTGAATAGCTAAAATAGATAGTAGTGTTGGAATGCATGAGTAAAAAAGTAGATAGGCAAATTGACTAGTGTCCTTTTTTTGTCCTTTTTACTAGCTAAAGTAGATAGTAGTGTTGGAGTTGCTCTAAGAGAGTCATGCTTATTCGATTCATCTTAATTGATCTTTGAATTAATTTGGATTATTCTAATTTAGTATCAATTGCCTTTTTTAGGAGGATTTTAGCTAGCTAGGATGAGAAATTGAAAAGGAATAACCTCGCGTGGAAGATTTCTTCAAGATTAACTAACGGAAAGTTGACGGAAAGCAGACGGAGTGGGAGATTGACCCTTGATCTGGTGGTTAGGCTGTTACAATAGAAAGATAAGGGTGCAAGTAGATATTTAAGTAAAAGTGAAGGGTCGATAAATATAATTAGCCCAACATATTCTGGAGTCTGGACTCGAAAAATATACAGTAGTGCCGAGCCCGCGAAAAACCATAAGTCGTTTGTTCTCTCTCTCTCTCTCTCGATTTTCCCTCTCTCCCACTTTCTCCTCCGGCTCAGCTCCTCCCTCACCATTGTCCGTCAAGCCCCAGACCCGCACCTGAGCGGTTCGTGGAGAAATTCAGCGTCGTAAGTTTGCTAGGTCACCTTGAATATCTTTCTCTCTCTCTATCTCTCTCTCTCTGATTAATTCCAAATTAGGCATTCAGATGCGTCCAACTAGTGGACGATCACGCGTGATTCGTACTACGAAGCTCTTTTTTTTTATTATAAATATTGCCGCTTTACTTCAGGCTGGACACTAGACAGGTTCCCTTTGTAATCCTCTTTGTTTAACGGCGAGCTACTTGGAAATCTTTAGTTAATCTCCAAACCGAATGGGAAATATTTGGTTATTTTCCCATTTCATGCATAATGTCACGTGGGATTACTGGTGATGTACGGATATGCGATGGGTTCAGTTTGATTAGAGAATGAGTGTTTTTTTTGGTGGTATCTAGTTTTCATGCTATCTTGAATTGATTGAATGTCTAGCCCCAGTTGGCACTGGAGTTTGAGGCAGTAAAAGATCTGTGATGCCCATAGATGTTCTGTTCTGGGTGCACGCTCGTGCAGTTGGACACCCGTGTACACTCTTAGCTGGGAGGAGAGGGTCAATCCCTGCCAGGCAATGCTTGATTGTTTCTCTTCAATATGGGACTTTTTGTTGCGTTGATATTTCGGTTGGTTGGGCTTGTTGTATGGAAGCTTGTGGATTTGAGTTGTTGGACTTTCTTATTGATTGCCCAGTTGTATTAATCCCGTTGGTATTCAGTGTGATGTACTACCAAATCAAACAAAACCGCACCAAACAGGTTGACAAATAGAAAATTCGTAGCTTGTCATCAATTCTACCTTGCGATTCGTGGTTTTGTTCCCAAATTTTTGTAGTCTTCTGTAGACGTTCTGCAGTAAGATTAGCGAGTTTGAACTACAAGGGAATTAGATATTGCAACATAAGCTTGATACCAATGTGAGTTTTCTATCTTCACTTGCTCCCCTGCTATCGACAACATTTTTGGTGTCAAGACCAATAGCAGCATCAGAGTCGGTTAAGGCTCATTCAAAGGAGATATATGTGGAGCGGTTCCAGTCCCTTTTGGAGGGTGGCATTCGGAGGAACTTATGCCAACTTCTACTTTTTCCGTTGGTCAACAACCAACAAAAGTTCTCTATAATTCTTCACTACTCCTACAGGAAGAACTGAAGAAGTCTCTTTTTGTCTGAAGTGATTTTTTCTCAATCAATCATGCCTCAGCTGAATGTTATAGGCGTGCACCCAAAAAGGAGACGCATAGTTATGTGATTTCGCTGTACTATCCTACGTCCATGATAAGAGAGACATAACTACTATAAAAAGAAAAGAGTACAAGAGTCACAAACTACCCAAATCCAACCCAAATACCCCTTCCTGGTTCAAACTCAAGTGAGCCTCTCAAGCATCATATCTTTCCTTGCTCATGCCAAGTGTCCCGGAGCACTCTAGCCAGACAAGCTTTCCTTCTTCTGGGTATTTATCTCTCAATTCCCTGCATCCCTACGCTCCATATTTCTCTGTTTTAGTAACAGGTATGCTATTTTAGGCTTTTGTGATCGGTAGATAGATGGATCGTCTATCTAGCTTCCAGCATTGATATGGTTGCTACATCATCTGTAAAAAATTCACCAATGTTTGATGCATAATCTTTATCGATGGAATCTCTTTCGATAAAGAAGCCAGGTTGTTTAGGCTGAGGCAGCCTTTCTTCCTCGTTGCCCAACATGAATACAACAGATGACATTGACAGCCTGTCTTCTGGGAGTTTCGTACGCACAATAGGCCCACTTGCATACATCTTCGTACTTCGGATTTAACAGATGAATCCTTCAAACTATTATCCATTAGCTCCAAAAACCTGTGTGCACCCCACAGCAGCCATGCCTGGAGTAATCCATGCAGTTTGAGTGTTCCTTGGTAGAGCATATATATCGATGATGTACACCATAAGAGAACTTCTGTTGGTTGTTGACCAATTTGGTCCACCATAAGAATTTTTGGGTAGAAGAATGTCAACCCAACATTGACTGGAAGCTACAAATCTGAAAGGATACAGAAAGGCAATGCAGGACCACATCCACAATTTCGTGAACATTACAATGACGAGTTACAGTCTATGCATGAAGCCCTATCAATCATTATCTTTATCCATGCTACTTTCTTTGTACAGGATGCCCTCATCAATCAAGTTTTTGTGGACGCGGTGCATTCACCTTGAGAAATTGATCTTGGCTTCATATGCATCAATTAAGTTATCAGGCTTCACCTGTTTTTGACTTGCTAAAAGCTGATCGGGATTTGTTTTGCATAAAAATCAGGTAAATTGGAACACATTTTGAAGAAAGTTAAGTTTCTAAGCTCGCTCACTAAAACCTAATCAATGTAATAAGTATCGAAAGCCATGATTACTGGAATAAGAGTTTTCTACGTAATCTGCATGCTTATTTTGTCTTCTGAGTACATATTGAGTGTAATGCTGTCATGTCTTCATTGATCATCGGAAAGAAATATTGTAACTTGAATTCTCTTGCTGGCATAATCCAAGGGACAAGCTTACTTCCCGCTTAAATGACTTGTTATATACTGAGGAAAATGGGGCATGTTGTGATGCATATGATAGTTTTCTTGGCAAAGTGGAACATACGGTGCTTGAGATCTACATAAAAGTGTAGCCTATGCAATTGATATTTGGAAGTGTAATTCTCCAGATTTTTTTTATGTTGTCCCTTAAAAGTGTGGTCCTTCCCTTTCATTTTATCACTTTGAGCTCTTTTTGTTGATCTTCTCGTTAATTGTCAATAAAATGTGAAATTGATTGTTATATGCAAAGCGTTTTATAACTTTGTTTGATTGGAGGGTGAGCTTTTAGTTTGGTTTTGAGCGATTTACTGTTCCAGAGGCAATAATAGAAATATTGTGCTTGAAAAATGTAATTTTATTTGGAAGCCGTATAGCCTACTTGGGAGACCTTGTTGCCAGACATGTCCTCTAGGCTGATGAGATTAATCATATTCGTATGGCCTTAATTAGGTGGATTGTATGGATCCTCTCTATCTGGCTTCAAGTATAGTTATGGCTGCTGCATCAGTTGTATAAACTTCATCATCGAAACTTCTTTCAATGAAGAAACCCAGTTGTCTTGGCTTAGGCAACACTGCACCCTCATTTCCCAACATGAATACTGTAGTTGACATTCCAGGCCTGTCTGGAGACATCTCTGTACTTCAGTTCCAACATATGAATCCTTTAAACATGAATCCATTAGTTCCAGAGACCTGTCTTCCTTCCACAGCAGCCATGCCTAGAGTAATTGCGAACTATTTGGTCTAATTTTTCATGGTTATGACATGTAATGCATATGGAGAGTCTATAGTACTCACGTACCCCAGAAGGCTGTGGTCGTGATCAGGATGATGAAAACCTCTGTTCCTTTTGCCGCTTACTATTTCAAGCAAAAGCACACCCAAGCTGAATATATACATTGGATTTCATAGAGAACTTTCCATCAAATTGCATACTCTGGAGACATAGCCACTGCAAGAATTTGTCAGCCATAAAATCTTCTGAATGATAGGAATATTGTTTGAATTTGTAGTTAATTTAACTTACTATGTTCCCATGATTCTTTTTGTTTTTGCAGAAATTTGTTCTCCTGCAAAAATTCGTGCTAATCCAAAGTCTGAAACTTTGGGAAGCAGATCACCATCTAGTAAAATATTGCTTGCTTTGAGATCCCTGTGAATTATTCTTAACTTAGAATCTTGATGGAGATAGAGAAGACCCCGTGCAATCCCCATGATAATGTCAAAGCGCTTTTTGAATAATTAAACGAGAAAGATCAGTGCAACTAAACAAAGACTATGTTGAAGGGTAGTTAAGTAAAATGATAACAATAATTCAAACTGTTTAACTCGTAGTCATGTGAAAATATTATTTTTGTAAAATTTCAATTTTATCAAATATCAATACACTTATGGAAGCATATATATTTTATGTGAAGAAATTGACGATTAAGTGACTAGTTTAAAAAACTATATTTGCCAAATACTTTGTAAAACGAAAGGCGATTGGTTCAATCTATTTACACAGGTACTTGCGTTTTGGTGAGTGAATGAGGTCATCTATGATTCGGGCTTCCATGGTCTAAATGTGCTTGTAGGCATTAGCTATTTGTTATAGCGTCTAGTGGCACTACAACAAATTTAAGGTACCTTAACTTGTGATTGTCGACGCACAAAGCTGATCACCTTAACAAAGACATATGCATAAATAAGAAAGAGATTAGTTCCCTAGAGCTTGGAAGAAAAGAAAAGATACACACTTTGAAATCAATGATGAGATAAATAAAGACAAGCTTGAACGACTTAACAATAAATAGAGAGAAAAAAAATGCACTCAAACAATCTATCTTACTAATAAGAATGAAGGGTTCGGACATTGGAATTCCGAATTTTAGTACGAACCCCCATTTCCTGTTTTGTTCACATGCGGCTGAACAAAGTTTGTTCATCCTCAACTGTTTATAACAATTTGAATCTCACTGTGTTAATAGAAAATGTCAATCTTGTTCAGATTAATTCTTTAAAATTACACGAAAAAATTCAGCTAAGTTGGATATTCATAGGTTCTTGACTTAAAAATCTATTTTTTTTTTTACTTCAAAACAATTAATTTTTCAAGCTAAAAAATTATATTTTAGGTTAGCGATATCAGATTGAATTTATTTTTTTTTGTAAAATCTTAAGAAATTAATCTAAACCAAATAAATAATTTCGATCATCGAAGTGAGATCTCAAATAGTCCCACACAATTGAACTTGAAAGTGAACAAACTTTATTGAGATGAGGGTGAACAAACTTTTTTCAGCCGAGAGTGAGCAAAATTAGACTCCGGTAAGTACCCAAAATTTTAATTCAATAAGAAATAAAATTTTATTCTGATTTGGGTTTGTTTATGCATGATGTAGATTGGGCTTGCATGAGTTATACTGTATGGTTTTATTGCATCTAGCCCAAGACACCCACTCGAGCCCAATTTGGCTTGCCCATGTTTCCTAGTTTAAGCCCAAGTCGAGTTAGCCCTCCTAGCTGTGAATTTTGACCCTAACCCATTTAGCTGGCCCATCTTTCTTGTTGGCCCAAAACCCATCAATTCACTGTCTCATGGACACCCCCACACCTGATCTTTCCCCTCTCTTCATCATCAGCTCACCTTGGAAAATCTGAGGCAAATCCTTCTAACCTCAGTACTCACATGGTTGACCTGCTAAAAAAACCCCATCATTCTCCAATGAAAGCCTTCTCCTAACCTTCTCTCAACCCTAAACCACCATTTCCTCCCCTGGTTTCATCCTCAAAAACCTCCTTCGCCTCACATGGACTCTGCCACAATTTTCCTCCTCCAATGACTATACATGCAAACAGCTCACCTCACCCACACTCAATCTATCTCTATTTAAACTCCTGCATTTTTTCCAAAGCACCACATTCGAAGAGGACTCTATTACACCTTGATTCACTTCGTTATATTGAGCTCTATATTTCCGAATTTTGTGTAATAATCTTTGTATTTCTGGAATTGTAATCAAACTCGTATTTTGATATAAAATAATATAATTTTTTTATTTATTTAATGTGTTCGAAATTCGAGACGTTACATCCATTTATTTCATAAAAGGCATAATAGTGTTGTGATGAGTGAGGAAAGGCATTGATGAGGCAGAAGAAAAATGGAATGATAAAATTGTGGTCAATCTTTCATGTCAACGGCACCTGGGGAGTGAATTAAGAAGACCAATTTGGTGGCACAACACACGCCCACTACTACTAGTCAAAATTAAATTCACACTTGTCATCCTTAGTGGTGGAAACTATCATGTTTTCCAAACAATAGTCAAAATCACAAGCAAGAGGGATAGTCATGCAAGGAAGTACATATTATAAATATCTCAAAAAACAAGGAGTATATTGCATAACAGATGTGTTATACGTCAAAACGATGTCAGTCCGTTATGCATGTAAAATACTTTCCGAGCAAAGTTTTAACTGTCCGAACAGTGTTTTGTGTGTCAAAACGATATTATTCTAACGCACAACATGTTTTATTGTACACTGTGCACAACAGGATTCCACGTGCAAATATATCTTGTGGAGCTCTCTAGCTAGGTGAGGAAAGTCTTACCACTACCTCTATTATAAATAAAAGCATATATAATCGAGCTGACCTAAATTAAAATAAGATTAAAAAAATACTCTTAGTGGAGTGCATGTTGGAACTTGTTAAATGTGCTTTTAATTGAGGAAGTTGATGATAAGGATAAAAAGAACTTTTTTTTTTAAATCTTTAATTAACATTAAGCTCATCGGCGTAAAGAAATTTTCTTTTATAACTCAGAGTGTTCTGGTCAGTTTACACGCAATTCAACTAATCTTTGAAAAATTATTCAACCGTCTATTAGTGGGGGGTCTACGACAAAATCTACATGGACTGACCTCATAAAAATTATTAAGAACGCCTGAAATGTTTCGAACCCAAAACCCTAAGTGAGAGCAAACCATTTGTCTTAGAGTTAGTTTTGAGTCACTCTCAGCATAACCCTTTGTCTCTTATGAGGAGCTACTTCATCACTTTATAAAAGTTGGCAAATGGGTGGTTGCTTTTTGTATGTCTTGTACAGTACCATAAGGTTAATGGAATGCTTAGCTGGATTAGTGGTAGAATAAGTACATCTGTATACAGATACACATGATTTATATGTGTATATATAAATGTGTGTGTGTGTGTGTTTTTAGCATGTATTAAGTTTGATTTAGAAATATGTGGAATACGCTATGATGATCCAGATCGAGAAGCGTTTGGTTTCTAAATCCACTGAGATAACTCAAGAATTTTACTATCTCAATTATGCTAGTCCTTCGAAACAACATAGTGACGAATAATTAGGAATCAGAATAGGTTAAATCTAGGGGACAAATCAATAGGATTCAAAACCAGCTAACAGAAGTGGTAGTATTTTAATGGTAAAAAAAAATTCTCGTAACTTGCAAGGGGATTTATACGGGACATTTGGAGAAAAGGGAAAACAAAAAGAGTTCAATTTTTTTTGTTACCATATTTTTCTTTTGCAAATCCTTGAACAAATTCGATACAGAAACGCAGCTAATGGCGGCGAGGATTTGTTTCGATATTTTCAAAAAGGCGATTTCTAGATTGACGAACAATAGTAATCTTTTTTGGACGTGATTAGACAAGTCTTTACCGAACCATGTTATACGCACACTGAGTATCTGTCAAATATTATACTAATGAAGTTATCTACCTCTTCTTATATATATATATATTTGTATTTAAATAAAGATAAAATAATATTATTTAACTGCACTATAAAATTGTTACAGTACTATGCATTTCTAAATCTTATTTATATATATGCAGGTCATTTTCAAAAAAAGTCAAGCTTCGAAATCATTTGCGTTGACTAATGTGAGGTGGTGAGAATTTATTGACTTATGGGAAGGTCTTCTTGATGATCACTACTCTCTAAGATTCAATCACATCAAATTAGATCAGCTCTGACTGTTTTTGACATTATGCAATGTACATTTGGACTTCCATTTACCAGTTAATCTGGTTATTATATATACATATACATATATATATATGTATGTGTGTGTATATATATGTATGTATATATATCATCACAAAACAACAAAGAGATATTTTCGATTCATGGGTTGGTGAATTTCTTGAAAGTGAAACCCTGACCACGAATGATGGCGGATTGCTTGTATATGTAAGAGAAAATTATAAAATTAATGATGAATTTTCACGTGATACGATCAACGTTTAAAATACGCTACGGGGATTATTTATCATACGCTGTTGAGAAATAAAGTAAATATTATATATTTTTTGTAGTATCGGAAATACGGGTTGTTTTAGTTAACTTAACGACACATATAGACTCTGGTAGAGAGAGTTGGGTCGAAACGAAATATGAACCGACTTGACCGAAAGCTCAACAACATGCATGAGTTGGGTTGGCAATTTGGTCCTAGCGGAGAGTTGAACTGACAGGACTTTTGGAAGATTTTGAAAGGATATGGCAAGAATATTCTTGAGGGATGTCATAGGAAATCCGGAGGTAATTTGAAAAGAATTTTGAAGAGATCTTGATGATGTTTTCTAAGTCAGAATTAACCATAAAAAGGATAACGTACAGAACTCTAGAAAGGTACGCTTACTTGTGTATTTTTTCCTTTTGAGATCTGACTTAAACATCAGAGTATCCTCTGACTAGTGTCGACCGGATGACACTAATGAGTTGTTTTTCTCATAGACTAACATACTCTCTACGAATCAAGGAAGGAGGTTTAGATCAAGTTGACAAATCTAATCTCATACTTTATATTGCCGGATAGTCTTATCCATGACGTAAGAAATGCAACCCTAGCTAGTATCAAATGAAGATTTTGTTGCTTGGAAGAAAAGAAAATAACTCCTCTCTCGACAGTTCACAGACAAACTGATGAAAACAGTTCATGCTTATTGATAAAATCTAACAAATTTGGACTGTTGAAAAGCCGAATCCATATGAAAAATCTAAAATTGCAGAAGTACTACTTTATCATAATATGATTGGATTGGTACGAACTAAATTCAGATGTTCCATAAATTTTATGCCATGCATCTTTGTTTTTTAATAATCAGAATAACATCTCGTAGAACGATGTTATTACTAAGGCCAACTAAGATCGGATATAGAATTAATTTCTTACTAAATTTATTTTAGTATAGTGTATGAAGTCAATGACTATATGATATTGGTTTGATGATTTTTGTGACTATGCGTGTTTGGTTTTACTTGTTTTTACTCTAGTTCATGGTTGACCAAACTATGGCTGACTCACGTCGTGGATTTGACCAAAATAAAGGCAAAGCCCTCCCAGCCTTAGAATGTGGCCATTGGACCCCATGTCGTCAGCCTCCTCCTACTTCAACTCCATGCTCTCTCTCTCTCTCTCTCTCTCTCTCTCTCTCTCTCTCACACAGTATGAGTAATTATTTAATGGTTTTTTGACATAGTTGCGTGACACACTGGACCAGTTTTTTTTTATTTTTTCTTCCGTCACGCGATACTCATCGAATTTTTCTATCACATACTAATCCCCGAGACTCGAGGAGTCCCGAGTCAAGTTTGATCAATTTTAAGTAAGACTTTTCCCAATCACACTTCTCCTCTCCTTCGGACCCTTGCTTAGATCAAGCTAGCTAGATATGATAATCCTTGCCTAACGACTTTTGTCATTCAATTGTCTATCTAAATTAGCAGAGTCGCGAGATATCAAAAGTGAGAAGTTGATTGAATTACCTATTATCCCTCACGTATAGGTTAACTTGGTAGCTGTGCAGGTAAGGAGTCGATCGATCCTATAAATGATGAAATAATTGCACAAATATGAGGTTAGACAAATGACCAGGAACAGCTGCATTTGTCATGAAAAATAGTTAGCCTTTATACGTATTTTCTAAAAACTCAACACATGAGATCATGAACAAAATACTCATGAGAACCAAGGGGCCTGTTATGCAGTGTGCACAATAAGATATACTATGCGTTAAAATAACGTCATTTTAACACGCAATACGCCTTATTATGCGTAGTACACAACAGGCCTCCTGATTCTCATGAGTGCCAAATAATTTATCCTCAGGTATAGCTAGTACAGCTTGTCAGCTAGCACAGCTCAAGCTTGCCTCAACATGACATCATTTGGTACACAGATGGAAAACCCCCAAAACTAGCGCATGGGGATTAATTTTACTTGAAAGCTCTAGTAGTTTGTATTCCGTATAGACTATAGATTATAGTCTATAGGGTATATATATTGATTGAAATCCATACAATTATTCATTAATTTTGTGACAGTGCCTCAATAATTTCCCCTTAATTATATATCCTATTGTTAATGAATGCTATAGTAATAGATTGCTTCAATCATTTGAGGGTTGATAGTACATCTTCTCTATAATATTTTCTTTGATAATTTAAAGGGTTGATATCAATTATTTATATACACTTTGATTAATTTTTAAGAAATTAATTCAACCTAATGGGAGAGAAGCTCTAATTAAAATAATCAAAACCAAATTCTATATGAATTGAATCTACAAAAATTAATAGTATCTAAAAAAATTCAAAACTTGAGAAAAAAAACTCTTAAATCTCAAACTGTAATTACCAGAATAACCTTTCAAACTTGTCTTCTCGACAATATTAAATGCATAACTATTTACAACAAGTTATGGAAAAAGGTTATTGAAAACATATTTTGGTCATAACCGGCTGTTATAAAATGAACGATACAAAATCTTGTAAAGTTACGTTCTAACAAAAATATAAATACTCTTGTTATATTTTTTTCTCCGACGTTAGAGCATTTTCCGGCTAGTATCGACCGTACGATACTAACGAATTACCTCTCTCTCATACTAGCAAAACTTAGTTGACGAATCAAAAAGAAAAGATCAAATCAAATTTACGAATCTAACAAATCTCACATACAATATTAATTTAATCACGTAATTTTTGAAGCATTACTCTACAATACCCGCGGTTCACTGAATAAAATTTCCGTATAATACCAAGTGCACTGAACGTATTTGGTACGCCTGACTGGAACGATGAGAATGATGGCGAGAAGAAATGTAAAAAAGTGAGGGAAGAGTCGCTTTCGGTCTCTGACTCGTAGGAGGGTAGGACCCACTAATACGCACGCGCACATGCCGCGTGGACCCCCTGGTTGACTCTTGTCCTTATTTTATTTTATTTATTATATTCTTAATCAAAGTTTTATTAAAAAACACAAAAAAACAAAGTCAATAAGCATGAAAGCTACCGATGGGAGAGTCCACCACCCTCTTCCGCCGCCTTCCGCCGCCGTCCACTCAAATCCTCTCCTTTTTATGTTCATTGGTTTAAGAAAACTATTAGGTATGTTTGTTGGTGGACTTCTATAGGCACGGTATACGAAAATATCTATCGAAGAAATAATTTGAATCGCGAAAGTATATTGTAATCCTTTATTAACTTATATATTACTATATAGATATATTTTAGAAACACCCTCTACGTTATTGTGGAAATTTGAATGAATCACCGTGCCAAGAAAAAAAAAATTATGATACGTATGAAGACGTCTTACTTTATTTGTCAAAGTATTGTCGTCGCTTGTTAACTTATATATGTTAGAACACCATCTACTCTACTCTATTGCACGAATATAAGTGAGTTGCCATGCCAAGAAAAGGAAATTACTGATATGTACTAAGCGTCTGCCCACAAAGATATCTGTGAAATAAATGAGAACTGTCAAAGTATTATCGTTTCTTATCGACTCATATATTTTCGAAACACCCTCTACTCTGTTATTGAAATTAGAGTGAATCATTAGGCCAAGTAAAGAAAATTGATGATATGTCCGAAGGCGTTCGTCCACGAAAATGTCTGTGATAGGAAATCGTTTGATCCGACAAAGTATTCTCGTCTCTTGTTAACTCACATATTTCAGAAACACCCTATGCTCTATTGTGAATACAAGAGTGAATCAGAAAATTTAAGTTGCAAACTTTTGTCTTGCACCTAGCTATCACAGTCAGCTCCTAGTCGCAGCCGAAAGCTTAATTGGAATGGACTAAAAATGAAAAACAATGGCTCTCTGTACATTTTCCCAAGGGCTTAAAAGTAAATGAAGGCATACATAGATAGGAACAACAAAAGAGAAAAAAAGAAAGAAAGTATACGTACACGTCCTTTTTTCAAGCAAATAAATTTTTATAGCATATAAATTTAGTTCAGTTGAACTCCGCGCGAGCGTGTCGCGCCGGAAGACGAGAGAAAAAGAGTTAAAAGGCCTAATTAGGCAGACCTGGTATGGTGTGTCAATAAGGATTCTCTGACGCTCAAGTTCGTCTCTCAAAGTAGTTGGTGCTTTAGAAAAGTTAAAATTAATATTTTTTTTTCTAGCCGAGGTATCCGATCGGTTTTTGGATTATCTGAACTTATTGTTGATTAGTTTTTGAGGGGACAAATCCCACCGTTCACTTGTGGCGGCTCCATTAAAGCCAAAATTTTGTTCTGTATGAACTAACCCCATAAGGATTTACCATAATACCTGAGAGGTTTCGAACTTAAGACTTAAGATGACACAGTATACCTCTAAGTCCTAGACCTTGATCACTTATCCTTGTACACCTTTTCCTTTGTATATCAACCCTGCTCATCTCTTCACTTGTCTCTTGATGATTGGTCATACTGAGAGTTAAATCTCAAGAATATCGTAAGATTCCGAGATCTCAGCCTAAACATACGCAAAAAGAATATACTTGGGTAAGCAAAAAGAATATGAATTGAAAATCACCTTTACTCTTGTCTAATCTTTTTCAACACCCCCTGAAAATGTCAACTACCCACCAAACCAATTTCTAGTCATTTCTTTGGTTCGTACACTCATCAACGGTTCTAATTTCATATAAATAGCAACCGAACCCCCTTTCATCATTTCATGAAACCAACACGAGCACAAGCACAAGACAAACCCAGAGATTGAGTGAGGATCAAGCTCTATTACTTAAGGAAGCTCAAAACTCACAAGCGATGGCAGAGGAATTCCAAATAGGCGGCGGAAGCTGGTGGGATTCATCGAGAAATAGGTTTGAAAGCGGAGCACCACCACCACCACCACCATCAGCATCATCCTCGGCGGCGCTTAATAGCATGGGCAGCCTCGGGTGGCCGATGGACGTAGCGAACCTTGATTTCAAAACAAGATCTTGTAATTTCATGGATTCCGTATCCGTATCCAGTAATTCTATGGCTTATCAAGATACCCAGAACTTACAAATGGTGGGTTTAGGCCTTTCTTCTCACCCAATGGATTGGAACCAAACTATTTCACTGTAAGTTCAATTTAAATTCAGTGTTCCATATTTCTTTCTTCTTTTTTTAATTTATAAAAACATGATTCTGAAGTAGAAAAGAAAGAGTAGGGATGATAAATGAGTTAAACAACCCGAGCTCAAATTGGGATTTGTTCAAGTTTGGTTAGAAACTTAACAAGTTTGAATACATATTCAAACTTAATTCGTTTATCTAGCGATTTGTTCTAAAACAATTTTTAATCAAGCAAAGCACAATCAAATCTCAACTCTCGAGTAGCTTGAATTGTTCAAATGATTAGTCGAGTAATAGATTTCTTTCTTTTTTTCTTTTTATGAAAACTGATTCTAAAATCGAAAACAAAGAGTAGAGTTGATAAACGAGTTAAACAACCCAAGTCGCGACTTTTTTTAGGTTTGGTTTGAAACTTTTACCAAGTTTCAAACACTTTGTATTCAAACTTGACTTGCTTATTTAGCTATCTGTTTTGAAACGATTTTTAATCGTGCGATACGATCTCAACTCTCGAGTAGTTCAAATTATTTAAATGAGCCGAGTAGTAGCTTGTTCAATTTTTTTTTTTTTTTTTTAAAATATTGAAGAGCACCCCCAAACTTACTTGATGACAAATCCTTTCTCGCGAACAAAACAACCTAAACACACCTTGGAACACTTCTTCCCCATGCTCGTACAAGACCCGAGTAGACAAATCAAAGTCCGAGGTACTCACTCATAAATTGTTCTCAAATAAGTTCTTAGTGGGTGGATTAATTCACTGGCATAAATTAGCGTAAACAAACAAACACTCACTTCTACAAGGTTGGACAATAGACCTATAAAAGTCGGGACTCGTTTCCTATCATTATTGGATCAAACAATATACGAGTTCGAACTCGAGTAGCTCAGTACATGTTAAACTCGTTAACTAATTGCGTCTCATTTTGGCAGCCGTGGTGGTGGAAAACCAGAGACCAGTTTCCAGTCAGGGCTTCAGCAAACCCTGACCTCCGCCGCCAATTTCCCCCCAGAAATTGGGATGGTCGACACGTGGCGACAGAAACCATATTCCAGTAATATTTCTGATCAGTCCAATGAGTATAAGCAATTCAGTCCCAATATCAGCTCCAGTTTCCAGATAGATCCTTCTGCTTATACCACCCCCTCATCATCACAAGCCATATTATTAGGGTCTGAAAATCATCTACAAAGGCCCAATTTTCTCTACCCAGAAAATTACAGATTGAATTATTCCGCCGAATTATCACCTTTGTCGTCGAAATTTCCTCGGTTCCCGCAAAATCCACCTCCGAAACAACCACCGATTAATCCGTTTCAATTTTCCAACAACAACGGCACGTTATGGAGCACTACGTCGGAGTCCATGAACGATGTTCGATCGAGTCCTTTTTTTTCTCCACCAACCTTTGATGAGAAACCTAAGGTAATTTTGATTGGTCGTAACGAATAATAGAATAATGTGACAATGACATAACGATTATTTTTTGGTGACAAATATATGAGTAGGGTTTCAGTTTTTTAAATTCTAATAGTCTTTTTAAATATGAATTCATTCAGAATAAATCGGAGGTTCGGGATTTTGGTAAGGTAACTAAGAAAAGTAGCAGCGAAGCATCGAACAAAAGGTCCCGGAGCGAAACATCTTCGCCTTTGCCACCTTTTAAGGTACGCAGATAAAAAAATATTACAATACACATTCTTATTTTAGTATGTACGGTATGCAATCTCTTGAATTACTTTTAGTTCATAATATTTTTATAAAAATTTATAACATTTTATGTATAATTTAAATATTTGCTTAAAAATTTATAGAATTTTAAGCAATCAAAGAGTGCATATCGTGTACACTCAAACATGAGGGGTGTATCGGGAGATTCGGAAGAATGTAGTGTAGCCCTTTGTAGTACGGGTGCGGTGCAAGCAAAACAATGTCATTTTGCTCGGGAATTTTATTAAAATATTACCTCTCGAAATTGTATCATTTTGATCCCCGATAACGTCGTTTTTTGCCTGCACTACAACCCGGAATCCGCATATGGAGCATTACAACCCCCAGGTTATCAGTTTGGTCCTTTTGATAGCAATATGTAGATTATAAACCCCAAGGGGTTGTCCGAGTGGAGATTGGGACGAGCTGTAAACCCAGACGTCCTGAGGTCGAATCTTGGCAACTGCAAACTTTGGGGCCACTGGAGGTTTTCCTGGTCGTTAACTTCAGGGCCCCGAGGACTAGTCGGCATTAGGTGGGGGACCCCCCAAGCAATACCAGCTTGGTCCCCAAGCCGTCCGGATACCTCGGTTATCAAAAAAAAAAATATGTAGATTATAACTTGTAGCATTTTGGTTAGGTGAGAAAAGAGAAGATGGGGGACAAAATCACTGCACTCCAACAATTAGTTTCACCTTTCGGAAAGGTATTTAAACTTGTCATCTCTCTCTCTCTCTCTCACACACACACACACACACAAAAGAAACATCATTTCTTTCTCAATTCAGGAGAACAAACTATTGAGTGATTGAAATTTATGAACATGTGTTGTTTCAGACAGATACAGCTTCAGTGCTCTCTGAAGCAATAGAATACATAAAGTTCCTCCATGAACAGGTTAATGTAAGTATTATTAGAATATTTTTTTAATTGTTATTACATAAAATTGTAGAGAAGTTTATTGAGTTTATACAAAAACTAAGAAGTTTAATGTCTCAATTAACTATTATTGTCTATTCTCTTTGATTTTTCCATATTTTTTAGCAGGTTTTTAGCAAACCATACATGAAAAGTGGAGCTCCCATTCAACACCACCAGGTTAATTAATATTCTCTCTCTCTCTACACTAGTAGTCATAAAACAAAAGGAAATTTTTTGAGATCAAAATCTATTTTGTTGGTGTTTGTGACGTCTAATTTGATTTGATTTATGACGCGATTCGACCCGAACTGAGGTATATTGCGATAAATAGCGACATGATAACCCTAAGTTATAAGTATGCATCATACGCCGCCGATGTATCTCTGTTACTCTTCTTTTTCATTTGTTATATGTTGCCTGCCCGGACCCAATCGTGACCGGGGCTAGGGCGGTGGGCTCGTGGGCTTGTGCTATGGGTCCGTGGTTCGTGGGCTTGGGTTGGGCTAGATTGAGCTTGGCTTGGCTGGCTTGAGCTTGAGATCGAATGTCACGCCACATGTAAATCACTGACCCAGCAACTTGTTGGAGCCCAATCACGTGGCTCAAAATACTTAAGTCCAGTTGTTAGTAGTAGTTTACATGATTCTTTATATACCCAGGATCACCCATATAGACTTTTGGTGTGAGACGGGACATCATAATCTCCCCACCTTTAAGACTTTGCGCCCTCGCAAGGGGTTCACACTAGAGTCACCACGGCCTAACCCCGGTTTGTTCCCTAGTGACCAAACAAGTCCCGACCCCACACTTGATCGTGTGCACGGATCACTCTGATACCATTTGTAATGCCTCATGTAAACCACTAACCCAACAATTTGTTGGAGCCCAACCACGTAACCCAAAATGCTTAAGCCTAAGTTGTTGGTAGTGGTTTACATGGGGCGTAACAATTTTTAACGCCCCATGTAAACCACTGACCCAACAACTCGTTGAAACCCAACCACGTGGCCCAAAATGATTAAGCTCAAGTTGTTAGTAGTAGTTTACATGGTTCCTTATATACCCAGGATCACCCATGTAGACTTTTGATGTGGGACGAGAGAAAATACCTTACCTTTTTACTGTTTGGAAGTTTAGGCATGCTTGGGCTGAATGGCTGGGCTAAATCCGTCTCCTTGCTTTCACTCCGTGCTAGAGTAATAGGTTGGAGTGAATAACACTTAAACTCATAACTGATTCTCGGACTCATGACATAATTCACCGTTCTTGCTCGCCAGACAGCCTTTATTAGGTATAGGAACTAATTGTTGAGCTGTTATATCTTAGGAGACAAACGTCAGTTTCAACCTCAAACACTCTCTGTGAGGCTATAATTTTGTCTTATGGGCACCGTGTGGTACACGGGCCTTGTTTCAGGACCCGTTTCTAATTAGATTGTACCTCAGTATTTTTTTCAATATTTTAGTTTTTGTTTATTTACCCTTTTGTTGTTGTTTTCCAGACAAATCTATGCTCAAATCTGTGCATGAGATTATGTGTTCTTTAGTACTTCTGATCATGCAATTTTAAAAGCTTTTTCTCTTCACATATGCAGAGTTTTGATAAACCAAAGGACTCTGAAGGACCAAAGCAAAACCTGAGAAGCCGAGGGCTATGTCTAGTTCCAGTTTCAAGTACATTCCCAATCACTCATGAGACAACAGTTGATTTTTGGACCCCTACATTTGGAGGAACCCTCAGATAATTAGTTCGGCCAACAACGGCCAGACTAATTATCAAAACCATCAAAACCCTAATCAATCCGGGCAAAAACCGGGCTGATTATCGGGTGGCAACTAGTCCTTATAAAAACCCTAAACAAAGTTTGGGATGAACAAGTAGTAGGTAGATGTTGATATAGGGAAAGCAAAATGGAAATAACCCTGTAATCCACGAGCAATTGTTGGGGCCAGCTGCTGCCAAAAGTTTGCAGCTTTGGTCCCAAGTAGGGCTCATGGGACAACACTACCCTTCTGTCTTGGGGCACTTTACTTGTAGGGTCTCTTTATTTTTATGTTGTTATAGTCTTACCATGAAAATCGTGTATTTTAAGATAGGGTAAATTACACTGACCTCCCTCATATGTTTCTTGTCAAATACACTGACCTCTCGTGTAATTTGAAAAATTATTTTGGCCTTCTTTATTTTTGGAACTATTACACGGTTACGTTTACTACCATTGAAAATCAGTCAAACACCGTTAGTTAAGTTTCCGAAAGTTCAAGTTTGGTTTTTTTTCTAGCAAAACAGACTATAACATAAATTCAATTATGTTTAAAATAGTTTATGTTGAATATTTTTCTGATTTTTTCTGAGATTGAAACTTTTAACGGAGATTTTGAGATTCATTCGAGTTTTGACTTCAGAGAAATCTCAAAAATTCAATAGGCAAAATCAAACGTGATGAGAATTATGTTCTAGTTTATTTAGCTAAAAAAATATCGAACTTAAAATTTCAATAGTTTGGCTAGTTTTAACGGTAAGATGGTAATTGCGTAATAGTATAAAAAATAAAGAATGTCAGAGTAATTTTTTAAACTATACAGAGGTTGGTGTGTTTTTAAGAAGTTTCAAGGGAGGTCAGTGTAATTTTTCCTTTAAGATATCGATGCAGACATCGTGTAATAATTCTCACACTTTATTTAATTTGGTAGATATTTTACGTCAGTCATACGTATGTGTGTAACATTGCCTTTTCTTGTTTGTTTTTGTTTTTAATAAGAAAAGTGAATTTAAAATTTAAACAACGGAAATGAAACTTTTATGGTTTACTCTCTCTCTCTCTCTCTCTATATATATATATATATATATATAGAGAGAGAGAGAGAGAGAGAGAGAATAAGTGTGAAAGTCATTTTTCTTTATGATTTATGATTAAAGGATTGGGTAGGAGTGAGAATATGTGCTAAAATTAGAGAAAGTGCGGATGAGGTTAAAGAGAATTTTGTTGTTTGTAGCTGAATTTAGATGAACAGAGGCTTGCTCTCTTAATGTTTTAGTTTCAAAATTTCTCAGGTTTTATTATTTTTTTGAGGCAAGTTTATATGAAATTTTGTCTTAATTTTAATTTAGCACCCGCTAATATAAAATAAGTTTTCTCCCACATATTAATCGAGATATGCATAAACTGGCATGGACACATTGAGTTATCAAAAAAATGAGTTTTTCATAACCCTAAGGGGTTTTAGGTTTGAAATCTCTCAAGTGCTATCAATTTTTATTAGGCCAGTCCACACATGATTTTGCTATGGCTTCAAATATTGCCCCTCCTCCTGGTTCGTGGACGGTGAAATTGGTCCTCATAAATCAATCGAGATGCGCGTAAGTTGACACAATCAAACACTTTGAGTTATCAAAGAAATAAACGAGACCCATTGTTGTATAAAGAAGTGCCACACAGTCCCATAATTGAAATATTAAATAAATTTATTTCGAATTCAAAATCAAAAGTTATAATTCAAGTGAAGTATTTGTAAAACCACAAACACCAATAAATCACGACATTTTGATTTTGAATTCGAAGAGAATTTGTTAATTTTAATTTTAAAATCATAGATTTCCATGTGCATAGAAATAACTGAATTGTAGACCTATATATAGGAGTGAGTGTGGGGATCAGATAATTATTTTAATTAAAAATCTCACTTTTGATTTTTTTATTTGTTTGGAATATGTTAGTGGAAGTCAGAGTATGGTCCATTGCCTCTCTTACATGTATTTTTTTCCCCTTAAAAAATGCTAACCTCAACTTATTTAAAGTGTACAATAATAATTTGAATACCTGAAAAGTGCATCAAAATTATGAAAAATTGTATTAATATGAGTGGCATTTGTACTATATATTTTTAAAACTTTTATTATTATTATTATTTGAACCTGAATTAGGACGGAAGGACAGTTGTTATTATTATATTTTTTAAACTTTTATTTGTTTATTATTTTTTTAAAATTTTTGTGTATATATTATACATATAGGTCCAATAGACATCATCCATGTTTTTGTGCTTTTCATTCATTGGCCACTTTGAAGTACTTTCATTGGATGGTCAAGAGCCCTCTATCTTTCTTAATCGGAGTTTGCTATGCATAACGCACAATTCAAAGTGTGTTGTGTGTTAAAATTGTGTCGTTTTGACACCAAAATACTGAACACTATCCGACTATTTGAGCAGCATTTTTAGGTACCAAAATAGTATCATTTTGACACGTAACATATCTTAGTGTGTGTTGTATACAACAATAACTCGTGTGTGTGTACATGTATATATATACATAGAGAGAGAGAGAGACAGAGAGGGAGAGAGAGAGGTCCCTCATTTTGCTAAAATAAGAATCTCTCATTTCTTTATCCAATTTTGATAATCTGAACTGTTTAATGTGTTTATACATGTTTTTAAGGGAATTGCAAGAAACTAGCTCAAAAAAATACCCAAAAAAATTTGATCAAAACAGTTCTTTATAAAATTATTCCTATCATCATTTATGAAAAGCTGCTTGGATTAAATTCTTTCGGGTAGCGATATCCTTAAAAATATGTTTTAAATACATTGAACAGTTCGGATCATAAAAATTGGATCAAGAAATGAGAGGTTGTTATTTTAACAAAATAAAAGATTCCTCGGGAACTCTCTCTCTCTCTCTATATATATATATATAGATATATATACACACACACTCTATGCCATTATCTTTGGTTTGCCACTCATGTTTGATTAAGATGCTTGTGAGCCAACTTATGGTTTATCACAAATAATTCATTTCTGATTATATATGCTTGTGAGCTAACCTTGCTTGTTGTTTATTTTTTTTATTTTGCTTATGAATTTTTTTACTTATAATGTGTCTTGATTCAGATACAAAATAAATAAGTGCTATTAATCAGGTCGATATTATTTATTTTATTTGGGTGTGTTTTTTTTTTATGAGAAGGATATTCAAGCAAACTAATCTCTCAGTATATATTTTATCTACAATTAAATCCAAAACACATGTTTAATTCATTTTCCGAAAGAACATCTCGTGCTCTTTTAAAACGATCATTCACGAGTCTTACCTCCAGCTCAAAATAATAATTCGAACCGTTGTCTCATAGTCTTCTCAATAAAATATTTTTCTGAAAACAAATCAACTTGATCGAATATAAATAGGCACATCTTAACCAATCATCTTTTGTTTTACAGAGTAGATGGCAAATATATTTTTTAAACAAGTTAAAACCATTAATTTCTTCAAATAAATTAAATATGCTTCCACACGTGTGTTGGTATTTGATAAAATTGAAACTTTACCAAATTTTTTTTTTCCACATAACTACAAGTTTAATAGTTTGAATTATCGTTTTACGCTGAATAAAGCCTAAAATAGTGCTTGGAGGGATATGAAGAGAGAGAGAGAGAGTCATTTCTAGAAAGAGAAATTTTGTGCATATAACTTTCCTACACAAATCTGGATACAAGTGTACTCGAAACCGTTGAATACATGTGAAGGTGCATCCAAAAATTTCCGACACAATGGTATCTGAATTTGTGCACAAAAAATTGTGTGTGTAACATTACTCTTCTAAAAATCACGGAGCTAAGATTCTTTGTGGGTGTTTGGAAGAGATTTTTAGGTGTTTTTAGATTTTGAAATTCTCATTTTGGGATTTTTAGGGGTTTGGAATGCTGATTTTGGGATTCTAATTATGAAATTTTGATTGTGGGATTCTCAAAACAGACATTTAGAGCCATAATATCAAAAGTAGGTTTGGAGCTACTTTTGATATTCTGATTTTAAATTTTAAAATTCTGTTACCATTCTACCCATAATTACTCATCCACAATTTAATAATTTGATAATACTACCAAACACTTCACAGATTCATAAAATATTTTACACAATTTACCAAACACTTTAAGATTCTGATTATGAATTTTTAGAATCTAAAATTTCAAAATCAGAATTTTAAAATTCAAAAATACCTTAAAAAATCTCTCCCAAACATCGTGTTTATCAATGTACTTCACTGGTGGAAAGCCTGCTCCGACTCAAGCTCAACAAGGGTACCACCGTGAAGAAATTTAAATCTAGATTTTATGCTCAATGGCGTAGTTACCAATAAAAATACCTACCTATAAGTGTTTTTAGAGCCGTCACGACCAGATGTCCACACTACATTTTTGTTAGTTTTTCTTTCAAATAGCGCGGCCCACTTTATTGTCTATAAACTCAGGCTGATCCAGGCTTCAAAGGTCTTGGCCCAAACTTCATCCGACATTTCGGCTTAATTATAATTGTTATTTTTCATCTCAAAAGAATTCAAGCCCAATTAGGTTTCACTTGCCCACAGGGGCTGCAAATGAACCAAGACATTTATGAATTATTCGAGATCCGGTTTAGTATGGGTTCGTTCGAATTCGATTTGTTATTAAACAAATCGATTCTAAATCTTAATTTGAAGCTCGTTTAATAAATAAGCCGAACTTGAACCTGATAGTAAAGTAATAATTCATAATTTTATATTGTAAACTAAAAATCTAATTTTTTTTTTCAAATTTGTCTTGGCGCCTACAAAAACGTTAAACCAAAAAAGTCGAATCAAAACCGACCAAACCAAACCAATGTAAATCGAAACCGAATTACTTTAATTCGAAAATAAAAAGCCCCAACTAAACCGGACAATTACACCCCTATGAACAAGTACAAAACATTTTAAAACATAGAATTACCTTTCTAGGCTTGAAGACTTTTGGCCTGGGTTGTCTTTTCCACCCCAATGGTAGCTTCCTGTCAACTTTGGTTAACATTCTTTCTCTTCACCTAGACTTTCATGCTCCCAAACATGCCATCATCAAGCTCTCACTTCCAGCTCCCCACCTTGAAGACTTTTCAGAAGAGGATATAAGAGTCAATACAAATAATACCTTTTGTTTTGAGAATTCAATGGAGAAGCAGGTTTTCCTCCACTTGTTCCATGCTATTGTATTTTCCTCAACCATCTTCAAATTCTCCATTGCCGCCTATAGTTTAAGTTCAAACCAATCCCTGAGAGATGGTAATACTTTAGTTTCCCCTGGCCAAAAGTTTGAGCTCGGCTTCTTCTCTCCTGGAAGCTCCAAAAACAGGTATATGGTAAGTTAAAATCCCGGGTATGGTTGTCTGGGTTGCAAATAGAAACAACCCAATTACAGATTCCAAGGAGTTTTAACAATCAGTACTAACAAAACACTGGTTCTTCTAAGTGGAGGAAATCACATTATTATCTGGTCATCGAACTCATCAAGAGCAGCAGCAGCAGGAACAAGTATTCCAAGCGCTCAGCTCTTAGATACTGACAATCTTGTTCTTACTGAGACAACAAAAACAGATTCTGATTTCGACCTATGGCAGAGCTTTGATTCCTTGTGTGATATTCGGTTATCTGGCACGAAGCTGGGACATAACGTGAGCCGATGACCCATCTCAAGGAGATTTCACTTACTGCATTGTAAATCATGGGTTGCCTCAGCTGGTCATCAGCACGGGATCAATGAAAAAGTACCAGTCAGGGCCATGGAATGAAGTTCGATTCAGTGGCCTTCAAGGAGCCAACAATCCACCTTTTAAACCCATAATGGAATTTAACAACACTGAGTTGATCTATCTCTATGACCAATACTTCCCGGTCATAATAAGATCAACACTAAGCCAGTCAGGGTATCTACAACGCTACGTACTGAATGAAAAGAGCAGCAGTTGGGATCTCATATTTACAGCACCAAATTACTTGTACGAGGGTTATGGGCAGTGTGGGCCTAATGGTATTTGCAGAATCAACAAAGTACCGATATGCGAGTGCTTGGAGGGGTTCACTCCCAAATCCCAACTAGAATGGGAAATGCTTAATTGTCCAAAGGGTGTGTCAGGAGTGTGCCATTGGATTCCCAGAATGGAGAAGGGTTTGTGAAGATTGCACAGGTTAACTTGCCTGACCTCTTGGATCAGTTTCAGCTGAACACTAGTTTTAGCCTCAAGGAATGCGACCATAAGTGCTTGAGAGACTGTTCTTGTATAGCTTACAGTTACACCAATTCAAATCAGTGAAGGGTTGTCTGATGTGGTCTGGGGATCTGATTGACCTGAGAGAGTTCGTCCAAAGGGAGAAGTAACCAACTAAAATGAAAGTCCCCAGCTTTCAGTTTGGTCTTGTGCTATTTACTGTTCATGCTATCTTGAATTGATTGCTTGTCTAACCATTAGTATTGCTCATAATCCAGTTCAACCGTTCAACATGACAGAATCAAGCATGTGGAGATTGACAGACACTTTATCAAGGAGAAATTGAACAGTCAAATTATTTGCACTCCGTTTGTGAAATCTAGTGAACAACTGGCAGATTTCCTCGCCAAAGGTCTTGGAAGTGGACTTCATCATTTCTTTTTTGGCAAGCTGAGCATGAGAGATATCTCGGCACTAGCTTGAGGAAAAGTGTTGAATATTCACCATATATTGACTTATTTCCTTATGTTGGTTTATTTCCTTTATTGGTGTATTAGCTGCCATATTGTCTTTCCTTATTATTGTGTTTTCTTATTATCGTCTTTCTATACTGGGAGAAGCGTAAAGGCCTTTCTTGTAATTGTACTCATATTGAGATTACTATATAAATGGTAAGAGTCATAATATTATTCAACAATATGCACTCAGAAGACCAAACAACTATGCAAATTTATGTAGAAAACTCCTATTCTCCTAATCGTGGCCTTCGATACTTGTTAAATTGATTGGGTTTTAGCGAGCATAGAAATTTATTTAACTTCCTTCAAAATGTGTTCCAATTACCTGGTTTCTATACAAAACAAATCCCAGTCAACTTTTAGCAAGTCAAACACAGGCCGAGCCCGATAACTTGATTGATGCATAGGAAGCCAAGATCAATTTCTTAAGCTGATTGCATCGCGCGCGTCCACAAAAACATGATTGATGAGGGCTTCCTGTATAAAAGAAATAGCACCGATGAAGATAATGTTTGATAGGACTTCATGCATTGACTGAAACAAATGTCCAAAAAAAAAAAAAAAATGGAGGAGGAGGGAATTGCCAGTGTAAGGTTCAAGAATTTGTGGATGTGGTCTTGCATTGCCTTTCACAAGTGTAGCTTCCAGTCAATGTGGGTTGGCTTTTTTCCACCCAAAAATTCTTACGGTGGGCCGAGTTGGTCACTTTCATCACACAAAGCCAAACCCTCAGATCCATAATTTCTTTTGGGACCATTAATGATAAAGATCAGCTGATGGGTTAACACATCGAAATGTTTCTTAATAATGTCATACAACTAAACCCAAACTACCTGCCATTTAGGTCTTATTTGAAAAATGACACTGCCATATCAGTTTACGACACAAGCCACACCGCTTGTTAAATCTACATTTTACAACTTATTACAATTGGCTCAAAAAGCACTTGTACACAAGAAGGGTTGCATGCTCAAGGAGCAAATCACGAACTATGCAAACTTAGTTGTTGGTAAAATGCAACTAGAATTTGAGGACATTACTGATATATAAATAGAGAAATATCGAATGTGAAAGTACGAGTCAACAGATCATATCTTTCATCTAGCATTCTACACAAGCCTCTGCTTTTGTCTTGAGCATGCAATGGAGAGTCAGGCTTTCCTCGCCTTCTTCCATGCTTTGATTTTGTCCTCATCCTTCTTGAAATTATCCGTTGCAGCCGATATCTCGATCCCAGTAAGCCAGTTTTCTCTAAAATATCCAAAACATACTTACGTTGAGACAAACTAATTTTGTCCCTCGAGCAAGCCACTTCAATACCTAAAAAATAACATAGTATGCCCAAATGCTTGGCATGGAACTATTGTAGGAACTCCTTTCGCTATGCAATATTTCCTTGCTGATCATCACCCGTAATGATCATATCATCAACATAAACAATCAACAATATTTTTTGCCAGTCAAATGTGATAAAAGAACGTTGATCTAAATGACAACAGCACATGCCAAATTGCAAGTTAGCCTCATTAAACTTGCCAAAACAACCTCTATGGGACTGTTTGAGGCCATACAGCATACCAAGCTTTCCGAAGGCAATATACCTGAGTACACTCCCCCTTAGCAATAAACCCAGGTGGTTACTCCATCTATACCTCCTGAGTAGGATTCCCATGTAAAGTGCATTCTTAACCTTGAGTTGGAACAAGGGCCGATCACGATTAGCAGCAAGAGAGATAAGAAACTGAATAAAATTGATCTTGGCCACTTAAGAAAAAGTCTTAGCATAATCAACACCATATGTTTGAGTGTAGCCATTGGCAACAAGTTGGACATTGTACCGCTCAACGGAGCCATCCAGATGATGCTTGACAGTAAACACCTAGCGATGCCCCACCATGGTCTTACCAAGGAAAAGAAGAACCAACTCCCAGTTTTTGTTACGATGAAGAGGAGACATCTCATCCTTCATAGTTTTCTACCACTCATAAATGAACAAAGCCTCCTGAATAGTGTTAGGAATAAAGACAGACGAAACAAAAGTAGCAAAGGCACGAAGGATGGAGATAGATAATCATAGGAAACATGTGTACAATGGGATGGGAAGTAAAAGTACGACTACTCTGTGAAGTGCGATAGGAAAGGAGGCAAGAGATGCTGGAGGACCTGGGGATGGTGAAAAAGATGGAGAGACAGCTGAGGCGTAGAGAGCGGTGCATTAGAGCAGCGAACATACAATTGCAATAGTGGCAAGGGGCAAGATGGAGTGGCGTGGAAGGAACTGAAGTAGGCATGTAGTGAGACCGTTCAGCAAGTGGGGAACTTGAAAAAAAGGGTAAAAATACTCATTAAAGTGACTCTAGCACAGAAAAAAGGGGCAACAAAGAGGAGAGTAACACTTGCAAAATCAACTACTATAGAAGACAAATTTCTTGAGCCACGCAAGGTAAAGGGACTACCAAAACTATCAAAAAAATCAATTGTCAATTGTATGTTGAGTGTTATTCTCAATTTCCTTCAAACCAAATGGTTGTTTACCCAAAACAGCCGACAAACATTTTCAAACAGCCTGGTTTGTGAACAGTTCCAGGTTTAAACTAAATGTAATAAAATATACCTAGAGCCTCACAATTTCATGTGTTAAGAAAGGGTTATTATTGTAATTTCACAGCCAAGTGCAAAGCCATCCAAAACCACCTCCTTTTTAACTTATAGCGTGTGGATGAAAGATTCGATTTCTCTGAAGAAAAGAATACCATAGAAGTTAGAAAAAAGACTTGGCTTGATACTTATATCACAAAGGACAAAGTATTTGGCAAATGGATATTCCAAATATGCTCCATGGACCCTAAAGTGCTTAGTGTAAGGGATTTAGAGCAGCCTCTTATTCAATATAACATTAATAATCGGAAGTTCACTTTCATATGACTTGACAATTGACATCTTTTAGGGCCTCTTCATAAAAGATTTGGAGACGAGGTTGTGGATAACCTAGAAAGAACTAACCAAGTTAAGGTGTCATCAATTATTTAAAATGAAGTACCGGTTGATTGTTATCAACTTCTGTAGGCCAGTTTATGCGGGCCTTTACTATGACCTTCAATGGTTTTTTGCTAGTGGATGGTGACGGTGAGATTGATCCTTCAAAAGAGTAATCCAGATGCACGTAAGTTGACCTGCACACCCTAAATTATCAATACATCATTGTGGTATTTTGAAAATCGAACGAGGAACAAGGTTAGTCTAAGTATTATGGCCAAACCCCTCCAAGCCTCCAGACTGATTTTTCTAAGTGTTGTGGCCAAACTCCATCACTTAGCTTCCTCATCCATAGTGGGAAGTCCACTGTAAGCTGTGCATGGAATGCCATTAGGCACAGGAATACAGTTTGAATTGGTATGGGGTGATTTGGTTTGGGAAGAATGTCCCAACATAGGCATTTATCCTCTGGTTAGCATTGAAACAGAGATTATAACACTTAGTGACAATAGGGGATTGGGGTGAATGAAGTCTGTCAGCTCTCTGTAATAGTGGGAATGAAAGCCATCCCCCATTTGTTCTTTGATTTTGTCCCTTCTCAAAATCAGTGTGATAAGATGTGAGGAGCAACTGCAGTATGCCTAATAGCCCTTGGGAAGTTCATGAAATCGGTTAGCTTAATTTCGAGATGTGCTCTGTCTATTTGCAAAGTTAAGTTACTGATTTCCATCAGTGAACCACAGTTCAATTTGGACTAACTAAATTATCGTATTATCATTTTTTATTATAGTCATATTTTTTCTCACTTGTTAATTTTGTATTTAATTTTTGTATATAATTAGTTTGTCTTGACGAGAAAAATATAAAAATCTAAAAAACTATGCCCAAAAGCTAAAAAAAAAAAATCAACAAAGACGAAAATAATGAAAAACAGACAGATATTTTGAATTATATTTTTTTACTTTTTGAAACCTCTGGGAGAGACGAACACTTAATTATAAAAATTTAATACAAAACTAAAAACTACAAAAAATAATAATAACTTCAAAGTTGGCCCAGCTTGATTTGACCTTTGAAATGCATTATTTTCTGCAATGCAATATCTTGGTCGTAAGGCCATGCATATGGTGCCGGTCAACCCTTATTAGTATTAGGTAGGAAATGAGTGAGCCCAATGTGATCGTAGACTATTGACTATTCAACAAGCACTTTTGGTTCATCGAACTTGAAAAGTCTATCAACAAGAAAATCGTAACATGAAAAGGACTCGTCGCACCTTAATAGCCTTTGATATTTTGTAACCAACGTTGTGTCTACAAATTCTTTTTTGATAACCCAAGTCCTGGAAAATAACCACCTAATATAGCATACACAAACTTCTTCTAATGGTTTAAAGTTATCTTTTTCTTCGTTGGTGAGAGTCGAAACTACACACAGCTTGATGATAAATACCTAGTTGATAACCCTTTATTTGCTGTCATGCTCCAGCTTGACCAAGCAGTGAGTTCAATTCGCAGATGGGAATAATTCTAATCTCCATACAGCCGGGTTTTCTTTAATATATTGCTTTGTGATAGACAGATACATGAGAAGTACTTCAATGGAAAGATATATTATACCTCTTGGCATGTTGTCTCTTTTTTCCATCTTAATCACCTCCAATGCCGTGGACACCATAACTGAAACCAAATTCTTGGCAGACGGTGAGACCATAGTTTCATCAGGTGGAATCTTTGAAATGGGATTTTTCAGCCCAGGTAGTTCCAAGAATCGGTACGTGGGAATATGGTACAAGAGAATGTCAAACAGGACTGTGGTATGGGTTGCCAACAGAGAAATCCCACTCTCTGAGACATCGGGTGTGTTAAGGATCATGAGTCCAGGAATTCTCGTCCTTGCCAATGGCACCAATGCCATTATATGGTCTTCTAACACTTCGATATCAGCCCAGAATCCGATTGCACAACTTTTGATTCGGGCAATCTAGTGGTGAGAAATGCAAACGATGAAATGAAAGCAGAGAATTTCCTGTGGCAGAGTTTCGATTATCCGGGGAACACTTTTTTACCGGGAATGAAGCTGGGAAAGAACTTTTTAACAGGCCAAGATTGGTACTACTCG
This sequence comes from Arctostaphylos glauca, assembly GCA_019985065.2. Lineage (NCBI taxonomy): Eukaryota > Viridiplantae > Streptophyta > Magnoliopsida > Ericales > Ericaceae > Arctostaphylos > Arctostaphylos glauca. Next base: position 29,415,730 of record JAHSPW020000007.1, on the reverse strand, counting down.
TCATGGAAGAGCGATGATGATCCAGCTCAAGGTGATTATACATTGGCGTTTGATACTCGTGGATACCCACAAGTGATTCTGAGGAAGAGTACTACTGAGAAGTATAGGGCTGGACCATGGAATGGTCTCGGTTTTAGCGGGATTTCATCAAATCCGAATCAAATTTTGAACGTTGAGCGTGGTTTTGGTTTTAGTTATGCTTTGGATACGGAAGGGGTGTACTGCACTTACGACATCCCAAACAGCTCGCTTTTTTCAAGGGTGGTGCTGAGTCAAAACGGGGTTATCGAGCAGTGGATATTGATTGAACAAAACAGCAGTTTGCTCATTTTCAGGACTCTGCCGATTGATAACTGCGACGTGTACGCATCCTGTGGCTATTATGGTATCTGCAACATTGTTACCTTCCCAATATGTGGGTGTTTGGATAAATTTGTGCCCAAGTACCCAAAGGATTGGGAACTTCTTGATTGGTCAAATGGGTGTATTCGGAGGTCACCTTTGGATTGTCGTGATGGTGAAGGAGATGGATTTGTCAAGTATTCGGGAGTCAAACTACCTGACACAAGGATTTCATGGTTCGCCACGACGATGACCCTTGAGGAATGTGGGAGAATGTGCTTGAGAAATTGCTCTTGTATGGCTTATGCAAATTTGGATATACGCGAGGGAGGAAGTGGTTGCTTGCTATGGAATGGAGACCTGATTGATATTAGAGAGTTCGGCAACAGTGATGGGCAAGACATCTATGTGAGGATGGCATCCTCTGAGTTAGGTATGCCTGATTGTATCCTGTAGAGCTTATGATAGATAGAGTAGCTCTAATTGCATATATGGTAGTAGAAACGTTTTCTGATCTGATCTGCCCATTTTAGTTTCTTGAAAAGACAATCAGACCTTTTCATTCCTCCTAACGTCTCTTCTCTTGGAGTTCCACTAGTAAATAGAGAGAACCTATAGCATCACAAAACCGTTTCTATACATTACAAGTGCTCATGAGATCTGTCGGTGGTGTTCGGAGCTGGAAGAAAGGGAGACCTCCAAGGCCCCCGGACTCTGTGAGAAGATTTTAAACAGTTATAAGCCTTATGCTGTAGGTTTTTTCCTTTGCTACCCACAGTGGCCAGTGCCCCACACTTTCCCAAACAACATGCATTTCAAAGTATTTCTCTAGTCGTTTTTTACGAGTACATGACATTTTTGTTCTAAAATTTGTTTGTTACCAATGCATATTTTCCATCAAATATTATTACTACATTTGACCACATCATATATCTTCCTTTCCTGGTGGGTTTATTAGAGTTAGACTACAGCGCCATTGTACATTTCCTATCCCAGATTCCAAAATCTCCCACTAAATGAGATAAGGGAGCCATTGTCTTCAAATGTAGCTTTATTGTCTGTTATTGTGATTCTTCTATAGCATCTGGCTACTGAATACAGGGAGCAAAGGGGGCAAGGGTTGTTTGAGTAGAAAGGAATGGCCAATGGATGTTGATACCACTGAGTACATCAAAGTCTCTCCTTGCTATAGTGACTCGCGTAACTTCTTCTTTTTCGAGGAAAAAGCCAAGGCTTCTGAATAGGAAAAACCTAGTTAAAGAACTAACTAGATAAATGCAGTAGAATGACTATGTGACTGGGTCTTTCCATTCCCCTTTGGTGATCCCATTGGCCTCTCAAGTCTAGTTTTGTCCTTTGAAATGGATACCTTCTATCCCTTTAGGAGCTCCTCGAGGTACCTATCGCACAACACACATTAGATCTTTGAGTCTTAGGCAGGGCAACTTATCCAGCTAGCTAGTGCTTGCAATTATGTGCTCTTGCTTGTTGATTGTTATTTTCTCTACTTCAAAACTAGCATCCCACAGTCCATTACACAACAAACATAGTGGTATGGAGATTTGGATTGGGGATGAATGTCCCAACATAGGCATTTATCCTCTGGTTAGCATTGAAAAAGAGACTATAACACTTGACAATAGGGAATTGGGGAGAATGAAGTGTGTCAGCTCTCTCTGTAATAGTGGGAATGAAAGCCATCCCCATTTGTTCTTTGATTTCGTCCCTTCTCAAAATTAGTGTGATAAGCTGTGAGGAGCAACTGCAGTATATTCCTAATGGCCCTTGGGATCATCATGAAACCAGTTAGTGTAATTAGGTGATGTGCTCTGGCTGCTGCGTAGTTACTGATCTCTGTCGGTTTAAGAAGCATGGATACAAATACGATATGATTTGAAGAAAATTTATAATTAATATAAGATACAAGTACTGACTAGAATACTACAAATTAAAAATAATTTTATAAAGATGATGGCAAATTATTGTTCTTATTTTGCTTTTAAGTTTACTTTTAATTGTTCATCAAAGACAAAAAATTATGCATCACACAATAAGAATATCCAATATACTACAAAATACTGCTATTATTTCATTTTGCTCATCTTTCTATCTAAGTAGTAAGTAAAATGATAAAATTTTATACTTTTCTCTATTCTAGATAGTTTTCCTAATTATTCAATACATCAAAAGTAAAAAAAAATTATAGTGTAGACACTTTGGGAATACCTATCTGTAATTATCGAGCTAGTGAGTATCGGTATTCAATACAGATACAACTCTCAACTAGAAAAATTTGTGATTTACAGCTGTCAGTGAAACACAGTTGTGTTGGGCTAACTAATTAATGGTAGCTAGCTTGACTTGACCTTTGGAATGCACTTTTTCTCCAATATTGTAATATATTGATCTTCAATTATAATGCCGTGCGTATGGTGCCGGTTAACCTTTCAACATTATTCAATATATATAACATTGGTAATGGGAAGTCCACTTTCTATGGCTTGACAATTATCATCTTTGAGGGCCTCCTCATAAAAGAATATTTAGAAAATTTATCCATACAGATTTAAAATAAAAATAAAGATACAGATATGTTCGAAATTGTTCGATGTACATGAGAATTTTTAAAAAAATATGAGCTCTGTGTTGCTCGGAAGGATCAAGGTTCTGAATACCGGATCGGTTTGAGTACCGATTTCTCTATTGATACGGTATATACTGGTATCGGTCATATACTAGGTACCATATCCAATTTATGGCAACTATATATATATACCATAGAAAGAGCCAAAATTTAAAAAAAAAAAATACAATACTGGCCGGTATGAGCAGGTATTTCAAATAATATGGTATTAGAGGTATGTGGTATCGTTTTTATGCCAAAACGGTAAGTATTGGCCGGTACAATACGGTATTGATAACCATGGGAAGAATTGTGGATATCCTATATATATATATATATATATATATATATATATATATATTGTAAATGGGTAGATTTTCTCAATCAAGACGGAAAGCCAAGAGCTCACTATCCAGCAAAAATAATGTTCTCAATTTGAGTGGACTTGTGATCTGCAAAATAATAAACCGTCAAGGAACCCTCCGTTGCTGTGGCGGGAAAGCACTCCGATGATCAAGTTAGGCAAAATTCACAAAGACGAATAGGATGAAGCTAATATTATCTATTAGCCAATAAATCTATGTGTGAGAGTGTACCTTTCTTCCTGAATCTGGATCCTTATTTCTAGCCTTTATGACTTAACTTTCCTAATTCTCTTAGGATTCGACTGGGGTGAAGTGTCTTCTGATTGGCCACTAATAAAATAATTCTCTATCAAGCAGTTATATTTTATTATTAGAGTTTCATTTAATCAATATTTCTCGTATTAATTAAATTGGCCGTAGACTTCTCATCCATATCTGTTAAAACTATATCCCGACTTATTCGAGATTCTGTCTTATCTCGGAATAACAATCATTTATCGCCTTCCTCGGCTCGATGGTATCTCGGACCGCCCTTCTCAGGTCGGCAAGATGTTCGACCACCTTTCTTAGGTCGGCTGCTTGCCCAGCCATCATCTTAAGCTTGGCTTGTTATATATTCGACCTTCTCGGCCCGAATATAATATGAGTATTACCTCTTAGTTCGGCAATATCCTCATGTGATCGGCACGTGTTTCCTGATATATTTATAGTTTTTCGCCGAACTAAAATATTTATTTGAGGGGGAGTTTATGTACTTCTTAGTTACATTTTACCCTCTTCATATATGTGTGTGTGTGTATACATATATATAAAACTCGCCGAATTAAGGTGTCATCAAATATTTAAAGAATGATGCACCTTTTAATCGTTTTCAACTTTTGTAGCCCAGATATATTATACTAGTATGGTGGACAACAGCTGTGTCGTCAATTATAATGCCGTGCATATGTTGTCAGTTGACCCTTATTAGTATTACCAAGGAAATGAGCGAACCCACCTCGATGGTACACAATTTCAACTAATTAAGCACATTCGATTAATAGTCTGCAAACGGTAAGGCTCTGTATTATTATATTTTGTTTCATAATAGACAGATTCATGTGGAGAAGTATTTCAATGGAAGGATACGTTATATCTCTTGGCATGTTGTCTCTTTTTTCCATCTTAATCACCTCCAATTCCATCGACACCATTACTGAAACCCAATTCCTGGCAGATGGTGAGACCATAGTTTCATCAGGTGGAATCTTTGAACTGGGATTTTTCAGCCCAGGCAGTTCCAAAAACCGGTATTTAGGAATATGGTACAAGAGAATATCGAATACGACTGTGGTATGGGTTGCCAACAGAGAAATCCCACTCTCCGACACATCAGGTGTGTTAAAGCTCACCAGTCCAGGAATTCTCATCCTTGTCAATGGCACCGATGCCACTATATGGTCTTCTAATACTTCGATACCAGCTCAGGATCCGATTGCACAACTTTTGGATTCGGGAAATCTAGTGGTGAGAAATACAAAGGATGAAATGAAAGCAAAATATTTCCTGTGGCAAAGTTTTGATTATCCGGGGAACACTCTTTTACCGGGAATGAAGGTGGGAAAGAACTTTTTAACCGGCCAAGATTGGAACTACTCGTCATGGAAGAGCGATGATGATCCAGCTCAAGGAGACTATACATACAGGTTTGATACTCGTGGATACCCACAAGTGATTCTGATGAAGGGTGCTACTGAGAAGTATAGGTTGGGACCATGGAATGGTTTACATTTTAGCGGGAGTTCATATTCATACGATATTTCCAAAATCAGCCAGGGGTCTATTTTCAATTATATTTTGGATACAGAAGAGGTGTACTGCTCTTACGACGTCCAGAACAACTCGGTTTTTTCGAGGACGGTGTTGAGTAACGACGGGGTGATACAGCGGTGGGCATGGATTGATCAAAACCGCGGTTGGCTCCTTTTCGGGAGTGCACCGATTGATCGCTGCGACATGTACGCATCCTGTGGCTATTATGGTAGCTGCAACATTCTTAACGTACCAACATGTGGGTGTTTGGATAAATTTGTGCCCAAGTACACAAAGGATTGGGAATTTCTTGATTGGTCAAACGGGTGTGTCCGGAGGACACCTTTGGATTGCCGCAACAGTGGAGGAGATGGGTTTGTCAAGTATTCGGGATTGAAGCTACCTGACACAAGGATTTCATGGTTCAACACGACGATGACCCTCGAGGAATGTGGGAGAATGTGCTTGAGAAACTGCTCTTGTATGGCTTATACAAATTTGGACATACGCAAGGGAGGAAGTGGTTGCTTGCTATGGTTTGGAGACCTAATTGACATTAGAGCAGCGTTGGCCAAAGGAGTCAGCCAAGACATCTATGTGAGGATGGCATCCTCTGAGATAGGTATGCTAGATTTTCATTCTTCCTAACTTTGGTTCTCTAGAACTTTCACTAGTAAACAAAGAGAAACTATATCATCACAATTTCTACACATAAGAAGTGATCATGAGATGTGTCGATGGTGTTCGGAGCTGGAAGAAATGAAGACGGGTGAAACCGAGAAAAGAGAAGACGGACCGAGGCCCCGGACTTTGTGAGAAGATCACCGTTTAAACAGTTATAAACCCTATACAGTAGCCCCCCTTGGTGACCCCATTAGCCTCTGAAGTCTAGTTTTGTCCTATGAATGGAGACGTTCTATCCCCTTAGGAGCTCCTCTAGGTACCTATCGCTCAACACACACTAGATCTCAGGGTCTTAGTCCGGGGAACTTATCCGGCTAGCTATTGGTTGAAATTATGTGTTCTTGCTTTTTTATTCTTAGTTTCTCTACTTCACTAACTAGCATACTAACAGTGCATCACACAACAAAGTTCATAAGCACTACCTCAGTATTAAATATGCAAGATATATTTATTCCACATACAACGATTTCATGAAGTTTGTGTTTCAAAAACCGATTTCAAATGACGAGCATAAACTTTGCCGTGGAGAAAAGCCTCTCTTAATAAATCTTATGTTGTTACAGATTCAGTAAGCAAGGACTCAAGAAGCAAAAAGTGGAAATGGATAATTCTAGCAATTACGGTTTCTATCACCCTGCTGACTATAGCTTTCTTTTACTGTACATGGAGGAGAAAGTTACAAAATAGAGGTATGGATACTGAACCTGCTGAACTGAGTCTGCTAGACAATTTTATTTTGTCAAATTGATATTGTGCGGGTAATGGGAAAAAAACTCAAAATATTAAACCATATGTAATTTACGCAGCAGGGAAAGATTTATTATCGTTTGATCTTGGAACAAGCATCGGAGTTGGTAACAACAAACCAAATGATAGTAGAAACAGGGAAGTTGATTTACCACGATTCAGTTTCACAAGTGCATCTGCTGCTACTAATAACTTCTCTGATGCAAATAAACTTGGAGAGGGTGGTTTTGGACCTGTTTACAAGGTAAAATTTACCATTAGTAACCTAATAAATTTGGATGCGGGTGTTCAAATTTATCATGTCACTTTCATAGAATATTTCCAAGTAGTTTTGTACACATTATAACAAAACATAAAAAGTTTCACGTTTCAGGGAAAGTTACTAAGCGGATATGAGGTGGCCGTGAAAAGGCTTTCGAAAAGATCTGGACAAGGACTGGAGGAATTACAAAATGAGTCAATGCTCATAGCAAAACTTCAACACAAGAATCTTGTGAGACTACTTGGCTGCTGCATTGAAAGAGATGAAAAGATTTTGATCTATGAGTACATGCCCAACAAAAGCTTGGATTTCTTCCTCTTTGGTTTGGACTTCCAACATACTTCATTAGATTGAATTATCTATGATTATATTGTTTGTAGGCTTGTCAACACTAACTGTACTAGGTAGATGGTTCCATTTACCAATTTTTATGTCAAATTGAGGCAGATCCGATCAAATGCGAGATTCTGAATTGGGAGTTACGCATTAAAATCATCCAAGGAATTGCTCAAGGGCTTCTCTACCTTCATGAATATTCAAGGATACGGATTATCCACAGAGATTTGAAAGTTAGCAACATTCTCTTGGATAATGATATGAATCCCAAGATATCTGATTTTGGGATGGCAAGAATTTTCGGAGGCAATAGATCACAAGCAACAAATCGAATTGTTGGCACTTAGTACGTGAAACCTAATTCATTATCATCACACACTTTCATATCTTTGTACCAAAACAGTTTATTTCTGCATATATTTACCTCAAGTGATTGGTTTAGTAATTTATATATAGCGGCTACATGTCACCGGAATATGCTTTGGAAGGCCGCTTCTCAATCAAATCTGATGTCTTCAGCTTTGGAGTATTGTTGTTAGAGATATTGAGTGGCAAAAGGAACACAAGCTTCTATAACACTGACTCTCTTAATCTTCTTGGATATGTGAGTTACCATTCTACTGCTTAAGTTCTTCTATTCTCCATTTGGTACCTCTTGTGTTTTACTTTCTTTTTATTGAGATACACAGGCATGGGGCTTGTGGAAGAGTAACAGGGGAGAGGAAATAAAGGATCCTGTATTAGAACATATATCTTCCCCAAATATGCTGATGAGATACATGCATATAGGGCTGCTCTGCGTTCAAGAAAGTGCAGCCGATCGGCCGACCATGTCTAATGTTGTAACGATGCTCTACAATGAAGCTTCCCTCCTACCCCCTCCGAAACAACCTGCCTTTGTGATTACTAGAAGTGTCGCCCGAGATCAAACTTCATGCAAACACCCTGAAATTTGTTCAGCAAATGATATGACAATCTCAATTTTGGAAGCACGATAACAAAAAATCATTGTACTGTCAATTTAGTTCTTAAGAGGAAGACATATCACTATTCTTAAGCTTGCGTCGAGCCCAACCAGAAGCAAATCAACACATTTTTGTTATTTTCTCAAAATTTTAAAAGTGAAAAATCTTGACAGTTCACTATATGCTTTGGTTCCACGTTGAGTGTCTGATTTTGTTTCATGTTGGTGCAACACAAGTTATCTGTTTGGCTTCTCTTTGGTTTTTAGGATGATGGTTTTGCATCTTTGCTATCTCTTTGTATTTCGTTTTGTTTTTGGCTTTCTTCTATTCTGCCAAGTTATTATTACAGCTCTGTTCTGCTTGTTCGGTTAATGATCAGAGAGGGGTATTGGAGTTGGGCCTCATTCTTGCTGCAGTTATGACTATGCTGTTTTTGGAATGGTTTTGTAGAATCTGTTGTGCTTCTCTTCTGGCGCTTGGCTACTGTTTTGAAGTTATGCTACCTCAGTTGGTGATGCTGTGGGTTACTATTCTTTGGGCATGTATTATGAGATATCTGGTTTCCTAACCTTCTGGTGTTAATTATGGAAGGCTATTTCTAGGTTGCTTGGCTTGGTCTTTAGTGTTTATCAATTGTATTGTTTCAGGTTTTCTTGGGTCTAGTCTTGTTTTGGTTTTCTCTTGTTAACCTGTGCTCTGTATTCTGGTTGGAAGCTTTCCTTTTTGGATTTGGTTTGCTCCTTGCAATCCTTTAAGGGTCAAGTGGCATATGATTGTCGGCTTCACAGGTGCCAACCTGGTTGGGATTCATGTTTTGTCGTTGTGATGCCGAATGCTTGTCTTCCTTTTAATCTTTGTAACCTTTTCAAAGATTAATAAATTCCATTTGCTTAGAAAAAGAACAGTTCACTATATTCTCGGTAAAGCTAGCATTGTAATCCCGTATTTAAAGTTCGTACTTTGATAATAATAGGATTGATGACACTACTGGAGGGTGATTAATCGAGCCACAATAATGATGATGTAGAACTATAGTGCAATTAGTTGCTGTTTTCTAAGTAAGAATTTAGGTGATAATTGAAAACCCAACTCTTGGAAATTAGTAAATTTATCATTGGCCACTCGTTGCCCACGAAATACTCAAGTAACTGAAAATGGGGCAAGAAATAGATATGAGACTGATGAAACGGATTTGTGATCGTCCCCGGCCAACCTGCAAAAACAACTTGACACCGGTGTGATATCTTGCCAACACCCCTCCGATGCCTAAGTCAGTTCTAGGATGGAGGAATAATGTAGAAAACTGTATCAGTCAAATTGGGCAGAGTGTACGTACCTTGTACCATAGAGCTGCCTCCATTATATAGAGATATTGTTGGAGACAAATTAGGAAGGGACGTGGTCCACTCCTGGTTTGGCGGAGTAAATCAAGGCTAGTGGCCTTTGATTTAGTAACTGAATCTCCAACGGTCACCTTTGCCTTAAATAGCGGGAGCGGGTGAAGATGGCGCGCAAGATGTGGAGAGATCTTTGGGATCTTTCTTTCCTTGTGGGACGATCCGCTTTAGGCAGATAGATCCCAGGAAATACGGAGATTGATCTGGCAGAGTAGTTCGGCCAATGGTCTGGGCTGAGCAGAGGAGACAGTGGCTGAGCTGAGGATACCAGGACCCTGGCTGAGCTGAGGATACCAGGACCCTGGCTGAGCTGAGGATACCAGGACCCTGGCTGAGCTGAGGATACCAGGACCCTGGCCGAGCCTAAGATGCCGAGGAGATGACCGAACCGAGCAGAATGCTAACCGGCTCAGTCTGCGCATCATGACCTATCAGCTACTCCCCTATTTCCGAACGGTTGGCGTGCCTTAAGAGAGGAAATATCAACGGTCTGATGCATTGAATCATGACGGCTCACGCCTTGTCTGGATTCAGACGCCGCATTTAATGCTGTGTCAGAAACGCTTGAGTGCTTTGGAGGCGGCGTTTAATCTGAGAGCGACACGTGTATTTAATCAACGGTTCACATTTGAACGTTCCCTATGGAGGCTCTATAAAAGGGATTTGTCAAGACTTATCAGGGTTTTTCTCCTTCGTTATTCCAACAGCATACCAAGTTTCTCACGAACGCCTGCCAAAAACCGCCGTCTGCCATTCGCTTCAGACAGTCAAAGTTCTCGTAATCTAGGTACGTTCGAGTCATTTTTTCTTTGATTCTGGCTGGTAACAGCTTTGTTCCAGACCCTAGAGGTTTAGGACATTCCTGGGCATTCTTCTTCCTCAGGCTCTGTCGCTATCTGCACCACCATTCCGACTGCCCTTCTCTAGGAGAGTTTGCCGATTCCCCAACCGTTTCACGATATTACCAGGAAATTTTTGATATCATAAAACCGGCCGTCCCCGATTTCCATAGAATGGGCTCTAGGCGAGTACAAGTTAGGATGTCCGTACCAACCCCTTCACGAAGGGAGGCCACCCAGGCTGACCGTTCAGGGCCAACAATTCCTGTAGAAGACCCAGAGCCTCGAGGGGTGGCCTTACACATCAGACCTATAGAGGCCGACCGAATAGCCTCGACGATGACTGAGGCTGATCTCGCCGTCCTGAGGGTAAAGTACCAAATCCCTGCTTCAGTTCATCTGAGAGTCCCTGGTCCAGACGAGAGAGCGAACGCTCCCAGGTTCAACGAGCTGAGCCTCTATGTGGCAGATTTTGAGGCTGGGCTGAGGCTTCCCTTCCATCCCTGCATAAGGGAGGTTCTCTGGTTCTTGGGGCTATCCCCAGGACAACTCTTGCCCAATGCCTGGCGAATCTTGGTCAGCTGCTGCGTGCTCTGGGCAGCTGCCACGGAGGACAAGGCAAGGCTGACCCCAGAGGCCTTCCTGTACTGCCACGGAATAAGCATGGCTGCTCAGGGGTGGTGGTACTTCTCCAGGAGGGACAGCTCAGCTCCTGCAATCGAAGGCCTCCCCTCATCCAACAAGAGGTGGAAAGACAAGTTTTTCTTCCTCTCAGGGGAAGGATGGGAGTTCCCTGCTTGGGAAGAGCGAACGAGCGCTTCCAAGATTCGCATATTCTGGGGAGAAGTCTGCCCATCCCGTGAGCACTGACCTCCCGCACCTGTTCAGTTTTCCTTCCATTTTTATCTATCATGTTCTTCCTGGCTAACCTTTTTTTATTGTGTCTTGAGCAGGAAAACAAAGACCCGTGATCTCGGCTGAAGTCAGAGAGCAGCTGAGGGCCGTGGCCGAGTACTCCGAGCGTGACCACAGAGTCCTCATCACTCCGGAGACTCTCGCGATCTACCTTCTCGGTCCAGAACCCACACGTGAGGCCCTTGCCTTAGAGAGAGGTATCTCCTCTTCTAAATTCTTCTATTAGATGAAGCCATCTCACTCTGACCTTTTGTTTGTGTTTATCAGAGGACGAAGGGATGAAGCTGAACGCCGACAAGCTGGCTGAGATGATCGAGCGTTCGGAGCGGGCCAATACCAAGCCCAAGAAAACAAAGAAGAAGAAGGCTCTGGTTGACCCTTCCACATTTGTGGATTCGGGTGTGACCGCTCAGAGGCAGCCAACTCAGGCTCCTCCTGCCAAAAGATTGAGGAGGGACGAGGCCGAGAAGGTCGTCATCCTAGAACAGCAGACTGCTCACGATGAGCAGGTCATACTCGATGAGGAGGCTACCGCTACAGCCTCCGAAGTGGAGGCTCCTGCAGCCCAGGACCTTGCTGAACAAACCCAAACTCAGCAGGGTAAGAAGAGGAAGGGCAGTGAAGCCTCTGCGCCCGACGCTGAACTTCCAGAGCCAGCCCCAGAACTGTCCATCATGCTTAGTAGCAGGTACTCAATTGGCGCAATGCATGAGCTGGCGACCGCGAAGGATCGCGAAATTCTAAGGAGCAAATCTTCCGAAGAGAAGCGTGCGCGGCTCCTCGTCCTTTTGGCCAAGGTATCCATCCTTCCCTCTTCTTTCACATACTCTTTCAATTATTGACTAGTTCTAACCTATGTTTTTACTGTGTGGTAGGCGTCAATCCTCAGCTCCGACTTGGTGCAAGAGGCGGTAATTGATGAGGACACGGTTGCTGAGCTGGAGGAGAAGCTCAAACAAGGTGAGAAGCGGGAGTTCGAGCTCAGAGAGTCCAACTCCAAGCTACAGGAAGAGATTTTCCAGCTGAGGGACGAGAACTCAGTCAAGGCGGCTCAGCTTGCGAGCTTAACAGAAGTCTCCTCTGCTCACGAAAAGCGGGCATCTCAGCTGGAGAATAAACTGACCCTGGAGGAACTCCAGGTGGCTGATCTGAAGAAGAAACTGGCAGATGCCATGTCGGGTATGACGGCCCAACAAAAACATGTCCGAGAGCTGCTCCAAAGATGCGATGAGCAGGGCCGGCTGCTCTCTGAACAGGACGTGAAGATCCACTCACTGACAGAACAGGCTCGGTCAGCCCAGATGGATCAATTAAAGGACTCTCCGGAGTTTATAGATCTGATGACCGAGTACTTCTTTGGAGGCTTCATGTCTCTGAAGAGGAAGATCAGCTCTGCTCATCCTGAGCTGGACTTAAGCTCCTTCAAGCCGGAGGCAGGAGACGTCGGCCTAGAGGAGTTTGACGAGGAGGAGGGCTCTGGGGACGAGGAAGAGGAGGAGGGTGGCCACGCTGGGGCCTTACTTAAGGAGGGGACAACCGACCGTGGTCTTCTTATGATCACGCAAGGTGAAGAGGACTCGGTCGTTATAGAAATCCCCGAGGACGACGAGCCTCAGCTCCCTATAGCCATGGTTGATCCCGCCGTGGCCTTGGCTGAGGAGATTTTGCTCAACGCCGCTGACAAGCTGCTAGAGGAGATCGCTGAGAACGTTCTCAGGACTTCACCTCCTAGTACCGATCAGACAGTCGACCCTCCAGCCCAAGGCCAGCTTCCCTCTACTGATCAGCCTCTTGCTCCCGGGCCTACTGAAGAGAATAATTAGTCTTTTCTTTCATTTCTTTTCTTTTGTATCTTGCATTTGCTTTCACAACGCTTGTAAAAATTCTTTAATGAATAGAAATGAGCAGTTTCATCTGTCAAGCTTTAGTCGATTGAATAGCTTTATTCTCCTCTTTTGTCTCTGTATTTTTGCGTGCGATGTCTTGACATATGTCTTAAGAAATATAACTCAAGAAATACAACTCAAAGTTGAATAATTTCCTTGTCATATCACTTTGATTGCCCCTGGGGCTTGATTGTCGAGCAGGCGAAGCCGCTCGGATGCCTGGTCCCGGAGAACATGGCTGAGCAGTCGAGGCTGCTTGGATGCATGGTCCCGGAGGACATGGCTGAGCATTCGATGATGCTCGGATGCATGGTCCCGGAGGACATGGCTGAGCAGTCGAGGCTGCTGAGATTCATGGTCCCGGAGGACATGGCTGAGCAGTCGAGGCTGCTCAATCAATACGCTTAGTTATCTTCAGACATAATTCAGACAACTTTATAGGGATAGCAATCTGTCCATCTTGACGGGACTTTCAATAAATTTGATAATTCCTGATTACATACCAAGACAAGACAACGAAATAACAATGAAATAAGATAATAGTGATAAACACTTTGGCAAATATTATTGAAAATACTTCTTTAAGTGCTCAGCATTCCAGGGTTGGGGGAGCTTTTTCCCTGACAATGTAGCTAAACGATAGGCTCCAGCCTTCACATGCTCAGTTACTTGGTAAGGTCCTTCCCAATTTGGCCCCAGATGTCCAATCCTCTTTCCTGTGGGGTCTACTTTCTTTAGCACCAACTCCCCAGTCCTGAAACTTCTTTCCCTGACCTGGCTATTGTAGAATCTGGCCATTTGCTGTTGATAAGCGGCCATTTTAATGGCTGCTCTTTCCCTCTTTTCTTCTAGGAAGTCTAATCCTTCCAAGAGTCCCTGTCGGTTCTCTTCCTCTTGAAAATCCCGAGTTCTGTGGCTGAGCAGCCCAATTTCTACAGGAATTACTGCCTCCACCCCATAAGCCAAAGAATAAGGGGTTTCTCCAGTCGCCGTGCGTGCGGTCGTTCGATAAGCCCACAGGACACTGGGCAGCTCCTCTGGCCAGTCTCCCTTTGCAGCTTCCAACTTCTTCTTCAGGTTCTTCTTGATTGTGCGGTTTGTGACTTCAACCTGCCCATTGGCCTTAGGATATGCTTTGGAAGCATAGTGGACCTGTATTCCCCTCTGCTCACAAAATTCCTGAAACTGGTCATTATGGAACTGTTTGCCACGATCAGTGATGATCACCCTGGGTAATCCAAACCTGCTGATAATATTTTTCCAGACGAAGTTGACGGCCTTTTTCGTAGTGATGGTGGCAAGGGGCTCAGCTTCCACCCACTTGGTGAAGTAGTCTACAGCCACAATAGCAAATTTGTTCTGCCCCTTGCCTATAGGGAGGGGCCCAATCAAATCCAATCCCCATTGGGCGAACGGCCAGGGAGATGGGATTGGAGTTAACAAAGTGGGAGGATGGTGAAGAACATTGCCAAACTTCTGGCATTTCTCACACTTCTGGACCATCTGCATGGCGTCGCTCTGCATGGTAGGCCAGTAATACCCTGTCCGGACCAATTTTTGTGCCAATGCTCTGCCCCCAGAATGATTTCCACAGGATCCTTCATGGATCTCTCTCATAGCATATCCGGCTTCCTCTGCAGTCAGGCACCTTAGTAATGGGAAGGAATAACTTCTGCGATACAAAACTCCATCTAGGCATAGGTATTTAGCTGTTCTTAACCTCAGTCGCCTGGCTGAATCTTTGTCAGTGGGCAGCATACCCCTTTCCAAGTAATCAATAATGGGACTCGCCCAAGAATCTTTGTAGTCAACAGCAGTCACCTCCTGAACAGGTAATTCCACACTGGGTCTTTCCATCCTTTGGATTGGGATAAGGTGACTGAGGGCTTCTTCTCGAGCTGTGGCTAGCCGTGCAAGCTGATCTGCTTCTTCATTTTCCTCACGAGGAATCCTCAACAGCCTCAAAGTGTCAAAGGCTTTCTGGAGATGTTGGACCCTATCCAGATACAATTTCATTCTGTCCTCCTTGGCTTCATAATCTCCCAGAACCTGTCCCACCACCAACTGGGAGTCACTGCCCACAGTGAGATCTTTGATTCCCAATGACTTTGCTAGTCTGAGCCCAATCAGAAGTGCCTCGTACTCAGCTTCGTTGTTGGTAGCTTTAAAACTAAACCTGATGGCATACAGAAGCTTGAGTTTGTCCGGAGAGATTAGGATGATCCCTGCTCCACTGGCCTCTGTATTTTTAGAGCCATCAACATAAAGGAACCAGCCCATTGGCTCCTCAACTCCTGAGCCCACTGGTTCAGCTGGCAGGGCATTTGAAGCATCTGGTGGAGAGAATTCTGCCATAAAATCAGCAAGGGCCTGGGCCTTGATGGCTGTTCTAGGACAGAATTCTAAGTCAAACTCTCCCAGCTCTACAGACCACTGGATTAGCCTCCCAGACGTCTCAGGACTGTGCAATGTCTTTTTAAGCGGCTGGTCAGTCATAACTTTGATGGGATGTGCTTGGAAATAAGGTCTCAATCTCCTTGCTGCTGTTACCAAGGCAAAGGCTATCTTCTCGACCTGAGGGTACCTGATCTCAGCGCCCCTTAATGCTCTGCTAGTATAGTAGACTGGACGTTGTATGTTGGCTTCCACTCTTATCAGTACTGAGCTCACTGCGTGAGGTGAGACAGCTAAGTAAATGTATAGATCCTCTCCCCTTATGGTACGGCTGAGGAGAGGAGGAGTCATCAGATATCCTTTTAGTTCTTGAAAGGCTATCTCGCATTCTGGCGTCCAATGGAAAGCTTTCTTCAGGACTTGGAAAAACGGATGGCATTTATCAGTAGCTCTGGAAACAAAACGATTGAGGGCTGCAATGCACCCAGTGAGCTTCTGGACCCCCTTTATTCCCCTGGGAGACTCCATACTAAGGATGGCGCTGATCTTCTCAGGATTGGCCTCTATACCCCTTTGGGACACCATGAATCCCAAGAACTTTCCTGAACTGACCCCAAAGGCACACTTGCTCGGATTGAGTCTCATCTTGTACTTTCGTAGCGCTTCAAAGGCTTCTCTGAGGTCTTCCACATGACTTGTCCTCCTCAGACTCTTAACCAACATGTCATCAACATAAACTTCCATATTATGACCTATCTGCTCCTTGAACATTCGGTTGACCAGCCTCTGATAGGTTGCTCCAGCATTCTTAAGCCCAAAGGGCATCACCTTGTAGCAATAGAGTCCTCTAGCCGTGATGAAGGAGGTTTTCTCCTCATCTTCAGGATGCATCTGGATTTGATTGTAGCCAGAAAAAGCGTCCATGAAACTGAGCAACTCATGACCAGCTGTAGAATCTACTAGGAGATCAATCCTTGGTAAGGGGAAGCTGTCTTTAGGGCAGGCTTTGTTAAGATCCTTGAAATCTACACACATCCTCCAGTTTCCTTTGGGCTTAGGGACAAGCACCACATTGGATATCCACATGGGGTATTTCGCTTCCCTGATAAACTGGGCCTCCTCTAATTTATCCACTTCTGCGGCAATGGCTGCATTGCGCTCTGGGGCAAACGTGCGCGTCTTCTGCTTTACTGGACGATGAGCATTGTCCACACTTAACCGATGAGTGATGATACTGGGATCTATGCCTGGCAAGTCTCTGTGTGACCAGGCAAAGACATCCACATAATCTCTTAGGAATTTTACCAGAGCAGCCCTCTCCTCAGGTCCCAGACCTGAACCCAAACGGAACGTCTTCTCAGCCTGTCCTTCCACCACAGGCACCTCGACCAGTTCCTCAACTGGTTCGCCTTGCTGGAGCTTCTCCTCATCCCTTGTGTCAAGCCCACTGACTGAGAGGGCTTCTCTTGTCTTTATCGAAGTGATATAACACTCCCTTGCTCTCTTCTGATCTCCTCTGACCTCCCCAACACCACCAGCTGTAGGGAATTTGAGTTTCAAATGAAACGTGGAGACTACTGCCTTGAACTTATTGAGGGTCTGCCTACCCAATATCACGTTGTAAGCTGAAGGGCAATCCATCACCAGGAAATCCACCAAGGCAGTGGCATTCCTCTGCGCATCTCCTATCATGATAGGCAAGGCCACCATGCCCAAGGGATGGGCAGTTTCTCCCGAAAAACCGACCAAAGGAGACTGCACAGGTCTAATACTATCTCTTCCCAGCTGCAATTTCTCAAAAGCGGGTAAGAAGAGGATATCTGCTGAACTCCCTGTATCCACGAGGATCCTCCTCATTGTCCAGTTGGCGAGGAGGGCTGTGATCACCAATGGGTCATCATGAGGATAGAGCACCCCTTCCTCATCCTCTGCCGTGAACTGGATAGCTGAATCTATCACCCGTGTACGCTTGGCTGGTCTCTCTGCATTGAACACTTCCCTGGCATAGGTTCTCCGAGCAGCCCTGGTATCTCCACTAACTCCTGGTCCCCCAGAAATCGTGTTTATCTCCCCTACGGGGCGATGAGGAGGAGGAGGAGGAGGAGTCCTCTCACGCCTGCGATCAGCTGGTCCAGCAGCCTGACCTGCCCGCTGATTAAATTCCCCTTCCTTACGAACAAATCGCTGGAGACGTCCTCGTCTGATCAGCCCCTCAACTTGTTGCTTCAGCTCAATGCAGTCATCTGTATCGTGCCCATGATCACGATGAAAACGACAATACTTCTGACGAGAACGTCGCTCAGCCGGTGTCTTCATCTTTCCTGGCCACTTGAGCTCAGGGCAATCACTTATCTCCTGCAGCACCTGATTAACTGTTGCGACCAGGGGAGTGTAGTTGTGGAATTTTCTCTCTGGCCTCCCCCTTTGGGGAGAATCTCTCCTGTCCATCTTCTTCCCTCTTGGGTAGTCCTCAGTCCTAAACTGCCCAGTCTCTTTCCTCCGTTTGCTTGGTTGAGGAGGCCCTGTCTGGGAGGCAGAGGCCTCCTTCTCGCGATTGCGATGGGCAGTAAGCGTGTCCTCTGCGTTCATCTGTCGCTGAGCCCTCATCATGAGCTCAGCCATATTAGTTGGTGGTTCCGCAGACAAGGAAAACAGGAACTGCCCTGGCCTGAGACCTGACATGTACGCTGCAATAGCGACTTGGTCGTCTGCATTATCTACTTGCATGGACTCCTTGTTGAACCTGGTAGTGAATTCTCTAAGGGTTTCCCCCTTGGTTTGTTTGACGTTGAGCAAATAGGTAGCTGGTCTCCTGTATCGTTGACCAGCAATAAAATAACTTACAAAGAGGCGACTGAGCTCTTTGAAGGTACTGACTGTGCCTGGAGCAAGCTTGTTGAACCACATCCGAGCAGCTCCTCGGAGAGTGATGGGAAAGGCTCTGCACATGATGGCGTCAGGCACTGCTTGAAGGTGCATAAGGGATTTATAAGTTTCCAAGTGATCAAGAGGGTCCTTTGTCCCGTCAAAAATGTCGATCTGAGGGACTCTGAATTTTGGGGGGAGGGGTACCGCCATCACATCAGCAGTGAAAGGAAGCTCAGTGGTTTGTACCAACTCATCCACAGAGGCTGGAGCTTTGGCCTTCATCTGCTTCGTCAAGTTATCCAACTGTGTCTTCATCTGGCGCATCTGATCGGTCATGAGACCTTCAGGAAATGTGGAACCAGAACAAGTTCCATAATGAGGTGCTGCAGCATGGCTGCTGGTCTCCCCATGCCCCCCAGTAACATCAAAATCTACTCCAGCCATTCCTGGGGCAGGGGGATCAGCCGTCGGGGCCAATGGCGGTGGTGGATCTCTAGTAGGAGGTTCAGGTTGCAGGCGCTGTAGTAAGGCCTGATTCTGCTCGAGAATGCGCTGCATCCCTTGCGTCAGCGTCACCACGTCCTGACGGAGGGCTTGATAATCAGCAGCGGTTGCAACGGGTGGAGCGGACTGAGCATTGTTATCATTGGAAGCCATTGAACGGGTCAAGACCATAAATCCGATCAATCAATAAATTTCTAATCGTTCCCACAGACGGCGCCAACTGATGAAACGGATTTGTGATCGTCCCCGGCCAACCTGCAAAAACAACTTGACACCGGTGTGATATCTTGCCAACACCCCTCCGATGCCTAAGTCAGTTCTAGGATGGAGGAATAATGTAGAAAACTGTATCAGTCAAATTGGGCAGAGTGTACGTACCTTGTACCATAGAGCTGCCTCCATTATATAGAGATATTGTTGGAGACAAATTAGGAAGGGACGTGGTCCACTCCTGGTTTGGCGGAGTAAATCAAGGCTAGTGGCCTTTGATTTAGTAACTGAATCTCCAACGGTCACCTTTGCCTTAAATAGCGGGAGCGGGTGAAGATGGCGCGCAAGATGTGGAGAGATCTTTGGGATCTTTCTTTCCTTGTGGGACGATCCGCTTTAGGCAGATAGATCCCAGGAAATACGGAGATTGATCTGGCAGAGTAGTTCGGCCAATGGTCTGGGCTGAGCAGAGGAGACAGTGGCTGAGCTGAGGATACCAGGACCCTGGCTGAGCTGAGGATACCAGGACCCTGGCTGAGCTGAGGATACCAGGACCCTGGCTGAGCTGAGGATACCAGGACCCTGGCCGAGCCTAAGATGCCGAGGAGATGACCGAACCGAGCAGAATGCTAACCGGCTCAGTCTGCGCATCATGACCTATCAGAGACGAATAACGAATATTGAAAACGAAACTACTTCACACCTTTAAGACATATTTTGTACAGCTAGAGTACATGCCCAACAAATCATCGGATGAGCTCTGCGTGCATCCGATGATTTCGGACACGTGTTACCAAAAAAAACAGTCCCCTCCATTAAAAAAACCATTATTCCTCTTCAAAATCAAACATAGTTTTAGGGATAATATCAACGGTATTGAGGTGAATGATGAAGTGTGCAACTACCTGAAATAATGGATGACAAAAAAACACGTATCACACAATAAGGATATTCAATATACTACAAAATAATGCTATTATTTTATTTTACTACATCTTTCTATCTACGTAGTAAGTAAAATGTCAAAAATTTATACTTTTCTCTAAGTATTCGACCCGTCAAAAGTAAAAAAAAATTATATTGTACATACTTTCAGGATACGTAGCTGTAATTATCGAGTGAGTATCGGTATTCGATATGGTTACAACTCTTAACTAGAAGTATTCGTACTTTAGAACTGTCAGTGAACCACAGCTGTGTTGGCTAATTAACTAATGGTAGCTTGACTTAACCTTTGGAATGCACTTTTTCTGCTCTGCAATGTAATATCTTAGTTTTCTTTTTGTTCATGGTAAAAGTCGAAACTACGAGCTAGATGATAAGCCTTTTATTCACGGTCATGCTCCGCTCGACCTGGCTAGCAGTAAGTTGAATTTGCAGATGAAATGATTCTAATCTCCAAACAGCAAGGCTCTGTATTATTATATATTGTTTTATGATAGACACTAGACAGCTACATGAGGAGATGTATTTCAGTGGAAGGATATGTCATACCTCTTGGCATGTTGTCTCTTTTTTCCATCTTAATCACCTCCAATGCTGTGGACACCATAACAGAAACCAAATTCCTGGCAGATGGTGAGACCATAGTTTCATCAGGTGGAATCTTTGAACTGGAATTTTTCAGCCCAGGCAGCTCCAAGAATTGGTACAAGAGAGAATCAACTAGGAATATGGTATGGGTTATGTTAAAGCACACGAGTCCACGAATTCTCGTCCTTGTCAATGGCAGTCCCAATGCCATTATATGGTCTTCTAATACTTCAATATCAACACAAGATCCGATTGCACAACTTTTCGATTCAGGAAATTTAGTGGTGAGAAATGCAAATGATGAAATGAAAGAAGAGAATTTCCTCTGGTAGAGTTTTGATTATCCAAGAAACACATGTGTTACAGGTAATGAAATTGGGAAAGAACTTTTTAACCGGCCAAGATTGATATCTTCGCACCAACTTGAGGGGGAGTGTTAAGTTATATTTATGAGTAAGACTGTAATTATAACTAGATTAGGATTTGTTTTCCTATGTAAATAGAATAATAAGGTCTCTTTTTTACTTGTATAAATATTACGCTTGATAAATAAAAAAACTATTCAGAATTATTAAATTTAACAATTACGTATCATAACCATGAGAAATTGGACTGAATGGCTTGCAATTACTTTAGGCATGGCTGCTGTGGAATGAAGACGGGTCTCTGGAACTAATGGATTATGTTTAAAGGATTCATATGTCGAATCTGAAGTAAAGAGATGTATTCAAGTGGGCCTATTATGCATTCAAAAGTTCCCAGAAGACAGGCCTGGAATGTCAACTGTAGTATTCAGTTGCGAAATGAGGGTGCAGTGTTGACTGGGCCAAAACAACCTGGTTTCTTCACTGAAAGAAGTTCTGTTGATTGAGTCCATACAATTGATGCAGCAACCATAACAATAATTGAAGCCAGATAGAGAGGATCCATACAATCTAAACTAGTTAAGGCCATACAAATATGACTAATCTAGAGGACACGTCTGGCAATAGGGTCTGGCAAGTAGGCTGTACCGGCTTTCACATTTTTCCCTAATCGAAAATTGTCCATCAAAATTGTTGTCAAAGCCAAATAAAATTACATTTTTCAAGCACAATTTTTCTACTATGTATTGGAAGTCCCTTGCTATTCTAACTCATTAATCCACCACTATGGTACAAAGTCTCTAGAAGACTGCACATAGAGAAGATGAACAAGGTGCCTGGAACCTCGATAAAGAACCCCATCATGGGTATAACCCCATTTGGGGCTTGCCCAGTTGCCCACCTCCATATGCACTTTACTGGCAGTCAGGGTTAAACCCATCCAATCGAACAAAATCCTTTGCATATAACAATCAATTTCAAATGCTATCTACGATTACGAGAAGATCAACAGAAAGGGCTCAAAGTGATAAAATGAGAGGGATGAACCGCATTGTATATGGGACAACATAAAAAATCGGGAGAATTACATTTCCAAATATCAATTGCATAGGCTACACTTTTATGTATTTCCCAAGCGTCATATGTTCCACTTTAATGAGAAAACCGTTATAGACATCAGAACATGCCCCATTTTTTCAGTATATAATAAGTCATTGGAGTGGGAAGTAAGCTTGGCCCTTGGATTATGTTAGCAAGGGAATACAAGTTACAATATTTGTTTCCAGTGATCAATGTAGACACGACAGCATTACACTCAACATGTACTCACAAGACAAAGCAAGTACGCAGATTTATGTAGAAAACTCTTATTCCTATAACTGAGGCCTTCCATATCTATTGAATTGGTGAGATTAGAAATTTATTTAACGTCATTCAAAATGAGTTCCAATTTATCGAATTTCTTACAGAACAAATCCCAAACACAATCGAGCCCAATAACTTGATTGATGCATAGGAAGCCAAGATAAATTTCTCAAGTTGATCGCACCGCGTCCACAAAAGCTTGATTGACTATACAAAAGAGATAGCATGGATGAAGATAATGATTGATAGGCTGACTGAAACAATTATAAAAAATAAAATAAAAGGGAATTGCCATTGTAAGGTTCAAGAATTTGTGGATGTGGTCCTGCATTGCCTTTTTTGTATCCTTTCACATGTGTAGCTTAAGGTCAATGTGGGTTGGCATTTTTCTACCCAAAAATTCTTACGGTGGGCCAAGTTGGCCACTTTCATCACACAAAGCTTGAGTGATTTAATCAAAGAGATAAACCACATGTATATGGGACCACAAAAAATCTTGAGAATTACATTTGCAAATATCAATTGCATAGGCTACACTTTTGTGTATTTCCCAAGCGTCATATGTTCCACTTTAATGAGAAAACTATTACAGACACCACAACATGCCCCAGTTTTTCAGTATATAATAAGTCATTGGAGTGGAAAGTAAGCTCGGCCCTTGGATTATGACAGCAAGGGAATTCAACTTACAATATTTTTTTCCGGTGATCAATGAAGACATGACAGCATTACACTGAATATGTACTTACAAGAAAATGCAAGTATGCAGATTTATGTAGAAAACTCATATTCCCGAAATCGTGTTCTTCGATACTTGTTAAATTGATTGGGTTTTTGCTTAACTTCCTACAAATTGTGTTCCAATCACCTGATTTCTATACAAAAAAATTCCCAGTCAGCTTTTGGCAAATCAAACATAGGTGGAGCCCAATAACTTGATTGATGCATGAAGCCAAGATCAATTTCTAAAGCTGATTGCACCGCATCCACAAAAGCGTTATTGATGAGGGCTTCCTGTACAAAAGAAAATAGTATGGATGAAGATCATGATCGATAGGCCTTCATGCATTGACTGAAAGAAAAAAGAAAAAAGAAAGGGAATTTTCAGTGTAAGGTTCAAGAATTTGTTGATGTCGTCCTACATTGCCTTTTTGTAAATATTTTAATCATCAGGTAGGCAGTGAGGTTTTTTTTTTTGAAAAACAAAATATATTGAATAAAGAATAAAGGTTAAAGAAAATTACATAAGCACTAGGCTTCCCAAATGAAAGTTAGAAGAAAAACGCGCCCGCCCCGGGGGGGGGGGGTGTTTGATATCCAAACCCACTACTGGAATTCCTACCCACTACAGAGGAATAAAACGCCAAAAGACTATAACAATTACATCAATCCCACCAAACCCACCTACCACGCCCACCTCTTGCTAAAATGAGGACCTCCTATTTTCAGATCAAATATTGATGATCGGAACCGTTCAATGTGTTTAAAACACGTTTTTAAGGGTATTCAAGCGAAATTGGCATAAACTATTATCGAAAAGGGCTTGATCGAAGCAATTTTTTATAAAACTGTTCCTGTCAGCATTTATGGACAACTGCTTAGATCAAGTCTTTTCCGGTATTTTTTTGAGCCGATTTCTCACGGGTACCCTTAAAAACGTGTTTTAAATACATTGAACGATTCCGATCATCAATATTTGATCTAGAAATGGGAGGTCCTCATTTTAACAAAATGAGGGATTCCTCAATAGAAGCTCTCTCTCTCTCTCTCTCTATATATATATATATTGTAGATACTTTTGCAATACATACGATTACAACTCTTAACTAGAAGTATTCATCATGATTTACAGCGGTCAATGAAGCACACCTGTTTGGGCTAACGAATGGTAGCTTGACTTGACCTTTGAGTTTGGAATGCACTTTTTCTGCAATGTAATATCTTGGTCTTCCATTATAA
Source organism: Arctostaphylos glauca (assembly GCA_019985065.2). NCBI lineage: Eukaryota > Viridiplantae > Streptophyta > Magnoliopsida > Ericales > Ericaceae > Arctostaphylos > Arctostaphylos glauca. The sequence continues at coordinate 29,391,380 of JAHSPW020000007.1, read as the reverse complement.
TGTCTTGCGTATGTATGGTGCCACTTAATCCTTATTATATTACCAAGGAAATGAGTGAGCCCACTGTAATTGACTTGACTCGAAAATGGTAAGATGAAAGGACTCGGAAAATGGTAAGATGAAAAGGAATCGTCACGCTCCGCTAGACCAATTTGATTCTAATCTCCAAACAGTAAAGCTCTCTATTTTATGATAGACAGGTATATGAGGAGAAGTATTTCAATGGAAGGATATGTTATACTATTTTATGATAGACAGGTATATGAGGAGAAGTATTTCAATGGAAGGATATGTTATACCTCTTGGCATGTTGTCTCTTTTTTCCATCTTAATCACCTCCAATTCCGTCGACACCATTACTCAAACCAAATTCCTGGTAGATGGTGAGACCATAGTTTCAACAGGTGGAATCTTTGAACTGGGATTTTTCAGCCCAGGGAGTTCCAAGAATCGGTACCTGGGAATATGGTACAAGAGAGTATCAAATACGACTGTGGTATGGGTTGCCAACAGAGAAATCCCACTCTCCGACACATCAGGTATGTTAAAGCTCACGAGTCCAGGAATTCTCGTCCTTGTTAATGGCACCAATGCCATTATATGGTCTTCTAATACCTCGATATCAGCACATGATCCGATTGGACAACTTTTTGATTCCGGAAACCTGGTGGTGAGAAATGCAAACGATGAAATGAAAGAAGAGAATTTCCTCTGGCAGAGTTTTGATTATCCGGGGAACACTTGTTTACCGGGTATGAAGTTGGGGAAGAATTTTTTAACCGGCCAAGATTGGTACTACTCGTCATGGAAGAGCAATGATAATCCAGCTCAAGGAGACTATACATTCCGGTTTGATAGTCTTGGCTACCCACAATTGATTATAAGGAAGGGTACTACTGAAAAGTTTAGGGCTGGACCATGGAATGGTCTCCGTTTTAGCGGGCTTTTAAATTCACAACAGATGTACGTAAACGACCATGGGTTTGGATCCAACTATACTTTTGATACGGACAGGGTGTGCTTCACTTACGACGTCAAGAACTTCACGGTTAGGTTAGTGTTGACTCACGACGGAGGTCTGCAGCATTGGATATGGATTGATCAAAACCGCGGTTGGCTCCTTTCCAGGACTACAGGGACTACAGCGGTCGATAACTGCGACATGTATGCATCATGTGGCTATTATGGTAGATGCAGCACTGTTAACTCCCCAATATGCTGGTGTTTGGATAAATTTGTGCCCAAATACCCAAAGGATTGGGAACTTGTTGATTGGTCAAATGGGTGTATTCGGAGGACACCTTTGGATTGTCACGACGGTGAAGGAGATGGATTTGTCAAGTATTCGGATGTCAAACTACCTGACACAAGGATTTCATGGTTCAACACGACGATGACCCTTCATGAATGTGGGAGAATGTGCTTGAGAAACTGCTCTTGTATGGCTTATGCAAATTTGGATATACGCAACGGAGGAAGTGGTTGCTTGCTATGGTTTGGAGACCTGATCGATATTATACAATTCGGCAAAGGAGAGGGGCAAGACATCTATGTGAGGATGGCATCCTCCGAGTTAGGTATGCCTGATTGTATCTTGTAGAGCTAATAGATAGAAAGTAGCTCTAATTGCATATAATAGTAGAAACTTTTTCTGATTTGATCTGTGCCAATTTAAGTTGCTAGAAGAGAAGAAAATCAGTCCTTTTTGATCTTCACAACGTTGCTTCTCTAGGGCTTCCACTAGTAAATAGAGAGAAACTATACGATGACAAAAATGTGTCTACACATTACAAGTGCTCATGAGATGTGTCAGTGTTTGGGGCTAGAAGAAATGGAGACCAACAACACCCTGGATTCTATAAGAAGATCACTGTTTAAACAATTATAAACCTTATACTTTAGTTTTTTCCTTTACAACCCACAGTGGCTAATGCCCCACACTTTCCTAAACAAACAACGGTCTAATGCATTTTGAAGTATTTCTCTAGTTGTTTTTTTACAAGTACATGACCTTTTTATTCTTAAATTTGTTGGTCACAAACACATATTTTCTATCAAATATCATTAATGCCTTTGACTACTTCATACATCTTGCTTTTCTAGTGGGCTTCTTCTAGAGTCATACTATAGCACCATTGTACATTTCCACCTTGCCTTTGATGACCTCATTGGTCTGTCAAATCTAGTTTTGTACTTGAATGAGTACCTTGAATCCCTTAGGAGCTCCTCTAGGTACCTATTGCGCCACATACACCAGATCTCAGTGTCTTAGGCTGGGCAACTTTTCCGGCTACCTATTGGTTGCTATTATGTGTTCTTGCTTGTTAATTCTTAGTTTCTATATTTAAAAAACTAAGCATCCGACAGTCCATCACACAACAAACATAGTAAGTTCATAAGCACTACCTCAGCACTAAAATTGCAGGATATAATGATTCCACACTGTAGAGTCCTTTGACCGGATGATTGTCTAACTCTTAATTGATCCGAAAGCTTTCCTAATCTCTCTAGAACTGCACAAAGTGTCATCCGATCGGTGTCAATCAGAAAGCACTATGATGCTTAAGTCAGTCCGTCGACAAAAACAAATAATCAAAAAGTACTATTTTAGAGAGAAAGAGCATGTACCATACACTTTATAGTCAGAACTAACTTGGACACTAGGCTAGCATGAGTAGAGCATGATTTCCATGATGTCATAAATAACTGTCCCTACCCCCTGACATCATACATCACACACTAGGCGTCACTTCGGATACCAGATGTCAGTGCCGAGCAATGTGGAGGACATGTGAAAACAGGCATAACCACGTCCACCTGCTTGAGTTGCACAAGACCAGGAGGACCACGTTACGCTTTGGTATGGCCCAGTGGACTTGGTTGGTCATTGGGTCTTGCCCAGTTAACGGCCCAAGTGCCGACTCGGCCCACTACACACAAAAATCAATTTGATAAAGATTGTGTATCAGATAACAATTGCAAATGAGTTCTAAATTACGCGATGGCAAAAGAAATCTCTTAAAAAGTCGTATCTTGTTGCAGTTTCACAAAACAAGGGTCCTGGTAATAAGAGAAAGGACTCAAGAAGCAAGAGGTGGAAATGGATAATCCTAGCAATTGCGATTTGTATGACCTTGCTGACCATAGCCTTCCTTTACAGTATGTGGAAGAGAAAGTTACAAAAGAGAGGTATGAATACTGAACCTGTAGGACAGTTTCATTTTGGCAAATCGATATTGTGGTGGTACTGGGGAAAAAACTCCAAATAATTAACCCGTATGTAATTTATGCAGTAGGGAAGGATTTGTTATCATATGATCTTGGTACAAGCATTGGAGTTGGTAAAAACACGCTAAATGAAGCCAATAAAAGTCCAAATACTAGAAAGAAGGAAGTTGATCTACCACGGTTCAGTTTCGCTAGTGCATCTGCCGCTACTGATAACTTTTCTGATGCAAATAAGCTAGGAGAGGGTGGTTTTGGACCTGTTTACAAGGTAAGATTTGCCATCAGTATCCTGCTAAATTTGGAGGCGAGCTGTGTTCAAATTGATATTGTGCCGGTAATGGGAAAAAAACTCAAAATATTAACCATGTGTAATTTACGCAGCAGGGAAAGATTTATTATCATTTGATCTTGGAACAAGCATCGGAGTTGGTAACAACAAACTAAATGAAACCATTAACAGTCTAAATAGTAGAAACAGGGAAGTTGATTTACCACGATTCAGTTTCACAAGTGCATCTGCAGCTACTAATAACTTCTCTGATGCAAATAAACTCGGATAGGCTGGTTTTGGACCTGTTTACAAGGTAAAATTTACCATCAGTAACCTAATAAATTTGGATGCAGGTGTTCAAATTTATCATGTCACTTTCATAGAGTATTTCCAAGTAGTTTTGTACACATTATAACAAAACATAAAAAGTTTCACGTATCAGGGAAAGTTACTTAGCGGATATGAGGTGGCTGTGAAAAGGCTTTCGAAAAGATCTGGACAAGGACTGGAGGAATTACAAAATGAGTCAATGCTCATAGCAAAACTTCAACACAAGAATCTTGTGAGACTACTTGGCTGCTGTATTGAAAGAGATGAAAAGATTTTGATCTACGAGTACATGCCCAACAAAAGCTTGGATTTCTTCCTCTTTGGTTTGGACTTCCAACATAATTCATTAGATTGAATTATCTATGATTTTATTGTTTGTAGGCTTGTCAACACTAACTGTACCAGGTAGATGGTTCCATTTACCAATTTTTATGTCAAATTGAGGCAGATCCGATCAAATGCGAGATTCTGAATTGGGAGTTACGCGTTAAAATCATCCAAGGAATTGCTCAAGGGCTTCTCTACCTTCATGAATATTCAAGGATACGGATTATCCACAGAGATTTGAAAGTTAGCAACATTCTCTTGGATAATGATATGAACCCCAAGATATCCGATTTTGGGATGGCAAGAATTTTCGGAGGCAATGGATCACAAGCAACAAATCGAATTGTTGGCACTTAGTACGCGAAACCTAATTCATATCATCACATACTTTCATATCTTTGTACCAAAACGGTTTATTTCTGCATACATTTACCTCAAGTGATTGGTTTAGTAATTTATATACAGCGGCTATATGTCACCGGAATATGCTTTGGAAGGCCGCTTCTCAATCAAATCTGATGTCTTCAGCTTTGGAGTATTGTTGTTAGAGATATTGAGTGGCAAAAGGAACACAAGCTTCTATAACACTGACTCCCTTAATCTTCTTGGATATGTGAGTTACCATTCCACTGCTTAAGTTCTTCTATTCTCCATTTGGTACCTCTTGTGTTTTACTTTCTTTTTATTGAGATACACAGGCATGGGGCTTGTGGAAGAGTAACAGGGGAGAGGAAATAAAAGATCCTGTATTACAACATATATCTTCCACAAATATGCTGATGAGATACATACATATAGGGCTGCTCTGCGTTCAAGAAAGTGCAGCCGATCGGCCGACCATGTCTAATGTTGTAACGATGCTCTACAATGAAGCTTCCCTCCTACCCCCTCCGAAACAACCTGCCTTTGTGATTTCTAGAAGTGTCGTCCGAGATCAAACTTCACGCAAACACCCTGAAATTTGTTCAGCAAATGATATGACGATATCAATTTTGGAAGCACGATAATAAAAAATCAATGTACTGTCAATGTTAGTGCTTAAGAGGAAGACATATCACTATTCTTAAGCTTGCATCGAGCCCAACCAGAAGCAAATCAACACATTTTTTTTATTTTCTCAAAATTTTAAAAGTGAAAAATCTTGACGGTTCACTATATGCTTTGGTTCCACGTTCAGTGTCTGATTTTGTTTCATGTTGGTGCAACACAACATGAAACAGCCTGCGTTTGCGACTACTAGAAGTGTCGTCCGAAATCAGATTTCACACACACACACCCCGAAATTTGTTCAACAAATGTTATGAAGATCTCTATTTTGGAAGCACGATAAGAGAAATCATTGTATTGTCAATGTTAGTTCTTAAGAGGAAGGCATCATACTCTTAAGCTTGCATCGAGCCGAACCTGACGCAAATGAACACATTTTCATTTTAACTCTTCCACATCTATAGTTTCATACTTTTACAATCCGTATTTTTCAGTTTATGTAATATGTTGTTTTTTAATATTGGGCTTATCTCCTTGTTAATTAGCCCGAATACTAATTTGTGAATCAAAAACATAATTTCTTTCACCATTGGGCTTGGTCTAATCAAACACAAAAACGAGCGGAACTAGACAAAATCGAAAAAATTGAATCGAACTTAGCCGAAATAGGTTGGTTCGGTTTCGATTTAGACATGCAGAGAGTTTAGCATCCTCGAGATCATGATATTCAGACAATAATTTATTCATCCTATTAACTGTTGTTTCTTGTCCAGTAACATTCACAGTGATATGATGCATCATTATGCAAGCTGTCTTGCGAATTAGTCTCTTGATTAGGTGGGGATTAGAGTCTGATGTTACCCAAATAATATGGATATAATGAACTAACTGTGTCCAAACAAATTTGAAATAAAGATCCGGACGCATATGTGTTCAAAACCATCCGATGCACCTAAAGCCCTCTAAAAAAATATGAGCTCTGTGTGCATCCGATGTTACAAAAAAAAAAAAAAAGTCCCCTCCATTCAAGAAAACATTATTCCTCTTCAAAATCAAACATAGTTTTAGGGATAATACCAACAGTATTGAGGTGAATGATGAAGTGTGCAACTACATGATTCCATGGACTAATTTTTCTATCAAATTGAGACAGATCCGATCAAATGCGGGATTCTAAGCTGGGAATTGCGCATTAAAATCATCCAAGGAATTGCTCAAGGGATTCTCTATCTTCATGAGTACTCAAGGTTACTGATTATTCATAGAGATTTAAAAGCAGGCAATATTCTCTTAGACAAAGATATGAACCCCAAAATATCCGATTTTGGAATGGCAAGAATATTCGGAGGGAATGGATCACAAGCAACAAATCGAATTGTTGGCACTTAGTAAGAGAAACCTAATTCATATCATCATCACACTTTCGTATCTTTGCAGCGAAATAAACAGTTTATTTCTGCATTCATTTACCTCGTGTGATCAGTTTAGTAATTTACATACAGCGGCTACATGTCACCAGAATACGCGTTGGAAGGCCTCTTCTCAATCAAATCTGTTGTCTTCAGTTTTCGAGTATTGTTGTTAGAGATTCTGAGTGGCAAAAAGAACACAGGCTTCTATAACACTGACTCCCTTAATCTTCTTGGATATGTGAGTTACCACAATGCCATTCAAATGCTTGAGTTCTTCTTTCTCCTTTTGGTACCTCTTATGTTTACTTCCATTCTATTCAGGCATGGGACTTGTGGAAGAGCGATAGGGGACAGGATATAAAAGACCCTGTATTAGAACATATATCTTCCACAAGTATGCTGATGAGATACATACATATAGGGCTGCTTTGCGTTCAAGAAAGGGCAGCCGATCGACCAACTATGTCTAATGTCGTAATGATGCTTAACAATGAAGCTTCGCCCCTACCCTTTCCAGAACAACCTGCCTTTGCAACCAGTAGGAGCGCTCGAAATCAAATTTCACGCAAACACGCCGAAATTGGTTCAGCGAATGATATGACAATCTCAATTTTGGAAGCACGATAACACAAATAATTGTACTGTCAATGTTAGTTCTTAAGAGGAAGGCATAATACTATTCTGAAGCTTGCATTGAGCCCAACCTGAAGCAAATGAATATCTTTTCCATATCTGTTTCATATTTTCATTCGACTCAATTAGCTTTTAAAACAGTCTTCTTGTCCTTGTAAATCTACTAGGAAAAACTCTGTTTGAGGAATAATGTTTTCCCAACAGGACTAGTTTGTGTTGTTTAGTTATTATTGTGGTTGCGTTTTTGAGATATGGTTGTGTTTTTCGCCATTTTGGTTGAGGTGTTGTTTTTATGGAATTCTGTGATTCTATTACCAAATCATTCAAGAAGATGAAATGAAGAAGAATCAGAGAACTTGTAGTGCTCTGTATTTTGTTTTTCCGTACAATTCCCAGCCGGCCTCCTATTTATTTTTTTCTTTGCTTGAATTAAAAAAATATCTCTAACTCGCTCTTAATCATTTGCCCGCTCATTCCCTTCCAATTACCAGTTAAAGACTCGGCCTGAATTACACTAAGCTAACCATACCACCAACTAACCATGCATGCTACCAGACTATTACTTGAACACTTCATCTCAGCATAAGCCAAACCAAGCTAAACAAATTTCTGAAACTTGAGGTTCTGCAACAAACTTGAATTGAACTCCCTGAACTGACTTTAGCACATGCTCATACTTGCAACACTTGAACTGAACGAGAACTGAATAATTTTTTGGGATAACCGGATGGACTCTAGTCTATCAACAATAAAATCTTAACATGAAAAGGACTCTTGTCACCTTAATAGTCTGCAATATTTATAACCGACATTGTCTATGAGTAGAATCCTTCTCGATAACACAATTTCCGGACTAGTTTACCTGAATCTCGATACGTCTGTAATTGATAGTACCTACACTAGCTGATGGAGAAAAATTGCTTTGGGATTGAATATTGGCAGTGGAGGACCCAGAAATTAGATTTGTGGGTGGCGTCAAATTGAGTCGTCACTTTTAACTACTCATTCATTATCATAGTTCGTCTCAACTCCTTCTTACTGTGTAGATTTATTATAATTAACTTAAATAATAAAAAATTATTCGGCACTTCATGGGCATCGTAACAAGGTGCATATACATTTTTTTCATTACATATGGTGTGAGTATAAGTTTCACATAAATGTGTGATAAAAAGGGGACTCGGAACACTCATGGCGGTGTTTCAGAAGTACTGAATGACTCCTCGTATACAAAAACATTTAGGCATTCAAAAAAAATTATTATTTTTAGAATCGGGTGGCACCAGTCCAAAGCTATCAATCTCGCACAGGCGAACGTACCAATTTTGTTATTAGTACAGTACGTACAAGTACCGGTGGGTACGTTTCGGATTTATTTTCAAGTAAGAAAAAAGTTACATTCGACATATAAAATAAACTCCAAAACTTGAAAATAAATCACCAAAATAGTAAACCTATGGTATTTTAATATCATTTAATCAATCATAAAAAAATTTTCCAAATTTGTTTGAATTTTTAGTGAAACTTTTCAAACTTACACTTATAATTTTATATGTTTTTATAACTTTCTCATCAAAAATAATAATTAATTTAAAAATATGCAAATCTAATAGAAATTTAAAAAAAAAAAAAAACAAGTAGTATACAACCAAATAAATAAATAAAAACCCGGTACCGACCGAGATCCGGTACCCGTCGATATTGGCCGGAATTGACCTGAACCGGCCGAAACTGCTGGTATTCTCGCGGGAGCAGAATGGGCATGCAAAAGTACCAATTTGGGGCTTTGAAATACAGAGAGAGCAGAGAGGGTAACAATGGTTGGCCTGTCCTATTACTTTCTCTATAGTCTGTATCGCTCTGTCAGAATCAATTCTCATCTATTCTTCTCAATAAGTAGCTCTCTCTCTACTTGCTGCTGCTACTGATTGAGTGAGTGACCATGGCGACGATCCCTCTGACCTCCAACCTCCTCTCAAACTCGCTTGATCGACGACACGCTTTCCAGTTGGTACTCGCTATCTGTCAATCGACCACCCCGAGTCTACGATACCGAAACTGTCTACGTAACTTGAATAGTTCTCTGTTTAGTCAATAGCTTGAATTTGATGCCTACGTGTGAGAACGCTGTTTGTTTGTTCATTAGTTATGTCATTGTTGTCTTTTATCTATCTATCTATATATGTGTGTGTGTGTGTGTGTGTTGGTGGGTGGGTGGGTGGGGGGGGAAGAACGCTATTTGTTTGCTTATTAGTTATGTCATTGTTGTCTCTTAATTAGATTACTAGAGGCAATTTGTGGTATGTATATATGTGTGTGTATATGTATACATTGATAGATAGATAGATGTAGGCAAAGGCATGTCACATGTGTGTAAGTACCAAAGTTATAAGGTCTTCATGTAGTTCCTCCCTGATGCAGACTACCAACAATTGGGAGACTACAAGTGATGCAACCCTACTTAGATCGGAAGCCATCTCAGGCCAAGAGGAGGTGAAACAGTCAGTTTCAAGATCTCTAACTAGAGATCATTTTTCTAATGGTCAAGTTAATTGTCATGTCTTGTTAAGTGTCTCATCAAATCACATTTACTTTGGAAAAAAATTGACAATGTGTTTTTACGCTGTAATACTTTTCGGTCTCACTTCAGGTATAAAGATTGGATCTCAACACCAATGGAGAAAATAACTTGATTGACAAAACTCGAATAGTGCTTCCTGTTTTTTTATCTGCAAGATGGAATTCCAAGCTTGGGGATCAAAATGATGTTATGAAAAGCATCAGAAATTGGAATGACCACTTGCCAGTCAGGAAATATCACCGTTTTGTGGGCTTCTTTTGCAATGCCTACTTCTTTGTTGCCAAAGTAGCCTACTAGGACAGTAAGTAAGCTACTAGGAGAGCAAGTAAGCTACCTTGCTTACATTCTAGAAACAGTAGCTTCTACGCCCTTTCTGCCTGCTAAAATTGATGTGAATGATCGTGACAACTCTCAAATAAAGCGATGTCGTATCGACATGCGATTAAACTTATTGGTTACACGAATCATCTCCACGCTAAATAGCTATGTCTAAGGTAAGCCAAAATCACTCGAGTTACCCATCTCCAGCCTGTAAAAAAACTCATAAAAAAGCCATTTCCTTAGCTAAAAGAGTGAGTAATTTTATTTCTTTATTACATAAAATAGATATGCAGATAGTTTACTCAACATATCCGTCAGAAAAAATTACTTTGCAAAAAGATAACGCCGCACCTTATTGAGACTAAAATTAAGATCCACCGTGTACTTCGAGGGCTTAAAGGTATATTTAGCCTCTTCAAGTGCCCCATGAAGACTAAGTCATAAATAAGGAGAGAGAAAAAAGAAAAGTGATTAGAAGTGACTTAATCGTAGATGTTCATTCTCTATCCCATCTCATCAATTAGGAACCAAAGACTTGTGTTAGTCATGAGAATTTTTGCGTGAAGTTAGAAAAGTCTATGACAACAAAACAAAATGTACTAACCCCCAAAGAGGAAATAGAATACCAATTTGAGAACCTAAGCCAAACAAATCTGTCCATATGTACAGACGTGTAATCTACTTCTTTAAATTGTATGGAAATAACACCAGACAGCTGTGAGCCAAACCATGTGCTACCGAAGAGAGAGAGAGAGAAGAGAGAGAATGTTTGGACGTCATGTTAAGCCCTGCTTTCGTTGGGTATTGCACGTCGTGCACTCCCGTCATCTACGTTAAAAGATATTTTGTATATTTTAAAGAATAATGCTACAGATGGTCTGAACACATCCGGACACAGGTGTATCCATAACCATTGGATACACACAGGGTCCTTAATAATTTGTGAATTCTATATATATGTAATGGTTTCAGACACATCTGTATTCCTAGACTTTGTATACTTTAAATTCAAAAAAGTTTAAACACGCATTTTCATGTACACATTCTGACAAAAATGTGTCAGATATACATTATACATGGGCCCTCTAGATTAATATAGGCCTCAAGTACATCGAATGATTTTGTTAGTGCCACCTAACTGATACCAACTGGAAAACACTCCGATGCCTAAGACCGACCTCAAAATGAGAATTACAAAAGTCTTTGCACTTTATTTACAATGTATCTTTCTAGGGTTTGTGTCATTTATTTTATAGTTGGTTCTAATCTAATAATATCAAAAAGATCTCTTGAAAATTCTTTTCAAATCACCTCCGAATCCCTCCAAAATCCCTCCAAGACTCTCTTGAAATCCCTTCAGGATTTTTGCTACCTATAACACTCACTCCCTCAATCTTCTTGGATATGTGAGTTACCACAATGCAATTCCAATGCTTAAGTTCTTCTATTCTCCATTTGGTACCTCTTATGTTTAACTTTCTTTCTATTTAGATATATTGATAGTGCTGCTATATATACAGGCATGGGACTTGTGGAAGAGCGAAAGGGGACAGGATGTAAAGAATCCTGTATTAGAACATATATCATCCACTAATATGCTGATGAGATACATACATATGGGCTGCTTTGCGTTCAAGAAAGTGCAGCCAATCAGCCAACCATGTCTAGTGTCATAACAATGTTCAGCAACGAAGCCGCCCTCCTACCCTCTCCAAAACACCTGCATTTGCAACTAGTAGAAGTGTCATCCAAGATCAGACTTCACGCAAACACCCCGAAATTAATTTGTTCGGCAATTAAATGATATGACAATCTCTGTTTTGGAAGCACGATAAGAGAAATCATTGTATTGTCAATGTTAGTTCTTAAGAGGAAGGCATAATACTATTCTTAATTAAGCTTGCATCGAGCCCAACGTGACGCAAATGAACGCATTTTCATTCGAACTCTTCCACATCTATAGTTTCATACTTTTACAATCCGTATTTTTCAGTTTTATGTAATATGTTGTTTTTTAATATTGGGCTTATCCCCTTGTTAGCCTGAATACTAATTTGTGAATTAAAAAACCTAATTTCTTTCAACATTGGGCTTGGTCTAATCAAGCTGAAAAACCGAGCGGAACCGGACAAAACCGAAGCAACTGAATCGAACTTGGCTGGAATAGGTTTGTTCGGTTTTGATTTAGATAATGCAGAGAGTTTAGCATCCTCAAGATCATGATATTCAAACAATAATTTGAGTCATCCTATCAATTGTTGTTTCTAGTCCAGTAATATTCACAGTGATTTGATGCAGCATTATTGTCTTGGGAATTAGTCTCCTGACTTACTGTAGAGAGAAGGGCACAGAGAGAGAAGGATTGAGAAAGAGATAGTCTGAGGGGACAAAGTTAGGTGGGGATTAGAGTCCGATGTCACCCAAAAAAATATAGATACAATGAATTAACACCCTAAAATATGGAAGTTTCCTAGTCATTTTGGCAAACTAACCGTGTCCGAACAAATTTGAAATAAAGACCCGGATGCAAATGTGTATAAAATCATCTAATGCACATAAAGTCCTCTAAGAAAATATGAGCTCTCGTGCAACTGATGATTCCAGATGTATATGTGTTACAAAAAAAACAGTCCCCTCCATTCAAAAAACTATTATTCCTCTTGAAAATCAAACATAGTTTTAGCTAGGGATAATACCAACAGGATTGAGGTGAATGAAGTGCTGAGCAAAAAAAAGGGTGAATGAAGTGTGCAACTACCTAAAATAGTGGGAATGAAAAAAAAAATACGTATCACACAATAAGAATATTTAATATACTACAAAATAATGCTATTATTTCATTTTACTACATCTCTCTATCTAAGCAGTAAGTAAAATGTCAAAAATTTATATTTTTCTCTATTCTAATTACTTTTCTCTAAGTATTCGATACGTCAAAGGTAAAAAAAAAATTATATTGTAGATACTTACAGGATATGTATCTATAGTTATCGAGTGAGTATCGGTATTTCGATATAGTTACAACTCTTAACTAGAAGTATTCGTGATTTACATCTGCCAGTGAACCAACAGCTGTTTGGGCTAACTAATGGTAGCTTGACTTGACCTTTGGAATGCACTTTTTCTGCAATGTAATTTCTTGGTCTTCAATTATAATGTCTTGCGCATGTGTGGTGCCAATTAACCCTTATTATTACCAAGGAAATGAATGACCCACTGCAATGCTACACAATTTCCACAAAGCACTTTCGGTTCATGACTTGGAAACGGTAATATGAAAATGATAGAATCTTTTTTGATGACCAAAGTTCCGGACTAGTTTACCTGAACCACAATACATCTTTAGTTGATAGGACTCGGAAGGTAACGACCTAAAATAACTAACCCAAACCTCTTTTGTTGCCCAAAGTTTTCTTTTTGTAGCTATGAGCTGGATGATAAGCCTTTTATTCACGGTCATGCTCCGCTCGACCTAGCAGTAAGTTGAATTTGCAGATGGAATGATTCTAATCTCCAAACAGCAAGGCTCTGTATTATTGTATATTGTTTTATGATAGACGGCTACATGAGGAGAAGTATTTCAATGGAAGGATACGCCATACCTCTTGGCATGTTGTCTCTTTTTTCCATCTTAATCACCTCCAATGCCGTGGACACCATTACTCAAGCCAAAGTCCTGGCAGATGGTGAGACCATAGTTTCATCAGGTGGAATCTTTGAATTGGGATTTTTCAGTCCAGGAAACTCCAAGAATCGTTACGTGGGAATATGGTACAAGAGTGAATCAAATAGGACAGTGGTATGGGTTGCCAACAGAGAAATCCCACTCTCCGGCACATCAGGTGTGTTAAAGCTTATGAGTCCAGGAATTCTTGTCCTCGTCAATGGCACCAATGCCATGATATGGTCTTCTAATACTTCGATATCAGCACAGGATCCGATTGCACAGCTTTTCGATTCGGGAAATTTGGTGGTGAGAAAAGCAAACAATGATATGAAAGAAGAAAATTTCTTGTGGCAGAGTTTTGATTATCCAGGGAACACGTATTTACCGGGAATGAAGCTGGGAAAGAACTTTTTAACCGGCCAAGATTGGTACTACTCTTCATGGAAGAGCGATGATGACCCAGCTCAAGGTGATTATACAATGGGGTTTGATACTAGTGGATACCCACAAGTGATTATAAGTAATGGTACTACTGAGAAGTACAGGTCTGGACCATGGAATGGTCTCCACTTTAGTGGTAGTTTAAATTCGTTCCAGAATTTCATAAACGCCCATGGGTTTAGTGCCAATTATACTCTAGATATGGAAGGGGTGTACTGCACTTACAATGTCCAAAACAAGACGGTTAGGACGGTGTTGAGTCACACCGGAGTTATGCAAGATTTGACATGGACTGATCAAAACCACGGTTGGGTCCTTTTCAAGATTGCACCGATTGATAATTGTGACGTGTATGCATCCTGTGGCTATTATGGTAGCTGCAACATTAATACCAACCCAACATGTGGGTGTTTGGATAAATTTGTGCCCAAGTACCCAAAGGATTGGGAAGTTCTTGATTGGTCAAAGGGATGTATTCGAAAGACACCTTTGGATTGTCGCGACGGTAGAGGAGATGGGTTTGTCAAGTATTCGAGAGTCAAACTGCCTGACACAAGGACTTCTTGGTTCAACGTGACGATGACCCTCGAGGAATGCAGGAGAACATGCTTGAGAAACTGCTCTTGTATGGCTTATGCAAATTTGGACATACGCGGGGGAGGAAGTGGTTGCTTGCTATGGTTTGGAGACCTAATCGATATTAAAGAGTTTGGCGAAGGAGAAGGGCAAGACATCTACGTGAGGATGGCATCCTCTGAGTCAGGTATGCCTCATTGTATCCGGTAGAGCTTATGACAGATAGGGTAGCTCTAATTGCATATACTGTAGTAGAAACTTTTTCTGATTTGATCTGCCAAATTTAGTTTCTAGGAAAAGAAGAAAATCAGACCTTTTCGTTCTTCCTTTCTTCTGTTGGACATTGACTAGTAAATAGAGAGAAACTATAGCATCACAAAATTGTTTCTACACATTAGAAGTCCTCATGAGATGTGCAGTCGGTGTTCAGAGTTGAAAGAAATGGAGACGGGTGAAACTAGGAAAAGACAACAAGGACCAAGGACCCGAACTCTATGAAAAGATCACCGTTTAAACGGTTACAAACCTTTTAACTGTAGTTTTTTCCTTACTACCCACAATGGCTAGTGGCCCACACTTTCCTAAACAAATTAACAGGCGTTTCGAAATATTTCTCTAGTCATATTTTTACGAGTACATGACATTTTTGTTCATAAATTGGTTCGTTTAAAATACATGTTATTCATCAAATATTATTACTACCTTTGACTACTTCGTACTTCTTCCTTTTCTAGTGGGTTTATTCTAGAGTTAGACTATAGCGCCATTATACATTTCCATCCCCCCCTTTGGTGACTCCTTGGCCTCTCAAGTCTACTTTTGTCCGTTAAATGGATACCTTCTATGCCCATAGGAGCTCCTCTAGGTACATATCGAGCACCACACACTAGATCTCAGGGTCTTAGATTCTGCAACTTATTTGGCTGCTATTGCTTGCTATCATGTTTTCTTGCCTGTTGATTCTTAGTTTCTCTATTTTAAAACTAGCATCTGACACTCCATCACAATTCACACAGCAAACATAATAAATTCATAAGCAGAATATTTTCCACACAACCACCGATCATATCGGTGTTTGTGTTTCAGATACCGATGGCAAATGACAAGCTATAAATTCTGGTGGCAAAAGAAATCTCTCAATAAATCGTATCCTGTTGTAGATTCAATAAGCCAGACTCCTGGTAATAACAAGAGGTGGAAATGGATAATTCTAGCAATTGCGGTTTGTATGACGCTGCTGACTATAGCCTTCTTTTACTATGCGCAGAGGAGAAAGTTACAAAAGCGAGGTATGAATACTGAACCTCACTCTTGCAACATATAAGTTGTAAAATTCAACAAAGTACTAATTATATGAAAATAGTTTCTGTTTACTGGTGTTTCTCATAGCAAGTTAAATGAATACATATGCAAACTGAATCTGCTGGACAATTTCATTTTGGCAAATCAATATTGTGTCGGTAATGGAAAAAACACTCAGATTTATTAACCCATATGTAATTAACCAAGCAGGGAAGGATTTGTTATCATTTGATTTTGGTACAAGTATTGGAGCAAGTAACAACACACTAAATGAAGCCAGTAACAGTCCAAATAGTAGAAAAAAGGAAGTTGAATTACCACAGTTCAGTTTTGCTAGTGCATCTTCTGCTACTGATAACTTCTCTGATGCAAATAAGCTTGGAGAGGGTGGTTTTGGACCTGTTTACAAGGTAAGATTTACCATCAGCAACTTGATAATTTGGATGCGAGCCATGTTCAAACTTATCATGTTACGTTCAGAGAGTATTTCCAATTAGTTTTGCAGACGTTATAACGAAACATAAAAGTTCCATGTACCAGGGAAAGTTACTCAACGGGTATGAGGTGGCTTTGAAAAGGCTTTCCAGAAAATCTGGACAAGGATTGGAGGAACTACAAAATGAGGCAATGCTCATAGCAAAACTTCAACACAATAATCTTGTGAGACTACTTGGCTGCTGTATTGAAAGAGATGAAAAGATTTTGATCTATGAGTACATGCCCAACAGAAGCTTAGATCTCTTCCTCTTTGGTTTGGACTTCCAACATACTTCATCTATCTATGATTGTACTGTTAGTAGGCATTTGAACACTTCAAAACTGTATTAGGTAGATGGTTCAATTTACTAGTTTTTTTATTGAATTGAGGCAGATCGAATGAAATGCGGGATTCTGAATTGGGAGTTACGAGTTAGAATCATCAAAGGAATTGCCCAAGGTCTTCTCTATCTTCATGAGTACTCAAGGGTACGGATTATCCACAGAGATTTGAAAGCTAGCAATATACTCTTGGATAAGGATATGAACCCAAAAATATCTGACTTTGGGATGGCAAGAATTTTCGGAGGCAATGGATCACAAGCAACAAATCGAATTGTTGGCACTTAGTAAGTGAAACATAATTCATATCATCACACTTCCATATCTTTTGCACCTAGATAGTTTATTTCTGCATAAATTTACTTCAAGTGATTGGTTTACTAATTGATATACAGCGGCTACATGTCACCGGAATACGCCTTGGAAGGCCTCTTCTCAATAAAATCTGATGTCTTTAGCTTTGGAGTATTGTTGTTAGAGATTCTGAGTGGCAAAAAGAACACTGGCTTCTATAACACTAACTCCCTTAATCTCCTTGGATATGTGAGTTCCCACGATGCTAAGTTCTTCTATTCTCCATTTGGTACCTCTTATGTATTACTTTCTTTCTGTTGAGATATACTCAAAAGTGCTATTTTTCTATTCAGGCATGGGACTTGTGGAAGAGCGACATGGGACAAGATTTAAAGGACCCCGTATTAGAACATATATCTTCCACAAGTATGTTGATGAGATACATACATATAGGGTTGCTTTGTGTTCAAGAAAGTGCAGCCGATCGGCCCACCATGTCTAATGTCATAACAATGCTCTGCAGCAATGAAGCTTCCCTCCTATCCTCTCCAAAACAACCTGCCTTTGCGACTAGGAGCGTCCGTTATCCAACCTCACGCGAACACCCCGACATTTGTTCAGCGAATGATATGACGATCTCAGTTTTGGAAGCACGATAACAGAAAATCATTGTACTATCAAACCTCATTCAAATGAATACATTTTCATTCCATCTTTTCCACGTCTATGGTTTCATATTTTTATAATATGTATTTTTTCATTTTATGTCGTATATTTTGTTTCAATATTGGGCTTATCCCTTTGATAGTCCAAAACCAAATAATTATTTGTGAATAAAAAAACTTAATTTTGTTTACATTGGCCTTGATCCAATCAAACCAAAAAACCAAACGAAACCAGACCAAAATCGAAGAAATTGAATTGAACTTAACCGAAATAGTTTGGCTTAATTTCGATTTGAACAATTTCAAACTGAAATTCTGCCTTCAGCTAGAATTTCTTCTCCGAACGCCACAAAACCGGACCGGTGTACCGACATGTCAAATAGAACTTTTTTGAATCGCCAAAGCTAGTTCCTTTCACCCACATTTTATTGTCTATTACCACCAGCCCGAGTTTCCCCCAGAACAGACAATACAGAGAGTTTAGAATCCTCAAGATCATGATATTCGGACAATAATTGAGTAATCCTATCAACTGTTGTTTCTAGTCACAGTGACATGATGCATCATTATGCAACCTGTCTTGGGAATTAGTCTCTTGACTTACTGTATACAGAAGGTCATAGAGAGAGAAAGATTGAAAGTCTGAGGGTACAAAGTCAGGTGGGGATTAGAGTCCGATGTTTCCCAAAAACATATGAGAGTTTCCTAGTCATTTTGGCAAAACACAAGGTAAAGTGTTCACACTCTTCCAAAAGTATAAGATGTCAATTGTCAATTTCCTTCAAAGCCATTGGCTGTTTGTTATTACTTTATAAAACAGCCGGTTCGTGAACAGTTCCGGATCTAGAGTAAATGCACAAAAATATCCCTAGAGCCTTACATTCCATCTGTTAAGGAAAGATTATTCTTGTAATTTCACACTCAAAAGCAAAGTCATCCAAAATCACCCTCAGCTCTCTTCTACTTATATTGTGTGGATATAAGTTTTGGATAAATTAAATCAGGGTCCTATTAATTCTTACAGTTTAAGGTTTCATCCCATGCACTTTTTGACGTTACGTTTTCATCCCATTTTTACCATTACTTTTGAGTGTTTTTTACCCTCTTATTCTTTTGTAAATTAGAAGTTATAATTCCTATCTGATAGATTTAAAATTGTAGCACTAAATTAGACTTCAAATATGAAATCAAATATGGTAATTATTTTTTATGAGTATTGAGAATATTGGCCGTAATCTTAAATCACCAGAATGGTATTTTACTAATGGTAAATTTTGATGCTACATATTTCTCTAGAAACTTGAGATCAAAATTTTAGTGATTCACTGTAATATTTATCATATCTTCGGATTTTTTGCACAAAATCACATAAAATCTTAATGATTCATTGAAATATTAATCCTATCTTCGAATTTTTTGCAAGAGATCACATAAAATTTTATTCTTATATTACTCATCATGTATCACATAGACCCGCCATTTTTACTTTCTTGATCACCGAAAACCGAGTATTGCGAGTTAGAAGAAAGATTTCATCGTCAAACCTAAAGAATTTTTTTCGAAAATTGTTCAGATTACACAATGAGTGAATAATATTTTATTGTCGTTCTCATTTTGTAGTATCTGTTTTGAGTCTATGAATTTTAAATGATATGCAATTTGAACCTTGATGGTCGCAAAAGAACAAAATATTTTTGGATTTGCAGAAATTTATCATCATCTGAAAATTTATCATAATCTGCAAATAGTCGTTCTTTATTTGTTTCATACTGTTTTGAGCGCGAGACATTTACCATGATATACAAATTGACCATCGCTAAAGATTAATTTTTTTTGAAATTGTAGGAATTTATCATGATCTGTAAATTACTATCGCAAAATACAAACTAAATTTACCATCGCAAAATGCAGAAATTTATCATGACCTGTCAATTTACCACATTTTGGTAATTATAGTGCTAAGGAAGAAATTAGAAAAATGATAAACCCTGTTAGAATAGGTTTGTCCCACATCGGGTATTTTGGTTATGTAAAAGAGCATGAGATAATATAAATAAGTGTTGTGTGTCGTAAGGTTGATAAATACCTTACACACTTTTCTCTCTCTCTCTCTCTCTCTCTCTCTCTCTCTCTCTCTCTCTCTCTCTCAAACAACATGGTATCAGAGCCATGGATCGTGTTCTAAACCAAGCTGTAACCTAACCCTTAATCCAAACCCTAACCATCAAACCAGATCAGCTAACCCTAATCACCAAACCAGATCTGCTAACCCTAATCAAACCCTAAACCCTAACCTAACCCAAAACCACCAAACCAGATCAGCCGCCGCCTGCCACCGCCGCCGCCCTAAACCCTAAACCGAACCTGATCAGCCGCCGCCCAGATCAGCCGCCGCCTTCTCTCCGCCCAGATCGCGCACCACCGCGACCCAGATCGCGCACCACCGCCCTCTTAGCCCCTGTTCCACCTTCCGCCACAAACCCTAATCTCCCACCTCTGTTTGCACCCACGTTCCAGCTATCTCAGGCGTGTTTTGCCACCCGTTTTGCCGCCTGATTCACCTTTGTTTTGCCGCCTGTTGCCCGTCACCTGTTTGCCGCCTGTTGCCGCCGCCTATTGCGGTGTTGCCTCTGGTTTTACCTCTGTTTTTTTTTGCCTCTGGTCCGCCTCTGGTATACCTCTGATTCTGGTATGCCTTTGGTATTCCTAGCCTCTGTTTATTGCTTGGAATATACAACCAGTGGTATGTTGATGCTCGAAATCCACATCTCGTGCGCTGTTGATGCTTGAAATCCACACCCCGTGGTCTGGTGATGCTCGTTGATACTCAAAATACGTGTATAAGGTTGTTTGTCGTGGTTGGTATGTTCTATTAGTACCTTTTTGGTTGGTTGATGTGAACAGATCCATACTTCCGGTGGTTCCATTTAGTAGTGGTTGTTGCTTAGTTGGATATCGTAACTGTTGGGTTGAGACAATTGGTTATCTTTTGGTGGTTATTTTGTGGTGATCGGTGATTATGTCTGAAACAAAGTCTGCATCCGGCCCAACTTCTGGTTCTATGTCTATTGGTAGTTCTGTTGGCTCTTCTCGCCGTTGTGAGAAGGATTCCATTACCTCCATCCTTTTGAATGGCCAAAATTATGCTCTTTGGTCTCGTGCTGTTAAAGTTTATTATATGGGTGAGCGAAAATTTCGTTATTTGACAGACAGTCCTCCGAAGAAAGCTGATAAGGATTATAGTGACTGGGAAGCTGAGGATTGTCATATTCGAGTTGAGTTGTGGAATAGTATGGAACGTCAGATAAGTGGCCCCTTGTTTTATCTTGATAGTGCCAAGGAAGTGTGGGATCGAATTGCCAGGATGTATTCAGGGGTTAATAATCTTCGCCGTACATATGATCTCCATCATCAGTTCTTTTCTCTGTCGTTGGGTGCTGGATCATTGGAGGACTACTATGCCAAATTTCGTGGTATTTGTGAGGAACTCAAGGTTTATGAGCCTATCTCTAGTGATCCTCAGGTTATGGCGCGTCAGCGTGAGCGGTTGGAGATTGCTCGATTTCTATACGGGTTACCATCCTTTTATGATCCAGTTCGGTCTCAGATATTGGGCGAGCGGGAGTTGCCATCTCTCGATGAGGTGTTTAGTCGTCTTCGCCAGGCTTCTATCTCCGATCCTAACTCTGTTTCTCAGCCATCATCTGATCGTTCTGCTCTAGCTGTTTCTGGTGGTTTTGGCCGTGGTCGCGGCCGTGATTCTGGGTTTAGCAGTCGTGGTCGTGGTTCGGGTGGTTCTGGCGGCCGCGGTTTTGATTCGGGTAGTGGTTATGGCGGTCGTGGTGACTCTGGTCGTCATTCTGGCCGTGGCCGCACGTCAGGGGGAGGTAGTTCTGGTGGCCGTGGTGGTTCTAGTCGTGGCCGTGGTACCCGATTTTGTACTCATTGCAAGGGTACGAGTCATACGGTGGATTATTGTTATGAGCTTCATGGTTTTCCTCAGGCTCATCAGGTTGCTCATTCTGAGGATACTGGACAGTTTACTCATTCTTCTACCGACAGTAGTGTGACTATCTCAGCAGAGGAGTACCAGCATCTTATGTCGACTCAATCTTCCGCTGCGACAACTTCTCCTTCCACAGCTACGTTCGCTCAGACAGGTCCCTCTGTTGCTTGTGTTGCATCCTCTTTTTCTTCTCCTAGGGTTATCGATTCTGGTGCTACTAATCATATGACTGGTACTTCTACATTCTTTTCTACTTGTCAGTCTCTGGATAAAACCTTTCGTGTTACCTTAGCAGATGGTTCTACTACTAAGGTTACTGGTTTGGGTTCGGTTCCTGTCACTCCATCATTTACTTTAGACTCTGTGTTGCATGTTCCTCGTTTACCCTTTAATCTTGTGTCTATTAGTCAACTTACCAAAACCTTAAATTGTTCCGTCACATTTCTTCCTCATGGTTGTGTATTTCAGGATCTCAAGACGGGGAGGGAGATTGGTGGCGGTGTTGAGCGTGGTGGTCTGTATTACCTCACCGATCATACTTCTACTAAGCCAGTTGCTCTTCGGTCCTCAGAATCTGCATATCAACAACATTGTCGGCTTGGTCACCCATCCCTTCAGAATTTCAAGCGTCTAGTGCCTTCATGTGGTTCTCTTAAAGAGTTATCTTGTGAGGTTTGTGAGTTTAGTAAACATCATAGAGTGTCTTTTTATCCTAGGGTTGAACGTCGTGTGTCGCGTCCATTTCAGTTAGTGCATTCAGATATTTGGGGGCCTATTTCTGTGCCCAATATTTTTGGTTTTCAGTACTATGTTATTTTTGTCGATGATTTTTCACGTATTACATACCTTTATCTTATGAAAGAGAGATCTGAGTTGCAATCTGTTTTTAAGTCATTTTACATGGAAATAAAGACTCAGTTTAATACTTGCATTCTTTCGTTCTGATAATGCGCGCGAATTTTTTCATAGTACTCTATCTCAATTTTTTGATGATTATGGGATTTTTCATCAGTCGTCTTGCGCTCGGACTCCACAGCAAAATGGAGTCGCCGAACGCAAGATTCGGCATTTATCAGAAGTTATGCGTGCCTTGCTATTTCAAATGAAAGTTCCTAAGTCTTATTGGAGTGACGCAGTTCTTACAGCATGCTATTTGATTAACCGTATGCCCTCCACTGTCCTTGGCGGTCAAATACCCCATACGGTCCTGTTTCCCGGTCGTCCTCTCCACTCATTGCCCCCTCGTGTTTTTTGGTGCACATGTTATGTTCATGCTCTTGATCCTGGATGGAGCAAACTAGACCCACGGTCCATTAAATGCATTTTTCTTGGGTACTCTCGGTCTCAGAAAGGGTATAAATGTTATTCTCCGTCTTTGCGTCGTCATTTTGTTTGTGCTGATGTCACATTTAATGAGTCCCTGCCTTTTTATTATGAGCATGACACTCCCACTGTCTTTCCTGAATCTGAGTCTGTGCTACCTATAGTTGTCCCACCTGCTCCTGTCTCTCTACCAAAACCATTGCAGGTATATGTGCGTCGCCCTACAACTCCATCAGTGCCATCCCTGCCAGCATCATCTCAGCCGGAGTTACCCTCACCAGCGCCACCTCAGCCAGCAGCCCCACCTTCACCCACCACTTCGTCTCCTCCTCCGTTGCGGGATCCTGATCTTCCTGATGACCGCCCTATTGCCCACCGTAAAGGTATTCGGTCTTGTACTCTGCATCCTATTGCTCAGTTTGTTTCCTATAATCATTTGTCACCATCTCTTCGTGCTTTTACCACTGCCGTCTCTTCCGTTTTTGTTCCTAACTCTGTTCAGGAGGCCTTGTCTGTGTCTGAGTGGCGGCAAGCCATGGAGGATGAGATGTCTGCTCTTCATCATAATGGCACTTGGGAGTTGGTTCCTCTTCCTGCTGGTAAGACTACTGTTGGTTGTCATTGGGTATTCACTGTCAAGTATCTTCCTGATGGCACTGTTGAGCGTTACAAAGCTCGTCTTGTGGCCAAAGGCTACACCCAGACTTATGGTGTTGATTATTCCGAGACATTCTCTCCGGTTGCCAAACTCGGTTCCGTTCGCATTCTTATTTCTCTTGCTGCGAACCTTGGTTGGCCATTATTTCAACTGGATGTCAAGAATGCTTTTCTCCATGGGGATCTCCAGGAGGAAGTTTATATGGAGCAACCACCAGGGTTTGTTGCTCAGGGGGAGCGTAATCAGGTTTGTCGGCTTCGCAAAGCTCTCTATGGGCTTAAGCAGTCACCTCGAGCATGGTTTGGCAAGTTTAGTGATGCAATTATTCGATTTGGCATGTGTCGTAGTCAATCCGACCACTCATTGTTCTCTCGCACTTCTGATCGAGGAAAAGTATTGTTAATAGTCTATGTGGATGATATTATAATTACTGGTGATGATCAACGCAGTATTGATGAGTTAAAGACTTTCTTACATCAGCAGTTTCATACTAAGGATTTGGGCACACTTCGTTACTTCTTGGGTATTGAGGTGGCACGATCCAAGGAAGGTATTAGCTTATCACAGAGGAAGTATGCGTTGGATATTCTTGAGGATACTGGGTTATTGGGGACCAAGCCTGTTGAGACTCCTATGGATCCCAATGTTAAATTATATGTGGATCAGGGGGAGCTTCTTTCTAACCCGGATCAATATCGCCGGTTAGTTGGTAAGCTCAATTATCTTACGATTACTCGTCCAGATATTTCGTTTGCTGTTAGTTTGGTGAGTCAGTTGATGTCTGCTCCTCGCCATCCACATTGGGAGGCGGTTCTCAGGATTGTGAGGTATCTTAAGTTACAACCGGGACGAGGCTTGCTTTATCGATCTAGTGGACATTTACACATTGAGGCATTTACTGATTCTGATTGGGCCGGAGGGCCATCGGATAGGAAATCCACTACCGGGTATTGTGTCTTTCTTGGTGGTAATCTTGTCAATTGGAAAAGTAAGAAGCAGACAGTGGTTGCCCGATCCAGTGCAGAAGCAGAGTATAGAGCAATGGCACATACGACGTGTGAAGTTGTGTGGTTGCGATCACTTCTAGAAGAGATAGGGTTCACTGTGCAGTTGCCTATGCCCTTGTATTATGATAATCAAGCAGCTATCCATATTGCTTCTAATCCAGTATTCCATGAAAGAACTAAGCATATCGAAGTTGATTGTCATTTAGTGCGTGAGAAGTTGACAGGTGGTGTGATAGCTACTCCGTATGTGTCTACTAGTGCTCAGTTGGCTGACATATTTACTAAGTCATTGTTTAAACCACGGTTAGAGTTGTTATGTAACAAGCTGGGACTTTATGATATTTACTCTCCAGCTTGAGGGGGAGTGTTAGAATAGGTTTGTCCCACATCGGGTATTTTGGTTATGTAAAAGAGCATGAGATAATATAAATAAGTGTTGTGTGTCGTAAGGTTGATAAATACCTTACACACTTTTCTCTCTCTCTCTCTCTCTCTCTCTCTCTCTCTCTCTCTCTCTCTCTCTCTCTCTCTCTCTCTCTCTCTCTCTCTCTCTCTCTCAAACAACAAACCCTATAGGTTGACGCCACAAATTCCATCATCTTTTACCCAGTAGCGAAGAGTTTGCTCAGGTGCCTTACCGAGAATCCAAGCATCTCGAAACCATTCATCTAACCAATTGATAGAAGTTATTAGTCTCGGGCCCATTGGCTCATGTTATGGGTATAAGTTCCTGTAAAATATGGTAAACTAACAATCTGCAAATTTACCATCGACGATAGAAATGAGCTACAAGTTTTCCATCACAATTTGTCTTCACCAAATGTACCATGATTCAATTTGGAATGATATTGTTAGGGCGTGCAAACTGAAAAGGAAGCGTATCCCTTTTTCTTAGGGGGGAATTGTTGAAATTGGTCTAAATTATAATATAGGGTAAGTCAGGTATTTTAAAAAAAATAGGACCAAAAATTAAGTTCCAAAAGTGTATAGGATGAAACACTAGGTATAACTTATACATAGGACCAAATAATAAGTACCTCATAAGTTTTGAAGAAAAGATTTCTCTATAGAAAAAACAAACCCCAAAGAAGTTAGAAAACAAAAATTGCCTCGATACTTATATTGTAAAGGACAATTTATTTGGCAAATAGATATTCCGAATGATGCTCTTTGGACCCTAAAGTGCTTAGTGTATGGGATTTATTCAATATAACATTGGTAAAGGGAAGTCTGCTTTCAATGCAAACTGTGTTTAAGATACCAATCGCAAACACCGTTTGATGAAGTTTGTGTTTAAGATACCAATCGTAAATGATGAGCTATAAACTGTGCGGCGGCAAAAGAAATCTCTTAATAAATCTTATGTTGCAGATTCAGTAAGCAAGACTCCTGGTAATAACAAGAGGTGGAAATGGATAATTCTAGCAATTGCAGTTTCTGTGATCCTGCTGACTATAGCCTTCTTTTACCGTCCATGGAAGAGAAAGCTACCAAAAAGAGGTATGAACACTGAACCTCACTCTTGCCACATAAATTGTCCAATTAAACAAAGTATTTAATTATTATATGAAGATAGTTTCTATTTATTGGTGTTTCTCGTAATTTACTTTCTTGTACGATTAAGAGTCTTGGTTTAAATAAATATTTATGTAACTTACCAAACAGGGAAGGATTTGTTATCATTTGACCTTGGTACAAGCATTGAAGCTTGTAACAACAAACTAAATGAAGCCAATAACCGTCCATATAGGAGAAAGAAGGAAGTTGACTTACCACGGTTCAGTTTCATTAGTGCATCTGCTGCTACTGACAACTTGTCTGATGCAAATAAGCTCCGAAATGGTGGTTTTGGACCTGTTTACGAGGATTTACCATCAGTAACCCGATAAATTTGCAAAGTTCAAACTTATCATGTTAGCTTCAGAGAGTATTTTCAATTAGTTTTGCACACATGATAACAAAACATAAAAAGTTCTACGTATCAAGGAAAGTTACTTGGCTGGTATGAGGTGGTTGTGAAAAGGCTTTCTTGAAAATTTGGACAAGGATTGGAGGAGTTGCAAAATGAGGCAACGGTCATAGCAAAACTTCAACACAAGAATCTCGTGAGACTACTTGGCTACTATATTGAAAGAGATGAAAAGATTTTGATCTATGAGTACATGCCCAACAAAATCTTGGATTTCTTCCTCTATGGTTTGGACTTCCCACGTACATGATTAGATTGAATTATCTATGATTGTACAATATATAGGCTTGTGAGCACTTGTAAACTGTACTAGGTAGATGGTTCTATTAACTAATTTTTATGTCAGATTGAGGCAGATCCGATCAATTGTGGGACTTTGAATTGGGAGTGACGTGTTAAAATCATCCAAGGAATTGCTCAAGGGCTTCTCTATCTTCATGAATACTCAAGGGTACAAATTATCCACAGAGATTTGAGAGTTAGCAACATTCTCTTGTATCATCATAGACATTTCAACCAAAATAGATCTAGACGAGAAAGACCTTATGTAGTCGTAGAGAGACAATATATAACTTAGCAAGTATTGAGAATTTCTTGATGCTACCTTTTCAGAATCAATTGACGACTCAAAGAAGAAGAAAAGACTCCTGAAGATCTTACTGTGATCAGGCGATTCAGGAACGTTTACCTTGGCCTTGGTATGCAGGTGCATAATCGTGAAGATAAAAAGAAAGAGAAGTAGTATTCTAAAAGGAAAGAAAGAAAACTTGGAATTACCTGTATATGATTTCACAACTACCCCTGCTGTCACAAGAAACTTCTCACACGAAAATATGATTGGAAAAGGTGGCTTCGGTCCTGTTTACAAGGTAAAATGGGAAATTTTAGTCCAGTGGCTAAGTACAGATCATAGTGTATTTGTTGCGCACCTTATACGAGACATGTAAGGCAAGCTGTCGATGGGACAACAAATAGCAGTGAAAAGACTCTCAAAAACTTCGGACAAGGTCGAGAAGAGTTTAAGAATGAAGTTGGCTCAATTGCAAGACTTCAACACAGGAACCTCGTCACGCTTTTGGGTTGCTGCGTTCAAGGAGAAGAAAGGATGTTAATCTACAAGTACATGTGCAACAAAAGCTTGGACTATTTTAGTTCTGGTACGAGCCTTTAAACTCTTTATTTCTTGACAAGCTCACCCGCATCTTGAATAGTGGAACCACTTAATGTTGAAATTCACAAAGGGTAATGATGTACAGATCAGAACAGAAAGGCATTGTTGCCATGGCAAAAGCAGTTTAACATTATCATGGGGATTGCGCGGAGACTTCTCTATCTCCACCAAGATTCCAAGTTAAGAATAATTCACAGGGATCTCAAAGCAGACAATATTTTACTAGACGGTGATCTGCTTCCAAAAATTTCAGACTTCGGATTAGCAAGAATTTTTGCAGGAGAACAAATTTCTGCAAAAACAAAAAGAATCATTGGAACATAGTAAGTTAAATTAACTACAAATTCAAACAATTTTCCTATCATTCAGAAGATTTCATGATTGACAAATTCTTGCAGTGGTTATATGTCTCCAGAGTACACAATTGATGGAAAGTTTTCCATGAAATCCGATGTATTCAGCTTGGGTGTGCTTTTGCTTGAAATAGTGAGCGGTAAAAGGATTCCGTAAGTGCCTTCTGGGGCACGTAAGTGCTATATATAAGCATTACGTATCATAACCATGAAAAATTGGACTAAATGGTTTGCAATTACTTTAGGCATGCCTGCTGTGGAACGAAGACAGGTCTCTGGAACTAATGGATTCATGTTTAAAGGATTCACATGTTGTATCTGAAGTAAAGAGATGTATTCAAGTGGGCCTATTATGCATTCAAAAACTCCCAGAAGACGGGCCTGGAATGTCAACTGTAGTATTCATGTTGAGAAATGAGGGTGCAGTGTTGACTAGGCCAAAACAACCAGGTTTCTTCATTGAAAGAAGTTCTGTTGATGAAGTCCATAAAATTGATGCAGCAACCATAACAATACTTGAAGCCAGACAGAGAGGATCCATACAGTCCAGCCTAATTAAGGCCACAAGAATACAATTTATCTCATCAGCCTAGAGGACATGTCCGGCAAAAGGGTCTGGCAAGTATGCTATACCGGCTTTCCCATTTTTCCCGAATCCATCAAAATTATTGTCATGCCAAATAAAATTACATTTTTCAAGCACAATATTTCTACTGTGTACTGGAAGTCCCTTGCTATTCTAACTCATTAATCCACTACTATGGTAGAAAGTCTCGAGAAGACTGAACACAGAGAAGATGAACAAGGTGCCAGGAACCTCGATATGGGCAAAAAGAAGGCAGAACTATCAATTCGAAGCATATCAAACAGGAGAACAACCACAAAATATCAATATTACAAAGAACCCCATAATGGGTATAAAGGGAGAAGTAACCAACTAAGATAGAAATCCCCAGCTTTTAGTTTGGTTAATTGTGTGCTATTTACTGTTCATGTTATCTTGAATTAATTGCTTGTCCAACCCGATTTGGGGCTTGCCCAGTTGACCACCTCCAAATGCACTTTACTGGCAGGTCAGGGTTAAACCCATCCAATCGAACAAAACCCTTTGCATATAACAATCAATTTCAAATGTTATGTACGATTACGAGAAGATCAACAAAAAGGGCTCAAAGTGATAAAATGAGAGAGATGAATCGCATGCATATGGGACAACATAAAAAAATCGGGAGAATTACATTTCCAGATATCAATTGAATAGGCTACACTTTTATGTATTTCCCAAGCGTCATATGTTCCACTTTAATGAAAAAATGCCCCATTTTTTCAGCATATAACAAGTCATTCGAGTGGGAAGTAAGCTTGGCCCTTGGATTATGTCAGCAAGGGAATTCAAGTTCAATATTTCTTTCCAGTTCAAGTTCAATATTTCTTTCCAGTGATCAATGAAGACACGACAACATTACACTCAACATGTACTCAGAAGACAAAGCAAGTATGCAGATTTATGTAGAAAACTCTTATTCCCATAATCGGGGCCTTCCATATTTATTAAATTGACTGGGTTTTAGGGAGCTGAGAAATTTATTTAACGTCCTTCAAAATGTGTTCCAATCTGATTTCTTACAAAACAAATCCCAAACACAGGTCGAGCCCAAGAACTTGATTGATGCATAGGAAGCCAAGATAAATTTCTCAGGCTGTTTGCACCACGTCCACAAAAGCATGACTGATGAGGGCTTCCTGTACAAAAATAGCATGGACGAAGATAATGATTGATAGGCCTTCATCAATTGACTGAAACAAATATTAGAAAAAAAAAAAAGGGAATTGCCATTGTAAGGTTCAAGAATTTGTGGGTTGGCATTTTTTGTATCCTTTCACATGTGTAGCTTCCGGTCAATGTGGGTTGGCATTTTTCTACCCAAAAATTCTTACGGTGGGCCAAGTTGGTCACTTTCATCACACAAAGCTCAAGTGGTTTAATCAAAGAGATGCACCACATGTATATGGGACCACATAAAAAATCTTGAGAATTACATTTGCAAATATCAGTTGCATAGGCTACACTTTTATGTATTTCCCAAGCGTCATATGTTCCACTTTAATGAGAAAACTATTATAGACATCATGACATGCCCCAGTTTTTCAGTATATAATAAGTCATTGGAGTGGGAAGTAAGCTTGGCCCTTGGATTATGACAGCAAGGGAATTCAAGTTACAATATTTCTTTCCAGTGATCAATGAAGACACGACAGCGTTACACTGACTATGTACTTAAAAGAAAAAGCAAGTATGCAGATTTATGTAGAAAACTCTTATTCCCGAAATCGTGTCCTTCGATACTTGTTAAATTGATTGGGTTTTTATTTAACTTCCTACAAAATGTGTTCCAATTACCTGATTTCTATGCAAAACAAATCCCAGTCAGCTTTTAGCAAATCAAACATAGGTGTGGAGCCCAATAACTTGATTGATGCATGAAGCCAAGATCAATTTCTAAAGCTGATTGCACCGCGTCCAGGAAAACGTGACTGATGAGGGCTTCCTGTACAAAAGAAAATAGCATGGATGAAGATCATGATTGATAGGCCTTCATGCATTGACCGAAAGAAGAAAGAAGAAAGAAAAAAGAAAAAAAAAGGGAATTATTGCCAGTGTAAGTTTCAAGAATTTGTGGATGTCGTCTTGCATTGCCTTTTTATAAATATTTTAATCATTAGGTAGGTGGTGAGGTTTGAACACATAATTTGTTGATTACTCTGATATTATATTGGATTGTTAACCACCAACTCACCTAAAGCTCAAGCTGTTAGAGATTTGGTTTGGGAAGAATGTCCCCACATGGGCATTTACCCTATGGTTACCACTGAAACAGAGATTATAACACTATGGCAAGGATACGTTAAATTCAAATATAGTTTTATAAGGACGATGGTAAACTATTGTATTATCTTATGCTGTTTTTACGCTCACTTTTTATTGTTAAAGTCCTAAGACAAAATAAAAACGTATGACACAATAAGGATATTCAACAATTTTACTTTTCTTTATACTAAATAAGGTATAACCCAATAAGTGTTAAAAATGTTATCACACTTTTAACAATTTTCACACAATAAGTAAAATGTTAAAAAATTATGTTTTTTTTATTCTAAATAATTTTACTTATATTATGTTAGAAGTGTCAAAATCTTACTTTCATAAAGCTTTTAGATACGTGATATAGATGATTTGAAAAGTATCTGACGTGTCAGAACTAAAAAATAAAAAAGTTTTATATTACGGACATTTTCGGGATACGTATCTGCGAGCATCGACATTTGATACAGTTAACACTCTCAACTAGAAGTACTTGTTCTTCATAGCTGTCAGTGAACCACGGCTGTATTGGGCTAATCAATGGTAGCTTAACTTGACCTGTCAAATGCATTAGCACTATAATATCTTGGTTGTCAATTATAATGCCGTGCGTATGGTGCCAGTCAACAAAACACTTTTGGCTGACTCGATTATTTGATTATGTTTTCGTTCGTATGTGAAAATCTTTTGTAATTTTTTGTCTTTTGTCAACTTTTTGTGGATTATTCGTTCATCTGGACGAAAGATTTCAAAAAAATTATAAATAATGGACCAAATTTGAAAAAAGTTCAGAAAAGACAAATAATCCAAAAATAGGGTTTTTTTTTGTGCTTATCCCACTAGACCAAGCAGTAAGTTCAATTTGCAGTAAGTTCAATTATAAGACAGATACACGAGCAGAAGTATTTGAATGGAAGGATATGTTATACCCCTTGGCATGCTGTCTCTTTTTTCCATCTTAATTATCAACTCCAATTCCCTGTATACCATAACAGAAACTAAATTCCTGGCAGATGGTGAGACCGTAGTTTCATCGGTGGAATCTTTGAACTGGGATTTTTCAGCCCAGGCACTTCCAAGAATCGGTACTTGGGAATATGGTACAAGAGAATATCAAACAGGACTGTAGTATGGGTTGCCAACAGAGAAATTCCACTCTCCGATACATCAAGTGTGTTGAAGGTCACAAGTCCAGGAATTCTCGTCCTTGTCAATGGCACCAATGCCATTATATGGTTTTCCAATACTTCGATATCAGCACAGGATCCGATTGCACAACTTTTAGATTCAGGAAATCTGGTGGTGAGAAATGCAAACGATGAAATGAAAGAAGAGAATTTCTTGTGGCAAAGTTTTGATTATCCGGGGAACACTTTTTTACCGGGAATGAAGCTGGGAAAGAACTATTTAACCGGCCGAGATTGGTACTACTCGTCATGGAAGAGCGATGATGATCCGGCTCAAGGTGATTATACAAGCTGGTTTGATAGTCGTGGATACCCACAAGTGATTCTGACAAAGGGTACTACTGAGAAGTATAGGTCTGGACCATGGAATGGTCTCCGTTTTAGCGGGGCTACAAATTCATACCTGATTTTCAAATTCGACCACGGTTTTATTTTCAATTATACTTTGGATTCGAAAGGGGTGTACTACACTTACCAGAACCACAACAACTCGATTCTTTCGAGAATTCTGTTAAGTCACAACGGAGTTATGGAACTGTCGACATGGATTGATCAAAACCGCAGGTGGATCCTTTTCAAAAAACTGGTTGATGACTGCGATGTGTACGCAACCTGTAGCTATTATGCTGGCTGCAACGTTGTAATGTCCCCAATATGTAGGTGTTTGGATAAATTTGTGCCCAAGTACCCAAAGGATTGGGAACTTTTTGATTGGTCAAATGGGTGTACTCGGACAACACCTTTGGATTGTCGTGACGGTGGAGGAGATGGGTTTGTCAAGTATTCGGGAGTCAAACTGCCTGACACAAGGACTTCATGGTTCAACGTGACCATGACCCTCGAGGAATGCGGGAGAAGGTGCTTGAGAAACTGCTCTTCTTATGCAAATTTGGATATACGCGACGGAGGAAGTGGTTGCTTGCTATGGTTTGGAGACCTAATTGATATTAAAGAATTCGGCGAACGAGAAGGGCAAGACATCTACGTGAGGATGGCATCCTCCGAGTTAGGTATGCCTGATTCTATCTGGTACAGCTTATGACAAATGAGTAGCTCTAATTGCATATATTGTTGTGGAAACTTTTTCTGATCTGATTTGATCTGCCAAATTTGGTTTTTAGGAAAGAAGAAAATCATACCTTTTCATTGTTCCTAACTTTTCTTCAGTTGGACTTTCACTAGTTAATAGAGAGAAACTATAGAATCAGAAAAAAAATTCTACACATTAGAAGTGCTCATGAGATGTGCCATTGGTGTTCAGAGCTGAAGGAAATGGAGCCGGGTGAAACTAGGAAAAGACAACAAGGGCCAAGGCCCCAAACTCTGTGAAAAGATCACCATTTAAACGGTTATGAAACTTATAATTGTAATTTTTTCCTTTACTACCCACAGTGGCCAGTGCCTCACACTTTCCTAAACAAATAACAGTTCAATAGATTTTGAAGTATTTCTCTAGTCATTTTTTTACGAGTACATGACATTTTTGTTCTTAAATTGGTTCATTACAAATACATGTTTTCCATCAAATATTATTACTACCTTTTACAACTCACACGTCTTCCTTTTCTAGTGGGTTTATTCTAAAGTCAGACTATAGCGCCATTATACATTTCCATCCCCCCTTTGGTGACCCCTTGGCCTTTGAAGTCTACTTTTGTCCTTTAGGTACCTATCGCGCACCACACAGGCCTTAGGCTGGACAACTTAACCGGCTAGCTATTGCTTGCTATTATGTGTTCTTGCTTGTTGATTCTTAGTTTCGCTACTTTAAAACTAGCATCCGACACTCCATCACACAACAAACATAGTAAGTTCATAAGCATAAAATAATTATTCCACACAAACAACGATTTGACGAAGTTTGTGATTCAGATACCAACTGCAAATGACAAGCTATAAACTCTGGAAGCAAAAGAAATCTCTTAATAAATCGTATCGTGTTGCAGATTCAGTAATCAAGACTCCTGGTAATAACAAGAGGTGGAAATGGATAATTCTAGCAATTGTGGTTTCCATGACCCTGCTGGCTATAGCCTTCTTTTACCGTACGTGGAGGAGAAAGCTACAAAAGAGAGGTATGAATACTGAACCTCACTCTTGCAACATATAAGCTGTAAAATTCAACAAAGTACTAATTATATGAAAATAGTTTATGTTTAACGGTGTTTTTTGTAGCAAGTTAGATAAATACGTATGCAAACTGAGTCTGCTGGACAATTTCATTTTGGCAAATCAATATTTTGTCGGTACTAGAAAAGAATACTCAAATTTATTAATGCGTATGTAATTTACCCACCAGGAAAGGATTTGTTATCATTTGATTTTGGTACAAGCATTGGAGCTGGTAACAACACACCAAATGAAGCCAGTAACAGTCCAAATATTAAAAAGAAGGAAGTTGATTTACCACAGTTCAGTTTCGCTAGTGCATCTGCTGCTACTGATAACTTCTGTGATGCAAATAAGCTTGGAGAGGGTGGTTTTGGACCTGTTTACAAGGTAAGATTTACCATCACTAACCCGATAAAATTTGTATGCAAGTTGTGTGTTGGGAATCTAGGAATAGCACACGCTATAGAACAATACTAGAGAGAAATTTCACTATATTGAACACAAACAATAAGGTTACAAAAATTCTCAAAGGAGGAGGTTCAAAACTGAAACCTCAAACTCCAATCCCTCACTATTCCTCACACAACTCATCGCCTTTCACTTGCCACCAGACTCACAGATCATACTACTCTGCTATCTAACACACCTATATATATAGCAAAGGGAAGGAAGAAAAAACAAGAGCAATGAAAGGGTGAGCAAGGTGACTATGCTTTCTGCATGGACTGCCTAAAGGAAAGCATGGCTTCTCCCCACATGTTCCTCATGGGCACCGCCCATATGTTCCTCATGGGCAGACTCTTAACACTGTGTTCAAAGTTATCATGTCACTTTCAAAGAGCATTTCCAATTAGTTTTGCACAGATTTTAAAAAAGTTTCACGTATCAGGGAAAGTTACTTAGCGGGTATGAGGTGGCTGTGAAAAGGCTTTCAAGAAAATCTGGACAAGGATTGGAGGAATTACAAAACAAGGCAATGCTCATAGCAAAACTTCAACACAAGAATCTTGTGAGACTACTTGGCTGCTGTATTGAAAGAGATGAAAAGATTTTGATCTATGAGTACATGTCCAACAAAAGCTTGGATTTCTTCCTTTTTGGTTTGCACTTCCCACATACTTCATTAGATTGAATTATATATGATTGTACTATTTGTAGGCTTGTGAACACTTTAAAATTGTACAAGGTAGATGGTTCCATTTACTAATTTTTTTTTGGAATTGAGGTAGATCCGATCAAATGCGGGATTTTAAATTGGGAGTTACGCGTTAAAATCATCGAAGGAATTGCTCAAGAGCTTCTCTATCTTCATGAGTACTCAAGGTTGCGGATTATCCATAGAGATTTGAAAACTAGCAACATTCTCTTAGATAAAGATATGAACCCCAAAATATCCGATTTTGGGATGGCAAGAATATTCTGCGGGAATGGATCACAAGCAACAAATAGAATTGTTGGCACTTAGTAAGTGATACATAATTCATATCATCACACACTTTCGTATCTTTGCACCGAAACAATTTATTTCTGCATTCATTTACCTCAAGTGATTGGTTTTGTAATTTATATATAGTGGCTACATGTCACCGGAATACGCCTTGGAAGGCCTCTTCTCAATCAAATCTGATGTCTTCAGCTTTGGGGTATTGTTGTTAGAGATTCTAAGTGGAAAAAGGAACACAGGCTTCTATAACACCGACTCCCTTAATCTTCTTGGATATGTCAGTTACCATTCCAATGCTTAAGTTCTTCTGTTCTCTATTTGGTACCTCTTGTATTTTACTTTCTGTCTATTGAAATATAC
This sequence comes from Arctostaphylos glauca, assembly GCA_019985065.2. Taxonomy (NCBI): domain Eukaryota; kingdom Viridiplantae; phylum Streptophyta; class Magnoliopsida; order Ericales; family Ericaceae; genus Arctostaphylos; species Arctostaphylos glauca. Next base: position 29,355,073 of record JAHSPW020000007.1, on the reverse strand, counting down.
TGATAGTGCTATTATATACACAGGCATGGGGCTTGTGGAAGAGCGATAGGGGAGAGGAAGTAAAGGATCCTGTATTAGAACATATATCTTCCACGAATATGCTGATGAGAGGGTTGCTTTGTGTTCAAGAAAGTGTATCCGATCGGCCTACCATGTCTAATGTCGTAACGATGCTCAGCAATGAAGCCTCCCTCCTAGCCTCTCCAAAACAACCTGCGTTCACGGCTAGTAGGAGTGTCGTCCGAGATCAAGCTTCACACAAATACCCCGAAATCTGTTCAACGAATTATATGACAATCTCAACTTTGGAAGCACGATAACAAAAATCATTGTACTATCAATGTTAGTTCTTAAGAGGACAGCATAATACTATTCTTAAGCTTGCATCGAGCCCAACTTGATGCAAATGAACACGTTTTTCTTCTACCTTTTCCACATCTGTAGTTCCATATTCATTCAACTCAATTAGCTTTTAAAACAGTCTTCTTGTCATTAGAAATCTACTAGGGAATACTGCTTTTGAGGGTCAGTGGGTGTTTATGGACATCAGTGGGCGTTGTTGAATGCGGAGTGGTGTTCGTACAATTGGATTGAAGCTTCTTGGAGGGTGGTGGAGCTTGGAGATTGAAAGTATAGCAATGGTGTTTAATTCTAAAGAGGAAGAGGGTGAAGGAGGAGGTAGAGAGGAGATAAGACTAATTTTTATAGACAGAGATGAATAGTATAAAATGGCTAAGAGTGCACGTGCCATGTGGTATATATAGAGGTGAAATTGAGTATGAGGGGTGGTGAAGTGTGTGTGTGAGGTTGGATGGGGTGATGATTGAGTGGGATGGATGGTGGAATATTAGTGTGGATAACTAATTGAGTAAGAGTGTGAGTGAGGGTGGTTATAATGGTGGTAGAGTATGGGAAAGGAAAGGGGTTGGAGTGTGGAGCTTGTGTACATACATATGTGTTAATTTTAATAATCCCGAATGTTTATTTCTATTTATCATGCGTAATATTTATACAAGTAAAAAGAGACCTAACTAGCATTAACTCTAACTAATCTACTATTCTATTTACATAGGGAAACAAAACCTAAACCTAATCTAATTATAGTCCTACACACATATATAACCTAACACTCTCCCTCTAGTTGGTGCAAAGATATCAATAAGAAGAATCTCATCCACATCATTGTCTGTCATTATTATATCATCAACATAAACAATAAGGATATTGACCATGCCAGCGCTTCCTTTGATGAACATAGTATCATCGGCATGACTTTGTTTGTATCCAAACTGCAATATAGCCTCTGAAAATCGGCCAAACCTTTCCCTTTGTCTCAAAGGAAAGAAAACTTAGTGGTATATCCATATACACCTCCTCTTCTAACTCACCATGAAGAAATGCATTCTTCACATCAAACTGATAAAGAGACTAATTCAAATTTGCAGCATAAGAGAGTAAAACTCGCACAAAATTTATCTCTGCTACTGGAGCAAACGTCTTCTCGTAGTCAATACCACAGGTTTTGAGTAAAACCTTTGGCAATAAGTCTCGTCTTGTATCTCTCAACTGTACTATCAGCATTTTGCTTAACCGTGAAAATCCACTTGCATCCTACTGCCTTCTTTTCTTTCGGAAGTGATACTAGCTCCCAAGTGCCGTTCTTTTCAAAGCAATCATCTCCTCTACCATAGCTCATTTCTATTTAGGTATCATTACTATATCCTGCCAATTCTATGAAATAGATATAGAAGATAGAGACGAAACAAAAGCATGATATGAAGGATATAAACGATCATAAGAGACAAACTAGGAGATGAGATGTTGAGTGCATGATCTAATATCTTTTTGAAGAGCAACAAAAAAATTATGAGAATCAATAAGAGAAGGTTCAATGAGAGAATAGTCATTACTAGATGGATCAATCGAGGAGTCTGGAATTGGAGCAAGCGATTGTGATGGACAAGGTGGTATCACACATGAGGACTTTCTGTTCTTCCGGCTAGTGTATGTTTTTAAGTTCGCCGTTTGTAGTCGGTGTATCCGTTTCCCCATATCACCATCAATGTCGTGTGTTCTTGCCCCTTCAGCAGATATAGGCTCCCCCTCATTATGGTTAGATATAGGTTCCTCCTCATTATAGTCACTATGGTTATAGAACAGTGACTCCCCCTCAATGGGATTATACCAGGTATATATCTCTTCCTGCCTAGACTCCCCCTGAAGAGATAGAAGGGAGGAAGAGTAAAAGGACTCGGATTCCCAAAAAGTGACATTCATAGAGACATAAATTTTTTTATAGGAAGGCTCATAGTATTTGTAACCCTTCTAGGTAGGAGAGTACCCAATGAAAATACATTTGTAGGCTTTAGGACCTACCTTGCTACCCAAGGGATGATGGGCATGAACAAAGCACACACAAGCAAAAATCCGTGGAGGAAGTGTCGTGATGCAGAAGCTGCTAGGGAGACACTCTAGAAGAGTTTTGAAGAGGAGAACGCTAGATGGTAAGTGGTTTATAAGGTAGGTGGCAGTTAAAATAAATTCACCCCATAAAAATTTAGAAAGATTTATAGTGAATAATAGAGAGCGAGCGACCTCAACAAAATGGCGATTTTTGCGTTCAGCAGCTCCATAAGTTGTGGAGCGTCAATACAAGTTGTCTGAAAAAGAAAACCAGAAAGGCCCGAAAACTTCTATCTATATACTCAGTTTTATTATCACTACAGAATGTCAACACAAGTTGTCACCATCACAGGAAAAAATTTAAAACAAAAAAAGACTTCACCTTTGGATTTAAGTAAATACATCCAAGTGACACGAGAATAACAGTCAATAAAAGTGACAAACCACTGATAATCTTTTAGAGATGGAATAGGGGAAGGACCCCAAACATTAGAATAGATAATCTCAAACGGAGAATCACTCCTTTTATTAATAGGTGCATAAAAAGAATGTTTATATTTTCCAAACTCACAGGCTACACAAAAAAACTGACTCCGAGAACAATATTTAACTAAGCTAGGAAAAAATTTATCTAAGATTCTAAAAGATGGATGACCCAATCTACAATGTCACTAATGTAACATAGAAACAGCTGAACTCACATCTACTTGCAGACCTAGATCACATGATATGTGTGAATAAGATGGATGAGGCGCAAAGTCAAGAAATAGAGGCCGCCAAGTGCTTTACCACTTCTAATCACATTTTCCGTATCTAGTTCCTGAAAAACACCATGAGTAGGGAAAAAAGTCACGGAACAATTTGCAGAATGAGTAAGACTACTAATAAACAAAAGATTATGGAAAAATTTGGAATATGTAGAACTGAAGAGAGAAACAAAGAGGGAGAATAGAGAACTAAACCTTTCCCAAAAATAGCAGAAATGACCCGTCAGCTATTCTGACCTTAACCTTACCAGAACAGGTAGAGTAAGAATCAAACATTGAGGAACAACCTGTCATATAATTGGAAGCACCGGATTCTATAATTCAAGGAACAATTGAAGAGGCAATAAATGCATGAGAAAATGGGATAAAGCAGAGGCAGCTGTGGAAGCGGAAGTTATAGTAGATGGAGAATCAGTCTGAGCTATAAGATGCCTAAGAGCGTGTATTTCCCCCTGAGAAGAACCACCAACGCGATTAGAATGCCCGGAACCACGACCACAACTACCAACTCTACCCTCACGCCCACGAGAGGAGTGACCATGTAACTTTCAACAAAAATTCCTCGTACGGCTATCGTTATGGCAATAATCACACAGGATAGACTCACGATCAATAGGCCCACTAATTTGTCTAGTACTAACCATACCGTAATGCAAAAAACGAATACTCAACAACAAACTGGAAAAAAAAAAAAACAACAACAACCAAACCAATTTAGAACGCAGGCGAAAAACAATAGCTCCCAGAAAACAGCATATCGCAACTAGCAAATTGTATAACCAAAAAAAATAGAAATAGTGCAGTAGACAGTGCAGAAACTGCACGAAAACTGTGTGAATAGTGTAGAAACTGCGTGACTAGTGCTTGTGAAATATCACATTTTTTTTCGGTGGCAACGGTGGGTGATGGTGAAACTGTTGGTCATTGCCGAAAACTAGATATGTAAACAGATTTGGAAGATCGATAGAGAGAGCGCGACAATCGCTAGTGAGGGCGGCGGCATCCCGAGAGAGAGAGAGTGACAACGCTAGTGCTGGCAGCAAACTCCGGCGGCGGCGGTTAGGATTTGGTGGTGGCTAGGAATTTTTTTTCCCCACTTTGATACCATGTTAAATTTAATAATCCCAAATGTTTATTTCTATTTACCATGCGTAATATTTATACAAGTAAAAAGAGACCTAACTAATCTACTATTCTATTTACGTAGGAAAACAAAACCTAAGCTTAATCTAATTACAGTCCTATACACATATATAACTTAACAATGTGAATATATTGTTTGAGTTGACTAAGAATTTTGAGTGACGTCCGGGACCGATAGCGATGTTTGATTGCGTTTTTTGTCAAAAACAATTTATACAGGATTTGGTTCAAAATAACAATTTAAATATTTTGAAATCAAATTCATTTTCATATAATGTAATTTGCCTTGGAAATTCCAAAGGTTTTGCAGTTGGAAATTTTAAAAAAATTGGAGTTTTGGTGAATGAATTTGAAATAACAAGCGGGAACTCTCGAAGCAACTGGAAAGTCCCTCATTCATGTACACCATTGATATGCACCACCCAAAGGTCTCAATGGTTTCGGCATGTCAAAGATCCGTCCGTTCCTATATATGTTCATATCATTCCACGTTTTTGGAGTACAGAGAAAATTCATCTATAAAATCACTATCCTATTTTGTGTTCTTTGTGTGAGAGATACAAACACGGTAAGTTCGATAGGCACTCAACAGTAAGTGTTCCTTCGACAGAGGAGCCATTTTATCCAGAGTGATACGCACCGATTCGATTCTACAACGCCCACAGTGAGGTGGCCATTCCGTTTCAAGAGCACTATGAATTCACATGACTCGGCTCAGTATCGTATTCTATCTGTTTATGTTCTGATTTTATATTCAGTTTGTAAACCTACTGTTCGGTTCGGTTCATTTATATTCTGTAATTCTTTTTCGATGAATGAATGGAAGTATATTTCTGGAATTCCAAGTACTGTTCGCATAACTTTTCTCTACAATTTGAAATTGGAACTCTCGGTTAAGAAAATGCATGAATAGTGAAAGCCACAAGCTGTAACCTAGATAGAGAAGCACAAAATTAAGGAGATAAGAGAGAATAGAAGGGGAAGGTTGCAAACGTGGATATCGCTACAGAGTATAGAGAGAGAATTTACCCTTTGATTTTGATTCTCCACATTCCTCGCGATTTGCTCAATCGAAGGAAAAAAAAAGGCTGGAGCCAATGATCTAACGGCGACCGAAATCTCTCCCGTGGTGGCTTGAAGCGGTGGAGGATTCGTCACAGTGATTTGTTGCCGCATTCTCATGGCGTGAGGAGATTGCAGAGGAAGAAGTGGGGGTGATGATGGTTTGGGATTATCATCTGGTGCAATTGAGACAAGATTGTGAAGGGGAAAATCATTCGTCGATTCATAGATTAATTAAGGACCGACTTTGTTGGGTTTTTTATGGAAGGATTCAGTGTGAATGGTACCAGAAACATGCAAAGAGGGTTTAATTCCCTGTGGTGCGTCACATGTATGTTTGTGATGCATAACACGTGTATTAAAATTAGGAATGGCGACGGGGCGGTTATCCGGATAACCGACCCGATCCCTGAATAGTATATCCGAACCGACCTGCCCCAATAACCGAATGGAGGAAGAGAGGGTGCTCCATAACCGAACCAAACGGGGTTCGGGTATTCTCCGAACCGAATGGGTAACCAAATGGTTCAATTATTAACTACCCAAATTGAACCGAACAGTAACCAAAATTTAAAAAATCCTAATAAATATAAAAATATGTAAAAAAAAATCTTATTAAAATTTTCAAAACCACCTATTGATATTCTAAAAAAATCTCATTACAATTTCAAACAAATAACCCAAAACACAACCGATTACACAACATCAAGTATATATAACTATGTCGTTTTAATTTCGGTTCGGGTTCGGATTCGGATTCGGTTTAGATTTGGGTAACAGTTCAGTTATTCTTCTAACCATAACCGAACCGAACCTGAACGAGTACTTGTCCGTTCCTATCATATCCATACCCACCGGAAAAAAAACAGTTATGGTTCGGAGAAAATTAAGCGGTTCGGTTCAGATAACCATTGGTTTAGTCCAAATTGTCATCCCTAATTAAAATGTAGTGCGCGATATAATTTTCATGTGCCAATTGAAATTAAATAATTAAATTGAAAATTCTTTTACTTGTATATTAAAATTTTAAGTTCTTTACACTCCTCATAAAAGATTTGGAGACGAGGTTGGGAATAACCAAGATAGAACTCACCAAGTTAAAGTGTCAACGATTATTTAAAATGATGTACGTCTTAACTACTATCGGCTTCTATAGGTCAGTTCATACAAGTCTTTTACGCTCACTTTACATGAGTTATTTGCTAATGAATGGTAACATTAATCTCTCAAAGATTAATCCAAATGCACGTAAACGGACATGCATGAACACCTTAAATTAGCAATACACTATTCAAATATTGTATTTGGAAATGGAAATGAGGAATAGGTTTTTTTTTTTGCTAAGTCAAGAAAGGATTTTATTAATCTTTGAACTTTGAGAAAATACAAAGATTAAAAGGAAAACAAGGATGATGGCATCACAACAAAAATAAACCGCATTCCAACTAAGTTGGCACGCGTCATTTCGACAATCATATGCTCCTAACTTCTCCAGCGTAGAAAGAGATTCACAAGGAGCCAACCAAAAAGGAAAATGAAGCAAGATCAAAGCACCTATGTTGGACAAGGGCATACCTTACCAATATCTAAAATCAAAACTGCTCCAATATAGTAAAGCCTATGACATAATATTGAGGAAAATAAGGGAAACCAAAACATTAATTTGCTGCCAAACCCAACTGCTGCTGTATATCCACCCCTTAAAATTTAAACCCTCCCTATCTGTTGCAACTTTTGTGAGCTAGTTTAAAGAATGATGTACCCTTTAATCGTTATCAACTTTTGTGGGCTAGCTAGTTTATACAAGGATTTACACTGATTTTAACTAAGTTTTCTGTTAGTGGACAGTGAAATTGATCCCTCAAAAAATTAATCTAGATACACGTAAATTGACCTGAACGCCCTAAATTATCAATACATTATTCAAAAATGGTATTTGGAAATGGATATGAGGAATATGGTTACCCTAATTAAGTATTATGGCCAAACACCCCCAAGCCTCCAGCCTAATGTTTTTAAGTGCTATATATGGCCAAACTCCATCACTTAGCTGCCTCATCCTAGTGGGAAATCCACTGTAAGCTCTGCATGCAATGCCATTAGGCACAACAATCCAGTGCATGGAGTGATTTGGTTTGGGAAGAAAGGATAGATACAAATACGATACGATTTGTAGAAAATTTAAAAAGATAAAGATAAAATTATGGCTTGAATACTTCAAATTAAAATATAATTTTGTGAAGATGATGGCAAATTATTGTATTTTCTAATGTTGTTTTTAAGTTTACTTTTTATTGTCAAAATCCAAAAACAAAAAAACACGTATCACACAAAAAGAATATTAAATATACAGCAAAATAATGCTATTGTTTAATTTTATTACATCTTTTTATCCCAATTAAAAGTATTCGTGCTTTAGAGCAGTCAGTGAACCACAGCTTGTGTTGTGTTGGGCTAATTAACTAATGGTAGGCTGGACTAGACCTCTGGAATGCAGTTTTTCTGCAATGTAATGTCTTGGTCTTTAAATAATATGATGCCGTGCGTCTGAAGATTTAGACAATGCAGAGAGTTTATCATCCTGAAGATCATGATGTTCAGACAGTAATTGAGTCATCCTATCATTAATTTTTTTTTTTTTTTTTGATGAGCAAAGAAAATATATTAAATTCTCGAAAAAGAAGACAAAGGATAACAGGAGAAACAGCAACAGACACCATACAACAAAAATCCCAACTAGGGCGGCACCCAAGATGACGATAATAATATGCTACTAGACCCCGAACATGCTTGCAAGGAGCAAACTAACAAAAGACACAAACTAACACAATTTGACAAATCCTAACACCAGAGGGCAGGAAAACCACAACCAAACACACAAAAACCAAAAAAACAACCAAAACTTAAGCTCCAAAAAGCAACGATCAGAAAGGAGCAAAATTGGACTTCGCTCCAAGCTTAAAAACTCCAAAAATGATTCCTTGAAGGTCAATATTCACAGTGATATGATGCATCATTATGCAACCTGTCTTGGGAATTAGTCTCTTGACTTACTGTAGAATAGAAGGTCATAGAGAGAGAAAGAGAGAGCCAGGGGACAAAGTTAGGTGGGGATTAGAGTCCCATGTTACCCAAAAACATATGAGAGTTTCCTAGTCATTTTGGCAAAAACCAGGTAAAAGTGTTCACACGCTACCAAAACTATCAGATGTCAATTGTCAATTTCCTTCAAAGCCATTGGCTGTTTTTTATTACTTTATAAAACAGCCCGATTCGTGAACAGTTTCGGATTTAGAGTAAATATACAAAAATATCCCTAGACCCACACATTCCACTTGTATAAGGAAAGATTATTCTTGTAATTTCACACTCAAAAGCAAAGTCTTCCAAAATCACCCTTGTTGTGGATATAAACTTACAAAAATTCGATTTCTCTAAAAGAAAAAAAACCCAACGAAGTTAGAAAACAAAAATCGCCTCGATACTTATATATATTGTAAAAGATAATGTATAGAACTCACCAAGTTAAGGTGTTATCAATTATTTAAAATTGATGTACTTTTTAATTGTTATCAATTTTTACATGTCAGTTACACAAGTCTTTGTGCTGATTTTAACTAAGTTTTTTGCTAGTAGACGGTGAAATTGATTCCTTAAAAAATTAATCTAAAAACACCAAAACTGACATGAACGCCCTAAATAATTATCACTACATTATTCAAAAATAGTAGTTTGAAATAGGGTTACACTTATGTATTATTGCCAAAGTCCATCACTTAGCTGCCTCATCCCAATGGGAAATCCACTATAAGCTCTTCATGGAATGCCATTAGGCACTACACGGGGATTTATAATTGAGAAAGTCTACAAACCGTACGATTCATGATAAGACACGGGTATAGTTAGAATACTTTGAATTAAAATATAATTTTATAAAGATGACAAAGTACTGTATTTTTTTATGTTGTTTTTAAGCTTACTTTTAATTGTTCAAACCCGAAGCAGAAAACACGTACCACACAATAAGAATATTCCATATACTACAAAATATTGCTATTATTTCATTTTAATTACTACATCTTTCTATCTAAGTAGTAAGTAAATGTTAAAAATTTATACTTTTCTTTATTCTAAATAGTTTTACTAATACTATGCTAAAAACGTCGCAATCTTACTTTCATAAAGTTTTTGAATATGTGATGCAGGGGATTTGAAAAGTATATACACACACACACACACACATTGTGGATAACTTTGGAAGTTGGCAGGTGGAGTGTTTTACGGTAGCAAAAAGTCTAAGAACACAAATAACCAAATACAGATGTGCGGAACCGTTAGACACATTTATGTCCGAATGTGCTTGTGTTCCTAGTTTTATAGTAGTTAATTGGGGTAGGTGGTGTGTACAGATAGGATGGAGGGGCTTGGTTTTGGTGGGCCGGCCCAGTCTTGTTTCTTAATAGATTGGGCTAGATGTGTAATTGGGTGACGATACCAACTGTTGGCATCTTGCTAACGGCTGTGATATAGCCGAGTGTAACTTTTCATGTCATATATTTTGAGTGTGAAGACTTTCTGGCAGGGGCATCCGGATGGGTTTTTCAGAGGGCTTGCTGTATTGACCGTCCGAATGGGGTCTTGCGCGTCCGGACGAAGCACGGCATTAGATTCTGTTTTTGCGCTTTTTTTTGGAAATTTTCTAATTGATCTTTTATGTAGCTAGCTATAAGCATAAAGTTACAAGCTATAGGAAAAAACAAATTCTGGAATTTATTTAATTTCTGAAAAATACAATAGTGTATAAAATTGAACAACAATAAAATTGAAATCGCAAACCGAGGCCTGTGAATCTCACGGTGTCCTTAAGACAAATTGCGCCACCTCACCGGAGTGCTTGAGGATATGCTCGGCGTTCGTCTCCCAGGATACAACGGTTGAATTCGGGTTCGGTAGCACCTCCCGAAGACCGACTTTCGAACTAATTCGCCTTGTACTCTCTCTTGATCGAAGAACACGAAGAACACTCGAAGAATAGAGGAGACTTGTATCAATTGTTGATATGTCTTCAAAACCAAAGAATGGTCCTCAATTTATAGGACTAAGGGGGAGCCAAAACATTAATTTCATAATAAACCAAAATTAAATTCTAAGATTTATTTTTAAAATAAATTCTGTGGTTACAAATCTAGAAATAAATTCTAGATTTAATATCAGAATAAATTTTATACAATAAATCAAAAATTGAATTTGGTTTTAAATTAGAAATTAATTTCTATTTTTTCAAATTGATCTCTCATCATTAAATACACACCTATATGGGCTCAAGCCCATTACGTGGCCCAAGCGAGCAAACCCAACCTCTTGGGCTTAAGGGCCCAAGGACCACACCACACCAAGCCAAGCCAAGCCATGCCGAAATATAGATCCATGACCCATGGACCAAGGTAGGTGGCGGCGGCGGCGTGCGCGACCTATCACCCTCTCGCATACTACACATGGTGCATACTTGGAAAATCAATTTCTCATTCAAATCTTAATGGATTTTAACCATTCTTTTCAAGGTTTAAACTCCTCATATGGGAGTACACAAACCCACTAAGACTCACCTCAAGTGGTCTTAAGAGACCCGTTAATCTTTGGGACAAATATCACCAAAATTATGGATTAAGATCTATTTTTTTCCAACACAGGGCACTTCAAATTATAATCCTAATTCTCTTTCATCATAGTGAAATTATAATCCTAATACGTGGACGTACAATTAAGCGATTTGCTTAACTCGGAACCACGAAAATTTGTGTGTCGTGTACTTTTGATCGTGCGATTATTTCTCTTTTTTGTTTTCATTGTGTCGTGACAATATATGCAATCTTCTTTGCGAATCTAAAAAATATATATCGGTATTCGATACAGTTACAACTTTCAACTTAAAGTATTCGTTATTTAAAACGATACGTGAACCACAGCTGTGTTGGGCTAACTAATTAATGGTAGCTTGACTTGACTTTTAGAATGCAGTACTTTTTCTGCAATGTAATATTTCTTTATTTTGAAAGGCAAAATAAAAATTATAATGTCGTCAATTATAATGTCGTGCGTATGGTTTCCGTCAAACCCCCCTTATTATTACCAAGGAAATCAGTAAACCCACCGTAATGGCACACACTTTCAACAAACCACTTTCGGTTCATCTTTTTTCTGCAATATTTCTAACCAACATTGTCCAGATAGAATCTTTCTAATCTCCAAACAGTAAGGCTCTGTATCCAATGGAAGAATATGTTATACCCCTTGGCATGTTGTCTCTTTTTTCCATCTTAATCACCTCCAATTCCTTTGACACCATATCTACAACAAATTTCCTGGCAGATGGTGACACCATAGTTTCATCAGGTGGAATCTTTGAACTGGGATTTTTCAGCCCAGGCAGTTCCAAGAATCGTTATGTGGGAATATGGTACAAGAGAATATCACATACGACTATGGTATGGGTTGCCAACAGAGAAATTCCACTCTTCGACACATTCGGTGTGTTAAAACTCACAAGTCCAGGAATTCTCGTCCTTGTTAATGGCACCAATGACATTATATGGTCTTCTAATACTTCAATATCAGCACAAGATCCGATTGCACAACTTTTGGATTCGGGAAATCTGGTGGTGAGAAATGCAAATGATGCAATGAAAGCAGAGAATTTCCTGTGGCAGAGTTTTGATTATCCGGGGAACACTTTTTTACCGGGAATGAAGATGGGAAAGAACATTTTAACCGGCCAAGAGTGGTACTACTCGTCATGGAAGAGCGATGATGATCCGGCTCAAGGTGACTATACAAACCGGTTTGATACTAGTGGATACCCACAAGCAATTATGAGGAAGGGTACTGCTGAGAACTATAGGACTGGGCCATGGAATGGTCTCACTTTTAGTGGGTCTTTAAATTTGAACCGGATTTTCACACTCAACAGAGGCTTTAGTTTCAATTATACTTTGGATACGGAAGGGGTGTACTGCACTTATGAGGTCCGAAACAACTCGGTTTTATCGAGGATGGTGTTGAGTCAGGATGGAGTTATGCAGCAGTGGACATGTATTGATCCAAACCGTGGTTGGGTCCTTTTTGGGGCTGAACCGAATGATCGATGTGATGTGTACGGATCCTGTGGCTATTACGGTAGCTGTAACATTGGTACCAACCCAACATGCGCGTGCTTGGATAAATTTGTACCCAAGTATCCAAAGCATTGGGAATCGCTTGATTGGTCAAATGGGTGTATTCGAAGGACACCTTTGGATTGTCGTGATGGTGGAGAAGATGGGTTTGTCAAGTATTCGAGAGTCAAACTGCCTGACACAAGGACTTCCTGGTTCAACTCGACGATGACCCTCGAGGAATGTAGGAGAACGTGCTTGAGAAATTGCTCTTGTATGGCTTATGCAAATTTGGATATAAGTGGGGAAGGAAGTGGTTGCTTGCAATGGTTTGGAGACCTGATTGATATTAAAGCGTTCAACGAAGGAGACATGCAAGAGATCTATGTGAGGATGGCTTCCTCTGAGTTAGGTATGCCAGATTATATCCGATAGAGCTTATGACAGATAGAATAGCTCTAATTGCATATACTGCAATAGAAACTTTTTTTGATTTGACCTAATCTTCCAAATTTAGTAAACGAAGAGAAACTATAGCATCACAAAATTGTTTCTACACATAAGTTGTCCTCATGAGATGTGTTGTTGGGTGTTCGGAGCTGGATGAAATGGAGACGGGTGAAAATAAAAAAAGACAACAGGGATCAAGGCACCAGACTCTGTGAGAAGATCCCCGTTTACTACTCACGGTGGCTAAAAGCCCTTACTTTCCTAAACAAACAACGGACTAATGCATTTTGAAGTATTTCTCTAGTTGTTCTTTACAAGTACATGACATTTTTGTTCTTAAATTTGTTCGTTACAAATGCATATTTTCCATCAAATATTGTTACTACCTTTGACTACTTCATACATCTTCGTTTTCTAGCTGGATTATTCTAGAGTCGGACTGTAGAGCCATTGTACATGTCCCATATCAGATTCTAGAATCTCCCACTGAATGAGATAGGGGAGCCATCGTCTTCAAATGTAGCTTTATCGCCTGATGTTGTGATTCTCTGATAGCCTCCGGCTATTGAGTACAGGGACCGAAGGGGACAAGGGCCTTCTGCTCTACAGACGTATTAATGGAATGGCCAAAATGGAAGTTGATGCCACCTAGAGCATCGAAGTCTCTCCTTCCTAGAGTGACTTGTGTAACTTCTTCTTTTCGATCTCATGGGATTTGCTCTTTCCATCCCTTCCTTTGTGACCCCATTGACCTCAAAAGTCGAGTTTTGTCCTTCAAAATGGACACCTTCTATAACCCTTAGGACCTCCTCTAGGTCCCTATCGCACAACATAGCCCATATCTCAGAGTCTTAGCCTGGGAAACTTTTCTGGCTAGCTATTGCTTGGAATTATGTATTCAAGCTTGTTGATTCTTACTTTCGCTACTTTAAAACTAGCGTCCGACAGTGCATCACACAACAAACATAGTACGTTCATAAGCACCAGATAATAATTACACATAAACACCGTATTGATGAAGTTTGTGTTTCAGGTGATGAGTTATAAATAGTGCAGTGCAAAAGAAATCTCTTAATAAATAGTATCTTGTTGCAGATTCAATAAGCAAGACTCCTGGTACTAACAAGAGCTGGAAATGGGTGATTCTACCAATTGCAGTTTCCATGACCCTACTAACTATAACCTTATTTTACCGTACGTGGAGGAGAAAGCTACAAAATAGAGGTATGAACAATGAAGCTTGGTCTTGCCACATACAAATTTTCCAATTCAACAAAGTATTTAATATATGAAGATAGTTTCTATTTACTGGTATTTCTCGTAGTAAGTTTACTTTCTTGTACGATTTCATGGTTTGGTTTAAATGAATATTTATGTAATTTACCTAGCAGGGAAGAATTTGTTATCATTTGGCCATGGTACAAGCATTGAAGCTGGTAACAACACACTCAATATTGAAGCCACTAAGAGTCCAAATAGGAGAAAGAAAGCAGTTGACTTACCACAGTTCAGTTTCACTAGTGCATCTGCTGCTACTGATAACTTCTCTGATACAAATAAGCTCGGAGAGGGTGGTTTTGGACTTGTTTATAAGGTATGATTTACCATCAGAAACCCAATAAATTTGTCTTGTTCAAATCAATCATGTTACTTTCATAGAGTACTTCCTATTAGTTTACGACACATTACAACAAAAAAAATAAAATGTTTCACTTATCAGGGAAAGTTACTTAGCGGGTATGAGGTGGCTGTGAAAAGGCTTTCTAGAAAATCTGGACAAGGATTGGAGGAGTTCCAAAATGAGGCAATGCTCATAGCAAAACTTCAACACAAGAATCTTGTGAGACTATTTGGTTGCTGTATTGAAAGAGATGAAAAAATTTTGATCTATGAGTACATGCCCAACAAAAGCTTGGACTTATTCCTCTTTGGTTTGGACTTCCCACATACTTCATTAGATTGAATTATATGATTGTACTATTTGTAGGCTTGTAAACACTTAAAAACTCATGTACTAGGTAGTTTGTTCTATTTACTAGTTTTTCTTTGGATTTGAGACAGATCCGATCAAATGCGGGATATTGAATTGGGAGTTACGTGTTAAAATCATCCAAGGAATTGCTCAAGGGCTTCTTTATCTTCATGAGTACTCAAGGTTACGAATTATCCACAGAGATTTGAAACCTAGCAACATTCTCTTGGATCAAGATATGAACCCCAAAATATCCGATTTTGGGATGGCAAGAATTTTTGGAGGCAGTGGATCACAAACAACAAATCGAATTGTTGGCACTTAGTAAGCGAAACATCTTTGCACCGAAACAGTTTATCTGTGCATATATTTACCTCAAGTGATTGGTTTAGTGATTTATATACAGCGGCTACATGTCACCAGAATATGCCCTAGAAGGCCTCTTCTCAATCAAATCTGATGTCTTCAGCTTTGGAGTATTGTTGTTAGAGATTCTGAGTGGCAAAAGAAACAAACGCTTCTATAACACTGACTCCCTTAATCTTCTTGGATATGTGAGTTAGCATTCCAATGCTTAAGTTCTTCCATTCTCAATTTGGTAGCTCTTGTGTTTTTACTTTCTTTCTGTTGAGATATACTAATAGTGCTATTATAAATATAGACATGGGGCTTGTGGAAGAGCGACAGGGCAGAGGAAGTAAAGGATCATGTATTAGAACATATATCTTCCATGAATATGCTGATTAGATACATACATATAGGGCTGCTTTGTGTTCAAGAAAGTGCAGCCGATCGGCCAACCATGTCTAATGTCGTAACGATGCTCAACAACGAAGCTTCCTTCCTACCATCTCCGAAACAACCTGCCTTTGCGACAAGTAGGAGTGTCTTCCGAAATCAAACGTCACGCAAACACCCCGAAAATTTTTCACTGAATGATATGACGATCTCAACTTTGAACGGACGATAATAGAAATTGTAGTACTGTCAATGTTAATTCTTAAGAGGGAAGGCATAAGTACTATTCTTAAGCTTTTCATATTTTTATAATCTGTATTTTTTTGTTTTACGTAATATGTGGTTTTTCAACATTGGGCTTATCCCCTTAGCCCGAATACTAATTCGTGAAATAAATTTAAAAAAACTAATTTTTTTCAACATTTGGCTTGGTCCAATCAAACCAGAAAACCTAAAGGAAGTGGAACAAAACTGAAGCAACTGAATTGAACTTAACCGATTTAGTTTAATTAGTTTGGTTACGATTAGAAAAATTTTAAACTAAAATTCTGTCCGGCCCGAGTTTCTTCTCATAACCGGACCGGTGTACGTACATCTCAAACACATGGTGTCCCAAGACTAATGCCCTTCTCTCTTGGCAACTTCAAACTCTGTGTTGAAGCAAACTATCTCTGGCAATTCAAAAACATGAGTTGAGAGTTTTTTTACATCAAATTGATACAATGAATTAATACCATAAAATTAACCCCATGAAAACATCAAATTCCTACGTTACCAAAAAACATATGTATACAATGAATTAATACCATAAAATACGAGAGTTTCCTAGTAATTTTGGCAAAATACAAGGTAAAGTGTCAGAGTTTGTTAAGAAAGTGTTAATACTGTTGATTGTTCGATTCGGTTTGGATTTTTAAAACCCTAAAATACTCTCGATTCTCTCTCTCAAAACTCAACACTGAAGTCTCTCTCTCTCTATCTCTCTGTTTTACAGCTCCAGTGCTCCACCATTAACAGATCTTTGAGCTACCGAACAGTGCTCCATCATCAGCACTACTCTTTCGAAAGATTATTCTATAGTAATTTCACACCCAAGCGCAAAGTCATCCAAAATCACCTTCAATTCTCTTCCACTTATGGTATGTGGATATAAATTCAAAAAAAATTGATTTCTCTAAAGGAAAAAAAAAAAACCAAATATAGTTAGAAATAAATTGATCTTGAAACTTATATTGTAAAAGAAATGCATTTGGCAAATAGATATTCTAAATGATGCTCTATGGATCCTAAAGTGCTTAGGTGCCAATTGGATGAAGGATTATTTTCAAGAAATAGGTATTGAGGGGATAAGATAAGAGAGGTGTTATTTTTGGAGAGTTGGCCCACATTGATGTGATGTTTATAGAGGATAATAAAAAAAGTAGATGATTTGGATAGAGTATTAAAAAAGAGGATAAAATAGTACTTGGTTTGGATGGAGGATAAAATAAGAAGATAATATTTTTTTGTAGTTGTAATAATTAAGGAAGAGGGAGTATTATTCTTGACTAATACCCGGAAATAACTTTTGAACAGAGCAGGGGATGCCCAAAAATAATATCTCTCTATCCCTCTAATGGGTATTATTTTTTAAAGGGTGAAAAATTATCCTCCTGTATTTTTGTCCTCGCAAATCATGTCAATTATATCACGTCAACTCTTATTCAACATAACATTGGTAATGGGAAGTCCACTTTCTTATAGCTTGACAATTGACATCTTTTAGGGCCTCCTCCTAAAAGATTTGGAGACGAGATTGTGGATAACCTCGATAGAACTCACCAAGTTAGTGTCATCAATTACTTCACTCAGCTAGTTGACAACACCTCAATTGTCACTGTCTCATGTTTTCCTACCACATCACGTTTGCCTTTTCATCTTCGTGAAATCTTGGTACTCACAATCTACATTGAACTTATTTTATTGAAACCATTGAACATTAAGTACTGGACACTTCTCCTTTCTCGTGAGGGTATCACATTTCAAATTCTCTCAAAACGACAAAATTTTTTCATTGCACCAAGATTTCTTGTTTGAGATACTTGCGGACAACGCTTGTAACAACCTAGATTGGAGAATTATTGACGTGAGAATTATCACGTGCTTACGCTGTCAGCACCCCGGTTGTCAGACAACGGGCTTTGACATGCTATTGAAAAATGTAATCGACTCAGAAATTACTCGAACTCTTGATATTGTCTCAATTTATAAATTTCAATTACATTTTATTTTAGCACCTGTTTAATGCTTCCAATTATTATGAAATGGTATTTGTGTCGCACTCTGATTTTCATTCTGAATTTATTTTCTGATTATTTGCTCATGGTATTATCTTGATCATGTATCATACGGTCTATTGCATAAATTGAATTTACGGGTAGGTTTATTTATTGAGTTTTATCGCTCAACGTGTAAATTTCCCTTGTCCCGGGCTTTTCATGCCATGTGTCCAATCCTTTTTATTGTTAAAATCCAAACATCAAAAAACCCATATCCCATAGTAAGGATATTCTCAATATACTACAAAATAATTTCATTTTACATCTTTCTATTTAAGTAGTAAGTAAAATGTTAAAAATTTATTCTTTTCTCTATTCTAAATAGTTTTACTTATATTATATGCTAAAAATATCACAATCTTACTTTCATAAAGTTTTTTGATGCGTGATATATAGGATCCAAAAAGTATTCAATACGTCAAAAGTATAAAAAATAAAAAAAGTGATACTGTGGATACTTTCAGGATACGTATATGTAAGTATTGCTATTCGATACGGTTACAACTCCCAATTAGAAGTATTCATGCTTTATAACAGTATGTGAACCATAGCTGTCTTGGGCTAACTAATGGTTGCTTGACTTGACCTTTGGAATGCACTTTTTCTGCAATCTAATTTCTTGGTCGTCAATTATAATGTCATGCGTTGGCATGGTGCCAGTTAACCCTAATTATATTACCAAGGAAATGAGTGAACCCACTGTAATGCTACACAATTTCAACAAATTAAGCACTTTCGGTTTGTCTTTAATTGACCGGACTCGGAAAATGGTAACAACCAAATTTCTAACCATCATTGTCTGAATAGTATCTTTTTTGATAACCAAATTTCTGGACTAGTTTACCTCAATTTCGTTACATCTTTAATTGACAGGACTCGGAAGGTAACGACCTAAAATAACAAACCCAAACTTCTTCTACCCTAAGGTATTCTTTTTCTTTTTCGTGGTAAAAGTCGAAACTACAAGCCAGATGATATTAAGTTCATTCGCAGATGGAATGATTCTAATCTCCAAACGGTAAGGCTCTGTATTATATTGTTTAAGATAGACAGATACATGCATGAGAAGTATTTCAATTTGCAGAAGTATTACAATGATTAAATCTCCAAGCAGTATTTTCAATGTACAGATGCCTTGTTGTCTCTTTTTTCTGCAATGCAATGTCTTGGTCGTCAATTATAATGAGTAAAACCACTGTAATGGCACACAATTTCAACAAACCACTTTCGGTTCATCTTTTTCTGCAATATTTCCAGCTAACATTGTCCGGATAGAATCCTTCTAATCTCCAAACAGTAAGGCTCTGTATTCAATGGAAACATATGTTATACCCCTTGGCATGTTGTCTTTTTTTTCCATCTTAATCATCACCAATTCCGTCGACACCATATCTAAAATCAAATTCCTGGCAGATGGTGACACAATAGTTTCATCAGGTGGAATCTTTGAACTGGGATTTTTCAGCCTAGGCACTTCCAAGAATCGGTACTTGGGAATATGGTACAAGAGAATATCAGATACAACTGTGGTATGGGTTGCCAACAGAGAAATCCCACTCTCCGACACTTCAGGTGTGTTAAAACTCACTAGTCTAGGAATTCTCATCCTTGTCAATGGCACCAATGTCATTATATGGTCTTCTAATACTTCGATATCAGCACACGAACCAATTGCCCAACTTTTGGATTCGGGAAATTTGGTGGTGAGAAATGCAAACGATGAAATGAAAGCAGAGAATTTCCTGTGGCAGAGTTTTGATTATCCGGGGAACACTTTCCTACCGGGAATGAAGCTGGGAAAGAACTTTTTAACCGGCCGAGATTGGTACTACACGTCATGGAAGAGCAATGATGATCCGGCTCAAGGTGATTATAAATTCTGGTTTGATACTAGTGGATACCCACAAGCGATTTTGATGAAGGGTACTACTGAGAACTATAGGTTTGGACCATGGAATGGTCCTGGTTTTAGTGGGTCTTTAAATTCAAACCTGATTTTCAAATCTGACAAAGGGTTTAGTTTCAATTATACTTTGGATACGGAAGGGCTGTATTGCACTTATGACATCCGGAACGGCTCAGTTTTTTCGAGGATTGTGTTGAGTCACGACGGAGTTGTGCAGCAGTGGACATGGATTGATCCAAACCACGGTTGGCTCCTTTTCGGGACTGCACCGACTGATGACTGCGATGTGTACGCATCCTGTGGCTATTATGGTAGCTGCAACATTCGTAACAACCCATCATGTGGGTGCTTGGATAAATTTGTGCCGACGTACCCAAAGGCTTGGGAATTTCTTGATTGGTCAAGTGGGTGTATTCGGAGGACACCTTTGGAATGTAGCGAAGGTGGAGGAGATGGGTTTGTTAAGTATTCAAGAGTAAAACTGCCTGATACAAGGATTTCATGGTTTCACACAACAATGACCCTTGAGGAATGTGGGAAAATGTGCTTGAGAAATTGCTCTTGTATGGCTTATTCAAATTTGGATGTAAGCGACGGAGGAAGTGGTTGTTTGCTATGGTTTAGAGACCTAATTGATATTGAAGAGTTCGCCGAAGGAGGCGGGCAAGACATCTATGTGAGGATGGCATCGTCTGAGTTAGGTATGCCTGATTGTATCTAGTAGAACTTATGACAGATAAGAGTAACCCTAGCTAATTGCATATACTGTAGTAGAAATGTTTTCTAATCTGATCTACCAATTTTAGTAAACAGAGAGAGGCAATAGCATCACAAAATTGTTTCTACACATAAGTACTAGTGCTCATGAGATGTGTCGTGGGGTGTTCGGAGCCAGAAGAAATGGGAAAGGGTGAAACTAAGAAAAGACCGTAGGGACCGTGGCCCCCAGACTTTGTGAGAAGATCACCATTTAAGTAGTCATAAACCTTGCACTATAGTTTTTTTCTTTACTACCCACAGTGGCAAGAACCCCTCACTTACCTAAACAAACAACGGGCAAATGCATTTTGGAGTATTTGGCTAGTTTTTTTATGAGTACATGCCATTTTGGTTCTTAAATTTGTTTGCTACAAATACATATTTTCTATCAAATTACTAACTTTTACTACTTCATACAACTTCCTTTTCTCGTGGGATTATTCTACGGTCAGACTATATAGCCATTGTACATGTCCTATATTAGATTTCAACATCTCCCACTGAATGAGATAGGGGAGCCATCGTCTTCAAATCTGTGATTCACCTATAGCCTTTGGCTATTGAATACAAGGACCAAAGGGGGCGAGGGCCTTATGCTCTCCAGAAGTATTAACGGGATGGCCAATGCAAGTTGACGCCACCCAGAGCATCAAAGTCTTGCTAAATTGACTCGCGCAACTTCTTCTTTTCAATCTCATAATAGAAAATAACTATGCCTTCTAAATACAAAGAACCTGTTAGAACTAACTAGGTAAATGCGGTAAAATGACTATGAGACTCGCCCTTTCGATCCCTCCTTTGTGACCCCATTGGCCTCTCAAGTCTAGGTTTGTCCTTTGAAATGGGTACCCTCTATCCTTAGGAGCTCCTCTAGGCACCTATCGCGCTACACACCCCATATCTCAAGATCTTAGGCTGGACAAATTATCTGGCTAGCTATTGCTTGGAATTATGTTTTCAGGCTTGTTGATTCTTAGTTTCTCTACTTCAGAACTACCATCCGACAGTCCATCACACAACGAACATAGTAAGTTCATAAGTAGGAAGTAATAATTACACACAAATACCGTCTTGATGAAGTTTGTGTTTCAGATACCAATCGCAACTAATGACCTGTAAACTGTTCAGTTGCAAAAGAAATCTCTTAATAAATCGTACCCTGATGCAGATTCAGTAAGCAAGCCTCATGGTAAAAACAAGAGGTGGAAATGGATAATTCTAGCAATTGCAGTTTCTATGACCCTACTGACTATAGCCTTCTTTTATTGTACGTGGAGAAGAAAGCTACAAAAAAGAGGTATGAACATTGAACCGCGCTCTTGCCATAAAAATTGTCCAATTCAACAAAATATTTATTATATGAAGAGTTTCTATTTACTGGTATTTCTCGTAGAAAGTTTACTTTCTTGTACAATTAAAAGGCTTGGTTTAAATGAATATTTATGTAATTTACCCAGCAGGGAAGGATTTGTTAACATTTGACCTTGGTACAAGCATTGAAGCTGGTAACAACACACTAAATGAAGCTAGTAACGGACCAAATAGGAGAAAGAAGGAAGTTGACTTACCACAGTTCAGTTTTGCTAGTGCATCTGCTGCTACTGATAACTTCTCTAATGCAAATAAACTCGGAGAGGGTGGTTTTGGACCTGTTTACAAGGTAAGATTTACCATCACTAACCCAATAAATTTTTCGTGTTCAAATTTATCATGTTACTTTTTGAGAGTATTGCCGATTAGTTTAGCACACATTATAATAGAAAATAAAAAGCTTCACGTATCAGGGAAAGTTACTTAGCGGTTATGAGGTGGCTGTGAAAAGGCTTTCTAGAAAATCTGGACAAGGGTTGGAGGAGTTACAAAATGAGGCAATGCTCATAGCAAAACTTCAACACAAGAATCTTGTGAGACTACTTGGCTTCTGTATTGAAAGAGATGAAAAGATTTTGATCTATGAGTACATGCCCAACAAAAGCTTGGATTTCTTCCTTTTCGGTTTGGACTTCCCACATACTTCATTAGATCGAATTACCTATGATTGTATTGTTCATATGCTTGTAAACTCTTCAAAACTGAACTAGGTAGATTATTCCATTTACTAATTTTTCTGTTGAATTGAGGCAGATCCGATCAAATGCAGGATTCTGAATTGGGAGTTACGCGTTAAAATCATCCAAGGAATTGCTCAAGGGCTTCTCTATCTTCATGAATACTCAAGGGTACGTATTATCCATAGAGATTTAAAAGTTAGCAACATTCTCTTGGATGAAGATATGAACCCAAAGATATCCGATTTTGGGATAGCAAGAATTTTCGGAGGCAATGGATCACAAGCAACAAATCGGATTGTTGGCACTTAGTAAGCGAAACACAATTCGTATCATCACACACTTTTGTATCTTTGCACCGAAATGGTTTATTTCTGCATTCATTTACCTCAAGTGATTGGTTTAGTAATTTATATACAGCGGCTACATGTCACCGGAATACGCATTGGAAGGCCTCTTCTCAATCAAATCTGATGTCTTCAGCTTTGGAGTATTGTTGTTAGAGATTCTGAGTGGCAAAAAGAACACAGGCTTCTATAACACTAACTCCCTTAATCTTCTTGGATATGTGAGTTACCACAATATAGTTCCAAAGCTTAAGATGTTCTATTCTCCCGTTGGTACCTCTTGTTTTTATTTTCTTTCTATTGAAATATACTTATAGTGCTATTATATATACAGGCATGGAAATTGTGGAAGAAAGACAGGGGACAGGATGTAAAGGATCCTGTGTTAGAACACATATCTTCCACAAATATGCTGATGAGATACATACATATAGGGTTGCTTTGCGTTCAAGAAAGTGCAGCCGATCGGCCTACCATGTCTAATGTCGTAACAATGCTCAGCAACGAAGCTTCCCACCTACCGTCTCCAAAAGAACCTGCCTTTGCGACTAGTAGGAGTGTCGTCCGAGATCAAACTTCATCCAAAATTTGTTCAGCGAATGATATGTCTATCTCAATTTTAGAAGCTCGATAGTACTGTCAATGTTAGTTCTTAAGAAGAAGACATAAACACTGTTCTTAAGCTTGCATCAAGCCCAACAATAATTGGGTCATCCTATTAATTGTTGTTTCTAGTCCACTAATATTCACAGTGATTTGGTGCGGCACTATGCAAGTTCCCTTGGGAATTAATCTCTTGACTTGCAAGAGTGTGTGTGTCGCCTATCCCTATTGGTTCCTCGGCTAGCATATGATTGACGTTTGTCTGGGTGCCAACCTAATTGAGATTTTCTCAGCTTCGTTGTGATGCTTTTGCCGCCGACCATACTTCATTGTACCCAATTCTTATGTATCAATTCATTCTTTGCCTTTCAAAAAAAAAAAAAAGAAGAGCGTGTGTGTGTCTGAGGGGACAAAGTCGACTCGCCAAGTTAGGGTTGTAAAACAAATGTCCGCCTCAAGCTCTTCAACCAAATCCTTGTCCGACACGAAACCGTCATTGAGCTTTTCCACAAACAAATAGAACAATTGGAGCCGCTGAAACCTCCGGCGATAAAACATGATGTTTTTTTAGTCATTTTGGAAAAATCAACTACCATAGAGGACCAAGACTATCCAAAATCAACTGTAAAAGTCATATACAATATTGAGTGTCATTTCTATTTCCTTCAAACAGGTTGGCTATTTATCCAAAATGGCTAATTAACTTTTTAAAATATCCAGGAACAGTTTCAGATTTAGAATAAATGTACAAAAACATTACAAAGCCATCCAAAACCAGCTTCAATTCTCTTTTACTTACAGTGTGTGGATATATATTTAAAAATATTTGATTTCTCTAAAGAAAAAAAATACCCAGAGAAGTTAGAAAAAATAAAAGAAAAGAAAAAAATTGCCTTGATACTTTTATCATAAAGGACAATGTATTTGGCAAATAAATATTCCAAATGACACTTCATGGACCCTAAATGGTTAGTGTAAGGGAAATCAACAAACAAAAAAACAAACTCAAATCACACACTTTTATTGAAAATCACAATTTTCACAATAAACATAAACACTTGAAATCCTCGTCTAGATTTCTATCTCTCACACTCACTCTCTGTTTGTTTCTCTCACTCCCTCACAAATTACTTATATATCCTTTCAACTTCAGGTCCAATTCCATTTCATTTCTATACCAATTTCAGAGATGTCCATAAAGGATGGAACTGAAGAACCAACTGTGAGAGACGACTAGGACTACAACAGTGCCAGACTTTCAAAATGGAATGGAAAAGCTAAGGAGTACTGACATAGACGCTCATAACTGGTTAGCTTCCAAGCCACCCATGCAATGGTCAAGATCTCATTTCTCAACCTTCACAAGTGTGATATCCTTGTTAACAACCTATGTGAGGGTTGGACATTAGGCAAGCAAGGGACAAACCAAATAAAGTTTGCTTGAATCTATTTGGTGTTACCAGTCCTTATGGGCTTCTGGATGCTCTATTTGGGGTGGGTTTTGAGTGGGATTTCTGCTGGTGTAGGTCATTGGATGTGTACTAGGTTGCTTCTCTCTGCTACAGGTTGATATGGGTGTGGGGGTACTTCTTTTTTCCTTCTGGTTTTCTGGTGGGTATGTTCTGTCCAGTATGGGGCTGTGGGTTCGTGTCACTCATGTTTAAGTTTGGCTAGGTGTGTTTTGTGATATTTTTGTTTATCTGGAGTGAAATGCTCTATCAGAGTATCTCTTGTTTGGGTGGGTAGTCCTTGTTTGTGTGCATCTTCATATGGATGGTTTGGGTCCTGTGGTGAGTTTTTTTTATTCATTATACTATGGGTTCTGGGGAGTATTGAGGGATATTAATTGCCCTAGGTCTCTGGTTAGTCTTTAAAAAATTGCTTCTTGGTCTGATATGGTCCACTTCAGTCTTCATCTTTCTTTGGTTAAAGGGAGAATTTGGGGAATATCATTTACGCCAGGTCTCTGGTGATAAGTTTCTCTTTATCAAATTGGTCTATTTATGACAAATGTTTCTAGACGGTTTCAAAAATTTCACTAGGCAGGCGTGAGCCTACTATTTGAATGATTTTCCAAAATATTTAGTCTGGGCGAACCTATATACTTCATAGAAAATATTTTTTTTCCTAATATAATAATAGAGGTTTTTTATTTTCTTGCTGGGGCAACCGCCGTACTGTGCCGCGCCCCCCACACATAGATCCACCCCTGGGCTGCAATGGTATCAGTTGGTATTTTCTGCTGAAGTCACTGGTCTATTGGTCTTTGATGCTGACAATCTTTTGCTCTACAATTTGGGTTTACATCCTGGAACATACTTTGGAGTTTATTATGCTGCAAGGGTCTCTGATGTGTGGTCTTATTTTGGCATGCCGAATATATGGGATGCTCTTGTGGAACAATTGTGTGAATATGCATATTGGTCCTATATTTCTGCTGTCGTGTTTTGTTCTGCTGAAGCTGTTACTCTTTAAAGTTTTTCCTGCTGCAATGGTCTCATTTTGGTATGCTGGATATGTGGGATGTTTCTCTGGTACAACTGGAGTTTCTTCCACTCAGGTCAAAATTGTCGGTTCACAAAAATTGTTCGGTTGAAGTATATCAGTCAGCCCTCAGGGATATATGCTGATGTTTTTGGGCTCAAGCAACATCCAAGGAAATCTATGGCCTCATTTTGCTGGTGTGAGGTCTGCTACGATTTTTGGGCCTGATGTTGGGTCTGTTTCCTATAGGTCTGCTACAACCATTAGATGGTTTCTTTTGAAATTTTTGGATTTGTTTTGTAACTGCCTGCTTTGGTGGGGATCCTTTTTACTTTTGGCAATGTTTTTAGCCTACCTTTGGTTGGTTCCTCTCCAACCATTGCTTTATGTACATTCTCTTTCTTTCTTAATATATTCTTCTTTGTCGAGCAACAAAAAAAAATTATAGATCGCACGTTATTTTCTTGTAGATTATGTAATTTTACTTTTTTTCTATTCATGCCCTTATACTGCTAAATTTATAGCAATACTTTATACACATGCTGTTATACTGTCGAGGTACCATTGTAATTTTAATGCATGTTGTTATGCTGCCTGAGTTGTTGTAATTATTTTTACACATATAGTTATGCTGTCGGTTTTACTTCAATAACTTTTATGCACGCCGTTATGCTGCCAATTTACTTCAATAATTTTTATGTATGCCCTTACGCTGCCAGTTTTACATCAATATTTGTATGCATGCCTTTATACTGCCAGTTTTACTTTCATGATTTTTATTGATGCCGTTATGCTATCAATTTGCTGTTATAATCTTTTATTCATACTGAAATGCTGTCAAAATTATGCCGCAATTAATCTGCATTTTGTTGGCCGTAGTTAACATGAACGCGGTTACACTGCTGGAATTGAATACAATTGATAATAGCATGGATTAATCATATAAAGATACATTGTTGTGGTAATGTGAGAATTGAAGGCAATGTTAGGTAATTGGTCATGTGATGGATGGAGATGAAATTAATTAAATGTGAGATCGTTGTTGTGATGGTGTTGCAGATGTCCTTATCCATGTCACCTATTGAGCCGTGCCATGACCTGTATATAGGAATGGCTATGGAAGCCTGATGTATGGAGCATCGAACATTAATAAGCGTTTCATAAAACTTAAGGATCATAAAGATGGGGAGATGACACTCCAAAGTGTACGTAAGTGATTTTGAGTATATAATGAATCATGTATGCAACTACTATACCTTGGACTTATGCATTTTAGGTCATGTGGTTAAGCTCCAATAAGTTATTGAGTCAGTGGTATACATGGGGCATTGCGGCCAATTTGAGCTTGACTATTGCATTTCCTTTCATTCACATTTTATTGTCCATTACAACTGTTCTGAGTTTCTCCTGCTTAGACAAAAAAGGAGACTTGGGGGAAAACTTCGTTTTGACGCACAACACGTTCTGTTATGCATAAAGTTTCTCATTCCGACAAAAGGAGAATAAACAACGTAGAGAGTTTAGCATCCTCAAGATGATGATAGTCAAAAAAATAATTGGATCATCCTATTAATTATTGGCGTCCCAAGTGGATGGCTGAGTGTTGATCTTCTGTTAAAGTTGAATAGGGCAGGCCTGCTAGTGCTGGTAGCATTTATTGCAGTAGTTGGGGAATTCAATTCTCCCCAATTATTGATTTTTTTACAAGTCAAAGTGTTAGAGCCAATTATACATACTTTAATTAAATTATGGGAGACTAATTTCACTGTCTACTTGTGGGAATCAAAATTAAAGACAGAGTTTTGCTCTGTATGGACTAGCCCCCTAAGAGTTGATAGCACGTGGAAGGTTTCAAACTTGAGACTTTAGGAAAGAGAGAACTCTTAAATCTCAAGTTTTGACTACCAGACCAACCCCTTGGAGTTGTCCCTAACAACTGGTTAGGTGAATATGTTAAGATACTACTTATTGGCTTCGGTTAGAGTTTTTTAAATGTGAGGGGGGAGCGGTTAGAGTTTTTTAAATAAAATTTTGATGTTATCCAAAAACATATGAACACCATAAAATATGAGGGTTTCCTAGTCTTTGGCTAAATCAACTACTTTAGATGACTAATTCCTTGAGCCACACAAGGTAAAGTGTAAGACTCTACCAAAACTATCAAAAGTCAATTGTCAAGTCTTGAGAATTATTTTTGATTGAGAAAGTTTACAAACATTCAAACAAAACTACACACATATCCGGGCACACATGTATCTGAAATCATTCGATGCATGTGGGCCTCAAGAAATAATGTTAGTTCAATGTAATAGTAGTGAAAGGAGTGTGTCAACCCACCGTAATATCGAGTGAGTATCGATATTCGATGTCATTACAACTCTCACTTAATAGTATCCGAACTTCATAGCTGTCAGTGAACCAAAGTCGTATTGGGCTAATTAATGATAGCTTGATTTGACCTTTGAAATGCATTATTTTCTGCTAATTTAACATCTTGGTTGTCAATTACATTAATGGACAGTGCCAGCCAACCCTTATCAGTGTAAACCACTGTAATGGTACACAATTTCAACAAAGCATTCTTGCACTTTGGTTTATCGAAAATGAAAAATCTACCAACAAGAAAAGAAGTACTGGTCGCACCTGCATAGTCTGCAATATTTTTAACCAACATTGTCCAGAAGGTAACGACCTCAAATAGCTTACCCAAACTTCTTCTAATGGCCTAAAGTTTCCTTTCTTTAGTCAGTGGAAGTCGAAACTACGAGCTCGATGATAAATACCTAATTGATAAACCTTTTACTTACGGTCATGCTTCCAATCGACCAAGCAGCAGTTTCACGGTGCAGATGGGAATGATTCCAACCTCCAAACAGTCGGGCTCTGTATTTATGTATAGTTTTATGAGCCAGACACATGAGTAGAAGTATGTCTATGGAAAGATATGTTATACCTCTTGGCATGTTGTCTCTTTTTTCCATCTTAACCACCTCCAACGCTATGGACACCATAACTGAAACCAAATTTCTGGCAGATGGTGAGACCCTAGTTTCATCAGGTGGAATCTTTGAACTGGGTTTTTTCAGCCCAGGCAGTTCCAAGAATCGGTACGTGGGAATATGGTACAAGAGAATATCAAATACGACTGTGGTGTGGGTTGCCAACAGAGAAATCCCACTCTCCGACAAATCAGGTGTGTTAAAGCTCACGAGTCTAGGAATTCTCGTCCTTGTCAATAGCACCAATGCCACTATATGGTCTTCTAATACTTCCATATCAGCACAAGTTCCGATCGCACAACTTTTCGATTCAGGAAATCTCGTGGTGAGAAACGCAAACGATGAAATGAAAGAAGAGAATTTCCTGTGGCAAAGTTTTGATTATCCAGGGAACACTGTTTTACCGGGAATGAAGATGGGAAAGAACTCTTTAACCGGCCGAGATAAGTACTACTCGTCATGGAAGAGCGATGATGATCCGGCTCAAGGTAATTATACATGCGGGTTTGATACTCATGGATACCCACAAGTGATTCTGAGGAAGGGCATTATTGAGGGGTATAGGTCTGGACCATGGAATGGTGTTCGTTTTAGCGGGTCTACACATTCGGGCCAGATTTTCATGTTTAACCATGGTTATAGATTCAATTATACTTTCGATACGGAAGGGGTGTACTACACTTACAACACCCTCAACAGCTCGGTTGTTTCGAGGTCTGTGTTGAGTCACAACGGAAGTTTGGGGATGTGGACATGGATTGATCCAAACCGCACTTGGCTCCTTTTCAAGGGACCGGTTGATTACTGCGATGGGTACGCAACCTGTAGCTATTATGGTAGCTGCAACATGGTAACCTCCCCAATATGTGGGTGTTTGGATAAATTTGTGCCCAAGTACCCAAAAGACTGGGAACTTTTTGATTGGTCAAATGGGTGTATTCGGAGGACACCTTTGGATTGTCATGACGATGGAGATGGGTTTGTCAAGTATTCAAGAGTCAAACTGCCTGACACAAGGAGTTCCTGGTTCAACGTGACGATGACCCTCGAGGAATGTGGGAGAACATGCTTGAGAAACTGCTCTTGTATGGCTTATGCAAATTTGGATATACGCGAGGGAGGAAGTGGTTGCTTGCTATGGTTTGAGGATCTGATTGACATTAAAGTGTTTGGCGGAGAAGGAGACGGGCAAGACATCTATGTGAGGATGGCATCCTCTGAGTTAGGTATGCCTGATTGTATCAGATAGAGCTTATGACAGATAGTAGCTCTAACTTTTACTTCTATTTTCACTATATACACGTAACTTTTACTTCTATTTTCACTATATACACGTGCTTTTGCCTAAGGATTTAAACCTCTCTAAACCTACATAGTTCAAGGAATTCAATATCAGATGAAAAAACGACTTTGACTTAAAATATAGCATGACAGGATGAATATGGGTCTCCTTAGAAATCTCACTTTAAGTCACCAAAGGTTTGCGTTACATAAAGTAAAAAACCTGTAAAACATTAATCCTTCCAAGAAATTTCTTTCCTTGAAAAAGCATGATGTTCTTTATGTACAGGGTTAAACGAGAACTGATGGTTCAAGGTGGAATTAAGCCGAATGCTAGTTTCAATCGTTATGCAAAAAGCACGTGTATATGACAGTATGGATATAAACCTTTTCTGATCTCACCTGCCAAATTTAGGTTCTAGGAAAAAAAAAAATCAGACCTTTTCATTTGTCGTAACTTTTCTTCCGTTGGACTTTCACTAGTTAATAGAGAGAACAATAGCATCACAAAATTGTTTCTACACATTAGAAGTGCTCATGAGATGTGTCATTGGTTCTCAGAGCTGGAAGAAGTGGAGACGGGTGAAACTAGGAAAAGACAACTAGGACCAAGGCCCCGAATTCTGTGAGAAGATCACCGTTTAAACCTTATAACTGCAGCTTTTCCATTAATTACCCACAATGGCCAAGTGCCCCACACTTTCCTAAACAAACAACCGTTTAATACATTTCAGTAATTCTCTAGTCATATTTTTACGAGTGCATGACATTTTTATTCTTAAATTGGTTCATCACAAGTACATATTTTTCATCAAATATTATTACTACCTTCAACTACTCCATACATCTTCCTTTTCTAGTTGGTTTATTCTAGAGCCTAACTATAGCGCCATTATATATTTCTGTCGACTTGTTAAATCCGTCAATCTCGTCTGCTCTATGTGATCCTAATAGAACCTGCTAGCCTAAGAGAAAAGCAACTCATTAGTGCCACCTGACCCATACTAGCCGAAAAGCACTTCAATGCTTAAGTTAGACTCAAAAGGAGAAGTACAAAAGTCTTTGCACTTTATTTAGAGCGTAACTTAATTTTTTAGTTTCTCTGTCATTCATTTTATAGTCGGTTCTGATCTAAGAGTATCATCAAGATCTCTTCAAAATTCTTTCCAAATCACCACTGGACCCTCTCAAAGATCCCCTCAATCTTCTCTTGAGATCCCTTCAGGATTTTTTCCATATCCTTCCAAGATCTCATTGGGATTTTCTGGATGCACTATCGGTTCAGGTCACTATCCGGGCTAAACCATTGACCCCACCCGATTTTTTATCTTGGATTAAGGCCTGCAGGTTCTGTTGGGACTCTGGCTAAGGCTTGCAGGTTCTGTTGGGACTCTGAACTTATTGGCCCATACCTTAGTTTGGCCCAACCCTCTCTATCAACGCCTACGTTGTGTCGCCGAGTTAGCAGGAATGACCTCCCATTCCGGCCCACTACAATTTCCATTCCCCTTTGGTGACCACATTGGCCTTTCAAATCTAGTTTTGTCCTCTTAATGGATACCTTCTATCCCCTTCAGAGCTCCTCTGGGTAACTATCACGCAACAAACAACGAATCTTAGGGTGTTAGGCTGGGCAACTTATCCGACTATCTATTGTTTGCAATTATGTGATCTTGCTTGTTGATTCTAAGTTTCTCCTCTTTAAAAACTAAGCATTTGACAGTCCATCACACAAAAAACATAGTAAGTTCATAACCACTGCCTCAGTACTTAAAATGCAGGATATAATGATTCCACACCATAAGAGTCCTCTAACCGGATAATCGTCTAACATGTACTTGATTCAAAAGCTTTCCTAAATCTCTTTAGAACTACAAAAACAACTAGTAGTTAGTGTTCTTTGGCCAGTATCAGCCGGAAAATACTCTGATTCTTAAATCAATCCATGAACAAGAAAGATAATTTGAAAGTATTGTTTTAGAGAGAGAGAGCATGTACTATACTTTTCGCCTCCAATTACCCTTTATATTTGGATCTAACTTGGTCTCTAAGCTAGTATGTGCGGAGCACGCTCCCCATGACATTAGAAATAACTGTTGTTATCCCTGACATCATGCATGACACACCGGGCGCCAATTCGGATACCACGTGTCAGGGCCGAGCCACGTGAAGGACATGCAAAAACAGGCATAGCCACGTCGACCAGGTCTTTCGGGTCAGGTACGACTTCAGCATGGTCTATACAGCACCAGCCCGGCGAGGCATCTGCGTAAATCCATGCAAACCAAGTTGGGCTTGCTAGTTCACTAGGCCTTGCGCAGTTAACGGTCTAGATTTGGTGCCAACCCGCCTCACTACACACAAACACAATTTGATGAACTTCGTGCTTCAGATAGTCATTTCAAATGACGAGCTATAAACTTTGCGGTGGCTAAAGAAATTACTAAATAAATCATGTCCTGTTGTAGATTCAGTAAACAAGACTCCTGGTAATAAGAGCAAGGACTCAAGAAGCAAGAGGACGAAATGGATAATTCTAGCAATTGTGGTTTCTATGAGCCTGCTGACTATAGGCTTCTTTTACTGTAAGTGGAGAAGAAAGTTACAAAAGAGAGGTATGAATTCTAAACCTCACTCTTGCAACATATAAGTTGTCCAATTCAACAAAGTACTTATTATATGAAAATTGTTTCTGTTTACTTTCTTGTACAATTCAAAAGTTTGATTTAAATGAATACGTATGTGCATTGAGTTTGCTGGACAATTTCATTTTGGCAAATTGATAGTGTTGGTACTAGAAAAAGAAACTCGAAATTATTAACCCTTATGTAACTTTGCCAGCAGGGAAGGATTTGTTGTCGTTTGATCTTGGTACAAGCATTGGAGCCGGTAACATTAACCCCGTCAATGAAGCTAGTAACAATCCAAATATTAGAAAGAAGGAAGTTGATTTACCAAATTTTAGTTTCGTTAGTGCATCTGCTGCTACGGATAACTTTAATGATGCAAATAAGCTCGGAGAAGGTGGTTTTGGACCTGTTTATAAGGTAAGAATTAACATCAGTAACCTGATAAATTTGGATGCGAGCCATGTTCAAACTTATCATGTTACATTTTAAGAGTATTTCAATTAGTTTTGCATAGACTATAACGAAACATAAAAACTTGCACATATCAGGCAAAGTTACTTAACGGGTATGAGGTGGCTGTGAAAAGACTTTCGAGAAAATCTGGACAAGGATTGGAGGAATTACAAAATGAGGCAATGCTCATAGCAAAACTTCAACACAAGAATCTCGTGAGACTACTTGGCTGTTGTATTGAAAGAGATGAAAAGATTTTGATCTACGAGTACATGCCCAACAAAAGCTTGGATTTCTTCCTCTTTGGTTTGGACTTCCCACACACTTCATTAGATTGAACTAGAACTATCTATGATTGTATTGCTTGTAGGCTTGTGAGCACTTCAAAATTGTACTAGGTACATGGTTCCATTTACTAAATTTTTTGTCAAATTGAGGCAGATCCGACCAAATGCGGGATTCTAAATTGGGAGTTACGAGTTAAAATCATCCAAGGAATTGCTCAAGGGCTTCTCTATCTTCATGAGTACTCAAGGGTACGGATTATCCATAGAGATTTGAAAGCTAGCAACATTCTCTTGGATAAAGATATGAACCCCAAAATCTCCGATTTTGGGATGGCAAGAATTTTCGGAGGGAATGGATCACAAGCAACAAATCGAATTGTTGGCACATAGTAAGTGAAACATAATTCATATCATCACACACATTCGTATCTTTGCACTAAAATGATTTATTTCTACATACATTTTACATCAAATGATTGGTTAAGTAATTTGTATACAGTGGCTACATGTCCCCGGAATACGCCTTCAAAGGCCTCTTCTCAATTAAATCTGATGTCTTCAGCTTTGGAGTACTGTTGTTGGAGATTCTAAGTGGCAAAAGGAACACAGGCTTCCATACTGATTCCCTTAGTCTTCTTGGATATGTGAGTTTCCACAATCCCATTCCATGGATCTCTTGTGTTTTACTTTCTTTCTATTGAGATATATTGATAGTGCTATTATATATACAGGCATGGGACTTGTGGAAGAGCAACAGGGGGCAGGATGTAAAGGATCCTGTATTAGAACATATATCTTCCACAAATATGCTGATGAGATACATACATATAGGGTTGCTTTGCGTTCAAGAAAGTGCAATCGATCGGCCTACCATGCCTAATGTCATAACCATGCTCAGCAATGAAGCTTCCCTCCTACCCTCTCCAAAACAACCTGCCTTTGTGACTAGTAAGGATGTCAGAGATCAAACTTCACCTGAACACCCCGAAATTTGTTCAGCGAATGATATGACGATCTCAATTTTGAAAGCACGATAACAGAAATCATTGTACTGTCAATGTTAGTTCTTAAGAGGAGGGCATAATACTCTTCTTAAGCTTGCATCGAGCCCAACCTGATGCAAATGAACATGTTTTCGTTCTATCTTTTCCCGATCTATAGTTTCATATTTTCATTCGACTCAATTACCTTTTAAAACAGTCTTCTTGTCCTTTGAAATCTACTAGGAAATACTGTGTTTGAGGAATAATTTTTTTCCAATAGGACTAGTTTGTGTAATTTAGTTATTATTGTTGTTGCGTTTATGAAATATGGTTGTGCTTTTCGCCGTTTTGGTTGAGGTGTTTTTGTGGAATTCCATGATTATATTACCAAAAATCATTCAAGAAGATGAATGAAGAAGAATCAGCGAACTTGTATTGCTCTGTACTTGTTTTTCTGTACAATGCCTACCCAATAACATCGGCCTCCTATTTATTTTTTTCTGTGCCTGAATTCAAAAAATATCTCTAACTCTTAATCACTTGCCAGCTCATTCCCTTCCAATTACCAGTTAAAGACTAGCTGAATTACACTAGCTAACCATTCTACCAACTAACCACGCTACCAGACTATTATTTGAACAATTCATCCCAGCATAAGCCAAACCAAGCTAACCAAATTTGAGCTGCTGAACTGAAACTTGAGATTCTGCAACAACCTTGAATTGTTGCACGACCAGACTTGAACTCCCTGAACTCACTTTAGCACATGCTCATACTCGCAACACTTGAACTGAGCTGGAACTCATAACCATTTGAAACCAGTTAGTTTGAACACTTGTATTAAGCTGATCTTCACTTCTTACACCTC
Organism: Arctostaphylos glauca; assembly: GCA_019985065.2. NCBI lineage: Eukaryota > Viridiplantae > Streptophyta > Magnoliopsida > Ericales > Ericaceae > Arctostaphylos > Arctostaphylos glauca. The sequence continues at coordinate 29,319,421 of JAHSPW020000007.1, read as the reverse complement.
CTTGCAAACTCATGGGTGAATCACCAAACATGAGTTTGGTCTTGAGAAATATAAAACGACCAACAGATAAAGGTTTGGTAAAAGTGTCTGCAACCTGACTCAGGTGCCAATGTGCTGAATTTGAAGGTGCTTAGACAACACTTTCTCACGAATAAAATGATAGTCAACTTCAATATGTTTTGTCCTAGCATGAAACACAGAATTGGAAGCTAAGGCTATTGCTGATTGATCGTCACACCACAAAACTGGAGGTTTGAAAATAGAAACTCCCAACTCAGCTAGCAGTTGAAGTAACCAGGCCAGGCCTGCTACAGTTTGAGCCTAGGCTCTCTATTCTGCCTCATTAGAAGACCTTGCCACTGTGTGCTGCTTCTTAGCACACCATGACAACAGATTAGATCCAAAATAAATTGCAAAACCTATTGTGAATTTCCTGTTTAATTTGTCACCAGTCCAATCTGCATCTGAGAAAACCTCAAGAAGAAGAGGTCCAGGAGTAAAAACAAGACCATGACTAAGGGTACCTTTGATGCATCTCAGAATCCTCTTTAGAGCAACAAAATGACCAAGTCTAGGTAAATGCATATGTTGACATGCCACATTAATAGGGTGAGACATTTCTGGTCTTGTAAGAGTTAAATATTGGGTTAGTTGGAGAAGGGATTAAATATCTGTACTTTTTATCCCTTGAGGCTAACTTGGGTTAGATAGGTAATTTTCAAGCATATGCCATGCTTGGTTGGAGTTGCACCACATGTGTTCTGTATATCCATTTAATTCCTTATATACATTTTTACTTCTCAAAAAAAAAAGAGTTAAATATTGTAAACTGCCAACAATAGTTCAATAGAGAGTAACATCTTCAGACAAAGGATCAGCAACCTGCCATTGCGACTAGTAGGATTGTCGTCCGAGATCAAACTTCACGCAAACACCTCGAAATTTGTTCAGCAAATGATATGACGTTCTCAATTTTGGAAGCACACTAATAGAAATCATTAATTTTAGTTCTTAAGAGGAATGCATAATACTGTTCTTAAGCTTGCATCAAGCCCAACCTAATGCAAATTCATTCTATCTTTTCCACGTCTATAGTTTCATATGTTTATAATCTGTATTTTTTGGTTTTATGTAATATGTTTATCTTTTATTTTTGGGTTTATCCCCTTGATAGTTCAAATAATTATTTGTGAATCAAAAAACTTAATTTTTTTTTACATTGAACTTGGCCCAATCAAACGGAAAACCAAACAGAACCAGACCAACACCAAAGAAGCTAAATTGAAGTAAACTGAAATAGTTTGATTCGATTTTTATTTGAAAAATTATAAACCGACATTCTCGGTTCGGCCTGAATTTTTTCTCCAAACCGGACCGGTGTGCCGACATCTCAAACACCTGGTGTCCTCATAAACTGGCGCAACGTTGTAGTGGAATAAGAACTAGATATCGTTCTAGTAAACGAATATGGTTAGATATCGTTCTAACAAATGAGGTTTTCTAGATCTCGTCCTAACATACGGATTCTTGAATCCACAAGAAAATATAGAACACCTTGCACACAAGAAATATAGAGAAAACTAGATGTTCATTGAATGATTGAATGAATTGACAATGAGGGGTTCATCCTTATTTATAAGTAATGAAATCCCAACTTTGGTAAGAATTAAACTAGGCAACATCTTGTTAATTAAGAAACTAGGCAACATCTTGTTAATTAAGAAACTAGGCAACTTTGCTAATTAAACTAGGTAACAAAAGCATGCCAAAACAAGCGACACTAAAGAAAAGGAAATTTCTAAAATTAAAAATTTCTAAATAAGCAAAAATCTTAATTACGGTTTCCATAAACCAAGATCTCAATTAATATTGATTCTTCTTTGATTTTATTTTGTCAATTTTTTCCAAAAATCAGTGACAACTTGTCCTACATCATAAACTGTTTTTGAATCGCCAAAGCTAGTTTGCTTCAACACAGAGTTTGAAGTTGCCAATTTGAGCTAGACTATTGTATTTCCTTTCATCCACATTTTATTGTCTACCACCACTATTCCGAGTTTCCCCAAAATAGATAATGTACAGAATTTAGCATCCTCAACATCATGATATTCAAACAATAATTGGGTCATCCTATTAATTGTTGATAATCACGGTGATTTGATGCAGAATTATCATTCGATGTACGTGGAATACATACATGTGCATCAGACCCTTCCAAACACATTTGTGTCGAGATCTATACACGAGAAGTTGTGTTCCTAGACTTTCTTTTTTTGAAACAGCCCAGTTTGAGAACAGTTCCAGATTTAGATTTAAGGTACAAATATATCCCTCAAGCCTCACATTTGATCCCTTAGGCAAAGATTATTCTTGTAATTTCACCCAAGTGCAAAGTCATCCAAAATCACCTTCAATTCTCTTCTACATATAGTGTGTGGATATAAATTTAAAAAAAAAAAAAAATTCAACTTCTCTAAAGAAAGAACCCAAAGAAGTTAGGGAAAAAAATTGCCTTCATGCTTATCTAGCAAAGGACAATGTATTTGGCAAATGGATATTCCAAATAATGCTCTATGGGCCCTAAAGTGCTAGTGTAAAGGATTTAGGGCAGCCTCTTATTCAATACAACATTGGTAATGCGAAGTCCACTTTCTTATGCTTGACATTGGCTTTTAGAATTCACCAAGTTAAGGTGTCATCAATTATCTAAAAATGATGTACCTAATTGACATCAAAATCTATAGTACTCCAGCTTATACGGGTCTTTACGGTGACTTTTAATGGATTTTTTGCTAGTGAATGGTGAGATTTATCTCACAAAAAATTAATCCAAATACAAATGCACGTTAGCTGATGTTTTTAAGTATTATGGCCAAGAAAAAATCTACAAACATACCTATTCGTGCATAGATCTATACATAGATAAGTCCAAAATCTGTGTCCGAAACCTATGCACATGGGACCTTCTAAAATAATGTGAACTCGATGTACATTGGACGAATCTAGACACATATGTACAGATTTGTACACGAATAGGATGTGTAGACTTGCTCTATGGCCAAACTCCACCACTTAGCTGCCTCATCCCAGTGGTATGGAGATTTGGATTGGGGATAAATGTCCCAACATAGGCATTTATCCTCAGGTTAGCATTGAAAAAGAGATTATAACACTTGGTGACAATAGGGGATTGGGGAGAATGAAGTGTGTCAGCTCTCTCTGTTATAGTGGGAATGAAAGCCATCCCCATTTGTTATTTGATTTTGTCCCTTCTCAAAGTCAGTGTGATAAGCTGTGAGGATCAGCAAGTGCAGTATATTCCTAATAGCCCTTGGGATAATCAGATAAATATTTTTATTTATTTTTATTTATTCTGAACTTTTAGAAGTTTAATTTATATATTTTTTCACTTTTTTAAAATTTCTCATAGAGATGAATACTTAATCCATAAAAATTTAATACAAAAATAAAAAATGCAAAAGAAAAACAAAAGAAAAAATCCAAAGTTAGGCCCAACTTGACTTGACCTTTGGAATGCATTATTTTCTGCAGTGCAATACATTGGTTGTCAATTATAAGGGCGTGCTTATGGTGCCAGTCAATCCTAAGGAAATGAGTGAAAACACTGTACTGGTACACAATTTCAACAAAGCATTTTTGGTTCATCGAACTTGAAAAGTATATCGACAAGACTATCGTAAGATGAAATGGACTGGATATAGCTTACTCAAGAGACCATTTACCCTTTGATTTTGATTTTCCACAATACACGCGTGTTGCTGGAGCAGTGGAGGAGGTGTCACAGTGATTTGGCATAGCACTGGGCGATAGCATTATGCAAGTTTTCTTAGGAATTAGGGTGAATTTAAACTAAATTATTTTTTATCAAATATGGTTGAATATTTTGTAATTTTTATATGATTTTTCATTACATTTTTTTACATTTTTTCATTTGTCTCAACTAATAAAAGTACGAAAACATGGAGCAAAATTAAAAAAATCTTAATAGGGCAAAACTACACACACTCTTTTAAGACACAGATATGTCTAAAAACATATAATGTACATGGAGTTCTTTAGAACAATATGGACCTCACGTATCCAAATTTATATGTTAAAGTTGTATCTCTAGACTTTCTCATCTAAATAAGACGATGCTAAAGAAAAAAATGTACATTAAAAAATTATTATTTCTAAATATTTTTCATCTACCTCTGTATTGATGTCCCTTTCTTGTTCCCAAGGAGGTCCAATCTTAGTTTTTTCTTCGTATATGAATTCTTTCAGGTGGCCATTGATCGACCGGCAAAAGTGTCGTTGACGTGCCGGCCAAATCAATATTTAATATTTAAAACTGATCCTTGGCTCACAAGTTTAGAAAACCAGTAGAGCGGCAAGATAGAGTATCGATCCACGAAGAACAGCAGGAAGGGGGGATCACGTAACTAGGAGTTGTAGCGTTTCGGACGCTAACCTCTGTTTTTGTTGGGTTTTGATTCTAATTTAGACTAAAATAGGAAATTAATGAATTAAGAAAATAGGCGAGATCCGTTGAATCCTTCCATCCTAGATTTTAGGTAACAATATCTTCCCTTTTATAACTCAATCAAGATTTCAGGCCAGAGAATCTTGATCGGAAAATAATACGATGAAAACTTAATTTAATTTAAAAGATGGATTCGAAAATTGATTCTTGTTCAATAAAATTAGGTCAAATCATAGGAGGACATCGACCCAAGTATTAATCGTACCAAATTAATGGCGACGATTAATCAAGAGCATAACACTCCTTGTTTGGTTCGAAAAATAAGAACTTGAATCAATCTTTGAATAAACGGTGAAAAATAATGAGAAAATATTGAAACCCTAAATCATGGGATGAAATTCATCTTTGGATCTTGCCTAGAGATTTAGCCTAGCATATTAAAACTTAAAAACGAAATAATGAATTGAAAACATCTTACTAGAATTGATGAACGCAATAAATATCTAACGATCTTACCGGAAAACTTGAACGGAACACTTGAATAACTTGAATGAATCTTCAATAGACAAATAGAATAATCGCCGGAAATTTATTGTTAAGAAACCTGAAATTGAATGTAAAAGGTAAAGACTAAAAAGATAAATAAGTATCTTTAGATCTAAGCCTCCTAGGTCTTTAAATAAGAAAACCCTAGGAGAAAAAATAGGAAAAGATTTCCTAATCCTCTAAAATAGGGAACAAGCCAACTAATTACAAAAGTGAAATAAAACTAAAGAAAAAGAAGTCAAACAATATTATTCTGGACGAGCTCCCCTGACTGGTCAGGATTCACCTCTGACTGGTCAGGATTAGCTACTGGAATTTCTTGAGCCTCTTCAAGTTCTGCATTGGTGTGGTGACCTGAAGGCCTGACCTGACGATCAGGTCAGATCTCCTTCCTCTCTATGCATGACTGGAAAGATATAGATGCATGACTTGATGAATCAGGTCACTCCTCTTAATTTTCTGATTTTCTCTTCCGATATTTTCTCCATCTTTCTTCATATTTTCCTCGAACTTTACATCCCCGTCGGCCTTGGCACTCCTTCCAATTGCTCTTCCATCATTCCTTGTGTAACGAAACCTTCTCCGATCATTTGAATTTCACCTTTTTTTTTGTTCTTTCAACATCACTTTCAACATTAAAAACCTGAAATCGGACAGAAGCTACCAAACGTGCATTATCCGATAAAATTGATGTTTAAATATCGCACGTATGCCTAACAAGGATATGTTGAGCCATTATACAAGGCGTATTATGGTCTCAACACACCCCCCAACTTGAGGGTTGCTAGTCCCTAGCAACAAAACTATGAGGGCAAAGGTGAGAAAGACCTCCCTTGTACGACTCATGAAATTTCATCTTTGAAAACATTATTGGAATTCGAGAGTGCGATGCTTCTAAGAGTATGCATGCTGACAAACACTTCACTCGTTTTACACTTCATTATTCCAAAACGTCACATGTATAACGAATGCATGCTTCTCTCAATCTATGCAATTTGGACTTCAAAGCTCACAGGACTCTCAAAAAGAAATTGAATTAATTGTACGGCAATCCTAACAGTGCACACACAAGATCTTCAAGGAGTTTAATTGAAACGGCACAAAGATGCAGTAAGAGGCTATGCTAATAGAGTATGCTCATATCAGTTTATGAAGACAAAATGCCACAATCATTCTAAATCCAAGTCACACATGGGATCAAGCGTAGGGCTTTTGGGCTTATAATGACCTTGGGATGTCAAGAAAAATTGGTAAACGAAATCAGTAACGGCTGAAAATTGGCTAATGGGTAACTACCCCAGTCGCCGTCACCAATCAAACACAAAACTAACCAAAAATTGTAATCATACTATCTAGCAACCTTCTTGCATATCAGATTCAAACAACAAAACGATGCAATAGTTCCGTCCAGCAGCAAAAATCAAAACAACTGTATCAACACATACCGCTGCAACAGATATCCAAAACAAAACAGTAAAGGTTCCCATGTATGATCAGAACTATCGCGCCATATAGGACTATGTCAACTATACTATACTCCCTGCATCATTTATCAAAAAGTATTATCAGCTCAACCCAGCTAACTCTCCGAATCCTGTGATCTTGAACCAAGCTCATCCATCTTGCCTTTTTCTTTTCCATCATCCCCAACCCTGAATTTCTTTCCTACAACAGTCTCTGTATGTGAAATGCAGAACTGTAGCATTTCTCGGAACCTCTCATGATCTGCCCTTATCTCTGCCCGGAATGCCTCTGCTTTTTCTTTTTCTGCCACATGTTCCTCATGCAGTGCTTTTTGAGCTTCAAGAATCTTTTGGGTTCGGTTGTGCATGTCTCGAATCCAAGCATTGAGTTGGGGAAGGTTTGTGGTTGACAGGTTAGGTCTAGGAGGAGGAGAAGTATGTGGTGGAGTAGGTGTGGTGTTGGTAGTGTTTTTTTGGTTTCTGAGTTTGGTGGATACGGTATGAGATTTGGAATTGGAGGCTTTGGTAATGGGACCGGGTTTTCCTGGAATCAATTCTTTGTCATTTAGCAATTTAACTCCGGCATTTAGACACAAATGGGTGATCATCATTGGATAAATCAAATTAGCCTTGGGTAGTGCCGCATGTCTAAGACAATCCATTTCTTTAATCATGAATTCCCCAAAGTTCACAGGCTGCCTAGTTTGGAGAGCGTGCAACAAGCGTATCCCTTTTTGTTTAGGTTCCTTCTCGCTTCCTAAGGGATAGATGTTGTGCTGTACGACCTTGTTAAGCATTCGACAACCATCCGTCAATTTCCCCATTTTAAATTTTCCATCAAATCCCTCAATGTCACGGACTAGTTCGGGGCCGTACTTTTTGTAGTCAAACTCAGATTCGGGAATTACAGCACATGGCATGACAGCCTTCCCGGGTGCCGGTACATCGCACCCAAGGTATTTTGCAATATGGGTGGGGCTAATCACAACTTTCATCCCTCGGACAGTAGCCTCAGCTCGTAGACCCCGATGTCCGTTGGTTTGTATTTTGATTGTTTTGTAAAATTCCTCAACAATGCCTCGGGAGTACCCTTCATATTCTTGGAAATAACGGCTCAGCTTGTGGTGCTCAAGGACTGAAACAGTAGGGTGTAGGACTTCTAGTTTTACTTCTCTCTCACTCGTAACTGATTTTTTTTCTACAATTTCCTCCCATTGGTGGTGTTCTTCTTCTCTCTGTTTTTTCAACTCTTCCCTAGCTGAGCTTACTTTCTGTTTCTTGGGCGAGGACCCACTGGGTCTTGCACCCGATAGACGCTTTCCAGCCCCCTTTTGGGCAATACTTTTTCTTCCCATTCGGAATTCAGTCGTTTTTCTCAACCCAACAACAAGGTTTCAACAATAAATCGCAGGGCAACTAGCGTGTTAAAAATCACAGGGATCAATCTATCAACAAATTCAATCTACTTGGCAGAAATTTAACAGACCACGCACAATGGTCATTTGTACTTTAAATCAGAACAGGGGTGCTCAACCCAAACCAAGACCGCTACTGAAAACCCAAATTGAAATGGCTCATGGATTACAGATTACCTGGCTCGTTGCACCATTTAGCCCTTGAGGATGATGATTCGGCTGGAGAGCACGAAGAGAAGGGAGAGAACATTTCAGTGCGTCCATGGCGGTTTTCGGATCTCACTTCCCGAGTTCATTCTTCCCAACAGCAAGAACTGGATTTTCAATGGTTAACAGTGCTGATTTCGAACCATGAGGGGTCGAATTTTGAGGTTGGGTGGAGGTTTTGTACTCGGTTTGATCGTTAATGGCAAGATCCCTAAACCGCGAATCTGTTGTTCCTGCAATTTAGGGTTTCTGGGTTTGGAAGATGGGTGAATCCGAACTTAGGGTAAGTCAAATTTGGGGTTTGGATGAGGGTTAGGCTTGGGTTTTGACCGAGAATGGAGGATTTGGATCTCAACGGGGATCGGATTTTTGGCCGGCGATAGAGGAGGTGCCGGTTTCTTCCTTCTCTCTTTCTCTCTCTTTCTATCGTGCCATCCCTCTGTATCGCGATGGGGTGTAAAGGTCAAATGGGTTTTTTTTTTTTTTTTTCCTGATCCGTGACCCGCGAACCTACTGGAATTTCTGGGCAATCTCCTTGACTGGTCACCGGTTCCGCGTGACTGGTCACCCGAGCTTACTGGAATTTTTGTCCTCCTCAGCCTACGGGTCACCCATTGGCGTGACTTCGTGTGACTGGTCACTCACTCCCTACTGGAATCCTTGGGCAGCCTCCCTTATTTTCCTTGTGATTAATATCAATGGCCCCCTTATATCATCCGGTTCCCTAGGATTTGAACAAATAGATTTGGACTTTGGCTCAAATTTTATGGTCTAGGTGACTCATTTGTGGTTTGATCAGAGAAAAATGGCCTAGTATCACTTCCCACATGCTTCACGGATTATCAAATGATGCATGCACATGTTAACACAATTAGTATATGGCAACAATGGAGATCAAAGAACGAAGAGTTCAAAATTTTCAATTGGATGCCGCACCTAAGTCTTCATTAACACAGATCACTTGATTCACATGCATCAGCTATCCTTGTGTTGTTTCAAAACATTTCAGTTTTTCATGAATGAGATGAATGCAACACATTAATCTTAGTAACACTTGACTCTCATTCCTATGTTTAGCGCATATGTGTTGATTTGTGATTCGCACAAGGGAAGATTGACTCATAAAAAATTTAAAATTGAGACCAAATTCTAGATGAATTAAAGCAAGGCCTAACATAGGGACTAGCTGCTCCCCCCAACGTGAATTGTGCAATGTCCTCAATGCACGAAGACAGATAAGAATGAAGAGAATGAAAGATAGTACCTGCACCGAAGATGGTCAGGAAGGTAGGCCTCCCCCCAACTTGAACTATGTAACCTGCAAGTGTTAGGCCTGAAACCAAGTATAAATCCACCACTTTCTTCACGCGAAAGGCACGGGTACTACTTTTCTCCCTGTTCGAAGACTGTGTTTCCCTATTTGTTGGAAGGACAGTATGCAACGGGTTCAACAATATCTTGAGAAGAGGCGCCATCATCTAATAGGCTACCTCTCCCTTTGGGAGCGACCCCAAATTCCTTACCCACCACTCTACTTTGAAGCTATCTCCATAGAGCTTGGCACTAAAGCCTGATGGTTCGGACAGATTTCTCGTTGTTCGATGCGCCTGCCGTCAGACCCAACCTCCTAGGTACTCCATACATAGCTGCGACAGGTGGCTATACCGGACCAGCTGAGCCGTTCGAGCACGGCGAACACTGGAGGTATCTCAAACTCCATGGATTTATAGTCTCCTAGACTTCATAAAAGCTCATTGATCCGAATAGACAGGATCAACCAATTCTTCCTCGGACTCTTCTGAGGCAAAGTTCTCCAGAAAAGGTTTCAGGCGTTGGCCATTAACCTTAAAGATATTTCCGTTCTCCGGGTTCTCAACTTCAACCGCTCCATGAGGGAAAACGGTTTTAACCAAGTACGGACCAACCCATCGGGATCTCAACTTTCCCGGAAAGAGATGAAGCCGAGAATTATAGAGTAACACTTTTTGGCCCGGAACAAAGATTTTCCGCACAATTTTGTTATCATGGAAGACCTTGACCTTGGATTTATAAATGTGAGCATTATCATAAGCATCGTGTCGGATCTCCTCTAATTCATCTAGTTGGAGTTTCCGATGAGCACCGGCCTGGGGCATGTGAAAATTTAACTGTTTAATGGCCCAAAACGCCCGGTGTTCCATCTCCACTGGTAAGTGACAGGCCTTTCCATAGACCAAGCGGTACGGTGACATACCCAACACAGTTTTGTACGCAGTACGGTAAGCCCACAACGCATCGGTCAGTCGAAGAGACCAATCTTTGCGGTTTGGATTCACCGTTTTCTCCAAGATGTGCTTGATCTCACGGTTGGCCAATTCAGCTTGGCCATTGGTCTGTGGGTGGTAGGCAGTGGACACTTTGTGGTTGACCCCATATTTCTTAACTAAGGTTTCCATCGGCCGATTGCAGAAGTGTGTGCCTTGATCACTGATTAGGGCCTTAGGCATACCAAACCTGGAGAAGATATTCTCCTTGAGAAATCGGACCACAACAGAGTGGTCATTGGTTCGGGTTGGAATGGCCTCAACCCATTTAGACACGTAATCCACGGCTAACAGAATATAGAGATTCCCAAAAGAATTGGGAAAAGGACCCATGAAATCGATGCCCCAACAATCAAAAACTTCAATGATTAAGATAGGTTGGAGGGGCATCATGTTACGCCGTGATAGAGCACCCAACTTTTGACAGCGCGGGCAAGCCTTGCAGAATTCAAAGGCGTCCTTGAAGATGTGAGGCCAATAGAAGCCACACTGTAGAATTTTAGCAGCTGTCTTCTTCGAGGAAAAGTGCCCGCCACATGCCTCGGTGTGGCAGAAGGTCAAGATTGACTTCTGTTCATCATCGGGCACACACCGCCGGACAATCTGGTCCGGGCAAAATTTAAAGAGATAGGGATCATCGAAGACGAATCTCCTCACCTCAGCTAGAAATTTCCTCCTATCTTGAGGAGTCCAATGTGATGGGAGTTGCCCCGTGGCCAAGTAATTGGCAATATCAGCATACCACGGGCAACTCGAGACTGCAAAGAGTTGTTCATCGGGAAAAGAATCAGAAATGGGTAGAGCAGTAGTATGATCCTCAAACTCGAGGCGTGACAAGTGATCAGCCACGACATTCTCAACCCCCTTTTTATCTTTGATGGTCAAGTCAAACTCTTGCAACAGAAGTATCCACCGAATGAGCCGAGCCTTGGCATCGGGCTTAGTGAGCAGATATTTGAGAGCCGCATGGTCGGTGTAGACTATGATAGGTGATCCGATGAGATAGGATCGAAACTTGTCTAAAGCAAAGACAACCGCCAACAACTCCTTCTCGGTGGTTGTGTAATTCATTTGAGCATCGTTCAGGGTCTTGCTCGCATAAGAGATTACACAAGGAACTTTATCTCTCCGTTGGCCAAGCACAGCGCCTATAGCATAATCACTGGCATCGCACATCAGCTCAAAGGGCAGGTTCCAATCGGGTGACTGCATGATGGGAGGAGTAGTGAGACTGATTTTTAATTTTGAAAAAGCCTCCTCGCAGTCTTGCGTCCACTCAAAAGGTGTGTCCTTCGTAAGTAAACGACACAACGGACGAGATATGGCACTGAAATTCTGAATGAAGCGCCGATAGAATCCAGCGTGTCCAAGGAAAGAACGGATATCCTTGACACACTTAGGGGTAGGTAACTTAGAGATGAGCTCTATTTTCGATTTGTCCACCTCAATCCCCTTCGAAGAAATAATGTGACCGAGGACAATACCGTGAGTGACCATGAAATGGCACTTCTCCCAATTAAGAACAAGATTCTTCTCTTCACATCGTATGAGAACCCTCTCAAGATTCTCCAAACAAGACTCAAAGGAGTCCCCGAACACAGAAAAATCGTCCATGAACACCTCCACAATTTTCTCAATCATGTCGCTAAAGATGCCCGTCATACATCGAGAAAAGGTGCCAGGGGCGTTGCAAAGCCCGAAGGGCATGCGACGATATGCAAAGGTGCCGAATGGACATGTGAAAGTTGTCTTTTCTTGGTCTTCCAGAGAGACCTCTATCTGATTATAGCCTGAATACCCGTCAAGGAAACAATAGAAAGCATGGCCAGCCACCCTCTCTAACATCTGATCAATGAAGGGAAGAGGGAAGTGGTCTTTCCGGGTGCAAGCGTTGAGCTTCCTATAATCAATGCAGACGCGCCAACCAGTGACCACTCGAGTGGGAATCAACTCCCCACTTTCATTGGGCACAACAGTGACGCCAGACTTTTTCGGAACTACCTGGATGGGGCTGACCCATTTACTGTCGGCAATCGGGTATATGATACCCACATCCAGTAACTTTAGAACTTCATCTCTCACCACATCTCGCATGATCGGATTCAAACGACGTTGAGGTTGGCGAGATGGCTTGACATCATCCTCGAGATAGATGCGGTGAGTACACAGTAGCGGGCTGATCCCGTGAATATCAGCAATGGTCCACCCTAAAGCAGTTTTGTGGGCCCTCAGAATTTTCAGTAAAGCAGCTTCTTGGTGATTTTCCAGACTGGATGAGATCACAACAGGGAAAGTTTCAGAATCACCCAAGAAGGCATACTTCAAGGTAGATGGCAGACTTTTGAGCTCGGGCTTGGGTGGTTTAACAGTAGATGGTAGAGCTCGAGCTTTCAGCAGTGGGAGCTCTTCAAAGGTGGGCACCCACTTTTCAGTGCCCAAAACTTCTTCCTCATTCAAAAGAGCATAAAGATACTCTACTTCGGGAGAGTCGAGGAAGGCGGCCTCTTCTTGAGTAAGAATGGCCTTTAGAGGATCAGAACAGTAATGATTGTCCACATGTTCTTGGACAATTGTATCAATCAGGCTCACATCATGGATGTCCTCATCATCCCCCATCTGATTTCCCACATTAAAAATATTCAGCTCAAGCTTCATGTTGCCAAAAGTCATGTTGAGCAACCCATTCCGGCAGTGAATAATAGCATCAGAAGTGGCCAAGAAGGGCCTTCCCAGAATAATTGGTGTTTGTACCTGTGGGTTAGACATAGGACAAGTATCCAAAACCACAAAATCAACAGGATAGACAAAAGTGTCCACCTGTACCAAGACATCCTCAACCACTCCCCTCGGAACTCGAACACTCCTATCAGCTAACTGGAGGGTCATAGAGGTTGATTTCATATCACCTAAGTCAAGCTGCTCATACACAGAGTATGGCAGCAGATTCACACTGGCCCCTAGATCAAGTAGGGCCTTCTCCACAACTTTTCCCCCAATGTGAATGGAAATAGTAGGACAACCGGGGTCCTTGTATTTGGGTGGAATGGGAGTCTGAATGATGGAGCTAACCTGCTGAGTAAGAAACACCTTCTTTTGCACATTATGCTTACGCTTATGTGTGCACAAATCTTTCAGAAATTTAGCGTAAGAAGGTATCTGCTTAATAGCATCAAGTAAGGGAATGTTCACCTTGACCTGTTTAAAGAGTTCATAGATTTCAGCATTGTGGCTAGGTTTAGGCTGAGCTCGCAGTCTATGAGGAAACGGTGCTGGAACAGGACAGGTGGAGACCACAGAGTCTCTCTCAGGTGTGTCATCGGGTGGTGGTGTGGAAGTAGTAGGAGTGTCCCCTAAGCTAGAAGTAGGAGTGGGGACAGGAGGAACAACAACCTTGGGATGGATAGTCTTATCGACTTCCTTCCCATTCCTCAAAATGGTGATGGATTTGGCTTGCTCAAAATTAGGAGGTGCTGAGCTACCCACAAAGTGTTGACCCTGGGGATTTGCTTGTGGTTGGGCAGGAAACCTGCCCTTCTCTTGTTGTAAGGCCCCCAAGGTTGTGGTGATTTTAGCCATTTGAGAACGAATGTCTCCGATAGCTTGGGTATTCTGCTCATTGATATTGGCTTGCCCTTCCATAAACTTTGACAACAGATCCTCAAGACTCCGCTTTGGAGGCGGTTGGTAAGCATTGGGACCCACAGAAGGTCCCTGAGGAGCATAGGGCTGAGGGGCATTGGGAGGATACCGAGGTGGTCCCTGCCCCTGTGGTGCAGCAAAATTTTGATTCGGGCCCTGAAATTGATTTTGAAAATTTTGTGGCCCTTGGGTAGAATATCCCGGTGGGCCAGCAGTGGGCCCAGCCTGCTCATTATTTCTCCAGCTGAAGTTCGGGTGGCTCCTCCACCCTGGGTAGTATGCAACATTATTAGGTCTTTGCCCCTGATTGAGGGCATTGACTTCAGCAGGATCAGAACCATGTAATACCTCTTTAAAAGCAGGTATAGTGGGGCACTCTTGGGTAGGATGCCCGGGTGTCTCACAGATTACACACAACTCACTTTGTCGAGGGACAGAAGAGACCTCGTTGACCTTTTGAAATTCCAAATTATCCATTTTTTTAGCCAGTAGGTCAAGCTTTCTGTTGAGATCATCATCTTCCCTCAGTACATATTTCCCAGGGGCAGTTTGGACAGATGAAGACTGTTTATAAGTGCGATCATGGGGATCAGTGTAATCCCAGGATTTATTGGTTGCTGCCAACTCATCCAAATAGTCTAACGCATCAGCCGGTTGCTTATTCAGAAAATCAGCATTACACATCATGTTTATGAATTGACGATTGCGTGCAGAAATATTTTCGTAGAAGAAAGCAACCAATTGCCAGTCGTCATAACCATGATGCGGAATGGCTGACAAGTATTCCTTAAACCGTTCCCAACATTCACAAAAGGTCTCATTGGGTCTTTCAGAAAAATTTTGAATCTGTTTCTTTAAAGCGGTGGTTCGATGCATTGGGAAAAAACGTTTCAAATACTCAGCTTGCATCGCAGCCCAATTAGGCACAGTATTAGACTTTAAAGTGGCAAGCCAACTTTTGGCTTTGTCTTTTAGTGAAAACGGAAAAAGTCTCATCCTGGCCATCTCAATTTGTGCTGGATTGTTCGTGAAAGTATTAACCACCTCTTCAAAGTCACGGATATGGTTATAAGGATTTTCAGAGTCCATTCCGTGGAATGTGGGAAGCATAGGCAACATGTTTGGCTTGATGTGGAAGATATTATTCATCGGCACATTTTCCGGGAAATTAAAGTAAGAAGGAGTGGTAGTGCGAGTCGGGTGTAAATACTGCCGCATGGTTCGTGGTGGTGGAACTGGTGGTAGGGCTGGAACATCATTGGCCCCATTGTTGGCAGCCATCGCGTTATTGGGGAGGTTTTCAGTTCTAACAAGTCGATTCGTGTGGTCGCGAGTGTAAACACTCATACACAAAAATCACCCCCCAATAAAGAAATAGAACAAGAAAAGAAGAAAAATAAATAAATAAATAAATAAATAACAACTGCAAGTTACGTACCTTGCCTTGGCTGTTCCCCGGCAACGGCGCCAAAAATATGATCGACCGGCAAAAGTGTCGTTGACGTGCCGGCCAAATCAATATTTAATATTTAAAACTGATCCTTGGCTCACAAGTTTAGAAAACCAGTAGAGCGGCAAGATAGAGTATCGATCCACGAAGAACAGCAGGAAGGGGGGATCACGTAACTAGGAGTTGTAGCGTTTCGGACGCTAACCTCTGTTTTTGTTGGGTTTTGATTCTAATTTAGACTAAAATAGGAAATTAATGAATTAAGAAAATAGGCGAGATCCGTTGAATCCTTCCATCCTAGATTTTAGGTAACAATATCTTCCCTTTTATAACTCAATCAAGATTTCAGGCCAGAGAATCTTGATCGGAAAATAATACGATGAAAACTTAATTTAATTTAAAAGATGGATTCGAAAATTGATTCTTGTTCAATAAAATTAGGTCAAATCATAGGAGGACATCGACCCAAGTATTAATCGTACCAAATTAATGGCGACGATTAATCAAGAGCATAACACTCCTTGTTTGGTTCGAAAAATAAGAACTTGAATCAATCTTTGAATAAACGGTGAAAAATAATGAGAAAATATTGAAACCCTAAATCATGGGATGAAATTCATCTTTGGATCTTGCCTAGAGATTTAGCCTAGCATATTAAAACTTAAAAACGAAATAATGAATTGAAAACATCTTACTAGAATTGATGAACGCAATAAATATCTAACGATCTTACCGGAAAACTTGAACGGAACACTTGAATAACTTGAATGAATCTTCAATAGACAAATAGAATAATCGCCGGAAATTTATTGTTAAGAAACCTGAAATTGAATGTAAAAGGTAAAGACTAAAAAGATAAATAAGTATCTTTAGATCTAAGCCTCCTAGGTCTTTAAATAAGAAAACCCTAGGAGAAAAAATAGGAAAAGATTTCCTAATCCTCTAAAATAGGGAACAAGCCAACTAATTACAAAAGTGAAATAAAACTAAAGAAAAAGAAGTCAAACAATATTATTCTGGACGAGCTCCCCTGACTGGTCAGGATTCACCTCTGACTGGTCAGGATTAGCTACTGGAATTTCTTGAGCCTCTTCAAGTTCTGCATTGGTGTGGTGACCTGAAGGCCTGACCTGACGATCAGGTCAGATCTCCTTCCTCTCTATGCATGACTGGAAAGATATAGATGCATGACTTGATGAATCAGGTCACTCCTCTTAATTTTCTGATTTTCTCTTCCGATATTTTCTCCATCTTTCTTCATATTTTCCTCGAACTTTACATCCCCGTCGGCCTTGGCACTCCTTCCAATTGCTCTTCCATCATTCCTTGTGTAACGAAACCTTCTCCGATCATTTGAATTTCACCTTTTTTTTTGTTCTTTCAACATCACTTTCAACATTAAAAACCTGAAATCGGACAGAAGCTACCAAACGTGCATTATCCGATAAAATTGATGTTTAAATATCGCACGTATGCCTAACAAGGATATGTTGAGCCATTATACAAGGCGTATTATGGTCTCAACAGCCATCGGCCACTAGATTATCAAGGAATTGCTTGTAAGCTCAGCATCGTGTGGTCAGATGTCCGTTCTCCCTGTGATAAGAACGTTGGTAGGGAGAGTATTTCTTCTTATTCTGATCCCCAAGCAGCTGGCCGCCTCGGCCACTCAAAGTATAGTTCATGCTCGATCTTCTTGAGTAATACCTACGTTGGTAAGGTGAACACGCTCTTCACATTATATACTCATGACGCCAAGGTCCCTTCTTCTAGCCGAAGGCTACTACATTAACGCCCCACCTTCCCCCATTGGCATTTTTTTTTCCGTTCCCTTACTTGGGAAGGCTCTATTCACCCTACTTGCGCTTGCTGTGGGATTCCTCCAATCGACAGTGCTTGTCGATCCTAGAGATGAGATCATTCATGTTGACTGGGTTGTATAACATGAGATCCTAAAATATTGGAATATTGGACTTTGGTGATCCAAGCCCAGTTTGAACAATTAATGTGATGGCGATGGCCAGATAGCTCCCATAGATTTCATTGAAGAGTTCCAGTACCGAGTTGCGTACTAACAGAGGAACTCGTTGGCTAATTTCCTGAGGCCAAGTAGGGAGTCAACCTCTTTCTTCTATATGTTGCTCATCACAAACCGAGCCAGGAAGGCAATGGACAACTTCTTGAAGGATGGAATGGACCTCTTAGGTAACTTGTCGAACCAAAGGAAGTCGAGCTCCCCCAGCCTGGATGGGAAAAGCTTGCACATCAGTTCATCCTCGGAGTTGTACAGTGACATCATCTGCCTAAAATGCGTCACAGTGAGACCTTGTCGGCTAAGCCTACTACTCGATCAACCTCCTGTACCTGTTGTCTTGTTAACACCTAAGATCCTCCCTTCTGCCTAGCCGAGGGGAACACTCTTGTCAGTAATAACACCGTGAGGAACAATCCCTCTGCCCTCTGCCCTTTCTGTTCACCTGTGTTTCGTGGGTTGGGGTACCTCTTAAGGCTATGCTTGTCGAGGAGAGTGAGTTGTTGTTGTTGACCCAGAGATCCCCCAACCTCTTATGCATCGATACCCACTGAACTTGACACTCGTCGCAAATGGTAAGAGGAGTGCGGACATGGTCTCATCCCCTATTTCCCTCGCACCGCTCAGCCTCACCATGGTTCCCGAGTTGTTCTAGAGCTGAGCGTCTCCTCCTATCACTATCCCCCCTTCTATCTGAGGAAAGCGTTCTGGGTCGTCGCGTTCTGGGTCGTCGTCTATGGCCTCCTCCAGTGCGGGAGGTCTCTCCATTTTGAAGGGACTAAATTGCCACCTTCAATTGTACTACCTTATCTCTCACCAGCTGGAGGAGTTAGTCTTTCTCTGCTAGCCGAGCATCCAAACCTAAGACCTAATGTGGAGCTCCGCCGATAAGTCTGTAGGCAGGACTTTCGGCTCAACCGATCCAACATCTACAATTGCTTTCCTAATTCGGTTGAGATCTACGTGATCTCTTTTTGGTTTGCTACTTTTGCCATGTCATCGAAGGATGAAAAAAGAACTAGTTTTTGAGATGAGAAGCTTGAGTGACTCCCACTGTGGTTGCCAAAATATGGAGTCTTGAGCTATTGAGTGTCCTTCGTTGTGCAGCACTCCAAACTATGTTAATGGATTATATTGGGTCTCTGGCGAGCACTCCGGTACTTAAGTTAGTTTTTGTAAAGAGAGAGAAAGCAACTTGAAATCTTAAGAGTGAAAATGCATGTGTACCTGAGAATGAGTGCCCATTAAGTATTTACAGAGAACCCTAAACAAACTGTCAGGAGCCCCGTCTAAAAATGTCGTGTCATGGAGAATCCTCAACAGACTGCAGGAGAACCCTCAACAGACTTCCACCACGTGCCCCATGTCCGTACGGATCAGATGGACATGTTTGCATGTATTATAACCACCCCATCCCCACATCTACCTAAGCAACTATCCACAAGATGGGGAGTGCGCCTTCAATTGGGCGTACCGAGCGTAGGGCTCTCGACAGCACGACTGAACACTGTGACTTGAGAGTTTCTCTTCCTGAGATGAAATGCCAACTATGGAGGAAGTTCGGCCAAACCTGGCATGTCATGCATTCGGCATGCCTGAGGCATGCCAGGAGATCTTGTCGAACCTCTTGGCCTAGGTCTAACCTAGCCCAGACCCAGCACAAATGGGCCGAGCGTTCTCTTGGGCTGTAGGCCCATTACCTTGTATATCTAGCCAACCACAAGCAATATGGTGCTTTACCTCACTTCTATTAATGCCGCAAGGGGTTCTCGCATTTTCAATAGTTTAAGGGGGTAAATTGTACCCTTAAAACCTTCAAAGGGATAAATTAAAAAAAGGGTAATTTACACACAAAAAAAAAAAAAACCTTCATCTATTGCTCGGTTTCACTTAACCCCCTTCATCTTCTAATTACCCCGATGTACATCTCACTGCATCAAACCAAAAGGGGTCAGTCGTTACATTTGGAAAGATCAGGGGTACATTGGGTAATTAGAAGGTGAATGAGGTTAAGTGAAACCGAGCAATAGATTAAGGGAATTTTATGTAAATTACCCTTAAAAAAATGATAGTTGAACAAGACAAGTGTAAAAAAACTAAAGTTTTTTCACCCGGGTTGAAAAAATAGACTCTAGATTTGACATTTGGCATGCATTATTCTATGCAATGTAATATCTTGGTTGTCAATTATAGTGTCGTGCATATGGTGCACGATAGGAAATGAGTGAACCCAATGTAATCGTATTGACTACTTTAACTGAAAGTTGCAATTACGAGCTAGATTATAAATACCTAACTGATAGCCCTTTGTTCACGGTCATGCATGCTCCGCTTGACCAAGCAGTAAGTTGAATTTGAAGGTGGAATGATTCTAATCTCCAAACAGTAAGCCTCTGTATTATTATATATTGGTTTATGATAGACAGGTACATGAGGAGAAGTACTTCAATGGAAGGATATGCTATACTTCTTGGCATGATGTCTCTTTTTTCCATCTTAATCACCACCAATTCCGTCGACACCATTATTGAAAGCAAATTCCTGGCAGATGGTGAGACCATAGTTTCATCAGCAGGAATCTTTGAACTGGGATTTTTCAGCCCAGGCACT
This sequence comes from Arctostaphylos glauca, assembly GCA_019985065.2. Lineage (NCBI taxonomy): Eukaryota > Viridiplantae > Streptophyta > Magnoliopsida > Ericales > Ericaceae > Arctostaphylos > Arctostaphylos glauca. The sequence goes on along the minus strand of JAHSPW020000007.1, from coordinate 29,299,270 downwards.
TCCAAGAATCGATACGTGGGAATATGGTACAAGAGAATATCAAATAGGACTGTGGTATGGGTTGCCAACAGAGAAATCCCACTCTTCGACAGATTGGGTGTGTTAAAGCTCGTGAGTCCAGGAATTCTCATCCTCGTCAATGGCACCAATGCCATTATATGGTCTTCTAATACTTCGATATCAGCACAGGATCCGATTGCACAACTTTTGGATTCGGGAAATTTGGTGGTGAGAAATGCAAACGATGAAATGAATGCAAAGAATTTCACGTGGCAAAGTTTTGATTATCCGGGGAACACCTTTTTACCGGGAATGAAGCTGGGAAAGAACTTTATAACCGGCCGAGATCAGTGCTACTCGTCGTGGAAGAGCAATGATGATCCCTCTCAAGGTGATTATACATGCGGGTTTGATACTCGTGGATACCCACAAGTGATTCTGAGGAAGGGTACCACTGAGAAGTATAGGCATGGATCATGGAATGGTCTCCATTTAAGCGGGGACTTAAATTCGTACCAAAATTTCATAAGCGACCATGGGATTAGTGCTAATTATACTTTCGATACGGATGGGGTGTACTTCACTATGGACGTCCAGAACAGCACAGTTAGGTCAGTGTTGAGTTACGATGGAGTTACGGAGCTGTTGACATGGATTGATCAAAACAATGATTGGGTCGTCATATTCAGGACTGCACCGTTTGATAGCTGTGAAGCATATGCATCCTGCGGCTATTATGGTAGGTGCAAATTTGCTACGTCCCCAGTATGTGGATGTTTAGATAAATTTGTGCCCAAGTACCAAAAGGATTGGGAACTTCTTGATTGGTCAAATGGGTGTATTCGGAGGACACCTTTGGATTGTCGCAACGGTGAAGGAGATGGATTTGTCAAGTATTTGGGAGTCAAACTGCCTGACACAAGGATTTCATGGTTCAACACGACAATGACCCTTGAGGAATGTGGGAGAATGTGCTTGAGAAACTGCTCTTGTATGGCTTATGCAAATTTGGATATACGCAATGGAGGAAGTGGTTGCTTGCTATGGTTTGGAGACCTGGTCGATATTATAGAGTTCGGCATAGGAGAGGGGCAAGACATCTACGTGAGGATGGCATCCTCCGAGTTAGGTATGCCTGATAGAGTAGCTTTAATTGCATATAATAGTAGAAACTTTTTCTCATCTCATATAATTTGCCAAAATTAGTTTCTAGGAAAGAAGAAATATCGGAACTTGTCATTCTTTCTAACTTTTCTTTTCTTGGACTTTCACTAGTTAATAGAGAGAAACTGTAGCATCACAAAGTTGTTTCTACACATTAGAAGTGCTCATGAAATGTGTGTCGGTGTTCGGAGTTGGAAGAAATGGAGAGAGGGGTGAAACTAGAAAAAGACAACAAGGACCAAGGGCCCAGACTCTGTGAGAAGATAACGGTTTAAACAGTTATAAACCTTGTAACTGTAGTTTTTTTTCTTTACTACCCACAGTGGCTAGTGGCTAACACCTTCCTAAACAAATAACAGTTTAATGCATTTCAAAGTATTTCTCTAGTCATATATTCATGAGTACATGACATTTTTTTATCTTAAACTGGTTCGTTAACTACATGTTTTCTATCAAATATTAATACTACTTTTGACTACTTCATACATCTTCCTTTGCTACTGGGTTTATTCTAGAGTCGGACTATAACGCCATTATACATTTCCATCCCACCTTTGGAGACTCCTTGACACCGTAGGAGGTCCTCTAGGTACTATCGCACACCACACACCAGATCTCATGGTTTTAGGCTGGGCAAGTTATCCGGCTAGCTATTGCTTGCTATTATGTTCTTGCTTGTTGATTCTTAGTTTCTCTACTTTAAAACTAGCATCTGACGCTCCATCCCACAAGAAACATCGCATGTTCATAAGCATAATATAACAATCCCACACAAACACCGATTAGATGGAGCTTGCGTTTTAGATACTGATTGTAAATAACAAGCTATAACGTCTGGTGGCAAAAGAAATCTCTTGATAAATTGTATCTTGTTGCAGATTCAATAAGCAAGACTCCTGGTAATAACATGAAGTGGAAATGGATAATTCTACCAACTGCGATTCTTATGACCCTGCTGAGTGCTGACTATAGCCTTCCTTTACTGTAAGTGGAGGAGAAAGTTACCAAAGAGAGGTACAAATACTGAACCTGTTGAACCATATGTAATTTACCCAGCAGGAAAGGATTTGTTATCATTTGACCTTAGTACAAGCATTGGAACTGGTAACAACACACTAAATGAAGCCAGTAACAATCCAACTAGTAGAAAGAAGGAAGATGATTTACCACGATTCAGTTTCGCTAGTGCATCTACTGCTACTGATAACTTCTCTGATGCAAATAAGCTTGGAGAGGGTGGTTTTGGACCTGTTTACAAGGTAAGATTTACCATTAGTAACCCGATAAAATTTGGATGCAAGCCGTGTGTTGGGAATTGAGAAATCACATACACACACTATGGAACAATACGTGAGAACTTTTTCTATATTGAACACAAATAACAAGGTTACAAAAACTCTCAAAGAAGGAGGTACAAAATCAAAACGTCAAAACTCGACACCCTCACTGTTCCTCACACAACTCACTGTCTTTAACTTGTCACCACACTCTCACAAACCACACTACTCTGCTATCTAACACACACCTACATATATAGCTAAGGGAAGGAAGGAAAAGCAAGAGGAATGAATGGATGAGCATGGGTGACCATGCTTTCTGCATGGGCTACCTCAAGAAAAGCATTACCTCACCCCCCCCCCCCCCCCCTCATGGGAAGACTCTAACACCGTGTTCAAACTTATCATGTTATGTTCAGATAGTATTTCCAATTAGTTTCTCACAGATCATAAAAAAGTTTCACGTATCAGGGAAAGTTACTTAGCGGGTATGAGGTGGCTGTGAAAAGACTTTCGAGAAAATCTGGACAAGGACTGGAGGAATTACAAAATGAGGCAATGCTCATAGCAAAACTTCAACACAAGAATCTTGTGAGACTACTTGGCAGCTGTATTGAAAGAGATGAAAAGATTTTGATCTACGAGTACATGCCCAACAAAAGCTTGGATTTCTTCCTTTTTGGTTTGGACTTCCAACATACATAATTAGATTGAATTATATATGATTGTACTGTTTTAGGCTTGTGAACACTTTCCACTAACTTTTTCGTCTAATTGAGGCAGATCCGACCAAATGCGGGATTCTAAATTGGGAGTTACGTGTTAAAATCATCCAAGGAATTGCTCAAGGGCTTCTCTATCTTCATGAGTACTCAAGGGTACGGATTATCCATAGAGATTTGAAAGCTAGCAACATTCTCTTGGATAAAGATATGAACCCCAAAATCTCCGATTTTGGGATGGCAAGAATTTTCGGAGGGAATGGATCACAAGCAACAAATCGAATTGTTGGCACATAGTAAGTGAAACATAATTCATATCATCACACAATTTCGTATCTTTGCACCGAAAAATTTATTTTGCATACATTTACATCAAGTAATTGGTTTAGTAATTTATATACAGCGGCTACATGTCACCGGAATACGCCTTGGAAGGCCGCTTCTCAATCAAATCTGATGTCTTCAGCTTTGGAGTACTGTTGTTAGAGATTCTGAGTGGCAAAAGAAACACAGGCTTCTATAACACTGACTCCCTTAATCTTCTTGGATATGTGAGTTACCACAATGCCACTCCAATGCTTAAGTTCTTCGTTCTCCATTTGGTACCTCTTGTGTTTTACTTCCTTTCTACTAAGATACTCATAGAGCTATTTCTCTATACAGGCATGGGACTTGTGGAAGAGCGACAAGGGACAAGATGTGAAAGATCCTGTATTAAAACATATATCATCCACAAATATGTTGATGAGATACATACATATAGGGCTACTTTGCGTTCAAGAAAGTGCAGCCGATCGGCCTACCATGTCTAATGTTGTAACGATGCTCAGCAATGAAGCTTCCCTCTTACCCCCTCCAAAACAACCTGCCTTCACAACTAATAGAAGTGTTGCCCAAGATCAAACTTCACACAGACAGCCCGAAATTTGTTCTGCGAATGATATGACGTTGTCAACCTTGAAAGCACGATAATAGAAATTGTTGTACTGACAATGTTAGTTCTTAAGAAGAAGGCATTATACTATTCTTACGCTTGCATCGAGCCCAACCTGATGCAAATGAACACATTTTCATTCTATCTTCCACATCTATAGTTTCATATTTATAATATGTATTTTTCAGTTTTATGTAATTTGTATTTAATAATGGGCTTATCCCCTTGATAGCCCGAATACTAATTTGTGAATCAAAAAACCTAATTTCGTTCAACATTGGGCTTGGTTCAATCAACCCAGAAAACCTAACAGAACTAGACCGAAACCGAAGCAACTGAATCAAATTTAACTGAAATATTTGGTTCAGTTTCGATTTAGAAAATTCTAGACCGAAATTTTTGGTTCGACCCGAGTTTCTTCTCTACACCGGTTTGCTTCAACACTGATGTTGCCAATTTGAGCTTGAGTATTGTATTTCCTGTCATCCACATTTTATTGTCTATTGCCACTATCCCGAGTTTCCCCTGCTTAGACAAAAGGAGAATATACAGACAATGCAGAGAGTTTAGCATCCTCAAGATCACGATATTCAAACAATAATTGAGCCATCCTATCAATTGTTGTTTCTAGTCCAGTAATATTCACAGTGATTTGATGCAGCATTATGCAACCTGTCTTGGGAATTAGTCTCTTGATTTACTGTAGAGAGAAGGACAGAGAGAGAGAGAGAGAGAGAGAGAGAGAGTCTGGTGGGACAAAGTTAGGTGGGGATTAGAGTCTGATGTTACCCAGAAACATATGGATACAATGAATTAACACCCTAAAATATGAGAGTTTTCTAGTCATTTTGGCAAAAGACAAGGTAAAGCGTCACGCTCTACCAAAACTATCAGATGTCAATTGTCATCAATTACTTTTAAAAAAATGATGTACCTCTTAATTATTATCAACTTCTATAGGCCAGTTTATACGGGCATTTACGATGGCTTTCAATGGGATTTTTTACTAGTGGGTAGTGAGATTAATCTCTCAAAAAACTAATCCAAATTCATGTTAGCTAACCTGAACACCCTAAATTAGTAAAGAATTATTCAAAAATGGTATTTGGAAATGGAAATGAGGAACAGGGATACTCTTAAGTATTATGGCCAACCCCTCCAAGCCTCCAGCCAGATGTTTCTATGTATTGAGCTAATTGACTTGACCTTTAAAATGCATTATTTTCTGTCAATTATAATGCCGTGCGTATGGTACCAGTCAACAAAGCAGGTTCATCGAACTTAAAGCATATCAACAAGAAAATCGTAAGATGAAAAAGACTGGATGTAGCTTATCCAAACCTCATCTAATAGCCAAGATTTTCTTCTTCTTTTTTTTTTTTTTTTTTTGTCGCTGAAAGTCGAAACTACAAGTTCAATGATAAATACCTAACCATTATTTACGGTCATGCTTCCGCTCGACTAAGCAGTAAGTTAGTTCCATTACTGCAAATTCCAATGGGAGGATATGTTATACCTCTTGGCATGTCATAAGCTCCAACGCCCTGGCCACCATAACAGAAACCAAATTCTTGGCAGATGGCAAGACAATAGTTTCATCAGGTGGAATCTTTGAACTGGGATTTTTCAGCCCAGGCAATTCCAAGAATTGATACAAGAGAATATCAAATACAACTGTAGTATGGGTTGCCAACAGAGAAATTCCACTCTCCGACACATCAGGTGTGCTGAAGGTCACGAGTCCAGGAACTCTCGTCCTTGTCAATGGCACCAATGCCATTATATGGTCTTCTAATACTTCAATAACAGTAAAAGATCCGATTGCACAACTTTTAGATTCGGAAAATCTGGTGGTGAGAAATGCAAATGATGAAATTAAAACAGAGAATTTCTAGTGGCGGAGTTTTGATTATTTGGGGAACACTTTTTTACTAGGAATGAAGCTAGGAAAGAACTCTTTAACCGGCCGAGATTGGTACTACTCGTCATGGAAGAGCGATGATGATCCAGCTCAAGGTGATTATACATGCTGGTTTGATAGTCATGGATATCCGGAAGTGATTCTGAGGAAGGGTACTACTGTGAATTATAGATCTGGACCATGGAATGGTCTCCGTTTTAGCAGGACTTCAATAGATTGAATTATCTACAATTCTACTGTTTGTAGGCTTGTCAATACTAAATGTAATAGGTAGATGGTTCCATTTACTAATTTTTATGTCAAACTGAAGCAGGTCCAATCAAATGCGGGATTCTGAATTGGGAGTTACGCGTTAAAATCATCCAAGGGATTGCTCAAGGGCTTCTCTATCTTCACGAATACTCAAGGTTATGGATTATCCACAAAGATTTAAGAGCTAGCAACATTCTCTTGGATAAGGATGTGAACCCCAAAATATCCGATTTTGGGATGGCAAGAATTTTCGGAGGGAATGGATCACAAGGAACAAATCGAATTGTTGGCACTTAGTAAGTGAAACATAATTCGTATCATCACACACTTTCATATCTTTGCACTGAAACAGTTTATTTCTGCATACTTTTACCTCGAGTGATTAGTTTAGTAATTTATATACAACGGTTATATGTCACTGAAATACGCCTTGAAAGGCCTCTTCTCAATCAAATCTGATGTCTTCAGCTTTGGAGTATTGTTGTTAGAGATTCAGAGGGGCAAATGGAACACAGGCTTCTATAACAGCGACTCCCTTAATCTTCTTGGATATGTGAGTTACCACAATACCATTCATATATCTTCCACAAATATGTTGATGAGATACATACATGTAGGGCTGCTTTGTGTTCAAGAAAGTGCAGCCAATCGGCCTACCATGTCTAATGTCGTAACAATGCTCAGCAATGACACTTCCCTCCTACCTTCTCCAAAACAACCTGCCTTCGCGACTAGTATGAGTGTCGTTCAAGATCAAACTTCACGCAAACACCTCGAAATTTTTCAGCGAATGACATGATCTCAATTTGAAAGCATGACAACAGAAATCATTGTGCTATCAATGTTAGTTCTTAAGAGAAAGGCATAATACTATGCTTAAGCTTTGCATCGAGCCCGAGGCAAATGAATACATTTTTGTTCGTTCTTTTCCACATCTATAGTTTCATATTTCATTCGACTCAATTAGCTTTTAAAACAGTCTTCTTGTCCTTGGAAATCTACTGGGAAAGACTGTGTTTGAGGAATAACTTTTTCCCAACAGGACTAGTTTGTGTCATTTAGTTATACTTGTGGTTGCGTTTCTAAGATATGGTTGTGCTTTTCGCAATTTTGGTTCAGGTGTTGTTTTTATGGAATTTCAGCGAATGACATGATCTCAATTTGAAAGCATGATAACAGAAAACATTGTGCTATCAATGTTAGTTCTTCAGCGAAAGGCATAATACTATTCTTAAGCTTTGCATCGAGCCCGAGGCAAATGAGCACATTTTTGTTCTTTCTTTTCCCCATCTATTGTTTCATATTTCATTCAACTCCATTAGCTTTTAAAACAGTCTTCTTGTCCTTGGAAATCTACTAGGAAAGACTCTGTTTGAGGAATAATTTTTTCCCAACAGCACTCGTTTGTGTCATTTAGTTATACTTGTGGTTGTGTTTCTGAGATATGGTTGTGCTTTTCGCCATTTTGGTTCAGGTGATGTTTTCATGGAATTCCATGATTCCATTACCAACTCATTCAAGAAGAAATAAAGAAGTAGAATCAGAGAACTTGTACTGCTCTGTATTTTGTTTTTCTGTACAATGCCTAGCCAAAAACACTGACCTCGTACTTATTTTTTTCTGTTCTTGAATTAAAAAAAATCTCACTCACTCTTAGTCACTTGTGAGCTCATTCCCTTCCAATTACCAGTTAAAGACTAGCTGAATTACACTAAGCTAACCATACTACCAACTAACCATGCTACCCGACTATTACTAGAACACTTCATCTCAATTCTCAGCATATGAGATTCTGAAGTGAAACTTGAGATTCTGCAACAACCCTGAATTGTTGCACCACCAGACTTGAACTCCCTGAACTGACTTTCGCACATGCTCATACTTCCAACACTTGGAACTGAACTGGAACTCATAACCATTTGAAACCAGTTAGTTTGAACACTTGTATTAAGCTGATCTTCAATTGTTCTTACACCTCCTTGCGAACTCATGGGTGAATCACCAACCATGAGTTTGGTCTGGAGAAATATAAAATGACCAACTAATAAAGGTATGGTAAAAGTGTGTGCAACCTGCACAGAGGTGCCAATGTGCTGAATTTGAAGGTGCTTAGACAACACTTTCTCACGAATAAAATGATAGTCAACTTCAATATGTTTGGTCCTAACAGGAAACACAGAATGGGAACCTAAGGATATTGTTGATTGATTGTCACACCGTAAAACTGGAGTTTTGAAAGTAGAAACTCCCAATTCAGCTAGCAGTTGAAGTAACCAGGCCAGGCTACTGCAGTTTGAGCCAAGGCTCTGTATTCTGCCTCATTAGAAGACCTTGTCACTGTGTGCTTCTTCTTAGCACACCTGACACCAGATTAGATCCAACATAAATTGCAAAACCTGTCGTGCATTTCCTGCCTAATTTGTCACCAGCCCAATCTACATCTGACAAAGCCTCAAGAAGAAGAGGTCCAAGAGTAAAAACAAGACCTTGACTAAGGGTACCTTTGATGTATCCCAGAATCCTCTTTACAGCAACAAAATGACTAAGTCTAGTCTAATGCATATGTTGACATGCCACATTAATAGGGCGAGACAAATCTTAGACATGCTTCACCAAATTGCCTAGGTTCTAAACGGGGATTATCATCAGAAGAATTGGAAGAAACAGTTATTACAGATAAAGGATGCATGGGCTTAGTGATGCCTGACTTTGATCTTGTGACCATAGGATGTGTAGAAATGGGAAGTGAAATATCATTAGGTGGATCAACAGGACATAGTGTAGAGTGATCAACAGGAGAAGGAACACAATTATACTGAAAAATAGAACTTGAACCAGAAAAAGGAGACAGAATTAGGTGAAGTAACAGAAAATGGAGATGGAAGAATAGAAGTGGGATCCATGTAGTTTCTGAACTTTGGAGAGAGACACAAAAAAAACTTAACAAGAACTGAAATTTTTTTTATGTCAATGTCTCAGAATCCTCAAGCAACTCAAAGAAGAACAAGAAAAGGCTCAGCAAGATCTTATTGATATCATGCTTCCTGAATGCTCATCTTAGCCATGGTACGTGGGTGCATAGTCATGCAGATACAAACAAAGAGAGTAGTTCTGCGAGGAAAGAAAGAAAACATGGACCTATATTTGATTTGGCAACTACTGCTTCTGCCACAAGAAACTTTTCCCACGAAAATATGATTGGAGAAGGTGGCTTTGGTCCTGTTTACAAGGAAAATGGGATTTGCTCAGTTTTCTTCTTGCATATGTGAGTTCTTCTTTCTCCATTTGGTACCTCGTATGGTTACTTTCTTTCTATTGATATATACTGATAGTGCTATTTTCTCTTCAGCCATGGCACTTGTGGAAGAGCAGCAGGGGACAGGATGTAAAGGATACTGTATTAGGACATATATCTTCCACAAATATGCTTATGAGATACATACGTATAGGGCTGCTTTGTGTTCAAGAAAGTGTTGTCGATCGGCCTACCATGCCTACTGGCGTACAATGTTCAGCAGTAATGAAGTCCCTCCTGCCCTCTCCAAAACAACCTGCCAAGATCAAACCTTGTGCAAACACCCCAAATTTTTTTCAGCGAATGATATGACGATCTCAATTTTGAAAGCACAATAACATAAATCATTGTACTGTCGATGTTAGTTCTTAAGAGGAAGGCATAATACTCTTCTTAATAAGCATGCATCAAGCCCAACCTGCTGCAAATGAACATATTACCCCAAATTTTTTTCAGCGAATGATATGACGATCTCAATTTTGAAAGCACAATAACATAAATCATTGTACTGTCGATGTTAGTTCTTAAGAGGAAGGCATAATACTCTTCTTAATAAGCATGCATCAAGCCCAACCTGCTGCAAATGAACATATTTTCGTTCTATCTTTTCCACATCTATAGTTTCATATTTTCATCCGACTCATTTAGCTTTTAAAAAAGTCTTCTTGTCCTTGGAAATCTGCTAGGGAATACTATTTTTGAGGGTCAGTGGGTGTTGTTGGACGTCAGGGTAATTCAATAGGTGTTGTTAGATGCGGAGTAATGTTTTGTACAGTTGGATTGAAGTTTCTTAGAGGGTGGTAGAGCTTGGAGGTTGAAAATAAAATAATGGTTTTTTAAGTTTAAAGAGGAAGAGGGTGAAGGAGGAGGGAGAGGAGATGACACTAATGTTTAGATAAGGAGGCTAGTAGTGCAAAATGACTAAGAGTGTGCGTGGTATACAGAGAGGTGAGATTGAGCGTGAGGGGTGGTGGGGTGTGAGGGTGAGGGCGACCTATGAGCGGGATAGAGGGTGACCTATGAGTATGGATAACTCATGGAGTAAGAGTTGTGGTGATAGTAGTGATTTGGTGCAGCACTGGGCAAGAGCATTATGCAAGTCCTCTGGGAATTAAGCTGATTTTATACTAAATTAATTTTTTTGGTTAAAGATCATCGGTATTATTTGATATTTCATGATTTCTATATGATTTTGTCCCTTCTCAAAATCAGTGTGATAAGCTGCGAGGAGCAGGTGCAGTATTCCTAATGGCCCTTGGGACCTTCATGAAATCATTTAGTGTAAGTAGAAGATGTTCTCCGGCTGCTGCATGGTTAATACTGATCCCTTTCAGTGAACCATAGCTGTATTGGGCTAATTAATGGTAGCTTGATTTGACCTTTGAAATGAATTATTTTCTGTTAAGAATTTTCAAAATAAAATCGGTGTTTTTTTGTTAGGGTTTTCTTATTTTTAGAATGCTTAATTTCTTGTGTGGATTTTGTCTCACATTGGTTAGATGCGAATAGTTTGGTTTGCTTATATTGAGAAACACACCTAGAGTGTTCAAGTAGCTTGTCTCTTAAGTGGCTATATGATGGTGCTGCACCATAATCAGAGAAGCTGGTGCTTTGAACCCAAGACTCGCTCTCATGCACACATATTGTGACTTGGCAATAAGTGACAGTGACTTGGCACTAGCTTGATGGTCGGGCAACTGACCTATAGTGTTTAATTAACCATGGGGTACAATGGTTAGTAGGGTTGCAATCCCAGCCGTTAATCCTAAACAGTGTCATCGAATGGACAAGATCAAATTAACCCAAATGGGTGTGTCTCATTAACACACTAGTTCAGTGTAATGGGTTAATCTACACCATACAGATCGATCTAACGGTCAAGATTGAGTGGGTGCATGCCTTTTCGAATAGGTGTGTAGTGGTCTATAAATAGACCACCACACATCAGTCTACCCCAACATAGAAAATTTGGATTCCTACTTCCAGTCTAGATTCATATAATTGAGCATTCAATACTGAGATTATGTTACACTATAGAAACAGAATCTTAGTGGTTCCTAGTTCTCGTTTTACTACACCGCAGATATTCTGACTATATCCGTTTTTACAAATGCAGACAAGAATTATGAGTTCAAACTTCGCTGTATCTTGAAAACAAACTCCCTTAATCTTCTTGGATATGTGAGTTACCACAATGCAATTCCAATGCTTAAGTTCTGACGAGGGTAAAAATGTAATCGAGAAAATACATTAATCCCTCTCGGCAAAAGATTTAGTTCAGCAAAGAATGGTAAAGATCATGAGCCGCACATGCTGATCACATGAAGGTATGGCCAACCTGAGGAGGGTTACCCGTACTTTATTCGAGCCAAGGAGGTCGAATAACTAGCCAACCGATCTGAGAAAGATGGCTTGGTAATTAGCCGACCTGAGAAAGGCAGCCCCATGTCTCGCCGATCTAAGAAGGGCGGTCCGAAATAACATCGACCCGAGAAAGGCGATGAGTGACTGTTATTCCAAGATAAGATAGAATCCCTAATAAGTTGGGATACAGTTCTAACAGATATGGATGAGAAGTCCACGGCCAATTTAACTAATACGAGAAGTATTGATTAAATAAAACTCTAATGATAGAAGATAACTGTTTGATAGAGAGTTATCTCATTAATGGCCAATCAGAACACACTCCATCCCAGTCAGAATCCAAAGAGAATTAGGATTAATTAAAAGTCTATAAATGAAACTCCACATCAACAAAAAAGATACATTCTAACTAGTGCATAATTTCGCTGGCTAACAGAGAATATTGGCCTGAGTTATTGATCATCCTGTGAGCTTTTGTCTGACTTAATCATTAGAGTGTCTTTCTGCCACTGCAGCAGATGGCTCTTTAACGATTTATTGTTTTGCAGATCACAAGTCCACCCAGATTGAGAGCATTGTTTCTACTGGATAGTGAGGTATTAGCTTTCCGTCTTGATTGAGAAAATTTACCCATCTACAAGTTCTTTCTCAATTTAGTACCTCTTATGTTGAACTTTCAGGCATGGGGCTTGTGGAAAAGCGACGGGGGAGAAGTAAAGGATCATATATATTAGAATATATATCTTCCACAAATATGCTGATGAGATACATACGTATAGGGCTGCTTTGCGATCAAGAAAGTGCAGCCGATCGGCCTACAATGTCTAATGTCGTAACAATGCTAAGCAATGAAGCTTCCCTCCTACCCCCTCCTAAAAAACTTGCCTTCGCAATGAGTAGGAGTGTCGTTCGAGATCAAACTTCCCCAGAATGTTTTCAGTAAATGATGTGACGATCTCAATTTTGGAAGCATGATAACAAAAGTAAATGTACTGTCAATGTTAGTTCTTAAGAGGACAGCATAATACTATCCTTAAGCTTGCATCGAGCTCAACCAGATGCAAATGAGCACATTTTTATTATTTTTTCAAAATTTTAAAAGTGAAATATCCTAACGATTCACTATATTCTCGAGAATAGCATTGTAATTTCATATTTGAAATTCGTACTTTGCTAATTATAGGGTTGATAACACAACTGGAGGGTGATTAATCGAGCCACAATAATGTTGTTGTAGAACTGTAACACGAGTTGATTTGTTCTAAGTAAGAATTTAGGTGATAATTGAAAACCTAACTCTTGGAATCAGTGAATATTTTAATTGGCCACTTGAATATTGATGCCCACGAAATTCTCAAGTAAGTGAAAATGGGGAAAGAAATGGATATAAGAAAAACAACAGATATGGAGAATGAAAAACTTCACACCTTTATGACAAATATTCTTACATCTCAAACACCTGGTATCCCTATAAATTGTTTTTAATCGCCAGAGCTAGTTTGCTTCCACACACAGTTGAAGTAGTGGTGAAATTGGTTTGGGTTCTGTCAGTTTGTAAGCATGAAAGACGAAACCATGGTGAAAATTGCACATATTGATCTCAACTGATTTTATGAAGGTAACAATATCGGTACATGCAGGATCGGTATCGGTTCGGGAATTCAGGACGTTTGGGTTGACCAAAAAAGGCATAGTTTTGAAAACAATACTATGAAGTTGAAAATTCTTGTATTTGGGCCAAAATCACCTATTAAAAAATCCAAAATCATATTTTGTTCAGTTCGTTTCGATCAGTTATAACAAAAATTCGGTGGACATCCAAAACTGAATCGAAAAACTGAAGAAAAAAAATCAATTTGGTCAACCAAAACGACCGAACCCTATTCCAAACTGATCGAATCTTGATTTTTTCAATTGGTTTTTTTGGTCAATTTATTTTTTTCTGCAATCCTTTCACCGCTTCTTGCATTTCCTTTCATCCACATTTTATTGTTCATTACCACTATTCCAAGTTTCTCATCATTAGACAAAAGGAGAAGAGTAATGCTACGAACACAATTTTCCGTGCATAGATCCGGACAAAACTATGTCCGGAACCATTGATTAATGCACGTGGAACCCTTATTCTTTTGTGGGCTCCAAATGTATTCAACAATTCCGGACACAATTGTGTCGGGATCTATACACGAAGGTTGCGCGCACAAACTTTCTCAAACGGGAATAGACAACGTAGAGAGTTTAGCATCCTCAAGATGACGATATTCAAAAATAATAATTGGGTCATCCTATTAATTGTTGATGCAGTCGTTGGCGTCTCAAGTGGATGGCTGAGTGTTGATCTCCTGTTAGAGTTGGTAAGGGCAGACCTGCTAGTGCTGGTAGCAGTTAATGCAGTAGTTGGTGAATTCATTTGTTGTGGGGTTAGAGTTTTTTAAATGAAATTTTGATGTCATCTAAAAACATATGGAAGACTCTACCACAACTATCAAAAGTCAGTTGTCAAAGTCTTGAGTGTTACTGTCAATTGAGAAAGTTTACAAACACAACTACATATTATACCCGAACACAAATGTGACTGAAACTGTGTATTGAGTCCCACAAAATAATGTTAGCTCTCTGTAATAGTGGTGAATGAAGTGTGTCAGCCTCCTATAATATATATATTTGATACGGTTACAACTCTCACCTAAAAAGTGTCCGAACCTCGTACCTGTCAGTGAACCAAAGCTGTATTAGGCTAATTAATGGTAGCTTGATTAGACCTTTGAAATGCATTATTTTATGCCTATTTAATATCTTGGTTGTCAATTATAATGCACGGTGCCGGTCAACCCTTGTTAGTATTACCAAGGAAATTAGTGTAATGGTACACAATTTCAACAAAGCACTTCTGGACTTTTGGTTCATCGAAGTTGAAAAGTCTATCAACAAAAAAGAACTAGTTGCACCTTACTAGTCTGCAATATTTTTAACCAACATTGTCCGGATAGAACCTTTTTTGATAACCCAATTTCCGGAATAGTTTACCCGAATCTCTATACATCTTTATTTGACACGACTCGGAAGGAAACGACCTAAAATAGCTTACCCAAACTTCTACTATTGGCCTAAAGTTTTCTTCTTCCTTTTTGTCGATGAAAGTCGAAACTATGAGCTCGATGATAAATACCTCATTGATAAACCTTTTATTTAGGGTCATGCTCCCGCCCAACCCAGCAGTATTTTCAATGTGCAGATGGGAATGATCCTAACCTCCAAACAGTCGGGATCTGTGCTAGACAGATACATGAGCAGAAGTACGTCAATGGAAAGATATGTTATACCTCTTGGCATGCTCTCTCTTTTTTCCATCTTAATCACCTCCAACACTGTGGACACCATAACTGAAACCAAATTCCTAGCTGATGGTGAGACCATAGCTTCATCAGGGGGAATCTTTGAACTGGGATTTTTCAGCCCAGGTAGTTCCAAGAATCGGTACGTGGGAATATGGTACAAGAGAATATCAAATACAACTGTGGTATGGGTTGCCAACAGAGAAATCCCACTCTCCGACACATCAGGTGTGTTAAAGCTCACGAGTTCAGGAATTCTCATCCTTGTTAATGGCACCAATGCCATTATATGGTCTTCTAATACTTCGATATCAACACATGATCCGATTGCACAACTTTTGGATTCTGGAAATCTGGTGGTGAGAAATGCAAACGATGAAATGAAAGCAGAGAATTTCCTGTGGCAAAGTTTTGATTATCCGGGGAACACATTTTTACCGGGAATGAAGTTGGGAAAGAATTTTTTAACAGGCCGAGATCGGTACTACTCGTCATGGAAGAGCGAAGATGATCCGGCTCAAGGTGATTATACATGGGGTTTTGATACTCGCGGATACCCACAATTGATTTTGAGGAAGGGTACTACTGAGAAGTACAGGAGTGGACCATGGAATGGTCTCCATTTTAGCGGGAATTTAAATTCATACCAAACTTTCATAAATAACCATGGGATTAATGTTAATTATACTTTGGATATGGATGGGGTGTACTGCACTTACAACGTCCAGAACAGCACGGTTAGGACAGTGTTGAGTTACGACGGAGTTATGGAGCTGTTGACATGGACTGATCCAAACCGCGGCTGGCTCAGCCTTTTCAAGACTGCAGCGTTTGATAACTGCGAAGCATATGCATCCTGTGGCTATTATGGTAGCTGCAAATATGCTACCTCCCCAATATGCGGGTGTTTGGATAAATTTGTGCCGAAGTACCCAAAGGATTGGGAACATCTTGATTGGTCAAATGGGTGTATTCGGAGGACGCCTTTGGATTGTCGTGACGGTGGAGGAGATGGGTTTGTCAAGTATTCAAGAGTCAAACTGCCTGACACAAGGACTGCCTGGTTTAACATGACGATGACCCTCAAGGAATGCGGGAGAATGTGCTTGAGAAACTGCTCTTGTATGGCTTATGGAAATTTGGATATACGTGGGGGAGGAAGTGGCTGCTTGCTATGGCTTGGAGACCTGATTGATATTAAAGAGTTCGGCGAAGGAGAAGGGCAAGACATCTACGTGAGGATGGCATCCTCAGAGTTAGGTATGCTTGATTGTATCCAGTAGAACTTATGACAGATGAGTAGCTCTAATTGCATATACTGTAGTACAAATGTTTTTTGACCTGATCTGATCTGCCAAATTTAGTTTTTAGGAAAGAAGAAAATCAGACATTTTCATTCTTCCTAACTTTTCTTCTGTTGGACTTCATTAGTTAATAGAGAGAAACTACAGCATTACAAAATTGTTTCTACAAATTAGAAGTGCTCATGAGATGTGTCATAGGTGTTCAGAGCTGAAAGAAATGGAGACAGGTGAAGCTAGGAAAAGACAACAAATACATGACATTTTTGTTCTTAAGTTGGGTCATTACAAATACATGTTTTCCATTAAATATCATTACAACCTGTGACTGCTTCGTACGTCTTCCTTTTGTAGCGGGTTTATTCTAGAGTCAGACTATAGCACCATTACACATTTCCATCCCCACTTTGGTGACCCCTTGGCCTCTCAAGTCTACTTTTGTCCTTTTATCCGGCTAGCTATTGCTTCCTATTATGTGTTCTTGCTTGTTGATTCTTAGTTTCTCTACTTCCAAACTAGCATCCGACACTCCATCACACAACAAACCTAGTAAGTTCATATACCGATTGCAAATGACAAGCTATAAACTTTGGTGGCAAAAGAAATCTCTTAATAAATCATATCCTGTTGCAGATTCAGTAAGCAACAATCCCGGTAATAACAAGAGGTGGAAATGGATAATTCTAGCAATTGCAGTTTCTATGACCCTGCTGACAATAGCCTTCTTTTACCTTACGTGGAGGAGAAAGTTACAAAAGAGAGGTATGAATATTGAACCTCACTCTTTCAACATATAAGTTGTAAAATTCAACAAAGAACTAATTATATGAAAATAGTTTCTGTTTACCGGTGCTTCTCATAGAAAATTAAATGAATACGTATGCAGACTGATTCTGCTGGACAATTTCATTTTGGCAAATCGTTATTGTGCTAGTACTGGAAAAAGAACACTAAGATTTATTAACCCTTGTGTAATTCACCCACCAGGGAAGGATTTGTTATCATTTGATTTTGGTACAAGCATTGGAGCTGGTAACAACACACTAAATGAAGCCAGTAACAGTCCAAATAGTAGAAAGAATGAAGTTGATTTACCACAGTTCAGCTTCGCTAGTGCATCTATTGCTACTGATAACTTCTCTGATGCAAATAAGCTTGGAGAGGGTGGTTTTGGACCTGTCTACAAGGTAAGATTTATCATCAGTAACTTGATAAAATTTAGATGAGAGGTGTGTTCGGATCGAGGAATCACACACACACTATGGAACAATACTTGGGAAAAATGTCACTGTATTGAACACAAATAATAAGGCTACAAAAATCCTCACAGGAGGTGGTTCAAAACTGAAACCTCAAACTCCAATCCCTTGCTATTCCTCACACCTAACCCACCTATAAATATAAAAAAGGGAAGGAAGGAAAAACAAGATCAACGAATGGGTCAGCATGGTGACTATGCTTTCCGCACGGGCTGCCTAAAGGAAAGCATGGCTTCTCCCCACGTGTTCCTCATGGGCAAACTCTAACACTGTATTCAAATTTATCATGTCACTTTTAGAGAATATTTCCAATTAGTTTTGCACAGATTATAAAAAAGTTTCACATATCAGGGAAAGTTACTTAGCGGGTATGAGGTGGCAGTGAAAAGACTTTCAAGAAAATCAGGACAAGGACTGGAGGAATTACAAAATGAGGCAATGCTCATAGCAAAACTTCAACACAAGAATCTTGTGAGACTACTTGGCTGCTGTATTGAAAAAGATGAAAAGATTTTGATCTATGAGTACATGCCCAACAAAAGCTTGGATTTCTTCCTTTTTGGTTTGGACTTCCCACATGCTACATTAGATTGAATTATCTCTGATTTTACTATTTGTAGGCTTTTGTACACTTCAAAACTGCACTAGGTAGATGGTTCCATTTACTAATTTTTCTATGGAATTAAGACAGATTCGATCAAATGCGGGATTCTGAATTGGGAGTTACGCGTTAAAATCATCCAAGGAATTGCTCAAGGGCTTCTCTATCTTCACGAGTACTCAAGGTTACGGATTATCCATAGAGATTTGAAAGCTAGCAACATTCTCTTGGATAAAGATATGAATCCCAAAATATCCGATTTTGGGATGGCAAGAATTTTCGGAGGCAATGGATCACAAGCAACAAATCGAATTGTTGGCACTTAGTAAGTGAAACATAATTCATATCATCACCCACTTTCGTATCTTTGCACCGAAACAGTTTATTTCTGCATACATTTACCTCAAGTGATTGATTTAGTAATTTATATACAGTGGCTACATGTCACCGAAATACGCCTTGAAAGGCCTCTTCTCAATCAAATCTGATGTCTTCAGTTTTGGAGTATTGTTGTTGGAGATTCTAAGTGGCAAAAGGAACACAGGCTTCTATAACACTGACTCCCTCAATCTTCTTGGATATGTGAGTTACCACACTGCCATTCCAATGCTTAGGTTCTTCTTTCTCCATTGGTACCTCTTATGTCTAACTTTCTTTCTATTGAGATATACTGATAGTGCTATTATATATACAGGCATGGGACTTGTGGAAGAGCGACAAGGGAGAGGAAGTTAAGGATCCTGTATTAGAACATATATCATCCACAAATATGCTGATGAGATACATACATATAGGATTGCTTTGCGTTCAAGAAAGTGCAGACGATCGGCCTACCATGTCTAATGTCGTAACGATGCTCAGCAATGAAGCCTCCCTCCTACCCTCTCCAAAACAACCTGCGTTTGTGACTAGTAGGAGTGTCGTCAAAGATCAAACATCATGCAAACACCCCAAAATTTGTTCGGCAAATGATATGACGATCTCAACTTTGAAAGCACGGTAATAGAAATCGTTGTGCTGTCAATGTAAGTTCTTAAGAGGAATGCATAATACTATTCTGAAGCTTGCATCAAGCCCAACTTGATGCAAATGAAAACATTTCTTTTCTATCTTTTCCATATATGCAGTTCCATATTTTCATTCGACCCCAGTTAGCTTTTTAAAACAGTCTTCTTGTCCTTTGGAAATCTACTAGGGAGTACTGTTTTTGAGGAATTACTTTTTTCCAACGAGGCTAGTTTGTGCCGTTTAGTTATTATTGTGGTTGCTATTTTTTAGATATGGTTGTGCTTTTTGCTTGAGGTGTTGTTTTGCTGATCCAGTGGCAAATTTCAGCCATGTACTGAGTGGCTTAAAATTAGTGCTTTCTAGTGGTGAGTTTTATATTAAAATCCGTAATAATGTGATGTCGCAAAACACTGTTGATAACTATGTATCCAGCCTAATAGACTGACTAATCCAAGAGACAAATCTCATCGTCCACTAGCAGGAGGAGCTAGAACAAAGCCACGTATGAACTGACTCAACACAGGAATTGATAGCATAGGGGTGAGAACCGAACCCCAGACAAAGGCTTCCTGAGACCCTTAGTTATTTGGTGATTACCGCTTCATCATTTCTAAGGTCTTATGTTTGTGTTGAAACGCTAGGCATTTGCATGGATATCTCCCCTCTGTAGGACAAAATCCAAAATGGTTGACAGAGAAACTACTTCAGGAGATTTCCATACGCCCGGTCAGGGTTTCTTCAACACTGTGTAAGCAAAAAGAGCAAAACTCGGGATCTTATGTTCACAGCACCAAATGACCTTTGCAACAATTGTGGGTAGTGTAGCCCCGATGGTTTTTGTAGAATCAGCAAAACACCAATACGCTAGTGTTTGAAGGGGTTTGCACCAAAATCCCAAAAAGAATGGGAAGTGCTTAATTGGTCCAACGGATGCACAAGGAACATGCCATTGGATTGCCAGAAAGGAGAAGTGTTCTTGAAAGTTCCACAGGTTAAGTTGCCAGACATTTGTGATCACTTTCAGCTGAACACTAGAATGAGCTAGAACGATTGTGAGGGAGAGTGTTTGAGGGACTGTTCCTGTATAGCCTACACCAATCCAAATATTAGTGAAGGTGGCAGTGGGTGTCTGATGTGGTTAGAGGATCTGATAGGTACGAGCGGGTTTGTCCGAGGAGACGGTAGTGAGCAAGATATCAACATATGCATGCCAGCTTCAAAAATGAGTAGGTGCAGTTTTCGTGATGGGAAAATATCAGAAAAAATGGAAAGGACAAGAAACAATTGCAATTCAGTGGGAAGAAGTTACGAAATTTTATAAAACATGGAGCCATGTGAACAAAGATCAGAAGCATAGAATCTATATGTAAATTTACAACGTTAGCCCTCGCATTATGAACCAATTTGCACCAGATGATTAAATAACTTGTTCCCAGATGATTAAACAAGTTGCACCAAGTGATTAACTAACTTGCTACTACGTAATTAGAAGACTTCCATCTGATGATTAACCAACTTGCACTTGATTACTAAATGACTTGCTCCCTA
The DNA here is from genome assembly GCA_019985065.2 of Arctostaphylos glauca. NCBI lineage: Eukaryota > Viridiplantae > Streptophyta > Magnoliopsida > Ericales > Ericaceae > Arctostaphylos > Arctostaphylos glauca. The sequence continues at coordinate 29,278,289 of JAHSPW020000007.1, read as the reverse complement.
ATTATCAATCAACTTGCACTTGATTACTAAATGACTTGCTCCTTGGTAATTACAGGACTTGCTCCAAAAGACAACATGACTTGCACCTGATGGTAAACCATCTTGAACCAGATGATTAATTGACTTGCTCCTATGTAATTAGAACAAATTAAAACCTCATGATTAACCAACTTGCACCAAATAATTAAATAACTTGCTCCCTGAAGGCTAAGCAATTTGCAACATATGGTTAAATGACTTGTTCATAGGTAATTCTAGTAATCTAAGGGTATTTTGGTCTTCAAACCTTAAATTTTCCATACCTTTGATAGTTATTTACATGGTTCTATGGCTCTGCTATTTCATAACTTTTTCCCACAGAATGGAAAATGTTTCTTGTCCTTTCCATTTTTTTGATATTTTCCCTTTTGTGATCCTCCATCTTACCATAGTTCAACACATCTTGGACACTTCAGGGACACTACTTGAGCTCTTTGAGCACGTCCTAGTGAATGCTTCTCTTCATAGTTCATAATAATAATGTTTTAACATTTTTTAAAAAGCCAATTTTATCTTTTGAGTAATTTACAAAGTTCATTTTTATAATTGCAATTTTTACGTGAATGATATTTTGATCTTTAAGTTATAAAACAAACGAACTTTTTTCAAGTGAATAAGGGGTCTCCAGTTTTAATTCAAGTAGCGTCGTGTTGGGCAATTTTTTTTTTTTTTTTTTTTTGTATTCGAATAATTTACTCATGCATACAACATATAATGAGTTTAGAATCATATAAATTTCCAACACATCCTAAGCATGCCATTCCTTGAGAGGATATTTGGCGTGTCAGCGTGTCCGTTTCGCGTTGTGCGTCCATGTCTATACTACTTAGTTTACTAGAAGTGTTCGATCAATTACCATTGCTAGAATAGAAGCTTCAGTACTGGCACTAGACCATTTAATTGAATTTTCAACTTCAAAAGACTGGTTAGGAGCATATAACTCGCATTTAATGGTTAATTCCTTTCTACAGACATCAAAAAACTAGGAAAAAAACAGCAAAAACACACATAAAGATGAGCAGGATCCATGTAGTTACTACACTTTGAAGAGACACAAAGACCTTAGCAATAACTGAATATTGTTTGATGTCAATGTCTCAGAATCCTTAAATGTCTCAAAAAAGAAGAAGAAAAGGCTCAGCAAGATCTTATTCATATCAGCTGCTTCCGAAATGCTTATCTTAGCCATGGTCCTGGGTGCATAGTCATGAAGATACAAACAAAGAAAGTAGTTCCAGAAGGAAAGAAAGAAAACTTGGACATACCTATATTTGATTTGGCGACTACTGCTGCTGCCACAAGAAATCTTTCCCACAAAAATATGATTGGAGAAGGTGGCTTTGGTCCTGTTTACAAGGTGAATGGGATTCCTCAGTTTTCTTGTCAACAGTAGATCAAATGGTATTTCTTGCGTCCTTATATATGAATACCAACAGGGAAACTTACCCATGTAACAAGAAATAGCAGTGAAAAGACTCGAGAAAAATTCAGGACAAGGTCTAGAAGAGTTTAAGAACGAAGTTGCCTCATTTGCTAAACTCCAACACAGAAACCTTGTCTGGCTTTTGGGATAATGTTAATCTACGATTACATGTCCAACATAAGCTTGGATCATTCTATACACGGCTTGACCCTCGATACATTTTATATCATGATTAGTTAGCTCAACTGCACCTTAGTTAGTCTTTTAAGTAGAAATGAATGAGGGAAATAGAGAACCTTGAAATCTTCAAAGGGTAGTAACAATGTGCAGATCAGAACAGAAGCCCCTTATTGGCTTGGCTTAAGCTCTTTGACAGAATTATGGGGATTGCACGGGGACTTTTATATCTTTACCAAGATTCTAGATTAGGAATAGTGCACCAGGATCTCAAACCAAGCAATATTCTACTAAACAGGGATCTCATTTTTGTTGGAGAACAAGTTTCTGCAAAAACAAAAAGGATCATTGGAACATAGTATGTTTTCATTTACATACAACTCAATCAATTTTTCTATCATTCAGAAAACTTAATGGTTGACAAATCCTTGCAGTGGCTATATGTCTCCAGAATATGCAATTGATGCAAAATTCTCTGTAAAATCCTATGTATTCAACTTGGGTGTGCATTTGCTAGAGATAGTGAGTGGAAAAAGGAAAAGAAGTTTTCATATGTATATACATGTGTGTATATATATACACACACATATATATCTCTAATCTGAAATATCCCATAAAAAGTGAAAGTACGTGGTCTGCAATTGCTCTAGGCATGGCTGCTATGGAATGATGACAAGTATTTGGAGCTAATGAATACATGTCTGAAGGATTCATGCGTTGAATCCCGAATACTGAGCATTCAGGTGGGGGCTTACTGTGTGTTCAAAAACTCCCAGAAGACAGACCAGCAATGTCATCTGTAGTATTTATGTTGGGAAACAAGGGAGCAATGTTGCCTTTGCCTAAAGAACCCTGTTTCTTCATCGAAAGAAGCTCCATTGATATAGGTACTCCATGGGTAAGTGTTGAATATCAGACAAACAACGAAGCTACCATAACCATACTCAAAGCTAGATAGACGATTCATGCAATCCACGCTTACCTGGTCAATGGAGAATATACCAGCTTTCAGCACCGTCTACTACAAAATTTCAGCCAATGGAGTGACCATCCTCGAGATAGAAGCTCAATAGAAGGCTCCACTCATCTCAGCGTCTTGTCAGTCTTTTTTAACTGCTGAGACCCTGTAAAGTCAAAATGTAAGAGTTAATTTGCACTGTACAAATGCCAAGTTAGGGCTTATCATGTGGGGTTCTATACTCTTCAAGGCCTTTTTGATCAAGTATGCGTGGATGTTGAGTGCAACCCCTTGGCATACTGCCGCCGATCACAAACATTTGCCAGCTTTATTTCTGCTAAAATAAATAAATTTTGATCCCATTACACTACAGAACTTCCATGTTAGAAGATCCAAAAGAGCAAGAATTTCCAGTTAACAGTCTCTAGGAATGAAAATGACCATTTGAGAAAATTATTTATGGGCCTGATATTAATATCACAGCGACAACAAGGGGTGCTATAGACACACCACTGTGAAGTGTGAAACCTACTACACTAGCGAGGATTTAAACTCAACGTGATTATAAGGCGTTTCGAGCTCTTAATTCCAACCAAATCATCGTTCAAAACGTAGGCCAGTCCACCATGTTGGGTAGTTGGGAACAAATGTGTCGAACTTAGTATGCACAACAGTTGTTAGAACTTATCCGCATAAACACCACCAATATCAAACAAATTGCAGTCTTATACCTTTTCAAAATTCTTATTCCTTTAGTTCATTTGATTGACTTGGACCCAAATCATCTAGTAAAATGGCAATGATGCATTGGGAATGATCAGGATAGCTCAAAACAAGACTTATTGGTATTGATTCGATGATCCCCGTTTTTAATTTGGGAATTCTCCAGGGCCCGTGCCCTGCCAGGACCGGGATAAAGTGACAACCAAGAACATTTGAAAGTTAGAATGGTAAAGAAATGTCATTGCAAACGATCAAGACAGCATTTTTGGTAAAAGACCTCTAATCTTCACCCATTTCATTTTTTACAGTAATTTCTCAGTAGTTCGAACACAACAGCAAGACAAAAGATCTGTATTTGGAACAAAAAGAAAAAATTTATTACAGGGGGAAAAAATGAAAACCCAATTCAGAATCAATTGGAATCTTTCAGTTCCTGATGAAGAGCATCCTCTAACAAAAACTGAGACTGCTCCATCAACTCGGGGCTCAATCTGAACATGAGAACACAAAACTCCATCTGATTGAGGGCCCCATCACCGTCCAAATCGCCTTCTCTCATCATACTTCTTAGATCGTCGTCCGTCAATTCCTGCAACCCCAAAAAGGCAGCGTTCTTCTTCAGGCTGTCGAACGTGATTACCCCTTTATCACCATCCATCAACAACCGAAACCCATTACAGAGCTCTCCGATCAACCCATCACCACCCAATTTATCGGCCATGATAGGCAAGAAATCTTCGAAAGATGATTGGGTCTTAGACGCCATTAGACGAGGTGAGAAGATTTGCAGACAGAAAGTTTTAAGAGAGAGAAAAATGAGTTGTGGGTGAATAAGAGACGGAGGTGGGGAGATATATAGGGAGGTTGGAAAGGTGGGTATGGGGAGTTCGGGGAAGGAGAGGCCATGGGAAAACAACACAGATACAGCTAATGCTCGAGGTCGGTTTACTCGGTTGATCCAGCAACTGCCCCCCTCTTTCGGAGAAAGCTCGCTGTAGAAGGTATAAATTGTATAATCGTCCTTTTCCATGACCACGCCCCGTATCTTTCCCGGTACCCAGACAACTTTTTTTTCCTTTTTATGGGACAGTATTCAATTTCCTCTCTTCTTCCTTTATTTTTTTAAACAAAAATATTTCATTTATCCAGTCACTATTATATTCATTAGGAATGTCTCTGATCCGGTTTAGTAGGATTAGTAGGAAAATTTGGACCAAATTGGGATCTTCGTTTATGAGTTTTTAGAAATCGATATCAAATCAAATCAAATCAATTCAGTTTGATTTGGTTCAATCTCAGACTGATTTTTTTTTATTTACTGATTTGGTGGATCGCGAATGGGCTAAACCCAATGTAACATAAAATATATAACTTTTTTTTAATTATCAAATAAGATGTTTGTGTCAAGTCAAGCCTGATATAAAAAAAGATATTAATGTTTAGAATTAAAAAATACATGTCGTCATCCAGTAACAAATTTGTCTAGTAACAAATTAATCATTAACCATTCGAACATCAAAAAACAAATTCACAAACTTACAGGTTAAAAAATACAAGGCCCATTTTAATTTCAATCCGGTCTAATTTTTTATATTATAAAGTCAAAATTGAACCGAAAAAATGAAACAAAATCAAAGTGAACTAGTTGAACAAAAGAACCAAACCATCAATTCTGTTAATTTACCCATTTTTAATTACAACCTCGTCGATCATAACCTACCACTGCATCTGGTTGGATATCAGGAACGGTGAAGTGTAACAGTGCATCTAGTTGAATTTCAGAAATGGTGAAGTGTAACAACACAATAGTGTGTCACAATTTAAAGTTTTTTAGAATTTAATTACGTTTATATTATTTCAAAAAGAATCTAAACATCTTTACTAGCGAACATAATTACATCATTTTATTGCACTGCAGTGATGTAGTACAAGGGTGCACCCTGGCAACCCCCAATCCACATCCAGCCCCTGCATCATTACCATTATCTCAGAATGCGAAAGCCTACTGCACAGAAAGCGTGTTATGCGTCAAAATGATGTCGTTTCTACACAGAAATTGCCCGAACACTACCCGAACAACTCTTCGGGCAACATTTTGTGCGCCAAAAACGACATTATTTTAGCACACAATACGCTCTGCTGTGCACTATGCTAAGCAAAGCCACCTCCATGAAAGGGGAGATGATAAGGAGGGAGGATCAATCCTGATGGAAAGAGAGACCATAGACGAGGCAGGGGAGACTTTGATGGTGTCATGCCCTGTCCGACCCCAATATGCCCCGTTGCAATCCCTAATGGTGTGACTTAGGATTTACTTATTTTATTTGACCTGGCTATAGGGAATAAGATAAGAAAGTAACCTTGAACAAAAATTCACTACAAATAAGTATGCTTTGCTTGAAAATGAAGGCTACAATGTGCAACTTTCATTCAAAGGCCTAATTGCCTCATTCATATTTGCCATAATGCAGAGAGCAAAAAACAACACAAACCAACCTTTTCGAACTATGGGAACACTGAATTTCTGATTAGATAGGAAATCAGGGGCCTGTTTCAGGAGAAAAAACACAAGTGAATATGCCATAAAAAAGTGACTGTTACATAGTTTCTCCATGTCCACTGGAGATTCATTTCACAGTACCGAACCCCATTCTCCGAATAAACCCTTTCTAAAGCTCAGAAAATATATTCATAGAAATATAAATCGGTACATAAGCAAAAGCTGAGTTTTATTCTGCAGAAAGCTCGTGTAAGGACAGTACAAGGATCCAGTTAACGAGTGAGAATTAGTTGGGAAGGAGAGACCGAGCGAACAACCACTGCTCGTTTACATCTCGTGATCCACCCCAACAAAATCCAATCACTTCTGATACAACCTGGCTTAAATTGAAGCTGATAGGCCTTCAACACTCATATAGCACCAATACAAAAGCAAAAGCCGACAGCCGTTCAGACAATTCCGTGAAATATCAGAAACAAATGCAGCAGGGAAAGCAAAGGGTATCAATGAAAACAAAAACAAAAACAATAGAAGGCCATTTTAGATAATACATGAGCATAGGCATGTGTGCATGTCTTGGAGATGGGAGAGGCCGATTATAAGAGCCCCGAGCATGAATAAGTCACCTTGGGGTCAAATATGTGACACCAAAGTGCATATTTGTGCTTACCAAAAACAACATGCAGTTGGAGTCCGCCATGGAGTTCCAGCTAGTTATCTGCCACTGAAACATTAAACGAATTAACGTCAACTTGGTGATCAGGTTAACTTTACGTGATAACATTACATCATTAGTTAAGTTCCACTCCTTACTGAAGATGCACATCGTGTAAGAAAGTGGTATATCAGAACTAGTAAGTTACAAGTAAAAGCTCCAACAATTAATTCTGTTCGACACTCCAACTTCAGAAGAATATTACTACCGGTTCTGAACAGCTTTGAAAGAATGCAACAGATTTTGGACAAACACAAGGGCCATAGCAGAAACAAAATGCTTCTCAATACAATCTTTTCTGTAAAGATTCATCAACACAAACCCTACCAGCATGATTCATGGTTCTCATATGTGCATCACCAACTAGTTGATACCAGGGATTGGGAAAAAGTAAGGCCCTCAAGGGTAATCAACTCATTCAACGTAAAAAGTTGCAACGGAAACAAAATGCTTCTAATACACTCTTTTCTGTAAAGATTCATCAACACCAACCCTACGAGCATGGTCATGCTTCTCATATGTGCATCGCCAACTAGTTGATACCAGGGATTGGAAAAAACCTAAGGCCCTCGAAGGTAATCAACTCATTCAACATAAAAAGTTGCAAGGGAAACAAAATGCTTCCGAATACACTCTTTTCTGTAAAGATTCATCAACACAAACCCTACCAGCATGGTCATGCTTCTCTTATGTGCATCGCCAAGTAGTTGATACCAGGGATTATAAAAACCTAAGGCCCTCGAAGGTAATCAACTCATTCAACTTAAAAATATTGATGGCACCCAAAGCTGAAGGTTCAACTTTTCTACGATGTTTTACCACTAAGTCCAACATTTTCACTCTTGATGCTTTATCTATGAAGCTCTGCTCAATTCTTTACAACCATGCGCTAGCAAACAGAATGGTCATATTCAAGCTAATCCAACAGAAAAGTGAACCCTCAAATCAAGCAGGATACAGGCTCTAGTGTCTTCTAAAAACATTTCTACCACTATAATCAAAACAAGTAGAACATGGACCAAAAGACCAGTAAATGAGCTAAAACATGAAGGTTTTCAAAGTAAAGCTAGACTTGACTTCACTATAATCTTGAGTCCTACAATCAAATCCAAATCAATAATATGGCTTCTAATACGTGAATGACAAGGAGGAGAATAAACATGTCCACGAAACTAATTTTATGAACAGGTTATCTCCTTTTCTTGGACCATGCCTCTCGGTCTTATTGAGCTTTCGGCTATCATATGAGATAGGCTTAACTTATTGTACTAGCACACCACTTAGGCATAGACCGATGCATCCGTGTGTACTTCAAATGGCCTAGTGTGATCTGGTAACTACAATAGGGAGTCATCCATCACTCATAATTGCTTGCTATTTTTCCCATAAAAAAGCCCGTGGGGAATTCCTATTGCTTTGATAGACCGCAAAGCTGTGAAAGTGGCATTGCTATTGGACTAGCAGCAGTAGACACAGCATACAAATCATGAAAAGTACTGTTAGCCTGATAAAAGGAAAGCAACTACCAAAGCTTGAATGTTGTCTTCACTTTCACTTTCTCTCATTCACCCTTTAAGACTCGAGTAATCTTCCATTTCCATTCTCTTTAATAACAAAAAAAAAAGTATATTCTACACTTTGATTGACTGAAAAAGTAACCGACGGTTCTCGAAATCTTACTAATTTTGAATAGGATTCATCAAGTCAAGTCGTAGGAGTTCACAAACTCATAAAAGCCAGAAATTTAATTCTTACAAATATTTAGATTCTCTAGTTTATGATTTAGTTCACCATCCTAAAGTCCTAGGGCGCTCAGAATCCCAAAAACGAAACCTTCAATAAATGACCCGCTCCTCTCAACAAGAAAGAATACCATGTCTCAGCCATTAAGCTCCCTAAAGTCTCTCGGTCTTCCACCTGGCTACTAAGCCAAGAACACGGTATGCTCTCACACTCCCTGCTTACAAACCTTCATAATCTATCTCTACCGATAAACTATCCCGGTCTAAGTACTTGTGTTCAGGAACCACCGCCCGCAGGAACACGAAGGGGGGTTTTTGGCATCATCAGATATAAATCACCCATGCTTTGGCACCTGGTTCCCAACTTAATTTTCTTTTGATCTCTTCTGCGTATTGCTTATTTATGAGACACTGATTAACTAATAACGTCAAATCCTTTTGTGGAAATAGAGATCTAAGGGAACTAAGATTATCAAATTCAACTAGAAAGATTTATAGTGAAGCACGGAAGGAAACCCCAAAACCTTTCCGATGATCGGTGGCATCATGGTACTCAGGCTCCTCCTCATCTTCCGCCGCAGAGGCCACAGAAACTACAGTTTTAGCACCACCGTTGTCTTTCTCCTCCGGATACCGCACAACCACCACCGGACAAACACAGTGGCGCACACAATAATCGCTAACACTCCCGAGCCGCTCACTATTACCTCGCTTCGTCGCACCAAACCCTCGGCTCCCCATAATCACCGCACTCAACCCTAGCCTCTCCACCTCCAAGCACAACCTCTCCTTCATATCATGATCCTTCACGATGTGGATCTTGAACGGTATCCCCGCCTCCACAAGCGGCTGTGCCACGTCGGCCGCCTTGGTGACCGTAAACGTATCGAATTCGTCTTCGAGCTTTTGCTTCGATTCTTCGTTAACGACCGAGAGGTCGACGGAGCCCCAGTCGGCTCCGTAGAGGACGGAGGTGGGACGGACGTGGACGAGGATCACGGCATCTCCGGGGCGGAGGTAGTCGTGGACCGACCATTTGACGGCGAAGGCGCTCTCGTCACTGAGGTCGACGGCAATTCCGATACGGCGTTGGGCGCCGGAGGTGGGGGTTTCGGTGGTGGCGGTGGGAGTGGGAGGGCCGAAGCGTGAAGTGGAGTACTTGACTTTAATGGCGGACAGCAATGGTAGGTCAGATTCCGGCTGCATAGTGGAGAGAGAGAGAGAATTAGGGTCAAAGTTTCAGCTCCGATCGTTGACTGTGCTGTGGGTCTGTTCGCGTCCGGGGTAACGGAGGACAGAGAAATTAGGACTTTTGACTTTTCGGAGGCGACTCTTATCGTGGGCTTTAGTTGGGCTTTTTTGTGTATGTGATATGGGCTTAAGGAAATGGTTGGGCCGAGTGAGCACATAATAGACCGTTAACAAAGCCCATTTCACAGAAACATTGGAGGCCACAACTGGACCAATTTATTTACCATGCTGTTGGGGTCCGTGAGACGATAGGGCTGCAAACGAGCCGAGCCGAGCCGGGCTTTAGAGTGCTCAAAATTAGCTTGTTAACTAAACAAACCTAAAATTCGAGGTCAAGCTCAGCTTGTTTCTAAACGAGTCAAGCCAAACTAAGTTCATTTACTTAACGAGTCAAGCCTCTAAAAGGAGTCGAGCTAAACTTTCGAGACTCAAGCTCAGCTTATTTACAAAACGAGCCTAAAATTCAAGCTCGAGCTCAGCTTGTTACCTACCCACCACTGTTACGAGTGAAAGGTTTACTAAAAAAATCAAGTTGATTCAAAAAATTAATCGAAAAAAATCATTGGTCCGTCACTCCAGAATATAAGTCAGTTTGTTTCAGTTTGATCAAGCTAATTTTTTTTATTCTCCGGTCTAGTTTCGGGTATTTTCAATTTTTGTTATAACTAATTGAATCGAACCATATACAATTTTTAATATGCTATTTTTGTCCAAATAAAGGAGTTATGGGCTCTACAATCTCGTTTCATCTATTCATCCGGTCCAAAACTATACCCATTTCACTCAACCTCCACAAAAGTAAGTCTATTTTCGATCAACATGAAAACTCCGAATTTCCTAATTGAACCGGTTCTACCAAAATCGTTAGGTTCCTTTAGGAAATTAATCACCATCGGTATGTGAAATTTCACCCCAAACATATCAGAATCAGTTTTTTATGCATACAAATCGACTGAAAGGGAAATCTATAATCCACAATAGTAAACCTCAAATATAAAAAGTACTCCTAATACACAAATAGTTCTAACACGTTGACCAACATTTCAATGGCAGAATCAAGATTCAAAATTTGGAGAGGCCGAGATTTTTTTACTTTTTTGGAAAAGGAGGCGAAATATAATTTTTTATAATGTTTAAAATTTATACCCAGGTCCAGAACCCCAAGACCCAGTAGTTCCGTCCCGGCTCAACTCTTAAGCTAGGTACTGTGTGCATGTTTTAATGTCAAAAAAGCTAGATCCTTTTGCTTTCCAGCTACTTTACAAAACATGAGGTGAACGTGCCAGAGTGTTTATCGGGCATGACTAGAAATCATGTGGGTTTTGCCCGCGTAGGTTCCAATCCTACTGTCCATGCCTTTTTTTGGCTCCATAAAATTCATTCAGTAAGATTCTCTTGAGAGTTGAAAGTAAACATGTATCTAAGATTTTGAGTCCCAAAATTATACATGTTTTCAAAAGTTGAACGTCTTATTTTTATAAATTACTTATGTAAATATGCTTGCTAGGAACGAGATTTCGGAAAATTGAAATTATTGTCCTCCACGACTTTTTTGCTCTATAAAACTCATTCGGTAAGATTCTTTCGAGAGTATGCATTTACCCAAAGCACTTATAAACGACGATCTCCCTTGCCTCTTTGTAGTGATGAGGCTAAATTATACGTGTTTTAGGGATTTAAACATTTTACTCTTATGAGATGTTTATGTGAGTATGCTGTTAGGAGCAAGAAATTTGAAAACTGAAATTAGAAATTTCAATTACTTGTTATTAACATAGATGTACATTTAATCCCAACAGGTGGACGTGCCGGAGTGGTTATCGGGCATGACTAGAAATCATGTGGGCTCTGCCCGCGCAGGTTCGAATCCTGCCGTCCACGTTTTTTTCAAACCGTAGTTTTACTGCGCTTTGTAGACATGAGTATGTATTTGCATTTTCCAATAAAAAAATTGCACCCTCGAATTTATAATTCTTTTTTTCGTGGGCATCAACTTTTGCTTAGAGAATATAATCTACAAGTTCATGGGTACTCTCATTCCTTGGCCACTGGATTGGCGACGACATAAATTAATTGGATAAACAGAAGGAGCGTGAAGAAAAAAAATGAAGTGATTAGTTAAGTAAGACTTTTTGTGTATCATAATCTAAATTAGAATTCATGAATGTGTTCAGGGTTCTTTGACTTGTGATGTCGCGACTAGCAAATCTATAGTATTGGGTTAGATGTTTGGCTCCACTCTTCATAAATTTTTTAATAAGATGGGTCATTTTTTATTAATTAGCAACTTTCAACAGTCTCGTCATTCAAGTTATTCCCTCATCCACCAATATATAGACGGAAGAGCTTTGACTTTTTATTTGTATTTTCATATATATATATATATATATATATATATATATAATGTCAAAAATTACACGGTACCCTCTTGAGTTCCTATTGAAGTTTATTTACACAAATCTTAAGATCATGGGTGTTTTTCAATCAAAAACCCTAAGATGATCAACTTAGATACTGCGAAAGAAAGTGCATGCAAGTATCTAGAAAATGAGTTCTAAACGCACTTTAATTCCTTTTATAGGATGAGTGGTGAAAAATTTTAGGAGGCCTGATAGATGTCGCTCACACTCCTAATTGTTTTCTTGTTAGAAGGAGCAGGTCATTATTAATATTTAAAAAGAATTCGGAGCACTCTCAAGCTTCCTTTGAGGGATCTCCTCGAGTAGATCCTGTGGTTGGTTCTTCTTGCCCGAGCGGGCTGATTGCCAAAAAGTTGAGTACTGAGCAGTTGAGCACTACGAATTGAGAGGTTGAGATGAGTCATGCATTGAGATACCAAGTACTGAGCCAATTTGGGCTATCATATACATTTTTCATGCACTTTCTAAACATTACAAATTACATTTTTCAAACATTTTTCACCGATATTTATGTGATTTTCTTATGTCCATCGAGCTTAACGAACACCTATTTACACTTTAAATAAGAATATCAAAATCTCTAACAGCATTGGTCGTTCAATAACAGTATTAAGAGAATCAAACGATACATAGCAAGATTTGACTGTTGCAGTAGTGAATTTTGAAAATCATTTTTCACATAGAAAACTCTAAAATCAACCATAAGTCGAGTAGCAGTCATAGAGGTCATAAATCGATCCGTGAATTAGAACCCAACTATTTTGACCCTGAAACAAAAATTGTTCCTTAGCGGGAATCAACTGATACACATGTGATATATATCTTATTCTGACAGTGTGGAGTTCGACACTTGGTGGATCTCTCTCTGGATTACTTGCACTGGAATTTTCATTTAAAACTGCAAGAGGAACAACTAATTAGCATTATCTGACTGAACATTACCGAAAGGTCATTCTGATACTCAAGTTAGTTCTTGTAAGAATGAGAGTTCTAATTGAAAAACACTTGAGAGTTAGGTAATAAGGTGTACCTTGTGCAAACTACCTCAGTTACCTTATATAGATAACTATAGTTGCACCCCAAGTCATCATGTTCTAGGAGCATGCACCATGACGTCCAAGCTAAACGCATAGTGCACCCTGTAGTATGGACTAACCGCCTCATGTACCACGATGTCTAGGATAACCATCCAGTGCATTGCAACTGCACCATGACATTAGAAATAATTGTCTCTACCTCTAACGTCATGCATAACACACCGAGTGCTAGGTTGTATTCTACGAGGTCACGTTGAGCCACTTGTTGGCTACGTGGAGTTACAAAAGCTATTAATTGTACTGTCTTCATGACGACCACTTTCCATTCGACTCAATCCTCACGTTGGCCGTGTGTCCTAATTAGATGGGCTGGTTGCACGACATGCAAGTTGATAGAGTCTTTAACTTGTCTGGCCCAATCCCAGACTGAACTGGGCCAAGAGGACCCACCATGGTAAGGGAAAGGTTTGAGTCTTCGATCATCTTTTGGTCCAGCTTATGCCAAATTCAATCTAAACCTATTAGTGTCATGACCCAACATCTCATAGGTATGGCCAACTGTATGTGGGTAATGGTGGACATAAAGAAGGCAAGGGAGGTGTCATGTGACACGCCCCCATATATGCTCCACTAAAGCAAAAAATAATAATAATAATAATTGATTTCAAAGTAAATCAAAGCTTACCGCATATTTAACTCATGACACTCTCATACCCTTTTGTTTTGTCAAACTCTTTCTAATCTGATTAATTAAATTTTGAACACTTATTTTTTTGGTTATTAAATAAAAATTTGATTCTTACTTATTCATATAATTTGATGGTTACACCCCTCAAGTTCAAATCTTGAGCCGGTCACTACATATAGGTACATCAAGGTGTAACAATATCGAATATTTAAAAACCGTCGTACATATCAACCGATACGTTAAATAAGAACACCCATTTAAATGTATAAGGATTTTTTTTGAGAAATGAATTAAAATGTAAAGCTGATAAAAAGTAGTAGGGACTGGGTGATGACTGACTATCCAATCAAAATGGAGATCCAAAAAGCTTCCAATTAAACAGGCTTTAGTTTTATATGTATCACTGAGACTTATATATACATGGAGACTAGTAACAGTCTCCTGCATACTCATATATGCTACCTACCTACTTATCACACACACATATTGTACTGCTAGCAGCTGAGTGCTGTCTGCGGTATATAACCCAGTGGCAGCCGTTTTCTGAGCAGTGATCACCCACTCTTTTCTTTAAGTTCATCAGAAGCAGCCTGTGTATGTGTAGAGAGGGAGAGAGGGAGGGAGAGAGAGTACTTTTATGTGTGTATATGGGTATGTATGTATAGGTATTTAAGTTCTGTTTGGCTATGTTTCTTTAGGGGTATCTGCTTACACGTTTTTTAAGGCACATCTAAAGGGGTTTTATGACTCCCATAAAAAGAAGGTGCAGAAAGGCATTCCTTGTGTTTCAGCACAAAAGAGTGAACTAGGTCCTTTTAACGGTAAAGTTCCATCTACTTACAGGGGGGAGAAGAGAGAGAGAGAGAGATTTGAAGGGTTGCAGAAAAAGACCATGGTGTCCAACCCTAATTCCAGTTCTGCCGAAGACTTCTAAGCCTCTTCCTTCCCCTTCAGATAAACTTTTACCTTCAATAATTTTCATTTTAATTTTGTAAGAAGATTGAGGCTAGTTTGGACTATTTTTTTTTTTATTATTTAAGACAGTCAACAATTCTTTATTTTGTATGATTTTTTTCATCAACTTTTTTACGTTCTCTCATTCGTCTCGATGAGAGTAATTAAAAAAGCATGAAAATATAAACCGAAATTAAAAAATATCTACATAAGACGATGTTAGAGACAAAACAAAATATATTCTTTTACTTATTATATTGATTTACACATGTTGGTTTAGTAACACAAAAATCCAATGCTACTAACCTATGAACCCTTACAAATGTACTATATTGAAAGGCATACTATATACACACACATATATATACATATGTGTGTGCGCAAGCGCATGCTACTAACAAAAAAATCCAATGCGAAACGCTTGACTATAGTATAGGATTACGGCATCTTATCTCCATCTTTTCCTCATGAGTCCTATATAAATCTCTCGGTACTGGTCCCGGGATCCAAATTAGCCTTTTGGTTATGTATCCCACTTGACCATTATGATATATCTTCTACCGTAAAACTATATAGTTCTGCCTGTTATATCATCAGTGAAAAACATGAATTCGAAGACTTTGTTGCACCAAGGTTGCTACACGCTAAAATGGCACCAGTTCGGCTGCTAAAAACTTAAAGAAAACAATTGGATAGTATTCTTGACAGTATTTAGATAGCCAAAATAGTGCCGTTTTGACACGTAATACAACCTGCACTACATAGAATGATCCGTGTCCAACACAAGACAAAACTTAGCTACAGCATTAGATACATAAGTTGTGGCGTATACCCACAAAAGATCCAACAAAACAATCAAGAACCAATGAAGACCAAAACTGATCAGCAAAATTAAAGCAAAACTGATGATCACTGACATATACAATGAAGGAAAGAGATGTAGAGAGAGAAAGATGCCAAGAATCAAAACATGTATTGTTCTATTTTGGAGTAAGAAAACAGTTTTGACAAGGAAATGGAAACAAAAAAGGTTGTGTTTTCATTTCTCGGATCACATGCATTACACAGAAATGTGAAAAGACAAAAACAAGAAACAGAAATCCCCATTCATTTTCCTGCTAATAAGAAAGCTTGAGAGACAAATCAACAGAAGTAGAGGCATCAAAACCAGTAGAGATAGAAGATGTGGTAGTAGTGACACAAGATCCTTGATGATCAACACCATCACCCACTACTGCAACTGAAGCTTCTGAGAATAAGCTCAAGTCCAACTCCTTGGTAAAAGTGCCTCTGCCACCTTTCCCTGGAGGAAAGAACTCATATTCCATCATTGCCCCTGATGAGTTTCCCTTTCTATGGGCACCACCTACCATTTCCACTCCCTATAACACCAAGCACACATCAAACACAACCAATCAAAACTTTAGGGAACCTTCTTCTTCTTTTTTTAATTCCCAAGAGGCTAACTTAAGTAGATGTTCAAGTTAGTGAAAGTTATTTCGTTGTAATTAGACTTAACAAGAATGTACGGAATCATGTTTTGCAAGATTTGAACTTGGGGTTCTTGAACAAAGAAGATCCTCCAGAGATTGAAAATCAAAATGAAGAATAGGAAGAAACTCATGTAAATATGAATATCGGCAGGCAAAGTATTGAAGTCTAATTTTCTTTCTCAATGCCCCTGATGATCCCTACAACACCATGCACACATCAAACACAACCAATCAAAACATTAGGGAACCCTTTTTTTTTTAATATTTGATCCGCGGGAGGTTAAATTAAGGTAGCTTGTTTAAGTTAGCAAAGTTATTTTATTATAATTTGATCTAACACCGATGGAATCAAGCTCTGTAGAATTTAAACCTAGGGTTTTTGAACAAAGAAGATTAGTCCTCCCAAAATTGAAAATTAGGGCTTACATTGAAGAATAGGAAGGAACTGATCATATGTGAATATAAATATCGACTCGCAAAGTTCGAAGCCTAAATTTCTATCTGCTACGCCACTCGCTGAATCTTTTTTGAAGAATTTCCTCCTTTCCTTTATTAGCCACTTTCTCGATAGGTCTCTTTCGGCACCCCATAGGATCTCCTTTTTTCTAAGATTGTTAGATGATTAGGTGACCTTCGGGGAATTCTCCTCCTTTACACAAGCAGAGAGAAAAGGAGTATGAATCAAATGGCTACTCTCTGTCCTAGCTTGCTCATCCTCACCCTCTAAGTTATACACCAGGACTTCACAGATCAGAAATATTAAAAAAGGCTTAATTTTTGGGTACACACAAAAATATCATTTTTGTTGATACGATATTCAGAATCAGAAATGCTGTTACGTGTCAAGAAAACGTGACTCGATAGACCAAATTTATCTTGACTACGCGCGTTTTTACGTAAGATATCATTTTAGTAAATATAGTATATTTACACTACAAATGCTACCCGGAAAAAATGCACAAAATATCCGTAACATAAATATGCAAACAAGATTATTGAGATTCATTTTATCTATGACTTGTAACACTCTAAAGTATTATTGAATCTGTTCAATAAATCTATTTTTTGGGTTACTTTTAGGGCACGTGATTGAATTTTGTGAAAACGAGAACCCTGATGAGAGGTATTCGAAGGCTTCACCTGGTTGACATTTCCGACATTGAGTCCAAGGAAATTACAGCCATTGATCAGAGACGAGCCACCATATTTCTCCCTCATTCCATTACACCCGAAACTTCCACCATTCATGCGTTTCTTCTGCCACAAAAATAACAGAGACTTTAATCACAATGTAAAAGATATACACGAAATTGTAAAAGAAAATCTGAAAAAAAAAATGAAAATTGATCAAGATCGTCTCGATCCCAAGGTAAAAGAAAGAGAAAGGACCTACCAAGTTCATCTCGATTCCAACCAAAAGAAAAAGATCGATCAATATTGTCTCAATTTCAAAAATGAAAAAAGAGAAAGACCCATCAAGATCGTCTTAATTTTGAGGAAGAAAGACCCCAATGCAAAATATAATCATGAATTAAATGGGTTAGGAAGTACTTATGAAGACTTGAGTGGGCTATCTTGTACCACCACCACCACCACCATAATAATAATAATAATAGAAGAGGTTATTTTGTGAAATTTATGCTGAGTTCAGAACTTAGGGCAAGAAATGAAAAGTATGAAAAAATAATTATTTTTCTTCCTTCTGTGTTTGGAACTAAAAATAATTATTTTTCCTACACTTTCTCTTCTATTTATTTCTCCATTTTCTTTTCTTTTTTTATGGTTCCAAATAGATCGTTAAGCTATATGTTTAAATAAAGAATATTTGAGGAGGGATTTAGTTGAGAAACAGAAGATGTAAAAGGATAAATCTATTTCTACGCTTCCTTTATACAAATAATCCAAACACAGCCTTAAACATTATTACCTTGTGGCAGATACCACATTGATCAGCAGGGTAACGAATCGGGTTTGGGATTGAAGAGAGCTCCTTCGAGGTCTCACCCACATAATCCCCACCCCGAAAACCACCCGGATTCAGCTCTACGAACTGGTATGGATCCACCCGATACTGATCAGAAACCATCAATCCATTTTCACGTAACCCGCCATTTCCAAGCCTCTGAAGCAACAAGGCCTGGTTTAAGTCCAACCGTCCATACGCGCCGGCGATGGCCGTCGTCGGATCTGGGTAAGGAGTGGGAAGAAAGTAGTGAGAGTGGAGAATGGGAGACTGAAGTGGGGTTTTCTGCGTTCTCAGCCTCTCGAGCTGGGCCACCCCCATACCTCTCTGCGGCAGTTTCTTCTTCTTCTTCTGGGCCTGGCCCTCGTTCGATTTCGGCTTTCTCCTTCCACTCTGTCCCGGATTCTCAAGGCCGGAAACTTTTTTCTCGATTTCTCCTCCCGTAGCCTCCTCGGAAGCCATTAGAGCTGAGGTATCCATTTAACACTTTGAGAGAAATAGAGGTAGAGAGAGAAATGGTTTGTACATGCACAGAGAGAGAGAGAGAGAGAGAGAAAACGAACTTGAATTACTGGTGAGAAATGGGGAAGGAGTGTTTTGATTCCCAGTTTTTCGCTTTATATGTACAGAGTGTATAAACATATGGGTGGACAGTGTAATGCAGTGTTTGATATGTAGGGAAAAAAAGCTCAAATACCATAAAATACTTTTATTAATCATTCAACAGAAAAATACATTGGGAGAATGAAAAAATTAAAAAAAAATTCATAATAAATATAATATCAAATCGAATTTTACAGTCTCTTTAAAAAGATTCGTCGCCACCATGGGTATATGAGATTGCACGCTAACGTCTATCCCACCGGATAAAACGGCTAACATGGCCGATACAACACAAACTAATAACCATATGTCGAATTCACGACCCGTCTAAAAAACACATGGTCGCGACCGGCCGATGGGGTTTAATCCATCAAGGCCTCAATTTATAAAACTAGTTTAGGAATTTCCGTAATATCAAAGTGCGACATAAAAAAAAGTGCGGAATAACATTAAAAATACTCCCGAAGTGCTAGTGATAAATCAACTATTAATTGAGATATGTATGTTTTTCTTACTCAAAAATACGAAAATATGAATATTCTAGAAGAACTATAGACGGAATGAACTTATATATATGCGAATGGACTTTTTGGATACAAAATCATTGAGATTTTTGGATAACGGACATCAATTGAGACATCAATAGAGAACTCATAATTTGCAAAACTGTTAGAGATTTTTCGGTTAGAGTAATGCTATGAACACAGACAGTTCGGACACATCCGCACACAGATGTATCTGAAATCGTTGAATGTTAATAATTTGTAGACTCCATGTGCATCCAATAATTTTAAATATATCTGTATCTAAATGTGTCGAACACATGTATTCCTAGACTTTTTGTTTGGATTAACCCACGAGACCCTGTATCAAATTCATGAACAGCCCTTACGAATTTCAACATGATATTCCCACCTCCATTATGACTACTTGTAATAGAGGTCTTTTTGTCTTTCGTGATTTGCGGTTCAAATGCCCCGTGTAAGTAATATTGAATTTTCTGGAAAGAGTGAAAATTTGTCTATTCCCCAGTTAGGAGCGTGTAATTCAGTTTCCGAAAGAGCGGCGCGGATAGCAACCAAAAGGCGCCCGACAAAGACCTAAGATATTGGTAGTCTGAAGATGCTAAAATAAGCCAAAGTATGCGTATTGTAGCCCAGGGGTTAGTTGGAGCAAAATTAGTAACGAATGATGAGGTCTAAATTACTTTTTGGATAGGATAGTGCAAAGAACAATCAATCATATAAAAGTGAGATTTGGTCATTAATGTGCAAAAATACTAGGACCACACCTAAATTAATACAATTCCACACACACTAATAAATATTGAAAAATATTAACTACCGTTTATTAGGAAGTGGATATGCGTAAAAAATATATATTAATATTCGTAAACTATGTATTAATATTCATATTTGTTTGTTTTTATATGTATATTATTCATCGCCTAATAAATGATGGTCAGCAAGACCAATAAATATTTAAGGCCCCACAAATATTGTATTGTATAGCAAAAATACTATGGGTACTAACTATTTGTACAAATGTGAGAGAGATGGCCTCCTCAAAAAGTGCGTGTCAAGAGAGAATGGGTCTCTTTCTCTATAACATTTGTGTATCATTTATACAAATAGTTTGTATCCATAGCATTGCTCATTGTATAGTGAGTGTGAGTTCCTAAGTACTTGTGAGAGTGTGAAATTATGTGTGTTTCTAATCATTTATTACGAGACTCACCTCTAATGTTGTTAGATAAAGGGGCGTTAAGCATATTATATAATGGCCTCCTTTGCGCATAATCGCAAGTTAATATCTATGGTGAAATGTTCACTGAGACGGTGTGCTCTTTAAGTTCATTATTCCCAAAGAAAGAATTCATCACTATAGCTTCATTAAAGCACGAGTTGAACTAGGTTGTCTTCATTTAATTAACAAAATGTGTCATCGCGTTCGACTCATGAGCTATTCCGCACCTTAGCCAGCTCGGTAAATTTTAACTGGTTCAGTTATTTAACAATTGCACCATAGAAATGACAGTATTAATTATGAGATAAATATTACATTTATTTTGCAATAGATTCCTTCAATTTGGATTTTCAAAGCTCAATCCGCGTGACTTACCAATAGCTTTTCTATGCGATTTGGGGTGAACAGGTATAAGACTGATCTAGATCTCCAAATTCTCTCTCATCAAACCGCATAGAGAGAGAGAGAGAGAGAGAGAGAAGGGGCCAGGCCAGGGGTGTACGATGAGGGCGCCGTCCTCGGTTACCAAACGCCACACTGGGGTTCGGCATGAAGGCCGTGAAGATCCCCACCAATAGCGAACCGCCACGAAGCTCCCGTGGTCCCCACTTTTCCATGTATATCTCGTTTGCCTGAAATCTCAAACATCCTCCGTCTCGATGCAAAATACAAATCCGAGGAAGACCGACCGACGACGACGTTCTTATCGGAGAGAGAGAAAGAATCTGGTAGGCTGGTCCCAAATGTGGTGTAGGATTTTGTAACAAGGCGGCTGGCAATAGCGATATGAAGTGAGAGAGAGAGAGAGAGAGGAGAGAGAGTATTGGCGAGTGTGAGTGAGAAAGAGAAGTGCTGGTTTTAGGCAGACATGGCCCATGGGTGGGATAGTAATGGGATTCTGGGGAAGAAGATTATGTTCTGAAAAGGACATTTTTGGGATTTGGGCTACAAAGAAAGAAAATCTGATCAATAATTGATGCCTAGAAAGTGTTTTTTATTTTTTAATTCCGATAGGTATGGGTGAGGTTGGGGACCATTTCACACGTAGGAAAATCTTTAATTCCAATAAAAAAATTTAAAAAAATCATAATTAAAAATAAATAAAATAAATTTACTTGAGTGTGTTGATTTTTAAATTCAAATGAATGGTAATCTTTGCCTAATAACAATTTCAAGATTGGTAATTAGTGAGTACAAATCATATTGCTATTTGCTAAGTTCAATAGACTTACCAATTGCCAAAAAAAAAAAAAGATAAATACTTAGGCTTTATTTGGTTTGATTAGATTATTAAATTATTTATAATATTTAATATTTTATCTTTCGTCAATATTTTGTGAATTATTGATTCATCTCAACGAGAACTTTCAGAAAAATTATAAATAATTAATAAAATTTAAAAAATACAAAAAATAATTTAAAATTAGAGTTTTTTTTAGCTTATTCGTCATTTTTATTGACTGTTTTTAATTTTTGGACATAATTTTATACTTATTAGATTCTTTTCATTAAAACGAATCAATAATCTACAAAACATTAAAAACAAAACAATAAATGCAAAAAAAATTGAGATAGAGATAAAAAAAAATAATCCAAATAATGTAGGAAGGCCAAATGGAGTCCAAGTAATCGCTCATGAAGTGAAAATATTTAACCATCAAGTCAGCCTTGTATAAACGGAGGCTAATTTTGTATCGATAGTTAAAAGGCTTTGGCCCAGCAACTAACTTCCTTTTTGGTTAGAACAACGACCAACAAATCTACGATAGAATATTTTTTAACTTAGCACTATTCGGTTAACACTTCCAATAACTAATCATCTTTATTCTTGAATTTGAATCACTTCCTCTCTTACTTTCTCAAGAGGTGCTTGCAAAACTAGAATAATTTTCAAGATTTCTAGCAGCACTGCATTTCTTCCGTACAATTTAGTTGCCAAAAAGTGATATCACTTTAGTACAAAAAAAACCTGCATAAACACTACCAGAAAATTGTCCGACTGTTTGGGTAGTTTTTTATGTGCCAAAATGATATCATTTTAACGAACAGCATTCTCTGTTGTGCATTAAGCACAGCAAGACCCCATTTGTGTGTATGACTATCCCATCCACTCTCTCTCTCTCTCCTTTGTCTGAATAAGAACAATGCTGAATCTAAAATTAAAAAGTAAGCTTGGTGATTAACCATGGTGATAAGAGAGTACAGATGGAGTAAAGAAACGTATGAACAAACCAAAACCTATGAAAAAAAACCACCAAACTCTAGCGCCTCAATAGGTCTGGTTGTAATAAGAAACCCAAATTTACCAGATATTGCCAAGAAAAAGAGCTGGTCCATGTAGTGGTAAATTGGGAGAGTGAGTAGGTGAGCACAGTTGCTTCCTAGTGGATTGCTAAAAGGAAACCAGGGTTTTGAGTAACTGTTAGTCTGGGCTTTATGCATCTTCTGTAAATGCTTATCCACTTCAAGCAAACTTCCCAAAGATCAACCACCCCCCCCAGTTGTTTGTTCCTATTCACCACCCACAGAGAGAGAGAAAGAGAGAGAGAGAGGTGGGGAGGGAGAGAGACATTAATGCAGCAATGCCTGGACGAGATTACTGTATAGATATGAAATCTGGAAGTGAGATACGCTCTCTCTCTCTCTCTCTCTCTCTCACACACACACACAGAGTAGGACGCCATATCTCTGGTACAGGCTTCACACCCCAACATTTTAAGGGTGGGACGAGATAAAAATATCAGCCAAAGGCAGAAACATACATTTGGCTGCTTCTGTGCAACAAAAAGAACTCTGTGTCAGGTGGGTGGTGTACCATAAAGACAATAAATTACAAATTCTCAGGGGTCCTCATGCCAATAAAGCAATATATACGTCCCAGAGATGTCTGGGCCTCAACCACTGGGCCCTGGGTGAACCTGTTGCAGAAAACTTTTCTGCCTCCCACTTCTCTTATACCCCATTCTTATATAGTTTGTTATATTTCTGCAGAACCATGAGATGGGTCCCTAGTCTAATAATGTTCGTGAGCTAGCTAAACAATTTGGGAGGAGTATGTTTTCACTTGCTCTAATTTCTTCTTCACTAAAACAGATCACATATGTTATAACAAATAAAATATGTTATGGTCAGGAATGGCAGGCCGTTCTCGCTACCCGACGACACAAAGAGCTAACTTGTGAAAGAAAGAACTAGGCCGAAATGAAATGATGGACCGACAAGGCCGGAGGCCTAACAGAACTCATGGGCATTAACCGATCGAACACTGGATACCAGGTTGGGCCGATAATTCAACCCAAATAAAGGTTGAACCGATTGGACTTTCGGAAGATCCTAAGAGGATCTAGAGCTGACGTCAACCAAAGCACATCCCATCCGAGGCTGACGGCATACTTAAGTAAGAATCAACTATAAAGAAGATGGTCCATTATACTAGAAAGTTACGCTCTAATTGAAAGTGTAAATACTCATGTTGTACTTCTTTCCCTTTAATCTTAGGCTTGACTTAAGAATCAGAATACCCTTAAACTAGTATTGATCGAGCAGCACTAGCAAACTACTTCTCTTGCATACAAGCAAGATCGAGACGGATCAAAAAGAAGAGATCAATCATATTGACGAACCTAATAACCCCACAAAATGTCATAACTATCATATAAGCTATTAAGCTTGAAAAAGAAAGGAAGAAGTGCCGTGTGCAAGTATTTCTCTCCCCCAATCTGGAATTCCAGACTGACGTTCACACAATGGGAGAAAATTCGAGAGACTCACTTCTCCATAAATTTCATTCAAGAACTGGAACTCCTATAAATTGCAAGTGAAAACTTTAAGAAATGTTCTAAAACATTTCAACTATTCACAACTTTCTCAAATGCACTTCTCATATTCACTACTATTCATGAAACCAACTGTATTTCTCAAACAATAAAACGTTATTGTTCATTGCCCTTTTCCGGTGATATTCCAGGATCGAATTTCTGTTTAAAGTTCCCCTTATCGCTCATAATCAACAGAAACTGAACTGTGGGCGAAGAGCGCGAATCGGGTAAAGGAAAGACAGATATGGAAGACAAAAAGGTCATTGGGAATCCGTTATTAGCTATACAGTTGTTACATTCACCTCATCACTACAACAAAATCTAAAGAATATGATTTTCTTCAGTAATTTAAGTGTTACGTAACCTAATCTAGGATCCATTTGATCGTTTCAAGTTCAAATTACTTACATATTTGGCATTGCTTTTGCGAATGCTACTCTTTCAGGGAGAACGAATGATGCACACAACATCCACTTTCCAGGTGCAACAAGACGGACCCTGTGCATTTCGACCTCAAACGCCACTTCTGATAATGCAATTCTTATCCGCTGCATAAAGAGTTCCATCCACAACGAAATCGTACGTAATAGGAGGGAAAGAAAGAGACAAAGTCAGATCCCTATACCTGAGCCCTGTTAGCAGGGCAAAATTAAAAGCGATCTCATGACAGAAACAAACCTCGTGGAAATCAAATTCTGGATCATCGCGTTTTGAAAATCCATAAACATGGATCTTTGGTAACGTGACATCTTTATCCTTCGGCTTTGTTCTAAATATTCCCCTAAACACATCTGCACAGAGAGAGATCAAATTTGGTAGTCAAAACCAGCTCTATGGTTGCGGCACGCAACATGGGAAAAGGAAAAAAGAGAAAAATAAATTCACTGTGAAAGAAAGAGAGAAGGGTATGGCTCTAGCAGGGAAACTACCTACCTAGATGCTCAGCAGCATCATTTGGCAAGTTCATAACAACTTGTGTGATCGATTGAGATTTTGGACTTGCAAATATTGCATCAATGAACCTCCTTCCATCCATGTTATAAACCTACAAATCCACAAACAACATATTCAGAGGAATGTAAGTATCAATTCATATATACTCTCCAGATGAAAAAGAATATATGGCAGGGAATGTAAACAAGGACATCAGCTGATATGTGGCGTGCCGAGAAACTTGGGACACAGATGCCATTCTATATAAATAAACACTAACTTTCAAAGTACCACATTTATCTTATGAACGATTCAAACCCAAAAAAGCTAATGAGTTGCATTTCCACCACTTTAATGTACGGCAAGATAATATTAATTTGTCGCCGTAAATTCCTCTATTAATGCAAGTAGTCTATAATTATTTTCATGGTGTCTCTTCAGAATCACTACAGGTTATTTACAATCTCCACTTCGATTTAACTCAAGACAATGTCAATTTGTCACACTCGATTCTGCTATCAATGTGAAGTAGTTTACTAGTATTTTCATGGCGTCTCTTCAGATCAATCACTACAAATTGTTTATGCACCACAATATGATATCTGCAAATGTATTCTTCATAATTTTTCTTCAATTCAAGAGTACAGAAAGCCAATAATCATTAAACAAAACTTGCATGACTAGCTAAATACATACCTCTATCTTTCTCTCAAGCTTATTGAGGACACAATTCCTTTCCAAATATTCAACTGCATGGGGGTTTAAATCATTAGCATATACACGCTTCACTTTTCTCGCTGCAGATATTGCTATTGGACCAACCCCAGCGAAAACATCACCTGCAGGAAAAAGGGGGGGAAACAACAGAAGCCGGTAAGAACCTGTATATCAATTGATTTCAAACTTCCAAGACAGCAAAAGAAGGTAATACAAATTGTCAGGGATAGGGTGGTACACAGCAAGAAGCACTTCCAATTTTCTAAGAAAAGTTTGGACCAGATAACACCAAAATCCCAAGAGCACTCCAGCTTGACCACAAAACAGAAAACAGCATTTCACACATTATCTTTTCACTGAACTTCAACGACCACACCACAACTAGCATTCGTTCCAATAGATCAAGACCAAAAGACCAGAATGTTCTTGGAAATTCACCAGCATCAAGAAACATGACAACTCATTTCCTAACAATCCCACCTTAGACAATCCACAAGTTGACAAACCTGCCCAGAAGAAATCCTAGTAGATTAAGAATTGGTGCAAACCTTTTCTTCAGCCAATTTATATATCTTAATTTGTAGCTCTGACCTAATTTAGTTCCTCTAGGCAGCCCACAAGGAGTGGGAAGTCCTCTTTAATTTAGAATTAAGCTTATAACTGAGGTCAGTGAGAAGCTTCTAAGTTCTGCCTTAAGCTATATAGGCTTCGCTAGTTCGAGCTGGGGACATTAAAGCAGTACTTTCAGGTTACGTCATCCCTATGGATGTATTACATATCCTACTCTGAAGGTAATTTCCTTTCCCATGAGTTCTTGTTACAGGCCCAAGATCTTTTGCAGTGATGAGAACCTTCCCTTGGATGCAACCTTTACCAAGGTTGAACCATTGTCGACCACCAGATCTGCTGGCTGCAACATTCACCCTTGCTAATGTTGCTGAGTGAGAATCTAACTATTAATTCCTTTTAAGTATGAAAGTTACGTTAAACCTGTACACATTCACTCAAGAAACTGATTCACTCTTTCACTCAAGAAGTCTGTTGGAATCCTGTCCAATTTTTTCTTTGCCTTCAGGAGAACTGATTCTTAGATATGTCCTAAATGTTCCAAAAAACTGTTAAAAGCAAAACAGTAATTGTTCAATATCTCATACTTGTACTGCAATACCTAACAACAAAACCATCCTTCGTCCCTTCTATCTTCTACATCATAATCCTAGTTCACCATACCATCCTGGAACAGGAAGAAAATATATTCGGCTTTAAGCTTGAATTCAGTGCACCAGTACAGGAATGTTTAATTACAAAGTCTGACAACTAGAAAACCCACAAATGCTCAATGAACTCAAGCAAGAATCTCTTCCAATGAGATATCAAAGTCAGACATATAAGAAAATGCACAGAAGAGGTTGACAAGGAGTGGTGAAAACAGATTTCAGTTTTATTTGAGCATTTTCCATCACCAAGCAATCCGTTGTAAGAATACAATACATTAAACAGTAATTCAGTGAATGTTATAGGAAAGCCATTCGACCAGTATTAATCCTCCAATACTGCTCTTGTCAAGTGGCGTTCCGACTATTAGTGTACTACAATGAGATCTTTAGATGGAACTGCAAATTACAGATTAAACAAATAACCATTATTCATCACATTGGCCATAACATAATTTCTTGGCTAAACTATACTAGGCAATCCCATCAAACAAAAATATATATACTTGGCAATATTCTGATCTTATTTTCAGATTGCCACCAGCTAGCAAGCACAAATGAAGCAGTGCCTGCTGAAGTCCATAAAAATCGTAGGAATCAATCCACAGAGTAAACGGATAAGAAAAAATAAGGGAGAGAGGAAACAAGGACGTAGAAGTAACACTTAGAAGGGGAAACAAAGTAATGACTACAGATCAGCAAAAAAAATGATGTGGTCACAAAAACGGATAGTCATGATTGCAGTGTACTAATGAAGAACAGCAGGCAGCAGAAAATGAGATGTAAGTGATGTAACTGAGAAAACATAAACATACAAACAACATCATCACGTGTGAAGCGATGTAACTGAGAAAACATAAACATACAAACAACATCATCACGTGTGAAGCAATTTAGAAGCCTCTGCCTTTCAGTTGCTAGCCTTGAATTCCAATACCTGCATAAAACATTGAGAACAATTACATACACCAAAGATGATTTCTCCATTTTCCTTTCATTTAGACAGTCTCTATGCTGAAAACTAGAGTTTTAATATAGTGAAAACTCATGCACCAATTTACCCAAAAAAAAGACTTGTGCACCAATAGTTACAGAACACCTCCAGCCTCCAACATCTACAACTTTTGCTTCTTGTTAAGATACGAAGACTAGTGTATTCTGGTGGGGAACAGGAGGAGATTCTAAAGATGTAAAGGATATCCCACAAGTATTCAGGGCAAACCATCAAAAGATCTTCAAACTCATCCTTAACTGCAAAATAACTTTTGACAACGCAAAACCTAATACCATAGGATTCTTACGAAGAGTTTATCAGTCTTAAATTTCAAAATGCCTAAACACAACCAAATGTAGTAGAATTTTTTTGGTAACTGACAGATTTACTAAAAGGAACAAATGTGAAGAGATTTTCTTGTGAACAAACATTAAAAGTACAAAAGAAACCAATCTCTACATGTTTAAAGAAACAAGCCTAATAAGAAAAAATAACATCTGGAATAATTCGATTTTCACATGGTAAACAAGACAGATCTGAGCTTTATTTGAAAGAACAGTGGAATTTCATTCAGCATTACCCATAAAGACCCTTCAAATTTGTTTGGATCCATTATAGGGCCAACTTTGTAAACAAGACAGATTTGAGCTTTATTTGAAAGAAAAGTGGGATTTCATTCACTTCAAATTTGTACATCAATAAACAAAAGTTGGCCCTATAATAGCAGGATCATCTTTCCCTATAAGTAACAATGAGATGCCCGTTGGGGCTAGAGTGTCTTTTACAAGGAAAATAGAGACAGGGACCCCAGAAAACTTGGTCAGTATAGTCATATTGACCTGTGGTATTTAGAAATATTGAGGTCTTGAGGCATTTGGTGTTCATATGATTGTTATCCACATTCTAGGAAATCCGCATTAACACGCCGACAGTTTTCAAGAAAGAAGAACCTACACAGTAGATAAATCGACATGAAAATGCAACCCATTCTCAGCTAATGTAGTCACAAGGGAATGATTTCCAGCTAAAACTTCAAGCTGCATCGTTCTGAAGTCATTATGAATGGCATCAGTCTTATTGACAACTGTTTGTATCTTTGGCTTAGTTTTATCCAACACTACCTGATAATAAAAACACCCACCGAGCGTCAGAGAGTTAACTTTATGAAAGTGCAAATTGGTGAAGATGTTCAATAAGGATGGACCTTGGCAATAAGCTTCTTATATGGAAAATGTTCATCCCTCAAGTTCAGATGAGCAATGTGGCCAACTGTTTCAAAAGCTGAAGGAACAATCACACCTTTAGGTAGCAAGGCCTCTAAAATCTGCAAGGCATGCATTAAGGGTGAAAAAGAGAGTATGCACACAAAGATTATAAGAACTGCAAGTCCAAGAAAAAGAAAAGTACGTTATACAAGATTGGAGTCTACTTTCTGGAATACTTCATATCAGGCTATGTAGATGTCATAGTTCTAAATTTTAGTAATAGACAAGCATCAGAAGCCCATGTCACAAATATCAAAAGCAGTTACCATCAAGCTTCGTATCACCAAGAATGCTAAAAGTACAATACCCAACAGGACAATGCCACCCATAAATTTCATAATATGAATTTGCAAAATTACATTGTAAGCCTCTTGCATTAGTATGGTCAAACATTCCCATCCACTGCTTCAACAAGCTGCCGCATATAGACAACAAAAGAGAATTTTATTTATTCTCCTTCCTTTTATACAGGGATACAAGTGGCTCATAAACATCTTTTCATTACCTGCTCCAAGCGGTTTTGGAGTTTGAATCCAAAAGATGCCAAAAGAACTGAAGAAGAAACACAATAAAAGGCCAACTAAAACTCAACTACTTTAACCATGTCAATATATTAAAGTAGATGAAAAAAAAGAAACACAAATAAAAGTTGCAAGGAATAAAGGGTGAAAAAAAGAAGATTATGACCAAGATGACGCCTGACTATCGTTCAGAGAAACATAAAGCAGCAAACTAGAATGACACAGGCATAAATTATGTCTAGATTGCTAATGTAATTTACCTCATTCATCTGCCAGTAATCGTAAAACAAAGTCAACTTGCATCTCACAAGCTCGAAAGTCGATCTTGACTCCTCCTTCCCATTCTGATTCACCACCACCTGAAGATAAAACCGAGAATCCTATGAAACAAATCATTACGAATTTAGTTTGAACATGTGCATTTTACCGTATATATTCAACAAGCATGCAAGTACTAAATTAAAACGAAAGGTAAAGCTCTATCCTCCCCCTCCCTGATAAAATTTCAAATTAGGAGCAGAAGCAAAAGTGCCCTGATATTGCTTTTAAGCATTAAATACCCACAATCAATTAAAGAAGTAAACAATGGAATATGAAGGAGGAGGAGCCAAAACTGGAAGGATGCTCGTAAAACTGTGTTCTCGGAAAATATTAGTGTAAATCGTAAAACATGTCAATCTCCAGGATTAGTGCCTTGCATAAAACCTTGAACACATACCACATATTCATATAATCACCCTCTTTGGTCCTTATTGAACAACCAATCAATTTATATCAAAATATAGAACTCCAAAAAATACAGAAAAACGAACACCATAACAACCACTGTAGTAGGCCGGACCCAAGCGGTGTTGGGCCTTCGCCATTTTAGCACCCTTGGCCCAGTCTCCGTCAACAATGGGCTAGACCAAGGGATCATTCAAGGCTCGGCCTTTCTTCACCTCTCTACGGCCAGTCTTATCAATGCAAAATGGGCTGGACCGAAGGCTTGACAAGCCCGCATGACGTGCCACAAGCCCGCTTTCGGGTGCACGATCAACATGTGGGTCAAGCCAAACATACTACAGTCAGCACATATGGGAAGCAATGGTTCACGGAGCTTTTTCTCAAGGATGGACGCTCGGCCACTCCATCATGGGCATGGTGCTCGGTATAGGTCAAGCAGCACGTAATGCCCGACATGAGCTGTTATCCGTGAAATCGTGGGAGACAAATCATTACCGCAGATGGTATGGCTGCCCTAGTGCCCAGACGTGATGAACGTGAGAGCCAATGGCGGACTGACAGGAGGGGGGGAGGTGTAATGTGAGTCATGACACCCCCCCATGCTCCACTAAAGGCAATTTCTTTTTTAAGGTTTTAAGAGTAAATTCAAACTTATCGCATAACACTATGACACCCCCATACTCTTTTCTCTGTCAAACTCTCTCTAATCTGGTTAATCAAATTTTGAACACCTGTATTTTTTGGTTATTGAATACAAATTTAATTCTTAGTTGTTTATTTATTTTGATGGTGACACCCCAAATTTAAATCCTGGGTCCGCCCCTGGTGAGAGCCGCACCGGATTGACGCAGCATTTCCGGACGTCGTGGTACATACAAAAAACACTCTCAAGCTTTTTTAGTTGATTCCATTCACTTTTCCGGAAACTAACTTAGCATCGGACTAACCTCTGACTAATGACAGCCGGTCGATACGAACTAGTTCTCACAACCACAACTCCATATGTTAGGCTTTCTATCACAAGTAGAACGATCTATTTCGACTCGTAGTCTACTGAATTGGAGCAGATACCCGTTACAGAAAATAAAACATCATAACGCATGCAAAAAATACGCAGTCAACAGTCTACTATAAGTCTATAACAAGCATTTCACAAACAATGGAATTAAAATGTAAATGAAATTCAAAATCACAAGCAACTCACAGATAAATCAAGAGTGTTGGAACAGACACCTTAATTGCCTCAGGCAACTCGTCCAACTCTTTGCCGGCGTACCTCTCATCCAAAAGCAACAACCGAGTTGAACCCCTCCATTTCCTCCCGATAAACTCATCACCAAGTAACCCACTCAAGTCCTCCCCCTCCTCTTCACCTCCCTCAACTACCTCCACCGCAACAAGCTCATTTTTTCCAACCCCTTGCTTCTCCCTCCTCACCTTCCCCTCTCCCTTCGTCCTCTTCTTCTTCGGCCTAGATAACTTCGCTAGATTCCTGAACTTCTCAAAACCCCGCGAATCGAACGTCCTAGCGAGCTTATCCCTGTACAAAACCGGACTCAATGGCTCTCCGTCTCCCTCGGCCTTCCCGCTGATGCGCCGATTAATAGACACTAAACTCTCGTCTTCATCTCGATCTACGAAGAGTTTCTTGAACTCGTCTTCGATTTCGTCGCCGGGAACCCTAGCGATATTGCGAACTCGAGGCCAGTTCAAGAGGTGGCCACGGAGGCGACTTTCGAGAGCGAAGCAGTGCTCCGATGGGACACGGAGGGCGGCGATGTCGAACACGCGAGTGAAGAATTCTCTGTCGATTGAGTAGTCCTCTTCTAATTCTCCTCCCACTTCTTTCTCCTCCGATAGAGGTTGGACTTGGTGGGAGGATAATTTGTGGCCTTTGTGGATGGAGGGGCCGTAAGAGAAGGCTTGGTCTAGAGCACACGCGGTGGTGGCGGCAGAAGAAGTGGTGGTGCGGGTGGCGAGGAGAGATAGGGAGAAGGGTTTGAGGAGTAAAGAGGGAGAGGGGAAGAAGCGGGGAGCAGAGAGAAAGCTGAAGGTGACCGAGTGAGGTCGCGGCAAGAATTTAGTGACCATTGCGGCTCACGGTGGCGGAATGAATTGTGGGCGGTTGATATTTGATAAGATTTGCCCGGGAAATACCAGTGAGTTGCCCGCGGCTGAGGGCGACCAGTCTTTTCTCCCAACTGATTAAAAATTAATTAGCAATATTTTGGGTATTATTATCATTTTTTGTTTCATTTCTAAAAAAAATTATTAAATTTGCATCAAATTTTTTAATTATTTATCTTAGCGGCAAAACAAACAAATTATGAACACAAATCCTAAAAAATTCATTAAAAAGGAAAAAATATCAGAACACGTAATTGTGTTGGTATGTTTAGTGTTTTTATCTGTACTTTTATCAATTTTCGTTTTTTCTCACTTTTATTTTTCTTGTCATATGAGGAAAAAAATTAATGATAAATTATGAGAAAATGGGGAACAGCTTACTATTGTCTTTAACAAAAATAATAAGGGTAAATTAAATTGGGGTCCTTTCTACCCCGCTGACTTAGTTTTCCATCTCATCCACTTTTCGGAATTATGTTATCATCCTATAATAGTGTAGATGGACAATTTTGCCATTACTTTTGAGAGATGGTTTACCATGTTACCCTTTGTGTAGTTAACATTTGATTTGTTGAGGTTAAATCTTTAGAACTATTTTAGGCTTAATTTTAGGGATTACGTTTATCTTTAGTATAGTAAATGGCAGTTTTCGGATTTGATTTGTTACGGATTTGATTTGTTATGGAAATATTAGTATATGTGGCCGAAATATTAGTAATTTGATTTGTTTTTCACGGATTTTGCACAGATACTATTTGTTACGGATTTGATTTGTTACGGAAATGGTAGTTTTAAGGGATTTGATTTGTCACGGATTTGATTTGTTACGGATTTGATTTGTTTTTCACAGATTTTGCTCAGATACTATTTGTTACGGATTTGATTTGCACAGATACCACACCAATTGGTCCATTTTCGTTCCAAATGTTATTCTCTTGCCTGAAGTTTTTAATCACCGGAAAAAGTAGTTCTTTGGCCCGAAGTGTTCAATCGCCGGAACTTGAAGTTCTCTGCCCCGTAAAGTCCCATTATCGGAACTTGAAGTTCTCTGCCCGTAAGTATTCAATCACCGGATTGGACTGAAGATTTTGGTAAGTTCTGATGATTATTTTCGTTATCTCGATATTACGATGGTTGATGGTGAAACCCGAAATTTATTGCGATGATTAACGCATTGTTGGTCTAATTTTGTGATTCGCATGGGGCACCAAATCCAGAGGGTTTGACGTACTGGTGAAAATTTACCATCTGTCAAATTTACCATAATGCGCATATTGATGGGGGTGACAAAATTTACCATGCGTATGGTCTGAATTTACCATAAATCAAGCAAATATACCATAAACGATCATAACTCAAATTTTAATGAGAATTTACCATGTTCGTCAATTTTACTATATTAAAATTTACCATTTTCTGTAATTTACCATGTTTTATAGGCAAATTTACCATGGATGACCATTCCTATTTTTTATGGCGAATTTAGAATGATCGTCAACTTTTGTATGATAAAATTTACCATATTATGGTTATGTTTGTGGAACTATATTTTTTGTGTCACGTTGCCGCTTGACATTTAAATTAGGTAATACCGATTTTTCCCATTTTGTGCTACAGGATTGTTGCAATGGATGGTGGTTTGATACTTCAACCCCGCGATTTCTGGACGAGGTTTCCTATTCCGGCGCCACGATTTTTCCGTCACCGTGATTTTAGGGGCGGTTATGGTATAATCTGAATAAACCATGGTCAGAGCTTACTGAGGGCTGGTTTGGTATTTACAGAAAATGAGGACTGGAAATTAATGTTCAAAAGTGTATGGGATGAAAACTTAATAAAGACTAATAGAGAGGACCTTAAAATAAGTACCCCAAATAATAATACGTAAGAAAAACCCTTAATACAATGCATTTGTTTTTACAATGTGATGATGCCGAAAAACAGTAACTCGTACAAAATTCTTGTTTCTGCCTCTTACACACAAGTCTGGCGATCGAAAATACTTATTCGATTAAGAATCCTCTGACAATCAAGTTAAAACGTGTATAGAATGGATCAACAGACGTGTATTAACATTAGAGAATAAAGAGTACAAGATCTCATGGCTGAAAGTAAGTTTTAGTACCTCAATGAATTAACAATTAAAGGCTAGTTTATTGCAGCCATTAGTGCCCACATTCCAATCGGAGAAGGTCGTCCCCCAATTCTATGCATCGTCTTTGGGATGCCAAGCGATCACAGGTGTCATCCTCAGGATTACCCAAGCAATCAAGAACAGATGTGTGGCGTCTCCTCCTTCTCTGCATTCTCTGTGTGGTCTGGATAAAATCTAGATAGACACTGCTTAATTTTAAAAATCTACTAGCTGGTGATCGATCCAGAGTCCAAATTAGATTTATCAATCTATAATCTTAATATTACTAGTTACCAACAAATTATATATCAATCGTCGAAACACTGATTGTCCGATAAGACTCCAATAATGTTATGAACTCAGACAATCTTCGTGAGACAATTCAAGCTATTTTTTATGTTAGAAAAAAGGAGAATCCCATTTGGTGTAAAAAAATGTGAAAAATGACAAGCGAATTGAAAAAAACAAGTAACTAATATATTGTCAACTCAAAACACACTTGACACTGTGATGTCCTGTCCCACATCGAAAGTCTACATGGGTGATCCTGGGTATATAAGGAACTATGTAAACTACTACTAACAACTTGGACTTAAGCATTTTGGGCCACGTGGTTGGGCTCCAATAAGTTGTTAGGTCAGTGGTTTACATAGGGCATTACAAATGGTATCAGAGCGACCTGTGTACACGATCGAGTGCGGGGTCGAGACTTTGTTTGGTCACTAGGGAACAAACCCGGGGTTAGGCCGTGGCGACTCTAGTGTGAACCCCTTGCGAGGGCGCAAGGTTTTAAAGGTGGAGAGATTGTGATGTCTCATCCCACATCGAAAGTCTACATGAGTGATCCTGAATATATAAGGAACTATGTAAACTACTGCTAACAACTTGGGCTTAATCATTTTGGGTCACGTGGTTGGGTTCCAATAAGTTGTTGGGTCAGTGGTTTACATATGGCGTTACAAACATGATTTGGTCTCTTTCTAAAATCTCAAATATTTCTATGCTATTAATTCTTATGAATTAATTTATATAAAATTTCATTCTAATCATTGACTCAAACACTTGTGAGTTACAAAAATAAAACAAGTAGTTTTTGTCATTTTTTGGAAAAAAAATTCTAGGAACACAAATCACAATCATTCGTGCACATTCGTATACGAATGTGTACAAAATCATTGGATGCATATAGAGTTCGTATGATTACGGAGGACCCGCGTACATCTAACGGTTTTGAACACATCTGTATCCCGATGTATACAAATGATTTGTATATATTCCTACTTTTTGGATCGCCCATGTTGCCACGCTTCGACTATAGCACCCAACTATGATTCCTTCTGAGCAACCCTTCCATGATGACTCTCTTGTTATGCTTTCCCGATCCTATTTCCAGCAACTCAATGCAGTTTCCCGGTGAATCAACCCTTTTAACGCCGCCACTGAATAGTAAAAACATTGTCAAAGTGCATAATATGGCACAAAGTTTCCCCCAAAAGATCAACACCAATAAACAAATAAGAAACGAGCACAATTTAATATCAACGTTGTAATAATCCTCCTTGACTTTATCCATCGAATTGAGTCCGTGATCAAGTTGCTTTGATTCTATCGAAATCGATTCCTTATGTTGCAATGAAGGGCTGGATTTCAAATTGAGAGACGAAGCACGATAGGAAGATAGGGTATCGGTTGAAAAAGTTGTAGAAAACAAAGAAGAGTCCAACGAAGAAGACCAACAATTGTTGCTTGTTTTCATATCGTCGGTTGCTAAAGATTCTCTGGTGGAACACTTTTCATGATCGTTGAACAAATCTGAATCCTTATGGCTTTTCTTCAATGTGATGTTCCTCCTTGATGAATTCGAAGTTTGTTGAGTTTTCGTGTTGCGAAGCTTTTTCATCTGAACATAAAAACAACAAATTAGTAATCAAGAACAACATTGATCAGCCATCTCTCACGAAATATGTAACTATAACTTTAAATAATTAGATCAAAAAAATATGAAGTATTCGGAAACTAATAGTTCATTAATTTGATAAAACGACACAAAGTTTAATAGCGCAAGAAACTACAAAAATAAGTTTACCTATAAGAGACCTTACGTATTGCATAGCTCATTAACCAACAAAATAAAGATAAATTCATTCATTGCAGTGATAGGGTGGCCCAAATCGATTTCATAATGTCCCTAAAGTTTGCTGTGTTAAAAAAATTTAAAAACAAAAAATTGACAAAAAAATACTTTAAAAAATGTCAAAATATAAATAAAAAAATAATTTCTTTTTAATTAATTTTGTCCTTAGTAAATTTGCTTATAAAATTTTTGGTCATGACTATGGACTAAATGAGTGCAATTTTATATAACGATGTACTTGGACCCAAAAAAAAAATTACTTGAAGGACATGATAGATAAAAGTGAAATAATTTAGAGAATAAAATTTAAAAATAGTCATACATAACGATTTTCGTCATGAATTGAGCGGAAGGCCATAAATTATACTAAATGTGTAATATACAATTTAAGAACTACTTAAACCAAATTGATAGTTTTGTTCAAAATAGTTTAAATTAATAGATGAAAATATTTTTTTTTCCATTTGTCTCAGTAATAAAAATTGAAACTTTTGAAATAAGTTAATGAAAAGGTTAGGTTTTGTCTTGACTATATTTTTGTTTCTTACCTCCCATGAGGTTTCAGAAACTGCAGAGGAAGTATCTGTAATTATTAGAAACCTCAGTGAAGGTAAGTGAAATTTACCCTTTTAAATTCGTGCCGCCGTTCCCAGAAAGTAAAGTGGGTTAAAGTTGCCGATCATATTCGCATAAATTATTCTATAGAGTAATTGAAGCTACTAACCATTGAGGCGTCGCACGAGACAGATTTGAGCACTCGAGAGAAACTCCGGCGAGATCTCTCCTCTTTGCTCCGGCCGCCACCGGCATCACCTCCGTCTGAAGAGACCTTCACTTTTCTTTCGGAAATCGAAGTCAAGATCTTCGGACACACCGTCCTCTTTTTAACTTGATGATGGAAAATGGAAGTGATAACCGTATTGATTGAGCCGCCGTACGCAGCATCTGGTTTGATCCAATCGTCGTCAACAGCGGTCGGCTTAAGACACCTAAACTTATTCCTCACCCTGTTCTTCACAGACTCCATGAGAGTGAGAGAGAGAGTCAGAGAGAGAGAGAGAGAGAGAGAGAGAGAGATGTATCAAGTAAATTGTAATCCCAGTGATTTGTCTGACTATAAAAAGGATATATACAATAATAAATGCACTATCCCAAGTGGAGATTGTAAATTTATTATATTATCCAAAATTAAATAATACTTGTGTTCGTTTTGGGTGTTTCTGAAACAATTTTTAAAAACAAAACTCTGAGACGTTGTTTGGTTATAAGTGTCTCAGAAACTTGTCTGGGAGAAAAATGTTTCAGAGACACTTTTTATAGAGAGAAAAAGTTGTCTGGAAAAATGTTTGAAAAAATGTTTGAGAAACTTATTCTATAAACTTGTTTGGGAGAAAATCTCCCAAACACCTAACCAAACATAGCTTAGTTGTAAAAATTGATCTCGGACTTTAGTTGTAAATATTGATGACATTAATTTTATTTGAAATTTGTATCACATGTGACATGTTAATATTTTATTATTTTTAAAAATATACACTCAAATTAATATGACAAACTTTATTACTTTCATATATTTATTACATTTAATTTGGTTTTATCTCTTATTTCAATCAAGTTATAAACATAATTATACGTCTCACTTAATAAAGTATTCAAATAAAAATTTTAACACTTTAATTTTTTACATTTCGAAGTTGACGTGAAAATAAAAATACCCAAATAAAACCTGCGTTCGTGGTTTCGTTGGAGCGTAATTTTGTTTATTGGCCTAAAAAGTTGGTGAACATTGTCCACGATATCCTACGTTGGGTTTTATCTAGATAAAATATTGATTTTTTATTCAATCTTATAAAAGAATCAACTCAATAAAATATATCTGTATACTTTATCTAAACATTTAGTTCTCTGTACAAAATTCTAAACAGAAATAAGTATATTTTGATTAAATACTTGTCGATATCGGATTATGATTAAATTAATTTTAACAGTTATTTAAATAATAAATATTTATGGAATTAACAGCTCCGCTCATCTAAATGAAAGTCGGGTGTAGGCTCCACACGTGGTGAATAACAAAATTGCACTCATTTTGACAGACTTATCTAAATTATTATTTTTTTATTTGTTAGTTTTGCGTCATTTTTTATGACTTATTATTGGTTCATCTCGATATAAAAGTTATGTGAAAAAGCTAAAAACAATTATCTAAAAACGAAAAATAAGTAAAAACATACGCTATTTTGAGTTTATTTTTTGTCTTTTCTTAACTTTTAAAATTTTTTGGATATAATTTTATATTTTTAAAAAATATATTGTCAAGACAATTGATGCAAAACAAAATATTATAAAAATAATTTCAAATAAGAATAAAAACATAAAACAATAATTCAATAATTTTCACTTAGCATGTCATGACAAATTTAATGTTCGTTTTGGCCCTCAAACAAGGAGAATAATTAAATAGGTAATGCACCATTCTTATTACGTACATTGAACTTGACTCAATAAATATATCCAATTGAACCCATAGTCGAATAAAGCCCACAAGCTCAAAACTCGACGAAATAGTTGAAGATGCTACATTTTTTTCCTTCAAAGTTCCCATGCACCCATTTTGTGACAAATCAATTAAATACCTAATTCATACACAAGTAAATTTGGAATTCAAATTAATCAAAATTTATGAGGTTGGATAAAGTTATGATCTGTCCTCATCCTTGATTAGTGTTGATTTAATATATTAATATAATTAATAAATGATGTTATGATGACATGATTTATACAATGTTTTGCTTACCCTCCATGTAACCCTATTATATTAATGATTCTATGGTGTGACATCAATTTCATCAATATTCAACTATTTGAGTGTGTCATGTAAGATTATAAACAAAATATGGTCAACAAATGTGTTCATTATATTATTAGCTAATGCTCAAATTATGTATGAAATGTAATACTTGGTAGCAAACATGTAATTTTCAAGTATTGCATTCATTTACTAATTACTAGCATAACAAAAAAATACATCATTGATTTTTTTATGAGACAAGCTACGAATAAAGAAATTGGGTATAAAAGGACATTATTAGGCCATGGACTTTAAAAAATTAAATTTTTGTATTCCTACTTAAGTCAATACTTAACTTTTAATGGGGGCCCTATATTTGGGCTGATTTTGGGGCCCTAGGCAATGACCTCTTAGGCCTTGCCCTAGGGCCGGCCTGCTTGCCCCTCACTCAACATCCTAACACCTGAATTTTCGTCCTCGCAGTAAAATCACCATTAGTTTGGCCAAAACCATACCAGAGCAAATTTTTAATCTCTAATTTCTCCTCCTACATACTTCATCCCCTTCAACTGAATCCCCAATGGAGGTCATTGTGTTTCATCTCACCCTTGTGGCATGCAGGCGCATGCTAATGCTGCCGAATTAATTTCTTTTTCAAAACCAATTAAGGTTCACCTCCTCTATAAATTGGAACCTTCAACCCCTTTTGCTTCCACCACGAAATTGAAGTAGCCAGAGTTCAAAGAGTATTTTAGATGCTGCATTAATTGAGTTGGAAGTGAGAGATAGTACCACTTTTTCAGTAGAGAGAAAGAAGAAAGAAGAATCAAGTTGGAAGTTCCATCCAGCTGCTTGCAAAATCAAGCTCAATCTCTCTATTTCAAAGTTCAATCAAGCGTTTGGAAGGTAAATAACTCGTATCCATTCTTCAATTTATGCTAGTTTTGAGCTTCACGGAGCTCCATCGACCAAACCCGGTTGTGGTTTTTGGAGAAGATGGATATTTGACTAGTTATGTGCTAACAACAAACCATTTGACAGGTTAAGCTCACTCTGCATTTCAATTATATCTTAGAATCAAAATTATCAATCTCATACCGGTGAGGGTACGTACTGATTTTATTATTGGTACGATACATACTGGTATCAGTGTGTACCAGGGTACCGTTTCGGATTTATCGCTAAAAAATAATATAAATTTCTTTGACTAATATTATTTAAACAAATTATATTTAACATATAAAATAAATCCCACAACTTAAAAACAAATCACCAAAAGAACAATAGTAAACCCATGGTATTTCAATATCATTTAATCAACA
Organism: Arctostaphylos glauca; assembly: GCA_019985065.2. NCBI lineage: Eukaryota > Viridiplantae > Streptophyta > Magnoliopsida > Ericales > Ericaceae > Arctostaphylos > Arctostaphylos glauca. The sequence goes on along the minus strand of JAHSPW020000007.1, from coordinate 29,237,161 downwards.
AAACTTATAAGATTAGTTATAGCATATGTTTGATTAAAAAAATTTAACATTAAGGTATGAAAAATGGAAAAAAAAAATTAACATTCATTTTTTTAGGAAAATTAAAAAAGAAAATTAACATTCATAAAGTATGAAAAGTGGGAAAGAAAATTAAGATATGAAAAAAAAATGTTTACATTTATTTTTCTGTATATACAAAATTAAAAAGGAATATTAACATTTATTTTTTATTTAAAATGAAAAGGAATATTAATTTTCATAAAAAAGAATGTCAACATTCATAAAAAGGAATGTTAATTTTAAAATAAAAAAGGAATATTAACTTTTCTTTTAATTTTTCTTTTTAATTTTCATAAAAAAATGTTAACTTTGTTTTTTCATAATTTAATTAGGGCAATTGAATGTTAGTATTCTTAAAGTATGAAAAGTGAAAAATAAAATAAAATATAAAAATATAATTAAAAAATACCTAAAAAAATTTAAAAATTCACAAAAATTAAAAGAAAACCAGTACTAGCCGAGATCCGATATCCCGTCAGTATTTTGCGTCCGTTTTTGAAAGCTCAAAAAAATTCAAGAAAGACAAAAATAATCTAAAATGTTTGTCCGTTTTGAATTATTTTCATATTTACTTACTTTTTTTCTAAATTTAGACATAAGTTTTTAATTTTTAAATTTATTTCGTCATGACGAATTAATAACCTATGAAAATTAAATGCAAAATTCACAAATACAAAAAAATTAAATAAAAATTGCAAGATTTTCATATGATGAGAAAAGAAAGATAATGTGTGAACTGTTTTGGAAGATGAAAGGTTTTTTGGAGGATTTTCTTCCTTTTCATAGACATTAGTGGGGCACTTTTTAAATTTCAAATTAAAATATGTTAGAATTTAACATAAGTTATCTTGAGGGGGTAAACAATTTAATACTTTATAAAGTATGAGAGGTCTTTGTCTCCACATTTATCAAAAACCTCAGGGGAGGTTAATGCATTTTATCCTAATTTTTAAACTGTCTAGCCAAAAGCAGTCTGATTTTTCTTTTTGGTAACTGACAGCTTTAATATTTGAATCTGTGTTTCAAAGTTTATGTTTTTATACTTTAAACCAATATGCTTATTGGCATGGTTTTCCTTGCAACCTTCTTGATTAGACTTGTTACGTAATGGGCGTTCCGAAAAATTACCATCGGATGGCAAATTGATTTAACTGGTACACATGTGAGTGTGCGTACATTTTTTTCTGTGTAAATTATATGTAAATATTTAGAAACATAAATTATTTATATACATCTGGATACAAATATGTTTAAAATTGTTAGATGACGTAGGAATCGCCTGATTATGAAGGACTTCACACATATCTGACAATTCTGGACATATCTGTTCGGATGTACTGTAAGGGCCCTGAAATTTCATAAATTTATACGATCAAAAGGTCATTAATTGATCCATATTGAAGTGTATAACGTAAATTTGGTGATTAACTATGTTTGAAGTGAAGTGGTGAGTGAAAAACGGGTGAAAATCGATCGGGTCAGATTTTTAGACCATCGGGTCAGACTTTGGACCAATAGGTCAGATTCTGAAATTCATCCAATCAGATTTGAAAAATTCGGACAGAAGACAGGTCTGACCGGTCAGATCTGTGTCCAACCAGTCAGATGTTCCGGTCAGATTTCGATTTTTGCCTAAAATTTTTAGAAACTTAAGTCAGTGGCAAGGTCAGGTTTTGGACGCGCGTTTTAAAGGGTAAAAATCAGATTTTTGGGAGAAAATATCTAACTTTTCTCTAAGGATTTCTCTCTCTCTCTCTCTCTAGGGGGTCTTATTCCCCAACCAAACCCTCCCTCCCTCTAAACCCTTGATCCTCTTGATTACCTCAATTCCTTCAAGATCTACCACTAATACTTCAAGATTAGTAGATATTTGAAGTTTTGAAGCACCATTTTCACTTGAAGCAAGATCTTGGGAGATCTCCACCTCCATTGTTGCTCAAGCTTGGAAGCTCAACCCATTTGAACCAAACTTTGAGGTAAGGATGTTTTCTCTTCTATTTATAGGTTTTCAACATATTTTGACCCATATCTCCTCTTTTTGAGTGTTTTGTGGAGTTTTGTTCTATATCCCTTCATGTTGGATTTTTCTTAGATTTGTGTTTTCATTGTTCGATTCCGGTGCTAAATCACCATTGTTCCGTCTTTAGTTGGGTTATCTTTTTTTTTTATTGGGTTTGTCTTAGTGTTGGGTTGAATCATACTTGTATATGACATTGGAGAGTTGGAAATGACTTAGGGCACTATGTTTGATATTTTTATCTTAGATAGACATGAATTTTGTATATGACGAGTATTTGTGAGAAATGCGTGAAATTATAAATCGTGAAATACCTACATTGTAGGCTTGTGATTGTTACGCATTTAACACAAGGCGTAATGGTCTAGTCTTTGTAAGGAAATGTGCTAAGAAACATGATATCGTGGTCTAACTTCCGATGGGAGTGATACTAGTGAAATGAAAAATGTTGCTATCTCCTTATGGGAGCGGTACTAGTTATGAAATTTGACTAACTTCCCGAGGGAATTGTGTTAGTAGGCATTTATTTATGTTGGGTCACCTTCGGGTGAGGAGTCATTATCGATCATTAGATTTGAATGGAATTTATCAAATAACGAAATAGTTAAGGATAGTGACAGAACGGAGTCTTGAAATCGTGAGACTAATTTGGATGAAATTGTATCATTTACTGTCGGCTTAATGTCACTATTTGTACATTATATGTGATATCACTCGTGCCTTATGCCATGTCATTTGTAAGCGTGTGACATTGGCATAAACATTCATACTAGGCTTTGTAAGCTCACCCTATCATTTTCAGGTACAATTCCGGAGACTTAACATATGGTGCATGATGTGCATAAGGTGCTGCATGATTTTGAAGACCTTGACTAGAGTTACATAGCATTTTTGTATTAAAATTTTTGAAAAGATGTATTGTAACTCATTTTAAATTCTGTACTTTATTTTCACAAGAAGTGTAAGACGACTGACTCGTGTTTATTTTGTGATCCCTTTTGAAACTGGGAGTACTTTATTGTAATATTTATAGACTTGACTTCTGTACCTTATTAAATGGAATATTTTGGGGATCATGGGTGAATCTTTGAGTATTGCGAGATTTTCTTTTAATATTTGTTATTGTGATATTATGTTGAAAATCGATAGCGTGACATGTACAAAGTGATTTGTATTCATAGGCTAATTGAAATTATATATGGCTTCAAATAAAACTCTTCCAACAATAGCTGATTTTTAGACAAGCATTAGTTTTTCCTTGGGTAATGTACATAAAATTCTTTCATTTATTACTTGATTTTACTTAATCCATTAATCTTTTAATTGCCAATACACTCTCTGATCTTTTCAAATATAACAAGGACCCTTTTTGAATTGACGCATATGATTATTTATCGTATTCTTCTCTAACTGTATCTATCAAAAAAGGATCGATCGTTACATTTAGAAAAGTCAGGGGATACATTGGGACAATTGAAAGTTTGAGAGGGTTAAGTGAAATTGAACAATAGATGAAGGGGATTTCATCCAAATGAACCTTTTTCCTATTCAAAATTCATGTGTTTGGATAGAGAAAGTCAAATGGAGCTATGGTCTTTCGTGTACGTTTCTCAAAATATTTGACAATAAAAAAAGAATTATTTTTAACAAACAAAATTGTATTTAGTATTATTAACAGGTCCTTAACCTTATATTATTATTTTATTAGTAAGATAGATTATCTTGATTTTGTAACATGGATGCATGATTTAACTTGATTTTTTCACGAATATTGAATCCTATCCATGCTATTTGAGTGTGCTGAATAATTATTCCCATACACATTTGAGTACGAAAAAACCAACTAAAAATGCAAAAATGTTCTTTATTTTTCGCATAGAATACTAAGTTTGTAAATTTATGTAGATAATTCAAAATATTAGTAACTCAGAAGTGATTCGAGATATGTAATTTCAGTTCATTTTTGCCGATTACATTCTAAACCCGTGGCCAAACGTTGGAAATAAAAAACCACACAAATGAGGGGTTAGTTTAGCGGTGGAATGTCGGGTTGGGTAGTTCAAGACCCCAAGTCTGAGCCTTCGTAGCACTTTATTGGGGTTAAATTTACATGCTTAGTTTTAAGCTGCGGGACAATTTTAAGTTTTGACTCCGACATAAGTATGGTGAGACTTCCATAACGGGGTGCGGAAATTATCGTGTCTACTAATCTAACCAATAAGAAATAAAATAAAAAACCACAAAAATGCATAATCCATAAATTTACGTAGCGAAATAAAAACCTTAATCCATTTTCATAAACTGCGAAATGCATAATTTCTTGGGCCAAACCACCCCTTAATGTGATGATTACACATTTTCCACCTGTGTCCACTGCATTGGGTAAAAAACCCTTCCCAAGCGACCAGCACTGGAGCTTTGCGGAGACAGATTTAAGGGCTCAGTCGCAAAGCATTTGCGTGTTCTATGCGGAGAGCTTTCTCGTGCTCTTTCGGCGCAAAGTCGCTTGCTCAAGCTTAGGGCAAAGAACATATACTCTCTCTCTCTCTCTCTAAGAATTCCTACATATTCGACTTGCAGAGAGCAGATTTCAGCTTAATCATGGAACTGTTGCGAGCGAACCTCTCTCGTGTTCGAATCCCGGAGCCGACGAATCGAATCTACAAGCACGAATGCTGCATTTCTTTCGATACTCCGGTACTCACTTTGTCTCTTGCAACTTCTTGTGAATTTATCGTCTGTTTGGTTGCTGAGGGAGTTCATGCGTAACAATAGACTGCGAACATTTTGCTCTGTTTATAAAAAATGAAACGGAAAATTGCACCTCGTTGAAGTTGTTGCACCTTGTGAAAAAATCTTTGTTCATCGTGTTTAAGAAATTGCACCTCGTCGAAACTAGTTGGCTTTGTCAATCAACCAACAGAGACGACTTATGAGGTGACGATGTGCGCGTTTGTATGTGTGTATAGGCAAATTTCATAACCCTCTCTCTTTCCCATTCACTTTCTCTCTCTCCCTCTCTCTCTACATATATATGTTTGTGGGTGGGTGGGTGGGTGTGTTGTGTGTGTGTGTGTGTGGGGGGGGGGGGGGGGGGGGGTTGAATACGTAATAAACGTAAGGCACTATGGTTTCAGCTATGTGACCATTTTTAAGTGAGGTGTTCGTTTCTAATTGTTACAAATCCGAGGTTCTTAAAAGTGAGAGTAAAGTGTAAACACGAAGCTTGCATTCCTCTTCCTTTAGTTTTTTTCCGTCTTGAAACGGAAACTAGATACATTGTTCTTACTTCTTACGTTAAAACTGCACGTTTTCTAATCAAATCTACAAAGAGGAATGCCGCATTTCTTTCAACACTCCGGTAGTCACTTTCTCTTGCAACTTCTTGTGAAATTATCGTCTGTTTGGTTGATGAGGGAAGTTTGTGCATAACAATAGACTGCAAACATTTGGCTCGTTTATCAAAATGAAATTGGAAAATTGCACATCGTTGAAGTTATTGGACCTTGTGAAAACTTCTCTGTTCGTCGTCTTTAAGTAAAGGCACCTTGTTGAAACTAGTTGGCCTTATCAATCAACCAAGAGAGACTACTTATGAGGTGATGATGTGTGCATTTGTATAGGCAAATTTCGTACATCTCTCTCTCTCTATTTGGTTTGAATTCATACTAAACGTAAGGCACTATTGTTTCAGCTATGTGACCATTTTTAAGTGAGGTGTTCGTTTCTAATTGTTACAAAGCTGAGGTTCTTAAAAGTGAGAGTAAACATGAAGCTTGCTTTCCTCTTCCTTTATTTTTTTTCCTTTCTTGAAATGGAAGCGAGAGATCCAATTGAAAATTAACCAATACACTTTTACATTAAAACAGCATGTTTTCTGATGATCATGTGTGTTTGCATCTTTCAGAAGTCTGATGGTGGGCTGTTTATCGACATGAATACTTTTCTTGCCTTCGGGAAGGATTGTGTGGGTTGGAATTTTGAGAAGACTGGGAATCCCGTTTATTTGCATATAAGGCAGACAAAGAAGCTTGTTTCTGAAGACAGGCCTTTGAAGAAACCGACCCTTTTGGCTATAGGTAACTCAGTTAATACATGATGCTTGTGTATTACTATTTACTAATATGGTTTGGTATCAATTTCAGAATTTGATTCTACAGGATTGATTTATCTACTGTCATGTTCACTTCACCCACCGAGGTGTGTCGTCGAGTTTTTATTTGCATTTCTGCCAAAGGCACATGTAGTAGGCTATTGTATTTATGAGAGTATGATTAGTACTAGAAGATCATGCAATGAGGTAAAGGAACTCTAATGAATTGGTAGATAATTTAACAACTACATTTTATCAGCTGATTCGCCTGCAGTGGATAGACCCCTGCAGGCAACTTATTGTGCTGGTGGTTACTTCCACAAGTATTGGAAATCATTTGCAAGAGAAAAACTGGAAACACTTTGTATTTGGCAATTTGGTTGGTGATGGGGACATGTTTAGCTCTCTATGTGTAGCCTGTTGCGTAAATTATGGATTAGTTGTGCAGAACTTGTTCCCATTTCTGGGTGGGTACTTCCAGCAGTAGAAAGCACTTCCAAAAGAAGAGAGGGAATGGGTGGTGTGGCGCTATTTGGTGGCTGAGACATGTTTATGTCTTTCGAGAAGCCTGTTGTGCATTCATTATGCCATGTTTGTGTTTCTATTTCAATGTCTACTTCTTAAATATTTTGGGTTGAAGTTGCAGTTTTATTCATATATAGTCTTGTTTCGTATAATTTTTAGCATTCAATAATGAAGAAATGACTTATTTTTACTGTTGCCCCATCTGTAGGTGTTGATGGAGGGTTTGACAACAATGAACCTGAATACGAAGAAACTCAGAATATAGTCATATTGCCAGATTATGCAACTCTTCCATTTCCTTCCGTTGAGTTGCCGGAGAAGGTACTCTTTGGTTACACCTTTTGTTTGTTGTTTTACATTTTTGGTCATTTTTTCTTCTGATTTTGATTTGAGAAGAAAGCAATAATTTTGAAATGGGATTTGTTTGCAATTTTTTGTGTCATTCTTTTCGAATTGGCAGGTAAGGTTGGCAGTTGATGCTATTTTAATGGCTGAGGGGGCTGAGCGGAAGGAGCAGGTTGCCTCATGGACTGCTGATAAGAAACACATTAGTGAATATGCACTGAATCTGCAACAACTTGGTGATGGAGTTATTGTTCCTCCCTCTGGGTGGAAATGTGCTAAGTGTGACAAGACTGAAAACCTCTGGTTAAATTTGACCGATGGAAAGATCCTTTGTGGTAGGAAAAACTGGGATGGAAGTGGTGGTAACAACCATGCCATTGAACATTTCAATGAAACAGGCTACCCTCTTGCTGTAAAGCTCGGGACAATAACTGCTGATATTGATGCAGCAGGTAATTCAACTGTACTTTGCCTTAAGATGAAGTTTTTCTCTATATTGCTGCTGTCTTTTATTGGTTTTTCTCACGTGAATCGCTCTTAGTTCATGTCATACTCTGCCAGGGCCCAAGCGGTTCATCTCATGTTTGAGTTTCAAAAGTGCCGTTTAATCGCTGTGGTTCTCTGTTAATTATAAAAAAATCTTCCTCTGTCTTATTGTGGACGCTGGACATTCTGATTTCGTGAACCCTTGGCGGTGGTTTTTCTTTGTTTGGAGTTTGTTGAAGATAATATGTCAGTGAAATATTGTGACGTAGAAAAGAATAATGACTGGAGATAAACTCTTGAATTACAACATTAAGCTGTAAGTTTGCACCTCAACATAGTTATTACATCGAAGACAATGTTCTTGTGCTTGCATCATGTCCTGATTTTGCTATAGGAACCAAAGTTATCAATTTCGTACCGGCGAGCGTATCGTACTGGTATGGTATGCACTGGTACTGGTGGGTAACGGTGTACCGTTTCGGATTTATCACTAAAATTAAGATACATTTTTCAAATAATATTTCTTAACAAAAAATCATATTAAACATATAAAATAAAGTATCACAAATTAAAAACAAATCACCAGATATAAAAGAGGATGAATTTAGCCTTAATTTATATATATTTTTTAATTTTGATTTTTTCTTAAAAAAATATGGACGGGTACTGTATTGGCTGGTATCGGCCGGAACGGCTCGAAATAGTGGCTGGAATGATATGCCTGTGGTTTGGTACCGATACGAGGTTGGTATGGGACGGGATAAATAAGACTGATAGGAACACGTGTTTATGGAAAATCAAGGAGGTTTATTTCTACATTCAGATAATACTATTTGGCAAAAATTAATTAAATTAATTATTTTTTTGTCTTTGTTCAAATTTTTTTTGCGTTTGTTATTTTTGTGTTTCTTTTTGGTTCGTCTCGACGAAAGGAATCTAAAAAGTATAAAATTATGTCCAAAAGCTAAAAAAGTTCACTAAAGGGGAAAATAAGTCGACACACAGATGTTGTTTTGGGCTTATTTTTTGTTTTTCCTGAACTTTTTTTAGTTTTTGAACATAATTTTATACTTTTCTGAAATCTCTTGTCAAGACGAACTAACAAAATAAAAAATTGACACAAAACAAAAAATTGTAAAAATATTTCACTAAAGGACAAAAAACAATAAGCCAATAAATCAACAATTACCACAGTCCAAATGGAATAGTGCCTGGATAACTTAACGTCTTAACCTTAGCTTGACAACTTGTTTTCATGGAAAGCTTATAAATTGTAAGCAAGCATAGGAGAGAGTTCGAGTGTGATATGATTCAATTCAAGTACTGAATTGAATTGGATTGCAGACTGTGAGGGTCTAGAACCAAAATGAAAGGGATCTGGGAAGGAATGGAACTCCTAATTCTTCTATTTGGGATTGGGTAGTTGATGGATGAGGAGATTCAAAGCAGAGGGTGTCATATTGCAAAATGGAGAGAAATGTATTACCAAGAAAGCAAAAGAATGGAGGAGATTGTTTTGACCTGCTAGAAAATGTTTATTGTTTAGTAATGTGTTTTAGAAATGAAAGTGTGGGAAAAAGCAAAAGATACAGTGGTGAAAAATTTTAATTATAGTGCACATTGATGTGATTTTGTTTTTAAGTGCGAATTTTAAATTGGCCACGTCATTTTGGGAAAGTTATATTGCAGAATCTCTCATCCTTTCTGCATATTAGTGATTATGTGAAATAGACTTAGTGGTGTGCTGATGAAGTTTAGGTTGTTCGATTGAAGAAACGTCGTGAAAAGTGATACAAGGACAACAGAGATGCAAAGAGCTATTTAGTATAAACTGGGAAGCCGGTATTTGAATCTTTAATAGTGAATGATTATAGTTTTCAGAGTAATCAAGAAGTGAAAGTAAAATGGAAAATGATTTTCGTGAAATCATGCTGGATTTGGGAAAGTTGCTGAATTTGTTAAGGCGTTCTCTGAGTTCCCTTCATCTGTTTCTCTATACCATGTGATTGGTTTTCGGAATTTTTGTTGTGTGATTTGATTATATAATTTACCAAAGTGATAGTGAGATAACCATTGTGGCAGCTCAGATGTTTTTTCTTACCCGGAGGATGAAAGTGTTTTGGATCCACTTCTAGCCCAGCATCTGGCATTTTTTGGTATTGACTTTTCGTCCCTCCAAAAGGTTAGTTATACATATTTTCAGGTTATTCTAAAAATTTTGGCATTTTAAATTTGCTATTATCATGTATGGGAATGTATTCTGTAATAAATCAATGCGATAACATTCCCTGAGCAGGAATATATGATATCATCTAATTTACCTTTTGATAGAGTTTCATCTGCTACCTTAGCTTGTCGCCAAAAGATTTGAGTTGAACCATTATGTGCATATAAAAGAAATAAGGGGTTTTCTGCACTTTCATTCCACTTGGCACACTGTTCAGGTGATTACCACATCAGAAAACATCTGAATCCAGTCATAAAATGAGATGACATCTGTGTGTAAATGGATTGCAGATCACAAAAATTGATGGATATAATCCTGTTCTTTTGTTTGTGAGGCGTGCTTCTAATTTTCTTAATGCGAGTCTTTAGGTGGTTGGACATTTTTGAGGCTGGTGGTACGTGCAATTTTTCTTACCAGGAGGTGACAAATCTATTTCAAAGTTCTCTTGATGGTCATTGATGGTCATGCATATCTATAGAGAATGACAACTTTAACAATTTGGCGTAATCAAATTTTGGTGGAATAAATGGGCTTGTCCGTTCTTGATTGTCTTTGTATGTGGTTAGTTTGTGAAGTTGACGTTCAGCAGGAGGAATGCACACTATTCTCATCCTTAAGGTTTCTTCAGAGACAGAGTATGAGTTGCCCAGGCAAACCTCCCTTCTGGGAACATTCAGAAATGTTTTGACGGAGAGTTTGCCTTATTGGTTTTGGAAGATTCATGGAAGAGTTTGAACAGTTGGAGAATATTTTGGAAATGCAAAGTTGTTATTTTAGGATCAAAAGGAATTGTGGAGTTCAATCAACACAATGTGTCAGGATGTTAGCTGACATTGGTTAGATGATTGACAATCGTGATCTTCCTCCTCCTCCGCATCACAAACAAACTTGGAAATGCATAAGAAAATTTTCAATAGGTTTCACCCTCGGCAGTGACACTGAATAGGACTTCTCTAAGCTAGATTCCAATTTGTCTGCAACTATAGCATTTTTGTTAGGCAAATGTAATGATTACCATAACCGCTGTGTGATTCATAGTATTGTGTTTCCTTTGATGGACTTGTTGTCGTGCATTTTCTTTTGGCGATTATTATTTTTACTTCAAATATGCATGAGGTATCCTTAGTAAGTTCACTTCTCATTTTTCCATGTTAATTGCCAATTTACTATAACGGCTTTAGTGGAAATTTTGATTGCCTTTTTGGTTTATCTGATTAAAATTTCAGACTGAAATGACGACTGCTGAAAGGGAACTTGACCAGAACACCAATTACGATTGGAACCGAATTCAAGAAAGTGGACAGGAAATGGAACCACTTTTTGGACCTGGTTACACCGGGCTTGTCAATTTGGGTAACAGGTAAGAATGTTGCCAGGGACAATTTCACTGTATTTTTGTTTGTTAATCATTTTTACTTATTGGTTTATCTGCGTTGCTTGATTTTAGTTGCTACCTTGCTGCAACAATGCAAGTTATGTTCTCCACGCGTTCCTTTTGTTCAAGGTCAGTATATCAGTTTTCTATGATTTATATGATGTAATTATTAATCTAGCATGGAGATACTATCATGAGTGTTATGGCCATTATTCTCTTATCTTCATTATATTGTCTGTTACATTACTTCCTCTTCATCAGATACTACATGAATCAAAGTTTGAAAAAGGCTTTTGAAGCTGCTCCAGCTGATCCAACTGTAGACCTGAATACGCAGTTGTGAGTAACCATTCCACCATTTCAAGTTAATGCTTCGTTCATGATCTAATATTATGTTTTAGGCCGTACTGATCTGTTCTGATTCCACAAGGGATTGAAATGGGAGGACCCATCTCTATTCTCTTCATCTCTATGTTTTGTAAGTCGTGATCGTTTGCTTAGTGACAAACATGCTGAGGGCATGACCTAGGTACTCTACTTGGCGTCATTAACTGACCTGTGGATGATGGCTTAGAGTTGACGGCTTGAACATCTTATTTAGAGTTTTAAGGGTTAAAGTGAAGTCCAAAAGGCAGGAAATGGTTTAAACTGGATTGGGGATGGTCTTTCGGGGATGAATTGAGGTACTCTAATGTTGTGAAGAGGAACTCAAAACCAAGGCTAGTGTAATTTGCCAAAAAGGAAGCTATTCACCCTAAATTTTTTAGTTGATTTAACAGAAATGGAACATCAAATCATTATATATTCAAACCCATAACATAGAAAGTTGTGCAGGTACTCACAAGTTGGTCTGCTTCCTGCTCCTATTACAGTACAGCCATGCCCATAATTATGTTTTGATACTGGATAACTAAGAAATTTTTACCAGCTAGAATGTTATAGACCTAATAGACTGTTGGGGTATCACCTTGTGGATTGTAGCTACTACCATAGTGATTGGAAATTGCTAATCATATCGAGATCTGATTGCATCTCGTATGAGTCTGGATTAGTTAGTATTCTATAGAGCAACTTGCTTTTGGATGCTTCTTGGAGGTGTGTAGTTGAAATCAGTTAAGTGCTGTGTGGTCCAAAGGTAACAACGGTGTTTGCACATTGAGACTCATTTGGGTCAGTTGACTGTTGTAGGCCTAGACTGATGGTATGTGGTGCAACGGTCATACTGCTGGCTCCATCTACTGGATTCAGCCTTGCTAAAAGTCGTCGTGTGTTATATAGCTTTCTACAATTTGAGCACATTCAATACCATTTTTTTGAAATCTTTTTGCATTCTGAAATTCACATTTAAAGTGATAGGTCGGGTAATATCTCAGTAACTATGCACTTTTTTCACTTGTTAAAGCCAAAGTGGAGGTAATTGTCCCTCTTTTGCGTAAACACAGAATACGTTCACCCGTTCAAGTACTCATTTTTAATTATTTGAACTTGTTTGGTATCAACTGTAATGGCAATGGTCATCACTTTCTAATTCCTCTCCTGGTGGTAAAAGTTTCTTTGATAGAGAAAACATGAATTTTCCAAGCATGGTGACGTTTTCCGTCTTATTTTTGGTTTTTTCCTTTCTGTCATCTGTGATTTCCTAATGTTGCTGTGCATCTGATTGGAATGTTATGAACTGAACCCAGTAGAATTGTGAGATGTGGTTTTGTTTTGCATTATTCAGGAAATCTCTTATATATTTTTTTGTTTTGTATGTTAGAGCTAAACTAGCACATGGATTGTTGTCCGGTAAATATTCAGTCCCAGCAGCAGAGGTATGCATTTTTTACAAACGTGTCTATTCATGCTGTTGGTCTCTGCTTTGTTTGCTCACATAGTGTTGTTTTGTTTCCCATCTAGAAACAAGATATGACCAATGTTGCAAATGCAAGTCCAATTGCTGTAAGTTGCTTGGTGGACTTTTTAGAGCACGTGCTTTGTCTTTGATTGCTATGGGCATGCCAAAAAACACTCCTTTTAGTTTTTATGTGCCTTTTTTTATAGTTGTTTTATGGTTTGGATCTTTAACTATTTTACGTTGACTTGTTTTTATTGATAAGGTTCTAAGGCCCTGTTTGTTAACCCTCTTACCACCATGGACTGGATTCGTAATTGCACAGGCCCACTAAACGAGTGTTTGATTTGTCAAATTAGGTTGGGACTACGAAGCCCAATGGATTATGAATCCGGGGATTAGGTGGGTTTCGTAGTGGCCTATTGGAGGTGTTACTACTAGTCCAGTCGAACCACTCTCTTGACGTATTGACCAAACAACCGCTGTTTATTCACGCATCAATAAAATTGACTACCTATGCGTACGATTTTCTATTTTTCATTGAAGTCTTGTTGAAGATTCCTTCTTAATAACTGATCTGTGTAATTGGGCTTCCTTATTATGAATATTCCCAATTGCATCAATTTTATGCTGGATCCAGTATTCTTCGCGTATATTGTCTACATACAAGGTGAATAATTGTAACTCTTTCATATCCATGGATTGATTGCTATGCTTCTGTTTCCTGTTAGTAGTACAGGTAGCAGTCCCGCCCCCATCACCATCACTGTTGTTGGGTTTCTTGCATCAAACTTTCAGATTAAATCTTCCTCTTTCCACTTGAATAAGAACAATATTATGCTAGGAATGGCAGGCAAGAAATTTTATTACGTTGTGTACGTGGGACGTACCCCTAGGGTTAGCCTCAGTTTTTTTTTTTTGTTGGTGCATGAATTTTCTAAAGTAAATTATAAAAGTAATTTTTAGACTATAACCATTAAAATTAAGTCTTGAAAAAGATTAACCAACATTTGTAAGTGGTCAACCTAAAAACACAATAAAAAATAGAAGGGCATAATTGAAAGCCATGATTTTTAGTCCTATCTTCCCTCTTACAAACAAACACTTGCCATAGAGTATTAGTCTAATCTCAAGTCCTCGACAAACAAACATGGTTCTGGTTTTAAGACATGGTATTAATAATCACTTGGTGTTACGAGTCCTATACTAATCCCACCACTCTACGAATGCATGGTTTTCAAGATGTTTATCAAACAGGGCCTAAACGTAGTTTCTGTCATGTATTCAGCTATGCATTTCGTCTTTGGTTGGAATGATCTTCTCATATGATCCGTTATTTCTTCATGGATCAGCAAGCCATCTGTTCATTTGTTATAAAACCTTCACGCATTTTGGTTTAATTTTCACCTTTTATTTCTAATATACCTTTCTATGTTTAGTTGTTCTGATTTTTCCATGTTGCCTTTAGTTGGTCGATCTTGTTGCATTTTCTTTCTCTCTTTCTTTTGCCTTTTCAACCTTTCTTTTGTTTTGCTATTCTGTTAACACCTCAAACTTTCAGAAACAGGAGGGCATACCTCCTCGTATGTTCAAAGGAGTCATTGCTGCAAGTCATCCTGAATTTTCTACAATGAGACAACAGGTACCATATATGTCAAAACTGTTGTAGATGACTCAAGCTCTGTTTACTTGTTTTTTTCCATATATACAGAGGTGATTTATTCCTTCATACATGTATACAATTTTGTATCTTTTAGTGCAGAGGATGACCTGAAGATCCAGTTTAATGCTCCATTATAGAACACGGTTATTGGATGAACCTAACATCAAGCAATTACCTATCCCCCCTCCGTACTCTTTCCCCTTCCAATTTCATAATCTAGGTTTTCGCGAGAGGAAGTGGGTTGCCCCAAAAGTTATGATGATTCCTGCCCAAGATTTTTAATTTCAGATTTTTTCTTTTACCCTTTCACTGTTGGGGACTATTCTGTTGGTTTTTAAACTCATAGTGTACCATTGACAGACTAATGGAAGACTAAGTGGATGTCTGTTGAAAATAACTGTTCTTTTGTTTTGTCCATTAGGTTGTTGCATATATTGAATACCTTTGAGCTCTTATCTTTAAGTGTTCTAATTTAGTTTCTTTGTTTGATATTTATCACAACGTGCTCAAGTGTCACCTAGATGCACAAGGTGCTAGGTACTGTTAGGCGCTAGTTGTCTTGCAAGCTGTTACTGGGTTACTGCATTAGCCTGTATATGTCTGACTCTAACAATGTTGGGTAATTCGATTTGTATCCGTTCCCACAGGCTTAATATTAAGGGGAATGTGGTTTGACCGATAACTGAACCAGCTGGCTGACCCTTCTGTTGCATTTCAAGACACGTCCAATTTTATCTTCTATAATTGTTGGTATGGTTATTTTATGTTCTAACATAGATCATTGACACTATAACTTGTGTCTAGGATGCCTTAGAATTCTTTCTCCATTTCATTGACCAAGTTGAACGAGTCAATGCTGGCAAGCCTGAATTTGATCCGTCAACGAGTTTCAAGTTTGGTATTGAAGAGCGACTGCTATGTCCGTCTGGGAAGGTAGCTTACAATAGAAGGAATGACTATATTCTCTCTCTAAGCATACCACTACACAAAGCTATCAACAAAGGTAAGCTTCTGCACATGATATTCGTCTGGAATTTCCATTCGTGCTTTCTGATGTTGACATGGACTGCAATCCAGATGAGCTTGAAGCTTTTCACAGATCGAAGGGAGAGGGAGATACGCAAGGGAAGGAAGTGTAAGTGCGATTTGACTTTTTCGTGCTTTCGGTAGTTATCAGAATTTCTTGATTTCTTATGTTTAGCTGTAGCAGGTCTACCGAAGAAATTGTACGCCCAAGGGTACGTTTGGTTGACTGCCTGAGGAGCTTTGTAGCTGAAGAAGAGGTGCATGATTTTTACAGCAATGAATTGAAAGCTAAAGTAACAGCAACCAAGTATGCTTTCTTATCTTTGGAACGGTTACCTTTCCTCCTTTAAAAGAATTAAGTAATGATTTAAAAAGGAAATCTTCCCCGTATTGGTTTTGTGTCAGATCACCGTCTGGCGTCGAGTCAATTCTGCTCTGAATATGGTTGGTCATGTGTTATTCTGGTTGTAGTCCTTAGATTTGTAACCATTTCAGAACTTAGCAGCTGACTTTGCTAATAAATTAATCCTCCCTTGGTTTCAAAATGCTGGTTACAAATCACATGTTGCCATAACATACCATGTAAATGTCATACGAATATTAAGAAGAATGACTAAATGTTTCTAGTGCCATTTCCCTCTATTTCTAATACGTTTATGTTGTCTATTGCTGCAGAACTGCTGGCCTTACTTCATTCCCGGATTATCTGGTGTTGCACATGCGAAAATTTGTGATGGAGGCAGGCTGGGTGCCAAAAAAGCTTGGTATTTCTCTTATGGTTTTGCTCAAGTCCTTAAAAATCAAATTCATTATAGGTGGTGTGATAATTGGTATCCAATTGATGGCTCTTTTTGTCTATTTAGATGTTTATATAGATGTTCCCGACACCATTGATATTAGTCACATGCGCAGCAAGGGTATCCAACCTGGGGAGGAGCTGTTACCTGAACCTGGTATGTGATTCTCCATAATTTAGTTCTTGATAGAACTGTATATGGCGTACACTTATGAGGTGTACAAGCAAAAGATAGATATTTCTTTTCTTTGGATACTACTTTAGGAGTTGCAAGTCATATATCGTGTGGCATTTTCCTGGAATTTATGGACTATTGATTATCTGCTTCCATACTACACAGCTGCTGATGGTGTGGCAGAATCAAAGCTTCTGCCTGATGAGGATATAGTTTCCCAACTTGTGTCAATGGGATTTAACAATCTTCACTGCCAAAAAGCCGCCATCAACACCTCAAATGCTGGAGTGGAAGAGGCAATGAATTGGTTACTGGCTCACATGGATGATCCTGGTATTCTGGCTTAGATGATCTTTTTTTAACAACAATTACATTCCAAAATCTCATAGCTGTTTGATGTCATCTTAGAACATAGAAGGTACTGATACGCATTTTTTATTCTAGACATTGATTCACCTATCTCCCAAGAGGCTCAAGGTGTTGATCAATCGAAAGTTGATACTTTGGTTTCATTTGGGTTTCAAGAAGATATAGCTCGTGAGGCACTGAAGGCATCGGTAGGGTCTTATTATTCTCGATGGTTTTTTGACTTGAGAAAAGCGCATTTGAAAGTTTTGAGTCACAAGGCTGCTGGAACTTCTATGACTGTTTCTTCTGCATGCCTAACTCTTAACAGGGTGGTGACATTGAGAAAGCAACAGATTGGATATTCAACCCTACTAATGTCTCTAGTTCATCAGATATGGATGTTTCATCAAGTACCACATCTGCTGTTGATTCTTCACTGCCTGATGGAGGAGGAGGTCAGTCCCCTGTAGTCCTTTGTAATGTTTTTGTTCATGAAGATGATAAGTGCTTATGCTTCAGCAACTGCCACCAACCCCCCCTTTACTTCAACGGCTCAAGAAATAAAATCTCCATTCATTATGATGGAAATGGCCGAAGCTTTCCATTTCCTAAAAAACCCAAGTGAAACAATAGTGGACGTAACAAAATTCTTGTGTTTCTGACAAAAGACCTCAGAATACAGGAAATGCATAAAAAAAAGGGAACTTAGCAAAACAAAAGTATAGTCAACACAGGTTTCCAATTTGTTTGTCTACACTTGACAAAGTTTTGTTTCATTTTACTTTTGGTTTTATTCTTGTTCTTTTGTGAATTGGTGAATTTATCTGTAAAATCTCGACATGCTTGATTATCTAACCATTAGGTTGATAATCCGAAAGAGTTGCAAAAAATCTCTGAAATGTTTGCTTTTCTATGCTTTCCGAAAAACAACACACCAACAAGAAAATTGGATCCTCTCTACTACTGTAAAACACCACATTTGCACGTATTTCAGGCTGTGGGTGTGTTCCTAGTTACTCATGTAGTCGCACTTCCCATGAATTTGCATTCTAGCATGCTAGAATTTCTTGCTGAAAATTGTGGTTTAAAATGATACTATAGGATTATGTTACAATAATTGGACCTAAAAGTGAACTGTTACTTGTTTGTTCTCTTTTGGGTCATTCTGCAGCTTACAGGCTAATGGGAATAGTGAGCCACATTGGTACCTCTACTCAGTGCGGTCATTATGTTGCTCACATCAATAAAGATGGGCGGTGGGTAATCTTCAATGACGAGAAAGTTGGGATTTCCAAAAACACCCCCAAGGACATGGGATACTTGTATGTTTTCGAAAGACTTGCCAGTTGAAAGCATGACTAAATACAACAGTTGAATCACCAAATTGATTAGACGGTTCGAAAAGAAGCAGCAAGCCGTTTCCTGGAATCTGACCATTGCTTTTGCTCTCAGTCATCCTTTGAATGGCGCCAACCACAACCTCGGCTCGTATTTGTGGTAATATTGTGCCTATTCGCTGCTTGCAGCATATTAATGGAACTTAGTACTTTTTTAGTGGCATATTGTTTGTCACCTTTTGTTACTAAACATAGAGGAGAGACGATTAAGGGTTTGGAAATGGAATAATGCCTTTGTAGGATTACAAGTTCCTTTGTGAGAATTTGTAATTCGCTTGTGGCTACAGCAGGTAAAGGTTTGAAAATAGTTTAGGTTCACAACTAGGGGCAACAAGACTAGGTACTCTTGTGAGGTCAATCAAAAACTAATCCCCCCCCCCCCCCCCCTTCTTTTTTTTTGATGATCTGAGATCAAAATCTGAGGTATGATTTGAGATTTTATGTTCTATTCGGATATAATGCGATAACTGTGTTGCGTAGTCCTAAATTTGGTATGTAGCTCAGTAGCTGGCGGCTGTCCTCTTTGCGTTGGGGTTAGCATTCTGTTTGTTTCAACTTTTGTGGTGCATTAATCTATTATTGCTTCAGCCAGGTCAGGAAATCTTCAATCAGGTGACACTGTGTGTACTAGGAGTGAAAATATGACCGACCAAACTGAACTGACCGGAAATTTCAAGGAGTTTGGTCGGTCTGAGTAGAGGTTTGGTTTGGTCGGTCTCAGTTTTTGGAAAAAGCAGTTGTGATTTTTAGTTAGGTTTTGGTTCCGACCAGACCAAACTATCCCATTTCAATTAGGATTGGCATTTTACACTCATCCTGAATTGATCGGTTTGGTCCAATTTACTCCAAAATTTTATATGGCCGTAAAAAATAGATTTCATCCCAAGTGTGAGCCTAAGATGTTGGACTAAATTAATGTCCAAAAATATATAGCCATTGGCACAGGATCACCTATACCTACGGTTACAGTTGTGTTTGGTTCTTCAATTGTATGTACTTTTCATGAGGGAGTTTTTTGGTGTGGATTTTTTAATGAAAAAGTTTTGAGAAACAGCAGAAAAAGACAAGTCTAAGAACACAGATGTTCCGGGCACATCTAAACACAGATGTGTCTTAACTGTTAGATGCATATGGGATTCACAATTATTGAGGGTTTTGCGTGCATTTAATAGTTTCAATTTTCAAACACATTTGTGTTTGAATATATTCGGACATATCTGTGTCCCGGACAACGGGAGAATTTTACTATCACGAGAGAATTACAAATTGGAGGAAGAGTAAACTCCACTCCACTCAATTCTCAGCTGATTGCTCTCTCTAGTTCTCTTTAACTTTTCCATCGAATATAAATATCCAAATGCATGACATTTATAAGAACAAATTTTGAAAACGTAAGCAATGATCTTAAGATCAAGACATGAGGTCCTAACTCCTTTATTTGATACGTCATCTGTCTTCATGATTAATCATTTGATCCTTCAAACTTATGAGTGTGGAACCCATCAAACACTTTATTTTAATTTTAATTGAACAATTCGATGGTGAAATTAACTCTCTAGAGCCGGATACCAAGTCCTTAAAATGAAATTCAATATGGATCGTATGTGCTTCTATTTCTAGCACCAGTTTTGCTATTACAAACTATTTGTACAAATGGTGAGAGAGAGAAAAAGCAGAAAATGGATGTCAAAAGAGAGAAAAGAAAGGTTCTTTCTCACATTTGTATACTATTTATACAAATAATTTGTTTCCATAGCAAAACACTTTCTAGCGGATTTAGAGGAGCTATAGTATACTTTCCTGTAGTGCGCGTGTAGTGCGAACAAAACATCGTAGTTTTGTCCGCTTTGTCTTCGAAATTACACCGTTTTGACTTATCATACAAATTATTATTAAAATGAATGGTATCAAAATAATATAGTTTTGAGAACAAAGTAAACAAAATAATGATATTTTGTCTACACTATAAAAAAGTACAGCATCCCCGAATCCCTTTCTAGCACCCACTAATAGCACCCACTGCAGCTGACCTCAGCCAAACTAGGCCCATTAAGTCTAGAAGGGTAAGGCCCAATGGATCCAAACATGATCTCTCTCTCTCTCTCTCTCTCTCTCTCTCTGACAGTAAGAAAAAGAAAAAGGAAATCGAAATCTCCAGTATGTGGCTCAGTGGCGCTATCTATTTTCCATCATCCACTCATTCCTTTGCCTTATCAAATACCATAACTATACTCTTTGTACATTCCCCCCTCCCCTTCACACAGTCTCTCTCTCTCTCTCTCTCTCTCATGGCTGCCTCCACTCTCTCCCCCGTAACCCCTTCTCAGGTAATTCCACTATCATCATTCTTCAAATTACTCCAAAATTATCTTGCCCTTTTTTCTTACATGAACTGATGATTTCAAATTCACACTAGCCAAAAACACACAAACTTTTGGTGGGATTGAATGGTAAAGCATGAAGAATACTCTTATATCGAAATCTTAAACTTTGTTTCTTCCCACAATGGGTACTACTTATTTCTGCCACTGCTGTTTTTGGCCTTTGCATATTCATGTGTAAGTGAAAGTTTGTAAATCCAATCGAATTGACAATTTAGTCTGGTTTTTTAGCTGGTTCGATCTAGTTCGGTCCTGTTTATCTTTCAACTGTTCCATTTGGTTTTTTGGTCTTAAAAACCGAACCGAATCAAAACTAGTATGGACCTTGTATTTGTTTTCATTTTGGAACTTGTGAATATTCAATTTTTTTATTTTCAAATGATTGATAATTAATTTGCTACTAGATGATAAGTTCATATTTTTTGTTAGTGCTGTACAAGATAAATTACTTTGAGTTGAGTTAGTGACAAAGGAACCGAAACGGGGCTTCTTATTTGTCAACTGAATTTTTTTTTGGTTACATTAGGTTTGGTCCATTTATTCATGACTTATCAAACCGATAAACCAAAAGAAAACACATCGAAATCGAACAAAACCGGACCGAGTTAATTGGGTTCGGTTTCGGTTTCTAAATTCCTAAACCAAAAACTCCGGTTCGGTTTCGAAAAATATTCAGTTGTTTCATTGCAATTTGCCTTTTTCAGCTTTGTCCTGTTAAGAATGGGATGATGTTCTCTGCTTCAAACGCTCTAATGGTGAAGTCCACGAAGACCCATGTGGCCGGAAACAAAAAGAGCAAGAAAATCACGTGCCAAGCCACCAGTATTCCAGCGGACAAAGTGCCGGACATGGGCAAGAGGGAGCTCATGAATTTGCTTCTTTTGGGTGCCCTTTCCCTCCCCACCGGATACATGTTGGTTCCTTATGGTTCCTTCTTCGTCCCACCTGGGTAAGACTTGTATTTCTAGCACCACATTGATTCCAGTTCTAGATGCTTTCCCAGAAGGAAAAAAAATCATTGGTTTTTATATATTTTAGGTGGTATTCGAGCTCTGACTTGTGTTCTTCTCGTTAAAAACTGGGATGGTTTCTAGTAGGAAAATGAAAAAGTCGAGCTCAAAGCTTGTTTGAGATGAACTATAGGATTAATTCTTCCGAGCTCAAACACATTTTTTGAAATCCTGACAAGTTCTTAAATCTACAATACTCGACTTCAATAAACTATTGTATGAATACATATGCTATTCGAGCTATGACTTGAGTTTGTCTCGTTAAAAATTTGCGGAGTAAAATGAAAAAGTCGAGTTCAAAGCTTGTTTGAGATGAACTTGAGGATTAATTCTTCCGAGCTCGAACCCAATAAGTTCTTGCGTATATAGTGCTCGACTTCAATAAACTTATGTTGTATGAATACATATGCTATTCGAGCTCTAACTTGCATTCTTCTCGTTAAAAACTGGCGTGTTTTCGGGTAGTAAAATGAAGTCGAGCTGATCAAAGCTTGTTTGAGATGAACTTTAGGACCCGAGCTTGAACAAAAACCGATAAGTCCTTAGGCCCACAGTACTCGACTTCAACAAACTTGTAGTGTATGAATACATATGCTAGTCGAGATTTGACTCGTTTAAGACTCGTTTGAAATCCGATTAAGTTTTTTAATCAGACATGAGATATCTAATATGTATTGTTCACTAAAAAAACCAAAAGGCTATATTACCCTGAGTAGTTTTTGGTTTTTTTCTTCTTTGTTGTTGTTGCTTTTCTGGGTTTATGATACTGTATCGGAACTTGTAAAGATCTGGAGGTGAAGGAGCTGGTGCAGTTGCAAAAGATGCACTTGGAAACGATGTAGTTGCAGAAGAATGGCTAAAGAATCATGGACCTGGTGACAGAACTCTTACTCAGGGTTTAAAGGTACTCCCAATACTATCATCTTGTTAAATCTTAAAATACTTTAGGTTTTTATTGTCAAGAAGACGTTTGTTTGGTTTTGTCACGAGAATGTTGACTCGATATCAGTATTCATATGAAAATTGGATCATATATTAACTGTTTCACATACTAACGAGGCGCGTTGTAGTGACATAGACCACTCGTTGCCTAGAGCCTTGACTTGAGCATTGTACAAATGCTCAAGGCTCCTTCGGGCTGGGCAGGCAAAGGTCAATTGGATCATCCTTCGACAAAGAACGCCTGCTTTTGGAGTTCCCACAGGGAGCAAGCAAGGATGGTTTTTTTTTACTTTCCTTTAGGCACTCTTCTTTCGTATCTCCCTTTATGTGAATTAGGAAAGTTAAGCCACATACTATTGTTAGGTATTATGCTCCTACCGGGTTCACTAAATGTAAAATTCCTCCACATGCTAAAGAAAGAGAATGGCTTTCTTTATAGGAAAAAATAGTTCGTTCACCCCATCCTATCCTCAAAGATTTGCATCTACTATGTCCTGCCGAACGTTTGCTACAGTTAGAATCCTTTCTAATAACTAACAAACCGATTAAAGCGATTGAAAGATAGGACCCGTCATACCTCTATTCAACAAAGAACTAGTTTGTTTAACTATAGCCACATATATAGAGATGAAGTTTCAGGATCACGCCGACTGAGTTAAGGTTAATTACGAATTCGTATAGAAAAATGGGGACTTCGTAGGTTACTCTCTCATAGGATTGGATCATCCATCCCAACGAATTTGGGCTGAATGCTTGCTACAGTTAGAATCCTCTCTAATAACTAATAAACCGATTAAAGCGATTGAAAGACAGGACCCGTCATACCTCTATTCAACAAAGAACCAGTTTGTTTAACTATAGCCACATATATAGAGATGAAGTTTCAGGATCACGCCGACTGAGTTAAGGTTAATTGCGAATTCGTATAGAAAAATGGGGACTTCTTAGGTTAACTCTCTCCTAGGATTGGATCATATATCCCAACGAATTTGGCCTGAATAATAAGAGGATGTGTTTTTGGTGTTTGAACTTTGCAGGGAGATCCCACCTACCTTGTGGTGGAGAATGACAGAACTCTAGCAACATTTGGAATAAACGCAGTGTGCACCCATCTTGGTTGTGTTGTGCCCTGGAATGCTGCTGAGAACAAGTTCATCTGTCCATGCCATGGTTCTCAGTACAATAACCAGGGCCGCGTTGTCCGCGGCCCTGCTCCCCTGGTAAGCTAGAACCCTAATCAATCAATCTCCCTCCCTCTCTCTCTCTCACAATCATGACCTTTAACTATAATTCTTTCCATGGAACAGTCATTAGCACTGGCGCATGCGGATATTGATGACGGAAAAGTTATTTTTGTGCCGTGGGTGGAGACAGATTTCAGAACCGGTGAAGACCCATGGTGGTCTTAGATCCCTCTCCCAGAGATTATCTTCTCCCCTGCATTTACTTGTCCTAAAAGAAGCTATAATCATTTGTTGAACGAGAAAGCTGCAAAATATACTGTATTTTTCACATTGTCCATCTTCAAGCATTTCTCTGAAGAACTTCAGATCTCAGATTTCTTACTCTGAATTGTACCTCTCGTGACTTGAATTCAGTATAATTAACAAAAGATTGATTCGGGTGTTCGATTGAATTCTATAATTTTGCATCTTTCACCCGAAAACAGAAGAAATAATAAACGAATCCAGCAGAAAATAGTGGAACCCATCTGGCATGAGTTCATGATCATTGAGCATAGGTTTTGTTTCCGGGAGCAGTATAGGCTAATGAAGCATGAAGACCATATTGGAATGAGGAGTGCTACACACTAAGAAAACTTTTTCCGAAAACATTCCCGTATTCAAAATCAAGGGTTAGGATTTATTGGGATTTAAAAGCCTACAAAGTCAAAAAAATCTAGTCTATGGTTGAATAATTGAAAAATGAAAGTAGTCACGAATTCCAATAGAATGCTAAGCCGACGCATTGTATTTGTGATAGGAACTTTTTGATTGTTCCAGAAGAAATGAAAGAAAAGATAGGGTAGAAGTAGGATAATTATGTTATCCGGTCTATTCATAGGTGCATAAGCTAAGGAAGAAATTAGAAAAATGATAAACCCTATAGGTTGATGCCACAAATTCCATCCCCAAAAACGCTCTTTAATGGAACTTTAGCTTTAGCTGACCGTGACCAAAAAACCACAGGTTTCGCTTGGTGGGCCGGAAATGCCCGACTTATCAATTTATCCGGTAAAGTTGGTTATCTACTCTCATTTTGTTCTAGCATTCTTCTTATTTGTAGGTCATTTGTGGCACGCGGGAAGAGCTCGTGCAGCTGCAGCAGGATTTGAAAAAGAAATTGATCGTGATTTTGAACCTGTTCTTTCCATGCCCTCAAAGTTAAATATGGAGAAAACTTATTCCTTTTTCAAACGAAAAAGAAAGAAAAAGTAAAAGAAAAAACCGTCAATTCCCTTTAGTTGAGCCTCCCGATCTGTTATTACCTTGAGAATTAAGTAAGTAGAAAAAATTATAACTCTCTTTTAGTCGAGCCTCTCGATCTGCCAATTCCTTTTTTTTAATGCAAGATTCAAAACATATTTGTTTTATCGAGAAAGAAAAACTTACCTATTCTATTAAAAACCCGCTCAACCCATGCTTTTAAATCTCGGTCTAATTCTAATCCTATAGAGCGGGAGGTTCAGGAGGTGGAACTTCCTATTGTTGAGGGGACGGAACTCCTATGCCTTCAGATCCTATCCTACTCACCAGAATGCGGACTCAAGGGCTACATCCACCCACTGAAGATTTCAATTTCAAACACCCACTAGTCCAGATGATGGTGAGATTCCACTCCCAATTAAAAAATTATCGCAAAAATTCAAACATTTATTTATCCAGCCATGAGGTAGATCCGGGAAAAATCTCTCTGTTGCTAGTTCTCCTGTGTCACAACTTGGGCATTGTTCGGAAAGTGGAATCAGACAACCTCCATCTCTGAGTTCTCTTCAGTTGGATTTTTTCTTCTTCTTATCTGAGATGTTACTGTAGACTTAATTCTCAGATTTATTTTCCAGGCCAAAACATGTTTTTTTTAACAGTTATGTCGGATGAAGTCCTCAAGTAAGAAAAAGCATCATTATGTATGAACGTGGTATTAAACAAATGAAGTTTATAGCAGGAGAGCCTAAAGACTATGACAGAGAAATAGAGGTACAGGTTGGTGGGTAGTACAACTACTCCAGTACAATGGGCAAAGAACTAGGGCAAATAACACATGTAATGTAAATGTAGTACAATGAACTTAACTACAGATCTATGTACTTTCCATGGGAAAAGCTAATCCATGTACTTGACAAGCTTATTAAGGAGATCTATATCTTCACATCCCTCCTTTATATAGAGATATAACAATTGGATGAACAGAAAGCAGAGGAGGAGGAAATGCAGTCTAAAAGGAAGAGGATAATGCAGAGATGGTAAAAGCATCATTGAGTGCAGCGTTGATGATCTCCATTTCAAAACTGGAAGGCGGTATCATCCGCGCTGCACTCAATCATGTTTTTAGTTCTCTTCTAACAGTTCCGAAATAGATAATCAACTCGATCCGACAGGTCTCTTTTTAGGTATGCACATTTACGTTTCTAGTGTATTTTATTCGACACACAAGAACGCAGTTACAATACGTTTATTCGAGCATTTGAGCTGTTTTAGGTATTTAATCATGGTTTTTCAACTAATTACTATAGAAAAAGATTGGTCTCCGGGGATTCTCAAGTTTCATCTGCGTTCTTCTTAAGGCATGTTGTTAACTTGAATTTTTTGACAGATTCACCAAGGAAAAAAAGGAAGAAATTTGGATCTTGTTGGATGCCACTTGTGGTCTTCCCATGCCTTTCATTACTATCCAGTACGAAAACCTCCACAAATCAAGATCCAAATCGAAACTATGAAAGGTCTAAAAGTAAATGGCCATTGGACTGATTAAACAACTTGCCTGAAACCAAATAAACATAATACTCGAACTTGCCGGTGGGTTCCACAAGTAAGCCAACTTCTTCATCTCCTGCCATAAACCTTCCATGCAACTTCTTCGTTGAGGTTAGTTGCTGACAACGCAGGCCAGGTTGTAGGATTGAAGTATATCCACCATTTCCGCCTATCAAAAGATGGAGTTTGGCACATCTCGCGTCCCCAGGCCTAAAGATTCAATTTTGCCTGTTTCTGCTTCTAGTGTAGTCATTACTACACATCTAGGACTCGAGGTTTTTTCCAGATTATATAGAATGCAAGGTAAGATAAGGTTTATTATTAAAGAAGTTGACCCTACAAATTAAAAATATAAAAATAAAACAGATTTAAAAAGCCCTCACTTATCAGCCAAATTATTAGAACTGCTAGTGATAAGTTAGAGAAGCATAGATAGGAAGTAATTATGAAGCAAACGGAGCAAACAAGGAGGGTATATCCACTAATCATAAAAGCACAAAAGTTGTGAAACAAAACGGATCCAAAACACAATCTTTCTCTTGGTACTTTTTTGCATGTTTCCTTATTTCCAGATTTGCAATTTGTTTTCTGTTCTTCTAAATATAATCCATCAAAATTGTAATAGAAAAAATGACACGGGCACCTTTTAAGGCGCCATTAGTCCTTCAATTGTGTAGAAGAGAGACTCTGCCCAGTCGACTTTGAATAGCAATGTTTGCAATGTGTGCATCACATCATACCCTGGGTCGAGCTTTCTCTGCCATCCCTACAACAAAAACAAGACAAAAGACAGAAATTAGATGACCTATTGGTACGGAGATGACAAAAATGTTTCAAGCACCGACAAAGCCAGAAGCACCCCTAGTTTCAAAGAGAGCAAGATGGGCTATTCAGAAATGTGATAGTCAGAGGCAAATAGAAAGCCAAATAGCATCAAAGTGGAGCTTCTCAAAAAACAGTTTTTCCAGCCTCTCGGGAAAAAAAATGCAGTGTTTAAGCTGCACCAGACACTCAATCCATTGGAACAACAGTAATCAATACACCTCTTCTCCGGGCAAGTTGAAGATTGAAGAAACATAGACATTACTATTTGGTAGCAGGCAGGTATTCTTAAGAGACCCACATATGAAACTTGTAACACATGAAGGAGCTGACTCTAAAGAAACCCTTTTCTTGGGTAAGTATGCTCTTAAGAACCAATTACCTTGTTAGCCAAAAGAAGGGAAATAAAAAGATAATTTCACTGACTTATGCATCCGGGAGAGAGAACCAAATATATGTTACAGAAATGAGAACAAAGATCTACAATGCAGTCCAGGAGAATGACAACAGTAAGTAACATTAAGTTACTGAAAGGAAGACCACTAAAAATTATTTCCTACTTGTAACAGAATAACAGATGACAATGGAACTTGGTGGAAGAGCCTGGAATCAAGCTACCTAAAATGATGCCACAAGAATCAAGTAGCACCAAAAAAAGGTAAGCAGAAAATAAGTTGCACTTTGCAACAGACCGTGCAAGGTAACAATCACAAACACTATACTAAAAATCATTTTGCGTGTGGACTAAATGCTCCGAGAACTTCCAGGCATGAAAAAAATTACAGGTATGCCCTTTAATAATATACAAAGAAATCTTCCTTTAACCAGTCTAAGAGGCAATGCGGGTACACAGAAAAAAGGCAAACAATACCTCGAGGACCAACATGGTAACCATCACAGTGCAGACATTGCCATCGATGTTTACTCTGTGGCGCCGAACTTGCTCAAGCATTTGTTGCATGCAGTCGGCAGGCTGAAAAGAACTACCTTCTTCAGTATCCCAGTAGCTAAAAGTTTGTTCTACCTCCTGCCAAACCAGCAGTCTCTTCGTAAGAAAATAACCCAAGTATCCCTTTATAAGCACAACTACGACCCCTGCCTTTTTATTAACCAGATAACAATAAATTGAAAGGAGAACAAAGCCAACGCTGTTGTATTGCATCGCTTACATGCTAGCATGGTATCTGAAAGGGGTGGTAGCTCAGAAACACAATAAAAGGATAGCGTGGCATCTCAGAGGATAGGTGCACAATAACACATGCACAAAGTTAAAGCTATTATGTTTGTTCTCAATGGTCATTGTGAAAGAAAGAAAAACACATATAAGCATGCATAGGCCACATAAGCTGGAGAGTAAAGCCTTAATGTGAAGAGTAAAACTATCGAGGCCGTGTCCACAACAAGAAGTGAAGCTCACCCAGGCAAAGGCAACACAAAGCTTGATAAGGAATTACTTTTGTGACAGCTCTTCCACAATTTAACTATCCAGTACCTCGAATTGATTTTGCAGAAATGGTTGATTCCAAAGAACGATTTAACTAGCACCATTTCATTTATGAAAAGCCAAAATGCCAAATAATTATGACCACCTGTGCAATATATAAAGTGCGAATAACCAGGGCCTAACAACTCATTTGAAGAAAATGAGTTTTCTTTGAATAACCTCTGAAGTGCATCTTCAATTTGTCAAACCATATAACTTACGGAAAATCCACGCACATGTACAAGCAACATAATCGCTGCAGATAGAAGTATAAGAAAATCCACATACATGTACAACGCAATAGCTGCAAGTAGAAGTATACATTATGCACGTGCACCAGTATTCGTTATTTGCTACGTGAACACTTAAACAAGAACTATGTATTGCAACAAAAATAATTCACACTAATGTTAAGTGTACATAAAAAAAAACATGAAAGAAGAGAAGTGACCTTGACAAAAGCCTCTGGTTTTGGGCAGTTCTGTTGTTTAGATAAATTAAGTGTGCACTCTGCAGCAGTGCGCCCATCTCGAAGCGCTACAGCCTTGAAGAACTCCAGTAAGGTGACTCGATCCTTCCTAGAAAGTTCAGCAGTCATGCCTACATCTAGGAAAATAACATGAGGCCTTGATTTAAATAGCTGGTTACTCGGAGCCCTAATCCGAGATGTTCTGACAAGAATATTTCCTGGATGCATGTCTGCATGAATAAAGTTGTCTACCTGGAAAATAAATAAAACCACTCAGAATAAACAAACAATGATTCCAAAATTGGAAATTCCTTATTGGCCTGAGCAAAAAACTAAGATAGAAACTAGGGTCTCCAAAAAGAAATATTAACATTAAGAAAGGTAGTCTTGAGTGAACTAACTAGGGTTACTTAAAAAGAGTTCTCGTGTAAGTCCTTAATGAAGATACAAACTCCATGAATATTACAATGAAAGAATCACTATTTACTGCTGTATTCCACAAAATTCAAGAATGAATAGTAGCCAAATTCTATGCTAAGTAGAAGTCAATATTTCAGGAGGCATATATGCAAAAAAGCGAGCATGAAAATTCTAAATAATCACTTAAGTCTAATCTGAACAACAGAGGTTTTATTCGAGAGCATAACATGGATGCTTGATTCAAGTAAATATACACACAGCAGCACAAAGGTTATGCAACGCCCATTTTGCACCTTCTATATATGACAGTTCTAATTAGCAGCCCAAATAAAAGTAAATACGCATATAGCAAATTGGAATTCAACTATGGAAAATATTGTAATTGGTAGCATTAACAAAAAAAAGAAGACAAAAAACAAAAAAACTTAGGAAATTATACCAAAAGCATCTTCAGAAGTGAATGCGTCCCGATGTGAGCAAGGGCACCTTTGATGTGCTCATGTCCTTTGAGCTCATCAACATAGTGCAAAACATTATCACCATGCTCATATGTCTCCACTAAAACAGCAGGATGTACCAGCGGATACAAAGGTTTTGGGAATGAGACATCCTTCCAGCTGCGGAAATTATAAATGAAACGACTCAAATTAGCAGCTTCCCTTGCCAGATCAACTTGAGACATCATGAAAACAGCGAACTGTTGTACGCTTTCATCCAGCCTCAACCATTTCAACGTGGGCATGAACTTTGAAAATTTTGCGACCAAATTAATTAGTACAAAATCCCTTTTAATTGCTTCACCAACACCTGGATGTCTAACCTTCACAGCGACCAGCATGGGCTTAATGCGTTGGCCAGGATATCGAAATTTTAAATTAGCCCGGTGAACTTGAGCAACACTTCCGGACGCTACAGGTTCCTCTTCAAAATTTTCAAAAATTTCATGCAACTTCCTGCCAAATGCCTTTTCAATAGTTCTTTTTGTGTAGGCATAGCTATGCGCTGGTGCTTTGGTGTGAAGTTTCTCCAGCTCAGAACATACATCCCTGGGGAAGAGATCGGGCCTACTTGCTGCCCACTGACCCCATTTAATAAATGCTGGGCCTGCCTTTTCCAATGTGAAATGGACAAGGTGAAGCCATTTCTTCCTGAACTCAACGCCAAGATGATCCACAAAAGGAGCCATAACTATGCAGGGTGAGAACAAAACTCCTAAATACATAGCTCTGAGAAGTAATATCAAGACCTCTACAAGTGAGTACACAAATGAAGTCAAGTAAACATGCCCATCTTGTGCATGCATGTACAGAGAATTGCCTGCTGGGAAGGATTCTGCCTCTGCCCATGTTCTTTGTGTCCGAGCTAGCTCTCCAATGACTAAGGCAAAAACACCAGGAGCTATCACTTGTGACCGGGTTAATGCAAGACAGACTGCACAAGCAATCCGACTTATTGGTGGTAAAACAGGCCCATTGTAAGAACAAATCTGAGCAAGCCTTCTCCATGCAATTTGAGCATGGTTTGATATTGTTTTACTTGCTGAAAGGACAAAGAAGTTCTTATAACTTGTTCTTTTCCACGAGTTCTGCTTAGTTTTACATAACTTGTATGAAGTCAGCCCTTTATTAGAAAATCTATATTGTGAATACAATCTGCACAGGAAGTATGGGAGCCCAACCATAATATTTGCTCCATCTTTATTTATTTCTGAACAACTAGTCTTCTGGCCTATGAGAAGTGAATGCACATGTCTCCTAGCATTTGGAGCCGCCCAAAATCTGCATTGAGATGTACCATCTATCATGTGATGCATATTACAGAATCTGAACATTTGAACAAAAGCAGAGGAAGATATATCCATGGTAATGATACAAATTTCAGCAACTATAGCATTGTTTCTTTTATAAGTACTGTCATCGTGTTACTCGGGGACAGCATTAAGGTAGGAAAATAGATCCTAGAAATGGTTTTTAGCCACCCCCCAATGCTGTTTTTCTGATGCAGTACCAATGCAAAGCCTCCACAATAACATTCTTAAACATTGGTGAAAAGATGGGAATTGGTATATTTGGAATGCGGTGTTCTGCAACCAATGATTAGCACCTTCAATCAGTAAATAATATGGAGTACAGCTGATCCTCGGGATTTAGTTAACCTAATGAAACAATCAGAATGGCTATGCAAACTTGCCCATCAACTTCTCTTTCAAGTTCTGTCCTCCATGAAGACAAACAGAGATGAGGCTCTGCATGGGATAGGGTAAACTGTAAAGTGTTTGCAACAAACATTGCTAGTGTTGTGTCCACCTTGAAATAGGCACAGTGCAACTAAGACGTTTGAATTCTCTAAATAAATTGGAAGACTTCCTTCAAAAGTTTGGGGTAACATTTTAGTGACATTAACAGGCTGTACTACTTTCATTCATCTCGTTTCTAAACGAAAGATAGTACATCCCAGAGGCTGCATTCACTGGTCAAGAAATGGGTAAAGGAAAATTGTCCCTGAGGAAATTTTACGAACATGAAGTCAAGGAAAAGAAAATATACTCCCCTTTATTTGTTTTCTTTTTGGATAGCCGAGGTATCCGGCCGGCTTTGGAGTTACCCCCAACCTATTGCTGACTAGTCCTCGGGGACCAATCCCACCGTCCACTTGCGGGAGCCCGATTTAAAGCTAGGATTTTGTCCTGTATGGCCCCATAAGGATTGATGGCACATGAGAGGTTTCGAACTTGAGACCTAGAATGGAGCATACCTCTAAGTCCCAGGCCTTGACCATCAGGCCAACCCTTGGGGTTACTCCCCTTTATTTGTTGATTGTGCTCACTTGGTAAAATAAAATAATGAGAAAGTTGAATCACAGTAGTTTACTTACGTATAAAACTAATGTAAAGTTAAGATCCTACACAAATATCTTATATTTTTTGCAGGACAAATTTTGAGGAAAAACTAGTCCTGAACGTATAAAAGTATAAAAAGTTACATTATCGTACTTTCTTTTCTTTTCCTAATAACTGAACGAGGCCAGAAAGGGCTGGGACTTGGGACTTGGAGGGGTCGGAAGATAAGACCGAGGATAGAACTAGTCATTTCATTAAGGATAAGAAGTTGTTCTTGTACTTAAACCGACCGAGGATAGAACTAGTCATTTCATTAAGGATAAGAAGTTGTTATTGTACTTAAACCATGTTTCCACACCAGGAAGCCCAAGCTACTCTAAAGTACCGAACAATATCACTCAATTCGATTACACCACATCTGACGAATATTTATCACAGGTTTACCATGAACATAAACCAAGCAACCTCACAACTCAAGCAAATCAAGGAACCACATTTTTAAGATTCATTACCCACTAACACAAACAAAGGTCGTCGACCGACCAAAGAATAAGAGAATGGTTGTCATCTACTTTTCTTGTGTGGTGAAACACGTATCAATGATAATATGCAAGTGTGTGAAAGCATCAAATATCTTACATGGACATAGAGTGCGACTTAAATTGATTCACAAAATACATGGATATATTGTTCAGTGGAAACTTAAAATCACTTGTTGTCTAAAAATGCCTTTTACTATTTTGTCCCTACTTGTTCTTTAAGAAATCGAGCTTAACTTGCCTGCACTTTTAAGTTGGTCCGATAGAAAACCCAACATCTTCAATCTATTCTAATGTAGAACGGAAGAGCACTAGTTGGTATCAACAAAATTTTGAAGCTCTGTCGCAACTAATTCCCATGTTGTCTTAATAAAAAAACTTTAACTTTATTATAACATGAACTAACTAACGGATCAAATTCATAAAATTACTCAAGCTAACTGCCCACCCCACATCCCACTCCCACGCCCCACTTACATCCCACATATTCAACGACGCACGTACACACATCATTGTGTGCCCAACCCCTAGTGCGTTTGAGAATTAAAATGTACTTTATCGTGTTTATCATCTCTTTATTTCCAGCTTTCCATCCCAATCCTTTTTCGCCATCTCGAGTTTCTTAACTTAAAACCATGTAAGAGAAGAAACTACGACATACTAAAACAAAACAAAAAGATCCATTCAGTTTTCAAATTCCACCTCAAGTTAACAATTCCTCAAACCTCTCCATTAAATAAGAAAAAACAAATGACGCTACAAACACAAACACACAGAGATCCAATGAAAGAACGCACCTTGACATGGCCATAGGTGAGTATCAGGGACAATCGGGGCTACGATGCGCAGTTGACATACGACGATTAATTTCGGCATTTTTTTTCTTCACACGAGGGGGCACGAATCATCGCCAACGTACTCGTTTCCAATATGAGTGTAACTTCCTGCCGACGCGTGGCGGTTGATGGGTGCCATGTGTCGGATTTCCGGCGGCGAGGGTTGAGTGATATGGGCTGCGGAATCTATACTCTTACTTTCCTTGGCCGATGGGGAATCTAGCGGGCAAAATTTGAGTGGCGGTTCAGCTGAACACGATGGTTCACCACTATCACCGTGGCCGATACTCGCCAGATTTTGGTTCCTCTCCCCCGTCTGGGCCTATGGAGCCTTTTTACATCAGGGATGCAGATCGGCCCACCAAGCCCCTACCCTTTTTTAGGAGAATATAGATTGATAGTTTGGCCCAATGTACTTTTAGAACTTCTTTTTAAGATTCAGAGATAGATGTGTACACGAAATTTTTTTATGCATGTGAGCCCTTCAAAATAATATAGGGCCCACATTTATCTGACTATTTCAAATACGTTTGTGTTTGAATCTATACACGAGAAGTTTGATAATAAGGGGTTGGTTTGGGAATGTGCTCTTCATGCCCATCGTATCCAAGTAATTTGTTACATGAGATAAAATTGGGTCGGACAGTCTCATAGGCTCTTCCTGGATATAATTTTTGAGATAGATTCGTTTATTTTCAGATTGATTTGTAGGCTTGGAACCTTTCTCCTGTTCGATAGCTAATAAGGTTGGGGATTATGTTGGTAAAGGACAAAGCAATCGATGATTATGCATGATGTACAATGTGATGTGTTAATGACATTAATCTTAATAATGGGCTGGTTTGGGAATATACTCCTCAAGCCCACCCTATCCAAGTAATTTGTTATAGAAGATAAATTGATCATATTTGTATGATCACTTATACAGACGTCTCTACATTCATCACCCAAAAAGCTAGATCGGGCTTACCGATGCCATTAAGATAATTGTTCTATAGTATTGGGATATCCAAACTTAGTTTTAAGGCTTTTGCTATCAGAATGATCAAATTTCAAGGAAACTATTTACTAGTAGATACTTGCCTCTAGAGTAATGACTCCATTAACTCACGACCAACGTATATACTTGTATAGTTATCAAAATTTAATTATTTATTTACAACAACTGATCGATACTCGTTAACGGTAAAAATTTTCAAACTAGGAGTTTTGAAAGCGACTAGGCCTATAAGATAAATTGACTTTACAAACCGAAGGAAGGCCGATTAATAGTTCCGCCCAATCTACTTTTCGGATTGCTTATTTTTTCAAAATGGACCAAAATTTTTAAAAAGTTAGATCATTTTCTTTGTCCTTTATTTGACTATGGTCAAGTAAGACAAAACACTTTAAAGAAGGATATTTTGAACATAATGTTCCAACACACGTAAGACGCGTATATATGTTCAAAACTATTCACTTTATCTCTACTATATGAAATGACACCTATATAAAATTCAAACATATTTATATTATAAATCAAGATAGTGTGGGACCCTTAAAAATAGATAAGTCTATTAACACAATAAATTGTGCATCATGATTACATGACATATTTTTATAATACAAAATATAAAAACGAGTCCCATAAATTTTGATATGTGTTCAAATTAATGAATATCACGTAAACATGATGTGTTAGTAGCATTGCTCTTAAAAGATATTTTTACAATAACAGCTGAAATCTTTTTCACAGTTGAGGTTCACTGAAAAAAATAATATATAATAATTTTAACTAGCATATATTAGCCTACAATTTAAAAATAATAATAAAAAATATACACTAGTGCTCATCATTTCTCTCTCTCTCTCTCTTTCTCTGTCAATTTTTTTAAACTAATTATTTTCTATGAATATTTACTTCTATTAAATAGTATATGTGTACTTTTTACAAAAAATATTGTGTGATCTGGACAAGTCGATAATACAATACATAACGGCGTGAAGCTCTCCAAAATACATATCTAAAATAAATTAAAATTATTTTGATTTAATGACGAATGTTCACTAAATACAAAATTACGCTATACAATTTGAATAATAACTGAATTAGAATACTAACTTGAATTTTGTTTTATTGGCAGTGCGAATAAAATAAAAACATAGCAATTGTACAATTAAAAAAAAGGGAAAATGATTTGAAAATATCATTAAATACCTAATTGATTCCAAATTTCCAACAGTCCCAACTAACCGCCTACCCCAACAAACCTAGCCGACAACTATAAATGCCCCGTACGCGCAACACCTAACCCCTTAGTCTAATCATCATTTCTAATTGCCACCCCATCATATCGAATCGAATTGCCACCCGCCGTATCAAACCCTTCATCCATTGGCTTATTTATAAGGGTAAGTTACACTAGTCTTCCTTGAGGTTTTTGAAAATACACTAATGCCTCCCTAGTTCGACAAATTACTTTAATTTTAAATGGTAGGAGAGATTATTAATCGTATAGTAATTTAAAAAACAAATGAGATCTAAATAATTTCTCAAATCACAAGAGAGGATAGTGTCTTGGTCAAAAAAACTCAAGAGAGATCAGTGTCATTTATCCTATTTATTCAAACAATATTAGTCGCTATTTTGACCTAATTGGATTGTTGAATTATGAAACTTGTTGTAGAAATAAGTTATTGTTGTCAATTTTTAAGCTAAATTAATTAATATTTATCTGTCTTTGACTTGAAAAAAAATATAATAAAAAATAATTTTACCCTTTAACGCAAATAATATATACTCTAAACACACGTTAAGGGAGCATTTAGATCTTTTGTCATTAGGCCCCAAACACAACCCACTTAGCCTTGGGCTAGGTAGACACTCGTTCAGACTAACTTGTGCTCTAATA
The DNA here is from genome assembly GCA_019985065.2 of Arctostaphylos glauca. Lineage (NCBI taxonomy): Eukaryota > Viridiplantae > Streptophyta > Magnoliopsida > Ericales > Ericaceae > Arctostaphylos > Arctostaphylos glauca. The sequence goes on along the minus strand of JAHSPW020000007.1, from coordinate 29,200,188 downwards.
ATTTAGTCTAAGTGAATGAGATTGTTAGGCCTTCAAGTATAAAATAATCCATTTAAAACTTGAACCCAAATAAACCCTTACCATTACAAGCACTTGTATACATTTACATAGGACGCGACACTTATAAATTGAACAACATGCGATGTGTGTCAGGTAAATATTTGTATAGAAGCATTTTTATCACCAATATGTTTGATTTATCAATAGAATGATTTTTCTTTCACACTTGGGTACTCTCATGTTTACAATTGTGAAGACTTATATAGACTAATAAGCCCACGTGACACTTAACTATTGATAGTAAAAAAAATCAAGACAAGTTAAATGAATGATGAATAAGTTATAACGTAAAGGTGTATATAGAGAGACAATTCTTTTGAGCATTGATGAAATTATAATGCAAATACAACGAAAATCGTCTTGAGTTTGTTGTAAACAAACTACATTTAAAACTTTATTACTAATAAGTTAACTTCTTATTTTTACTATAATTATTTTTAATTCCATTGTCGTTCATTATTATAAATAGAACGTAGTGCGTTCTTATCTCTTTTCCCATGTTAAATGATAAGAATTTTACATACGATCAAAATTATCCTTATTCATTCATATTATGTCACGAAGAAAGCTCTTATTTTTCTTTAATGATGAATGGCTCTTTGCTTCGTCTCACTAAATAGCCTATTATGTCTCCTAGGGTCTCCAATAGATTATTTATTTCACTTAATTTCGCCTGCATGTTTTATTTTTATGCTGAAACTTTATAATAGTAGTTGTTAATAAAGTGTAATTATAACATGGTGTCAAGTTTAAAGAAGAGGTTAAGAAAAATAATTATTCTGGTAGACATACAAAGCTTGATGGAGGTTTAGGATTAGGACCCCAATTTCAAAATGAAAAAGTTAGAATACTAGGGTTCAAATTCTTATTGAGGTAAAACTTTGGGGTCCTTTATGCAATTCACCCGAAGCTCATTCGCGGACATTATAATAAAGTCAAATTACTTTAATCATTATTCTCAAGTCCGTCCTCCGTGTCTGTTCCGATTTCCGAGTCAATCATACACAGCCAGAGAGAGAGAGAGAGAGAGAGAGAGAGGGGAACGCCAGAGAGGAGAGAGAGAGTATACATAGGAGCGAAGCTCCCCATACTGAAGAAAAATTGCCACATACAACCTCTGGCCTGAACGGATTACTATAATTCCGGTCACCGGCGTTCATTTTTCACTATAAACTATAGGGACTGACACTGCCACCAGCAAATTGACTTGTGTCAGATTCCGGCCAGTCCATGGCGATCGAGGACCGGCACAGGTCTCCCTCCGAAGGGAATCTGTGGAAGCTCTGCCCCTTCTGGCAATCAAGAACGGCTTCTTCTTCGTCAACTTCTTCTACTCAGAATCTTCATACTCAGAGCTCCAGCCAGCCAAATGGCAACCTTGCATCGAACGCTCGGCCTTCGAATACGGTTTCTTCGGTGGCCAGGTCGATTCTTCCGACTAGGCGTCGACTCCGCCTCGATCCGTCCAACAATCTCTACTTTCCCTGTGAGTCGACGTTTAGCTCCGAACTTCATTTTTTGTGCTTGTCTTTGGTTTTTTCTCATTTATTTTGTTGTCTGTTCGACTTCGCGTTGATTGTCAAGAAATTCAGGTGTATATTTCTCATTGATCGTCTGTCTTTCCAATCCAGCCGTGAGCAAATATGTTTTATTGTTTAGGTGTTTTTTGTGGTTCATTTCTTCATCCCATTGGTTATTTCTCTGTTTGGTTCCCGGGAATTTTAAGTTTCGGAGAAACCCTATTCTTAATCTTTATAGTACTACTTATGAAGCCTTTTTATAGGTTTCTCACCCTAATATTTTGTAAGAAAAGTTTTGTTGTCCTCCCACGTAGACCAGTATTCCATTTTCTTGTTATGTGGATTGATTTGGGCGCATGAGAATAGATACCTTTTCTGATTGTACTCTGTTTTGTAGTGACATATGATCATTATAAACATATATTTACATATATCCATTGGCAAAAAGTTTCAGAGCGTCGGTGGATTGGTATTAGTCTTTGGATTTTACATATTGATGACACTTTTTTTCCGATTCATGCTCATGTGTCCCCCTTAAATTAGAATCTTAAGTCCATCAGATCGGTAGATGGATGTCATTCCTGTCCACGATCTCAGTCACACACCCACTTAGCTCATTTTCACAAGGTTTCTCAGTAACCTGATGAATTTGGTTTTGTCTAATTCATAGATGAGCCAGGCAAGCAGGTCAGAAGTGCTGTTAGGATTAAGAACACTAGCAGGTCTCACGTGGCTTTCAAGGTATTGATTCTTACTTCGATGTGTTGAGTTTGTTTATATATGTATTCAAAGCAATGATTACTGATTGCAAGTAGCTCTTGAGTGACAGAAAATTTGTTTGTGCTTTCATATATGGATTGTTTATATATAGCATGCGTCAGTACTCCAAAACTGATTTGACTATTATGGAGCATTTTCTGCCTTCGTAGTCCTAAATTCCTGGTTGCAGCCATGTTTCTGTGGTAAACTATCGAAATGTGTAGTTGATGTAATGGAAAGCACAATGTGAATAATGTAGTGACAAAACGTGATTTTTTATATCTTTGTCTAACTTTGACGGTGAAGCTATATCGTTGAAATTGTTAACTATTTTCTGTCTCGTGTTCCAGTTTCAAACTACTGCACCAAAGAGCTGTTACATGCGACCACCAGGAGGTATCCTTGCTCCCAGAGAAAGCATTATTGCAACTGGTAACAATCCCTTTTTTGTTGCCTTTCACTTTGAAATTATGCTGTTAGATTACTTTGGTATTGAAGTCATATGTTTTCAAGGGTTGCTTTAATTTCAAAATTTCTACTTAAAGCCCAATGCAATGGCATTATGTTTATGGAAGTTTATCCAAAAAAATTATGTTTATGGAAGTAGAACTTAACAGTGTTATTCACATAATTAGGACCAAAGTAGATTTTTATTATTGCTCATAATCATTTGGTATTAAGAGTTGCATTGGTCTTAAGTATAATTTTTCTTTGTATAAGTAAAAAAAGGAAGGCAATCAGGTAGAACTTAAACATAAACTTTGTTGTCCACTGCTCTTTCCTTTTTGTATTTATTATTATTATTTTTGTCTGTGCATGGTGGGTGAGGGTGGGGTTGGGTGGAAAGGGGAACTTTCAGTTGCATGCCTGAGTCTTTTGACTAAAAAATAAAGGATCTTGAATCTTTCAGCAAGAAAATTTGCTGCAGACTAACCTTGCCAAACTGAATAGTCAATGTTTTTCTGTTCCGATTTGTGGACAGAAGACATTGTGCAGACAGATGGGCTACACGTAAAATGCAGTAATTTTTTTCTTCTCAAGGGAATTTTTCTTAACCAAATACGTTTGGTCTACTGGGGAGCCGTGTGAATCACTGCACTACTTTATTCAAATGGTTCTCGCCGGCTTACATGAAGTTTTTTTTATTTGTTTAGATTCGTCAGAAACTTTCTTGAATTCACTTAGACGTTCAAGTTTCCACTTTCTAAGTGTATTTAGGTGTTAACATTTCATATCTGACTAAATATTATTGTTTTGAACTTAATTGCAGTGTTCAAGTTTGTGGAGCCTCCAGAGAACAATGAGAAACAACAAGATCAGAAAAGCAAGGTCAAATTCAAAATCATGAGTTTGAAAGTGAAAGAAGGGATGGATTACATACCTGAATTGGTGAGTCATAGTGCACCTATATCTGATGGACAGGGACGAAAATTCAGCGATATTGTTTAAAAATCAACTTATCCACAAAATCATGATAGCTCTAGTTCATGATATCTGATTATGGATATCCCTATAAGGTGTTTGGGTTGTTCCTAATTGTTACAATATTGAGCCTGGCTTTTTAAATAACTAACTGAATTTGCTTAGATTCATTGGTTTCTTGAAGGTTTCATTTGAAGACTAGCGTATTTGAATTTGGGGTGTTAATGATTGAAGAAGCACTTCACGAAATGATTTTTTCCCCCAAGATGTTGTGTATTGAAACTTCGTGTGATTACATTGATGTGGGTTAGATTAAATTGTTCCAGCACCTGTAAACCTTTAGAATGGTCATTTTCATCAATGGAGTCATTACATAACCTCATAATCGTCTTCTGCAATTGCAGTGATTCGCTTGTGGCTTCAAAGTAGCTCCTTGATGGTCAGGCTACAAAAGTAGTGCGAAGGAAGTATAAATCGTGAAGTTATAGTTTCGTTTTAGGTCTGTATCGAGGTAGTAGGTAGAATTCGTCATCCTGACTTTTACTGTAAAGGGCCTAATTCTTGCGACCTGATTCTGCGAGCAGCCGCTCGGGTGTAAAGGACTTACAGTTACAATGGCTTACAACTTCTTACACATAATTTGTACACAAGTATCAAAGACATGCAAAATTAAATAAGATTTGTAGTGCTTGCGATAGTTTCCAGTTATGCCATTGATTGAAAGGTTCTTGCGTTACTTCTCCAATTATGGTGTACTTATTGACTTATTTTTGGTGTACGGAGGTCTTTCAGGATCATGTGGTTTGTTGTCCTTAGTTACAGTGCAGTTGACTTGGACAACTTTTGAACCACAAGTAGGCCACTGCATGTAATGCCTAGTTATGGTGTACTTGAGCATGCCCAATGCAAAAATAAAAAATAAAAAATAAATCAACACTTAATTTTGTGAACTCGTAGAGTCAAAACATAAAGCTTTCTAGTTTCTACTTCTCACAATTGTAAACAGTTGCCAAATGGATGTGATGGCAAAAAATTGCTAAGTAGTCGCCATCAAACTAGTTTTGTTTGAATAAGAGCATGATTGTGAGCTTTTTAGTGGTACTGCAAGTAATTCCCAGTGTAGAGAGTTTGCATATCTGAGTCAGTATTTAGTATTTACTCTCTACTCATTTTCATACAGTTTGAGGAACAAAAGGATCAAGTGGCCGTTGAGCGAGTTCTTCGTGTTGTATTTTTGGACGTGGAACGTTCTACCCCTGTAAGTTCAAACCAAAGAGTTTTAGTTGTTCATATCGTTGCGCGTGTGTTCATGTGTTTCCGTGATGTTGACTAATTTCCAATTAACTGCATTGTGGTTCTTTATATGAAGGCAATGGAAAAACTGAAGCGCCAGTTAGCTGAAGCCGAGGCTGCGCTTGAGACACGCAAGAAACCCCCAGCAGACACAGGTCCACGAGTTGTTGGTGAGGGTCTTGTTATAGATGAATGGGTAAGTCAGGCCAATCTTTATAAAAATGGTTGATGTTCATAGTTCTCAGCTTTCTTTCCCGTTAATGTGTTCTTACCTATATGCATATATGTTTATTTGTAGAAAGAGCGCAGGGAGAAACACCTTGCTCGGAAACAGGCGGAGGCTATCGATTCAATGTGATGTGCAGTTTGCTTTCCTAGTAAGTGCTCCTTTTGTCCAGGCACACATGTTTCAACCCCTTTGTATCTCATTCCTTGAAAAGGTTGGAGGGGTTGGTATTCCTCCAAAGCTTAATCTAGAGAACAATAATGTTACTTTAGGTCATTGCCGCTGATATAAGTGTATGTTGACGAGGTGCCATGTTTGTGCTATTCCCTCCTGCTGTGTACATAATGGTGGTTTGTCTATGAAAATAATGCTTTTGTATGTTTTTTCATGTCAATAATATTTTCTCTAATGCAATTTTTTATATTCCTTGGTACAACTGAAGAATTTGTTATTTCAAACTGTCATCTGGTATCTTGGATTCACGAAGGTTCCCGATGGGAGAGGAAAATTTATTATTCACTCTTTCATTGTAACTTTAGGATTTTAGTTGATCATCTACTGCTAAGATTTCTTGATTTGTTTCGAACTCTCTTTTCATCATAAAGAAAAATAGAAAAGAGGTGTGGGATTTGAATCTACAAATGTCCTCAATCTAAGATGACTTGGATCCCATGGATGCTGTCCGATTACGGGCTACTTTGATTTCCGGACTTAACTGAAAGCTAGCCGTCTCCACTTTGACTTGCCCGACAACTAGACCTGACCAGCCTGACTCAAAGCATTTGTTTAGGCTTTCCCTCTCTGTTGATTGCATCGCTTCTCCCAAACCCTAGAATCCACTTCAATTTGAGTACCTATTACCAGAGAACGGGGGCTTTGGACTTAACCTATCAATGGAAGGATAGGCTAAAGGTTTCACGCCCTTAGTCTCCGGAGCTTTTCCTTTAATCTAAGGCTCCTACTCCTCGTGTCCAGATAGAAAAAAGTACTTAGGATTTCTTGGATTTATCTTAGAAAAAGGCTTTTCAGTTTGACTTGGGGGAGATAAGGATAAAACTTGAGCAAAAAAGGAGATAAGACATGGGAGCAGCATGGGAGCATTATCGAACACAGATTCATGCACACTGCATTTCCCACTCAACTGACTAGGACATGTGACCATTAAAGAGAACTGTGACAACTCTCTCTGTCTCTGTCTCTCTCTCTGCGCTTGAGGACTTTGAATTGTTTCCAGTTTTCGCCAGTGGTTTTGTCTTATGAGCCATCTTCATCTCCACTTGTGCCTCTTGCAACAGCCTCCCCTTTTTCATGTCTATATAAGCCTACTATCCCTCTACCTAGTACCTACCTTGTGTGCTAATTGCTCTAGTTGGGAAGATGAAGCAAATCAATAAGGCATGCATTCTTATTACATTGGGAGCAGCCTTTGGACTTGAAGCTCATACGATCGTGTCCAAATCGCTTCCTTTCAGGCAGAACTGGTCTATGGTTGGATCATCATTGGGTCAAGCAAGACTTTTTCCCAGTGCATTTGATGCGCCAAAGGAAACTGATGAAAAAACTAGGTTTTACAAAAACGCGGCTGCAAAAGAAGAACCAGTTCGTATTGTAGCCTATTTGAGTTGCTGGGGACCTTACAGTTAGACGTATCAAGACCATTGCTTTTGGCTATATCTACTTGTGTTTTCTTGTTCCATCCCTCCCCGGTGCGGAGGTCGCATTGCAGCTCTTTCGTTGTAGCCAGTCTTTACTTAACTCGGCCCAAACAATGCTCCAAGACTCACATGCCTTTCTTGGTAGGATCAACTGGCGATTAAGTCTTTGTTCATTTTTAGGATATCTTAGACTCGAATATGCAACTCTCTTCTCTCTTGGTCATGTTTCAGAAGCTGTACAAATGTAGTATATTGTTCAGATGACCGAGAGTTTAGATTTTGTTTCCTGGTCATTAGCACATAGCTTCGATTGAATAAGTTAGCATGTGGGTTTTGATAATGATAGTTGTTTGATAATGATCGAATGATATTGCTTCATCAGTCCGAACCAAGAAATCCATTAGATATGATGCAAAACGGATTTTGTTTTTGAAAAGAACAATGGGAAAGAGTGTGTGAATCTTGAAGGTCTTCCTATTAGAAGGTTTTTGTTCTTCTTTTTACCTAGATGAGACTTTTTACTAATAAATAAAGTAGTTTTTAAAAGTCAAAACTTGAAATATACGTATATAGAAGTATACAGAAGTATGGCTGAAAATTTAAGCCTCTTAAAATTAAAGACCTAGGCACTTGTCTTGATGGCCAAATACTTTCGCCGCCCTCGGTATTAGAAGCTTTGCTGTGCACTGCGCATTCAGTTTATTGAGATTCTTATTGGTTGGAACTTTCAGTTATCTTGGTAGAAATTCGATATATATAAATATATATATATACAGTCTCCTTTTAATAAGGGATCCTTTATTTTGCTACGATATGAATCTCCTATTTTCTAACCAAATTTTGATGATCGGAACCGTTCAATGTGTTTAAAACATACTTTTAAGGATGCCCGCAAGAAATCGGCTCAAAACAATATTGAGTTGATAAAACATGGCAAAAACTATACGTAGAATTAGTTTTAATTGTTTGGACAATTCCTATCAAAAAAAAAATTGTTTGGACAATTTTTTATGTGTCAAAACGAAACCAATTTGACGCACAATATCGCAGTACACAACATGATCCCAAGTCATGAATTATGCTAGTTTTTTAAAACACAAAATGACTTGTGTCATTTTGAATGGTGCAGGGCCAGGCCACAGGTCCACCAAATAACTACTACATTCAATGATTTTTAGATCGCTGGTATGATTGAGCTATACTCCAATAAGAAGTTTACGTGCACAATTTTCGATACAAATGTGTTTGAAATCATCTGATACAATTAAATCCTTTTTAATTTACTAATCTCAAGTGTACCGGTCGATTCTGGACACATTTTTGTCCAGATCTATCCACGATAAATTTAGGGTCATCAACTTCAATGTAAAGTTTCTTCATTGATTGAGTTCACTTTCTTCTTTATAAAAAAAGAGTGTAATAACGACAGTGACTTGCCCAGTGGTCTAGGTTTGGTTCTTTTGGGTCACCTCACTCAGTAATCAAACAAGGTAGAATAGCATCAATCAAGCTCTCACGGTCAAAAATGTTATCTTAGAAATCGGGCCATGAATTCTTACCGAGCACCTTTAAAAATTAAACCATTCGCGATAATAATTTAACTTTCTAAAAATAATCGGTGAAAATTTTGGGTTACGATTCATTAATGATAGCATTCTTGTTCTATTTTCTAGTTTCTTCCACCAATATTTGCAAGGAAAATAGACCACAGTAAGACATGGCAAAATCCACAAGAAACTGAACATCAAAAGCTAGGACCAGAAAGTTCTCCTACACATGGCAAGCCCTGACCCCACTTCACTCGTCCGTATTAGATCAGACCATTTTGGCTCCAAATTGGTTCAGTTCCGGATCCAGTTATGACCACGAAAATTACATCCACACTCCCGTCTCTCACCCTCCCCCACAAATTTTTTAATATATCCGGAACTGTTCAATGTACATAAAACTTATCAAAATAATAGGTCTTGAGTGATTACGAGCACAACTTTGACCGAGCTTGTGTTTTAACAGTGTGTACGTAGACTTCACCTTTTTCCTCTACTTCTCCAACCGTGTCAATAATTGGACAGTGTCCTCTCTAAATTGTTGTTGGGTTCGCGCGCACAAATTCAAAAACTAATGATGTTTTTACGGTCAAACACTCTCCGACAATCAAGTTAGATATCGAGTGTATAGGAATTGATAGTATATTTTATGTGAGTATATATAGCTAATAGTTTGAGAACAGATCTTGACCCAATGACCCTTTTTACAGGCTGAATGGTGGATGATATCATGAAGCCTTCCGATTTCGTTTATTATTTCTTTTAACTAATGAGCGAGTTATTTAATGAGCGCTCTGACTTTAAAATTCGGAGTGCCCACGCTGAATTTGAGAGGAACCCGTGACTTTTTTTTTTTTTTGTTCGGTGACCTAAGGACTGGAAGATTAGTGAGTTAACAATTTGAAATATATTGTCGAGTGCTTAAATCCGAATAGTTTTGTGTCGTGCGACCAAAGTATTGGCGAGCAACTAAAGTATTGATAAACTGCGTGATTAGCCGGGTGCTCAAAAACTGAATACTGTATCAATTCGAGCTCATCAACTATTTACCTATATATATCTCTATTTCATACCCACAACTCCCAAATAAACCATCTCTCCAACTCCCATATCCACAGCTCTCTCTCTCTCTCTCCGGGGTATAGCCAGTGACCATGCTTGAAGGGAAAGCAGTGATAGGTGAGAGTGATATGCTTCAAACAATGCAACAAGATGCCCTCGATTTAGCAGCTAAAGCACTTGACTTCTATGATGTCACTGAGCCCACTGAGATTGCCTGCTTCATTAAGAAGGTACAATTTTATTAGTCCTCAATAGACAACCACTCTATACTTCATATCTTATTTCATTTTGCATTCATATTCTTCTTATTACGGCAAATTTTATAGTAACCCGTATCGGTTTGCACGCCTAGTACTATGACCGGTACTCGTGTATTGATATGGGTTTTGGGTTTTGTGCAGGAATTTGATGTGGGATACGGACCGGGTTGGCAATGCATTGTGGGAACAGATTTTGGTTCATTTGTGACTCACTGTTATGGCTGCTTCATTCATTTTTGCATTGGTAGTCTTTCTATTTTGCTTTTCAGGGGCTCGGCCGGCCCGAAAGCCAAGGCGACCCCGTTTTCAACCCTGGAAGCTGTCAAAACATGAACGTTGTTGATTACTTGTTCATTTGTTCTTATGTTGGTTTTCTACTGTAGACTTGAAAATTAATGAGAAAAATCTCTCTCGTTTAAACTCCCTAATCTTTGGTTTTACTACGTTGGTTATGGAGAATTTGACAAACTCGCAGCATTCTTTGCAGATAGAATTTGTTCTGTAAACACGTGAGCGATCTAACTCGTAGAATTTCTTTTTCCTCTACCCATTATGACTTCTATAGGTTTTTCGGTAACAGAAAAAGTTAAGTGTAAAAACTCTTACCCGTATCGTACTATTTCTTCAATTTCGTGCTCTCTCTCTCTCTCTCTCACCTTTGTCCTGAGAGTCAGAGAGAAGGAGAAGAATGGCTAAAAAATGTTAAACTGAATTATGACAAAATCCATTTCAATCCTCCAATATTTTCTCACTCGGAGATCAATCCAGTCATTGACTAGGCACATGAGGTGAACTCAGTGTATAACCCGTTCAATCACCGAATTTAGATAGTCGCAGGAATTTCAGCTTAAATTCATGGGAAATTTGCTACCACTGGTAAAATTTAACACAAGATTTAGCTCATCATCGGAGTTCGGCTATCTTTTTTGTAGTCTCTTCCATACAACAAAGTCATAATGAGATTAAAAAACGATGAGGAGGAAGAGGTAACATTACATTCCGCCTAATGCTTGATCATTGCACTGCATATCTGTGATATATATCAAATGAGCTCCCGGTCTATGACTAATAGTTCGTTTCTATAGGAACCACATGTGACAATTTCCAGACACTCACGCTCGGCCGTGAAACTCTCTGTTGAACGTCTAAGAACATCTTATTTGTAACAACGAAATCACCCTTAATCTTTACCGAATGTGCTTCACCGGTTCCCAAAATATGCTCAATTGGAGACTCAAATCCATTTTGTGAGAAAAATAATTTTTTTTTGTGTATAAAATGAAGGTAGGATAAAGGCAATGCTTATTGGTAATTTGGTATTTTTACTGTCTAGGTGTATGAACATATAAATTAAAATCTTTGAGGAGTGATATTGGACCTTTAGTTAGTTAATCAGTACAGATCAGTTAATTGTTAAGTTTGTTATTAGTTAGTTGTTAAGTTTGTTAGTTGGTTATTAGTTCTGTTATTTAGCTCACCAGATAGTTAGCTTAACTCCCTCTTGTAATCATAGTTAACTAACCTTAGTTAACTACTTTACCTTCTTGTATATATACGTTCATATTGATGTACTGAGAAGTTAAGTTGATGAATACAAAAACCTTCCATTTTTCCCTCTTCTTCTTCTCCTTCAATTCTCTGGTTCTAACATGGTATCAGAGCGCATAGCCATTCTCGCTGCTTAAATTCTTTTCTGCGGTACCTCATTCCTCTGCAATTCCAGTATCCTGAACCTACTGTATCATGGAATCATCTCCTACTGTCTTCTCAAGAAATCCTGCGGTTGATGAACCTTCCAGCCCGTATTTTCTTCACCATTCAGACTCTCCTGGCCTTATCCTGGTTTCGCAAGCTCTTACTGGAGATAACTATGCGTCCTGGAGTCGAGCCATGTTGATCGCCTTCTTTGTCAAGAACAAGCTCGGTTTTGTTGATGGTTCCATCACCAAACCTGGAGGTAATGACCTGAACCTTTTAAATGCCTGGACTAGGAACAACAATGTTGTTATTTCCTGGATCCTTAACTCTGTATCCAAAGAAATTTCTGCTAGCATTATATATGCTGAGACCGCATATGATATTTGGATGGATCTCAAAGATCGTTTTCGGCAAAGTAATGGTCCTAGGATTTTCCAACTCAGACGATAATTAATGAACCTAATTCAAGGCCAAGATTCAGTCAGCATTTACTTTACTAAACTCAAAACCATATGGGAGGAACTTAGTAATTACAAGCCTATCTGCACATGTGGAGCGTGTACCTGTAATGGTATGAAAAATCTCATTTATCATCATCAAGTGGAATATATCATGTCCTTTCTTATGGGACTAAATGATTCTTTTTCTCAAGTTCGTGGCCAATTGCTCCTTATGGATCCCCTTCCTCCTATCAACAAAGTTTTTGCCTTGATTTCGCAAGAAGAACATCAGAGGAAAGTTGGAATTCCTCTTGGTTCCACTGTGGATTCTACCTCTAATATGGCCTTTGCCATTAGACATGACAGTGCCTACAAAAGGAATAATTCTAGCTCCAATCCTACGTATGGAGGCTATAGAAATAACAGGAAGGATAGACCTCTATGCACTCATTGCAACCTCCAAGGCCACACTATTGAAAAATGTTATAAACTACATGGATATCCTCCTGGTTATGTTCCAAGGCAGAAATCTGGTACTGGTCCTTCCCAAGCCAACAAAATGGCTGTTAATCAAGTTTCTGGTCCATCTACTGGTAGCCCTGAGGCACATTCTGCTTCTCAAACCAACGTTGGAAGCTTTCTCAACAATCTCAATGCTGATCAATGTACTCAACTGATGAACTTGCTCTCCGGACAATTGCAAACTGCTGTTTCAACCTCTAATCAAGAGGCTCTGGCTACTAGTTACTCTACAGGTATTTGTTTCTCCATTTCAGATCATCCTATTTTCTCCTCTCCACAATATTGGATTATTGATTCCGGGGCTACTCAACATATATGTTATACTGCTACCAGTTTTCTATCTTTGAAGACCATTCATAATACCTTTATAACTCTACCTAATCATGTTCACATACCAGTAACTCATAGTGGTGACATTCAACTCACTCCTTTGATCATTCTCAAAGATGTGCTGTTTGTACCTCAGTTCAAGTTCAACTTAATTTCTGTGGCTTCTCTTACACATGCCTCCCAACTTACAGTTGGCTTTCTTCATAATTCCTTTTTCATTCAGGACAATATCAACAAGAGAATGATTGGCAAGGGTGAGAAAGTTGCAGGTTTATATGTTCTGGATACTACTGTTATCTCTCCATCCACACAAGCTCATGTGAACATTGTATCTACTCAAACCTGGCACAACCGGCTTGGCCACTTATCCTCCAAGCAATTGGATGTCTTGAAGCCTCATCTTCATTGTGACATTACCAGCTTTAATAAGAACCCCTGTTACATTTGCCCCTTAGCTAAACAAAGACGGCTTTCCTTTGTTTCTAATAATCATGTATCCCAAAATCCATTTGATTTGATACATTGTGACATTTGGGGGCCATATCACATATGCTCTTATGCTGGTTATAGATACTTTGCTACCTTAGTTGATGATTGCACAAGGTTTACTTGGATATTCTTGCTTAAGACCAAGTCTGATATTAGCACTGTGATTCCTCGTTTCTTTAACATGGTGGCCACTCAGTTCAATGCCTCCATTAAGATCTTTAGATCTGACAATGCACCAGAATTGGTATTTTCTGAGTTCTTTGCAAGCAAGGATGTGCTTCATCAATTCACCTGTGTAGAAACACCACAACAGAATGCAGTTGTTGAACGAAAGCATCAACATTTACTTAATGTTGCTCGCGCATTATTTTTCCAATCCAGAGTTCCCATTCCCTTCTGGACTGATTGTTTACTTACTGCCACATTCATTATCAATCGGACTCCTTCCCCTTTATTGAATCAAAAGTCTCCCCATAACCTACTTTATCAATCTGCTGTTGATTACTCTTCCTTTCGAGTCTTTGGTTGCCTAGCTTTTGCTTCCACTCTCAAAGCCCATCGAACCAAATTTGATCCCAGATCCAGGATATGTGTTTTCTTGGGTTATCCCCCTGGTGTCAAAGGTTACAAATTGTATGACATCCACAATTTTTTCTCTCAAGAGATGTCTTCTTTCATGAGGACATCTTCCCTTTTCATTCTATCACTTCTCATGACCCTTATTTTGATCCCTTTCCTGATCTTGTATTACCTGTTTCCTCTCTGGACCTTACTGCTGATATATCTCCACCATCCCATATTTCCACTGATATGCCTTCACCTGCTATGCCTCCACCTAATCTGCCTCCACCTGATATGCCTCCACCTCTTTCTCCTGATATTCCTTCTCCTACAGTTGTCCTTCGCAAATCTTCACGACATTCTAAGCCTCCTTCTTTTCTTCGTGACTTTCATTGTCACTTGCTGACCCATAACCACATTCCTTCTTCCCATGCCTTATATCCTTTATCCAAATGTTTGTCCTATGCTTCATTATCCCCTTCTCACAGGCACTTTGCCTTAACTGTTTCTTCCCAATTGGAGCCTAAGACCTTTTCTCAGGCCAATCAGCTTCCCCAGTGGAGACAAGCTATGAAACTTGAATTGGATGCCATGGACTCCAACAATACTTGGACCATTGTTCCCTTGCCTACTGATAAACACTCCATAGGCTACAAGTGGATCTACAAGATCAAATACCATTCTGATGGCCATCTTGACAAACACAAAGCCCGGCTAGTTGCAAAGGGATACACTCAACAAGAAGGTATAGACTTTCTTGAAACCTTCTCTCCCGTGGCCAAATTGGTTACCGTCAAGGTTCTCTTAGCCCTTGCCACGAGTCAAGGTTGGCACCTCACTCAATTAGACGTTAACAATGCATTCTTAAACGGTGATTTGTTTGAAGAGGTTTATATGGACATACCTCTTGGTTACAATATTCCAAGGCAGACTGTTCCCCTTGGTTCTAGACTTGTCTGTCGTCTCCATAAATCCATCTATGGCCTTAAACAAGCATCCCGCCAGTGGAATTCTAAATTTGCTCATGCTCTTATATCTTTTGGATTTGTTCAATCCAAGGCAGACTATTCTTTGTTTACCAAAGGATCTGGCCGTTCCTTTGTTGCTCTCTTGGTTTATGTTGACGATATTATCATTGCTGCCCCAGATTCTCAGGTCATTGCTACTCTTAAAATTTTCCTTCATACTCAGTTCAAATTGAAGGATCTTGGGCACTTAAAATACTTCCTTGGTCTTGAAATTGCCCGTTCTTCTCATGGGTTGGTTCTCTCTCAGCGCCATTATACTCTCCAGCTACTTGATGATTCTGGTTTTCTGGCGTGCAAGCCCTCTCCAGTTCCTTTAGACCCCAAGATCCAATTAAACAGCACTGATGGAGATTTGCTTCCTGATATTTCCCAATATCGCAGACTTATTGGCCGGCTGATCTATCTCACCATTACACGCCCAGATATTACTTTTGCTGTCCATAAACTCAGTCAGTTCTTAGCCAAACCAAGAACTCCTCACCTTCATGCTGCACATCATTTGCTCAGGTATCTCAAGAACAATCCTGGTCAAGGTTTATTATTTTCTCCTCGTTCTTCATTTCAGCTAAAGGCTTTTTCTGATTCGGACTGGGGTGCTTGCTTGGATTCTCGTCGGTCCGTTACTGGCTTTTGTATATTTCTTGGCGATTCTCTGATTTCCTGGAAATCCAAGCGACAATCTACCATCTCCCGCTCTTCCGCAGAGGCTGAGTACCGTGCCATGGCTGCTACTGCCAGTGAATTGACTTGGTTACGCCAATTATTGCTTGATTTTCGCATTGATGTCTCTTCTCCGGCTCTCTTGTTTTGTAATAACCAGGCAGCTATCCACATTGCTTCTAACCCCATCTTCCATGAATGTACAAAACACATTGAGCTGGATTGTCACTTTATTCGCGATAAAGTTCAAGATGGTATGATCCGTCTTATGCCCATTCGTACTCAGCATCAACTTGCTGATTTATTAACTAAGGCTTTACCTCCTTCTCTGTTTCTTCCTCTTCTCTCCAAGATGGCTGTCAAAGATCTCCATAGTCCATCTTGCGGGGGAGTATTGGACCCTTAGTTAGTTAATCAGTACAGATCAGTTAGTTGTTAAGTTTGTTATTAGTTAGTTGTTAAGTTTGTTAGTTGGTTATTAGTTCTGTTATTTAGCTCACCAGATAGTTAGCTTAACTCCCTCTTGTAATCATAGTTAACTAACCTTAGTTAACTACTTTACCTTCTTGTATATATACGTTCATATTGATGTACTGAGAAGTTAAGTTGATGAATACAAAAACCTTCCATTTTTCCCTCTTCTTCTTCTCCTTCAATTCTCTGGTTCTAACAAGTGACATTTTTTTCCTATGTCCACAAGCTAAAACGTCAAGAAAGTGAGAGTATGATCCAAAAAAGCTCTTTCTCTTATATAGAATTTAAAAGTTATGCTACAACTCAATTGTTTTGTCAATTGACAAATTGAGAAATGATTTGAAGGAAAAGTAGATACATAAATAAGATTGGGTATTAATAAGGATGAAAAAAGTGGCGAAATTCCTATTCCACATACACTAGAAGGGATCTAAGTGCAAGTCTTATGCCACTAGATATAGGACTATAGGAGAGGAAGTCATTACGTTTACTCGTCATATGATTTGAAGCACCAGAATCAAGTATTTAAGAGGTGAAAGATTGGAACAGGTTGACATATGCAAATGTACTTGACTGGAAGGAAACAAATGGCGGGTAGGCCAATTTCACGAGGCAGAAGATGTAGAGTTGTCTTAATCGTAAGTGAATTCACTATTCAATCCCATCTTCCATTCTACCTTGATTTAAAAGTATGTATCTTTCATTTCAAATGACAAGGGGGGTGACAAAAGATGTACTTTCTTCTCTATGTTGGTTGAAATTTTTTTATGTTGTCAAGTGTATGATCCACAACATATTTCCAACATAATTTTATTTTCAAAGATATAAAAACAAAAAGTTCAAGATATTATATTATTAAAAACAACATTCTATTTATGAATTTTGACCAAGTTACATGCAACGAATTTCTAGAAGTTCATAGAAAAATTATTGCTAATTGTCCAAAATGAAAAACAAAAATATTTTGACAAGGACGGAATCAATCATCAGACGAATAATAAGGCAAAAAATTACTCTGAGAAAATAAAATTTCCATCGAAGAAAAGCAAATGAAAGACTTTCATAGAAATTAGAGTAATGTTAGGGACACATATGTGTCTGGACACATCCAGACACAGATGTGTCCCGAGCCGTTAAATTGAGGGCTTTACGTGCATCCAACTGCTAAGGATACATCTGTGTCTGGATGTGTCCGAACATATCTGTGTCCTTGGACTTTTTCTAAAAATTATCGTATAATTGAAGATGAACTTTTTATTATGTACATGTCAGATCATGAATTAGACATCCAACCCACGATCATAACGAACAAATTATAAGATTGGAGCTCTACTAACTGAGCTATCACTGAAGGAACATAGGAATTCCATTGTGATTTTGAATTGATTATGGAATTTTCGTATGTACGGAAGTGACGTTTGTCTAAACACTTTTCGGCATTTTATTTAAGCAACACATTGGAATTTTCGTCAAGAGGTTAGTCCATCGGGATGGCCGAAACTTCTGAAAAATTCATTTGGACGTTGGTCAAGTCCATCCAGACGCATGTGATGATGCTACTTTTGTCTGGATGCGCCGATTATTTTATATAATATTTTTTTAATTCCATTAATTTTTGTTCTTATTTGTCTCAAAATAAATTTGAATAAATGGATGAATACTTGACGAGAGCAAAGTTATTAATACCGTACCGTACCGGCCGGTACCGGCCGGTACGTACCGTTTTGGCAAAAAAACGGTACCAAGTACCTCTAGTACCGTACCGTTCTCAATACCGGCCGGTACCAGCCGGATACCGGCCGTACCGGTCGGATACCGGCCGTACCGGTCGGATACCGGCCGGTACCGGATTTGTTTTTTTTTTTTTTTTTTTAAATTGCGAAAAAATTAATTTTTTTTGGCTTTCTCTCTATAATTTATATATATATTGATAGTTGCGATAAATCCGATACGGTATCCGGTACATGACCGGTACCGGTACGTACCGTATCAGTAGGAAAACCGGTACGCAAACCGATCCGGTATTCAGAACATTGGACGAGAGGCACTTTTAAATTCCGCGCCACCGTTTCGGTCCGTCTCAACACTCTCTCAACCCGTCAGCTCCGGTGGTTGCCGCTCTCACTCGATCCTGCAGAAGAGGTACAGTCGATTCTCTCGAATGCTCTACATCCCTATACACCTTTGAATCGCACCGTGGTTGGTTGCCGAGAAACGGAGGGAAAATTGACAGAAATTTCAATATCCTGGACGGTCTTTCGGTACTAATCGCTGCTGTGATGTTTCGAGTTTCCATTTTATTGTACCGTATTCTCATCGATCAAACTGAATCACTTGTTTACTTTCGCTCTTTTATCTCGCTTATCCCATGTTATATCGTCCAGTTTTGAGATTATATTGATTCTAGGGTTTTTCTGAGTTGAGTTTTTCCTTATTCATACCAGAATGAACCCTTAATTCCCGGTTTTAGAATGGTAGGTTTATCTGGCTTCAAATGTTTTACATTTTTCGAAAGCAAAATTAATAAACTGATCACATCCGTTGCAGATATCCCAAGCTAAAAAAATAAGCACTGCCATAATGTATGGGTTAATATTCTAGTTCTTCTTCGGGCAGCCATTCCCACTCCATATAAAGCTAGGCAAGAGTCCTACCTCCGCTGTATAACTACCTAGCTTATCTCGACCCCGGGGATTTCATGAATGGAAATGAACCACAAAACAACATGAATTATGGTCAAGTACAGGAAGGAAAGGCCAGTCTTCCTTCTCAAGGCGATGTTCCGGTCCAGGGGCCTGCCTGATTTGACTGACTTTTGAATAACAAGAAGGAAAGATGATCTGCTTTGCTTCGATGCAGCTCAAGCCTTTTTGAGGCTAGGCAAATTTTTTGAAGGAAGCCGGTTGGAATGATTTCATGATGATAGATTATGATTCATTTTCCCTTATGAGATGCAGAACTGCTATTTTTATGCTAGTTTTTGCTAACAGATACGTTATAATTGATGTTAGCTATTTTATTTAAAAAAATTTGCACTATGGCTAGTATTTTCAACTTTCCCAAATTTTGGATGTTGATATTCAATGGGACCCAATGCTTAATTTGTTTTTTTGTTTTCTGTGTTCCCCATTCTGGTGTGGATTTGTGTGTTACCTTTATTAACTAAGGTCTTAAAAATAGGGCCACCCTTGACATGGCTCCCTAGGCGAGCAACTAAGTTGCTCTTAGTTGAAAGTATATAAGTGAGACATTAGCACAAAAAAAAAACTGTTTAACCCAGTCTTGGACTGAAAAACTGAGCTATATATGGCCTTAGAAACTCTAGCTGAATTTGCTAAATGAAATTTATGATTGTTATATTGTAGGTTTCTTGAAGTGGAACTTTGTTGGCATGGGTGATTCATCAAGGTAAAACATGTTTCTTGCATATGTACACAGATCATGTTCTGTGCTTGTTAGCTGGCTAAGGCAGAACAGGTTATTTATTGCACTATGGTCTATGGTGTATTTTATATGGACTATTCGGAATGGTTGAAATGCGCATGCCGCACACTTGACTTGGGGAAGTGTATGGGATGTCCAATATTTTCAGTAGGACATTCACCTGAAAAAGCATATTTAATATGTGTTTATGTCTCAACTATGCATAAAACTCTCATATTAGGCAATAAACAGTCCATGACAGTTTTGAAACCAATTACTTGAGGAATATGATAAATACTGTAAGAAATATATACTTCATATCCTGTCAGAAATATGTATTTCATATACTTTCCCGTTAGCCATGATATGATATGTTGAGAAATCCGACACTTAGATGCGTATCATTACCCAACACTGATACACGAGGCCATGTTACACGAGTCCATGTTACACGAATTTACTGTTTGTGTTGACTTCAACCTCGCATTGAAAGAAAGATAGTCATTGGTCAAATTTTTTTGGCACATCAAATTCTCAAATTACCTGGGAGGGCCTTTTAGTGATCCGAGTCTTGTATGCATTTCTGTCTATGATAGGTTACTATTCTGAATTCTCTCTTCAGTGGAATGGTTGTTGTAAGGTTCTCTTGTGGATCTCTCGTCTTTGTCTTCTTTTTTTAGCCTAGCTGGGTACAAATGAGGGAATGGCATGCTTGTTATCTGTGAACCATATTATGGTACGTGTCATGTTTTGTACAAGTAAAATTTGTTTTCTGGACTTTAATAAAGAAAGAATTTCAGGGAGGATGTCAAAAGTACACTACGGGTACTTGTTGCCACGGATTGCCATCTGGGATATATGGAAAAGGATGAAATACGTCGGCATGATTCTTTCCAGGCATTCGAAGAGATATGCTCAATAGCAGAGCAAAAGCAGGTGATGTTTTTTCCTTTTCAATTTCGGTTTGAAATGTTGGTTGTGTCTTTTGTAAGCTATCATAATTCCAATAACAGCCTTTTTCCATTGTTAATCTCCCTCCCGCCCCTGCATGCATCTGCTGGTAGTAGTTGTTGCATGAACTCTTCCTGAAGTCCCTGCTGCTTCTTATTCTTGTCCTTTTTCCCTTCTTCTACTGGGTTTATCTGCTACTCTTGGGTTTTCTCTGGGCACTTGCTGTTTCAATGAGGAAAGATTGTTCTTATGTTTGAAGTGCGGACCAGGTTCAGATGAATCAGATGTACCTAAGTCTTAGTTCAACAAGTCACAAGATTGATGATTATGCTGAAGAATTCCAACTTTATGTGCTATGCTAATTGTACAAGTAATATAAAGTGTTGATTATCCTCACCTTGCACATAATATTTGTTACTGTACACTGACTGACTTGTCATCAGGTGGATTTCTTGCTCCTTGGAGGTGACCTTTTCCACGAGAATAAGCCCTCAAGGGCAACATTGGTGAAAGCCATTGAAATTTTGCGTCGGCATTGTCTCAATGATCAACCGGTGCAGTTCCAAGTTGTCAGTGACCAGACTGTCAACTTTGCAAACTCGTAATGACTTGTTTTGCACTGGATTCTTTAGAATGTGGAAAATAGTATCTTTCTGTTGTGTGTGATGTTGAAGAATCCATATAGTGATCTGTGGTCGCTAAATACTTTTTAACTGCTTTTTCTTTTCTTGACAATATGTTGTAAAAGTATTTTTGACTATTTCCTATCTGTTTAACCCTCTTAGTGCCTTAACAGAACTTAATTGTCCTCGATAGATGCCTGGATTTCTTGCTGTGTCCACTTTATTTGAGTATGTTCTATTGTGCCTTTTTTCAACTGCTCCATTTGAAATTCTAAGAAAATTCTAAGCTTATCACCCTGCTTGCCACCTTGGATTCCATTTCTATTTAAGCACAAGCAGGTCTTAAGTTATTTCCTCTTAGAAATTTTATTGTTTTCAAAGAACAAACAACAAAATTGCTAAAGTGGCAATCATATATGTATGAGTGTATTGTTGCGCACATCATACAGATGTATTTGTGCAAAAGCGGTGTTTATGTTTAGACTATACGTGTTTGGGTGTGCGTGCATGTTTGAATTTGGAATTTTATTTAGTCTCTGCGTT
This sequence comes from Arctostaphylos glauca, assembly GCA_019985065.2. Classification (NCBI taxonomy): domain Eukaryota; kingdom Viridiplantae; phylum Streptophyta; class Magnoliopsida; order Ericales; family Ericaceae; genus Arctostaphylos; species Arctostaphylos glauca. Next base: position 29,178,642 of record JAHSPW020000007.1, on the reverse strand, counting down.
TGGAAGACATTTTTCTCTTTGGATGACATTTTGATGTTAACAGGTTTGGTCATGTAAATTATGAGGATCCTCACTTCAATGTTGGCATGCCAGTGTTCAGCATTCATGGAAATCATGATGATCCAGCTGGAGTGGTATTTAGTGTGTTCAGTTTAATCTTCTATATTTCTATTTGTATATTTTGTCATTGAAAGTCATATCATAGTCATGATTCTGTTGTTTTACTACATGATACACTAGTATCCTGCATGTATTTATGACAAGATGTTGAACATGGTTCCACAGTAATCACTTTGATGTCCCAATTATACAATTGCCCGAATTACGTCAGTGTTGTTGTGGGTTAGGATTTTGGTTCTGTGATATCCTGCTACGAGCTTCCAAGGAAATAGTATACAGCCACCTTGTGCAAAGTTGCGGATTATGATGATTTCTAACTGAAATCTTCAAAGGGGAAAGCAGTTATTGAAAATATGATCAAATAGGAGGAAGGTAGGAGGGATCTAAACCCCGGTTAACCGAGTGGTAAGTGGAGCCGTGATAAATGCCTTGTGAAGCATAGGTACAGATTTCGAATCCAACGAAGCGTTTGATCCTTTTAGGCCACCCCTAGGGCTATGGTTGGTTAGGACAAAAGCCTTGGATCCGTGAAAAAAGGTAGGAGGGGTTTTGAATCAATTCCTATTAGGGAGGTGGAAAAGGAGGAAGTTTTGAAGCATTTTTTGGAATTTGGATTATGATGTGGATATTCATGTAGGAAACTGGAACTGGAATTCAGAAATACATTTGCTCTATAGATTATAAACTGTAGCTTGGTCCAAAGAATTTGGTTACTTAGGATAGAAAAGTGGAAATTGTCCATATAGCAGTTACATACTTACATGAGATTGTAGTCTATATTATGGTTTTACTCTTGTTTGACTGATTCTGAAGTTTGTGTGTAGTCTCTACCTTCCTAGTCTATGTGAAAACAGACAAACATATGGGCAATGCATGGAGGAACTCTATCGTGTAAAAAACTAATATAAAAAATGCAGATTAAAACACGCATTGTGCTAATATAAACTCTTTTTATCTTTATCAAATTGATTTAATAAATTGTTGTCATTGAGGGAACACGTTCAATATGTACTTAATCTTTCACATAGGTGATCAATAATAAAGATTTGTCTAGAAAACCCAGTCAAAACTTTTTGGCATATTAGAAAAAGTACAAAGTAATTCCTATCTAAATTGTAATCTCATTAATTTCCTTTTTTTAATTTGCAATAATTTGCATATTGTGTAGACCTATATAGCATCAAAGGATACATGTTGACATTGTCATACTTTGATCATGTGATTTCGTATTGGAACCAATCCTATTTGCCTCGTTGTTTGACTGAGTTGGGTTGGTTTGATAATCATGCATGATAGATTTAAGCAATGATGCTTGTATTTGCAGTTCAATTTGGGTTCCAGTGGCAGTATTCGTTCTACTGAAATGTTAACTTTCCTATTTTATGTAAATAACAATGTGTCCAAGAGCTCTTTTGATGTCTGTTGCGCAATGTCTTTCTTCTGCACATTGATATGTTCATCTTTTTATTTATCAGCTGAAAAAGAAAAGAAGTTTTTATTCTGCAGTATTATTATTGGGAGTTTTTGTTTGCTGCTGCTATCTTACTGAAAATTTATTGTTTTCTGGTTTATGGAGTTCATAATGAAAAGTTTGGATATTATTGTTGTGTATTATACAGTGTCTTCATTAGTTGTAGGAACTCTAATTTTAGAGACTTGTTTCTGTTGATGAATCTACCCACTGTTTTCAACATAGTTTCCTTCCTTGTGTGATGGGTTGAGACTTGAGATCTGGCAAATATTGAAGGCTGCTTCTTATTAGACATTGCTGCCCTGAATCTTAAAGCAGATCTACTGATATGGTTGGTCCTGTCCTGTTAATCATGGAAGTTTCTTTTGTCTTTGATGCTACTTTGAAAACCCCATGCAGTTTTTAAACTGGAATTTTGTCTGATGCTAAAGCTTGTTAATTATTCTTCTTTCTTTCCGTTCTCAAACTAGAATTGCAACTAAATTTCTGCTATATTAGCTGGTGGTGGTGGTGGTCATGCATTTCATGTTCAGAGTTACATTTAACTATCTGAAAAAATAGCACCTGGTTTGTGATGTTAGTTTGGGAATATGACTTGGTTTTTTTCTGTTATCGTGACAGGACAACCTCTCGGCAGTTGATATCCTTTCTGCATGCAATCTGGTGAACTATTTTGGGAAAATGGTTCTTGGAGGTTCTGGTGTTGGGCAGATCACTCTATACCCGATCCTCATTAGGAAGGTCTGTCAATAGATTCAATTAACCAGAGGCTAGGGCTATGGATATGGATAATTTAATAACTTCAGTAACTTGCAAGTTGAATCACAGGGTTCAACGTCTGTGGCTCTGTATGGCCTTGGAAACATTAGAGATGAACGGCTTAATAGGATGTTTCAGGTATTTGTTTCAAATAGTTGGTTCTAAGACTTTTACTGGCTTTAACGAACCTCACATTTTAGGCATTTTGTTTTGAAACTTCAGACGCCGCATGCTGTACAGTGGATGCGCCCTGAACCTCAAGAAGGATGTCAAGTGTCAGACTGGTTCAACATTCTAGTACTTCATCAGAACAGGTTCTACTTATTCTTAGAGATAGAATTTTATCATGTGCGAAGAGGGAAGGAAGTTCTTGATTTTGTTTTTGAAATCAGGTGTCAGGTTCTAACATAGGTGCTCAATTGTAAGACTTAGAATTTCAAATCTTTTGTATTTAGTTCAGGTCTTTCCTCTAATGTTATTTGCAGGGTGAAAACAAATCCTAAAAATGCTATCAACGAACATTTTTTGCCACGCTTTCTGGACTTCATTGTGTGGGGCCATGAACACGAATGTCTTGTTGACCCTCAGGTGTCAGATATAGTTATTTCTTTATTGTTGAATTTTTTATTTTATCTCATGCATGGGCTCTAATGAAATTTAATAGGAAGTTGCAGGTATGGGTTTCCACATTACTCAGCCAGGCTCTTCTGTTGCAACATCACTAATTGATGGAGAATCAAAACCGAAACATGTACTTCTTTTGGAGATTAAGGTTGTCTAAGGGCAGTTTTACATGAACCATTCTGGATGTCATTAGTTTCTTATGTTCTTACCAGGCAACAGTTGTTGCTTCTTGTCCTTATTCTTCTTGAATTAATTTGCTGAGATAACTCACTCTTCATTTTTGATGCATTTACACAGGGAAATCAATATCGCCCAACCAAGATACCTTTAACCTCAGTGAGGCCTTTTGAATATGCCGAGGTAAGTCAAAAGGCGTTGATTTTCAACTCATAAATAACTTGTTTTTAATTTTCTGATTTTCATGAGCAGGTAGTATTAAAGGACGAACCTGACATTGACCCTAATGATCAAAATTCAATGCTTGAACATTTGGACAAAGTGGTACACTTCTTCTTTTAAATGTCTCGCCCTTGCATTGGCAATAAATGTTATAAACCTGTTATTTGTACCATTCTTTGGCCGCTTTTGGTAGTTTTTGTATGATTTTTTTCGATAGTTTTGAATGATTTACGTTAACATTTTTTAGGTCAGAAATATGATAGACAAGTCTAGCCAGAATAATAGTAACAGATCAGATGTCAAGCTTCCACTAGTTCGAGTAAAGGTAATATTTCCTTTATTGCTTCCAATGATGCTTTGGTCAAAGGGATTCTGCAATTTGCATATCTGATCTCTCTTCTTGTTTGTCGCCATCTCTATGTCCTGCATTACCTAGCTATCTGTCTTGTTTGATTTGACAGGTTGATTACTCTGGATTTATGACAATAAATCCTCAAAGGTTTGGGCAGAAGTATGTGGGGAAGGTAGTTCCCATCTCCTAGTAAACTTATAAGGATGAGGATGTGTTGTTTCCTTCTCTTTGTCGTTTTTCCTTGATCTCAGGGATGCATTTTCCCTTTTTGTTTTTCTTTTCCTTACATGTGATCAAAACCTTAAAACTTTTTCTTGATCTTGTAGGTTGCAAATCCCCAGGATATTCTCATATTCTCAAAGGCTTCAAGAAAAGGCCGCAGTGATGGTATTTTCAATGCTCTCACAGGCTCTCGACATTTTCACTTATTAAGTCGTTGTTTAGCTCTTAGATCGTGACAAAATACCATGTGTTTCTTCCTCTGATGTAGCTAAAATCGATGGTTCTGAACGGCTTCGACCTGAAGAACTAAATCAACAAAATATAGAGGCTTTGGTTGCTGAGAACAACTTGGTACTGATCAAGTTTCATTCTGTTTTTTTCTTCTATGCTTCAGCTATTGACGTGTTAACTCATTTGGTAATTTTCATTAGAGTGGATCTCTGGTACATGAACATCATCATCTTTTCATTAAAGTGGAACTCTGGTACATGAACTTCCTTAATGTGAACAAGAGAATACATGCCTTTAGATCCTAGAGTACCGTTAATTATTTTGAATAGGCAAGTCTATTTCCTTTTTTCACAGAAAAGCAAGAGGGGAAAGCCTTCTGTGTGTATGTCTTCACAACTTACATTAGGTCCCTAATCATGTATTGTCTGTACTCTTTGATGCCATTATGCCATCTACAGGTTGCGGGTTTGTACAAAGCAGTGTTTTTTTTTTGTTCTTCTTTTCAAGTGGAATTGATAATAAAAAAACTAATTAGATCAGACTCTTCACCTCAGATTGCATTTATATGCTTGTATATAATTTCCATTTGCGATGGCTTTTTCTAATTGATGATCAATTCTGCAGAAAATGGAGATCCTTCCAGTTAATGATTTGGACGTTGCACTGCACAATTTTGTTAACAAGGACGACAAAATGGCTTTCTATTCTTGTCTGCAGTACAACCTTGAAGAAACGCGCGTGAGTATTCTAGTTCCATCTTGCTTCCTAAGTTGCTGGACAAACTTGCAGGGAGTCTTGAGATGACCTTCAAATTAACAGGAGCATCTGGTTCAATATTTTTTGGTTTGTATTGCTTTTGTGTGCATCACATATCTATAGATTTGTATCTGGTTTGCTAATGCTTATGTTACCTTTTTTCTTTGCAGAATAAAATTGCTAGTGATGCAGATATTATAAAGTTCGATGAGGAAGATATAATTCTCAAAGTTGGAGAATGCTTAGAGGCAAGTGACTGAAATTTTTGTTGTTAGTTTTTGTTCTTAATGGGCTTTTGTTTAATTATAGTAGTGCAATTACTGCAAAGGTATGCTGTGCGTTACATACTATCCTCACACCACTAAACCAAACAGAGCCTTAAGTAGCAACCACTTCAGGTTGGCTACATGAATCTGTTTTGTTCATTAAGCTCTGTTGAGAGCATTGGTTACCGAAATATCCAAATCCTAGATCCTTTTGAACTACCACCGCCTCTAAATGCAATTTTGGTCTACGCCTCCCCTTAGTGTTACCATGTACCATAATCATACCGCTGCTAACTAATGCATCGATCAATCTGCAATAGACATGTCCAGATTACCTTATTTTCTACCGGTGTTAATCCTATTATTTCCTAAAGGGTTTTTTTTTTTTCCAATTATATTTCGCAAAGTCTTACCATACATTCATCTGAATATTGTTATTTCAACTATACTTATCTTACTCACATGTTGTTTCCTAGTACCCCAACACTGTGTGCCGTATAGCATAGTTGGCCTTATAGTAGTACGGTATAATTTTTCCTGCAATTTTGCGGGTATCCTGCATTTACACAGTGCTCCCAAAGAACTCATGGTTACCTATTAAATGAGAGTTCATGATTTCTTAACCATGGAAGAAGGTACATTTGCATATAATGGCATGTTCTTTTGAATAAGATTGTCCAGATTCATGTGCATTTATTTTTATGGATAAAGTAACTAGGGAAGTTGGTGCAATATTTTCAAGCTGATCCACGGGCACTCCGGCATCATATGGGCATTTTGGGAGGAATGGCTGGCTAGACTTCCCAACGTGCAATAATTATCTCCAGTGGTGACAACTTGATATTTGCAGGAACGTCTGAAGGAAAGGTCAGTGCACTCTAAGGAAGCTCCACAGTTCCCATATAATTCACAGTCCTTGGAGGTAAGGATTCTTCCACATCTATCCCATGTTTATCATGCTATTCGGTTATCCTACAAGTACTCTGGATCTTCGATGAGGCATTTGTTTCCAATTATACCCAGGACACTAGAGGTGCTGGAGGAGGAAGTGCAGTCTCCTTCAGCGATGATGAGGATACCACTCAATTTACAGGTTCAAAGTCTGCCGGCAGAGGTAGGAAAGGGTCATCAGTACCTTTCAGGTCCTCTCATGATTCTCAAGAAGTTGGTAAGACTCCAAGAGGCAGGGGCAGGGGCAGGGGAAGAGGAAGGGGCGCTAATACCTTAAAGCAAACAACTCTTGATGCATCCATTGGATTTCGCCGTACACAGAGGTTACCATGTTTCTAAGCACTTGCACTGCCAATATCATCCTTTGAGAAGTGTGAACTTTTTTTCCCTTCTTGCTCATGGTAGGTATAGGTTGAGAAAAAAGGACTTTCATTAGCTGAATATCTCCCTTCTGTTCTCTTTTTAGCAGTGGGTTAACAGTAGTAAGCACTGATTTTTCAGGGTGTAGTTAATTACTATAGGACCATAGGTCCACATCTCTTCCAAGCATAGTTGTAAAAGGCGCGCCTAGGCGCGCGCCTAGGCTCGAGGCGCACCCCTTGCGCCTGATATGGTCCGAGGCGAGGCGATTGAAGAAGGCGCGCGCTTTAGGAGCCTCGGCGCAAAAGGCGCGAGGCGCCCCAGGCGCGGGAGGCGCGCGCCTGTTTGAATTTAAGGTTTTTGGGTATAAATTTGTGCGTCTCTCTCTCTGCCTCTGCGCGGCTCTCTCTCTCTCTCTCCCGGACCTGCGCGACTCTCTCTCTCTCCCGGACCTGCGCGTCTCTCTCTCCCGATCTGGTCTGGCGGCGGCAGGTCTGGTCGGAATCTCTCTCTCCCGATCTGGTCCGAATCTCTCTCTCTCTGTACGTAATACGTATATATCAGTATATATATTAGTATGTACTGATATCTATTATATATAAGTATGTACTGATATCTATTATAATCAGTATATCTAATGCTTATATATAAGTATGTACTGATATCTATTATAATCAGTATATCTAATGTATAATACTAATCATATCTAATGTATCAGTATGTACTATGTATAATACTAATCATATCTAATGGATTCTATATATATATATCAGTATATACTATATACATATGATTCCAAGTACTTAAAGCAATATGCTTGCAGAGAGATACTTATTCATGATTTGCTAGAGAAAAAAAGAAGTATGATTTATAGGTAGAGTTTGCTCGAATTAGATGTATTTAGAGATCCATTTTTCTTTTATTCTGAGAGACTGCTAATGCTCATTACAACAAAAAGCAAAAGTAACAGCCTCGTATCACTCCCTCTCTGAGCTGTGCATATTATATTCATGCCACTGTTAAGTCTATTAATTATATCAACTCGCAAAACAACAAGGTAATAATAAAAAGGAGATGAGTTATTGAAACATATTTGGAAGGGGAAAACACCAGTAATCTATCTGTCTCTTACTTTTAACTCGGTAACTGTCAGTGTTTTGGCTCTGTGACTCAAATGTCAGCTCTGTGACTCAAATGTCATGGTCAATGGAAATTATTCTTCCAGGAGTCGGGGAATACTTTTCAGTGTCTTTTGTATTGGATGTTCTGTTATCTAATGCTAGCTAGATATTAGGTCTTGTGCTAGGTTTGGATCAGTCATGCTTGACCAGAAATGGTGCCAAAATATCAGTTGCGCAGAAGATGTGTACTGATCAAGAAATTTAGAATTAGAAATCAAACAATTCCGTACGGTAATGGTATTTGGTAGTTCATATAATATGTGGGCCACTGCACTGCGAGTGGGATCTAAACTATAGATGTAACATGAAAACAAAGAAATTATTGAAGTGGGCAATGGTCTCGTTTGGGCTGCCTAGCAGTTTGACAGCATGTGGTTTGCTATTGACAAGTGAGCTGATCACAAGCCGTGTCTCAGGATATCAGGCTATTTTGATTGGTCAACATTCATGCTTGCAACCTTGTTAAGAAACATCATTTAGTCATCAACCTTCATGCTTGCTAGAGTAAGTTTCATGAGGAACTTTGTTACTGCAGATCTGCGTCAGTTGCAGCAGCAGCATCAGTCCAAAGCATCGCCGATGATGAGGAGAATGTGGATTCTGGTTCAAGTGATGAAGTGGGGAAAAAAGGGTTAAATGAAGTTGATGACAGCTCTGTATGGATGATCTTCTTCCTTTTTTTTTTTTTTTCCTGAAGTGTACTGAGTGTGGATGCTTTTTCTAGTTATTATGTTTCATGCACCCAAGGTGGCTGTGGCTTTCTTTTTTGGATCTCTGTCTCGCCCTTGAGGACAAAACTAATTGACGATACCGGATGCTCAAAAGTGCATTTTCCACATTTCTTTTTCTTCAACCGTGCATCAGTTCATGGCAACAATAGTTAGCCTGATTCCCGTGCTTCATAACTTTGGCACTTTTTTGGCCCAGTTACTCTTGTATCGCAATTGCTTTGCTTTGAGTTAGTCATGTTTATGCTATTAACTTCTTGCTGAATTGAATCTGGTATTTACACTTCTAAGGATGATGGTGAAAGCCTTCGAAGCAAAGGATCAAAAAGAGCTGCTCCAAGAGGTAGAGCTCCTGCACCATCTAAGCGAGGAAGAAAATCAGACAAGTCCAATGCCTCATCTTCGATCCATAGAATGCTCATGAATAAGGACGACGATGACGATGACGATGATGATGATGATGACATGGCAAGGAGAGTAAACAAGTCTCAACCGCGGGTAGGAGATATTCTTCATGAATTTTAGCTTGTGGATTATGTTGTTGCTGCTTTAAGCTTGAAGACCTAAAGTTCTGGCATTTGAAACTTATAAATGCATTCTTTCTCTTCTCTTACTGCCATTTTAACCGTTACTTAAGAAGCATTCTAGTTTCATCACCTGATGTTATCGCTAATAAACTGTCAACGGTAGTAATCTTTGTTTAGATATTGGCTTGGCACTACCATATTACTTCCATCCTAAGTTGGTTTCTTGATGTACTGGCCCTCTCCAAATAAGAGGACCTCAAAACAGAATACACAGGACGCAAGAAAGATACTGGAATGTGAAAAGAGTACACAGGGACAGGAATCGATAGTGCATATCAACCACTAGCTAGAGATTTTGTTGTGATTGATGTGCTAGTTAGTGACGTGTTTGGAGAGAGGATGTGCTACTTGCAACTTGTCCACTATTGTTCAATGAGAATTAGATGGATGCAGTGTCATCTTGAACCGAAAGACATTGATAAAGCTATTCAGCATACTACCATCTCTCAAGAATACTGGTTGCGATCTATTTGTTTTTTTCTGTACAAGGGAATTTAATAGTTGTTTTTCCTGCTTTTGCTGCGTGGAGCAGGTTCTAGTTAAGTGGGATGTTTTGACCCTTGCTAAAATATTTTGAAGTTCGACTCTAATTACTCTTTGTTTGCAGGTAACAAGGAATTATGGAGCTCTGAGAAAATAACTGCCCCAGACATTACATGGTCCTTTCCGACCAATACTGGCCTGCCATCTATTTTGTAAGAATTAGTCCTTCTAAGAGGCACTGTTGTGATCCTTATGACAGGAATAGTATCTTGAGATTTAGAAAGTATATTATGTGTTTTAGACAGGGAACAGAGGTATTCAACGTCCTCTAAAATCTGTACATTTCTCACCTGAGTTTTAAATGCAATTATAATGGCCTCCTTGGGCCTTGTTATGTGTATAATTTGTTCCATCTGCCTCCTCCTGGTCTCAGATTCTAAGGGCTGTTAACCCGGCTGTTTTTCCCGCTCTAGGTCCCGCAAAACTAAGGTTCATATATATGGGTTCTTTCCCGGTTGATGCCATATTACTTAAACGGGAAAATGCTGTACAGACGATTAGTAGATTCGTTAAGCGCGCCCGTGAGTATTAGGGTTCTTGCAAGAGTCATTTGTGTGAGTGGAGATCCGAGTTACAGAATGCAGTACTGGAGCTAGGGCTTCGAGCATGGTTCCTCTGCAACGCAGCTTCATGTTTGCAGCATTCGCTTCCGCCATTGGAAAATGGCAGCTTTTAGTCTAGAAGTGTTTAAGAGGCTGTGAGATTTTGGTTATTATTCACTTCATAAAGTTTACAGTAGAAGGGTGATAAACATTCTCATGCGAAACAACTTTTCCATGCCTTTCATCAAAGAATATGCCAGTAAAGTTAGCATTTTTCTTGGGTTGTGTTGATGTATATGGATTTCATTTACGCTTTACTTTATTTGTTTGAATTTCTTATCACTGGCTTCTCTGCTCCCTCATTTCAGACCGGTAGTTCCTATGAACTTAATATCAGTCGGTGCTGCAGTACGTGTTCATAGAGTCGAAGCTTGTGTCTAGGCAGTGAAAGTTCCGACTCTTTTCAGTCTTCTTTAGTTTGAAATTGTGTGATCGATATAACCACAAGAAAAAAGAGACAAATCTGAAGCTTGAGTTGAAACTTCGGTTGGAGACAATGTTTTCTGTGGAGGGATATTAAGGTGAGACAAATGTGCTGCAAAGTTCTCCGTATCAGAGAAAGCTGGAAGAAGGAATCAGAATTTACTGCAAGTATTCAACAAAACATTGAGATCTTGGTGCCGTTTTCACTTCAATTCCATAGGTCTACAAAAAATCAAAAAGTGAAACAACACGTACACTATACAAAATTGATGACTTTGCTCTCGCTTTTACCGAAAGTACACCTTTTTCTGGATTACATTTGTCAAACTTTTCCCTTCGCTTCGCCCACTGATTTTTCCCTGCAACAGTAAAACAAAACTCGAAAATCAGTACAACTGAACCATAATGCCGACGCCAGTAGGAATCAAAATAGTGCCTGATTTGTCAGTAAACAAGATCATTATCGTCTCTGCAACTAAGTTGTTCACACTCAAAGATGGTTTAAAGACGCACCTTCATTTAAATTGGAGGGGAAGGGGTTGCTTTTGCAGGCAAGTGGAAGGGGTTTAGTTCCTCCACATAGACACTAAGATCATGCTATCATACAAAACAAATTTTGTTCCTCCATTTCTTATTGGTTGGTTGGTGGTGTTTCTCCGGGATCCCATCAGCAGTTATTGGGTTCAAAACGTTTTCGCCCACTCGTTCTAATCGACAGAAACTGGTCCGGCATAGGATAAAAATTGGGAAACGTTTACAATACTATCAAACTAGAAATAAATTTGACCACTCCTAAATGCAAAACCTCAAAACTTAGATAACTCGGAGTTTCAATCCATTAATCAGATAACTCGGAGTTTCAATCCATTAATCAAAGGGAGCTAAAGTAGTTTGTGTTACTGAAACTGAACACCATCAAATGAATGAATCTCCACTATGTAACAAAAAACAAAAAGAGAATAAATGACTATTTGATTGAACAAATATTGAAGAGATACTGAGAATTTCAAAACTATCCCTTGGTCGAAGGCAACGATGAGGATCATGTTAACGATTCCAATTGAACACTAGGTTGTGGTTCCTCAGTTTAGGTAATCCAACCTTAACGGGAAGCTAAAAGGAGAGTCTTTCTTTAAAGAAGATCAGTTAAAAGAGCCCAATCCAGGTTTAGCTGTCTCAAGCAAGAGATGCTTAAAATGAGTGTTCTAGGCTTCTTTGTGGTTAATCATATGCCTATGTTGTGTACTCTATTGGCAATTTGTGAAGCCTTTGTCTAATTGTGTTGCGTAGATCACATGGTTTATCAGAACATATGTCAAAATCAAGCATTTGCAAATTTGGATTAGTAAACTGTGGGATCTACATTATCTTCTTCAAAAGAATTGTGGATATAATATGCAAGGAGTACGCATTCATTTTGCAGGTCTTACTCCTGATTGAAAGTCGAATAGCTTGAAGATGCTTAGCTAGTTTTTCTATACAAAGAACTCAACTGGCTGACATACCTGTGGAACAATCAATCCTGTTCTGTCACTCTTCGGAGGCGAAATTTTCTTTGTCACTTTCTGAACCTGAATCATGCCCCCAGCTCTGGAATTGGATCTCTGACTCATAGCATTTTCTTTACCATCTCCCAGTCGATTATACTTGTTGACTCTCACTTTGCCATCTGCTTTTGCAACAGCAGCAGCAGTCACAGAATCTTGTTTACTGGCTCTATGTTGTCTCATTGCTTTAGGATGTAAATCCTGGTAACATGAAAATTTGGGACACAATTCAGCTAGTGAAAAATCATAGTTTCGAGAAATGTTGCCAATATAAATCAGAACAGAAAAAAGTTGAAATTTGCGAAAGGTACTAACTTTACAACAAGAATACCGAGATATTTTGCAAAGCATATGTTACTCTGGTGAAGTAACTCGTCCCTTTCTCAAATTGTTCAATAATTATTCTCAACATTCATCATACTTGCCACTAAGCACAAAGTCTGGATTGCACATTAATACATTATCGATTTGCAGCATCTTAACCACATTAAGTGACAGTAAGTCAAGATTTCTACGAAAACTCGCAGAAGTTTGTGAGATGATTACCTTGCTAAAATTGCTGCAACTTCTCACCTTTGATTTTGCAGTTTCCGGCTGAGCCGACTTTGCAGCAGCCATGCCCCCTCTTGGTTCACGAGTCAAAACCCTATTTCTAGCAGTAGGTTCCTTGGACATACTTGGCCTTTTTGGTTTGTCCTTGGTAACTTGGGGCACTCTCATGACATTTCTACTATCAGGAGTTATATTTTTATTCTGGAATGCAGGAAGTGTCGTGTTCTTAACATCATATCCGGGGTGTGACGAGGATCCCACACTCGATTTTCCCGAGGAAGATTTACATCCCACTGATTGCCTCCCACCATCTCTCTCCACTCTTGACGCTTGTCTTGTAACACAACTTTTTCTGAGAGTAATCTTTAGAGCCGATAGGAGCCCACTAGTGTGACTAACAGTTTGACTAGATACCTCCAATAACTTCTGTTGTTTGTTCTCGCTATTTTCCGATGTAATGGTGCTCCCTGATTTGCATTCTTCCTTGATTTCTCCGGAGTTCGAACTGGTTTTTGAATCCCCAACAATGGTTGATGGGTTTGGGTAATTTGGTCCAGAAGTTCCAGTTAAGCTGCTTTTGCAAACTGAATTTAGTTTTGATTTAGCATTTCCTCCTCGGTGTCCATTGCTTAGTTTGGTCTTCATTGTCTGACCGGGTCCTAAATTCACCCATGAAGATTTACTGCTTAAATTCTTGACTGGGTGTCTCTTACTTGCCACAACCCCAGAACTGATTTGTCCCCACTCCTTGCTTCTGTAAGTTTTGCCTCTTGATTCTGAGACAGAGGATGGAAGCTTTGGAGAAGATGGCTCCTGTATGGAAACTTCCGCATTTGCAATCCCCTCACCAAGATTAGGAAACACAGAGATTAAATGACGGGAAGAGCATTGATGGAACCTGAAACGCACATTTTGCCATACATTAGCCTTTGCTGTTCTTATTAATCTTCAAAGGCACTATTCTTGGAGTTACTTACGGATGGCTTATCTCAAACCAATCATCGTCACTGCAATAAAGCAGAAGAAGGTCACTCCAGTTGGATTCCAGATAAGGGATCTTTCTATAGAATTAGAAAACACGGGAGCAACTGTTTTAGAATCAGTTGTGGAGAAACTCACTTGTCTTTATAACTGGAGCTAGCTTCTAGATCAAGATTTACCCACATAGGAGCTTCAATTTCTTCCTGTACGCGAATCAGCTAACCATTAGTTGGATAAATAGAACAAAAACCTGATTCGACCCGCTTTTGGATAGCAAGAAGGCGTATGTTGGTTAATGAGATGGCCTTGTAATCTAGTATAACACACGGGAAGGCAAAAGCTTTTCGGGGGTAAAGTGATCTGTGGTTGTTTTCCAATCTAGGGCTATATGTCAATTGGAAGCAATAGTTAATCACAAGAAGACCAACCAAGATTAAACAGGAATTATGCATGCCAAGACCAAGAATCCCAAAATTTCTATTTGGTAAGCCGTCAAAATCAACCAAAGCTAGAACTGGAGTGACGATATCAAACAGAATGCACCGTTCCCATACAAAAAATTAGCACATAACTCAAAACAATGCAAGTATGTTAGGCTACTAGCCTTTCGTCTTTGACCTCTAGCTCTAATCATGACAGTGCAAAGTCTTTGAGGTGGCAGTCGCTCTCGATCGAGAATTCTTCTTCGTGAGTAAGTCCAAGTGAGACCTTAGTGGCAGGAATACCATACTGTAGTAGGCTCAGACCTGCCGTATATGGGGAGCTAGCCTAGGACTTTGACTCTCCTTTCTAATGCAAGTATGTTAGGCTACTAGCGTTTCGTCTTTGGCCTGTAGCTCTAATCTTGGAAGTGTGAAGTCTTTGAGGTGGCAGTAGCTCTCCATCGAGAATTCTTCTTCATGAGCAAGTCAGAGTCAGACCTTTATGGTTGGAATACCATACCCTAGTCGGCTCAGACCTGCCCTATACGGGGGCTATCCTAGGCCTTCGACCCTTCTGTCAACCTTCCTTTTATGCATGCACGTATAGAGTAAACAAGATGACCTCGGAAATTTATACGAAACATCAAATTGGGCATTTTTTGGGCACAAATGCAAGAAAAGAAAAACAAGCCATAGATCCCCGGAATGATTGGGTTCACAAACTGATAAAAACCAAAGCAAATGTAAAGCTACTAAAGCAATAAAGGAAGAGAGAAAAGAAAAGAAAAGGGAAAAGGGAAGGAAAATGGGCATCACTAGGATAAGGATATTCAACTGGTGAGAATCAAACAAGAAAGTTCCTCAGGCACAAAGATTCTAAACATTTTCTTATCCCAAAAAGACCCAAAAAAAGGAAAAAGCTAAGATCAAGAATCCCGAAAATTTCAGACCCATAAACCCTAGAAATTTACGCAAACCAAGGTACTGAACTTTATAAAACGGAATGCAATCAATCTATATTACCCAATCTGATCCGGAAGCCCAATTATTTACCCTTTTGAACCGAAAATCCCAATCATTTTTTTTCCTTGAAAACCACAAGAATCAATGCTGAGGGCAATAATTTCCAAGATGTAAACGAACTAAAATACAATTACCTACATTAAAAATAGGAAATTACCAGAAAAGCCCAGTGGTCTGCTGCTGCTGGCATGACGCTCTTCCTCGGAGCAAATCCGTCTATATCTTGGGCGTTTTCAGTCTCTTTCACCATTGTTGCAATATGGGGTTTAGGATTCATTTTCCCCCAAGTCATTTCTTTTCTAAATTTTCCTTCTCTCCGTCTCTCTCTCTCTCTCTCTCCCCCCACAACATCAACCAGCAGTCATCGAAGATCTATTGTGGGATTTGGAATCATCAATCTTTGATAAGCATTGGGGACTTAATTGCAATTATCTACCTGTTCAGGGACTAGTGTGTCTCTTTGTACACATCAGGAGTCGGTTATTACAGTTTGTTGAGTCTGTTACAATTTGTTTGAACGGTTAGTTAGTTACTCATGGAGGGAGATATAAGGAGGGAAAGCCACAACTAAAAAGGGGATGAAAAGAATTGTTCTCTTCTCTGAATTCTGATTTCTCTTCTCTGAATTCTTACTTCTCTCTCTTTCTCTTCTACAATCTCTCTGTATCTCTCTAATTCTCTATTACTGTAATCTTCAACTGAAATCAATAAAGATTCAAGAATTTCCTTCTTAAACTGTTGAGTCTTATCAGTGGTATCAGAGCAGCGTTCCTCTCGACTGTGGGGTAATCGAAACCATGGCAGATAACAATCGCTCGCAGGAGATCAAGCGTCTGGAGGATTCCATTCGTAAATTGTCAGACACAACTGGAGAATCAATTAAGCAACTGGCGGAAGTTACAGGACAACAAGCTGCGACGTTGGAGGGGGTCAATCAAACCATGGAGGGGTTCAAGAACCTAATCGCGACTATGAATACAAGGCACGAACAAATGCAAGAAAGGATGAATTCAACTGTTTATTCTACGACTTCTGCCCCTATTTTACCAAACCCTCAACCCACCTTTGGGCAAATGAGAAATTTTCAGCCCAAATTAGATTTTCCTAAATTCTTTGGGGAAGATCCAACGGCTTGGGTCTATAAGTGTGAAAAGTATTTTGAATTGAATACCATTGAAGAAGCCCAGAAAATACGCCTAGCATCTTTGCACATGGAAGACAAAGCAATGCATTGGTATAGGTGGTATGAAAAATCTCACACCCTGCGTTCTTGGAGGGAATTTACTAGGATTTTATTGTTGAGATTTGGTGAAGACGCATATGAAGATGCTACGGGTTTGCTTACCAAACTTAAACAGTGGACCACTGTTAGAAGTTATCAAGAGAAGTTTGAAGAGTTGGCTACTAAAACAACTGGGTTAACTGAGGAGTTCTTCATCAGTTGCTTTGTGAGCGGATTGAAGGAGGACATTAAAGGAAGTGTGGTCATGTTTCGACCCACAACAATATCCCAAGCCATGAGCATAGCAAGACTACAGGAAGAAACCCTAGAGGCTGTTTATAGAAAGAACAAAAACACTTCTTCGAAACCTTCTTCTTCCTACACTACATCATCCAAACCCCAAGAATTTATCTCAAAAGCTGTGGAATCAGGGCCTATAAGGAGGATAACACCTAAAGATTTTGATGAAAAGAGAGCCAAAGGTTTGTGTTTTAGTTGTGATGAGAAGTATTACCGGGGACATGTATGTAAGAAGAAACAATTGTATATGATAGAATTGGAAGATGATGAGGAGGAATTTGTGGAAGCACAACAAGAATTAATGCAAGAGGAAGGTCCTGAAGACTTCCATATTTCAGTACATGCACTCTCTGGGATCCAATCCTTTAGAACTATGAGAGTCAAAGGATTTGTCAAGAAAACTGAGATTAACATTCTGGTGGATTCAGGTAGTACACATAACTTTCTGGATCCTTCCATAGCCAAGAAGACAGGAGTGAGGGTCCAACCTACTGCTCCCTTAGCCATTGTGGTAGCAGATGGGTCCAAGATCAGCAGTAGGGCCATCATTAAAGACCTGCAATGGTCTATGCAGGGTACCATTTTTAACTCTGAGTTCAGGTTGTTGGCCCTAGGCGGTTGTGATATGGTTCTTGGAGTACAATGGCTGTCAACTCTGGGTCCAGTAACTTGGGATTTCAAGGAGTTACAGATGCAGTTTCTGGTTGAAGGCAAGAATTTATTGCTGAAGGGGGATCAACCCACAAATATTCAAGTTATAGATACTAAAGAGATGCAGCATTTGATTCACAAAAAAGGGCATGGGGTCTTAGCACAATTATGCAGCATTCAAGCCACCACTCTGGAAGAGGTACAACCTGATCTTAAGCTTATATTGCATGATTTTGAAGATGTGTTCTTGGAACCTAAGGAACTGCCCCCTTTCAGGTCCCATGACCATCAAATTCCACTTAAGCCTGGCACCCAACCACCCAGCATAAGACCGTATAGATACCCTTATATCCAAAAAAATGAGATCGAAAAATTGGTAGCTGAAATGTTAGCCACAGGAGTCATAAGGCCTAGTGTATCACCTTTCTCTTCCCCAGTGTTATTAGTTAAAAAGAAAGACAATACTTGGAGGATGTGCATTGATTACAGGGCTTTAAACAAGGATACCATCAAAGACAAGTTCCCAATTCCCATAATTGATGAACTACTGGACGAGTTGCATGGAGCAGCCTATTTCTCTAAGTTGGATTTAAGGTCAGGATACCATCAGATTAGAATGGACCCTAAAGACGTGGAGAAAACAGCTTTTCGGACACATGAGGGACATTATGAATTTTTAGTTATGCCTTTTGGACTGACTAATGCTCCTTCAACTTTCCAAAGCCTAATGAATCATGTGTTTCGACCATATTTGAGGAAGTTTGTGTTAGTCTTCTTTGATGACATTCTCATCTTCAGCAAGACTTGGACTGAACATTTGCATCATGTGACCCTGACTTTGAGCAAATTGAGAGAGCACCAATTGTGTGCAAAATTATCCAAATGTACTTTTGGAAAGCAACAAGTGGACTATCTGGGACATGTGATAACTAACCAAGGGGTGGGGCCTGATCCAGCCAAGATAGATTGCATGACTAAGTGGCCTACACCTCGGACCCTCAAGGCCCTTAGGGGGTTCATTGGTCTTACAGGTTATTACAGGAGGTTCATTAAAGATTACGGCAAGATTTGTCAACCTCTGACATTATTGCTCAAAAAAGACTCTTTTAAATGGTCCAATGAAGCCCAAAATGCCTTTAACCAACTCAAACAAGCTATGACTACCGCTCCAGTTTTGGTGTTACCTGATTATACTACACCTTTTGTGCTGGAATGTGATGCTTCTGGCAGGGGTATAGGAGCAGTTTTAATGCAGAACGGCCGACCTATAGCCTTCTACAGCAAGGCTCTATCAGTTACTCGTTTGGGTTTGTCCACTTATGAAAAAGAGCTCCTAGCAGTGGTAATGGCTGTTACAAAGTGGAGGCATTATTTGCTGGGACGACAATTTGTCATTAGAACTGACCATCAAAGTCTGAAATTTTTATTGGAACAAAGGGTTACCACCTTAATGCAACAAAAGTGGTTGACTAAGTTGATGGGGTATGATTACCAAATAACCTACAAGGCTGGGAAATCTAACTTAGCAGCTGATGCTTTGTCTAGAATGGCAGATGATAGTCAATTAATGGCTATGACAGTGGTTCTCTGCAGTTGGGTAAAAGAGCTTCAAGACAGTTGGTTACAAGATCAATCATTACAAAAGATCATCCAAGATTTGGAACAAGACCCTAACACACATTCCCATTTTTCTTGGCAACATCAAATGTTGTACTATAAGTCTAGATTAGTGGTGGGTGTTGACCCTAGACTTCGTTTGAAACTCATCACTGAGCATCACTCCACACCTGCAGGTGGCCATTCTGGAGGTGAGAGAACTTACCAACGTTTGAAACAAGCTTTCTTTTGGAAAGGGATGAAGCAAGATGTGCTTCACTTTGTGGCTGGTTGTGATATATGCCAGAGACATAAGAATGAGAATGTGGCATCTCCAGGCTTGCTTCAACCCTTGCCTATTCCAGATAGGCTTTGGAGTGACATATCTATGGACTTCGTGGAAGGGTTACCTAATTCTAGCAGCAAAAATGTGATACTGGTAATAGTGGACAGGTTGAGTAAATACGCACATTTCTTAGCTCTGTCCCATCCTTACACTGCTACTACTGTGGCCCAATTATTTCTGGACAACGTTTTCAAACTTCATGGTATGCCCCAATCAATTGTCTCTGATAGAGACACCATTTTTACCAGTACGTTCTGGAAGGAACTGTTCAGATTACAAGGTACTACTCTCAATTTGAGCACTGCCTATCACCCCCAGTCCGATGGACAAACTGAGGTTGTAAACAGGTGTGTGGAGCAATACCTAAGGTGTTTGACTAGTGACAGGCCTACAGCTTGGGTTAAATGGCTTCCTCTCGCCGAATGGTGGTATAACACTACCTTCCACATCTCCACTGGTTGTACCCCATATGAAGTTCTGTATGGACAAAAACCTCCTAACCTGATGCATTATGTTCCAGGAGGAACGACAGTAGCAGCAGCTGATTCATTATTGCAAGATAGGACCACTGCTCTTAAGCTGATCAAAGAGAATTTGGCTATTTCACAACACAGGATGAAACAAATTGCGGACCTACATAGGAGTGAAAGGGAGTTTGAGGTAGGGGACTGGGTTTATCTTAAACTCCAACCCCTTAGACAGGTTACAGTGGCTTTTAGACGCAACGCAAAACTAGCTCCTAAGTACTTTGGGCCCTATCAAGTGGTGCAGAAAGTTGGTCCGGTGGCTTACAAATTACAGTTGCCAGCTCAGTCCAAAATTCATCCTGTCTTCCATGTGTCCCTACTAAAAAAAAAACTGGGAGATGGTGTTGTGGTCCAGTCTGAGCTCCCTCTCACGGGTGAGAAAGGCCAAATGCAACTTGAGCCCGTGGCAATATTGGATAGAAGATTGATTAAGCGTCATAACAGGCCTTACACCTTGGTTCTGGTGCAGTGGTCTAATTCCATACCGGAGGATGCAACGTGGGAGAAGTGGGCTGACCTGCATCAAAGGTTTCCCAATTTCCAACCTTGAGGACAAGGTTGCCTTTCAAGGGGATGGTATTGATAAGCATTGGGGACTTAATTGCAATTATCTACCTGTTCAGGGACTAGTGTGTCTCTTTGTACACATCAGGAGTCGGTTATTACAGTTTGTTGAGTCTGTTACAATTTGTTTGAACGGTTAGTTAGTTACTCATGGAGGGAGATATAAGGAGGGAAAGCCACAACTAAAAAGGGGATGAAAAGAATTGTTCTCTTCTCTGAATTCTGATTTCTCTTCTCTGAATTCTTACTTCTCTCTCTTTCTCTTCTACAATCTCTCTGTATCTCTCTAATTCTCTATTACTGTAATCTTCAACTGAAATCAATAAAGATTCAAGAATTTCCTTCTTAAACTGTTGAGTCTTATCAATCTTGTGCGAACTTATTTTGATAAATGGACTTTTCAAACATCATCTGCAGTGGAATTTGATGCGACTATGGATGATGCAGCATCCCATCGGTTTATTCGACCGTTGGAAAGGATTCGAAAAAGTGAGCAATGGATCTAACGTCGTCGAGCAGCCATTATCCTCTGGTTGTGAAGTTAAGCCCAAAATCAAATTTGGGCTCTGTTGGGCTTCGGTTACCTTTAGAGGCGCCCGACCCGTAGTTTGAATCAAACTACTTTCCCTTGTCCATCTCTTATAAATAAATACCTAACAACGAGAAAAACAGCGGGGATAGCTCAGTTGGGAGAGCGTCAGACTGAAGATCTGAAGGTCGCGTGTTCGATCCACGCTCACCGCATTTGCATGCTTTTTTTGCTACTGGATATAGTACTCTCTCTCCCTCTTCTCTATCCCCGTATAGGAAAAACCCTGGCATGGAGAAACAGAGCGGGGATAGCTCAGTTGGGAGAGCGTCAGACTGAAGATCTGAAGGTCGCGTGTTCGATCCACGCTCACCGCATTTGCCTTTTTGCTGTTCTCTCTCTCTCTCTCTCTCTCTCTCTCTCTCTCTCTAGGAAAGGTGAAGAGAGAAACGATTCAGAGGTGTTCTGGTGGTGTCTTCGTTCTGCTCTTTTTGATCGAGAGTCGAGATCAAGGATCAACAAAGACGGTTCAGGTATATAGGCTATATAAGTAAGCTATAAGCACATTCATATATTTTGGTTTTTTGTTGATAAAAGAATAAAGATTCCAAGAAACAAAACTCCTGATTTGTTAAAATGGTTTAGATTTTAGAGGAGATAAGATAATGGATACTGAATGATAGTAAAAGTTGGCTGGCTAAACCCTAATTTCGACTATGGATCATATCAACATCTCATTTTTCGTCGGGAAAATTAAGAGCTAATAGCAATATATGTATAATTTTGAATGAGCCAAATCATACGCTAAATTCAGCATAGAATTTGGCAAATTTATAACTTGGCTATGAATTTGACTTGGGATTGGAGATGCTTTTTTTACGAGATTGTGCGAAATTATGACTGGTGAAAGAAATAGTTTAGGGTTGAAGGTACTTTTAATTCAGTGGTGTAAAGATGTTATTTTTTTCCACAAAATATTATATGGACCAATAATATGTGGGTGGGTCCCATTGTTTGTAGAGACAAATCAAAAGTCGTAATGATTTGGGCACTGTCTCAAATGAAAATTGGATGAAATCAATTGTGAAGATGCGAACTATCTCTACCGGGACTAAAAGACCTTAAAAAGCTTTACTATTATCTAAAATTGACTTTGAGACTTTTGTGCACAATTTAGGTGGAGGGCAAAGAAGGCCCCTTCCGGGGAGCCGAGCCATAAGTGAGATGCTGCTATGAAAGAGTTAGAATTCTAATCTTGTGTCTGGATCTACGGGCTAAAAGATTGCAAATCACAAAATTCGTGCCGATTAAGAGCAATATTAAACACTGCTAAAATTTGGCCAACTGTTACAGGTAGAAAAGATAATTCTTGAGTTCATATCAAAGTTGACCTGTATTGTATGCAAGAATGTAACTAAGGAGACAGATGGATTTTAGGAGGCCTCATGGCTGTTGATCATGCTTCAATTTTTTTGTTGAGAAGAGTGAGTCATTTATTACAGGCTTTGTATTCGAAATTCTAAATGCTTTAAGGCATCGTTTATGGAATCTTGCTGAACAGATCCTGTTATAATTGATTACTAGAACTTGGGTTGTAAAGTGCTGAATGGGTGAGTATTAAATGACGGTATGTTAAATAACCAAGCGCGGACAAATCGAGTGCTAAGCTGAGCCGACCCCACAAGAACCAAAGATAGTCGAGCTTAGGTGGTCCCACAGGCCACAAGGAAGACACAGTCCCAGCTATAGATCCAAATTGAGTCAAAATCCTGTGATCAGATCCACAGATTACCCCCATACACAAACAAAAAATCACTGTATGAGTAAAAACAGCTGATATTTCCACTCCCCAGATGAATTGTGGATAGAAGGATATGAGTTGGAGATTCTTATAATTTTTTGAAGCCTTCTGATTGGTTGATGAGAAAGAGCTAATAGCCAGTGTGTCACCCACCACAACTTCCACTCATTCAATCTCAACCACCCATCTTTTGATTCTCATTTCCTTCGCACATATATATACACACACAGCTTCCCTTCTCGACACTTAAAAGTCTGCAATTCCCCCATCTTCTTCATCAGAAATCAGCTGCAAAAAACTCAATTCTAATTAGCTTTTGGTGTAAAATGGCATCCATGTTCATGGCAGCTACTGCTAGTACTAGCACTGTACTCAGACCAACCCCATTTCTGGGTCAAACCAGGGGAGGAGCAAATGCTAACCCTCTTAGATATATTGTCCCTATGGCCTCGGTACATATCTCTTCCTCTCTCTCTCTCGCTCTTTCTCTACTTTGATTCAAATAACCGAACCGCACTAGACTAGTTGAAAAATGGATCAAATTGTCGGTTTAGTTTGATTTTTCGGTTCGATTCGTGTTTTCTGATTTTTGCTTAGACCCATAAGTTTAACAGTGTGATTGACTAAGGTTGTGGGTTAATGCTTGTGTGTGTAACAGAAGAATGATTTGTGGTACGGACCAGACCGGGTGAAGTACTTGGGACCCTTTTCAGCTCAGACTCCGTCGTACCTGACTGGAGAATTCCCTGGTGACTATGGATGGGACACTGCTGGCTTATCTGCTGATCCTGAGGCTTTTGCCAAGAATAGGGCTCTTGAGGTAATATTTCCATTGGTTTTGCTGCTTTTGCATCTTACTAGCATGTGCATCTCAATCTGTGTTAAGAATTCGAGATCTCGGGATCAGGTCAAGAAAGTAGCAATTGTAGAAGTTAAAGTGAAAGGAAAACCCTAATGAATTCGAGTATTAGGAAGCATTGCATCTCAATTTCAGTCTGTGTTAAGGATTCGAGATCTCGGGATCAGGTCAAGAAAGTAGCAATTGTAGAAGTTAAAGTGAAAGGAAAACCCTAATGAATTCGAGTATTAGGAAGCATTGCATCTCAATTTCAGTCTGTGTTAAGGATTCGAGATCTCGGGATTAGGTCAAGAAAGTAGCAATTGTAGAAGTTAAAGTGAAAGGAAAACCCTAATGAATTCGAGTATTAGGCGAATTTTCACATACACTTGCTCTCACTTCTTAAGAAATATTGAGACTTTGCGACAAGCTTGAAAGCGGCAAAAAAAAATACAAGTACTAATCCCGTAACTTCTCTCAATTTTAGAGGGCGGCGAGTCTTTTGGCAACAAAGAGGGGTGTGTAGAGATTTCTCAATGTGCGTATTTAGCATGTGAGAGAATGTTAGTTAGATTTCCTCTTCAATTTTAATGGAAAACCTCCATATTTACAAGAAAAAGGAAGTATCTACTCGATAGCGAGTGTAAGGGCTCCCCTGCATGACCAGACGGGGGATCCCGAGCATATTAAAGGGTTACTGCAACTTCCTTCTCTTCATTCCACGCCTAACCAATCAAACTAAAGGGTTACATATGATGTTTTTGCAGGTCATCCATGGGAGATGGGCCATGCTAGGAGCACTGGGCTGCATCACCCCAGAAGTCCTTGAAAAATGGGTGAAAGTGGATTTCAAAGAGCCAGTTTGGTTCAAAGCAGGAGCCCAAATCTTCTCAGAAGGCGGACTTGACTACTTGGGCAACCCAAATCTTGTCCACGCCCAAAGCATTCTGGCCGTGCTGGGTTTCCAAGTCATCCTAATGGGCCTCGTCGAGGGGTTCCGTATTAATGGGCTTCCCGGTGTAGGAGAGGGTAACAACCTATACCCGGGCGGCCAATACTTCGACCCACTGGGCCTTGCCGATGACCCAGTCACCTTTGCTGAACTCAAGGTGAAGGAGATCAAGAATGGAAGGCTCGCAATGTTCTCAATGTTCGGGTTCTTTGTCCAGGCCATTGTGACCGGTAAAGGCCCACTTGAGAACCTGTTGGATCACCTTGACAACCCTGTGGCTAACAATGCCTGGGTTTATGCCACCAAGTTTGTGCCTGGATCATAAACACACTTGTTGTAACTTGAATTTGATCTTGTTGGATGGTGTAATTTGGATGTGAGAGAATGGGTAGATCGTGTACATTGTCTTAGTTTCCAGTTTGTTGGATTTGAAAGGTTTCAAACGGCTTATGTTTCTGTCCATCTTCGAACTCGGCTCGAACTTGCCTAGATGCACCTTGATATGACTAGATATCGTGCTATTAGAGTTTGGCTAGTAATCGGCTTGATTTGTTATATATATTTATGTATTTTTTCAAAACACGCTTGGTTAACTAACACTCAACTTGATTAGACTTGTTTACGATTGACAAAACTAATATTGCAGTAGCAAGGTTTTACCAAAAAATTATCCCTTCCGATTAGAATTGATAAAGAAGAAGAATATTGACAAAAGCAAACTGGAGTGATAGAATGTGGAGTAATGTGTGAGGTGAAACGGCAAAAATCGGATCAATATCGTACTTTAGGACTTCTCTCGCAGCTAATTCAAAACTAGAAAAGAGAAGTAATACAAAGATTTTATTGATCTCCAAGGTGACATCGAGAGAGGAAAGAACTAAGTTACAAGACAACGTTTACAAACAAAGAATAAAAAGTATAATAAAATGAGTTGATTTGTGTGTCAATGATCCTTCTTCTTCTTGTATTTTCACATATTTATACTATCAGAACTCGAGCCGTTCTCCAATAAAAATTAAAAAAAAAAAAACTGCTCTTATTTCTCCCAAAGGGAATAGCTCTTACTTTCCTCTTCGAGTTCTGAATTTGGA
The DNA here is from genome assembly GCA_019985065.2 of Arctostaphylos glauca. Lineage (NCBI taxonomy): Eukaryota > Viridiplantae > Streptophyta > Magnoliopsida > Ericales > Ericaceae > Arctostaphylos > Arctostaphylos glauca. The sequence goes on along the minus strand of JAHSPW020000007.1, from coordinate 29,153,125 downwards.
TCAGGGAAAAAATACAAAAAAAATGTCCTTCCTCTTTTTGGGGCTGTTGCTGAATTTCCAATTGCCTTCAGTTTTTTCTTCCGGTCTGTTCTTGTCTTGCTTTCAAAACCTAAACAATAACTGCTACCGTCATGTACTTACATTGACAAGTTTTCAAGCCCTTAGTCTTTTGTCATTGTCACCTCACTTTTTTTTTCGACATTTGTAAAAATATGGCATAAACATGGGACACATATCTCCTCATATTATGGATTCGGGATCAATCCCGGTGTCAAACATGTCCATCTTGTACACTGATTGCTGCATTCATGGGATTCTTTCCTCGTATCCTGGACACGGATTGCATTTTCCTTATCTATGGATTCTATCTAATCGTACAGCACACATAATTATATAAATCCTCCTTACAGGAAAGAAAACACAAAAAGATTTTATCTTACAACCAAACCCTAGTTGGGAGGGAGAAATTACATCAAGGCTGGAAAAATTGCATAGAAATGACTCACTGGCTATTGATGATCTCAGATGCTTCCCTGACTGCCAATGTCTGTCTCACCAGTAGGGCGACAACAAAAGAGTCTCGGGTTGTTCCATGACTGCCAAGGTCTGTCTCACCAGTAGGGCTGCAAGCCTGCAACGGGAAAATGGTCAGAAGCAAAATAACTTTCTTGTTAGGAAATGAATGGATCATCTGAAGGAGAGCTATTTTTTCCAATAGCATTGCTACAGGTTTCAATCCACATAACTCCTGGTTCCTGCTAGCTAAGGGCATACATTTATCCAATAATGTTTCTGAGAAAAGCTGCAAAATATGTCCCCGAATAAGATACAGATGACACATTTGCCATAGAAACGAGGTAACGTAAAGATTCGATTACTGCTAGCAAACTAACATACAATCTGTCTATGTATGTTTGTATATATACAATGTTGCTGGAGAAAAGTTGCAAAATACAACCCACAAATCGAGTACTACGATGCATTTTCCATCGAAAAATGAAAGGCGGTACAAATCTCTCTCTCCCCCATATTCCGAGGACAAACATCTACGCACTACACACGCTGAAATTACATACTGACAGAAGCATATTCACAAATACAATCTGAAGCACTCAGTCGAAAATGAGGAAGAATCTCAGAACACTCCCTTTTGCTGTACACGAACTTCTTAATCATTTCTCCTGGTACCGATAATTGGCTGACATTAAGACCAATCACACTTGCTTCACTAAACTCGTTCTACACTAACACCCAAGATGGATGTCATAAGGAAGGAGAGTTCCTGAAATGATAATCGTATGGTTTTGACAACATTTCATTTCCCAGAATACTCCTCTCGTCATCCATGTCCACACCCCAAACATACTTATAGATGTGATGGATAATCTAAAACTAAAATACTATAGCCCTCATTTGGATCTCTTTCCCCACCATTTGCGGCGACTTTTTTCAATTTCTGAATGCCCCAGTTTGTGGATTTTCACTTTCATCTCTCGTAACCGAGATTTGTACTCTTTCTTCCACATCTCAAACCTGAGTTTCAGCTTCCGAAATTCTTCATCTGGACGCCCTGATTTAACCACCACAATTGCTTTGGCCTCGTCATCGAAATCCTGCTTCTGTTGCTCAAACTCCTTTGATAAGTGACAAACAGCATTCAAACCACCATTAGTTTCTTGTCCTGGTCTTAAATCTCTAACCATGTTAGAAATCTTCATGGGTGTGGTTCCACCAGGAGTTTGTGGTCCCATTGATGTGGTATCCTCCGAATCGTAGTAGTGTGGTGAAGGGGAAACATCTTGCCTTCCAGGTTGACCGTTGGTGTCGTCAGCAGCAAAACTCTTTTTGGCAGTATCTAGACTCACCTGAACAAGATATCACAATAGTTGTTGTAATCATGCATGTCAGAATTCACGCAGGAAAAGAGGGTTCCCAATTATTTCGCTATAAATGGCCTGAGATATCTAATGCAAAAGCCTGACTATTTTTTGCGTAAAGATAAGATCAGCAACTTGTGCAAAAGCTGGAGTTGAAGAAACTTTGTGTTTGTGCTGTCATTCTAGGCTGTGACAAAATTTGATGGAACTACAAGTTTGCAAAGTCATCATGAATTATGTTATATGGAATCTTCTACAACTATGATATACTACAGTCAGACTCTTGATAATTGGTAAAGGGTATGCATTATCATATATGTGTTCAACATACAAATGATGAACATTCACCCAACAAACATATCCAGCATGCCGAGTCCGCTATATTGCTACGTATAAGACTCCCATTTTTGTTTTACGTATGAAATAAAAGAACTATATCAAAGAGGTGAATATTTTACTGCGTTCCTGTGGGTGTTGAGGGATTTTATAAACACAACCGCACCAACACCCATACCCGAGTCCATGTGACTAGAATATTGGTTTATAAACTTAAGACATTCTTTTCTCTTCTCAAACATAATTGGATCATCCATCATGGATCTTTTCATTTTCTGTATCGGCAAGACATGAAATTATTAAAAACAAAATTTACCCTTTATGCTTTTACAAGTTCTAGAATAGCTATTAGTTCTTTCAATCCTTGAAGGTTCAGACAAAAATCGTTTCCGGTGTCACAAGCTTGGGTGTCCACATCCTTTTGAATATGATACGAAAACCTCGAACAATAACCAAGGTACAAGCAGCAACGGTTCTTGCTAATAGATCAAGTCATAAACTTAATTGAATAAGTTACAGCCATCACATTTCCTTTCTACTTATTCCAATATTACTAGCTCCCAACACTATTTTATTAATCCGAATCTACACAATTATAACACCAATATCTTCCAAAAAGGGTCCAAGCCATAACAAATGTGAAGCTATACGACTCAATTCCAACATAATGACTCTGATATAGCACGACCGTTTAGGTATGAATACTTCCCAAGTGCTCTGGTGCATGTTTTCAACCCCATCAGTCATACGAATGACCCAGATTAGTAAAATGGGATGTGTCTATTTATCTATCTCTTGACTCAAAATGGGAGCAGGTTTGAAAAAGGATCTTAAGAATGTCTAGGGTTGCGCTAGGAGGGTCTCTTCATGCCTTCTTTTTTCTTCTCATGTGCTGCTATCCAGCCTATTGTGATGAACCAGAAGTGATAAGTGTTGGATACTCAACAAATCAATTTTTCCCCGCAAGGGCTCATAATGTCTTTCTGTGGGATCGCGGAGTTCATATATAGAAATGCAAACTTACTTGCAAAGAAACCATCTGCTTTTGCCACATCTCCTCCATCGATTTCATCTTTGCCTCATACTCTGACCATTTAGTCTCATATTGCAGTAATTGCTGCCGCAAGGCTGCATTTTCCTGTTCCTTTTGCCCTAGAGCAGATTCTGCCTTGGAAACACGCCTTCGAAGCTCTTCTACAGCTGAAGGCAGATCCATACCATTCTCTTGCAACACCTCCTGCTACAGTTTCAAAGCATTTAGAAAGGAAACACTACATCATTTCCCAGTTGAATGTCCAAGTAAAAATGTCGGACCCATATCAATTCACTCTTATGGAAGAGTCTATGTAACACAGCAAAAATGGAAAAGAGAAGGGGGGGAAAAAAGAACTTCCCCTGTAATGGGTGAATCATAATGAGTACCTTAAATTCTGAGTTTTTCATCTCTGACTTTTGTTTAGTATTTTCAGGATTTGACTTTTTCAATCTCTGCAGGTAAATGAAACTCCTTCTGGCCAGCCAGCTACGAATTGCTGCAGAAAAGAAACTGTGAGGATAGGAGAATACAAAGCAACAAAACAGTCAGAGGATAGTAAAATGGATATCATAAAGTCTACCAGATTGTAAATAGATGACAGCCCTCAGTTGTTCTTCAACTCTCTTGCGAACAGCCTGCTCTGTCAGCTTTATCAATAAATCATGCTTCCTCCTCCTAGCATTTTCACCACGGATAACTGCAAAACTAGTAACTCTTGTTAAGAAATCGAAACCTGTGTAATTGTAAAACAAATAGAAAGCAGGCTCATTTGAATCGATAAAACAAGGTATATGTCAAAGATGTAGACTCCAATCCAAGATAAGAAGCTCTATTTGGGACTTCTAATTTAAACATGTTTCAAGATAGTTTACTAAGGTCTTGAAGCGATGTTACATTGCCACCTCGCTGTTTGACTAGAATGAAGCACAGAGCATGAACTGCATGAAATATTAAGGCAACAAAACCAGCAGAGTACACCTTCTATACAAAACAACAAAAGCCAATGTGTATGCCTTACATGATTGCAGTGTTATTACTCCTTTTTTGAGTTCATGGAAGTGATGGCGTGCACGATGACCACGAAACCGTTTCTGCACCTCAAGTGTGCCTTGCAGAACTTGTTTTCTTGTATCTTCTAATGCCGCAATCTATTAAACATAGAGAACCAAATTTCAGAGCAATCTTAATCAAATTGTTATATTTTGCTGCTTCATAACTAAGCAGGTTAAATAGAATTTCCTTTGGTGTGCGAGTCCATGTGACTAAATCACCCTCCAGATAACCTATGGAGTAGAATTTCCTCTCTTTTTTGTTGAAAATATATGCTTTAACTTTTTGAGGATGAACCAAAATTTCCAGGGTATTTCATATGAAAAGATCCAATTGATTTCCTCCCAATATTATTGCAACATTCCAATAAAATCTATGAATTTCATGATAAATCAAAGATAATCTTCTACCCTGGTTTTCAGTTCAAAGGATAAACTGTAAAAATGTAGAAAGATCCTTGACCGCTAGAAACCCTTTACCCTCTTTGATTTGAAACCTACAGATCTCTGTTAATTACCATAAATTTATAATGCAGAACCATAAAAGACAAAGAAAACGTTTGAAATCTTGTAAGATATACGAACTCACCTGTCCTGTTCTAAAATATAATTTTGTATATCCAACTTGGTACATATCAGGGAGGACGTCAAATTGCTGCAGAACGGCAACTGATGTGCTTAATGGATCCTTACATCCATTGTCCTCCGAAAGTAGGAAACCAAACCTAACATTCATTCATAAACATTACTCCCTAGCACTCTAAAAGAAAAAACTTCAATAACTACAGCAGAGTCTAATACTCCACCTTCTTGCAAACTCTTGATGGTTCACTCGAGTAGGATAGCCAGATCTTGAGATTCGGACGATCTCCAGAACTCCACAACACCTGAGTTGCTCTAAGACAAGACCCGTTTCATACACACCAGGAATCTTTTTATTGTTTGGTTTGATGCAACGAATGAAGTGCGGTGTGGAACTCTCCAACTGCTTCATCAATTTGAACAACTGACCCTACAAGCATACCAGAAATTCACATAAACATAAAGGACTTGGCCATTAAACAAGAAGCCCGTCTCAATTTTGACCAAAAATTGTGCACGCTGCATTAATGTTCAAAATAATCACATTAAGAAGCATAAGCTACTGTTTGATCTTATAATCTTCATACATGGTTTCAGAAGAAAGTTGGTTGAAAACATTTATATGAGACGAGCTGTCATAATTACATAGTTTTAAGCAATTATCACAGCCGCACATATATCAAATTCAAAAACATTTCCAAATGCGTCAGTACCTTGAACTTTGTGCCAACACTTTGCTTCTGGGGATCAAAAACACCAATCTGGTGCAAAGGACTGGCTGGTTTCTGAATTTGGTGAAGCATATTGGTGGCAAACAACTTAGGTAGCCGGCAAGTGCATGATGAAAGGAGTTGAATGATATCAAGTTGCAGTGGATCTCTGTTCTTTTCCAAGAAGCCACTTGTGTCATAGAGAACCTAAAGTGAAATTATGAAGGAAAAAAAGAACTCAAAACCTTTAGTATTCATAATGTAACTGTCCAAAATTATCTAAATAGACACAGCAAACAAAGAATATACGTCAGAGCACTGTGTCTTTTTCTGTTATCATAGCTCTATAATAGCTCTACCAAGATAAGGAAATTCTACGGGAATTGATGTTAATTAATCTCTATCTAGGCTTGTTTTCCAAAAGAACTAGCTTCTGTTAGTGAAGAAAAAGAGTTTCTAACATCTGAAGCAATTTTCTGTCAGGATGCCTGTGAATAAGAACAAATTATAACTGTCAACCATTAGATCTAATTTATACACTAACAAAAAATATACATTCAATTTCTGAAAAAAGGAAGCCAAAAGCTTTATGCCAATTGCCAAATCACTCATATTGGTCAGAAGCTCAAAATTGTTTCCTTAAAAGAGGCAGGTGGCTACAAATTATTTTACTCCAAAGCACAAAACTTAACTTTTCAGAAGTGGAAAATAACTTTTGCTTTGCAAATCATACAGTAGAAAACATAACAGTTGGGGATCTGAATATGACCTTTATTGTCACCTCAAGTGTTTTTTTAATTCACTGGAAATTTTTTGGTAATCCTTCTGATTGCAGTAGTTGGTCAATAAAGCTCCATCATCATCATTCACCGCCTATGTGTTCTTTACTACAAGGACAACTTGACCATTTCAAGATGCCAACATTCAGAATTGAAGAAAATGTTGTTTACTCTTTCAAATTACACATCAGGAGCTAAGATAGGATGCACTGCACAGGAATGGATGACCAAAACTTCTTTACAATTATTATTACAATAACAAAAAGCAAGATCCAGAATGACCCAAAGATGATTAAAAAAAATGATCCAATCAAATTCCACATTCCATTGGAGTTATTTAAATTATGGGTTAAACCATGAGTCATTAACACTTGGCAGGGAGTTGGAATGGTGAGAAAATTCTCCCATTGGAGTTATTCGAATTACGGGATTACGCTATGAATCATTAACACTTGGCAGGGAGTTGGAATGGTTAGAAAGGATCTACGCATTCAAATTTGAGTCGAGCACGAAAGTTGCTGTCCAATTTTCTCGGCACATGAAACATGAATGCAAACTGCAAATGCACATAACAATCCAAGATGCTTGATAGTTATCGGTAGTAATCCAACTTTGTTATTCAAATAGTACAGACCATCCTAGAGCAAAAAAGTACATTACTGACTTTAACTTTCTGATTAATTCCAGCAGATGCATTGAACAGCTTACCTCTCCAGCATAATGCCTTATACTGAAAGCTCCACCTCTTTCTCCTTTAAAGCAAGAGTTACCATTCAAATGTTGCTTAAGCTTATTGGCGAAGGTCAAATCTGTGGCCTTTGGGAAATTTGATTCCTCATCCAACAAAGATATCAGCCCAATAGGTTTCTGCAAAATGCATTGCGGCAACGCCATGAATACACAACCCAAAAAGCATGAAAGAATGACCACAAATGAAAGCCTATAAATAGCTTTCATATCAAAATATATTACCAAAAGAAACAAGAACTTGGAAAATAATAAAGCTTCAATTGGGAACTGGAATTTTCAATCGTTTACTTTCATTGTAACTTCAGTTTATATAACCAAACACGAAATAAGAACATCGCTTGAAATATGCATGAAAGGTTTACTTAAGGATTCAAGAAGACCTAAAGCCTACAAAAAGACACGCATATAAAACATAGTCCAATGTTCCACTAAATCAGTGGAAAGGGACTAGAAAAACTCTTGTTTTGGCACTGACCTTCTCAAAGAGATCCAAACACTCCTGGTTGTCTTCAAAATCTACTTTCGTCCAATCAATTCCATCCATTTCATACTCCTAAAAGTGAGAACAAAAAAGTTGGATCAATAATATTGTACAATTCAGTTTGATAAAGGAAATTTGAGGAGCTTCAAACAAGCTGTTGCCCTCATCGGTTGATTGCATGAGCAAGAAGAAGAATTCAGCAGAAAACCCTCAAACTGACATAAGGTGTCTTCAACTGCAATTCACATTCTTCATGTGGCTCTTCACACCAAATACTCCAGTCGCATTAACTCTTCTTCAGAACAGTGAAAAAAAGGGGATGGACCATGTAGGCATGTAGGAAGAAACCCTCGTGACATAGTTCTTCCAGAAAAGGTTACAAAACAGATCTGATAAGCTCACCTCCTGCTCAAGTTTAAATAGATGCCGATTGAAATGTTGCTGCAGTCTCTCATTCGCATAGTTTATACAAAATTGTTCAAAGCTGTTCTTCTGAAAATTAGAAGAACTCATCACATGTTAGATAATGTATTGCCTCATACGTAAATTAAAAAAATGAGGATAAATAGAAATAACAAACCTCAAATGACTCAAAACCATAGATATCTAGGATACTTATGGACCTCCCAGTATGCAGTTTTCCCAATGCAAGCAACTTATTGATTTCTTCAATCAGCCAGTCAAACAAGCTTGAGTAGATGAATTTTGCCAAAGCATCTCTTCTGTCAATTGCCTAAGAAAAAAATTACAATAACAATGGTTCCATTAGAAATACATGGACCATCTATTCCGTGCGCGTACGTGTGTAATAGCTATACGTACATATGGCTGTGCGTACAGTCAGTGTGTTAGACGAACACGACAGTGTGTAATTAGAGAATAGAGAGAGAAGGATGTTGTGGGATAAGTACTTAAACAGACCTGCTGCAACGTCAATGTTTTAGCAACACTATCCTTCCCAGCTTGGATTCTATGGGTAGATAAAGCTGACATCAGGTGCTGGGTAGTGCAACCCATCAATCTGGCAGCAGTGGTAACAGCTGGCAAAAGAAAGAGCGAATAAGCTTGCTCATTTTAAAGTTCTTATGACAAGTACACCATTGACAGGGACACATGGACACTGGCAAATATACCATAAGTTTAGAAGTCAGTTATTCACTCATGCACATGAATCCATTTTTCACTCCCACAGTAACCTACAAGGTTCGGCCAATTCAAAAATTACAAATAACAATGTAATTCGTTCACATGTATGCATTTGTTATTCCCATAGTCACCACCAAGGTCCCCCAGTGTAAGAGTCCAACAAACCGTCACACTGTTAGTTTGGTCACACTATATGAACTCTGCAGATTCTCATTCAGTTTGGTCGAGAAAACCATCGCAAATGAGAAGAGAATCAGATTTTCCATTTAGGTGAGTGCGTTGAACCACTATTAGTTCTCAAAGAAGAACTTCTTCTGCTAGTAAGTAAGAATCTGAATTTCCAACAAAGTTTACATCAACTGAGTAGCCAAATGCAGCATTTTTTTTTCTTTCTCCTAACCGAAATCATCCCATATGTCTTATCTAGAAGGCCAACTCTCCCAACAACCTAAGCTGTTAAGAAAAGGGGTCCAACGATGTATACTGTTACCAAGCTCTTCAAGACCCTTCCTCATCTGCAACCCCGTCTTTTGTGTGGAGATGCAAACAGGCGTAAGTAGACAGAGCAGAAGGGGAGCAAACACAAATGGGAGAACTGAACCCAATACCTCCCCCAGCCTGATACCTTAATAGATCTCAAATTGCCCCAAGATCTCAACTATCAAGCTTTCCAACAGTGTTGACTTTCCATAAACCACGTTCTGACGTTCATGTGATGACAATATCGTAAGTTAAAATACTATTATATAATACTTAAAACTTCAAGTTGGTGCTCACATATAACCATGAAAGGAGCATGTGACATGGACAACTTGTTGGAAAAGGGGAAGGTTGACAGTCAGAAGTATATGGTTGACAACTTTATGAAAGGAGCATGAACGGGGAAGGTGGACAACCAGAAAAGTGCATATTTGGGAAACCAAAGTTTAGTCCTTACCCTCATCTGCCACTACCTCTACATGATTTTCATTGTCAATTACATGAAATGATATGTTTCCCAGCCATAAAACTGCAGCAAGCATTTCAAAGGCTTGCTCTTGGTCTTCTTTGCGGATTCCAACAGTATCTAAGGCTTCCTGTCAAAAAAGGGAATCAATATTACAAAAGATATATTAACTGGAAGCACAATGAACCGAGAGAAATTGTTGTTCTTTAGCAAAATCTCATCTTTGAGTTACCATAAGCATTTGAAATTTCTGAGCATCGTCAACATCATCAATGGCCAAGTAGTCACTCTGATTTAGATAACTGTACTCACTAGACATTTTTAGATTCAGTCTATCTGCAGGGAAATAAATGGCACCAAGTAAGAGGCATAATTCTCTGGAGTTGTAATTAAATAACTAAAATACAAAGCCGCATCATATTTCTTATTAGAAAGCCACAGTTAAGAGCTAGCAACGCAGCAGAAAATGTATTTGATGACAGAATTCTCAGTGCAAAATACAAAATGGACAGAATTTCAACAATTTCAATAATGATTGGATCTGGACAACCTTTGAGGCTAGATGGAGCACCAGCACAAAGTTGGTAAAAGATATGGTAGGACCTTTCTCCATGGCTGAGTTGGACCACTCTCGACTGCTCAAATAAGACAGGTTAAACATCAAGCTGACGTGTTAAGCATATAAGTCCGGAAAAGGCAGGGTGGAAGAAGCAAGAGTTTGGTATGGAAGCAAATTACCTTTTCGAGCAGAACTATCCGTGATCATCGTAAGAGTTGATTTTTACAGTAGTAGGTCAATAAAATAAATAAAGTCAGTAAATGAATTGCAATGGTTTGCCTGACTGGATAATTTTTAATCTAAACATCCTTACATGTCTGGATTTGAGCACCACATATTTTCCCGGTTGCACTAAAATGAATCTCGATCAACTTCCCCTGAAAAACAGGAAGGATTAATAATTGATCGCGCGTCTTTTCAATAGTATGCTTTACATTACAGATTTAACTTGGGAGTACATTCTGCTTGGTAGGATAAAACACAGACATAAGTATATAAAGAGAGAGAGAGAGAGAGAGAGACTCACAAATCGGCTAGAGTTATCATTCCTGGATGTTTTTGCATTCCCAAATGCTTCCAATATACCACTTGTCTGTAGGATTTCGCTTTCGACCCCACCACTGCCACCACCAAGACCAGCCAAGTATTGCATTGCAATTTTTGCTGTTTCCGTTTTCCCAGCTCCACTTTCCCCGCTGTAAAACAGATGAAATAATTTCTCAGGGCCATCCTCATGTAGAACAGTATAAATCAAACCTCATGGTGTCCGAAAACTAAGCCAACAAGACTACCACAAAAGCAACAAGGGAAACAACAGTAAGCATCAAATGGAAAATTTATGATGTGCGTCTAAAAGACCATCAACTAACCTTATGATGATAGATTGATTTACTTCATCTGCACGGTCCATGATAAGAAAGGAGTGAGAAACGAGTTGTACTGTAAGAGTATAAATAGCAGACAAGAAAGTTCTTTCCTTTCTAGAATTCCTTGAATTATGGTCTAACCCACCTCTCATCATCTCATTGTAGGCAGTATCTGCAATCGCATAAACGTGAGGGTTGTCAAAAAGCTTCTCCCTATAAGCTGTGACGAAATCGTTTCCATAACATTGAACATCTTTGAAGGGATTGATGGCTACTAGAACAGGCCCTGCTTTACTCTACGGGTAACAAGTACAAGCATGGGTCAGAGAAAAGGGTAAGAAAAATTCAATCTGTCGGGATGGAAATGAAATGTCAAAATCATTCATACATAGATCATATCATGATGATATCTATACTGAAGGTTGTGAAGAACAGATGGCTCATTCAAATAACTGAGTTGTATCAGATCATCCACGCCCTCAAGGACATCTGGGTTTGCAGGTAAGAGCTCTCTTGTTGACACTTTCACGACCTATAGGAATAACAGAATGTAAGTGCATGAAAATCGCACATACTTGAGTGCTTTACACCAGTTACTAGAAATTATGAACTCACGGCTCCATCCAAGAGCAGAACAGTTGATTTATCCCCTGAAGTTGATTGTATCTGACCCAATTCCCACTGTCCATTTGGGAGTCTACACCAAACGCGAAGTTTCTGAAACAAATTGTTCAGAATGTGAGTTATAGCCTAACAACAAAACCTAAGGGAAATATGAACGGAGTGTCTGTCAAAAGCCTAATCAGAATCAAGCCTGCATTTAAAGTGTTCATCATGAAATTAAAATGTGAGAAATTTAATCACACTGAAACAACTGCAGTCCCTGCCACATTACAATGTCATGTACTAGAAAGAAGGAACCCCTAAAAAAATCAAAGTTTCCTAACTCGTGAGCTTTATGAACCAGAGAAACGATTCCCACTGAGAAAGACATTTCTATAATACTTATATATAAAGGTACAATTCAGGTACATTATATTACTGCATGAAACATAAGTTCCTCAACTCGAATAAAGATTGAAGCAACACATTTATAAGATTAAATTTTAAACTAGGACTCCTAGACTTTCAGAAAACACAATGACAAAGGATAGGAAAAAGAAGCTGGTACAGCTTGAGAAAAAGGATTGATCGATCAAAAGAAAGATCCACAGAAGAACTTGTCAAAACCACAATATGTCCAACGCAACAACTACGTTGGGGCTTTTGAAAATATTAGTGTAGTAGAAACCGGCCTAAGCCCCAAAATGGATGTCATTACTATACTCCACTCTATCAAGCTTGATTTAAAAAAACTTAACAAGATTTAAAAATCCATTCAAACCATCATGAGCCGCGTACAAGTGCGAGTATGAATGTAGTAGATTGTCCAAGGTTGATTTGAAAATTTACAGAGCTGAACACAATAACAACACAATTTGATCAAAGGCTTTACCTTTTTGATAAAATAACCAATGTTGTCATCCCACTCAGACTCCCGAAACCTCGGGAGCGAAGCCGAAGGCTCAGCGGCAAGATTTGCACTGTCTGTTTCCTCCATCCTCATTTCAAATTCCCCTTCCTCCGGCACCACAACATAGGGCGAATCGCCAGGCAATTCTCTGTCCTTTTTGCCCCCAAAGCTACCCGTTCTTGGTCTTTTTACCTCTTCCGTTTTGTTATTGCTAGGTTGGTTCGATAACGTCACCGGAGCGGCAGCCGTGGCAGTGTCCACTTCAAAATTTCTCGGCAACGACCGCCTGGCTGGCGGAAGGCGGGCCCGTGAAGTTGGCCTAGCCGGCAATGCCGGCGGCAAGTCCCTCGGCTTTTCTTCGTCGTCCCTTCGCCGGAGTGAATCCAGCATTTCTTCCAGCGAGCTCCGGACTATTGACGTCGGAGAAACCGACAGCATCATTATACACCAAATTTCAACCGAAACCGAGACCCAATTCACAAAAACAGTTTTAGCGCTTTCCCAATGCAACCAACGACGACGGCAACATTGCCGGAAAACAGAATCGAAAAACCCTAATTCCGCGTAATGGTTCGAAATTTGAGGAATTTAATTCGCCAACTCTCAGTTAAACCTAATTTTAGGGTTTGGGGGGTGTCTTATGAGTTCTTCCGAATCAATGAAAAAGCAATTTCTGGAACCAAAACTATAGCAACGGTAAAAATTCAAGAAAACAAACACCAAATATCTCCTGCGGCAAACAATATCCGAAAACAGGCTAAAATTGAAAATACATAGGCTGGCTTCCTTAGTTTCAGCCCAATTTACAAGGTTCAGATGGAGAGGAAGACATGAAGGTAAAGTTTTAGAGAGGGGGAGAGAGAGAGAGAGATTTAAGTCTTAATGGCTGAAACAGAAATTATCTCATTAAAACGAAGCTTTAGAAAGCTGTTATGGCTGTTTTGAAAAAGAAAACATTGTCCGTTTAGGAAAAGAGCAAGGGCAGAACCGTATACATTTAGAATCGTATTTATTTTATATATTCTACTATTCAAAACACATCTATATTTAAATTTATACACATAAATTGGTGTTCACAAATTTTTCCTTTGAAAAAAATAGTTGAATATCTAAAACGCAAGTCTAGACAGATGCTTTTAAAATATAAATCTAAATATAGATGTATTTAAAATTATTCAATACATATAAATTTTTTTAAAAAATAACATCAATGTTATGTATGTTAAAAGATTTCAAATGTATTTATATCTAAATCTGTGCGTTAAAATTATGTTCTTGCTCGTATTCACATTGTGGAATAGGACATTTGGAATTGTTGTTGCTTTACGAAATTTGAATTTCAAGTGGGGCCTTTCTTGGGAAAACCGTTTAAAAGCTGATATGCAATAAAATCTAAGGGCCCGATTGGATGGGGTATTATTTTCAGGGGGATAATTTTTGGAGAGGGTATAAGATAAGAGGGGGTATTATTTTTAGAGGGATGGCTCACATTGATGTGATATTTATAGAGGGGTATAAAAAAGTAGATGGTTTGGATGAGGGATTAAACAAGGGGATAAAGGGGGATAAAGGGGGATAAGAGTGGGTGGATAAGGAAAAAAACTATTGCTCGTTTAGATGGGGGAAAAAAGAAGGGGGATAATTTTTTGAGGGGTAAAAGGATCGACGTGACATGTTTAGCATGGTTTGGGAGCAAAAAATACAGGGGGATAATTTTTCACCCCTCCAAAAATAATCCCCCGGAGAGGGATAAAGGGGGATAATTTTTGGGTAGGGTGGGGGGTGCCCAAAAATTATCCCCCGGAGAGGGATAAAGAGGGGAGGGGGGTATTATCCAAGAATAATACCCCTTCTTCCTCATTACAAATACAAAATAACCTTATCCCCCTATTTTATCCCAAGTACTATTTTATCTCCCTTTTTTAATACTTCATCCAAATTATCTACTTTTTATTACCCCCTCTATAAATATCACATCAATGTGAGTCAACCCTTGAAAAAAGTTCAAAAAAGACAAAAATAAATCAAAAAATAGAGTTTTTTGTACTTATTCGTCGTCTTTAGTGACTTTTTTTTAACTTTTGGACATAATTTTATACTCATTAGATTCATTTCATCAAGACGGACTAATAAACTACAAAATATTGAGATTTAAACAACAAATGCAAAAAAAAAAATGAATGAAGACAAAAATAACAAATAAATAAAAACTATAGCCCAAATGGGGCCTATAATCCCTTATCCAATCGGCCCCTCAAATGACTATTTTACTTTTGTACAGTATTAAACTTTATTATGTATTAAATAAAATATATAAATACAAAATTGAATATATATATAATTAATATTGGATAATTTGAAATATTAATTAATTGAGAAATTTATTAATGTATTATATTCAATAACCATTAATCAAAATATTCCGAGTTTTTTTAGTTTTGTTTTATCAATTAACAAAAAAAAGAAAAATAACAACAAAATATAAATGAATAAATATCTTAACATAATTTAAAAACTTTTTATCAAAATATTTCGAGTTGACGGTTATTCCTAAAATAATTTTTTAAGTAAACAGTAAATTTTTAGTATTTTTTCGAGAATAAAATTTGAAAAGCACGACTGAAAGAGATTCAAATGAGCGGTGTCGGTCACTTTTTTTCCTCCAAAGTTAAGCCCATTAGGACATGTGATGAGTGTGAATATTTTTGAATAATTTAAGGATTTTTTAACTTTGTTTTACCAATTAACAAAAAAAAAAAAAAAACAACAAAATATAAATCAACAATAAAAAATTTAGTTAAAAAAAAATATAATTTAACTCGCGTAAATTTAGTTAACAATAAAAAAGAGAAAAAGAAAAAAATTTAGTTAACAATAAAAAAGATAAAAATATAATTTTGGGAGGGGGTAATAATTTTTGGAGGGGGATAAGAGGGGGTAATAAGGGATAAGAGGGGGTAATAATTTTTGGAGAGGGACTTTTCCCCATCCAAACCAAGCGAAAACCCCTAATAAGGGGTGATAATTTTTGGAGGGGAGCTTTCCCCCCATCCAAACGACCCCTAAGAGTGTGTGTGTGTGTGTATATATATATATATATATATAAAAAGCTATATGAACTAACACTTTTTTAGACCAATGCCTAAATTCTTCATTCCCGATTAAATTTTAATAATCCGAACCGTTCAATGTGTTTAAAACATGTTTTTAAGGGTACCCGCGAGAAATCAGCTCAAAATATTACCGGAAAGGACTTGATCCAAACATTGGTTCATAAAACAGTTCCTGTCAGCATTTTGAACCACTGTTTGGATCAAGTTCTTTCCGATAATATTTTGAGCTGATTTCTCGCAGGTACCCTTAAAAACATGTTTTAAACACATTGAACGGTTCGGATTATCAAAATTTAATCGGGAACGAAGAGTTTAGGCGTTGGTCTAATATTGGTCTAAAAAAGTGTTGGTCTCTTGAGCCTCCCCCCATACATACATATATATATATACACACACACACACATATATATATATGAGAAATTTTCAAACACAACAAAGGTTATCAATGTCGTATCGATTGGTACGTATCGTTTTGGCATAAAAACGATAACAAATATCTATAATACCATATCTCTCTAAATACTGGTCGATATATATAAATTGAAGTTGTGTAGAAAAAATTATTTTTTTTTGGCTCTTTCTTTAGTTGATAATTATGATAAATCTAATACAATATTCGATATATAATTAGTATTGATATATACCGTATCAATAAAAAAATCAATACTCAACATATGGAAGAGATCATGGGGAATGAAAATATCTTGGACTGGGTGCAGGCTAGCTTGTTTGAAATTAGTAATTTTAAGACTTTGAGAATTACCATTTTTATCCTTTAAATTTCCACTGCCTGCTCCAAAAATAAAGTCACAAGAAAATCTCATTTTTACACTCTTTTATTATACATATAACACATGTTATCAACAATCTATTTATTCTATATACTAAAAACGTTTATCATATCAGTTATGCTCTTATGATTTTTATTAAATTCAAAATTACACGAAAGTCCACGTAACACTGACCCAATGTATTAGGATTTTAAATTTTAATGTTTTGGTGTTCGACTCGAATAATCCAGTTCACTCCACAATAATGCATTTTGAGAAATAATTTGGACAATTTATAATCTCAAAATCTTCAAAAAGTATTGTCCATGGATTTCTCTAAAAAGAATGGGGTCGTTCATTCCGTAGCTGGGTTGTCAAATTTTTTCGTGGCTCTGAGTATAAGATTTTCGGGATTAAGAAACTCGCAAATAAATATGTTCGGCTAGACACTTTCATCGCATGCCCTAAATTTAATTTTGGTGCAACTCAACTTCCTACAAAGTCATTATTTTTGTCTAAACGCTCCAGGTCTGCACTATCCTTCACTCCATATGGCTAAAAGTTTACTAAGAAGGGTTTCACGAGGATCTATATTGCTTGTCACCACTCTATTCTTGACTCAAAAATCATAAAAATCATATAGAGGATGAAAGTTGTCGTTTTAGAGCACTGCCTCCTATTAGAGAAGGGCGAGGACTGATTTTCGTACTTCTAATTTGCTAGCACTGTTATTATGAAAGAGTTGTTTTTAATTTCAATTCTACTTTAACTCACATATTCTCGTTTTTAATATGATTTATTTATTTAATATTGAATTAAATGTTGACAAATAAATTATTGTACTCTCATGTGTGGTATCGGGTAGTGTGTGTGATTATTATAGGGATTTGATTTCACACACCATTTTTTCTATTTACACTCCCTTTTTTATTCTTATTATACAAAATTACTGAAAATATCTTTTTATGAAATAAATTTTGCCAAGTAAATAAAAGGATATTTCAATAATTTTAATATAATAGGGACAAAAGAATAAGTGCAGATGGACAAAAAACGAGCGTGAAAATCAACTCTCTTATTATAATGTTGTTGAAAAATATTACGCAACAGATTCAAAGTAGACAATCGAGAATCCAGAAAACGTACATCTATTTTTTTTTTATTAAGAACGGAATCAATAATACATCAAAGATTAACAAGGCAAAATAAGAATTAACAGTACAAAATGATAACAACGTTACCGAATCGAGTTTTGTGTTTAATACAGTTTCTTGAAGACTAAATCGCTGTCTCACCATGGGTGTTGGAAGACAGCTTCGGCATCATCTCCCAGGGTAAAATGGCTCCACGAATTAGGTAACACCTAACCTTATTCGCTTGTCGAACTTACTCATGTTTGACTCTCTCTTACTTGAAGAATAAATTAGGAAGTATTTCTTGGATAAACAAATTCGTGATAATGTGAGACCAATACCAAAATGAGTTTGGTATATAAAGACCCAAAGAAATCTTTTGAATGCTAAAACGGAATGACCTTTGAGTTGCTAACAATGAATTGAGCTATAAACGAAATGATCTTTGGGTTGCTAACAATGAATAGAGCCATGAAAAAAGATAATGGAGCATTAAACGATGACTCTTGGGTACATAACATGAGAGATCTTTCGGTTACCGAGAGATCCTTTGATGTCCACTTCATTCACATCCTCGAGACCTTTCGAATTTTCAACAAATGTGTAGATATAAATATGTGTCACTATCATAATTTATTGTTGTTCTATTTTGTCCTATTGGTCAATTTGAATTTACATCATATCCATATCTTTTTCTGAATTAATAATCTCTAAATTATTACTAGTTTTTAATTGAGAAAATATCTACAAGTCAAAATTTGTTGAACGAGACCTCACAAGTGACGGCGTGAGGAGGGAATTCGTTTGATTTTCTTGAATTGGCCGTATTGACCTTCAACCATTGGATTTTTACATTTCATTCCCATCCTGTAGTGCGGCTGGACGATAAAATTTTTCTCGTAATTAAAATTGTTTAGAATTTTTTTAAATTAATATAAATATAATTAAGCTTTGAACACTTTAAATATATATATGTGAAACTTCATCATCTTACCGCACGGCAATATTGTTGTATTACAATATCCCCGATCCCTATAAGCTCAATTGTATACAATGTTCTTGGATTATATCGCCCTTATTTTGAAAGCTATGTTTTTTTCTCCTTTAAAATTACAATTGTGCTTTTAATAAATTTTTTTATTTAAATCTATTCATTGAAGTGCTTCATACCAAATGAAACTCATATGTAAACAAACATCTTCACATAATTATATTGTCAAGAAAAGTAATAAATCTATTTTTTGCAAAAAAAAAATAAAAAAGTTTTGTGGAGGGACAAATGACAATGGTCAATTAATAAGGTTCAAGAATGCTATGTAGCAAACAACGTAATTTTATCTATATTTAAAGTTGTTTATATCTTAATTAGATGTACATTATTTTAAAAAGGGTAAATTTCACTTACCTCCCTTGAGGTTACTGACATATTCATTGCCCTCCCCTGTGGTTCTGACAAATGCACTGCCTTCCCTTACTTTACAAACTATTCTTTCCAAACCCCCCTGTCGTTAGTTTTTCACTAACGGTGTTAAAATTTATGCTAACTACCCATTTTGTCCTTACTATATATATTAAACACGTTTCTAGCATCCATGCCCTTCTCACACCTTTCACTATCAGAAACATCTCTCTCCCTCCTCTTCAATATTTTCTGTAATGAAAACTATAGGATCCTAAATCGAACCCAATCAGAACCACGAAGTAGATGAAGTCAAAGTGCGAAGGCTAACGCCGTTCCAAACCTGAAGGCAAGGATTTGGGGAAGAAGCCCATTTTTTATGACGATATGGTGAGTAAGACGAAGTGTGAAGACCGAAGACGATCTGGGGAGGAAGAACCGCTATTGAAGATCCTTGAAGAATGTATACATGTTTACCCTATCTGTCTTTCTCGTAGAACCTTTCGTGTTTTCGTTTCAACAGTTAGGGTTCGTTGATGTCTCTTGGCTTTGGAATAGGGCATTCTCCCAAATCCCAATTTTTTTTGGCAATCGAGACCTTGATGCTGCAGAATGTATAAAAGGGTTAGCTGCTGCAGAATCCTAATTTTCATTTGTTTGTGTAGCAATACCTCGGTTAAAGTCGAACTTCAGATGGAGAGGTTAAGCCACACCCACCAACACTCGTCCTTTTTGGCTCTCAATTGCATTAGGATACCTGAGCTGAACAAGAATCAGATAATGTCGCTTTTTTTATTTTTATTTTTTTCTGTTTTGGGTAATATTTGAGCTCAGGCTGTTACTGGAAATGGTTGTCAATGAAATTTTGTGAAATTTGAGTTCGAACTATTCTGCAGCCATTGTTTTGGACATCTCTGATGAATTTTCGTGCAGCCATGTATGTTGAAATGGGTAGGACGTTGTAGAAATGAAATGTTCAAAAACCACGGAAAAGGCCACGATAAGTCCAAGTACCTTCTGTTTATGGCAACAATTTGGATGTTTGGTCCGCTTGGAGGATTAATGCATTTCTACCAATTTCGACACATACATAGATGTCCTGGGAGTTGGGTTCGATGCATTTTCTACATCTATTACTTAATATTAGACTTTTAAGTTACAAGATTTTTTTATTTAAAGGGACTCTATGGGTATGGAAAATTAGATGTTGCATAGCGAAAAGTAACTCTTTTCTAAAAACACTAACAACTCTTCTAAAAACAACTTAAAAATAGGAATATAAAATTAAAAAAATCTGTACAAGGAGTTATGTTAAAAAGTGTAAAACTGAATTTACAAAATGCAATGAAAAAATTAATATAAGGAATTATATAAACATTTCTAAGCAATACTTGCTAAATAGAAACAACAATGCTACAAGCACAACAAATTTGTACAACATTTGACACAACATGACAAAACTATGTCGTTTCATTAAGGAAAAAACAAACAAACAAAACCTCACTGTTTTTTTCCTTAATGAAACGACGTAGTTTTGCCATGTTGTGCCAAATGTTGTGCAAATTTGTTGTGCTTGTAGCATTTTTGAAATAGAACAAAAAAAAATTATACGATAGTTGTAGAGTATAATATACAAAAAGCAAAAAAAACAAAAACAAAAGCTATTATATAGCATTGGACTAAAATTTGTAAGCAATACTTAAAAATAGAAATACAAAAAAAAAATTAGGGTAATTGTAAGATAAATGGAGGATAAAATGGGAATATAAATGATATTTGGCCTTATATACATATGAGAAGGGTAATATGGGGTTTTAAAAAATAAAGTACAATGACATCATCATATATTAATGGTCAACTGACGGAAGTTAACGATAGGGGGTCTGGGGAGAATAGTTTGTAAAGTAAGGGAGGGCAGTGCAATTATTAGAACCATAGGGGAGGACAGTGAATTTGTCAGTAACCTCAGGGGAGGTAGGTGAAATTTACCCTATTAAAAAAATCTCTAAATAATTTTAAACGTAGTCAGAATTACACTATTTTGTCGCATTACAACGACGTAGTATAGAAGCGGGTTACAATACAAAATATGCTTCCACGACACCTTTTGGAATTGAACAAGTTTTGAAACACAAATTATTCTACATATCTGAAAATAGACGTGCCTAGAATTATCTGGTGCACATGGAGCTTTTCATAATTCTGTGAGTCTCACGTGCATTTGACGGTTCTGAACACGTCTATTTTTGGATGTACACAAATAATTTGTGTTCTTAGATATTTTCGTTGTAATTACATGAGTAACAGTATATAAGTTTTATTTAGCAAAAAAAAAAAAAACAGTATATAAGTTTAAGGTTAGGTGTGTAATTTCAAAAATTCAAATGATGACTTAAGTAAATACTATTAATTTAAGTGGAGCAGATAAGGGAAACGTGGCACCGATAATCAAGGGGAAAAGGCCCAATTATATAGATAGATAAATAAATATTGGGTGAAGTCAAACCAACAAAAAGATGGGCAAAAGCGTCATCCTAATCCCACATTCTCCTTTTAAATATTTGAACTTAACGCTTGTCATCTTCTTTTTTGACCATATTGGCAACAACCTTTTGTGCTTGACATGTTAGTACACCAATCCACCACCCTTTGGGTTCTTCTCTCTTTTTCTATAACTCATAATATTCGGGATAATTTACGTGCACATTAACTTATTTTTTAAAGATAGAAATTTCGAATCTGAAATTTTAAGAGATGACAAACTTTTTAAGTTTTAAGTTTTAACTATTACGCCAACTCGTTAGGGTACCCAATTTGGTCGTTCCTTGCTCTTTACATGTTTCACCTTCTGTTTAATGAAATTGGAGTCTTTGCTCCACATCAAGTGTGTTGCGCATCAAAATAATATTATATCGACGGAAAAAAATTGTTCGGACAATTAGACCAGTGTTCGAACAATAGGCTCCCATTCCCTGTTTAATATATTGATGGCATGTGCTTTGTGATTTGGTGGATTCACAAATTAAGAGGAGGCCCCAAACATGGATTGGACACCATTGATTGGGTTATGGTCATGTCATATATGTATGTGTGTGTGCATATATACACACATGTGATGCTTACATATGTGGTTTATCATTAGCCTTCGATATTGTTAGATTCATTAATTTGATCTGATGTGATCTTCTCTTTTTGATATGTCCCTCCTTTTATTTTGAAAGAGAAACAACTCGTTAGTATTGTCCGACCACTATCAATCAAAAGGTACTACTATACACAAGTCAAACTGTGGATGGATTTTTGGAGTTAGATCACCCTCTCGAGATCACGACCCTTTGTCTGGCTGTTGTAGCACGTGTGTCACCCAAGGCATAAGAGGCATGATGACTTGACATTATCCTCACCTCCTCCGGCTTATCACCGGTAGTCTATTCAGGGTTTCAAACTCAACGATGACAACTAAACACGAGAGTTGCGCTTGTTGCTGGACTTAACCCAACACCTTACCGCACAAGTTGATGACAGCCATGCACCACCTGTGTCCGCATTCCCCAAGGCACCCCTCTCTTTCAAGAGGATTTGTGGCATGTCAAGCCCTGGTAAGGTTCTTCGCTTTGCATCGAATTAAACCATATGCTCCACCACTTGTGCAGGCCCCTATCAATTCCTTTGAGTTTCATTCTTGTGAACATACTCCCCAGGTGGAATATTTTAATGTGTTAGCTACAATACATCATAGGTGGATACGCACAGTGCCTAGTATATATTGCTTACGGCTAGAACTAATGAGCTCTCTAATCCCACTCGCTCCCCTAGCTTTCATCTCTCAGTGTCAGTGTCGACTCATCAGACAGATCAATTGAAACCCCGCAATATGTGACAATTATTATGTTCGAGTCTCTCTTACATCGATCAAAAACCTTCTTTATTGTACTATACATATATATTGAATTCTTTGTGATTTCCATCATCACTCTTAAGAAAAAAGTGAATAAATGAAAGAGATGGAAGAGAAGTAACATTACCTTTGGTTTAATGGGAGGGCAAAAGAAAGGACCCTCGCTCGAGCCACTGCATAGTTTGCAGGAATAAATAAATTCAAAGAATAGTCGGTATTTCAAAAAAATATATTCATTGACTTTTAAACCGAGACTAGAATCGAAGGTACATAATATGAATCAAAATGAGCTAATCAAACATAAACTGTAAAATCAAAATGAAAATCAATACGATGCCAAATGGAGTCTTGTGTATACACAATTCCCTTTAAGACTGATTCTACGACTCACTGTGAGTGTTGAAGAATTGCACCGACGTTTGTCTTCGGAAGTAAAACGGTTCAATCAAACGGATGAACACCGACCTTTGTCCGCCTGTCGAACTTTCCTACGTCTGTTTCTCTCTTCACAAAGGATACGAAAACAAGAAGGAAAATATGAAGATGAATTTCAGTTGTAGTCCAAAATTCTTGAAACCATGAAACGGGACTAAATTTATGGAGCTTTGAAAGGACTTTTGAGCTATAAAAACCTTTGGGTTGCATGGAAAAATCTTTAGGTGGTAGACATCAATGGCATAGATAAATATAACTTTCTGGTTGCCATAACATCCTCAGATTATCTCAAATTCATTCATTCAAAACATTCAAAATCCAACAGAGTTTTTGTGTTTGCAAATCTATTTTTTAGTTCTTGGCTTTGTTTTTGGGTCTTGATTTGTGATTTCCAATTTGGTAACTGGATTGGATGATTGATTTGGTGGAGTTTCTCCTTTACTTGAGATTGGATCCTTTAATTAAATTGGTCCCCTGCCAAACAGAACATTACACCACATATTCATTTGGACCAAGTTGTTGCTTTTATTACCCACCCAAAAAGACATGGAGCAGGTTGTTGTTGGGCATTTCTACTTGCAAACACAATGATTTATCACAAGTCATTATCAGAATCTTCTTTCAACTTCCCTGCAATAATAATGTGCAATGATTTACAAGCTATCCTAAGCACATGGACAGAAAAACAAAGAGGAATTCACCCAATTTTCCATTTTTTTTTCACCTTTTTCAAAACCAATACTTGTGTTATCAAGTTTTTTTAATCAAATGTTCGTCTGACATATATTTTACCCTTAAGCTTTTTTGAATCTCTCTAGACTGTAAAAGTAAGATCTAGTATTATCTGTTTGGGAAATCTCAAACGAATAACGTTTAATCCCACAACGCCTCTTATGGATATTGAGAACAATGGATCACCAAACGAAAAACAAAAAAATCACACGTGCGTAATAGGAACAGAAATGGAGAAAAGAAACAAGACACAAGATATACATGGAAAACCTCAACGCGAGAAAAAATCACGAAAGCTACACCAGTCCACTATGAATCAAATTAGAGAGTACAAATCTTTTCTCAATCTCTTTGAAATCAGTGTTTTCTTTTGTCTCTCGCTAACTGAAAGCAATTAATTATCTCACATAACCTTAGGAAACCTGCTAAAAGGTATTTATAAACCAAGAGTCCTAATCTCATTACAACCATAATTAGAAGTAGGCAATAAAATTGTATTTCTTGAGGCGGCGCGCGTATGGACGGACTTCACCAACATCTGGACAGAAAATCTAGACCATCCAACGTCCGGACAGAAGCCAAATGCGTCCGGACGAAAATTCCAGTGGCTCGGGCGTCCGGACAGACTGCCCCTGGACGGTGGTGAAGTACTTATATATAAATATATGTATATACAACCTAGAATGAATATAATGTTTCTAAATCATTTATATACAACCTAGAAGTTTTGCTATTGGTACAGTTAAGAGTTCAAAAGTTACCCCATTCAATCTACTTTTGTACAAAAGATGTTCAACTTTATCATCACGAAAGCCTAGGACAAACAAAAAGGTTTGAAATTACACCTAACCAATAAGAACAAAGGTGGCATTTATTACTTGTTGGACTAATGAACAAGGGTGAGCTTGATGCAAGGCAGCAGGGCAACCGGAACCTGCATTTTCCCACAAAGAATCTACATTTAGTAGAGCACACCAAATATGCTGCAGGAACAACTTACAAAAGAGAATAGGCAAAAATGAAATATCCTTGTTCATCTGTGTTATTGTGTGTGTGTGTCAACAATGCGAGTGAGCTCGATTCAAAACAGCATTTGATACAAGAGCCCCAAGTAATATAAATCAACCGTGACCAAACAAGTCTTCATGACCTGCCGTTTCTCTTTTGAGAGCTCTATATTGTTAATGACCTCAGTCACATAATGCGCATGCGAGTGCGCGAGCATGAAAGTGTCTTTTGAAAATATTTCAAGCTACAAGAGGATTGAAAGCATGAGTGTAGAGCGAGAATGTGGAGTAGGAACAAAGGTCCTACTGAAGGATTATGTGACTAAGATCCTGAATGTGGAGTAGGAACAAAGTCCTACAAGAAAACCAAAACCAATTCCTGTGTTTACCGTCAAAGGCGAATTGTCATTGCCCTTCCCAGTAATTGCAAGCCCTTTCTGATTGCCTAAGGGGAAACCAAAACCAAAACCAATTCCTGTGTTTACTGCCAAAGGCGCATTGTCATTGCCCTTCCCAGTAGTTGCAACTTCTTTCTCATTGCTGAATGGGAAGACAAAACCAGCCCCTGTGTTTGCTGCCAAAGGTGTATTACTGTTCTGGGAATTGTGCGACTCCTTGATTTTATGCAATGCAGCAGCATAAAGCTTGAATTTGGACTCGATGATCTCGGAGAGAACGAGAAAGATCAGATGCTCTTGCAGCTTTTATATAATGTAGTGGAGACAAGGAAGTGAAAATAATGACACAAAAGTAGTACATACCATAAAGATGCACACAGCCACAGATTCTCCATCTATTATTGGATGATTGGACAAGAAACTTGCAAAGAAGGATCAGGAAAGGATACCAAAAATTGATAGGATAATAGCCCGTACGTTGAATACCAACGTTGAAATAGCAGGCGCCTCCATATCATTTTGCCTAGTACTATCACAAAAAACCTAAAAACAACAAAAACAAAGCATATATGCTATACAAGCGTTTCAATACAACACAAGAGCTCATATTTGAAGTTGTCAACAAAGAATTGAGCAGGAGCAAGCTTATGTTTTAAGCACCGCTGCACCTGGATTTAGCAACAAATACCCAAGTTGACTGTGACCAGCCACTTAACTCAATATTAATAGGTATCATGCCTCACAAGTTGAAAACAGCATATTGTTCTTAACTGAATACTGGAAGCAGGCTTACAACAAAATGGGATCATCAGTATTTCCCAATCTCCCTTCAAGTTTCACCATGACACTTTGCTATTAAAAAAAACCCACTAAAGATATCTACAAAGTATTGTACCGCATGTGGACGACTCTGAAATACCTGATAGGAACGGTGAAATGGCAACGATGACATTGGCCTAAATTCTCCACCATAGACTGACATTGAAAGTACTTAAAACCACAACACAATATCAACACTAAGGCCGTTACTGGTAAGGGCCATGCAGTGGGCTATGTTACAAATTTACAGACACTTGGGCCAGAATGTCGAGTATGTGTGTGTCTAAGTTTCAGATTCATCTAACTCCAATGTAAAAGCACACTGGGACACTGCAAAACAATCATATTCTTCAGACACTCCACGTACCTTTTAATGGAATTAAGTGTATAAGATGCAAATACCGTTTCATGTATACCATGAGTTTCATGTACAAGTCAGATATTGGAGTACTAAGAATACGTTTTCTAGGTCCAGCTAAAAATGTTGGACATGTACGAACACACTTACCCATTCAATTTGACACATGCGTGTCAGCACATAATGTGGAAATTTGAAGACCACAGCCAAATGACATTGACATATATCAGAATTCAGAGATGATGCTCAAGTATCAAGTAAAGTGGAAATTTGAAGGCTGAGGGACCGCAAGAGAGAGGAGAGAAGGGGAAAAAAATCTCAAACAGGAGATGGAAAACCCCCACAGTGATGGAACCTTAATTGGTTTGCCCAACATTTACTTTTATCTGTATCAGAATCAAAGCATTTTAACAGCCACTAGTACAGCTAATACTGTGGTTTGACAGGACAGAAGAACAAACACCTACATTGTTAGGAGTTTAGAAGTTTCTTCATCAATGACCTCTCTTAGCTAAAATGGCATTTGACAGGAAAACAATGGGATTTGTTCATAATGGTCAGTCTAATTCGCCGATTCCCCAATACTAAAGTCTACATACTAACCAGAAGTGGCAGAATGATTACAGAAAACCTCAAGTTTTGACTCAGGGAACTCATGCCAGCATCCGATGGTCTAAATTTCGCATCACGTGAGAGAAACAACCTAGGACTGATATGGTTTGTGGCTTCTTGTTCACCTATAAGATCAAGCTTCAGGTCAACCAAATGATGCGCTTTCGTACTCGCCTACGAGATCAAGCTTCAGGTCATCAAAATAAAATTGGTCACGGGTTAGGAGAAGAACAAGAGATGGGAAAATTAGACTAAATTAAACACAAGAAACTATAAGTCCGCCTCTAATATCCAATTTCAGGGAAGTAACTAGTAAATGATTTTAACCTATGAAGAGAAGTATAACCGAAAGACCAAAAAGCTCACTTCATCATTCTTAGTTGCATAACTTGCACTCTTTTGAAGCGAACCCTACAATTTCAAGAACTACGCAAACAATTTGCACTATTCTTGAAATGAGAACTCTAGAAACATCCAAAGAAAAAAAGGAAACGGAAATATAATCAATCTGAGTAATTGTTGAAATACAACCACATACAAGCTTCAAGTTACCTCTTCATCATTCAACTCAAAACCTTGAATTCCAAATTCAACTTCTCAGTACTCACCGTTTGGGTCACATAGGCCGTAATAAAGCAGTATATCTTACCAAATATCGAAATGCATTGTAACACATGTGAAGTAATATAAAAGGTTCACATAATAAAAGGAAGTATCAGAAAATCAGCTAATTTCTCTGCTGACCTCTAACAACATGATCTCTTCTGCACATAATTTTGGAACAAAAGTTGAATGATGCCACAGTAGTAGTTTTCTTTTGAAAATAATTAAATGCACATGGAAAACAAGCTACTGATATAAAAGATAGATAGATGGACATCAATAAATAAGCGTCACAATGTAAATATTGGTTTCTAACCTTCTCAATAATGAAGAAAATGCAGGTTTCTTTAAACGGAGATGGATTAAAAGCAATAAAGAACATCAAAAGTGCAGCCTAAGCAGACGTTATACCATATGCAATACATTTGCTTCCACTGAAAAGAATAAGTGAAAACTTGTACATGAGGGGAAAAACGATTTCTACATTAAGTTGCATTAAAATACAATTTAGACAAGCTCCAAGGCTAAACCTATCGAGATTTCCACTTTCTCAAAAGCTCGTCATACAAAAACCCCTTGCCCGCTTTGGAAAGGCTCTGTTTCAACTTTGACAATGTGGAAGAGTTCAACTTGATCCCTCGGTCAATCATATCCTCGGCATACTTAACAGCTTCCGGGACCCTATTAATCTCGCGAAGCCCCACCACCAGCATATTCCCAGTTTCCTCCAAATCAGACTTGTAATTCTCAATCATGCATTTCCAAACCTTGATGGCCATGTATGTGTCCCTGTGATCCATATACATCTTAACAGCTGAACTGCAGATTTCATGATCTGGAACAAACTCATTTTTAACCATTTCAGTAAAAACCAGCGAAGCCTCCCGTAATTGTTTTTTCCTAATCAAAAACTTCAACAATATACTATAAGACTGAGAGTCAGGGAAAGCACCGTTAAAAACCATCTCGTCCAAAAACTCTTTAGCTAAATCAGTCTCATTAAGATAACCATGTAAAGCAATCACTGAATTATACATTTGGGTATCGGGTCTAAACCCGTTTATTCTGATCATTGCTTCCCAAAGCAACCTAGCACTCCTCCCATCAGATGTCCTCACACACTCTTCAAGTGCAACCTTGAAAAACTTAACTCCCGGATAGCACCCCCTATCCCTCATCGTCTCCAAGAACCTCAACGCCTCAAGCATCCCATCAGGAGCCTTAGACACAGTTGTCAAAAACGAATCATATGCAGGCACATTTTTTGGGTCCCACCCTATATCACTCACCATCTGTGCAAAAGTCTGCCTAGCACTATCCACATCCCCTTCATTCTCCCACCCCTCGAGCAAAATAGCATACGTATCAGCATCTGGCCTAATTGAATTCCTCGCAACATACAAATACTCTTTTGCCTTCACTGTTTTACCGTCCCTACAAATAGCACTCACGAGCGAGTTCAAAGCCACAGTATCCCTTGTACAACCATATTGATCCATAACCTCAAAAGTCATAATAGCTTCATCAACGCGGTCTGCAGTAACATAACTACTGAACACTGAAGCGAAAGTAGCTAATGAAAGCAAACCCTCTTTCCTCATGGACTTGATCGCATCCCACATTGCATCAAACAACTTATTCTTACCTAATAAATCCACAACCAAATTCCAAGCATAAGGGCTGTGTTTGTCGTGAAGCTGTATCCCAGACCACCGGAAAAACTTAACGGCAGGGCCAGGAAACCCATATGATAACTTGAGGACTTCCTCAACGTCCTCTTGGGAAACCCTTATACCGGTATCATCGAGAACCTTCTCAACGGATAGGGAGCGAACGTTGGCTATGATTTCGCAGAGCAACTTTAATTTGGGGTGCAAATTGGGGGCTTCGAGGTAGGAAACGAAGGTCGATGAATGCTTACCAGTTGATGAAACTGGGGGAGAGTGCTGGTGCTTCTTGTTGCTGTGGTGGTCGATTTTTGTTGAAGAGGAGGAGGAATCTTCTCGTCGCGATCGTTTCCTGTCTTTCCTCATGATTTTCCTTGATCAGTTGCGAAGAAATTAGTGCAGTAAATGTCGCAGTAGAGATATGCAAGAAGACACACGAGGAAACCTAGGTCGGGAAGTTCGCTCGTGTTGAAGAGAACGGGAGAGGAAAGTAAATGTCTTCTAATAGTTTCTAAAGAATATGAATTAAATTTTAATAATTTGTTTTGAAGTAACTCTTTTTAAAATTATTCCACTCAAGACGAACAAATAATACACAATTATTAGACGTATTAATATAAAAAATTAAATGAAAAGAAATATATAATGATAATAAAATGATATATGCTCTAACTTTCTTTCTGCATCAAGCGTAAATACATACTGAATTTTGTAATCTTCATCTTTTGCGAGTTTTTTTAATGTTGTAAGAGATCTATTACATCCTTCTCTAAGAATGAGAGATAACAATAGTCAATATGTTTTTCAAGTTCAAACACGCGCATAGCTTGCCCAATTGAAAAGTTTCTTCTTCGAGCAAGAAAATACACTCTTCATCTTCTTCCATTATAGTTCGATTTGATGGAAGAAATTGAGTTTCTAAAGGGAACAATAACTCATGGTTGTGATCAACAACAAATGAATTGACATGCAATTCTTGTAATTTAATACTCATATCGTATCGACATTTGAATGACGTTCTATTACGTTGTTTCTTGGAAACATTCTAAAATTTTTAAAGGTGTATTGCCTTCACGATGACAAAAGAAGTCTCATCTTTTTACTTCTCCATTTTTGTGATGAAACGACCTTTTCGTAGGCCAAAACCATGTCTACTGACATGATATTTGTAAAAAGCATCTGCTCCGCTAAGAAACACATGTCCAATGAAAAGTGGGAAGTCATTTTCCACTAACTCTCCATTTTGGTTGTAGTAATTATTTACTTTTTGGTTTTTATAAAAGGTAAATGTGACGGTTATTTGGGCTAATTTAAGGCTAAATAAGCAAGACATTACGTGAATGAGAAAAGACAAATTTGGTCACAATATGAAAGTTGGATGACTTAGAATTTGAGGGTATTTTTGTCATTGTGTATCAAAGTCAAACAAAATTCTGCATTAAAATGCAATAAAAAACACACAAAAAAATTATTTAGTCCAAAAGAATTTATTAGATTAAGTTATATTTGAGGCAATATAATCTAAAAATTCATTACTCCAGTAATAATCACATGTCAAATGGACCCTTGTTCCCTTCTTGAACACTTTCATCAAATTTTATATTTTCATCTTCTTGAGTAATCTTATTCAAATCAAAAGTATTTGTTCTTTTCACCACACATTCATCAAATATTATTGTACAAGTACGAAATATTATTATCTTACAAAATAATTAATATCAAAAAATAAATATTGTAAGTAAGTCTAAGATAGATGTATAAATAAATAGAATAAAAAATTAATTCCTACATTTGCTTCTTTGCTTGCAATATCAATTGAATGAAAGATGGAAGGGAAGGAAAAGCTCATTCTCACCCAAATTTACTTAAAAAGAAACTACATAAACGAAAACATAATTATTGGGAGTTAAAATGTTATCAAAAAGAATATGAAAAATCATGATAATTTTTGTCATTCAAAATATCATTGACGTCTTTTAATGAAATATTATAATAAGATTTTCATTAAATGCAATTAATTTGTATTCCAGGGAGTCGGGGACACTCTTTAGTATTTGCACATATACTATTTACTATAAAGAGATTAACTTGTGCCTCAACATCACCATTTAGCATTTGCACATATCAATTATCTACTTAAGAAATAATTAATATATGTGCAAATTTTGACAAAGGACGGAAAAATTACAACTCTATTTATGTCTTTATTAGGACTGAACAAATATTAGATTTCAAATATTATATAGAAATGTGTTTTTCGTACATCGAAACATTAATATTTGTGGACATAGATGTGTGTATAGCTCTAATATTTACAACTTAAAATTAAATACTATAGATTACAATTTATGAAGTCATTAACGAGCAAAGATATTATGTCATAAAGGAAAAAATAGCGGATAAAAAGGCAACAAATTATACGTATATGGAATGAACCTGAATTATACGGGTTGTCGCATCCGGAAATTTCCCGGCCCTCCTCGCGAATATGTGAATTGTTTGAACGGGGCTGAATAATTTCTTGACTTGAAATGCGACGTTTAATGAAAATTGTTTAACAGCTGGGACTTATTTTAAAAAACTCAGAGTCGCCACTTGACATGAATTTTAGGTGTGTCAAGTCACCCTTTAAGGCCATTTTCAAAGAAGATGTCCTTAGAAAAATAATTTAATTTTAACTCAGAAATACGATTCTGTTTTATAAAAATGACTCCTTTAAAAGAAAACTGGTCTTGAAAACAGAGATGGGTTCGGGGATTCACTGTTACGAGTTGAGAAGGTGTTAGGCACCCAACATCGCCCTTTCGGTACTTTATTTTCCCAATTAATTTTATTTTATTATCCTTGGCCAAATTTGGGTGTGTTCGTTTTAGGGTGTTTCTGAAATAGTTTTAGAAACATGTCTCTGAGACGTTGTTTGGTTATAAGTGTCTCAGAAACTGTTTCTGAAACTGTTTCTGAAACTTTTTCTTTTATAGAGAGAAAAAGTTGTCTGAGAGAATGTTTCTGAAACTGTTTCAGAAACTGTTCCAGAAACTTGTTTGAGAGAAAGTCTCTCAAACTCATAACCGAACACACCCTTGATAAATTTCTAGTGATTGCTGTACAATTGGATTAAAAGTGGAAACAGGTGCGGGGACAGAACCCCGGCTTACGCAATTTTACTTTGGTGGCAAAATAGTTGGAACGGGTATATGTTAAACTTTGACTGAAACATGATACACAAACTGGTATCTGCATGTCATGTTTCTATTCCCGAGGTGCCAGGTACCTTAAATCCCTGGCGGGAATTTTCAAGTCTAACAATGACCCGATTCCATTTAAAGGATCGTCATGTCAACTCTCTTTTTTTGGTTTTAATTATCTACAATTCTTTATCCCGACAGCTACACAATCATTGGCGGTCCAAATTGTAGATTTTAATAAATGTCACTTCAATCACGATATTCTGTCGTGAAAAGATAACGTGCATTGCCCGTTAAATTTTCGTCCCAAAAACACTAACATGGGCTACCTATGTCACCCGCGTGTTTATGGAATTCCGAGATTATCGGGATTTTTAACAAAGTGATATGGATAGTGTGTCAGCGTGAACTAACAGCACTATTCATATAACTTAGCTATGAAGTAACGAATTTTTTCCTTTATTCATTTTATTTATCTGCAATTCTTCATCCCGACAGCTACACAATCACTGGCGGTCCAAATTGTAGAATTTAATAAATGTTAGTTCAATCACGATATTCTGTCGTGAAAAGATAACGTGCATTGCCCGTTAAATTTTCATCCCAAAAACACTAACATGGGCTACCTATGTCACCCGCGTGTTTATGGAATTCCGAGATTATCGGGATTTTTAACCAAGTGATATGGATAGTGTGTCAGCGTGAACTAACAGCACTATTCATATAACTTAGCTATGAAGTAACGATTTTTTTTCCTTTATTGATTTTATGTGAAATAAAAATAAAAAGAAAATTTTGCAGTAACTGTTACGAGGAAACGGGAAAGGGGTAAAAAAAAAGAAAAAGTTACGGGAGATCGGGGAAAGGGAAAAGTCAGTAGTTAGTTCCGACAGGGGCCGACGCAATCGAGCGATATGCCGGAGTATTATTTTTATTTAAAGTGATTTTTGCTTAAATCAAGAAAAGTACGTTGGCAGAGCCAAACATTGACTTTCGTGATTTAGCGGGCTAAATCCTGACATTCTAGAAGTGCAGACTAGAAATTTCTAGAACTGCGGACTAGAGATGCGGATGCCCAATTAGTATTTACATAAAAAAAGGAGAAAAGATAAATAAAAATGTTCTGTCATTCTAGAAGTGCAGACTAGAAATTTCAGTAAAAGGACTAGAAATTTCTAGAACTGCGGACTAGAGATGCGAACGCCAGCTCTTAAGCGTAGTATTTACATTAAATAAAAAAATAAAAATAAAAAAAGAAATTAAATAAACAGAGCAGAAATTAAATAAATAAGACAGAAATTGAAATAAGTTAAAATGCTGCAATGATACCTCTGTATTGATATTTGAATCAACTGGCTACATGAAAATAAGAAAGACACGCGAACGGCTAAGTAAAACCATAACCCGACATAACACTAGGTTTTAAAGCCCTGTTATCTCGAGCTATGCTAATATAACAGCGCGTTCGGATCTTTCTAAATCTGAAAATAATTGGACAGAACCTCTTCTTGTTTTTGGGCCAAAAGTCCTATCTAAAAATCCTAACTCTAATTTATTCCGGGTGTTAAACGTTTCACGACTACAGAGTCGAAAAATGTTTGACAACAGATGATTTATCACTGGCGTATATCGCTCTCTGGAATTCCTGAGGTTTCCTAAAAAAAATATGTTGTCCCTGTCTGGTTTCCTCTCTGGTTTTTTCCTCTGTCCGGGTAAACCCCTCTGGATTTTCTTCCCAAAAATCCTCTCTGGGTGGGTTTCTTTCTCCAAAAATTTCCGTCCCATTCTCTCCTGAAAATAAAGGCGAGGCACTGTTTTTATAGAAAAAGTGAGGCGGTTAAGAGAGAAAAGGCGGTGAGAGAGAGGAGAGAGAGAAAGCTGATGCGGGAGAGAGAGAGAGAGAGCCGTGAGAAGGGAGGAGAGAGAGAGTGACGCGGAGAGAGGAGAGAGAAAGCGACACGTGTCGCTAGGGGATTGGGGAGAGAAAAGGTGAGAGAGAGAGAACCGGACAGAGGAGAGATTGGGTGTGGGTGGTGTGAAACAGGTGGACATGTGGCGGAGGGAGAAACAGACACGCGGAAGAGAGAGAAGAGAGAGACAGCCGTCAACCAATAGAAATCCAGTCGCATCAGCGCACACCCGCAGGGGATAATCCCCAAAGGACGGCATTTAAGCCGGGCACGACTTTCCAGCCGGCGCGTGCTTCCCACGCGCGCGTGGTAGCGCGTGGCTTCTGCTGACGTCAGCTTATGTCAGTCTTTTTAATATTTTTACCAAAATGCCCTTGTGCTATAAAATGTCTTCGCGCGCTATTTTTTATTTTCGGACATCCAAACGAACTCGAATTTGACCACGGATACAGCCAATGGACTCGTGTCATCGAGAGGATTATTTTGAGCCTAATATTTAATTTATAGGCATGTCGGCTCGCAAACCTAATTCTCAAACAACCACCGGTACACTGCTACCATTCTTTAAAATGTCATTTCTTGAGCTACCAAACTCGGATTTGACCATGGATACAGCTGATGGACTCGTATTTCTGTGCTGATCAATAACATGTGCCTTTCGATGTCTGAACATATCATCTCATAAATTGTGTCACCGAGACCCCGTTCTGAGCAATCAAAAATCGTCGGCGTTGTCCGATTTCACCCCAATCACTGTCATTGGACTCGTGTCGTCGTACTGATCAATAGTATGAGGGTCTTATGACTTGATGAAGTGGTCTCGTGAACAGTACTCCCGAACCCCGGACTGTGCAAGGGCAAAATAGCCTTTTTGTGCACAAATTCTTTTAAACCCATTTTGATGGCATTTTTCATAATAAATTGAGCGGTGGGGCCAAAATCTGGTATCAACACGGGTACAATAAGAAGAATAATTATTCATAAATACTAACTCATAATTTTCTTTTATAATTACCCTTTAAGAGGGATGCCACGTCTTGTCATCCTCCCAGAAAAATTTCCCCTTCCCTGTACTTCATCATAATTTTTAGAGAATGAGCAAGTGGTCCGTGTTTGGATTCAAGTTGAATTGATAAATGGAACAACTTTTTTTGAACGAGTGAGTAAGTGATTGACCTTAGGCTGCATGTTAAATCGATTGAAGGAGCAATTTTATTATACAAATGGAATAAGTAATTCGTCGTGCAATAAATTTAGAAAATGAGTAGGGATGGCAACGGGGTGAATTGGAGGTGGATGTTCCTGTCCCCGTCCCCGATTTACTAACATATATTCAATCTCCATCCCCGCTCCAATCTGTA
This sequence comes from Arctostaphylos glauca, assembly GCA_019985065.2. NCBI lineage: Eukaryota > Viridiplantae > Streptophyta > Magnoliopsida > Ericales > Ericaceae > Arctostaphylos > Arctostaphylos glauca. Next base: position 29,117,095 of record JAHSPW020000007.1, on the reverse strand, counting down.
AACGGGAATTGTTTTTACCCTCCACCCTTGCTCTGAACGGGGAACGGAGATCTCCAAATGGAAATTGAAGATCCAAAAATTTTAAAAAATTACAATTCTCATTTTCATTAAAAAAAGTAACAAAAGAAAATAAGTAAAAGCATGCATCATTCATTTTTTACAATCTAAAATATTAAAAACACCCATTAATTTTCAAATTAAACTTAAAAAATTTAAAAGGGGTAACCGGTAAGAGCCTAAAGGGGATACATTACAGACAAAGTGTAGGACGGGGATGGAAGCGTGGAGCTGGATGGAGATACATAGACCCAAATCCTACCCGTTCTCTATTTTTCTTTCAAAATTTAACTCCAAATCCAACCCAATCCCCGAATCCCCTATCCATTGGAATGGGGAACGGAGTGGGACGGGTTGGACCAGACGAGATTGTCATCCCGAAGAATGAAATACTTTATTTGAGATAGAAACTAGTGTCGAATTGGTAAAAAAGTTACTTTATCCCATAGAGAGCAAGTGATTGGATATGGTATGCAATATTTATGGTGTGCGCCAACCAAATTTGTTTGATGCATCAAAAACGATCTCCATCAGCGTGAACTGTTAGAAAATATATTACATAGTCACGCAAAACACAAACAATACTGGTGCCGACATCGCATGAAAATCTGAAGAATATGATTGTTTTGCAGTGTCACAGTGGGGTTTACATTGGAGTTAGATGAATCTGAAACTTAGAAACACACATACTCGACATTCTGGCCCGATTGTCTGTAATTTGTAACATAGGCCACTGCATGGCCCTTACCATGGTAACGGCCTTAGCGTTGATATTGTGTTGTGGTTTTAAGTACTTTGAATGTTAGTCTATGGTGGAGAATTTAGGCCATTGTCGTCGTTGCCATTTCAGAGTCGTCCACATGCGGTACAATGCTTTGTAGATATCTTTGTAGATGGTGAAACTTGAAGGGAGATTGGGAAATACTGATGACCCCATTTTGTTGTAAGCCTGCTTCCAGTATTCTGTTAAGAACAATATCCTTTTTTCAAACTTATAAAGCATTATCCCTATTAATATTGAGGTAAGTGGCTGGTCACAGTCAACTTGGGTTTTTGTTGACAACTTCAAATATGAGCTCTTGTGTTGTATTTAAACGCTTGTATAGCATATATGCTTTGTTTTTGTTGTTTTTAGTTTTTTGTGATAGTACTAGGCAAAATGATATGGAGGCGCCTGCTATTTTCATTGTACTGTTTGGTGCTAAGCAGATGACATTTTTTCGATAGTTTCTCATTCCACTGACATTCAAATTTTTTCTTTTTGCTTTTTCTTATTTGGCAACCATCTGAGTCTTTTTCATCCTCTGTTTCATTTTCTTTCTTTTTTTCATTCATACAGGATACAGTCTTTTGCAAGTCTATCCTCAATGAAACCCACTTATACAACAATTCAGCAAAAGGGGTTGCTTCCATTTTTTATAACTTGGTTGGTATTCAATGGTGTTAATTATACTGGTGAAGCAGGAAGAATCAAGAAAGAGGCTGAGCAATTGGCAGCACGGGGGCTGTTATCCTATCAATTTTTGGTATCCTTTCTTAAGCCCATAACTAATTTGTAAGGAGAAAGAGTCTCATTATTTATCAAGTGAGGATGAAGGAGAACATTGATAATAGGAGCAAATCTAGGAAAATAGGAACAAAGCGTTACAAGAGAAACAAACTGATTGGGATTAATACTAGAAGTAAAAGATGTCCATTTGGGCGATTGAATGGCAATTGAGACGGGTGATAAAATGGCAGCATGGTTGAAATCTAGCAAATTGAAAAGTATCAAGTTTGACAAAGACCGCATAAATATACAACCCTCACTTTTGAAGGCATTTATAAAGGTAGGATGGAAGCCATACGACCTTGAGAAATTACATCAGAGAGTAGTTCTAACAAAATGAAAGTAACAGCCACATTAGGTGACCAAAAAACCATATAAAGTTCTAAACTCCCATGGTGTGTTTGGTTACTTATTTTGACTGGGGAAAGGACAATGATGGTGATGAAATGAGTATGCCGAACAGGTTGTACTATTCATAAAAGCTTCATGTATGGTGGTTAGTTTTGCATCTTTTCTTTTTTGGGTAAATAAAGTATCGGTATTAGAAAAAAAGGATAAGAGGGGCCTGACCTTTATACACGAGATATTCACGAAGAAGCTATAAATCCTCTCCCAAAATCGACAGGAGTAAGGTTAGGTCACAAAAATTCCTTTTATCCAAAAAGAAAAGACCGCACTGGATTTGCCCAGTAGCTGTACTGACAACTCTCATCTCTCCAACATATTTTAGTTCAACTCTCATCACAAACACCACATCAGGTATGAGGCCTGCCTTGACTTTATTGGAGGGACATATGCTTGCTTATGATTGATAAACATGGCCCCAGTGTCAGCATCACCCAATTTACATACAAAAATAGTATCTAACAGACTCCATAATTCTCTTGCGACCTTATACTGAAGCATTGCGTGATCCACAAACTCGTAAGCTTTGTGATGGATACAACATGAAATGGGAAATACATATTTAGCTTGAAGTATGGTTATTATGTTTTATGTGGCTTAAAGTGTACTTTCGTGTGACTTATCTAGTACAAATGCTAGTCACTGCGGGCGCAACCCTCTAAACTTTAATTTTCTCCCATTTAGCCTCGGACACTATTTTTTTGCTTATGGGTTCCCCCTTTTCCATAGCTTTCAACATCATATTAGAGCTAGGCTTTGAATATTTTGGATATGGGTCTATTTCATTCTAATTGATCCCTTTGTTTGTTAGTTCCCGGAGTTAGCCCGGCGTTTTCTTTTTTCCAGAATGCAAGTTCTGTGATTTGTTTTTTCTTTACAATGTTGTGCAGGTAATTCTGAGTCAGAAATTGTTATCTCCGAGATCATCAAGTCCAAATTCAAGCTTTATGCTGCAGCGTTGCATAAAGTCAGGGAGTCGCACAAGAACGATAATACAACAATGCGCCTTTGGCAGTAAACACAGGAATTGGTTTTGGTTTTGGTTTCCCTTTCCCCTCAGGCAATCAGAAAGGGGTTGCAATCACTGGGAAGGGCAATGACAATTCGCCTTTGGCGGTAAACAAAGGAATTGGTTTTTGTTTTTCCTTGGGCAATCAGAATGGGGTTGCCAATAACGTGACGAGCACTACAATTTCAGAGGCTTGTGCTAGCCAGCCCAGTAAGATCCAAGCAATCCTACAGCCTTTTCATGAATCTAAGAAACCTAAATGGGAACCATCACCTGTGGCATTTACTCCGATTGCATTTGTGCCTCCAGCCATTGAATAGCCTCTGAGTGTTGGTCCAAGCTTTGCCCCTATTGTACTCCAGCTTGGTAGTTTCCACTGCTTGTCCAGGGTTGAGCCCTAGGATTTGACGGCGGACTTAAAAAGCCACCTATAGACGCTTTACGCCTAATCATTCCGAATAATGCTTGCATCCTTTGTCTTACCGCGGCTGTTGGCACAGAGTTAGCCGATGCTTATTCCCTAGATACCGTCATTGCTTCTTCTCCGGGAAAAGAAGTTCACGACCCTTGGGCCTTCTACCTCCACGCGGCATTGCTCCATCAGGTTTTCACCCTGTGCGGAAAATTCGCGACTGCTGCCTCTCGTAGGAGTCTGGGTCATGTCTTAGTTCTAGTGTGGATGATCATCCTCTCGGACCAGCTACTGATCATCGCCTTGGTAAGCTATTGTCTTACCAACTAGCTAATTAGACACAAGCCCCTCCTCGAGCGGATTCTTCCTTTTGCTCCTCAGCCTACTGGGTATTAGTAGTCATTTTCAGATGTTGTTCCCCTCCCAAGGGCAGGTTCTTATGCGCTATTCACCCTTCCGTCACTGGAAACACCACTTCTCGTTTGACTTGCATGTGTTAAGCATGCCGTCAGCGTTCATCCTAAGCTAGGATTGAACTCTCCATGAGATTCATAGTTGCATTACTTATAGCTTCCTTGTTCGTAGACAAAGCGGATTCGGATTTGTCTTTCATTCTAAGGCATAACCTGTATCCATGCGTTTTATATTCGCCCGGAGTTCGCTCCCAGAAATAATCATCCATGCCCTCTCATATCAATCCCACGAGCTTCTTATCCATTCTCATTCAATCACGGCGGGGGAGCAAGTCAAAATAGAAAAACTTACATTTGGGTTAGGGATAATCAAGCTCGAACTGATGACTTCCACTTTCACCACGTCAAGGTGACACTCTCTCGCTGAGTTATATCCCTATCCCTTCTCTGTTGCTATCGAGAAATAGAACTGACAAATCTTAAGGTCTAAAAACTCAACGCCACTATTCTTAACAACTTGGAGCCGGACTTTCTCTTCGCACTATTTATTATACAGATATGGAAATAATGGGACAAATCGGATTCAGTTGTCAACTGCCCCTGTCGAAAATAGGATTGACTACGGATTCGAGCCATAGCACATTGTTTCATAAAATTGCAAGCTTTTCCCGATCGAAATCAAACATGTTTTTCATACAGAAGATTTGGCTCAGCATGTTCTATTCGATACATGTAGAAGAAAAACTCGACACGGATCAGCTCTATTCGATACAGGTAGAAGAAAAATCCGACACGGATCAACACTCTCTTTTTGCACCAAAGATCTTACCATTTTCGAAGGAACTGGAGGTCCATCTCTTTTCTATTTATATTCAAGAGTTCTTATGTGTTTTCACTCCCCTTTGAGACCTCAAAAAATAGACAAATTCCATTTCTTAGAAACACATACAAGATGCGTCACTACAAAAAGGATAATGGGAACCCCACCATTAACTACTTCATTTATGAATTTCATAATAATCGAAATTCTGTCTCGGCACATGTCTTGCCGAGATAGAATTTGTCACTTGCTATCCTTTTGCCTAACAGTCAAAGATTGATCTTCCTGGAAAGGATGGAATTACGAATGGGGTGGGTGTTATGAGTTTCTATCGATATGAGAGTCCAACTCCATTGCATAGCCAGAATTCATATTGTGTATTTGAAAAGGTTGACCTTCTTGCTTCTCTCATGATACAATTATCTTCCCGTCGAGCCCTTTTTTTCCTCGGTCCACAGAGACAAAATGTAGGACTGATGCCAATAGTTCATCATAGAAGAAATGACTCACTAAGCCAGGATCACTAACGAAGACGAATCTAATAGAAAATAATGTTTGTGAAATTGTTTTCCAAACAAAGTTTACAAACATTTCTCTCGAAAAATTTCAAAAACATCCAAACAAGCACAACCTATATCATGAATAGTAAATTGATCCCAAATGAGTCTAATCAAGCTGAGCTCAAAGCATAGATTTAAATAGTTCGGTGTCATTGTAAGCTTTATTTGAGTCGATCATGGGCAAATATATATCATGCAAAGAGACTGAGAGATCCGCTTGCCCACAACACACAATAGGGTGTATTGTGGTGCCAAAACGATGCATTTTTATCAAAAAAATGTTGCCTAAGCAGTGCCATTTTTATCACAAAAATGCTGCCTAGTGCGCTAGAATTGGGATCCAACAAATTGATTTGGTTTACGATTTTACATTTGAACCTATTTCGTTAATTGGGCGAGGCCTAGTGACCAATAAGTCTAATGAGCCAATCGAAGCCTAATGCCATCCGCATGGTCTTACGCAACCACCCCGTTAGGCTGGCACATGTCGTGTGGACCGAGCCAAAATGGTACCCAATTCGGAAAACCTGAATAACATGGTTACGCCCGTTTTCACGTGTTCTCCACATACTTCGGCCTTGGCACATGGCATTCGGTGTGTCAGTTATGATGTCAATGTGGCGAAGATTATTTTTGATGTTATGGAGAGCGTGCTCCAAACAAACTAGCTTGGAACCCAAGTTAGGTCAAACTATAAAGTGTAACTTGTGGTAAAAAATACGCTACATGTTATTTCTTTCTCAAAAGTACTTTCTGATTATTCTTTTGATTCACAGACTGACTTAAGTACCATAGTGTTTTATGAATGACACTTGTTGGATAATACTAACTAGATCTTGCTTTTACAGAACTAGAGAGATTCAGAAAAATTTACGGATCAAATATATGTCAGACGAACATTTGATTAAAAAACTCCATAACACAAGTATTGGTATTGAAAAAGGTGAAAAAAATGGAAATATTGGGTGGATTCCTCTTTGTTTTTCTGTCCATGTGCTTAGGATAGCTTGTAAATCATTGCACATTATTATTGCAAGGAAGTTGAAAGAAGTTTCTGATAATGACTTGTGCTAAATCATTGTGTTTGGAGGTAGAAATGCCCAACAACAACCTGCTCCATGTCTTTTTGGGTGGGTAACAAAAGCAACAACATGGTCCAAATGAATATGTGGTGTAATGTTCTGTTTGGCAGGGGACCAATTTAATTAAAGGATCCAATCCCAAGTAAAGGAGAAACTCCACCAAGTCAATCATCCAATCAGAAAGTTTTATTTATGCATGCCATTGATATCCACCACGCAAAGATTTTTCCATGCAACCCAAAGGTTTTTGTAGCTCAAAAGTCCTTTCAAAGCTCTATAAATTCAGTCCCATTTCATGGTTTCAGGAATTTCGGACTACAACTGAAATTCATCTTCATATTTTCCTTCTTACTTTTGTATTCTTTGTGGAGAGAGAACCAGACGTAGTAGAATTCGACAAGCAGACGAAGGTCGGTGTTTGTTTGTTTGATTGAATCGTTTTATTTTGGAAAATAGATGCCGGTGTAATTCTTCAGCACTCACAGTGAGTAATAGAATTAGTCTTAAAGGGAACTGTGTATACACAAGATTCGGTTCAGTATCGTATTGATTTTTATTCTGATTTTACAGTTTGTGTTTGATTAGTTCATTTCGATTCATATTATGTAATTTCGATTCTAGTCTCAATGAATATATTTTTTTAAAATACCAACTATTCCTTGAATTTATTTATTCCTGTAAATTATACGGTGGCTTGAGCAAGGGTCTTTTTTATTTTTGCCCTCCCTTTAAACCAAAGGTGATGTTACTCCTCTCCCATCTCTTTCATTTATTAACTTTTTCCTTAAGAGTGATGGAAATGACAGAAAATTCAATATGTATGTATGTATTGTACAATAAATCCGTCTGATGAAATGATTTTTAATCCTTTCGAGGCTAAGCTTTCAATCGTTCATTTAATTCTCTGGATGGTTCGAGTCGAGATCGGATATCTGTAAAAAATACCGAGGATACCGGTGTGGTGTCAGCCAACACCCATTCGATGTCTAAGTCAGTCGACATTGTAGAAAAGTTAATAAAAAAGTTAATTTATTTTTAGGATATAGATTGGGCTGCCACGTGGTGGCCGATAAACTTTAGTTAATTATCTTATTATCTTTAAGAGTCTTAGTCTCACACGACTTAAGACTCAAATTTCTATTCCCGGACTAGGGGTTTAGGATAAGCCATTACGATTTACAATATCTTTCTCGTCCTCATTGTGTGGGTATCCGAGTAGAGATATACGTCCGAAAAGAGCAGTCGTAGTCGGTTACTATTTTCATACTTATCACTGCCTATTTTATCTGCTAGTTTCCTTTTTGATTCATTTTCTTTTTATTGGTCCGTGCAAGTAACAACTTGTTACTTTCGTCAGGTCGATTCCAATTAAAAAAAGACATATTGATGCTCAAGTCAAGTCTCATATGAAATGGATGTAAAGTATAACAAAATTTAAGTGCTTTTGTTAGAGACTTAGAATGTAACTTTCCATAATTAATTACGGTTGCTTTTATATATAACCAATCCTAAATCTGAGGCCTACGTCAGACTCATGCTGAACACATGTATCGGTGAGGTTATCAATCTAGTAACCACCACTAATGATCCCTCTGAGATCTTCTAGAATCTTCCACATTTCAGGCGTGCTCATCTGGGTCGAGTAATCTAACTTGACCCATTTGTTGATCGCATGTCTAAGTGAGCAAGAATTGCATTTGGGCTTGCAACCCACACCAACCCAATAATTCGATTCATCCTAACCTTTCGCATTACGGGCCTTTTCCATTCGCTGCGAGGTTATTATCCTGGCCTGCCAATCCGGCTCACTACACTGTTTTTTATTTTCTCAACATTTTGTGTACTATTTTTAGCTGAGCTTGTAGTATTGATGTTTATACTACATATGCAAGATGTTTGTACTTTGACATAAAGCCCAAGTGACTAAAGTGACCCTACCCATTTATATTTTGTGGATTGGCCTACAAATTATGATAGAGGGGAGAGGGAGATGTGTAGACCAGCTCAGCAGGCACGTGGCAGCAGATTAACCCTTGGAAGAATTATCTTCATATTTATTGAATTAAGACTAATTATTAATTAAGAATAGTGTTAAATTTAAGTTTAAACGTGAAAAAAAATTTAAAATCTTTTTTAAATGAAAAAAATAAAGAAAGAGAGAATAGAAGTATTTGTATTAGTTCGAGAATTTATCAATATTGAAATATCATTATAGAGTATAATTTTTACATCGACGCTGTATGCTCTAGTTTAAATTAAGAAGAAGAAAACGCGATGAATGTTGCACCTTGATTCTCATGAACTGAATAGTGACTTCATTGATTAGATCGATTCACTTGCTCGAGATGTTATTTGTATTTGCAGAATAACAAGTTAAACGTTTTTGCCGAGAGTAGAAGAAGTGCTTCCCTTTACACTATATATTGTTCACTTCTCGCTCTTCCTCCGTTTTTTGTTTTTGTCCTCTCGTAGTATTATAAGTTTTCAACAATCTGTGAACCTCAAGTTGTAATTGCTGATATGTCACTTGCATTATTTTCTACTATTGCTAACTGTAGGGGTACGTTACATAAGATCTGCAACATAAGTGTAAATATTAGTGGTTTGATTTTCATAAACCACCACTAAAAAAAATTATTCTTTCTTTCCTCTCTTTATCTCATCCAAAGGAAATAGAAAGAAAGAGAGTACTTTAAAATAGACAACTATGCCAAATTTTAACACAATTTATTGAAATATCAATGAAAGTGATTTTATTGAAGGAAGTTGCCAAATTTGGAGTAAATAATTTCTTTGTTAAACAAGTAAAAATTCCTCTCTAAGTCGGTTGGTCCAGCGAAAATAAATAAAGATTTTCAATTGATTCTTTTTAGAGAATTAGATATTCTTACTAAACATGTGTTTTGTTTGGATGGTAACTTGATGAGATTACCACCCACAAGGGCTATGAATTTAAAAAAAAATGAGAGCAATTGGGAAAAAAATAATTTTATTTACTAATAGTGGCTAAATTGGCATATTATCGAATCACGCCCCTATTGTCACAATTAGACAGATAGTAAAACGTTGCGAGAAGAGAAATATTCTATTTGTTCGGTGTAAATTGCTACTATCATGAAATAAAATAAGAGAAAATCTGCACACACATTTTGTACAAAGATAGAATCACAGATGTGTCCGAAAATGCATTTGTATCATAAACTTTCTCATAGAATAATGTACTCTTATTCCATTTCAAGAAACTATAATAAAATGAAAGGAACAATGTACCCTTTTCTCTTATACATAGTTTTGACATGTGCTTTGCTCTTAATCCAAATGGTTTGGAGAACAAATCAGCCTCCCAAAAAACCCACAAAATTCTGATGAAAGGGTCTGAATTATATTAATCAGATTCTAACAATATCTACAATGGAATCTTCTTCCTTGCATATATATAAAGAACCATTTGACTCATGCCAATAATTACACACACACCACTGTCTCGTCTGTCTTCCATTCCACCGTCTTTAATCTTTTTCCCTCTCAACCCAGACTTCTATTTCACCATTCGAAGAATCAAGACTCTCTCCCCCCATCTCTCTCTCTCTTGGACAGGGTTTGTTGGTCTCTGTTCTGGGCTTTCAATGGCTTCCTCATCGTCTACAAAAGCTTGCTTTCAGTGCGGGGACTCCAACTCCCCCCACTTCAGAAATGGTTGGCGGCTCCGAAGTGGCCACTTTGCTCAGCTTTGCAATCGATGCGCGTAACCCCTTCTCTCTCTACCTCTCTGTTGATGGGTTTTGGAGTTGTTGCTGTCCTCGGGTTTGCTGATATTTTTTGAATGAATTTATAGCCTAGTTGTAGTGATTCTGGTTACCGTGTGTAACTGGTTAGTATGTTGTACTTTTCACGTCATTCATCTAATTTGAACTTGGTGGATTCTGTTCTCTTTCTGAATCGGGTGTACATGAGATATTTTCCGTTTTCTTGCATGTCAAGGAATCTCAATAGTAGTTTTGCTTTGCTCGAATTTGGAGTGCCTTTTTTTCCAGTTCGTGTTACATAACCGTGTTCCAATCGTTCTGTTTGCATCTTGCTGCGGACATAGTTGTATTGTTTATAATTCCCCGAGCTTTTCATGCAACAGACATAGGAGTCAGTATCGGGAACGAAAATTTGGGGCTAATGTATAGTTCCATAATATGGGGGAAATGTTGAATTAAAATTAAAAGCAGCAACAAGTTCACGAATTTACTGGGTGATATATAGCTATGATTTTCCATTGCTATCGTTTTACAGTTGGGGGAATTGTAGTTTGACTATTTATATGTGTTGATTGAGGTGAGGTGGCTGGACTGGAGGAGACCATTCTAGAAAGATGGTAGGCATTGGAGGTGAGAGATGAGCATAAGAGAGTCTACTAGCGAGACAGTGTGGCAGCTGTTGAGAGAGGAGAAGACCGGAGGGAAAAGCATGGTTGGTAGGCTGGTGGCGTCATTATCAGATAGGCCCCTTATATAGTGGGCGAATATGGAGGGGGGCAGTGTGCTTGGATGCATGTCATGTCTCCCTTGGTTTGGCCTCTCCAAGGTATGCCTTCCATCTGTATCAGAACTCGGAATTGGTATCATAGGATGGTAGTTTGCACGAAGTGTCACGATCAATCTTTGATATGAGCACAAGATGTCAGGCTCTTCTCAGAGTGCCTTTTGTCCTCAGACCGGTCAAGATGGAGTCTATCCTTGTATGAGGCTGGCGGAGCGATTCTTGACGGTCTCTAACTCTAGCCTTCAAAGCATTATTGGTCCTGAGTGCGAAACATATATCCTCTTTCCAACCTAGGCCTTGCAGAGTGATGAGGTGATATGCAACGTTCTAATGTGTATATTTCCAAGCAGGTTGCGTGTTGGTGTTGTTATGCGCCTTGGTGGTTGTAAGGAGTGGCATGTAGATCTTCAACTGGGAGTGGCACACATGAGCAACTACAAACATAGTCTCCCTCAGAGCGCGTGGAAGCTTCTTTATGGTGCGTGTCACGTGATTATTCTGCGCATAGGGAGAGTTATGGTGTGCAAGTGCCTTCTCTATGCTTGGAGCTCCTTTGAGGGGAATGGCTCAGAAGCATCCTTTCTATGCACAGGGAACCCTCAGAGGGAATGGCACTTGAGCACCTTTCTTTGTGTGTGGAGACTTCCAGGAGGGGATGGTGCACGATTACCTCCCTGCTTATTGGAGTAGTTCTTCCAAGAAAGATGGTTTGCAGGTGGTGTTGACGTGTAGGCCATGTGGTGGCAGGATAGCCGTACCTATGAGAGGTTAAACTATATATCGTGCAGGATCTTGTAAGAGAAACCAGAAACATAGGTCATAGATCAATCTACGAGAAGTACTTGAATGAGAGTGCATGACACATTAGGTAGTCCACTATCAAAGGATGTTTCTTGTTTTGCGAACAGATACTAGTGTATATCTGACATTAAAATAACCAGCACCGAGAACATTAAAGTCAGGATTAAGTAACTTTCTTCTGTGTGCATGAACTATAGTTAATCAAAATTCAGAAGTACAATCTTATCCTGTATTAGTCAAAGTTTAACATTGCAATATTACGATCGCCCAATAGAGCATGTGAGTGGCCTTTTTTGTATGCATCTGTACCTATTTTACTCAGCAAATAGTGAAGCAATATTACATAGATGACATCACATGGAATGATTAAGAATCTAAGAAAAATATTTCATCACTTTCGACGTATATTTGTGAACTATCAGTACATGTATGCAGCAGTATTATGAACTTGCTACTCGTCTAAATGACAAAGATATTGCTTTTGGTATTGGACTACATTAGACTTATTAGCTTATTTTCGTTACTGGCAGTCTTCATTTTCTCTTATCTTGTTCTTCTTAGTCAATGGCATGGTGAAATTTGGAAGGATGTAATTGGCAACAATTATGGGCTAACTTTTTCCATTGCACATTTATTAGTTCGTTGTATGAGGAGGGAAGATTCTGTGAAACATTTCATTCAAAGGATGAGGGTTGGAGGGACTGCGAATCTTGCGGAAAGGTTAGTTTGTGAAGTTGCTAATTCTGCAGATATTTCTTCATAGCATTAAATTGGTAGATCTGTGGAGAATCCGTGAAAGATACTCGGCTTCACTATTACCTATTAACATACTATTCCAAACTTCTTTAGCAGATGGTTCACTGTGGATGTATCGTGTCATTTCTTGCATATATGCTGTTGGATTTCAGTGGAGTGATCTGCATGGACTGTTCAAAGATGAATTTCATTCTGGTAAGAGGGTACGGCTGTCTTGTCGTCTTGGTTTTTGGCTTTCCTGTCCCTTATGCATATAACTTTTGAAGTTGTCATTACCTTGGCGGTTCATGGTTTCTGTAGTCAGTTAATTGCCAAGTGGAACCAGTATTTATCACAGCCCAACCATGAATGCTCTAACAAAATCAGCCCACCAGTGTTAGTAGGGTTAAAAAATGAATTGTGTATTGTTTAATTTTGACAGTTGCAATTTCAGGCTCGAAAACGATGTCTCTATTCTGAAACTCAAATGGGAGATGGAGAAACTCGAGGGGATGCTGCTAGGCGAATACAGATAGACCCTCAATATAGGCCTCGGGTGACTGATATAGAGTTACAACAGATCGGAAAAAAGTATCCTCTGATTTTTCATTTATCTCGTTGATTCCGAATATATTAATAGACTCTTTAGCTATATCAATCTATGCTGAGAAGTCATGTTAGGTTCTGAAGCCTATATCTCTTACCATCTATGCGGTACATTGTGATTGTGTATAGTCCATGGATAGCTTTAACGTGACGTTTCATTCCTTTTATTGGGTTTCTAATTCGGCAACCTTTAAGTCAACTGTCCTTGACTATATGTAAGAATAAATTCTGTCGTCATTCCTCTGTTTGAGAAATTATTGTCCACTAGTGAGGCTGATCACGAGCTGGCACGTCTTGTGATACCCAAAAAATTTGCAGAGGTGAGTGTACACTTCCTAGATTCGTTGCTATCAGTTCTTCATTTTGTTTATTTCGGGTTTGAAGGATTGAATCGGCTGTTTTTTACTACCTCATGGTAGATATCGTGGTGGTAAAAATTCTATTTTCACGCGTGACACTGTAGCTTGTTCGTATATCTTAAGAATCTTGGTTTTTTATATTAGAAAAATTACTGGTAAATGCTGCAAGACGAACTATTTCACCTTTTTAAGGTACTTTCTTTGTGTGGTAAAAGCAATAGAATATTGAGCAAACACCAAACAGAGGCTGCATGGACTGATAAAACTTCCCATTTTAGCTAATGAATCTGAAAGACCATGAACATACCTAAGGTGATTCGAATGGCGCAGGCTACCATGATGTTGGTTGGGATTTACTTGTCTATCTAGTCTGTTCACTATATATATCGCAAGCCTCTCTGTAATCTTTATGCCTAACACTTAGGTGCTGTTTGATAAAACTTTAAATTGGAAATTAAGCACTGAAAACTAAATACTGAATTTCTTAAGCATAAAAGTTGTTTGTTATATACTGAAATTTAAGCACTGAATTAATTAAGTTGTTTGTTCTACACAAGGAGCTGAAGTTTGAAGTTTACTGATTTTTCAACTTAGTCCTCCATAGGGCTTACGACACACCAAGCCCCTCCTGATGTTGTAGGCGTGGTGTTGGTAGTGGTCGTCGGAGGTGGTGGAATAGTGATTGATACAATGGTGGCGGGTGGCAATGGGAGTTACTGGCGGTTAGTGGCGGTGGTTGGCGGTGTAGCGGTGGCGGGTAGTGTGGTGGTTAGTGGCGGTGCTCGACAGTGCGGTGGTGGCGGTGGTCAATAGTGCGGTGGTGGCAGGTGGCAATGGTGGTTAGTGGCAGTGGTGGTTGGTGATGGTGGTAGTTAGTGGCGGTGGCAGTGGTGGTTAATGGTAGTGGTAGTTAGTGGTGAATGACGATAGTGGTGAGTGACGGTGGTCGGCAGTGTGGTGGGGGCGGATGGCGGTGGTGGTTAGTGGCGGTGTTCGGTAGTGTGATGGTGGTGGGTCGTTGTGGTCGATAGGGTGGTGGTTGCGGATGGCGGTGGTGGTAAGTGTGGTGACGGGTGGCGGTGGTTATTAGTGGTTGTGGTGGTGGTGGGTAACAGTGGCTTTAGTGGTTAGTGTGGTGGCGGGTGGCAGTAGTGGTGGGTGGGGGTAACGGTGGTGGTCGGCAATTTGATAAATAAATTTTTTTTATAAGACTTTTGAGCGTGTTCAACGTTTTTAATTAAGTAGGTGGTAGCTATTAGTTATTTACTTTTTATTTTTATTGAAGACGTAAAGTATTAAGTTCCTCAAAGTTTTGTTATCAAATCAAGTTAATACTTTTTTACTTAATGTATTTTAAGTACTGAAAATGGGTTATCAGACAAAGATACCATCTTAACTTTAAGGGGTTGTCTGAGTGGAGATTGAGATGAACTGTAAACCCAGACATGTTGAGGTCGAACCTTGGCAACCACAACTTTGGGACATGTGGAGGTTTGCCTGGCCATTAACTTTAGGGCCCTAAGCTGACCGGATACTTCGGTTATCAAAAAAAATACTTACATACCACGAGCTCTGCTTGCTAAGGCTGTAGGTATCCATTGAAATACGTTTGAACGGCATGCTTTATTGGTCAATATTCCATGTTAAGTGCTCTAACGGGCTTTGATTGCACTCATAACCATAACCATCAAACAGGCATTTTTCCCCGAAATTACTTCCCCACATGGGTGTCCTGTCAAAATCAAGGACACTGAAGGCAAGGAGTGGGACTTCCATTTCCGCTATTGGCTCAATGATGGCAGCAAGATGTATGTTCTTGAAGGGCTTAAAGATTATATCGGTTCAATGGAATGGCAAGCGGGTGACATAGGTAAGTCGAGAAATTCACTAGAGAACTTACGTGGACTTCTGTCAATTGCATTTTTCCAGTTTTCGTTATATTGATTTCAAGTTGTATTGTCCATCTCCGTATATATATGCTCTTGTATTGCTTCAGTTTAAATACTCCGTAGTTGGGCTTTTTATAGCGTGTGGTTCACTAACGGCTCCACTTGGACCTTGTTCTTCCATCATCTTGGATACTTTATATCCAAGCAACGATATGAGTCTCGAAAGTTATGGCTATTATCTGCAAATCTGATAACTCATGCTTATGCGTTGTGATTTTCGTGCATACCCACGTTAGTTTCCTTAACTAGAACCAAGAGCGATATTTCCTTGCAGTGACATTTTACAGGATTGAACCCCAAAAAGAGTTGGTCATGGGAGTGAGAAAGACTTTCGCCAGTGTGCCACCTAAAGAGGTATCGTGAACTTCTTTCAAGTCTGTCAGTGTCGGTCGTTATCAATGAAAATCTACTGTATTCTATGATCATCCTTCTCTTATTCTGGTGTGGTTTTTTCACGATCGATGATGCATTAACAAAGACACTGTTTGAACGCGAGCTTCACAATGGACGCATCACTTTTTTTTAGCTTTCCTTGTGACATATTTTACGAATCGAATCTCTCTTTTTTCAGGTTGTGGCTAATGCTCAGTAACAAGATTATTTTCAGAATTTCATGCTTTCCTGGGGATGCTGTTGATGGTTTTCATGAACAAGCCTTGAGCTAAGGATCCTCCCCCAAGGAACTTTTCCATTTCTTATCGTTTCTCGGGTCCGCAAAATCCTTTGTGTTGCTGGGATTATCTTGTTAGTCAATCTATTAGTTGGAGTGATTAGAACAGCAAGCAGCAAATCGATAAACTACTTGCATTTGTGAAAGCAAGTTTATCCCATCTCTCTTAAACTTTCTCCAGTCTTCGACCCGAGCTACTCTACACCCCAATTGATACATTGATCTTGTGTGTTTGAAGTAGGAATTTTGTTGTATTTTCAGTCTTTTGATGAGTGCTTGAAACTTAAAAACTCTGTAAATGGACTTGAGGTTGTGGATTCAAATATGAAGGCGGCCATTTTACCTTCTTCGCATACTTTCATTGATGGAACTTCATTTGGCATTCTGTTTTTGTTCGTTTCAATAGACATGTGACTAGTAGTCTCGGAACCGATGAATACAATTACTAGAAATAGAAGAAGCAATAGCAGACTCAGATACATATTTTGCCATGTTTGTAGAATGAGAAGGCTCGTGTGTCTATTGACACATGGAATTAAGGCTTGTGTGTCCGTCGGCACATCGAGTTAATAAAGATGCCAATTTTTTGTGCAATAGAAAACATACAACTCAGGAGATATCAAAAATAGATATTTTGAATCGGATAAGGCTAAATAGATGTGTTTCGGATTTTTTAAATTTACAACTTGGGAGATATCAGAAATAGATATTTTGAATTGGATAAGGCTAAATAGATGTATTTCGGATTTTTTAAATTGAAATTTCGGAAGGGAAGAGATTCTAGTGTGCGTCATACCATTCTACTTTGACCATCTTTTTTTTTTTTTCCGAAAAATATATATTTGGGGAAAGTGTATGAGGATCGAAGTACAAATAGATCCAACCACAGGAGCAAAGGGTAATTTAGTCTTCTTGTCGCGAGGGGATGGCCCGCCAATTTAACACGGAGGGTTAGGGTTCGTACTAATCAACGGCAGAAATTCGTCACAAAAAACCGCTGATTTGGTTGGTTAGGGTTCGTCAGTTGGTTATAAATAGTTCGTTGCCAACCTATCTCCCTCCATTTTTCCGATATCCGAAATAGGGATGAATTTGATTTTGAACAGCAGCAATTGCGTCAATTGCAGTATTCGATCTTCCTCAACTTCAAAATCCAGGCATTTCAAGGTTCGCCGTCATGGTTAGTCTAGCACATATCTTTATGCGTATATGTAAGTCTCTATATACAGCAGAAGCTCAGTTTTTTTGCTCGGCGTATCGCAGAAGCTCAGTTAAGAGTTTAGATATTCCCACTAACTAGTTCCGCAAGTCGCTGTAATTTTAGATAAGTATTGAACAGGGATCTATATGCTTCGATTTTAAATATCCATAGACAGAAAGCGGATAATTACGATCAATATGTGCTTAAAGGTTTATCCATTCGAATTTATCTTGTTAAAATTGAGATAATTAAAGATGCTTGGACTCTAGAAATGTTTTTATTGAAGGTGCTAGGACTCTAAATTATTTTATTAAAGGTTCTAGGAACAAGTAATTAGCTCGGTTTCTGTTTTTTGTATGCAAAGGTAGATGCAAGGTGCCTACAAGACCGCTCAACAAAGTGCTGGTGAATGAAAATCTTCGCCGGAATGTCTTGACATCATCGGACACTCGCAGGAGCAACAGTTTTGAAGTTATGACTATGATAACTGGTATGACGGGTGATGATCGTCTCCTTCTGTTATTTGCGACTGTTTGATCATTGGCTCCTTTGTATTTGAACTAGTCACATACTCACATTGCTCTGAAATGTCGTCATATTCCTTACAAAGCTACAATCTGCAGAATAATTCTGTTTTTCCTCGCAGCATACTTTCCGTTTCAGTTTCCGTACACCCTTTTTCAAATGTCAAATATACGTTGTGAATTGAGGCTGATGTAAGCTCCTTAGGTTGGAACAGCGTACATACTAATTCTTCGCTTAGAATGAGATATATTTTAAATCTTGACTGAAAGGAAGTGCAAGTTCCATTGTTCAAGAAAACGGGATTGCAATCAGAACGAAAAAAAGATTGGATGGTCCAGTTATTTGAGTCACGAAGAAAGTGGTGTTGATTAACTTTCAAATCTTTAGTAGATTACTAATTTTACTCGGAAGTTAAAAACAGTTCGCTTGTATTCGTCCTCACCTTATTTTCTTTGCTTCATATTAAGCTATAGTAATTGTTATCAAAAAAAATTAAGCTATAGTAATTGTTTGGTTGTTTCAGTGGGAGAATATGACTCACGAGGACTGTATCTATTGTTATGTTTTCAGCCGCGAACTTGGTAGTCACGCAAGCAGCAAATGCTTCAAGTATGGAGAATATTATGGTGAGAAGTTATTAGCTTCATCCACGACCAGTGTCAATTTTTCTCCTAATCCTATACACAGGTTTTTCCATATAACAATAACCGAATGAAATAGTTATTTACTTAGTTTCCTTTAAGTTAGGGAGGAGCGGCATCTATTTATACTTTGGCTGATGGAAGTGTTGGAGATTGGTTTGGAGGCTTCCTATATTCAACCGGACAGCAGGCTAATGTAGCTGTTCAGGACCAGCTGTCGGCCCTAAGTTTTACTAGGTTCGTTTTCTACATACTGTTCGTAAGTTTGGATTTGGTGATTTGGGGATATGATGCTGATTATTTGTTTTTCGTGCGTATTTCTCTGTGCAGCTTGGCTGTTATATTTGGCGCGGGGCTTGTAACTAGCCTTTCACCTTGTACACTGAGTGTTTTACCACTGACCCTTGGTTATATTGGTAAAAATTGTTGGTGTTAAAAGTTATGGAAAACTATGTTGGTAATGGGCAGTTACTGTTCAATTTTATTTAATATATCTAGTGTTAATTTTTGGACTTTCTGAAATCAACCAGGAGCATTTGGCTCCGGGAAAAGCAAAGCAGAGGTATATAACTTGCCAGCCAACTCATTTTACTTGCTTATGGCAGTCACCACACAACACTCTGTGATACTTGCAGATAAATGTGTAAGACTTGGAATTTTTTCCCTTTTGTAAGCTGTATCTTCTTGTTGATCAGGTCATTGGGAACTCGGTTGCATTTTCATTGGGACTGGCAACTACACTTGCAATCCTTGGTATATCAGCCTCATTTGCGGGAAAAGCATATGGCCAGATAGGGCAGGGGCTACCTGTGGCTGCTTCTGGTTTGGCTATAATTATGGGTCTTAACCTCCTAGAGGTGATAAATCATATGATGCTGTGATTGCTCGAGGATATAGCTTTACTGTATCAATAGCTTAGTCATTTGCTTGAGGATATAGCTTAGCCATGTTATCCATTTGACAAATCGGTCTTCGATAGTATAGCATGCTTAAGTATGACTAAACAGACCCCCGTTCATTGTAGAAAGATTTGTGTTTATCTGCGTATCTCTGGCTAATCTCCATCTTTGTTTCTTGGTCTTGCTGATCATTACTTCAGATAATTCCGGTACAGCTTCCTTCATTTTTTGATAACTTTGATCCCCGTGCTGCTGCTGCTAATTTCCCTTCAAGTAATGACTTCGTATATTACCCTCAGCTTCTTAAGAATTAGTCACTTTTGGTCAAACTGGCTCTCTGAATGTTCTCACAGCTTGAAAGTATGGCTAACTTTATAATGAATTGTAGGCGTGCAAGCCTATTTGGCGGGGCTTACATTTGCATTAGCTGCTTCACCTTGCAGCACTCCTGTGCTGGCAACCTTGCTTGGATATGTAGCTGCGTCCAAGGTAATTTGAAAAGTTTAATGTTTTTACTCACATACTGATGGACCATCACTCTGTCTCCGTCTTTCTTGTTTGAAAGCTTCATGAATGCTTCACATTAAATTTTTTGCATTACAAGAGATTTGGCCCTGTCATTTGGTAGTGTTAGGCAACAATGCACAATTGGAGCAACATTGCTCTTCCCTGTCAATGCCAGAGTCCATTTAACACAATGAAAACTACACATGAACCACAACATATCCATGATGGTTGTTGTCAAATTGCTGACACAGTGATTGTGAAGGAAGTCAATGTTAGTCCCATTTGCATGCGTCATGGTTTTAGCTGATCAAATTCCAAACTGCTAAGTTCTCATTTTCTGATTAAGATGTTTCTTTCTGTTGATAGGATGTTTTTGCTATGTTCCTTATATTTTAAGACTTTATTGTGTATCTAGAGATAACAAAAAATAGAGTCCATAATTATATATTTCTACTTGCCGCCATTCAATTTTATTCACACAACAAAAATGGTTGATTACTTGAAAATTCAGGGATATTTTCCCACACATACTGGAGTTTTAGGAGTTTTTTTTTTCCTACTCAAGAGATTTGCAGAAGCAATCCCGTAGAACTTTTCCAAACAAAGCTGGAATAGTAAGTATAACTAGCAAGAATATTTGGAGTTGTGCAGGGGCTGGGGCACCCGTTGCAACCGTTTTGTGTCAGTCCCTGTCATTGGCAATGGGTGGAAGGGGGGCATTGCAGGAACCAAAGGGACATCCCTGCTTCGCAGTTTGCCCGCCGCATGACCATCTCATAATCTGTCTTTAGGTTGATAGTTTTGCACTCTTGCGATTATTATATTCGATCCTGAGCTCCAATGTTTGCATACATATTAATTCAGATAAATTTCTAACGTGAAAATCTTAACAGGATCCAGTAATAGGGGGCAGTTTACTGTTGACATATACAACTGGCTATATTGCTCCTCTACTTCTTGCTGCTTCTTTTGCAGGAGCTTTGCAGGTAATCACTTTTTGGCACCCAGTAAAATCTTGTCTACTAATTCTTGATGCACTACTTAAACTGGTTCTTTCCACCATTCATCGTTGGGCCAGGGCCCAATCATATAACTATTCCGCGCCTTAGTGTACTCCTCCCCTTTGTGGGTGGAAAAGACCAAGTCCTTGTCAGCAGTTTTGACATTCAGTTTTCTTCTTGATTGTTCTCTGTTTTTGTCTAATTCTTAGCACTCATTTGTATTCTTAGCAATTTCTGACATATAGATGTGTGCAGAGCCTGCTTTCATTCCGCAAGTTCTCAGCATGGATCAACCCAATGAGGTACTTACCTGAGATTTTCTAGGGCACATGATCTTGTGTTGTGTCCAAACGTTCATCTTAGCTAGTAGTAAATACAGTGGACTTGTGGTAGAATCATCTAACTACTTGTTTCTATCGTTCACGTAATGTACTCGAATGCATGATTTTGTGACATCATACGGTATACTAATTGTCTGGAACTTGATGTTTTTGTAGCGGTGCTCTCCTCTTAGGTGGCGGTGTTTATACGCTGTTGGATAGGCTTTTCCCAGTGACTATGTCAATGTAGACATTTAGATTGATGGCACAAGAAGAACCATAGGAGAGCATTGGTGTCTGCGATCAATACTTGTTATTCTGCTTCTCGATGCTTCAGCTACTTGACACTCGGGGAGGCGTGACAAAGCCAAAAAGGGGAGGTGAAACTGATACGTCGAATATATTAGTCTGGGTATGTACAATATTGGAATGTAAAGAATGCAAAGGTTTGACATTTGTTAAATATGAACATATGTAAGAGAAGTTGATGAGGAAGTTTAATATTTTGCCCTCAAATTATGGGTTTGCATACAGTGTTCTTGCTGCTGTAGCTCTGGAAGGTGAAAACGGTTTGGTTGAGCCTGGTTTTCGGCATTTCCGCCACCTATCTGAAAACTTCCGTTTGAGATAATTAACACCGAAACCTTGAATAAATTGGATCCGTCATATTTGGAACATTTGGTTCGGCCAGTTTTTTTCCAGTCTAATACGCCCGTGGACAACCAACCAGTAATCAAACTGGACGATTCCTCTTCTCATGTTAAATGTAAATTATGGTGCCAAAAATTGGACATCGGCATACTAAGTTCCTGCTGGGATTCCTGGATATAAGTCTGTATTCCTGGATACAAGTCCGTCCAAAGACAGGATATTATTTGGTCAAGGATTTTTCGACCATCAAGTTAGATCTCAAGCATGTGAGAGTTGAGGGTATGAGTGTGCAAGTGTGTAGACAACTTGAGAATATATCTTGGCATCGACCCAATTGCTCTTTTTATAGGGTGAATGGTGGAAGATATTATGCGGCTTAATGGATGCCGATCCTTCTCTTCATTCCTTTTTAGGGAGGAGTGGATAATTACTGAGGCCTCAGTCTCCAAAATTCGAAGAGGCCTCGCTTTCCAAATTTGCAGGATGTTGCCGAGCGAGTTTCATGACCGATTTCTTTTTGCTGAGCGATTTGTGATCCGAATGATTTTGTGTCAGCTAACAATTTGGGATATATTGTCAAGTTGCCTAAATTTGATGATCATGTACTAGGCGATCAAGTGTTGAATCGTGTGCTGAAAGATTAGTGTTGAGCCAATCCAAGCTCGTCATAAATAATTCTCATTTTCTCTGCGATCATAGATTACAGAAGGAAAAAGGGGGATTACAAATCAATCTAAACAACACTTACAACCACATATATGCCTAGCTAATACAAATGAAGCCAGTACCAATAGTGCAATCAGAAGCAAGAAATGTAAAAGAGGAAAGATTGGAAGGAGAAAAGGAAGGGCTCAAAATTGCCTCCTTTACAACTAGTTTAGAACCCCGAAAGAACCTCTGAAATGCTTCCTCGATGAGGTTTCTGATATGCAGGAATCATTCTTCCCCGACGAGGTTCCTGATATGCACATCTACGGTCAGAGAGCCTATAAAAAGTTGCAGTGAGTTGCAAAAAGAAAGTGATGGTTGCATTGTATGCTAAGCTTATTGGAGCTTACAGAAATTTTATGCAAAACCACAGACCAATGCAGTGTTCTCTCCTAGTTCTGCAGTGTCTTGTAGAAAAAACTAGTATTGCTAAGATGTTTATTAAACCTGAGGACAAGAATCGCAGCAATTTCCCAATCCTAACGAAGTAGTTCCTCCGGAATCCAATCAACAACGATGATTACTTAAGATCAGTTGTGGCACCGTAGTAGAATCATTACCAATGGCATGCTGTGTGCCTAAGTGCGAAAAGACAATGCAAGATATCACACAATTCATCTCGTCATCTAAGTTTATCATTACTCGGGATCCGGCAGTACGTTCACATGAACAAAGACTAAACGAAAGGGGAGGAGATGGTAAAAAGGGAAGTGCAGAAATCGGTTCCCTGTAAAATGAAGGTAGAAAAGCCATTAAAATGCAGGTGGAGAAAGCAAGGGAATAAAGATTGTATTTCCGGATGGTAGATTCAGAGGGAAACATGTATAATACATTCTGACGGAAACATGATAAGCTGATACATAAAAAAACTGTATATCGCGGGGGAGAAACGTATAGAGGAAAATGGTAAAATGTGATGCAACATACATTAGTTTTATTAATTTTGGAAAAATTCCTCCCCAACTCAACAGTACAACTCACAGTAACAGCTCAAATACCAATACAAGCCAGTAAACAAAATAGTACAAGTTCCTCAAAATAGAGACATCTTCAGTGTTCCCTCAAAATAGAGACATCTTCACTGTTGAACACCAATGAGCCACATTTTCTTGAGAATCAAACCACGCCAAGGAATCATCAGATTCAGGGAATAAAGACAGTTATCACGACCCGTTTGAGATTTTGAAACGAATCGGAGAAGTTGCCTACCTGGTTGCTCTAGTGCCACAACCTGCCAGAGCCCACATGTATTTCCAACACCAATGAACTCCAGCATAGTCGTTTCCTATAAATGGCAATCTTGGACCACCACGGGAGAGAGACTTTCGGTATGATATCTCACCTCAAGGAATAGGGAAGGTACTCTACAACAAACATTGACAAAATATAGCTGACCAGAGCAGGTAAACACCTGAAATGGAAGGTGTCATTGTTCAGTTTCTACTCCAAAATGCTGGTCTAAAATATCTTTGGAAGTCTTGCCAAATCCCTTGGCCACTACTTCCATGTCTCTAAGTTTCACAACCTCGCGTTTTATCTGATCCACCCGCCTCAGGACTGCTTCAAGCAAGGCATCTGGGTCATCTGATGACGCGCGGATTGAGAGTTTGGACCTCTCTTTGTCGAGCTGTTGATACAGATTTAGAACATAGGTCTTTTGAGCCAAAAGCCTTTCCTCTGCAATTTTATATTCAGACTGTTGTGCCTTTCTCAGAGCCCGAAGGACCTGGTCAATCTCTTCCTCGAGTTTCAGTGAATCAATCTGAAGGTTGAAGTTTCCAGACAAAATTTGAGATGAGCCAGTTCCAAACCCCGGAGTCTTGTTGTCGTAGTTTTTAACCTCCGATACATCATTTCCACAATTGGACAGCCCCCCTATTGTCCAAAGGAAGGAGAGAGGCAGGGAGGGGGACATTGTGAGTTTGTGAGTAAACCATACACTAGAGTAATACAAAAGAATATAAAATCACAATAGAACAGAAGAGATAAAAAAGATGTTTTGGCACCGTATCGAAACTACACTTTTGCTTACAGCTTTTAGCAGTAATTCTCTGTTCATAAAGAGTGGCCCAGCACTTGTTAAAAATTTAATCTGACACTTCTGTAAGCCCTAGACACATAAGCAAACTGTACTGGAAGCCCAAAAAGGAATAACAAACCAAGAGCAGAGAAAACAATTCAGTATCCTCGAGCGTCCAGTAAGTCCTCGGAGGCAGGGTAGGCAAACAAAAATATTTCATCAAACGAAAATGTAAATTGAAAAAAGGAGAGATGATGGGCATAGAACCGCCGGCTGGATAGAGGAGGACGTTGTGGTATGCTTGGTCTGTGTGGTCTTCTTGGTCTTCTCCGACTGCTCGCCCCTAGAGAGCCCTCTGAGGACGATGAGCCGGGGAGCCTACAAATTAGCCCCATGGACCTCAACGTGGGCCCTATTTAGCTTGGGGGAGTTCTAAGTTCATAAGAAGAGCAGCAAAGAACCGTCAAATGAGGGACACAATCCAAATAGGAGTGTGTCATCAGAACCGGGAGCCGGCTTCATCCTTATTTGAGCAAGACTCTACAACTGGTAGACTTTGCCCTATCCATATCCGTGAGGAAGAAGGGACCCCATCGAGGCAACACGACTCAGGGACATACAAGCTCATTTAAATCTATCCAGAAAATATATGATGCTCTTGTGAATCCATATGCTTGAGTATTCTTTTTTCTTAAGACTTACAAACTCTTGACTTTGGCATCGGAAGGGTGTTGCCTGGCATCACATCAGTGTCGTAGTTGTTTGCTTACAGTTCAAAGGCCCCGACAGACACTATCAACCGCACTATCAAGATATATTAGATTTTTTTGCGCCGTATGAATGTGTTGAAACTACAAGCAATTGTAGGTTGTTAAGGAGCCAATGCAGAGTGTGAGAATTCAGTTGGACGTTCCATTTAAAACATACATCCATACATTCAGTAAATGGCATAGGAAAATTTAAGGAGAACTGTTCGAGAAAAGCCAAAAGAAACAGAAAGAATGAGAGAACAAAATCACTTAATTCGCCTCAAGTGTCTAATAGATCGGAAGATAGAGGTTGGAGAGAAAGTGTACCTGCAGTAACGGCTGACATGTCTTCTTTTTTCCATATATCACCAAGTTGAGTCCCACTCTTAAGCTGGTGCAAGTATCAGATTGGTAATACTGCCAGTTTAGACCCCAAATATAACAGATACAAACTTGTTCAAGACAAGACTAGTTATAGACCAGCCATTAGGCCATACCTTTGCCATAGCCAATTCAATATGACGCACCAAGCCCTTGGCACTTGTTTTCAGTGAGCCACGCAATATACGAGCGCCAAGGCATAGAATCTTCTCAATATCATCACGAGAATCAACAGATTCACAGCTCCGTAAAAGCTTCATAACATGTGAAACCAATTCTGTCCTCTTGTCGCAACGCCGGCAATAGTACTCGGCATCAAGTCCAATGCTACCTCCAACTGTCCCAGCCATGTATGATCGAAGAGCACATTCTATGTGGGCCACATGCCCACAAATAATGCCATTGCTTACAGTTGCTTCACACCTAAAGAAGCTGAAGCCTCCATAGGCCGAATTAGTAGTCTTACAACAAAGAATACAACAACAATCTCGACAGAAACCAGGTTCACTGCAGCATATATCGCAAGCCATGGCTTCTGAAGGAAAATTGCTTTCTTCTACTAAACTGCTGCACTTTTTGTTACCAGCCTTACAAGCCAAAGATTCAACGGGGGAATCAGATCCCAAATGTTCCTCTATCTCCTCCTCAAAAGGTATATTGACCATGGTAAGCTCCTCTTCACTGCCTACACCATGGCTCAGCAAATTTGATATATTATCGAAAAGAAAAGTCTAATGTTTTGGCGTATGATATTTGCGACTTGAGAGCCATCATACACTAACATTCATGAGATTGGCACATAGACAATTAGTTAAGCAGAAGGCCTCAAAACAAACAAACAGAAAGTTAAGCCTCAAATTTACAGCATTCTAATTAACAGTACCATTTTCTACATAAAAATGGGAAACCTATGGTGGATCTTGGGTCCTATGTGATTGTGAAAACATAATTTAACATCACCAAAACCTTTCCAACAGTTCCTAATTAGCAAAATTTGATAATCCCAAGAGTCTCATAGCATCTGACATTCTCCATAGCTTCGACACAAGGCCCAAAAGCCTATCAGTTCACCTCCTAGCAGTTGGACTCGCAACTCACAGATGGAGTTAAAGTGGATTCTAAGGCCGAGCAAGCTGCACTATAAATGCTTCATTGCAAACTATTGGTAGTATGAAGGGAATAATCATCAAATTGAGGAACAAGAAAAACAAAAAATAGAAGGAAAAAGAACCAATTGAAGCCTTAACGTGATGGTCAATCAACAGCATATAGTTCAGACGACTGAAGTAATGACTACATTGTAGGCTCGTAGTTGTAGGCTCATAGCTGAGTCCTTCCTTACACAGACATACTACCTTTAAGTTCTTGAAGGAGGCATAGCTGTTCCTCATAATGGAAAAAAACAAGGTAGATAACTGAGAAACAGAAGGAAGATACGCAAAGAATACATGTTCTATATCATAAAACCACAAAATTAAGGTTTGCAACACATTAAACAAGATGGAATTCAGTCTTGGGAGAGATTAAAATGTGGAACTTCGTTAATAAAAAAGAAGCTGACCTTGTGTCCCAGACTTCTTTTTTGCAGGAACCTTCCAACTGAATGAGGAAAAAAATGCATCAACATCAGCACCAGGAAAGGTTTCCCGGACATACTGTTCAACTGAAAGCTTACTCTTAAAACCCGCCTTCTTGGTCTTTTGAAAACGGATAGGAGGATACAAGTATCTATCCATAAAGTGACCATGAATTGCAACCCTGCGCCCCACCTTCCAACTCCACGTATCACCGGGGAATGGCCAATTTACAGGAGCATATGGCAAGCCTTCACCCGACTCGCTCTGTGTAACTGGATAAAGATGAAGATGGTTTTCTATAACCCTACCTGTGCTTCCATTAGTTTCACCAGGATTGTCAATCTCCATTGATTCCTATCCTTTTCTGATTAGTAACTAGGCCAGAGGAACTGTACCAATGACCATATGCAAATCGTTAGCTGTAACCAGAATACAATGACCAGCAAATATTACAGTTTACGAAAAATACCATGCTTCGATATTACAATTTTATGAAGAATACTATTGATGAGCCCGGATTGGCTCGGCTCAACACTTTGCCTTCAGTGCTCAACAGCTTAATACTCAGTTACTCAGTACACGCTCGCTCAGTACTCCCGCTCAGTACTCATCCGCTCGGCACATAGCCACTCAAGTTTTGGATGCTCAACATTATATTGCTAGCTAAGGTTCAACCTTCCGAGAGTCGGGCCACTTGGCCAAGAGGAAGCAATCATGGGATCCGTTCAGCAAGATCCCACAAATGAAGCCCAAGAAAGTTCAGAGTCTCGAAAACAGAGCCCTCAATAAACAACTCGCTCCTCCTGACAAGAAAAGGAGAGCATGGTCGGCGGCCATCAGGCCTCTTAAATCCCTCCGTCTTTCACCTTATAAAAGGGACTGCTAAGCTAAGGACAAGATACATTCTCACACTCATTACTTACATATCTGCATACTCTCTCTCTCTATCGATGTCTAATTTGATTGTCGGAGAATCTTTGGCCGGAAATACCCTGGTCTTAGGACTTGGGTGCAGGAACCATTGTAGGAACACGAAGGGCCACCATTCAGCTTTCGTCATCATCCACTATGTATCATCTGTGGTCAACTTTTTGATAAGTTATTTCCAAACATAAAATATGGATTCATATGCAATGGTAGTTAATACCTTTGAGCAGGGCATTAAACCAGTTGATCGAGCAACGTAGTGGGCTATTGAAGTTTGGCTAAAAAACTAATGAGCTTAAAAAGAACTATACTTGTTTATCATTTCAAACCATTGGAAAAAACTTTATTCATGCTAATTGCGATCAAAGCTCAAGTAGTTTAACTTAGGAAAGAGAGGGATAGGATTTCTCTCGCTTTTAGCATAGCGGGCCCCTAGGGGGAGGCTTCTATGACGGGCTATTATGTCGTTGTGCCTAGGTTGTGAGGGCTCTCAACCACATGAAGAGTTCAATGTGCTCAACTGCCCCAGACCTTGAGATGTGAATCATCAAAGGCACATTAACATGGTGTACTCCTCCAGTTCGAACGGTGTAAGTTTAAAAGGCCCAAACTCAATAGTGTCAAAACTTAAAGCTTGAGAACTTGACAAGCTTCAGAAATGAATTCAATTCGACTTGTTTCTTAGTTTCTAACAGGACAAATATAAATGAGCTCTATTAGCTTGAGTCGTTTAACAATCCTAAAAGTGAAACCTGATAGACCCCAACTCTTTTGCCTAAAAATTTGAGAACTAAGAACGACTTTTACTCATGGCTATAGCCAGTTGCTAAGACTATTCACATTCAAGTATGGAATATTTTCGCCCCCCCTTCCCCTTGCGCCAGTCTCTTCAAGTGGAAGCAATTATAGGGGCTTCAGGACAAAGGATCTGACACCGCCCACATACGCAGCAACAAAAGCAGACGAAAAAGCTGAAGCATCTAGAAGCCTGCTTTTTCGTACATGCTCGCGTGCATCACATACACAAGTGCCCTCTGAACAGTAGAAGCCTAAGCTGAAAGGATCTAAAAGCCTGTTTTTCTGTACACGTTTACTTGCAATACATACGCAAGTGCTTTCTCAACCGTCGAGCAAATGAATTGAAAGATAAAGAAAACAAAAAGAAAAAAGAAGAAGTCCTCAACTGCATACGAGCACTTATTGAAATAAATGACTCCAACTTCACATATTTTATCCAAACTTACTATTTCCAGGTAAATAGGGCGTAAAGGGCATATGACATCATCCTCACTTTCCTCCCACATATGACCGGAAATTAATGTCTCCAAACATTCAGATCAATGCATGACTATAGATATGCATACAAAATGCTGCATAAAATGACCGATAAGGGGAGAGAGAGAGAGAGACCGTGGTCAAAGACTACCTGACAAAACCAAGTCCTTCTGACTGTGACTTTAGAGAGAGAAAATCCAGATAAAATAACGAAAAATTAGGGCTTTATTAAGTTCGGAGTAAATCATTCTACCTGAGAAATCGAAGGGAAAACGAGAAATGATATCAAAGACGGCAAAAACAGAAAAGTAAATCGTTATTACATATGTAAAGGGCGGCGGTGTCGCCACAGACGTCTTCTCTTCTTCTCGCTGTCTCCGCTACGGCTATGTTTATTGTATTACACTGAAAAGACAAACATGCCCTCCACGTCAAAGAGGATCCAAGCAAAACCTTACCTTAAATATCCGAACCGACTTCTGGAATAACTGCCCTGTTTCCTCTCTCTCTCTCTCTCTCTCTCTCTCTCTCTATCTCGCTCGCGCGCGCAGTCCACAGTAGTGACCAGAAGCTTATCCGTTTGGTTGCCAAGGAAGGCTGGAAGACAACAACGGGGGTAGGTAGATAGATGTCATAGAGCATCAGATTGAGCCGGAGATAACAAGAGACCCACTCGACCCAAAAGCCTTCTCTCGTACTGGGAACTCAATTTGGTTTTGTTTCCTTTCATTGCTAATCGCACTGAGGTTAGGGCTTGCTATGTTGTTTCAGTTAACTCATAATCGGTTACGTAAATCATTGGATTGAGACAAAAAAAAACCTTGCTTGTATATGGGTTGTTTCGTGTATTTGCTGTTGAGTTTTTTGATAGGTTTATGATATCAGGAGTCAACCTTCAATATGTCCGAATCCGTCTCGTTTTTCACTATATATTTCTGTGGCATGTATCCTTCTAGAGTTTTCGAGTTGAACTTTGTGGTTTGAGTATAATTTGTTTCCAAAGGTCATGTGGGACAGTGGGAGAAAAGCCCCATATTTTTGTTGTCAGGTATTTGATCATACAGGGCTCAGAAATCAGAAATTTTCAATTTGATGAAGTATATTGTGTTGCCTTATTTGAATGGAACTCTCCAATCTGTTGCTATCCTTTCCCACTGTATTTTGAGGAACCAAATGCATAGTTGTGAATTCAATCTGCCTGCTATCTCCTGTTAATATCATTATCGATTTGATTAGAATCACCCTCGAATATTTGATCAGAAATCTGTTCTTTTTCTTTTGACATTTGACACGCTCACACCACAGGAATTCATAAATACTTAGTTCAGTTGCATTCCTGTAAGACCTGAAGTAATCGGTCCTTTTGAATCCCTTTGCTTATGGAGAGCCTTGGCAACATGTTTTGAGATACGGCTGCTTTAGTCAGAGACTCTTTTGCTTGAAAGTGGCATATGTGCAGGGCCTTTTATCTAGTAAATCTATCTTCAGGTAGCCTGATCCATAGGTCCTTCAAGAGAGTGACCCCTGGATCTGTTGAAACAAGACTAGTTAGTGTTGTCTAGCCGTTGACAGCCGGAGGGCATCCAATGCTTAAGTTCGCTCCTGAGAATGTACAGACTACTTGAGAGTGCTTAGAGAGTTCTTTTAAAGTGTAGCTTGCTAAGGTTTATCGTGTACCTTTTATAAAGGTCACATATTTGGGCTCCAAGTAAGCATGTGCTAGGCACACGTCTAGTGGCATCAATCAATAATTGGGCATCAAATGACGTCATGCATGATGTACCGAGTGCTAGGTCAACTTCCACGTGGCTAAGCCGAACCACCTGGTGTCCACGTGGAGCACAGCTGTAGCCAAATCGTCTAGGTTGGGTTGCCGTTGGCCCAATCCACACGCTGAACGCATGCCCATGACTGGACGGGCTAGTTATGTGAGCACGCAGACCACGACTTCAGCTGGCCCATTTCTTTCGAACATTGGGCCGTGCCCAGTTGTGGGGCCCAAACCATATCCGTTCGGCACAGTATAATAAGCACGTACATTGCTATTGAGGATGCCATCTCATCAAAGTTAAGAACTTAACTAGCAGGCCATTCCTATTATTGACGTCTTACTATCTTATCTGTTTTGCTTGTAGTCTTATATTATTACTTTCCTATGCCAGTTCAAGATTTTGAGATCATCAAATATTTTATCTCAGGCATGGATCCATTTGGTAGCAAGGCTCTGAATCTGCCTAAAGAAAGTATCTCTAGCCCTCTTGCTAAAGATGGAGGAGGGAAGAAAATCGGAAGTGTAGATAAGCAGGCAGCAGTCCATGAAGAAATGAAGAGAATGAATCAACTTCCTGCCAACAGTGCATATGCTACTCATCGGTTGAGGGTTCTCAACAAAGTCCTCCAACTTTTGTCCATTCAGGTACCCAAACTTCATGTCCTTTTTTTGGGTTTATTTTTCTTTTCCACGTATAAATTAAGTTCATTTTCCGAACATACGGTTTTGCAAAGTTGATGCTTTTGGAGATATTTGCGCTTTTCATACACGTGTTAAATATTAGATCTACTTGGAGTTCGTATGTGCAAAAGTCAGGATGTTTTGACCCATTCTCTGTTTTTAAGGCAGATATATAACAGTCTAGCAAAACCATTTTTGTTTGTAACTTGCTGGTTTTGAATTTTGATAGTTAGTCTTTCTCGTGTGACCTTTTGAAACTAGGGCGAAATTTAAACAACATTTCTTTATAGAAATTTAGTGCTTGAGATGTCACTACATTAAATCGCTATTCTTTTCCACTTCATAAAGGGTAACTTAAGGAGACTCGAACTTGAGTATCTTTATGAGTAGTGTGCAACATAAGCCACCACTAATCTTTTGATGTCAACCATGTGCAAGTTTAAAACATTTCCACTTATTACTCAGCAAAAGTGCTTTTGGGATGCATCAGTGTTTGGAAAAAGCTCGTTGCGCCTTCTGTGTCCTCAAGAAATTTTGAAATTTATGGGTTATGCCACTTTGTTTATCTTATCGTTGAATATTCAGAATGAATAGTTTTTATTTTTTGGTGACCGTTCTGTTTCATGTTGTCCATCGGCTCTTATATGTTGTTGGATCATTGTAATCTTTGGAAGTCAATTAGTTCATTTCAACGTGTGAAGCCATTTCCAATTTTCCAATGTCTTGTGTATTGGTGTTTGAAGTGAACTGCCCTGTTTTACATTCTAAGTTCTATTCAATAATGGAAAGCAATAAACAATGTTCAAAAAAAAAAAAAAACTAATGAAGTGGTAACTTTAATTGTTGTTGGATGCATTAACCTACATATAAAGAGTACGGCTTCTGGATGGAATACATTACGCCTATTAGTAGTAGATTTCAATCGACACCGATGAAATTAGTTCGAAAACGTAAACAGCATAAGAAGTCACTCTCAATCCGATCTAGCAAGAAATGCTCTACTGATTAAAGCGAGAGAACTAGTTAAGAAGGCCATCTTCCATCCGCCTTACTTAGGTAGGGCGGGGCTAGTACAAGACTCCAAACTACGACGGATAAATCGACGGATCATAGGAAATGGAATTGGCGGGTGGGCCTCTCTTACCTTTGATTCTCTTTTGCCCCATATTGGAACTAATATTTGGATGACTAGTTTATTAAGTCTACCTAAGTACATCAGTTGCTCTTAAATTTTCCTCTTATTAGGTTATGGAAATATGATCCCTTTTGTCTCTATGCTTTTCTTTGATTCCAGAGAACCACATCGCAGGAGGAGGAGTTGGAGTTGCTTTTTTCAAGTCTTTCTATATGAATAGAAACCCAGATTGTCCAAGCATTGGTCAGTTTGCATTACTTTATTACGGGTTACATTTCTCATATTCCTCTTTACTTTTTATCATAATGGTGCCTAGTGAAAGCCAGAATTTTGTTCCCTTACATACCAAACAGTTACTGTATCAAAACTTCCTGCAACGAGAAAGTATTTGATGGTAGCTTAAAATTTAATGGAATAGACCTGCTAAATTAAATCAAACAAGCAGTTCTACTCCTAATAAGCACGGAAAGAGAGAAAGATAATCATTACTCTTCAGGGGGCTAGCAGGGTTTCGATCAAACAATGTCCTTTTACAAATGTCCTATAGTCCAGAAGAATACCCTTTGAAGTCTCTGACTTGACCTTGCACTGACATGCTTCCTGAAGGAGGACAAGCTCAGCGCAGTCTGTATGTACCAGTACTTTTGTCTTTCACAATATGCTCTGCAGTTCTGCTATAACTCGGCACCAAATTTGCTGCAGAAATTCTTAATCATTTATATTTGTACAATGTTGCTCTTGCATAATTACATTTTCCTCTGATACTCTACTCTGTATGTCTAATGTACCGCAGGAATTAGTCAATGAATTGTTTCACACCCTCTATGAAGCTTGGCTGAAAAGCTTGCCTACATACGCCACAACGCGTACATTCGGTTGTGCTTTACATGTAATGCCTGTGAATACCTTGTGAAGCTTGCACTGAGACATAATCTGTCAAGTTTTGTCCGTGAAGGTGTTTCATTACCTCGTTTATTCAACCGAGCAATGTCTAGAATGTTTAAGAATGTGAAAACTTTAACTCTCTGTTTCTACTTTGTAATCCAGCTAACTGGTGTCTATGGATTAATTTGGTGCTTGGTTGCTACTATTTCATTTTTGTGGTTGCATTGTAGCAGTTTGTTTCCTATGACGGTTGGTTTGATATCTCATTTTTCGTTTGCGATTGTGTTGCACTGTTCAATACACGACTTGTTAGGTTGGCGTAAATGCACAACTCCAGCCGTGAAATTGTTTACACCGTGATGTGAGATTTGGTTCAAATGGTTAACGTGGTTTAGTAATTCCTCGACAACTATTTACTCTCGGGGGTTCAATGGAACCATGTTTTGTCTCAAATTGTGTACATGGGTAAGTGTCAGATGCTAAAAGTTTGGAAAATGAAGTATTTGCTAAAGTCCTGTTAGCTCCGTGGTCTGGCTGTCATTGTGACCCATGGTGTTTTTGGTCATATTGCCTTCTGAGTACAAATTCAGGAAAAATGAATGCCTTATGCTAGTTGAGGAGTTTATTTTTTGGGTTGCTTTTAAACATTGTGGGGTTTCTAATCGGCCAATTTCTTCTTTTTTTGGCTCGAGTAGAACCTATTGCATGCGAGAGAAGTAATTCGTTAGTGTCACGCAGTAAATAGACTATCTGAAGGACATTTCAATAATTAAATTAGACTACAGGAGTAAATGAATAAAATACCTACAGTTTAAATGAAAGCGTATTTCTTGTGTTTTGTAACATCTAGCTGCTCATTCCGACTTAGAATACAATTAGGATTTATTCAAGAACATTTTCAAATTATCTGCTAATTTTCCTTTGAGATCTCTTTCATAATCTCTCTCAATCTTTTCCTAATTCTTGTCATGGTAATTTAAGATCTCCTCGGATCTCCTCACGGGCCAGGTCTTGGACTTAGGCTTGTGGGCCGTTGGGCCTTAACCTTTGTCGGTTCATCTCTTGATTCGGCCCGAAAATACACATACGCACTCTCTCTCTCTCTAGGCTTACGACGTGTTAACGAATTAATGGAAACGTACAAACATCTGTCGCCTTTATTCAATCTTGACAAATAGGAAAGTAGGAGTTTCTTTCAACATGAAGCAATTCATTGAAGAAGTTCAGCTTTAAGAGTAATTTTGAGTAAGTTTTATTAGTCGCTACTTGATTCGAGGAGAACCCGGGTATGTGTGTGTGTGTCCGTCTTGAGTGAATTTTTTGAATTTCGATCATATTTTTTTCTATTTTAAGTTTGAACAATATGATAAGCTTCAAACAATTTGAGAAGAGAAATTGTAGAAGCTTATATTGATTCAAGGAAAAAGTTACAGGAAAAGAGAGATGAGAAAGGAGAGAGATCAGGAAGGAGAGAGACACTGAAATCATTCACACCCTTCTGGCACGCCGGCCATCCCTTATTTAACGACTAACCGACTTTAACGATTAACCGACTTACAAAAGAAGAATTACAGTAAGGACCTTATACTATACGTAAATGATAAAACTACCCCCAAGCTTATCATTACCACCTCCTTT
The DNA here is from genome assembly GCA_019985065.2 of Arctostaphylos glauca. Classification (NCBI taxonomy): domain Eukaryota; kingdom Viridiplantae; phylum Streptophyta; class Magnoliopsida; order Ericales; family Ericaceae; genus Arctostaphylos; species Arctostaphylos glauca. The sequence goes on along the minus strand of JAHSPW020000007.1, from coordinate 29,081,646 downwards.
TGAAGCAACCTTGTCCTCAAGGTTGAAATGTAGGAAACCTCTGGTGTAGATCATACCAAGACTCCCATGTGGCATCCTCAGGGAGAGAATTGGTCCAATGCACCAAAACCATTGTATGTGGCCTGTTGTTTCTTTTGATCATCTTGCGATCCAATATAGCAAGAGGTTCCAACTGAATTTGACCCTCCTCCCCAAGCAAGGGCAGCTCAGTTTGCACCACCATTCCATCTCCCAACTTCTTTTTAAGCAATGAAACATGGAACACTGGATGTATCCGAGAATGAGATGGTAAAGCTAGTTTATAGGCTACTGGTCCCATCTTTTGTAGAATCTGATATGGACCGAAGTACTTAGGTGCAAGTTTGGCATTTCGACGAAAAGCCACAGTCACCTGGCGTAAGGGCTGAAGTCTGAGAAAAACCCAATCCCCAACTTCAAAATTCCTCTCAGTTCTGTGCTGATCCGCAATTTGCTTCATTCTATGCTGTGCTGAGAGCAGGTGTTCCTTGAGTAACTTGAGGATTGTATCCCTAGATTGCAACAAGGACTCAGCAGCTGCCACTGTTGTTCCCCCAGGAGCATAATACATTAGATTGGGTGGTTTTTGTCCATACAACGCTTCATAAGGAGTAATGCCAGTAGATACATGGAAAGTTGTATTGTACCACCATTCAGCCATTGAAATCCATTTTACCCAAGCTGTAGGTCGATCAGATGTAAAGCAACGCAAATAATTCTCCACACACCTGTTCACCACCTCGGTTTGTCCATCCGATTGAGGGTGATAAGCCGTACTCATCCTCAAATCAGTGCCTTGCAGCCTAAAAAATTCCTTCCAGAAATTACTTGTAAAGACCTTATCTCTATCAGACACGATAGAATTTGGCATTCCATGAAGCTTGAAGACATTATCAATGAAAGCTTGGGCAACAGTAGTGGCTGTGTAAGGATGTGCTAAAGGAATAAAGTGAGAGTACTTACTAAGTCTATCCACTACTACAAATAGGACTGACTTTGAAGAGGACACGGGTAAGCCTTCAATGAAATCCATGGAGATATCACTCCATAACCTCTCTGGAATGGGAAGTGGCTGAAGTAACCCAGGATAGGCCACTGTTTCGGTCTTATGTCTTTGACATATGTCACAAGAGGCCACAAATTTTAACACAGATTGCTTCATTCCTTTCCAAAAGAAAGCATGTTTTAGACGTTGATAAGTCCTCTCACCACCCGAATGACCCCCTTCCGGACTCGCATGATGCTCCATGATGAGTTTAGATCGGAAAGAGGGGTTATTACCCACCACTAGTCTGGTTTTATAGTAAAGCATCTGGTGTTGCCAAACATAGTGAGGATGACTTCCCAAATTTTGTTGCAAATCACTCAAGATTCTTTGAATTTCTGGGTCTTGGGACCAACTGTCTTGGAGCTCTGTGACCCATTGACATAACACCACTGTGAAGGCTGCTAACTCTCCCTCAGACTCTCCCACCAACCGTGATAAGGCATCAGCTGCCACATTAGTTTTTCCAGACCTGTAGATGATCTGGTAATCAAACCCCATCAATTTTGACAGCCATTTCTGCTGCATTAGTGTGGTAACTCGCTGTTCCAACAGAAACTTTAAACTTTGGTGATCTGTTCTAATCAAAAACTGACGCCCCAATAGATAATGCCTCCATTTGGTAACTGACATAACCACTGCTAACAGTTCTTTTTCATACGTAGAAAGCCCAAGAGTAGTAGGTGCCAAGGCCTTACTGTAGTAAGCGATGGGTGCCCCATCCTGCATCAACACTGCCCCGATCCCTTTTCCCGATGCATCACATTCTAAAACAAAATGGTTTATCATAGTTGGGTAATTTCAGGACTGGAGCTGTAGACATAGCCCTTTTGAGTTGATGGAAAGCAGATTCTGCATCATCATTCCATCCAAAAGCGTCCTTCCTTAATAACAAATTAAGGGGTTGACATATTTTTCCATAATCTTGAACAAACCTTCTATAATATCCCGTAAGCCCCAAAAATCCTCTAAGAGCTTTGATGGAACGGGGTCTAGGCCAATTAACCATGCTTGCAATTTTGCTAGGATCAGCCTTCACACCGTGAGCAGAGACAATATGGCCTAAGTATTCCACTTGATGGGTACCAAAGACACACTTCGATTTTTTTGCATACAACTGGTGTTCTCTTAACTTTGTTAAGACCAGGGAGACATGTTGGAGATGGTCAGCTCTTGTTTTACTGAAGATAAGAATGTCATCAAAGAAAACTAATACAAATTTCCGCAAGTAAGGCCTGAAGACATCGTTCATGAGGCTTTGGAAGGTCGATGGTGCATTCGTCAAACCAAAAGGCATGACCATAAATTCGTAATGTCCCTCATGAGTACGAAAAGCAGTCTTTTCTATGTCTCTAGGATTCATCCTAATCTGATGGTATCCTGAACGTAAATCCAACTTGGAAAAATGTTGTGCTCCATGTAATTCATCCAAGAGTTCGTCAATGATTGGTATGGGAAATTTGTCTTTGATAGTATCCTTGTTCAATGCCCTGTAATCGATGCACATACGCCATGTATTGTCTTTTTTCTTAACCAAAAGGACTGGAGAAGAAAAAGGGGATACACTATGCCTTATAACCCCCGTAGCCATCATCTCTTTGACTATCTTTTCAATTTCATTTTTTTGTATATATGGGTATCTGTATGGACGTATATTTGGGGGATGAGAACCTGGTTTAAGAGGGATTTGATGGTCATGTACTCTATGAGGTGGTAAGCCCTGTGGTTCTGAGAAAACATTCTCAAAGTTGTTCAAAATTGGTAATAGATCAGAGGGTACCTCAGCTGCAGAATGAACCTGAACGCTGCACAGCTGAGCCATTATTCCTGGAGTACGTTTGTTAAGCAGGTGCTGCATCCTCTTGGCATCTAGAAGCCGAATTTCAGAACCATTATCCCCAGTTAACTCCAAAGTCTGTCCTTGTATAGTGAACTGCATCTGTAGTTTCTTGAAATCCCAAATGACTGGTCCCAAAGTGGATAACCACTGTATACCCAACACCATGTCGCATCCACCCAAAGGAAGCAACCTCATATCAGAATTAAAAACAAACCCTTGCAATGTCCATTGTAAATTTGGTACCATGGCTTTGCTACACACCTTGCTTCCATCTGCTACTACTACTGTCAGTGGATTAGTAGTAGACAGTGGTACACCAGTTTCCTTGGCTATGGAAGGATCCAGAAAGTTATGCGTACTACCAGAATCCACTAGGATGTTAACTTCAACCTTCTTGATGTAGCCTTTAATCCGCATGGTTGGATAAGACTGAACCCCTGATATGGCATGGACTGAGATATGGAATTCCTCAGAATTATCCTCAGCAGTAAGTTCCTGTTGGGCCTCCTCATACACTTCATCTTCTTCGTCAACTTCTAACATAAACAATTGTCGCTTCTTGCAAACGTGTCCTTTGTAATATTTTTCATCACATACGAAACACAAACCCTTGGCCCTCTTCTCATCCATTTCCCTAGGTGTAAACCTCTTAATTGAACCCAAACCCTCATTATTCTTAGGTAAAAACTCCTGAATCTTTGTTGGCATAGTGTTAGAAGGAATAACAGAGCGCATGGGGCCCTTATTCTTCTTGTTCAAGGCTTCGACAGTGTCCTCTTGCAAACGAGACAGTCCCATAGCTTGGGAAATGGTTTGGGGCTGAAACATTTGTACACCACCTTTAATCTCGTCCTTCAATCCGCTAACAAAACAACTTATGAAGAATTCCTCCGTGAGACCTGTGGTTTTATTAGCTAATTCCTCAAATTTCTCTTGGTAGATCTTGACAGTACTCCATTGCTTAAGTTTTGTTAATTGTCCCAAAGCATCCTCAAAGACACTATTCCCAAATCTGAGAATAAGAACCCTAGAAAGCTCACTCCATGTGCGTAGAGTGTGAGATTTTTCGAACCACCTGTACCAATGCATGGCCTTATCCTCCATGTGTAATGAAGCTATCCGTAGTTTCTGATTTTCATCAATAGCATTCAGCTCAAAATATTTCTCACATTTATAAATCCACGCCTCCGGTTCTTCTCCGAAGAATTTAGGAAAATCCAATCTCGGTTGGAAGGTTCGTGTGTGTCCTACATTCAAGTGAGGAAGAGGCAGTAATGGAGGAGACGAAGTGGTTGTTACCTTTTCCTGAAGCTGTTCATACTTTGAATTCAAACTTACGATCAGATTCTTGATTCCTTCCATCGTATCCACCTGCTGATTGCTGACATCGGTGATACGTTGTATCGAAACCTGAGTTGATTCCGAAAGCTTGCGAACCGTTTCTTCCAAGCGCTTGATTTCCTGAGATCGCGTGTTGTCTGCCATGAATTTGATTCTCCACAGTCCGAGAATTGAGAGCTCTGATACCACTGATAAGCTTCAAACAATTTGAGAAGAGAAATTGTAGAAGCTTATATTGATTCAAGGAAAAAGTTACAGGAAAAGAGAGATGAGAAAGGAGAGAGATCAGGAAGGAGAGAGACACTGAAATCATTCACACCCTTCTGGCACGCCGGCCATCCCTTATTTAACGACTAACCGACTTTAACGATTAACCGACTTACAAAAGAAGAATTACAGTAAGGACCTTATACTATACGTAAATGATAAAACTACCCCCAAGCTTATCACAATACTACTAACATATTAAGTAATACATTATGTCTAGGTGACATTTATTGATTTTAACACATATTAAAATTTATAAGATCTACTTTTAGTCCTTTACATTTTATACTTAAAATAACATGTTACGTAGGTATGATGTACCATTTATGTGGTAGTAAATTTATTCTTATTTTTTAATAATTTCGTCCCAACACACCCCTACTTTATGTTTTTCCTATTTTGTTTTCTGTCAATAAATATATTCTAATTTGTTCAATTTACATCAAATTTTTTAGTATTATTGATTTGTCTAAATAAGAAGTTTTAATAAAGTAAAAAATTAATGCAAAATTAACTAATACAAAAATAAAGTTGTTAAACATTATACAATGATATAATACCAAAAGAGCAATGCTATTAACACATTAAGTTCTACATCATGCCTATATAGCATTCACTAATTTGTACACATATCAAAATTTATAGGATTCACTTTTATATTTTGTTTTATAATAACATGTTTTGTAGGAATGATGAATAACTTGATATGTTAATAGACTTATTCATGATGCCAAATTGGACCTTAATCAACAAAATCCAAACAATATATTAAAGAGGAGCGGTTTTCCAACAAAAAGAAAAATTAATTAATTTAAAGTTCCAAAACCATTATTTACCGGAATAATGTTAGAGATACAAATCATCCGAGTACAGATGTATTCGAAATCATTGGATGCATATAAACCCTTAATAATTCAATATCTTATATTCATTAAACGATTTTAGACATAACTGTATCTGGGATGTGTCCGGAAGATCCTTGTGCGGAGAATTTTCCTATTTACGGATGCTCTTCTTTCATGCAGTTTCTTGTTGCATACTTCACTCCTTGAGAGAGAGAAGCCCACTATAAAAGAGAAAAACGAGTCAGACAGAGAGAGAGAGAGAGAGAGAGCGCACTAGAGCTAGAGCTAGAGCTAGAGAAAGCGATGGGATTATGGGATTTCATCAACTCAGCCACCGACAAAGTGAAGCAAAACGCACCCAATCTGAGTCCGGTCACCGCCGCATGCTGGAGCACATACAACTTCACTCGGACTGCCGTCACCAAAGTCAATAGCGCTATGGGAAACATCGTTCCGACTGTGAACCAGTAAGTCCCCGACGAAGAAGGCCGGGCTAAGATCAACCGATTCGCGACTAGCTCCGTCAAAAACGCTGCCGTCGAAGGCATCAAATGGGTCCCAGGTCTGTTCCAGTCCCCTTTCCATAAATCTATACACGTGTTCATGCATCTGATTATGGAATAGCTTGATTATCTATTATTTTATTGGATCATGTGTGAGTTTTCATCCAAAATGAGGCGACAATGGCTCTACCAGAAAATGGGGACTCCGTTTGGTTAGATTTGAATGTTAGGAATTTTTCACGCGATTATCACAAGACACTTAGAACTGACATAAATCACTAAAATCATGAACAGAATAAGTAAATGTATGTAGATAGAGAAAATAACTTGTGAGAATATTTATGGAAGACTTTGTCCATGTAGATACTCACGGTCCAAGACAACTTTAAAATTTCACATGATATCTCTACATTACGCGATCGACGGAAAATGGAGGTGCAAAGTTTTTCTCTAACTTTCAAGACTTGTAAAAAAAGTAAAGTGAAATACAAGTGAAAGTGAAATTCAACACACTTATAACACTCCTAGTATAATTCTAAATTTATCAAAACCTCATATTTCTTTTCACAAAATACGGTGTTTGATTCTGCTTCTTCAGCGGTATATAATTTCAAGCCCTTACCTTGATGGCTACAACTCAATTTGTTTTCTAGTGATGGCAAGAATCCGCAAAATACTAATTTTTTTTCTTACTCTTGTGTTGTTTCTGAATGGCATCATAGCTACAAGAGGGAAAGATACGCTGCCCACTTCCCTTTTTGTGGCAGAGTGGGCATCATTGCTTTCCCTTGTAGCTGTGATGCCATTCAGAAACATCACAAGAAGAAGAGAAAAAAACAGGATTTCGTGGATTTTTGCCAAGAAAACAAATTGAGCTGTAGGCATCAAGGTTAGGGATTGAGATTACATAGTGCTACAGAAGGGGAATCGAAGGGAGTGGTTGGAAGGTAAGAATAGCTTGATTGGTTGGAAGGTAAGAATAGCATGATTGACTCTTAAAATACGATTTGTTGGAAAATAACTTATTAAAAGAGTTTTGAAACTTGTAAACTCCACCGGTGAATTCCTAGTGAACAAATATATAAGAGGTTTAGCCGGGTTATTACTGGGACCTTTGTTAACTAAAATTCTTGACAAAAACAAAAAAAGATTTTAAATCAAATCACTCATTATTTTATGTTCATTTTACAGATCCATCACAATAAAGCTTTCAAAGTCAATGTCGAAATCTGTATGCATACCATCAAATCTATTTCCGGACTATTCTCATTGTGAGCATTTATGTCACATCCCTCAGTTTGAAATTCATCTCTATCCAAACGGGGCCTGATTGTCTGATGTCACTCTGGTTGTGGATGTCTGATTAGAAAATCTGTTAGGACTTTAGGATTTAAACTTTGGAGTTCTTTTCTCATTTAGGTTGGATGATTTTGATCTAGACTAGTGCTACTTGCACTCATCTTTTTGGATGCATTCACTCCCCTTCCCCAGTCGTCAAAATTTCAATTATGGAAGCCGAATGAAGGCATGAAATGCGCCTTAAATTTTCTTGGTTTCCTCGAGTATGGTTCCCACACGAGGATTTGATGTGTAGAGGAATTATATTTGGTCACTATCATTCTAAGGGAGAAGCCAAACATTCTGATAATAATTCTGAAAACAATGCCTTTGTCTTGTTTTATTCAGACCCTACCATCCCTTACAAGTTACAAGTACACAAGTAGGCGTAATTTTTTTTTGATGTTTATGTTTTTCTTTAGGTGCACAATTTGTATTTGTGATTTATTCGTCTATTCACATACTAGTTCTAGTGCAATTTCGTGACTCGGGCGTTGACTTCACATTTTTGCCTGGAGTATGAATCATCTAAGTTGATGCGTCTGTTTTCATGCATTGGTGTTTGAAATTTTGAAGCCCTGATCAATATACGGACTTCTCTTTCACATTAGTTGTTACCTGCAATTATTGACTGCCTAGAGCTTCAAAATTGTTAGGTTTGTTAAAAAGTAATTTGTAATCTTTCAATTAAATATCTAGAATTGTGTAGAACTTTTTAGAATATCTAGACTTCTCTAGAAAGCTCCGGAATTTTCTAGAATATGCTAGAGTCTTTTAGATTCTTCCGGAATATTGTGGAGTATACTAGAACATGCTAGAATGTTTTAGGTTCTACTAGAATGTTCCGGAATATGATGGAAGCTTACGGATTCCACTAGAAGCATGAAGAGAGATGTGCTTCTAGAACAATCCATTGGTGTCTATAAATAGAGCCAAGTTGTACTCAATCCATGAAATCCAAGAAAGCATTTCCAAATTGTCTTCCACTCTCACTCCCTTATTCACTTACCACCCTTCCTTTATTACTAATTCATACTCCACTTGTCCAAATTCTTCCTAATTTAATCTAGCACCCCAACAATTTTGGTATCAGAGCCAGAGCCCAAAATACATCCTTGTCCTCCTTATTCTCCTATCATCCAACATGGAAGCCAACTCCTCCACTTTCAACTATGCACAAACTCTCATCCCCATATTTGAGGGAGAGAACTATGAATATTGGAGCATTCAAATGAAGACTCTATTCATCTCACAAGACTTGTGGGATCTTGTTGAAAGCGGATACGAAGCACCGACAAATGACGAAGAAGAAGCAACATGGACGGAAGCAAGGAAGAAGAAGTTAAAGGAGAACAAGAAGAGAGATGCATTGACTCTACTCAACATTCAACGTGGGGTAAGCAAATCGATCTTTCCAAGAATTTTGGGTGCAAAAACTTCAAAAGAAGCATGGGAGACACTAAAAGTTGAGTATCAAGGTTATGATAAGGTTATCTCCATAAAACTTCAAACACTTTGGAGAGATTTTGATAATCTAGCAATGAAGGAAAATGAATCTGTTCAAACATTCTTTTCCCGAGTTGCTGGAATTGTCAATCAAATCCGAAGTTATGGAGATACCCTTCCGGATAAAAGAATTGTCGAAAAAGTTTTAAGAAGTTTGCCTCCAAAGTTTGAGCATATTGTCGTCGCTATCGAAGAATCCAAGGATTTATCTAAACTTACTCGACATGAACTAATGAGTTCTCTCGAGGCACATGAACAAAGAATGAGCAGGTTCACAAATCAATCCTTGGAGCAAGCATTTCAAAGCAAAATCAATTTTGGAGGAAGCAACCAAGAAAATCAAGAGAAAGGCTCATCTCGAGGAGGAGGCACGAACGGAAAAAGACGTGGAGGTCAAAATGCATTTCAAGCCCGGAACAAAGGAAAAGGACGTGGAGGCCAAAATAGCAGTAACTTTAACTCTCCTTGCATTATTTGCAAGAAAACCAATCATGCATCCAAAGATTACAGATTTAAATGCAAGAGATGCAAAGTTTCTAATCATTCCGATCAAGATTGTTGGTTCAATCAAGGAAAAAACAAAGCTAATTTTTCGGAAGAAAATGAAGCAGAACAATTATTCTCTTGCATGAATGCTCAAGAGGAATCAGATAACATTTGGTACTTGGATAGTGGATGCAGTAATCATATGACAGGCGATCGTAAAAAGTTTTTGCAGCTTGACGATAAAGTCTCTTCACAAGTAAAGCTGGGAGATGGGAAGCTGCAAAATATTGAAGGAAAAGGAGTCATTGCCGTCTACACAAAGGGAGGTAACAAAAGATTAATTTCTAATGTCCTTTATGTTCCTGGGCTAACTCAAAATTTACTAAGTGTGGGGCAATTAATGCAAAAAGATTATGCACTTAAATTTGATAATGATGAGTGCATAATTATTGACAAAAAGAAAAATTTTACAGTGGCCAAAGTCAAAATGACCCCAAATAAAATTTTCCCTTTAACGATGCCACTTAATGAAAATTTTGCCCTTAAAGGAGAAAAAGTTGATGATTCGTACTTGTGGCATCTAAGATATGGTCACTTAAATTACAAGGGCATGAGGCTTCTAAAGGAGAAAAATATGGTGAAAGGGCTACCAAATATTGATAAAATTGATAAAGTTTGTGAAGGGTGTATATATGGGAAAATGCATAGACTCCCATTTCCAAAGCTCGCTTGGAGAGCTAAAGCACCTTTAGAATTGGTGCATTCTGATATTTTTGGCCCTACCAGAACACCATCACTTGGAGGAAAAAGATATTTTCTCCTTTTCGTTGATGATTACACAAGGATAATGTGGCTTTACATCCTTGAGAAGAAATCAGAAGCCTTTTCTGTATTCCTCAAGTTTCAAGCCTTGGTGGAGAGACAAAGCAGAAGACTAATAAAAACACTACGGACGGATCGTGAAGGCGAATACATCTACACCCCATTCCTGAAGTATTGCAAGGAGAAGGGAATCAAGAGGCAACTTACAGTCCGGAAGACACCTCAGCAAAATGGAGTAGCAGAGCGGAAGAACCGCACCATTGCAGAGATGGCTCGAAGCATGCTCAAAGGCAAAGGCCTACCTAACACTTTCCGGGCTGAAGCTGTCAATACTGCCGTTTTCATCCTCAATCGATCTCCCACGAAGGCAGTATGGAACAAAACACCATACGAGGCATGGGATAAAGAGAAACCACAGGTACATTTTCTCAAGGTTTTTGGATGCATTGCATATGCATTAGTTCCCTCAGAACAAAGGGAAAAATTTGACGAAAAAGGGGAGAAATATATTTTCATCGGATATAGTGACGAGTCCAAAGGATATCGTCTTTATAATCCAAATACAAATAAATTTGTGGTTTCTCGAGATGTGATATTTGATGAAACTGCTGCATGGAAATGGGAGGACAATTCCTTCCAAAAGCAAAAGGTTTTTGAGCCTTTTGATGTAAGAGATGGGCAAGAAACTTTGACTCTGGACCCAAGTCCAAACCAAAGCCCGCAAAATGGCCCAGAGAGCTCATCATCGGAGGATCCCAATCCAACAAGAAAGGTACGTTCCTTACGGGACATATATGACTCGTGTGATTTTACCTTCTTCACTTGTGAACCACAGAACTTAGAAGAAGTTGCTAGTGAAGAAATATGGAAAAAGGCAATGGATGAGGAAATTACAACTATCGAGAAAAATCACACATGAGATCTCATGGAGCTGCCAAAAGACAAAGACGTAATCGGGCTCAAATGAGTCTATAAGACAAAATACAAAGAAGATGGATCAATTCAGAAACACAAAGCACGCTTAGTGGCAAAAGGCTACTCACAGCAGCCTGGAGTGGACTTCAATGAAACATTTGCTCCGGTCGCTTGCATGGAGACGATTAGAACAGTTCTTGCCTTGGCGGCACAGTACGAGCTTCCAATATATCAACTTGACGTCAAATCTGCCTTTCTCAATGGCGAGCTAGAAGAAGAAGTTTATGTGGAGCAACTGCAAGGCTACACTGTCAAAGGAAAAGAAGACAAGGTGTATCGACTTCGGAAGGCACTATACGGCTTGAAGCAAGCACCTCGAGCCTGGAATAGCAACATTGACAAGTATTTCTGTCAAAATGGTTTCGAAAGAAGCCGAAGTGAACCATCACTCTATGTCAAAAAAGGAGGAACGCAAGACTTTCTCATCGTTTGCCTGTATGTTGATGATTTAATCTACACAGGCACCAATACATCAATGCTGGAAGAATTCAAAAAGGCCATGATGAAGGAGTACGAGATGACTGATCTCGGGCTAATGAGATATTTTCTTGGCATCCAAGTAAGACAATCCAAAGGTGGGATTTTCATCTCGCAAGAAAAATATCTTGAAGACTTATTGAAGAAATTCCGCATGAATAACTGCAAGCCAGTTTCTACTCCACTCTCTCTCTAAATGACAAGTTGCAGCTGAATGATGGAGCGGAGAAGATCAATGCTACAACCTACCGGAAATTGGTTGGTTCACTCAATTATCTCACTCAAACAAGGCCCGACATCGTATATTCTGTGAATCTTATTTCCAGATTTATGCATGAGCCGAGCAAGCTACACTATGCTGCTGCAAAACGGATTCTGCGTTATCTTCAAGGGACGAAGAATCTCGGCATCAGGTACACAAAAAAAAATGACAGCAAGCTTATTGGCTACACCGATAGCGATTGGGCTGGATCAATCGATGATCGAAAGAGCACGTCTGGCTACGTATTTTGCTTGGGATCCAACATTATCGCTTGGAGTTCAAAAAAGCAAAGGACAATTGCTCTGTCATCGGCAGAAGCTGAATATATTGCAGCTACAGATGCAACATGTGAGGCTATATGGCTTAGAAGAATTCTTTCGGACATGGAGCATAAAGAGGAAGGACCTACAATCATCTACTGCGATAATATGTCAGCCATAGCAATGAGCAAAAATCCAGTTTTTCATGGCAGGACAAAGCACATTGAGCTTCGACATCACTTTATTAGAGACTTAGTGTAGAACGGAGAAATTCAGCTCGAGTTTGTCAACACGAAAGAGCAGCTAGCTGATATAATGACCAAAGCAGTGGCCGCAGAAAAATTCTCTCAATTTCATGAAGTCATGAAGATTACAAATTAAGGAGGAGTGTTAAAAAGTAATTTGTAATCTTTCAATTAAATATCTAGAATTGTGTAGAACTTTTTAGAATATCTAGACTTCTCTAGAAAGCTCCGAAATTTTCTAGAATATGCTAGAGTCTTTTAGATTCTTCCGGAATATTGTGGAGTATACTAGAACATGTGATGAGCGCACTATATTACGTATTAATGTGGCTCAATTCACTCATTTTAGCAATTATGCGTAGGCAAGTACAGTTATCTAGTTGATATTGCACGCGTAGTTGTTTTTGTACTCTTTGCAGGTTTCCAGGCATTAAAAGAATGTTGTAAAGCTCAAGCATGAACCAAAGGCTCGGACCAATTACGACTTTGTTTGAGAGCCAAGAAAGGCCTGGGAATGACGGAAGTGAAGTTGGGATGAAAAATGAAGAAGCCCAGAAAATTTACTCAGAAGGCCTCTCTACCGATAGAGAAACAAGTCCTATCGGTAGAGAAGAAGAAATCAAGGCCAGCAAGAAGACTTCTCTACCGGTAGAGGGTCACTCCTATCGGTAGAGAGAAGAACCAGAAAAAGTCAGAAGACTTCTCTACCGGTAGAGGGTCACTCCTATCGGTAGAGAGAAGAACCAGAAAAAGTCAGAAGACTTCTCTACCGGTAGAGGGTCACTCCTATCGGTAGAGAGAAGAATCCAGAAGAAGTCAGAAGACTCCTCTACCGGTAGAGATTCACTCCTATCGGTAGAGAGAAGAATCTAGAAATAGACAGTAGGGTTCTCTACCGGTAGAGAAATTGTCTCTATCGGTAGAGACCCAAAAACGACAGATTTTGTGGGGCCGACTTTATCTCGATTTTGTGAGATTTATTTGAAGGGTCGAAGACTCTAAGTTGGGTTCCGGTGCCAAAAGAAATGGAGAAGGAATCTCAACGGGTATCCATTCATCATCATCAAAATAGAGATTCTCCTCGGGCACACTCACGTGATTTTCATCTTCTTGAAGTCTCTCAATAGCAATGGTCAACTCATTAAGCTGGGATTTTATGTCTTCAAGGGCCAAAGAGTTTTGTTCATTAATGTCAGTTTGCATTTGAATGAATAATTGTAAGGTGTCCTCCAACGACCTATTGTGACTATATTGGTAGGACTCCGAATAATTATTCGAATAGCCTTGTGCCCCATTGTTTTGGAATTGAGAATTTGATTCTTGATAGTAAAAGGGAGCGGGCTCACCGACATATTCAGTATCCCAACCATAATATGGATGACAACCCTCGTTAAAATTTGGGTAGCTATTCGAACCCCAACTATTAAACTCTACCCTCGCAAACTCTTCTTCTTCCGCCAAAAACTCATATTGATAACAATTAGAATTTTTTGCGGAAGTCCATCCATTCATAATTTTTTTGAAATTTTTAGAGAACAATAAATAAAACTAAGAAAAAGAAAACAAATAAAAAAAAATTGCAAAAAAAAATAAATCTCACCAATTTTTGCTACCAAGAGAAGAAGCGATAAACTTCTGAATCTACTCAGTTCCCCGGCAACGGCGCCAAAAATGCTTGTCGTCAACCGATGTCAATTAAGATGTATCCCAAGCGTAGGATTAGGTTTCGGTTGTAGCATAATAAATCCGGAAGTCCGGAGTCGAATCCACAGGGAAACGAGTGATTTGAAAGTTTATCGGAAGGGAGAGAGATGGGTTTTGAAATTTTAGTTGTGGTGAAAATACTGTGATGAACTTAAGAACGATTTATCAAAGGTTTAACAAACAGGACCCAATTCTCAAGATCCACGTTGACCGTGACTCGGAATAATCCAATCCTCAAAAAATATAACTCAACTCCGGTTCTATAACATCAAACCTTCGTCGGATAATCAGGAATATAATTTATTTGTGGAGATTTAAGAAATATTGGTATCAATTCAATAATCAAGTAAGAATCTAGGGTTTCGAATTAAAACCTTGTATAGATCCAAGAATTGTGTGTGCCAAAAGATTGTCTACACACAAGCAAAAACCTTTTACAAAAACTTTTAATTGATTTCATAATATAACTTGATTATTCAAATGATACCAGAAATTGAATACCATAGACGAGGATTGAATTACCTTAAGCCATAGTTCAACGTTTCACCGTCGAATTGGATCCTTGAAGGATTAGTTCCTCATGGATATGAGGGAATCCATGAGAAATTAATAACAGGAAAATGAAAAGATAGAACAATCAATGAATAATAAGTGAAACAGGAACTTGAAGAACTATTATTTAACTATACTCAAATCTGGGAATTCGAATTCAAAAACAGAATGAAAAACGGCTGAGAAACTAGACTAAAACTTAATGGAAAGCTTCCTCGAAACTAGAATAAAACTTAATGGAAAGCTTCCTCCCTTTTCCCTAGGGTTCCTTATCCTTTTATAGAGATCAAAAGATTCTCTAATCTCATTTAGGAATCCCTAAAGATAAGGCTAAAAATTAGAACTGAAAATCTTTTCAAATCAAAAATAGAATCCCCTAAGATAAGGCTAAAAATCAGAACTGAATATCTTTTCAAATCAAAAATAGAATCCCCTAAGATAAGGCTAAAAATCAGAACTGAATATCTTTTCAAATCAAAAATAGAATCTCCTCAATCCCGCCTGTTAGTTAGGATCTGATTTGTGCGCTTCTGGGCTTCATTTTACCGGTAGTTCGTCAATTGGGCCAGTGCCTCGTATTACCGGTAGATGTGTCCTTACTACCGGTAGTTCGGGGCACTGACTTTTCTGGTCTTTCTTCAATTTGGCCAGTGCCTCGTATTACCGGTAGATGTGTCCTTACTACCGGTAGTTCGGGACACTGACTTTTCTGGTCTTTCTTCAATTTGGCCAGTGCCTCGTATTACCGGTAGATGTGTCCTTACTACCGGTAGTTCGGGGCACTGACTTTTCTGGTCTTTCTTCAATTTGGCCAGTGCCTCGTATTACCGGTAGATGTGTCCTTACTACCGGTAGTTCGGGGCACTGACTTTTCTTCATGTGGATCTTTGCCTTCTACTACCGGTAGTTTGGGCATCCATTACCGGTAGTTTGAGGTTCTGACTTCTTCTTCACTTAAGCAAAGCACCCTATTACCGGTAGTCTGAGACTTATTACCGGTAATTTGGGGCACTGTCTTTGAAAGTCTGATGTTGTTTCCCTCCACTTCATGCCCTGATTCTTGGTTCTTGATCACATCTTTGGGCTCGTAAAAACACTACACAATGCTCATTTTCACACTAACCATTCGAATGTGCGTTAGATAGTCAAAGTATATCAATATCCATTCGATAAACAATAAACACATGCAAGTCGCGGGGTTTTGACATAGAATACATGCACTTTTGAGTGCCAAACAAGGGTCACTCCTATCGGTAGAGAGAAGAACCAGAAAAAGTCAGAAGACTTCTCTACCGGTAGAGGGTCACTCCTATCGGTAGAGAGAAGAACCAGAAAAAGTCAGAAGACTTCTCTACCGGTAGAGGGTCACTCCTATCGGTAGAGAGAAGAATCCAGAAGAAGTCAGAAGACTCCTCTACCGGTAGAGATTCACTCCTATCGGTAGAGAGAAGAATCTAGAAATAGACAGTAGGGTTCTCTACCGGTAGAGAAATTGTCTCTATCGGTAGAGACCCAAAAACGGCAGATTTTGTGGGGCCGACTTTATCTCGATTTCTGGCCAAATCAGGGAATTAGAAGCTTCTTTTAATGACATTGTAAAGGGTAGATTGGTACTTTCACTAAGGTTAGGTAGGATATTCTATTCTAGGTTGTTTTCCTTGCTAAGAGGAGTAGCCTCTTTTTCATAACACCATATATCAGATAGTTTTCTTTCACTGTAGAGAGCTTTTTTCCATATTTTATTGCTTTAATCTACTGTTCTTCACTTGTTCTTCAATATTTCTTCAAGTTTTGATAAGTTCTTCATCTCTTAAGTGTTCTTCCCCTTTGAATCTTTGAATTCTCTTGGAAGCACTTAAGTGTTAGCAAGTTTTCTTTACATTTCTTCTTTAAGTATTGTTCTTTTTACTTTAGAATCTGATTCCATTTTATTGTTGCTTAGTTCCCTCTTATTGTCTTTAGATACTCTTGTTTCATTATGTTTTCTTTCATTTCCATAATGTTCATGTCGAAATATGAGTAGTTAATTTAGTGTGGGTTAAGTTGAAATGTGAAGTTCAATCAAAAACCATGTTGGTCTTTATCTTCTCCAAATGTTAATGCCATTGATGGATCTTTCTAAGCTTTTTCTTTTGAAATAAAAAATGAAGAGTTAAGTCCTTGCTTAGATATAGCCATCTTTAGAGTTGGTATATCTAATACTTGGATCGATGTCCTTCATCTTTTAATCCTATTTCCTTAAAACTTGAAAGATCCGTCAAAACCATTTTAAGAATTTAAATCATGTTTTTCATCGAAGAATTTTCCGATCTAAAACCCGGGACCGGGGGTTAGATTGAGTTATTAGGAGAAGGGATAGACCAACGAAAGATTTGAATGAACCAAACTTTAAGACTTAACCCCACTTCTTAATCTAGTTTTAATCCTCCTTTTAGTTGATATAATTGCTTAATCGCACCAAACAAAACTTTGAGGTTGACGTCCGAAACGTCGAAAACGCTAATTTGCGTATTCTCTGATTACAACGTTCTTTTCCCTGTGGATCGATACTCCGGACTATCCCTATACTCATTTTAAATATTTTGAGGATAAGTTCAGTTTTATGAAATTAAACCACTGACCACGAGGCCGGCACCCCTAACGACAAGCACTTTGCCGGTCCGGTCAACATGCTAGAATGTTTTAGGTTCTACTAGAATGTTCCGGAATATGATGGAAGCTTACGGATTCCACTAGAAGCATCTAGAAGCATGAAGAGAGATGTGCTTCTAGAACAATCCATTGGTGTCTATAAATAGAGCCAAGTTGTACTTAATCCATGAAATCCAAGAAAGCATTTCCAAATTGTCTTCCACTCTCACTCCCTTATTCACTTACCACCCTTCCTTTATTACTAATTCATACTCTACTTGTCCAAATTCTTCCTAATTTAATCTAGCACCCCAACAAGGTTGACATCTGAATGCTTTTTCTGGCGCTGAGCATCACTTGAAATTTTATGTTGGAAACCTCGTTTCCCCCTTAATCTCATATTGTTTCATGAACATCAAAGTTTGTCACTGTGTATATGCAGGTGGAGAGTTTGTTTACAATATTGCTTCACGATCCTTTGATGATGGGAAAACTGAGGATCACAAAGTGGAGGTAGAGAAATTGCATGCTAGGATCGATAGACTAGAGAGAGAATCCAGTGGTGGTAAGAATATCCAAGCTGATGTTAAATTCAAGGGAGAATCCAGTGGTGGTAAGAATATCCAAACCGATGTTAAATTCGAGGGAGAATTCAGTGTCGGTAAGAAGACTGTCAATCACAAAGAGGAGGTAAAGAAAATGCATGCTAGGATCGATAGACTAGAGAGAGATGTTAAATTTGAGAGAGTCTCCAGTGTTGGTAAGAATAACCAAACCGACATTAAACTTGGCTCTCAAATTGCACCATGCTTGAACTTGGATGTACACCAGAAACCAGAAGATGTGATCAGGATCTTTATGATGAAGGAATTTGGTGGTAGATATATGTTTGATAATCTGGTGGTCCCTGGGGTTCAACAGGGCAAGAAATCAAGAAAAGAACCATAGAGATTAAGCTAGCTGCTGATAAGAATGATCGTGCGATGCTGGGTGTATGTATTACTGGGTTGTGATTTATGATTTTGTGTTGTTTCAGTGCCTGTTGGGTTGTTGTTTGTGATATTCATCAGTGTCTGGCTGGCGTCGAACATCATGTGGACCACCTAGAATTGGAGAATTTCTGTTGTTGTGACATGCAGAGTTTTACAATTTTACTTCTTAATGCTATTCTTTTCTTGAGCAATGAGATGCAGTTTTTGTTGTTTTCTCCCCCATGTGAAAGGGTTTAAAGAGGATTGTTCACCGTCACGCTCAAATTTGAAAGATTGAATGGTGCAGCCATATTTGACCTTTATTTTCATAGCCGAGGTATCCGATCGGCTTTGAAATTATCCTCAACCTAATGTCGACTAGTTCTTAGGGACCATTTCCATCGTCTACTTGTGGGGGCCCACCTACATAAGTGTTAATAGCACCTAAGAGGTTTTGAACTTGAGTCCTAGGAGGGAGAATATCTCTAAGTCTTAAGCTTTGACGACCAAACCAACTAAGGGGTTATAGCCATATTTGACCTTTGGTTTCCAAAATCAAATTTGGGTATATCCCAATTGATGTTATGCATGATGTGGGTTTAAGGTTTCTTGTTTCGTTTTCAATCTGCTTTTGATGCATATTGCATGTACCGAATGGTGAAGTGTGTGGGTGTGGGAATTGAGTGCAAGTCTGATAAGGAGAGTGTGTGGTGAGGATAGAGAACCAGAGTGAGAGAGAATAGAGTTGGGGTTTTTGATCGTTTTTCTCCGAAATTTTTCGAACTATAGTGTGTGTGAATACAAGTGACATTTTTTCTGAATTATTGTTTCTCTAGGGATGTGTGTGATTATCCAAATCCCGTACAACATCTCCTTTTTCCAACTATATCATAAACATTTACGTAAAGAGCCTTTATTTTCACCAAGAGGAGTTGGTTTATTTCCTTTTTTCTTAGAAAGAGTCTAAGAACACAAATCATTCATGCACATTCGCACACAAATGTGTCCGGAATCGTTGAATGTATACGAGGTCCTTTATAATCGTATGAGCCTCACGCATCCGACTATTTAGGACATATTTCTATCATGATGTGGACAAATAGTTTGGGTTCTTAGAGTTGTTTTTTCTTATAGGTAAAAGAGGAGGGGAGCTTCCTTTCGCTGGTTGTATGAGAGAGACGTGGTTTATGAGTCTCAAATCTTCCCAGATGTGTCAATAATCGGTACGATGCCTAGGAGTGTCTTAGAATAGTCACGCGTATAAAGACAATAACACTTTCCCCGAAGATTTCAATCCCTAGAGTCCCAAACTCTCCTTATTCCCGAGAGCTAGCTGCGTAAGCATCTATTTACGAAAGGACTACTTGTTGATTTCAATTTCCATGCCTTTTTTCCCGCTTTGCTTTTGCAATGAGATGCAGTTTTTCTCTTACCTATTGTTAGAAGAGGACAAAAGATTCTTGGTCTTACTCCCCAAACTCGCGAATTCTGATTCTCATTGGCAGTAAATTTCTTTTGAAGGTTTGTCCTACTTGTTAATTTTAGGACTCCATGATTAGTTTACTTGCACTGAAACTGATTTTAACATCCAATTATTTAATGAAAACGGTGAAAGAGTGTCACAGGATCGGATTTTACTTTCGAAATTTTGCATGTGATGGCACGTACTTGCACCAACACTTGTTGGGCTAGCTCAACGCTATGGTCAAATATTGGTTCTATTCGCTAGTAAACAATTATGTCGGTTCCCGACATAATTCAAAGCAAGGAGTGATGCTTTAGTTGACAGCCAATGCTTTCAAAAGTGACCATCTCGAGTTTTGTCATTGAAGTAGCTTTTTGTGATTGAAAGTTTTCATTTTACCGCACTTGGTTAAAAAAATACACCTTAAGTAGGTTGTGTTGTACTTTTACAAATTTAACCCACAAATATTATAAAATTACTCCAAAGTTTTCCTAAAAATGCACTTTTGTAATTTATTTGGTGAACAGTTTTGTTGTAAGGAAAAATCCACAGAGAGGTTTGGAAACCATTAGGTAAATAATTTTTTTGGATAAGGAGACTAGAAAATTGTATGAAAGAAAAGAAAAAATATTCACTGCAACAAAAACTATTTATGATGATGAAATTGAAAAATAAAATTTAATTTCGTCGCCAAATGGGTATATTGGAGACGAAAAAAATATTTTGTCGTTTTTTTTTTAAAATTACAAGGAACTTATTTTCCTCGCCAAATTACTCTGTTTGAAATGAAATTATATTTTTCGTCTCTAAATATGTCATTTGGTGTTAAAATATTTTTTTCTCGCCAAATGTATGTATGTGGTGACGAACTATATTTTTCATCTAGAGACGAAAATATGATTTTCTCGTTCAAAGTACCTATTTAGAGACGAAAAATATAATTTTTTGCCATATGAATATGTTTGGTGAGAAAAAAATATTTCGTTCCCAAATGTATCAATTTGGTGACCATATGATATATACATATATGTGTGTGTGTGTGTGTGTGTGTGTCCTATACATATATCTATCTATATATATGTATATGTGTGTTTAATTGGTACAATTACAAGTAAATACTAACAAAAAAGGGGGAGAGAGATTAATAATTTGATAAGAGAGAGAGGGTGGAGAGATAGACTTAAAATTTAGGATTTTGGGGGGGGGGAGAGAGAGAGAGAGAGAGAGAGAGAGAGAGAGAGAGAGAGAGAGAGAGGAGAGGTAGAGAGAGTGAAGAGATAGATTTAGGATTTTGGCTTTTGGGTTAGAGAGAAACGGGGAAGGGAGAAAGAGAGAGAGGAGAGGAATAGAGAGTGTAGAAAAGAGAGATGGGAGATATAATGTGTCATAATTTTGGATTTAATATTCTAAGAGAGGAAAAAATGAGAGAATATAGAAATATAAAGAAAAAACAGAAAGAAATCAGAGTAATAATTTTGAATTAATGATCTAATTAAGAGAGGAATGAGAGTGTACTATTTAATGTTCTGAGGGAGGGGGGTGGTCATATCACATATGAGAGAACATAGAAATATAGAGAAAAATAAGAAAGAAATCAGAGTAATAATTTTGGATTAATGCACTAACTAAGAGAGAGATGAGAGTGTAATATTTAATATTCTAAGAGAGAAAGAGAGGGACATATGAGAGAACATAGAAATATAGAGAAAAGGAGAAAGAAATCATAGTAATAATTTTAGATTAATGCTCTAATTAAGAGAGAGACGAGATTGTAATATTTAATATTCTAAAAGAGAGGGCGAGAGAGAAAGAAAGAGAGCGAGATAGAGAAATAAAGAGGGAGAGAGAGTGTATTATGTTTAACATCTATTTTTTTTAAAAAATGTTAAACAAATATTATATATTAGATATTATAAATAACTTACGAATATTGTGTTTGGTACAGTGATTAAAGAGGGATCATGTAAGATGTTGGCGCAAGGTAAAGATCAAAGATTCGAATCTTGGGAAGGGAGGATTATGTCCTTTTATGGGCAATTTGTTTTGAATTCGAAATCAATTTAGCGACGAAAAATCGTTTCCAAATCTAATTACTAAGGACGAAAATAATTTTATCATGAAAAGACTGCAATTAGCGACAAAATATTTCGTAGCTAAAAACTGATATTAGCAACGAAAAAAATTCTTCACTGAACATTTACTTTTAGTGACAAAGTATTTTGTCACCAATAAACATATTAGGTGACAAATTTCATTTTTCGTCGCCAGGGCTTTTAGCGTGAAACTATAGGCAACTTATTAGCAATGAAAACTTTCATCACCTAATGCATTGGTGACGAAAAATGTAATTTTTTAAACGAAATTATTTTATTGTTATAGACCAATTTTGTTGTAGTAATTAAATAGAGCCTTATATTTGTATAACCAAGGCTAATACTGTAAGTAATGCTAGGAACACATGTTTCGAAAACATTCGATCACAGATGTGTTTGAAATCATTCGATGCACGAGGAATCCTCAATAATTTATGAATCTCATGGCTAATACGGTGAATGAATGGCGTCATACCATATGTTGCCAAAAGAGCATGAGGGGGTCGCGCCCACCTAAGATAATTGATAGCGGTTGGACTAGATGATTAAATGAGGAAATACCTTCTTCTTCTTTTTTTAGAGTAAATGATTATGTATGGGAAACCATTGTTTTTTTTGTTTTGATAGTCGAGATGTTTAGCCGACTTTGGGATTACTTTTAACCTATTGCTGATTAGTTCTCGAAAAACTAATCCCATCATTCACTTGCGGGGGTTTCATTTAAAGCCAAACGCTTTGTCCTATATGGACTGGCCCCCATAATAGTTGATAGCACTTGAAAAATTTCAAATCTGAGACCTAAAAGGGAGATGCATCTAAGTCCCTGTATGGATTGTTATTACTTATGGCTTCAGCCGTGTTTTATGAAATATATTATGATTTATGACGATCAAATTGTAGCGTGATTTAATAATTAACATGACAAACTAGTAATATGGACATAATTTGACCTCACACTAGCTTTGCTTTAAAGAATGTTATAATACAACATTGCCGGTTGTGATGCCCAATGTGACATGTGCTCCTGATATACAAAGAGAAAATGAATTCATGGGTAATTAAGACAAGCACGATGAATAGAGTGTGAGGTTGCCACCCGGGTAGACTTGTACCTTGGGTTCTTTTATACTATTACTTTGGGATGCATGTATTGATGTCTGTACATGCGGTTTTGGTTTATTTGTTTATGTTTCTACCACTCTGACTTTTAATAAAATTTTGTATTTTTAGAAGCTTGAGTAAGTTAGAATCACTGGCTGGTCATTGACACGTTTTATTTTGGGATGGATCATGACAATTAGAATTAAAATATAACTAACAATTTTTTGTGAGAAGAAACTAACACAATATACGAAATTAAGACATTGATTTAATTCACCTCTAAAGAATAAAAGAATAAAACGGGCTGATTGGATGGTGCTTTTAATTTTTGTTGCGTTAATAGTCGGAATGTGTTAAATAAGAGTGCGGTTTTGTTCATCTCTTTTAAATAGGGTGAACATTATCCTTTCTCTCATTGGTTGAAATCGTGTAGGTCTCGCATCTACAAAATACTTTTTGGTAATGATGTGACTAAATCATATAGGTTTCGCATCTACAAAATATTTTTTGGTAATGACATGACCATCTCAACCAATGAGAGAGATGGTAATGTTCACTCTAAGGTGAACAAAATCGATTTCGTTGAATAAGGTGAGGTGACCCACACTAATATGATGTTTAAGGATGGTATGTTTAATAACTCAGTGATTGGATGCAAAAAAATTTTTGTTGTATTAGGTAAGTGGTAAGTGTGTTAACCCGCTAAAAGATATTTTTGCCTCTCGTAATGGATTTAATGAATTATTTCAAAAATAATACATATATATACACGCACTTATATATAATGGTACAAGTATATGTATATATACACTTACAATATAAGTATAGTGAATAAAATATTTACTTGGTCCCTAAATAATGCCCAAAAAAATTTTAAAATATCGCTAAACTATTAATTTTATTTACAAAGTTCTTAAACTATCGAATCGGATTTTATATAGTCCAATTACTAATATTCGTTAAAAATCGTTAAGAAGGGAATCTAATTACAGTTTCAGTCCGTTAGGAGGGGACTTAAGTATAATTTCAGTAATCCTCAAGAACAAGAAAAACACGCTATGCTATGCTTAATTAAGCTAGCTCATTCAGAATGAAAAGTTATCTTAAAAAGGATGCGGGAAAAATCTACGTATTCAGAAACTGAGTTACCTCATTTATAGCAGCTTATTCATACCAGGAGAAACCGACATTTTGATCATTTGTTAAAGTATTGACGTTGGCTTAGTTAGCCTTAGGAGAGAGGGGTGAGGATAAATAAAAATTCCATTGCTGTGTTAATTAGCACAGTTCAATTTTTTTTTTTTTAATGACAATAACCAAATTAGAGGTGGTGTCAATCTTAATTAACGCTAATGTTAACTAACACACCATCTAAGGCGGATGCCAATGAGGCCTTAATCGACGAAAACCAAACATGTCAAACGTATTCTTTTAAAGGATCATGTTCATTATCGCCTAATAGGCGATGATTAATATTATATAAAGTCAAACAAATATAGTTATTAATACATATTTTACGTATATTAATATATATTTATAAATATTAATACATAATTTATGAATATTGATGTATCTTTTCTATATTATTTACCGGGGATGATGGTTAACATTTTCCGTATTTAAATCAAAGAGGAGCGGTTTTCCAGCAATTTTTTTAATTAATTTAAAGTTCCAAAAATATTATGCTCGTCCTTTGTGCAGTTGCTTGTCGCATGCTTTACTCTTTAGAGAGAGAGAGAGCGAGAGGGGGAGAGAGAGATGGGAATATGGGATGTCATCAACTCAGCCACCGACAAAGTGAAGCGAAACGCACCCGATCTGACTCCAGTCGCGGCCGCATGCCGGAGCACTTACAATTTCAGTCGGACTGCCGTCACCAAAGTCAACAGCGCCGTTGTGGGAAACGTCGTTCCGACTCTGAACCAGTACGTCCCCGACGAAGAAGGACGGGCTAAGATAAACCGATTTGCGATTAGCTTCGTCAAAATCGCTGCCTTCTATAGCTTCCATGAAGGCCTCAAATGCATTCCCGGTCTGCTCCATTCATCCCCTTCCATATATCTATATTTGTTCTCATGCTTATGATTATGGAATAGCAGTATAGCATGATTATCTACTTTTTTCTTCGATCATGTGAAAATTTTCATCCAAAATGACGCGACATTTGCTCTACCAGAAACTGGGGACTCCATTTGGATAGATTTGAATGTTAGGAATTTTTAACGCAATTATCACAAAACACTTAGATTTGACATAAATCACTAAAATCACGAACACAATAAATAAATATATTATAGATAAGAAATAGAGAAAACAGCCTGAGATCAATAGAAGGCACCACAGGTCAAGTTATTGTACTAAAATTATATCCGTGTCCCTTCGTAGAGGTATCCCTTTCGTGTAGGTACTGACACGATCGATGGAAACTGAGGTGCAAAGTTTTTCTCTAATTGCTCACACTATATAGAAAAGTAATCTGAAACAAACAGAAGACAAAGCAAAATTCAACACACTTATTATAACACTTGTAGAATAATTCTACTTTTATAAATCCTCATATGTCTTCTCACCAGGGGCGGAGGAGCTAGAATCTTATCAGTGGGGTCAAATATCTAAAGCATAAATATGTGTGTGTGTGTGTGTGTGTGTGTTCTTTTTACGTATGTACTTGACAAAAAAGGAACACCGAAATGCTAGATAAATAGTAGATTTTACCCTAGCATTTACTTCAATCTAAAAATGACACTAAGCTGAAGCAATATACAAATGGAGTTTGAGCTATTTGAAAGTTCTGGTGCAAGAAACAAATGGCTCCACTCTCGCATGAGTGTCACCAAGACATGAAATTAGTTGGAAAGCACTTCAAATGTAAATAGTTAGTGCTTTCCACAAAACTGGACAATAAAGAGAAGAACTAAAATCGTGCATTAACTTCATGCAAGTGTATATATATTACTCATTGACAATTCGCATGGTTGTTATACACAGTTACGTACCTTACATACTTGTTAACAAATATTGTGAAAATTTTACTTATAATGTAATTTACATTGATTAATGATTGCAAAACAATATCAAGGTTCTGCAAACTGAGAAAATCTACAACTTCACCCGTCAAAAAAATCAGAAATCAGTTACAATGAAGGAAACAATTTTGATTTTGTTTAAAAGGACTTTACAATTTAGGACTTATTTTGACACTCGTAATGACAAATCTGATCATGCAAATCTTATGACTTTTAACATTTTTCAACTTCACCAATTTTGTAAGAGCTCAGAATAGAAAATTGTAAAAGAGATCAGAATAGAAAATGAAGGAGAAAAAAATTGTAAAAGATAAGAAAGGAAGTTTAGAGCAAAAAATCATGAGTCCGGATCCTCTGTCCCACTTCCTTGTCCTACTTTTCCGTCTCACCATTCTACATTCGCCACCTCACTACACGAGAGAAAGCGATGTTGCCCACTTTTCCGCAAAAGAGGCAACATCGCTTTCCCTCGTGTAGCTATGATGCCATTTGGAAACAACACAGAAAGAAGGGAAAAAATCAGTATTTAGCGAATTCTTGCCACGCTGGAAAACAAATTGATCTATAGGCATCAAGATAAGGGGTTGACATTATGTACCACTCCAGAAGCGGAATCTAAGGAATTGGTTGAAAGGTAAGGATAGCATGATTGACCGCTTGATTGGAAAGTAAGGATAGCATGATTGACTCTTAAAATATAATTGAAGAGGTTTTGCTTGGTTATAATTGGGATCCTTATTAACTAAAATTCTTAACAAAAACAAAAAAAGATTTCAAATCACTCATCATCATATGTTCATTTCAAAGATCCCTCACTATAAAAGCTTACAAAGTCAACGTCAAAATCCGAATGCATACCATTATGAGTATTTATGTCATATCTCTTAATTTGAAATTCATATTTAAAAACCTAAAATTGGGTAAACTATCAAATATGCAGAAATAAATCAAGCACTAAAAATAAGCAATCGTAAGAGATGCAGATGTACGTGGAAAATCCCTAAATGGGTAAAAACTACGGAAATGAATCAAATCACTATACTAACCATTGTGCGATTACAAAAACAATCTATACTTACAACTATGACTCACACACAGTTGGCCCAAGATTGATTGCCGAATTCTCGTTTATCGCACCCAGTGATTGACTGCCTTTGCCTTGAATTCACAAGCCTTCCGAAATAAACAAAGATAGGAATCGATGTTGAATAAAACCTTTGAATACGATGATAGCATCACAAGACACATCTTGATCTGAATGAAATGTCAAAAGGCCACGATCAAAAGATTGTCAAGGTTGATTGCTGCTCTCTGTCTCTGTCTCCCTAAAAACAGTCGCACACTACCTAATGATCCAGAAACCCTAATATTATAATCTCGACCTTGTCGCTGGACTCTGGAGCGACATCTGGGTTACTGGAGCGACTATCCAATTTTGCCAAGTCGTTGGAGCGACATTCTGATGGCTCGTGCGACGGCTCTGGGATGGCTGATATCTTCCAAATCTGATTTTGGCTGTTTTGACATCAATCTTGAAATCATTGGAAATCTTGAAATCATTGGAGATCTTGCAAAATCCTAAACCAACTAGGCAACTAAACAGAGAAAGTTGCCAAACCAAATTAAAGGACTAAAACTAAATGCCTAAAACCAATACAAAAACTGATTCTGACTCCTTCTCTGACTCCTTCCACTTCCTAAACAGACACTCTATACTCAAAACGAAATAAAATCAAATACAAAATAATCTAGTATGTTTTGTTATAGTGTTGCCAAAAATCACATATAGCAAATTGGGACTAACACATATCTATCCAAACGGAGCCTGATTGTCTGAAGGTTACTTTGGAAGTGGATGTTTGGTTAGAAAAATCTGTTAGGACTTTAGGATTTAAATTTCGGAGTTCTTTTTTCATTTAGACTTTGATCTAGACTAGTGCTACTTGCACTCGTCTTTTTGAATGCATTCTCTCCCCTTCCCTGGTTGTCCAAATTTCGATTATGGAAGCCGAATGAAGGCATGAAACGCGCCCTAGATTTTCTTGGTTTCCTTGAGTCTGTAAATTTTCTCTTCAATTACTTCTTCCCCTCTGGTGTATGGCTCCCACACTTGAGGATTAGATGTATAGAGGAATTATATTCGGTCACCGTCATTCTAAGGGAGAAGCCAAACATTCTGATAATAATTCCCAAAACAATGCATTTGTCTTGTTTTATTCCAGCCATACCATCGCTTACAAGTACAGTAAGTATGCGTAATTTTTTTTTTTTGATGTTCTCGTTTTTCTTTCGATGCGGAATTTCTATTTGTGAGTTATTCGATTGCCTGGGGCATGAATCATCTAAGTTGATATGTCCTCCTTTTGTTACTGGTTGGTGGGTTGTTTCCGTGCATCATTATTTGAAAATTTTGAAGCCCTGATCAATATATGGACTTCTGTTTCACATTACTTGTTACCTGCAATTATTGACTGCCTTGAGCTCCAAAATTGTTAGGTAGACAGATGAATGCCTTTTCTGGCGCTGAGCATCACTTGAAATCTTATGTTGGAAACCACGTTTTTTCCCCTTAATCTCATCATGTTTCATGAACATTGAAGTTTGTAACTGTGTATATGCAGGTGGAGTTCCTGTTTATAATATTGCTTCACGATCCCTTCGTGATGAGAAAACTGAGGATCGCAAAGAGGAGGTAAAGAAATTGCATGCTAGGATCGATAGACTAGAGAGAGAATCCAATGGTGGAAAGAATATCCAAGCCGATGTTAAATTCGAGAGAGAATCCAGCATCGGTAAGAATAACCAAACTGACCTTAAATTTGGCTCTCAAATTGCGCCGTGCTTGAACTCAAATGTACACCTGGAACCAGAAGATGCGATCAGGATCTTTATGATGAAGGAATTTGTTGGTAGATATATGTTTGATGATCTGGTGGTCCCTGGGGTTCAACTAGGGAAGAAATCAAGAAAGGAACCATAGAAATTATGGAAGTATCAGGTATGAGCTAACTGCTGAAAAGAATGATCATGCGATGCTGGATGTATGTATTGCTGGGTTGTGATTTATGATTTTGTGTTGTTTCATTACCTGTTGGGTTGTTGTTTCTGATATTCATCAGTGTCTGGCTGGTGTAGAACATCATGTGGACTACCTAGAATTGGAGAATTTCTGTTGTTGTGACATGCAGAGTTTTACAAGTTTACTTCTTAATGCTGTTCTTTTCTTGAGCCATCAGATGCAGTTTTTGTTGTTTTCTCCCCTATGTGAAAGGGTTTAAAGAGGGTTATTCACCTTCACGCTCAAATCTGAAAGATTGAACGGTGCAGCCATATTTGGCCCTTCTTTTTGATAATCGAGGTATCTGGCCAGCTTTGGAATTACTCCAATTTAATGCCGACTAGTTTTTAGGGGATCAATCTCACCGTCCACTTGCCGGGGCCTGCCTATACAAGTGCTGCTCAAGTTTCGAATTTGAGACCTAAGAGGGAGTATATCTCTTAACTCTTAAGTCTCAAGTATTAACCACTAGGCCAACCATTTGGGGATATAGCCATATTTAACCTCTGCTTCCCAAAATTAGATTTGGGTATTATCCCAATTGATCTTACCCATGATGTGGGGTTTAAGGTTTCTTGTTTTGCTTTCACTCTGTTTTTTATGCATATTGCATGTACTGAATGATGAAGTGTGTGGCAATTGAGTGCACGTCTGATAAGGAGAGTGTGTGGTGAGGATAGAGAACCTGAGTGAGAGAGAATAGAGTTGAGGTTTTTGGTCATTCTCCCTCGAAAGTTTTTTAACTATAGCTTGTGTGTGTGTGTCAATATGAGTGAGGTTTTCTCTGAATTATTGTTTATCTAAGTACGTGTGTGATTTTTTAATTCCCTACAACATCCTCCTTTTTTCAACTATAGCATAAACATTTATGTAAATAGCATTTCTTTCCCCTCTTGTTTCACCAAGAGGGGTTGGGTTATTTCCTTTTTTCTGAGAAAAAGTCTAGGAATACAAATCATTCGTGTACATTCGGACACGGATGTGTCAAAAATCGTGAATGTACGTAGGGTTCTCCATAATCATGTAAACCCCAACGTCCTACTGTTTTAGACACTTCTGTATCTGGATGTGCACAAATTGTTTTTATTTTTTTAAATTGCTCTTTTTCTTATAGGTAAAAGAGGGGAGCTTCCATTCACTGGTTGTGTGAGAGAGGTGGTGGTTTATGAGTCTCAAATATTCTCTTTGAGAACTTAAGACTTTCACTTACCAGATGTGTCATAAGCGGTACGATACCTAGGAGTATCTTAGAATAGTCACACGCGTAATGACAAAGACCCTTTTCCCGAAAATTTCAATCCCTAGAGTCCCAAACTCTCCTCTCCTTGTTCTGCAGAGCTAGCCATGTAAGTAGGTACTTATGAAAGGGCTACTTATTGTTGATTCAATTTCCATGCCTTTTTCCGTATCAAATTTGCAATGAGATGCAGTTTTTCTCTTACCAATTGTGAAAAGAGGACAAGATCCTTGGTCTTATCCCCCAAACTCGCATGAATTCTGACTCTCGCTGATAGCAAATTTCTTTTGGACATTTGTCCGGTTGTTAATGTCATGACATCAAGATCTACTTGCACATGAACGATTTTGACACTGATTATTTAAAGAAACAACAGAGTGCAAAATCACAATACCCTCTTAAGGCTACTTATGTTGCTTATAATAATAGTCATATAGCCCGTTAAAAGATCACACAAACAAATCTTAATATATATGATTGGAGAGAGAAGATTATCTCGGGAGGTCTTATTGTTGGTGCAAAAAATTGCTATGGTCAAATCCTGGTTCTTTTCGTTAGTAAATGATTTTGTCCAGTTCTCGACATAATCTAAAGCTATGGGGTGGCGTTTTGGTTAATGCCGAACATTGAGCATAGTGTTGGAATTTTAAAAATCTACAAAAACATTCTACGATGTTTTCGTGTTTATGGATCGAACTCAGTCATCGTCATTGCATAATTCAAAAGAAAGAGTGACGCTTTGGTTCGAACTCAGTCATCGTCATTTCATAATTCAAAAGAAAGAGTGACGCTTTGATTAACAGCGAACGCTTTGAAAAGTAACCATCTTAAGTTTTCAGCTCGTTTTAACTTTTCATTTTACCCCACTTAATTAAAAAATACACCTAAAGTAGGTGTATAGTACTTTTACAAATTTAACCCCATGAATATTAAAAAATTACTCAAAATGTTTTTGTGAAAATTTAATCCTTTCGTAGTGACAAATAGGGTCCATTTGGACTGTGGTATTTATTGAAAAAAAATTTCGTCCTTATTTGAAATTTTTTTGCAATTTTTTGTTTTTCATCAACTTTTTGTGATTTATTGGTTCATCTCGACAAGAGCTTTCAGAAAAGTTATCAATCATCGGCCAAATTTGAAAAAAATTCAGAAAAGACAAAAATAAATCAAAAACAGGGTTTTTTTTGTACTTATTTGTCGTCTTTAGTGATTTCTTTTTAACTTTTGGACATAATTTTATACTTTTTAGATTACTTTCATCAAGACGGACTAATAAACTACAAAATATTGAGGTTTAAACAACAAATGCAAAAAATATATATATATATAGACAAAAAATAAAAATAAATAAATACTATAGGCCAAAGGGACCCATATTTCTCTAAGATTAATGCTACGGACACAGACCTTACGGGCATAGATCGGACACAGATGTATCCTGCACTGTTGGATGCACGTGGGGACTTTAATAATTCAAGGGCCTCACGTGCATACAACGGTGCCGGACACATCTGTGTTCAAAGACCCCACGTATATTCAACAGTACCGGACACATTTATGTCCGATTCGTGTGAAAAAGTCTGTGTACACAGACTTTTCCTTTCTCTAAATACATGATCTACCTGCTAGACGACTCTTAGACACTCCGAGAGGGATCACAATGTTGAATTTGCCGATTTCGCCCCTTATTCTCTTTTGGGAGGAGTGGTTTACTTATTGAAGATCTTATTTTTAAAATTTAGAGCAGTTTCAAATTTGACTCTATAAATAGTTTTTTTTTGCTGAAGACAACACGTGCTAGCTACCAATTTAGATATATTTTACATTGCCTAAATTTGAGCAATCATGTAATAAGCGACAGTATGATGAGCTATATGTTGAAAAACTAAGTACTAAGTTGATCCGAACTTATCAATTATTTATTTTGTTTTTAACATCTCCTTATTTGGTATCAATTTCGATTCATACTCTTACTTCTTAATTTTTCTTCTTGAGATAAATTAATAAAATATAAAATATTTGACAAAAAATCATACAAAGAATCATTATAACGTTAAATAATGTTATTTAATTTTTTAAATATTCTTTTTCTTTGGCAAAAGCCATTTTTGCCTCGGCATTATAATTTCAATTTGACCTAACTTGATTATTCATAATCAAGTTTTGTCTCTATTTAAATTTTTTTTGCATTTGTTATTTTGGTTTTAATTTTTTTGTGAATTATTAATCCGTCTCGATGAGACAGATTTAAAAAGTATAAAATTACGTTTAAAAGTTAAAAAGAAATACTAAAGATAATGAATAAACACAAAAAATTATGTTTTTTTATTTTTTTGATTTTTTCTAATTTTTTTAAAAATTTAATCCATTATTTATAATTTTTCTGAAATAAGACGAACTAATAATTTATAAAAAATTAATAAAATAAAAAAATACAACAAAATTTTAAATAAAAACAAAATAATAATTAAATAATCAATTCAGTCTAAAACCAGCCTAATTTCCACGCTATAAATATCTTCGTACGGAGTGAAAAATTCGATTGTGCAGTATCAGTGAACGGAGATGGGCATTTGGGACGAGCTCCGATCAACCGCAGTGAAACTGTTCGACCGAAACGTCACCGATACGCCGCCTGATACGATTGAAAATCGGTATTCGTACAACATGGGCGTCGCCAAGACCGTTACTCAAATCGGCTTTAGGTCTAACGGAGCTGAGAAGCTGAAAGAGTACATTCCCGATCGTGATCGCCGAGAGAAGTTCGGTGGGATTCTTTCGAACCTCGGTAAATTCTCCGTTGAGCCATCCATCACTGGTCTGTTTTCTGTGTTTGTGTGTGTTGATTTTTATATAGCTACATCTATATATGTTGCTGTGCAGTTGGATTGTTCAATTCAGGTAATTGTTAGGGCACACTTTGGCTACTTTTCTCCCCTCAGCCAAACATACGTTGAATCAAACTGTCTGAATACAGGTAGCTATGTCTTTGGTTTGTGAATGGTGCTTGAGTTTCTAGTTAATTGAGGTTTTTAGCAGTCTGGATTTAGTTTCGTTGTGGACTGGTTTGATTTACCATTTGAACCCGAACTATTAGTGAACGATTACATATATGTTGGTCAACCAGTCCCACAAAACATGAGATAAGTAAATTGTGATGTGAATCTCCTCACTATTCTCCATAGAGTTGGAATACTCTTGAGTATTTTAAGTTGTTGGATCAAATGTCTGCATTTGTAGTTGAATATTTTGGTTTGTTAGATTATTCTAAGGTGTTGGGATTCCATTGAACAGTTTAGCAGGGTTAGGAAATGATTTGAGTGGTTTTGAGGAGTTTTTTGGTTTTAGAAGATCAGAGGCACGTTGGAAGTCTTGATGCTTCACATACACCACTTATTTTCTGTAGTTCGCACCTTTGCAATAAAATGTAAACAAGATTTCAATTTACCTCTCTGGTCACCACGCCTGTACCTTGCATATCCTCCACCCATTTGCTCCGATTGCATTTGTTATTTCCACTCCGCTTAGTAGCCTGTTAGTTGGGAGTATTTGAATACAAATTCTTGTTCCCAATGGACTGTCTTGTAAATTTGGCTTTCAGACCAAGCTTCTTTTATTCTGGTGAATTGGTAAACAATCCCGCATTAGTGTCTTATCTTTTTGTCATATCATGAATTTGATCACCCAAGGACTTCGAAGCCTTTCCCTGTAATCTTGTAGCAGGAGATTATGTGATACTGAGTCTTCATAATGGTTTGTAGCAGGGTCCCCGAGTCCGATAACTGATAAGCAAAACATTTGGTATGGTTTAGTAGAATCCAGCACCAGCAGTCCCCAGAATACTGAAATTACATTTATAATCTGTGTACATTGTAAATAGGTGTTACTGTTTGTTACTCTGGTAGATTAATTCACATTTGTTAAGTCTTTACATGAAGGAAAGCTAGTATTGCGTTTAAAGTTGGCAAGGAATTTTTGTTGTCGAGAGTTATGAATTTTTGACCTGCCAAAGTGTTGCTATATGACTGGTGTCATATGACCGTGGCTCCTTCACTTAGTAGAGTACAGCTGCTGTAGTTCTGTACTGTTGATCACCTGAAGCATCAGCCATGGGAGAAACTGCACATTTACGCATTGCACTAGTCCCCGAAGTCAAAACTGGTTCTTTCAAATCTTATTTCTCGCACTATAATTGCTCAAGCAACTCCCCCGTCTTCTTTACTATTAGGGAAGCAGCTCCTTTTGCCTACTTTGGTGCACTGAGACGGAGCATGCACTTGAGGGGGTGGTTTGCCTTTGCATGAATTGTGTTTCTGATGACAACTCTCTCTCTCTCTCTCTCTGTGGATGCCCGGGCGTCTTTGGTAATTTTTCCTGTTTTGTGCATTATTTCTGGATTGTCTTCCCCGCAAAAGATCATCTGGGAGTGTAGTTTAACCAGCGGTTTTTGTTTTGTCAATTATGACGCAAGTCGAGTCAAAACCAATTTGTTACGCAAAACTACAGTTCGTCTATAGTAACTCAACTTATTTGGTTGAATGCAGACATGGGACTGTTTCTGCTTGACTGCTTGCTTGAGCTAGCAACAGCTTTTCTAATAGATTTTCTTAGGCTTTTTTTTATTTCAAATTCGTATTCCGTCAGTATGTTGTCTTCTCATTGTGTATTTTCACCCATTTTGAGTATCTGCAGGTGGTATCCAGGTATACAAGATTGTGAAGGAAGGATTAAAGGATCAACCCCCATTAAACAGTTCAAATGAGAGTAATAAACCGGACCCCACAGTTGCCATGGAGGAGATTCAAGCAAGAATGGAGAAAATGGAGGAAGCTATGAACCACATAAAGCAACGAAGTAATATATCGACCCAGAGTGTCGAGGGATCAGAGCCTTCGAAGAAGTTCCCAGATGAGCCCATTAAACAATCAGCTTCTTCGAAAGATGATCCAAAAAGGGTTTTCATACGCTCCCGCTTATAAACGAGTCCAAAGTATGGTTCACAATTGGCCGTGTGCTTTCATCTAATGGCTCTGCTATGTTTGGCATAGAAATGGCTTTTGTGATCTTGCTTGTAATGTGATCTCCACCATATTGCTTTATAAAGGTTGTTTAGTGATCTGAATTGTGTTGTAAAAGCTATCCGTGCATGTTTTCTAGTTCGTAGGGGTAAGTGCCTGAACAACTACCTGGCCTCCTAGCCCTACGTTGCCTGCTTGGACCGGAACTGTAACATTCTATGGACACTGTCTCAAACAAAAGAGGAGGCAATTTTCGGATGACCTTTTGTACTACGTCCACTTCTTTGATCGTAGAAATATGAGAGTATGTTTTATAATGTGTTGTTGTACTTCTTTTGTAAAATTACAGCATGCGTTTTTAATTGGGATGTAAATGAGTCAGTTATCGGGGGGATTGGTTATTTCTTTCATGTTAGCACCCTCCTTTAATTGGTTGTTTATACTATTGGCTTTGCATGCTTGTGTGTTTGAATTTTGTTGGCATATGATTGACTGCCCAATTTATTATACTATTGGCTTTGCATGCTTCCAACTAATTTCTTGATTGTTTTCTACCCTCGATATCCGCCCCGAACGAGGGATGGAGTCTTCAAACGGGGAACGGATATCCAGAACATTAAAAAAAACTAATTTTTTCAATGTTTATAATAAAATTATAGGAGACGATTCAGAAAACTATCGAGCTGACAGGATGGATTTCTTGCACCGTGTGGTCCCAACAAGTTTTCAATTCCTTAGAAATCCTAAAAAAGTACGAAATATGAAAGTTAAAGTTAAAACCTAAAAAATAAGAACAAATTAGGGTTATGGTCTTTATAAATACGGGCGGGAGTTATGGTCTATATAAATATTTAACAAAAGTAATTACGTTAAATAATGCTATTTATTTTTCAAGACCCAATCACTGAACCAAAAGAAAAGGCCGTTGACTTGTAAAAATCAAAGAAAACTAAAATCAACACTTGCAACACTTGTAAGGCTGCTAAATTCATAATTGACTATTTTCACATTTAGGATGTGACTAGTTGAATCAAATGAAAAACTGTTTTAGAAAATATTAATTTCTTCATGCCATGCATTTGTAGATAAAAAATCTGGCCATTATTGATACATCTTTTTACAATTTTTTGGAGTTGAAATCTAGCCATAAAATTTACCCTATTATCAGTTCATAAAATATACCCCATTATCGATACATCTTTTTTCAAATTTTTCCAATTTCTAGAGTTAAAAATCTATCCATTATGGATACATTTTTTTTTCAATTTATCCCTATTTGGTCCTACTGGACGGGGAAGAACTTGATCCATAATTCATGTCACTCGCAAAGGAGTAAAAGTGGAGATTTTGGCAGCATGAAAATCGGTGTGAGGTAGGTGGATTTGTTCGATTCTTGGTCAGAACGGCAACGACTGGGGAGAACAGAGTCAACGTCGGAAGCACCGGTGAACAGCAACGCCATCAAAAGGTCGATGGTGGTGGTGGTGGTGAGAACTAGATCTGATCGGATAGAGAGACGGGGGGAGAGAAAAAAATTGATAAAAGTGGTCGTGAAATGAGAAAGGAGAGGGTTTAGAAAAGTGGTGGGCCTTATTTATTTATAAATTTTCAAAAGAGCAAGTGGAGTGGCGCCACAATTGCAGGAGAACTTTCCAGATCAGATCGGTACCCATAGTATTTTCGATTCGTTGCATTGCGTTTCCGCACTATATATGAATATCATCATTCGGACTAAAAAGTCGATTATGCACTACCGGTGAACGGAGATGGGCATTTGGGACGCGCTCCGATCAACCACAGAGAAACTGTTCAACCGAAAGGTCGCCGATACAGCGCCTGATAGTACTAGTGAAAACCAGTATTCGTACTACATGGTCGTTACTCAAATCGGCGACGCGATTAGGTCTAACGTAGCTGAGAAGCTGAAAGAGTACATCCCCGATCCTGATGACCGGGAGAAGATCAATCAGATTGTTTCGAAACTCGGCAAATTAGCCGTTGAATCCGCCGTCAATGAGTCTCTCAAAGGCGTCACTGGTCTGTATTCTCTTCTTTTATATATATATATATGTTGTGGACTATCCTAGGGAACTTCTCTTGATTGAACTTGAACGTAATCCTTGCCTGGCTGCAAAATAAGGAACCTTTCATCAGTGCCGACCGGCGTAGATAGCCGAAGGACACTTCGACGCCTAAGTTAGTTTAGAAAGAAAGGAAAACCAGCTGAAAAACTTAAGTGGGTGTGAATCTAACCCGACGCACCCGCCATGTGGCCCAAGCCCGCACGTATTGGCTGCCACTGTGCCATGTTTGGTATCAACCACTCCCCCGACCTAACTGGTAACTGCCCACGTCAGGGCACCACATCACGCTCGACCCATTCCGAACAGTGTAAGTCCTTGGGAGATGCCTTCATGAATGCCCCTCATTTCTACCAGCCGTACCAAAGGGCTTGGTCTCGACGGTAGTCGTGCACCCGATTGGGCTTGTGGCATGCGATGCGGTCTCGTCAAGCCTTTTCCCAGTAATGATTGATACAAGACCTCAACTGATTTGGATGCAGGTCCGGCCTTCTGCATACAAATATATACTTATATTTATACATATATGATAGGTCATGACGGGCAGGCTGAGCCGGTTAGTATTCTGGTCGGTCGGTAAGCAATTCACCTCATACATTGTCTGGTCTGCTCAGTTCGGTATCCTCAGCTCAGCCAGTGACTTGGTATCCTCAGCTCAGCCAGTGACTTGATATCCTCAGCTCAGCCACTATCCGGTCTGCTCAGCCATGTTATTGTCTGACCTATTCCGCTGAATAACTCTCCACAATTCCTGGGATATATCTGCCTAAAACGGATCGTCCCACAAGGAAAGGAAGATCCCAGAGATCTCTCCACATCTTACGCACCATCTTCACCCGCTCCCGTTATTTAAGGCAAGGGCGATGGTTGGGGATTCAGTTACCAAACTAAAGGCCACTAGCCTTGATTTGCTCCACAAAATCAGGAGTGGACCACGTCCTTTCCTGATTTGTCTCCAACGAGATCTCTATATAATGGAGGCAGCTCTATGGTACAAGGTACGTACACTCTGCCCAATTTTACCCGCACAGTTTTTCTACGTTATTCCTCCATCCTAAAGCTGACTTAGGCATCGGAGGGGTGTTGGCAAGATACCACACCGGTGTCAAGTTGTTTTTGCAGGTCTGCCGGGGACGATCATAAATCCGTTTCATCAGTTGGCGCCGTCTGTGGGAAGGATTAGAAATTTATTGATTGATCGGATTTATGGTCTTGACCCGCTCAATGGCTTCCAATGACAACAATGCTCATTCTGCTCCACCTGTTGCAACCGCTGCTGATTATCAAGCCCTCCGTCAGGACGTGGTGACGTTGACGCAGGGGATGCAGCGCATTCTGGAGCAGAATCAGGCCTTACTGCAGCGCCTACAACCTGAACCTCCTACTAGAGATCCACCACCGCCATTGGCCCCGATGGCTGACCCCCCTGCCCCAGGAATGGCTGGCGTAGACTTTGACGTTACTGGGGGGCAAGGGGAGACCAGCAGCCATGCTGCAGCACCGCATTACGGAACTTTTTCCGGTTCCACATTTCCTGAAGGTCTTATGACCGATCAGATGCGACAGATGAAGACACAATTGGATAACCTGACGAAGCAGATGAAGGCCAAAGCTCCAGCCTCTGTGGACGAGTTGGTGCAGACCACTGAACTTCCCTTCACTGCTGAAGTGATGGCTGTGCCCCTCCCACCAAAATTCAGAGTCCCTCAGATCGATATCTTTGACGGGACAAAAGACCCTCTTGATCACCTGGAAACCTACAAGTCCCTTATGCACCTTCAGGCGGTGCCTGACGCCATTATGTGCAGGGCCTTCCCCATCACTCTCCGAGGAGCCGCTCGGATGTGGTTCAACAAACTTGCTCCCAACACAGTCAGTACTTTCAAAGAGCTCAGTCGCCTCTTTGTAAGCTATTTCATTGCCGGTCAGCGGTACAGGAG
The DNA here is from genome assembly GCA_019985065.2 of Arctostaphylos glauca. Taxonomy (NCBI): domain Eukaryota; kingdom Viridiplantae; phylum Streptophyta; class Magnoliopsida; order Ericales; family Ericaceae; genus Arctostaphylos; species Arctostaphylos glauca. The sequence goes on along the minus strand of JAHSPW020000007.1, from coordinate 29,042,539 downwards.
GCCAGCCACTTACTTGCTCAATATCAAGCAAGCTAAGGGGGAAACACTCAGGGAATTCACAACCAGGTTCAACAAGGAATCCATGCAGGTGGACAATGCTGATGATCAGGTAGCCATCGCGGCATACATGTCAGGGCTCAGACCCGGTCAGTTTTTGTTTTCCTTATCTGCAGAGCCCCCGACCAATATGGCTGAGCTCATGATGCGGGCTCAGCGACAGATGAACGCAGAGGATACCCTTGCCGCCCATCGCAATCGCGAAAAGGAAGCTTCTGCACCCCAGACAGGGCCTCCTCAGCCGAGCAAACGAAGAAAAGAAACTGGGCAGTCTAGGATTGAGGACTACCCGAGAGGGAAGAGAACGGACAGACGAGATTCTCCCCAGAGGGGGAGGCCAGATAGGAGATTCCAAGACTATACTCCCCTGGTCGCAACAGTCAATCAGGTGCTGCAGGAAATAAGTGATTATCCCGAGCTCAAATGGCCAGGGAAGATGAAGACGCCGGCTGATCGACGTTCTTGCCAGAAGTATTGTCGTTTCCATCGTGACCATGGGCACGACACGGATGACTGCATTGAGCTGAAGCAACAGATTGAGGGGTTGATCAGAAAAGGACGTCTACAACGATTTGTTCGTAAAGAGGGGGAATTTAATCAAGGAGCAGGGCAAGCTGCTGGGGCGGCTGATCACAGGCGTGAGAGGACTCTTCCTCCTCCTCCTCCTCATCGCCCCGTGGGAGAAATCAACACGATTTCTGGGGGACCAGGAGTTAGTGGAGGTACTAGAGCTGCTCGAAGAACCTACGCCAGGGAAGTATTCAATGCAGAGAGACCAGTCAAGCGCACACGGATGACGGATTCAGCCATCCATTTTTCGGCAGAAGACGAAGAAGGGGTACTCTATCCTCATGATGACCCATTGGTGATCACAGCCCTCCTCGCCAATTGGACAACGAGGAGAATCCTCGTGGATACAGGGAGTTCAGCAGATATCCTCTTCTTACCTGCTTTTGAGAAGTTGCAGCTGGGGAAAGATAGAATCAGACCTGTACAGTCTCCTTTGGTCGGATTTTCGGGAGAAACTGCCCATCCCTTGGGTATGGTGTCCTTGCCTATCATGATAGGAGATGAGCAAAGGAGTACCGCTGCCGTGGTGGATTTCCTGGTGATGGATTGCCCGTCAGCTTATAACGTGATATTGGGTAGACAGACCCTCAATAAGTTCAAGGCAGTGGTCTCCACATTCCATTTGAAACTCAAATTCCCTACAGCTGGTGGTGTTGGGGAGGTCAGAGGAGATCAGAAGAGAGCAAGGGAGTGTTATATCACTTCGATAAAGACAAGGGAAGCTCTTTCGGTCAGTGGGCTTGACACAAGGGACGAAGAGAAGCTTCAGCAAGGAGAACCAGTTGAGGAACTCATCGAGATACCTGTTGTGGAAGGGCAGACTGAGAAGACGTTCCGATTGGGTTCAGGTCTGGAATCAGAGGAGAGGAGTGCTCTGGTGGAATTTCTAAGGGACTATGCGGATGTTTTTGCCTGGTCACACCGAGATTTGCCAAGAATAAACCCCAATATCATCACTCATCGGTTGAATGTGGACAGTGCTCATCGCCCAGTGAAGCAGAAGACGCGCACGTTTGCTCCAGAGCGCAATATAGCCATTGCTGCAGAAGTAGATAAGTTGGAGGAAGCTCAGTTTATCAGAGAAGCTAAATACCCAGTGTGGATATCCAATGTGGTGCTCGTTCCTAAGCCGAAGGGAAAATGGAGGATGTGTGTGGATTTCAAGGATCTCAACAAAGTCTGTCCTAAAGACAGCTTCCCTCTACCCAGGATTGACCTTCTCGTGGACTCCACGGCCGGCCATGAGCTGCTCAGCTTCATGGACGCATTCTCGGGCTATAATCAGATCCAGATGCACCCTGAGGATGAGGAGAAAACGTCTTTTATTACAGCCAGAGGCCTCTATTGCTACAAGGTGATGCCCTTTGGACTCAAGAATGCAGGGGCCACGTACCAGAGACTGGTTAACCGGATGTTCAAGGAACAAATAGGTCGCAATGTGGAGGTTTACGTCGACGACATGCTGGTCAAGAGTCAGAGGAGATCAAATCATGTGGAAGATCTCAGGGAAACATTTGAGGCACTGCGAAAGTATCAGATGAAACTCAATCCCAGCAAGTGTGCATTTGGGGTCAGTTCAGGAAAGTTCTTGGGGTTCATGGTGTCCCAGAGGGGTATAGAGGCCAACCCTGAGAAGATCAGCGCCATTCTTAACATGGAATCTCCCAGGGGAGTTAAGGGGGTACAGAAACTCACTGGGTGCATCGCGGCCCTCAATCGCTTTGTGTCCAGGGCCACCGATAAATGCCATCCGTTCTTCCAAGTCCTGAAGAAAGCTTTCCATTGGACTCCAGAGTGTGAAATGGCCTTTCAGGAGCTGAAGGAATACCTTATGTCTCCTCCTCTCCTCAGTCGTACTCGTAAGGGAGAAGACCTGTACATTTATCTGGCTGTCTCGCCCCATGCAGTGAGCTCAGTGCTAATCAGAGTAGAAGCCAATGTGCAACATCCAGTCTACTATACGAGCAGAGCATTGCGAGGTGCTGAAACCAGGTATCCTAAGGTAGAAAAAATGGCCTTTGCCTTGGTAACAGCAGCAAGAAGGCTGAGGCCTTACTTCCAGGCCCATCCCATCAAAGTTATGACCGATCAGCCGCTCAAGAAAACCCTGCAGAACCCCGAGACGTCGGGGAGGCTGATTCAGTGGTCAGTGGAGCTGGGCGAATTCGACTTAGAGTTCTGTCCCAGAACAGCCATCAAAGCACAGGCCCTTGCTGATTTTGTGGCTGAATTCTCACCCTCAGATACTTCAGATTCCCCACCAGGTGAACCACCCAGCGCAGAGCCCGAAGAGTCAGTGGGCTGGGTTCTCTATGTTGATGGTTCTGTGAATGCAGGGGCCAGCGGGGCAGGTGTCATTTTAATTTCTCCAGACAAGCTCAAACTTCTCTATGCCGTCAGGTTCAACTTCAAGGCCACCAATAATGAAGCTGAGTACGAGGCACTTCTGATCGGGCTCAAGCTTGCAAAATCCTTAGGGATAAAGGAGCTTACCGTTGGTAGTGATTCCCAATTGGTGGTGGGGCAAGTTCTGGGAGAATATGAAGCCAAGGAGGATAGGATGAAGCTATATTTGGACCGGGTCCAGCGTCTCCACGAAGCTTTTGATATATTGAAGCTAATAAGGATCCCCCGCGAGGAAAATGCAGAAGCAGACCAGCTTGCACGACTGGCCACGGCTCGAGAAGAAACCCTCAGTCGCCTCGTCCCAATTCACAGGCTGGAGCAACCAAGTGTGGAGTTGCCTGTTCAGGAGGTAGTTGCTGTCAGTTACAAAAACTCTTGGGCAGATCCTATTGTTGATTATCTGGAGAATGGCGTGCTGCCCACTGATAGAGACCTAGCTCGAAGGCTGAGGCTGAGAGCAGCTAAATATCTGTGCCTAGGGGGAGTCTTGTATCGCAGAAGCTATTCATTCCCATTACTAAGGTGCCTGACTGCAGAGGAAGCTGAATATGCTATGAGAGAGGTCCATGAAGGATCCTGCGGAAATCATTCTGGGGGCAGAGCATTGGCACAGAAATTGGTCCGAACAGGGTATTACTGGCCTACCATGCAAAGCGACGCAATGCATATGGTCCAGAAGTGTGAGAAATGCCAGAAGTTTGGCAACATTCTTCACCATCCTCCCACTTTGTTAACTCCGATCCCCTCTCCTTGGCCGTTCGCCCAGTGGGGATTGGATTTGATTGGGCCTCTTCCTATAGGCAAGGGACAGAACAAATTTGCTATCGTGGCTGTAGACTACTTCACCAAGTGGGTGGAAGCTGAGCCCCTTGCCACCATTACTACGAAGAAGGCCATCAACTTCATCTGGAAGAATATTATCAGCAGGTTTGGATTACCCAGGGTGATCATCACTGATCGTGGCAAGCAGTTCCATAATGACCAATTTCAGGAATTTTGTGAGCAGAGGGGAATACGGGTCCACTATGCTTCCAAAGCGTATCCTAAGGCCAATGGGCAGGTTGAAGTCACAAACCGCACAATCAAGAAAAACCTGAAGAAGAAATTGGAAGCTGCAAAGGGAGACTGGCCAGAGGAGTTGCCCAGTGTCCTGTGGGCTTATCGAACGACCGCGCGCACAGCGACTGGAGAAACCCCTTATTCTTTGGCTTATGGGGTGGAGGCAGTAATTCCTGTAGAAATTGGGCTGCTCAGCCATAGAACTCGGGATTTCCAAGAGGAAGAGAACCGACAGGGACTCTTGGAGAGACTAGACTTCCTAGAAGAAAAGAGAGAAAGAGCAGCCATTAAAATGGCCACTTATCAACAACAAATGGCCAGATTCTACAACAGTCAGGTCAGGGAAAGAAGTTTCAGAACTGGGGAGTTGGTGCTGAAGAAAGTAGATCCCACAGGGAAGAGGATTGGGCATCTTGGGCCAAATTGGGAAGGTCCTTACCAAGTAACTGAGCACGTGAAGGCAGGGGCCTATCGTTTAGCTACATTGTCAGGGAAAAAACTCCCCCAACCTTGGAATGCTGAGCATTTAAAGAAGTATTTTCAATAATATTTACCAAGTGTTTATCTCTATCATCTTATTTCATTGTTGTTTCGTTGCCCTGTCTTGGTATGTAAACAGGAATTATCAAATTTATTACAAGTCCAGTCAAGATGGACAGATTGTTATTTCTATGAAGTTGTCTAAATTAAGTCTGAAGATAACTAAACGTTTTGATTGAGCAGCCTCGACTGCTCAGCCATGTCCTCCGGGACCATGTATCCAAGCAGCCTCGACTGCTCAGCCATGTCCTCCGGGACCATGTATCCAAGCAGCCTCGACTGCTCAGCCATGTCCTCCGGGACCATGCATCCAAGCAGCCTCGACTGCTCAGCCATGTCCTCCGGGACCATGCATCCGAGCAGCCTCGACTACTCAGCCATGTCCTCCGGGATCATGTACCCGAGCAGCTTTGCCTGCCCGGCAATCAAGCCTCAGGGGCAATCAAAGTGATATGACAAGGAAATTATTCAACTTTGAGTTGTGTTTCTTGAGTTATATTTCTTAAAGATATATGTCAAGGCATCGCACGCAGAAATGCAGAGACAAAAGAGGAGAATAAAGCTATTCATTCGACTGAAGCTTGACAGATGAAACTGCTCATTTCTATTCATTAAAGGATTTTTACAAGCGTTGTGAAAGCAAATACAAGATACAAAAAAAAAAAAAAAAAAAAACTAAAACTAATTATTTTCTTCAGCAGGCCCGGGAGCAAGAGGCTGGTCAGCGGAAGGAAGCTGGCCTTGGGCAGGAGGATCGACCGCCTGATCAGTGCTAGGAGATGAATTCCTGAGAACTTCCTCAGCAATCTCCTCTAGCAGCTGATCAGCTGCGTTGAGCCAAATCCCCTCAGCTAGGACCACGGCTGGGTCGACCACGGCCAGGGGAGGAGGAACTTCATCATCGCCAGTAATGTCTATAATGGCTGTACTACCTTCCTCCCCCTGGGTGATCATGAGCAGACCACGGTCGGTTGTCCCCTCCTTGAGCAAGGCCCCAGCATGGCCACCCTCCTCCTCTTCTTCATCCTCGGAAGCCTCCTCCTCATCAAACTCCTCCAGGCCGACATCTCCTGCCTCCGGCTTGAAGGAGCTTAAGTCCAGCTCAGGATGAGCAGCACTGATCTTCCTCTTCAGGGACATGAAGCCTCCGAAGTACTCGGTCATCAGATCTATAAACTCCGGAGAGTCCTTCAGTTGATCCATCTGAGCTGACCGAGTTTGCTCTGTCAGAGTATTGATCTTCACATCCTGTTCTGAGAGTAGCCGGCCCTGCTCATCGCATCTCTGGAGCAGCTCTCGGACGTGTTTTTGTTGGGCCGTCAAACCCAGCATTGCATCTGCCAGGTTCTTCTTCAAGTCAGCAGCCTGGCGTTGCTCCAGTACCAGCTGGCTCTCCAGCTGAGATGCCCGCCTTTCATGAGCTGAGGAGACCTCCGCTAGGCTTGAAAGCTGAGCCGACTGGATCGAGTTCTCATCTCTCAGCTGAAAGATCTCATCCTTCAACTTGGAGTTGGACTCTCGAAGCTCGATCTCCGATTTCTCGCTTTGGCTGAGTTTCTCCTTCAGCTCAGACACAGCCTCTTCATCATTCAGGGCTTCTTGCACCAAATCCGAGCTGAGAACTGACGCCTGCCACGCAGTAAAAACAAGGATTAGAGCTGATAAAAAGAAGAAGAAAAGAAGAAGAAGAAGGAAAGAGGATTACCTTGGCCAAGCAGACGAGGAGCTTTGCGCGCTTCTCCTTAGCAGATTTGCTCCTCAGAAACTCCCGATCCTTCATGGTCGGGAGCTCATTCATTATGTCCAGGCAATACCCGGTGTTGAGCATAACGGACAGCTCTGGCGCGGGTGGTGGAAGCTCAGCCTCTGGTGTTCGGGAGATTGAGGGAGAAGCTGAGCTGCTCTTCCTCTTCTCACCCTGCTGAGTTTGAACCTCCTCAGTCAAGTGTTGGGCTACAGGAGCCTCCATTCTGGAGGCAGTAACGGCAATCTCCCCGTCAATAATGACCTGCTCGTCAGGAACGGTCCGCTGCTCGCAGGAGATGACCACCTCGGCCTCTTCCCTTCTCGATCTTTTGGCTGAAGGGGCAGCATGTTGCTGACTTGAGGTGGTCACGCCCGAGTCCACAAATGTGGATGGATCGGTCTGGACCTTCCTCTTCTTGGTCTTCTTGGGCTTGGGATTAGCCCGTTCCGAGCGCTCGAGCATTTCGGCCAGTTTATCGGCATTCAGCTTCATCCCTTCGTCCTCTGCTAAAAACAAACAAAAGGCCAAGGTAAGATGGCTTCATCTAACAGAAGAACAAAGAAGAGGGGATACCTCTCTCTAAGGCAAGGGCCTCACGTGTGGGTTCTGGGCCGAGAAGGTAGGTAGCTAGAGTTTCCGGAGTGATGAGGACTCTGTGGTCGCGCTCAGGGTACTCAGCCACAGCCTTCAGTTGCTCTCTGACTTCGGCCGAGATCGAGGGTCTTTGTTTTCCTGTTCAGGACATAATGAAGACGAGTCAGCCATATATAAAAAAAAAATGAAGGAGAAACTGAACAGATACAGAAGGTCAGTGCTCACGGGATGGGTGAACTTCTCCCCAGAATACGCGGATCTTGGAGGCACCCGTTCGTTCTTCCCAGGCAGGGAACTCCCATCCTTCCCCTGAAAGGAAGAAAAACTTGTCCTTCCACCTCTTGTTGGCAGAGGGGAGGCCTTCAATTGCAGGAGCTGTGTTGTCCCTCCTGGAGAAGTACCACCATCCCTGAGCAGCCATGCTCACTTGGTGGCAGTACAAGAAAGCTTCTGGGGTCAGCCTGGCCTTATCCTCTGTGGCAGCTGCCCAGAGCACGCTGCAGCAGACCAGGATCCGCCAGGCATTGGGCAAAAGTTGTCCTGGGGATAGCCCCAGGAACCAGAGGACTTCCCTTATGCAAGGGTGGAAGGGAAGCCTCAGCCCAGCCTCAAAATCTGCCACGTAGAGGCTCAGCTCGTTGAACCTAGGGGCGTTCGCTCTCTCGTTTGGGCCAGGAACTCTCAGGTGCACTGAAGAGGGGATTTGGTATTTCACCCTCAGGACAGCGAGGTCAGCCTCGGTCATCGTCGAGGCTATTCGGTCGGCCTCTATAGGTCTGAGATGTAAAGCCACACCTCGTGGCTCTGGGTATTCTACAGGATTTGTTGGTTCTGAACGGTCAGCCTGGGTGGCGTCCCTTCGTGAAGGGGTTGGTACAGACATCCTAACCTGTACTCGCTTAGAGCCCATTCTATGGAAATCAGGGACAGCCGGTTTAATGACGTCGAAAATGTCCCGGTAATATCGTGAAACGGCTGGGGAGTGGGCAAATTCTCCTAATGAAGGGCAGTCGGAATGGTGATGCAGGTAACGACAGAGCCTGAGGAAGAAGAAGGCCCAGGAATGTCCTAAACCCCTAAGGTCTGGAACAAAGTTGTTACCAGCCAGAATCGAGAAAGAAAAACGACCCAAGCGTACCTAGAATTACTGGAACGGCGATGTTCTGAAGCAAAGGGCAGAAGGTAATTTCTGGCAGAAGTTCGTAAGGACCTGGTATGCTGTTGAAATGACGAGAGAGAAACCCTGATAAGTCTTAACAGGCCCCTTTATAGAACCTCCATAATGAACGTTCAAATGAGAGCCGTTGATTAAACACACGTGGCACTCCCAGATTAAGCGCCGCCTCCAAGCACTCAAACGTTTCTGACACAGCATTAAATGCGGCGTATGAACCCAGGCAAAGTGTGAGCCGTCATGATTCAATGCATCAGACCGTTGATATTTCCTCTCTTAAAGCACGCCAACCGTTCGGAAATAGGGGAGTAGCTGATAGGTCATGACGGGCAGGCTGAGCCGGTTAATATTCTGGTCGGTCGGTAAGCAATTCACCTCATACATTGTCTGGTCTGCTCAGTTCGGTATCCTCAGCTCAGCCAGTGACTTGGTATCCTCAGCTCAGCCAGTGACTTGATATCCTCAGCTCAGCCACTATCCGGTCTGCTCAGCCATGTTATTGTCTGACCTATTCCGCTGAATAACTCTCCACAATTCCTGGGATATATCTGCCTAAAACGGATCGTCCCACAAGGAAAGGAAGATCCCAGAGATCTCTCCACATCTTACGCACCATCTTCACCCGCTCCCGTTATTTAAGGCAAGGGCGATAGTTGGGGATTCAGTTACCAAACTAAAGGCCACTAGCCTTGATTTGCTCCACAAAATCAGGAGTGGACCACGTCCTTTCCTGATTTGTCTCCAACGAGATCTCTATATAATGGAGGCAGCTCTGTGGTACAAGGTACGTACCACTATCCGGTCTGCACAGTTTTTCTACGTTATTCCTCCATCCTAAAGCTGACTTAGGCATCGGAGGGGTGTTGGCAAGATACCACACCGGTGTCAAGTTGTTTTTGCAGGTCTGCCGGGGACGATCATAAATCCGTTTCATCAATATATATGATTTGACTGTGATTTTGAAGAATTTCTCGATTTTAGAAGATCAGAGGCACGTTGGAAGTCTTGATGCTTCCCATACACCAGTAACTTATTTTCTGTACTACGCTCCTCTGCAATAAAATGTAAACAAGAATTCAATTTTATCTCTCCGGTCACCACGCCTGTACCTTGCATATCCTCCTCCCAATTGCTCCATTGCACTTGATAATTCCACTCCGCTTAGTAGACTGTTAGTTGGGACTATTTATTTACAAATTCTTGCTCCCTATGGACTGCATTGTAATTTTGGCTTTCAGAACAAGCTTCTTTTATTCTGGTGAAGTGGTAAAAGAATCCACAATAGTGTCCCAATCTTTTTTTTTTTCATATCATGCATTTGATCATCCAAGGATTTGGATGCCTTTCCCTGTAATCTTGTAGTGGGAGATTATGTGATACCGAGTCTTCATAATGGTTGATACTTGATAGTGATAACTGATAAGCAAAACATTTTGTATAGTTTAGCGGTGATTTCTGCGAACCCCGAATATTGAAATTACATTTATAGATCTGTGTACATTGTAAATAGGTGTTACTTTTTGTTATTCTGGTAGATTATTTCACATTTGTTTATTAGTTACGTAAAGGCTAGCGAGTATCGCATTTATTTTTGCAAGGAATTTTTTGTCTAGAGTTGTGAATTTTTTAGTGTGGCTATATGACTGGTGTCATATTTACCGTGGCTACCTCACTTAGTAGAGTGCAGCTGCCATAGTTCTATACCGTTGATCACCCGAAGCATCAGACATGGGAGAAACTGCACATTTAAGCATTGCTTTATTCCCTGGAGTCAAAATTGGTTCTGTCAAGGTTATTTCTCACACTATAATTGCTCAATCAACTCCCGTTTCTTCTTTACTATTGGGTGAGCAGCTCCTTTTGTCTCCTTTGGTGCACTGAGATGGATCATGCACTTGAGGGGGTGGTTTGCCTTTGCATGAATTGTGTTTCTGATGACATCTCTCTCTGTCCGTGTGTCCTTTGGTGCACTGAGATGGATCATGCAGTTGAGGGGGTGGTTTGCCTTGGCATGAATTGTGTATCTGACGACCTCTCTGTCTGTCTGTTTCTGACGACGTCTCTTTCTCTTTCTCTGTGCGCGCGCTTATGTGTGGACGCTCACACAAATCTGTAGTAATTTCGGTGTTTTGTGCAATATTTCAGGATTTTCTTGCATGCAAAAGATCATCTGGGGATTTAGTTTAACTAGCAATTTTTGTTTGGTCTTTTATGGCCCAACTCGAGTCAAAACCAGTTTGGTATTCGAAATTACAGTTCGTCTACACTGACATTATCAACTTCTTCGGTTGAATGCAGACATGGGACTGTTTCTGCTTGATTGCTCAAGCTAGCACCATCTTTTCTAACAGATTTTCTTAGGCTTTTCTATTTCACATTTGTATTCCATCAGTACATTGTCTTCTCATTGTGTATTTTCACTCCATTTTTGAGTGGACTATCTGCAGGTGCTGTCCAGGTATACAAGATTGTGAAGGAAGGATTAAAGGATCAACCCCCATTAAACGGTTCGAATGAGGGTAATAAACCTGACCACACGGTCTCCATGGAGGAGATGCAAGCAAGAATAGAGAAACTGGAGGAAGATGTGAACTACATAAAACAGCAAAGTAATATATCGATCCAGAGTGCCGAGGGATCAGAGCCCCTGAAGGAGTTCCCAGATGAGCCCATTAGAGGATCAGTTTCTCCAAAAAAGGAGTTGTTCCCAGATGAGCCCATTAAAGGATCAGCTTGTCCAAAAAATGATCCGAAAAGGGTTTCCAGACGCTCTCGCTTATAACAAGCTACAAAAAGAATGGTTTGAAAGTGGCGTATGCTTTCATCAAATGGCTTTGTTATGTTTGGCACAGAATATAAAGGTTGATTAGTGATCTGAATTGTCTTGTAAAAGCTATCCGTACGTGTTTTTGCAGTGCCGGAACAACTACCTAACCTCCTAGCCCTACGTTGCCCGCTTGGAGCAAAAGTTGTAACATTTTACGGGTCCGAACGGAGCATAGGCTATTTTCGGATGACTTTTTGTATTACGTTCACTTCTTTGATCGCAGAAATACGAGAATATGTTTTATAATGTGCTGTTGTACTTTTTTGTAAATAAGTCAATTATCGGGATTAGTTATTTCTTTCATGTTATGTTATGATCCTAATGTAAGGTATGGGTTTTGTCCCACATCGGGAGTATGGGCTCCTGATGGGGGGTTAATAAGTCCTTGGGTACCCTCCCTTCAATAGCTAGCTTTTGGGGGTGAGTTTTACCTGAGGATTTGTTACATTGGTATCAGAGCCGGTTCCTCTTTGAACAAGTCCGCCATGGGTTGTCGGAGGTGCCAAAAGGGCGACCAGACGCTGTGAACGTCGGTTCTGAAAGGGTTGGGTTTGTTATGAACTTAATGCAAGGTATGAGCCTTGTCCCACATCGGAGCATGGGTTCTTGGTGGGGTGTTAATAAGTCATTGGACACCCTCCCTTTAATAATTAGCTTTTGGGGGTTAGTTCTACCTAAAAATTTGTTACATGTTAACAGCCTCCTTTAATTGATTTTTTATACTATTAGCTTTGCATGCTTGTCTGTTTGTATTTTGTTAGAGTTCGTTCATATGATTGATTGTCCAATTTATTATACGTATGATATTTGCCCCATCAAATGAATCATACTATGGCCCCATTTGCCTTAACTGGATTGACTAGATTATCCGGCGTTATTTTTTTGTTTTTATTCAAATTTTTTTTGTATTTATTATTTTTATGTCATTTTTTCGTGGATTATTGGTTCGTATCGACGAAAGGAATCTAAAAAGTATAAAATTATGTCCAAAAGTTAAAAAAAAGTCACTAAAGACGAAAAATAAGCCAACACGGACGCTGTTTTTGGCTTATTTTTTGTCTTTTCTGAACTTTTTTCAAATGTAGCCGATGATTGAGAACTTTTCTGAAAGCTCTTGTCGAGACGAACCAACAATCATCAAAAAATTGATGAAAAATAAAAAATTAAAGAAAAATTTCAAAAAATGACAAAAAACTAAACAGTGAATAATCTAATAATCCAGTCAGGCCAAATGGACCTTATAATTCATCTGGGATTCATCCGAAGGTCCAAGTTTATGAGATTTTTATTTTTTTGAAATTTCGTCTGGCTTGTGGTTGTGATTACTTGTAAAAAAATTTAATTGATAGAACGTCTACAGTTATAAACATATATTTTAATCTCAAAATCAGTATTTATTAATGCCTGAACAATCTTGTTAGAGAATTCAATGGTTTCTATAAAGTCTAGAGGCTGGGATAGTACAAGATTGTCCTCAAAGCAAACTTTGTTGTGTCCAAATGTGCTAGAGGTATAATTTGTTCGGTGTTGTTTGGAGGAAAAATATCCGGATTTTTCAGTTTAACGGTTTGAGACTCGAAATTGAAACTATTATGGTCTGAAGTGGTTTGGTTTGTTCAGTTTTGGTCAGGTATCTACAATTTAAAAATATACGTTTATCTAAGTAGAAAATCAATCATTTGAAAATATTAAAAATAGACAAATTCAAAAATAAGAAAATAAGAAAATATAAGGTTATTTTAATTTTGGTCCGGTCCAGTTACTTTCAAATTTTAAGACTATAAAATCGAAATTAGATTGAATGGTTTAAAAATAAACTAAATCAAATTGGACCAAAATAAAAAAATTAAATCAAATTAATTAATTCAACTAAATTTTCCGATTTTCACTTACGACACAAAAGCCTTGTTATCACGGGAAAACTCATTAACTTCCCACGCGACGTCGTTTCTACTTGGCGTACCAAACAGATCATTTACTGTGCACTAAGAAAGTCTCCGTTTCTCGTAGCTTCTCAACTTCACCGCTCACCGTTCTCTCTCTCTCTCAAAAGAATCAGAAAGAGCTTTGAACGCAACCATGGCGGCATGGACAGCTGCGGCTCGTCAAGCTTCGAACCTTTCTCGACTTTCCTCTCCCAGATTGGCGGTGTCAGGTAGTCAAGCGGCCACCCTAATCCAGCGTCGCGGTCTCGCCAGTGGCGGTGGTAATCTTCGCCTTCTTTGCTCAATGAAGAGTGTAGTCTGCAATCCACTTATGGTCGGCTTAATTCCTTCGCTAGGGCTTATGCGTAAATGTATATGCACATACACCAATAAACTCACGAACGAACTCTTTTTCGACTTATGAGTCGATACTTGTTATCTTTTGGCTTCATTTCGGTACTCATATTGACGTAGTTTGAAGGTTTTCGATTGGAGCTCGAAAGATAATCATTTTTGCTCACTCTCTTTTGGCGAAGCCAGAAATTAAATGCCTTGAATAGGTTGGAGTGAGGCAGTATTTCCTTGATGACGGGATTTTGATTTTCAGTATGTATATGAGAGTTCCATCGTGTTCTATTTTGAAGGTTTCTAATTCTGTAGGGCTCCCCTTTGATAGTGGCCGATTGCAAATGAAGGGTTTTGAAATCATTTTAGAGAATAATCCACATTTAGATTGGATAGAAATTTTGCTGTGAGAACTCTATCAAAATGGATTACTACTTTTTAGAAGGTGATTTAAATCCATCGTGGTACTGAATATATTTATACAAGGATGCCAATAAAATACATCTCTGCTGCTTGTAATCCATCTTCCAGTAACTTGCATTGCAGCTTCGCCAGCCACCTATAACTACGCCGTATGTTTTTGTTAAAATTGGACATAGAATCTTCCATTTGAAATCCACGTCACCAGTGGAAGCGCAGTGGTTTGTTGCTACTCTCTGTTATGTTAAAGCCCTTCATTTATGGTCGATCTTCTAATTGATAAAGTAGGCTAGTTTCGGAGTTTTCCTCGGTTAACATGAAGCTTTAATCGACTTTAAGCTGGCAAAGGACAAGTTTGCTCCATAACCATTGGAGTTGTATAATGTTGTGTATATGACTTTTGAACATCCAAAATACGTGTTGAAGTTGGGGTATATATGTGATTGGGTAGCTTCGGGGTCATTCCACTGGCAGAAAAATTGAAGGTTGTTCACCAGGCCTATAACGAGTTGTTCTTGTTATTGCTTTCTGATATATTTTTAGTTGCTTTTATTGCAGATCATCATGGGCCTGCGAAGGTGAACTTTTGGGAAGACCCATTGAGCCCATCTAGATGGAAAGAGGAGCATGTGAGTGTGGCTTGTCTTTGTTTTCATTGTATGATGCTTGACTTGTAGTGGTTATTTTGTCTCAGAGATTTTCTGCAAGACGGCTTATTCTGCACAGTGCAATCATAACTTGACTTTGGGTTCTACATCCCATCCTGGTACTTCAGTAGGCGTGTTCAACATAAATTGGAGTAGGTGCATTGACAAGGGAAGACTTTACTTGGGGGGTTTAGAGTGGCAATTAGATTTGGAATCATATAAAATGAATTTAAAAGAAATACCTTTTAATTTTGAGAATCTTCAAAAGTGTGGGTGGTGGTGGTTGCGTCTGCCAACACCTAATGTATTCTGTTTAATACACTTGTTGCGAAATTTTTGTGATATATATTTCGAGAAGGATAAAGTATATGCATTAAGAAAGTTCTACTAAAGAATTCTCATTGGAGCTTTGAGACTGTAGGTCATATCGGAAACCGCTATCGTGGAGCCAAATTGATGGCTGCATATAATGTTGCATTAAGTTAATCGTGGATTTGGATGTGAATTCGTAATTGGTGTCCTATGCAGTGTTTCGCTGTGGTACATGGTATCTTTATCTTGGAGTAGCTACTATTTTTATTGGCATTGTACGCCAGCTAGTCTGGTCCCTCAGTACCTAGTTTTCCCTATTGTATTTTTTTCCTAGCAATGGTCATCCAAAATTGTTTCAGACTCTAGTTGATCAGATTCAGTAGAAATTAACCAGGTGAAAGCTCTTATACGTTTGATGGTCTTAACTTTAAGATTGCTTCCAGTAGGTTCCGGGTTATCTCTTGCCATGTGTAGAAGTGATTTCTGAACCATTGCATTTTAAGTAATTTAGGAATTTCAATTGGTATTCTTTGTATGTTCCTTAATAAAAGCTTCCATAGTTCCGTGTTGGACCTTTAAAGGTTTCTTTACATTTCTTTGTCGTGACTCTGTTCTTTCGATAATTTTGGGCAATAGTGCTGCTGTCTAGCTATTGCATTTCCAATATTCTTTCTTTAATCATTCCTATGGTATTGTTTCAGTGATTTCGCTTCCCTCGCCCGTTGACTTCTCTGTTAGGAATAGTCTTACTGGAAGTTCTGACAATGGCAACGTATAAGTATGTGACGATTTTTTTCTTCAATCCTTTTTATCTTTTGCAGTTTGTGATCGTCTCTCTAGCTGGCTGGGGTGCACTTATCTATGGGGGTTACAAGTTCTTCACAAAGGGAAAGAAAGAAAATGCGGAAGAGGTAATTTATTTCCAAGACTACTTGTTACTAAGACGAACATTGATCTTGCCTGTCAGACTGGCTAGTAACCCATATGCGTGACGTCAGGAGGCTGAAATCTCTAGAACAGGTGTCCACGTTGACACATCTCACTACGAACTCCCTTTTCGCTCTTCAGCCCTCTATTCATTTTTTAATCGCAAGAGGAACTTGCCTCATAGGTTATAGGCAGAGTGAACTAGGAAAGACCGATCATAGTCACCTTATCCCGAAACCAGACAACGTGGGATTTCCAGAGAAGAGAACAGATCCTGTCTTGTCTACCTTGAGATTGCCCCTATCACGACTGTGCCCTGGCCAATTCCTCCTGCACCTCAGCAAACTTTCTCCAAGCATCCTCCAATTCATACTGCATGCTATAAAACCGATGAGCAGCCTCCCACGCGGAAAGACTGATAATATTTACCTTACCCCGATAAACCAGACAACGTGGGATGCTTGGGGAAGAGAACATATTTTGTCCTGTCTACCCTTTAGATTGACCTTATCTCTCAACGGGGGAACCCCCTATTGAATAGGAAGCTCCAAGCGATCTGGGATCCCACCTTTGATCGAGATGAAGGCTCCCCAAGGATTATGAATTCACTTGAAGTTAGTGTGAGTGTTCAATCCTGACTAAAGTGAACCAGTAATGTTAACTGTGAGGATTCTTGATTGATGGCATCTAGTCCCCATCTACTTGTAAATTCTATGTAGATGGAATATTCTTGTTTTTGACTACCTACCTCGTCACTGTTTTGGTTCCAATTTTGCCAAAGTACGAGGTATCATAATCCTTTTGACTTGATCTGATTGCGTCGTCTCTTTTGCAGAAAGCTGGAGAAGGATCAAAGTAGGTTCAGGGTCTTCTCATCGAATACCTTTAAATAAAGTGATTCACTTGGGCATGGATGATTTGGTCTTGTTAGTTGTTAGACGCGCCTGTTTTCGTGGTTTTGTACATGGGACTCTTGAAGAGTAATGGGTGATATATGTTAAAGACCTTTTTTCTTTGAGTTTCTCTTGCAATTATTTCGATATTCTGTTGCTTTGGAAAAAAATTGTGGGTGTGCTTCAGCTATCTGTTGACTTCTATTACACAGAAGTGGGGATCCTGCCGTGCAGCGTGATGTGCTTAGTTTTGGTGCGTGTTTGGATGTTAAAGACATAGCATCCAGACGCCGGATGTATTTTAAACGCCAAAACGATGTTTTGACAAGCTATATACCCTGTAGTGTATTGTGCATAGCAGGGCATACGCGTCCCCATTACACCAGTATTTCAATTTGTCATCAGACTCATCACGGCTCTGCAGACAATATATCATGGTTTCTTATTCAAATTGCCACCGAGTTTTGGACTACCGAGTTTTGGACTTCATGTTTGCAAGCAAGATCTTGTCCAAGGTGGTAGCACTTGTTAGCTATAGTTAATAGTGTTGTTCCAATGGTAAAACTCAAAATTTTATTTGATTTTAAAATAAAAATGCGTTACGTGCAGATATCTAGACACAAATGTGTTTGTAGCCTTATGTGTAGAGATTTTACGTGTTTGTTGCTTGATGCATATGAAACGATCGACACGTGTCCATTCAGTGTGCTCTCTCTCTCTCTCACACACACACACACTCTCTCGAAACTGACACTCATTACTAGGTGATCGGAGAAAAACTTTCAACTAAATCAACAGTAAAGGGAGAAATCAAAGTGAGGCCAAATAGAAGGCTTGGCTGCAGTCTGCTGCAGATAGATTTCACGTGCTTGCAGCTTGATGCGATTTCATGTGTTTGCGGCTTGATGTGTATAGATTCTACATGCATCAAATGGACCAATGCGATTGCGGCTTGATGTGTATGGATTCTACATGCATCAAATGGACCAACACATGTCCTATCACTGCTCTCTGCATCTCTCTCAGTTTCTCATGCGCTGCACGTTTGAAACTGACTCTCATTAATATCCACATTTGAAACTGACACTCATTAATATCAGGGAAAAACTTCAACGAATTCAACACTAAAGGAAGAAAAACAAACCGAGGCCAAATAGAAGGCCAATGCCTAGCCAAGCCACTTCAGAGCATAGAGGGGACTGAAATTATACTTGGCAAACAAATTAGGCAACATTGCTGTCATGTAAATCAAAATCTTGATACAAATAAAAAATTTCTTAATCTTGTCTACAAACACCTCATTATACATGGGATAATGCAAACTAAAAAACAAAGAGCGGGCAGAGTTCAAAGGTGCCCTTAGCTTACCCCGACGAGCCATACATAAGCAGAAGTTGGTTACCATAGGAAAGAAACCTTTCAAAATCATACTGCACAATCTTTCTAGCCTAGCAAAGCACTCCCAAACTATATTTGGTGCTCGAGTTTCCTTGACTCATGAACCCATCTGGTTTACACGCGTAAGTTTGTATGTGTGAACAGTAACAAAGGTTACAAAGCTATTTTACCCCCCCAAAAGAAAATAATCAAGAAATTATAATTTGAGAACCACTGTCCTCCTCTCCATTGTTGTGTTATGTTTGATCCCAGATCTATATCCACTTTGAGAGACCAGGAATGCATCTGGCATCGCAGGCTTATTGACTAGGATATTGGAGTTTGTGACATATGATACACCTGGAAAATATATAACACGAGGAGATGAGAAGAAGTAATAGTGAGAACATTTGGGACATTATAAGATGGAAAGCTAATCGTAGTCATATAGAGTAATGCTAGGAACACAGACCATTTGGACACAGATGTATTCGGAACCGTTAAATGTACGTGAGGTCCTCAATACAAGAGCACCATGTCTATCCAACGGTTCCAGACACATCTGTGTCCGGATCGTCTGTGTACCAAGACTTTTCCATTCATATAACTAAGGAGCATAATCAATAGCATAGGGTAATTTTGTGATATTTGAGAATATGAACACAAACAGGGAAGTTCAGTTTTCATGGATATGCAAACATGTCAAATCTCAGCAAGATAGTTCCACGCCAGAACCGGAAGTCCTAAAATATCAGGCGCATAATGGCGGTGATGGTGTCAAGAGTTTGCCATATTGATTAAATTATTACCTCCAAAACTAATATATGAACCTGGACGACCTCTCGACTCATTACCAATTGGTTTAAATTTGATGCTTTAACAAGGTATCAGAGCTGACTTTTGGACAAAAGCTTTCTTGGTTGACTGCCCTGCTGTTTGTGTCTTGAATGCATCGTGTTTCGTTATGATAGTTAGTGTATGTGTTTTTTTTTTTTTTTTTTTTTTTGGGGGGGGGGGGGGGGGGGGGTGGGGGGGTGTTGCGCTTGGGTTTGGGGTTATGTTGATTGTTAAGATCTGTTCTTACCATATACCTGTCTGTAAGAAGGAAAAGCTTCAGTCTAAATCTTTTACTTCAGCTTCAACATCAACAACTGCTGATGAAAAATTCTTTCCTGCACAACCAACGGTGACAAATTAAAGAACGTGCAAATTCCTAAAAAACAATAAATCTTAGAACTTCGAAAATAACTTCATATGCAACGAAGTTAATTCGAAAATAACTTCATATGTAACGAAGTTAAAAGAGTTATTCCATTTGTTTGTATTCTTTCTTCAATTGAAGGTGCGGAGCATAGCTCTTGAAAAATAGTTCATTGCTTGATTCACAAATCATTTGTAATATTTGTCATTATAGATTGTATGGAGATCCAAGAGAAGAGCACCTTTATTAGAGCGAGCAGAGGAATTATCGAAAGCTTCCCCAAAGGTAGTAGATTTGTTGGAGAAATTCACAGGATCGCTTACAAACTCGTTGCCAACCACTGTATGAAACCAAAATATTTCAGACATGAATGGCATGTGAAAACTGCCAGTACTACATAAAAAAGGATGAGTATGTCTGGTATCCAAACGAATGCCCTGCCGATCACCAAATACTGCCCTACTATGGAGAGACAGTCCAATTAAAAGGCTCTTCATAGATCAGTAATATCTTTTAGAAGTTGATTAACATCACGACTATCACCATTAGATCCGTTCATTCAATAAGACACGAGAGAAACAACTAACAAATTCCTAAATATGCACCCCCCCAAAAAAGACAACTTAACATCAATGCTATATTAAACTATCAAACGGTCAACTGTAATTAAACCTATGGGCCAACATTATGCGATAGGCTCAACTTTGATAACTACAGCACTGTGTTCAAAAATCAACCTACGCACTCATGCATGCGTTTCCTACCTTTAAAGCTTTTTGAAATTGTAATGTAAAGAAATCAGAAGGATTTCCGAAAATTCAACTTTCCCTTCAAGTTGGATCAGACTGTAATTAATGCATAGACACCAAAGCAGGCTGCTCCAACAAGACAACACAGCGAGAGAGAGAGAGAGAGAGAGAGAGAGAGATGGTGGAGGGTAGATTCCCACTATCAACGCTGACCAGTCATTAACACCTAACACTAACCAGTCAAATGTATTCAATACAGATGAAGTTTTGGCGGAAACACAGATTCCGTTAAGCAATTAGATTTGAAGGACTAATTTTCTTTTAGGAATGCACATGTATGACCTCCAGAAGAAGGATACTGGTGGTTGATTTTTTTTAAAGTACATGCAAGGACATCTATAAGATGTGAATCCAAATCTAAGCTAATCTTACCTATGGGGTGGGAAAGGGAACCCCACAATGAGAATCAAACCCAGGATTCCCTCAAGGTAAAGGGGAACCCTTACCACTCGGCTATCCCTTTGTTGTCATGTGGTTGTTTGGATTTGGAACTTATTGCGTTTAATTCAGCAAAACCAGATTTCCTCCCCTCATCCGGATCTCTACAGGGGAATCTCCACTCACTGCTTTCCCTAATATTCTCCCTTTACCACATCATGGGGGTTTAGAAGAGATCCTAATGACTCACTCGGAAAGGCCGCTATAC
Source organism: Arctostaphylos glauca (assembly GCA_019985065.2). Lineage (NCBI taxonomy): Eukaryota > Viridiplantae > Streptophyta > Magnoliopsida > Ericales > Ericaceae > Arctostaphylos > Arctostaphylos glauca. The sequence goes on along the minus strand of JAHSPW020000007.1, from coordinate 29,022,063 downwards.
CAAGAAGATAGAGAGTCCCACATATGAGACTAGAGTTAAGTCAAGTACCATTGCAATAACGATAGTAGTGTCAGGGTATCCCCGCCCTCGTCCTCGCTCTCGAAACCAATTCACTTGAGTGAGACAGAGGAGAGTGGAAGTTCGTGTGTAGGGATGAAATTCCAACCATCTACGAAGTAACGCCAAAAGCAAAGGCAACTCTCTTGGTCCCTACCGATGCCGGGGTGTGAAAGCACGGGGAGCGAAAAAGATTAGATACCTTGGTAGTCATGCCATAAGCGATGAGTGTTCGCCCTTGGTCAACTCGAATCAGGGGTTGAATCAGTTTTCGCCCTTGGTCTACATCGTGTTTTACTAGGAAGGATCAAACCATAGGAACAAATCTACAAGTTATCACCTTCTTTGGCTAGGTCTTCCAACCTTTTCACGGCTACAGTTCACTGCGTACTTTGCTAAAGAAGTAAAGGGCTTGAAAGCTTACCTTATTATTAAAGAAAGGAACCCTACTTTTGAAGTTTTTGCCCCAACCTAGGTTCGGGCTCAGACCGTAGCTAGCTGCTGAAAAACGTTCAAGGGTTCTACAGTAGTGCTGGAAGAGAATGGTAATAGACGGATAAGAAAACATAAAGCAGCATACTGGCCCAGACTTAGTTTCAATAATTTGAAAGAGAGTGGTTATAATTCCATAAGAAAGTTTGAAGCACTATACTGAGCCAGAGTTAGTGGTTACCTGAGAAAGGTTGAGTACAAAAGGGACAAAGCTGCAAATCATCATTCATATCAGATCTGCAGAAAATTGCATCAGCAATGAAGTTAAGTAACTTATAAGGCAGAACAATTACATTTAACAACTCACAGATTCAACTTCACATCATAATGGACTATAATAGATCATACCTGAAAATCCTAAACTCATTTCCACAGTTCGGACACTGCAAGAAGAAAAGACAGTCAACAACTGAATCAGTAAGTGCGGAAGAGAAAGAAACTTGAGGATTCGTATTTCTCCCTTATCATGTTATCTTTTTTGTTTCCTACAGAACTTAACGGAAACAACAAGGCATCATATGGAGAGACACATTTCCTAAAGGAAACACCTCTATTATCATCCATCACTGAATAACAGGGTCTAGATTCTCAAGAAAGCCATATTAATAGTATAAAGACAGACAACGAATAAAGCAAAACAAGAAGCGTCAAACTACCAAACTAAGAATATAATTAGTAGAAATCTTGGTCTCAGTATTAAGAAACCTACTCAGGAACTCTCTCTAGGGGAATTGAATTTGTAGAAGTGCAACCTAAAAGAATAGACATATCAATACTGCCACTTGATAGCTTATTTTTGCATCTTTGTATTTACTCGCCTTCCCTACGGTCCAATGCTCAGGCGAACTTAAATTATCAGTTTCTCAAACATTATCTTGGTCAAATTGTTAGACAAGAGCTCATGCGGTAGACAGATTTTCTGACTTGTCGTGGAAATTTATAGGCACACTAACCATCAATACTTCCAGACCTTCATAAAGCATCTCCGAGAAAATGTCTCCCATACATAGATTAAAAACACGCGAAGACTTCCACCATCTGATGAATGAATATGCTTATTTATGCCTCCAAATAACAGCACTTAACATTGACATTCAATAAACAGTACATCTCGCAACAAATTCACAACAAGGGAATAGGACTGAAGGCGTCATGAAAGTGAACTGCTTCCGGTATGCGAAAGATTGAAGTAAGAATCTGTTCACACATATCCAAATGCTAAAATTGCCCAAAGTAGAAGTAAGACAATATCACCCATATTACCCAAATAAAGCAATATTAGGAGTAACTGATTTACAGCCAAAAATATTGGATTTTGTCCAAGTAACGAGCCGGCAATAAAACAAGGACAATGCCTCCATTTAGGAAAAGTTTCAAGGGACTGATTAAAAGATGCTGTGTTAACGGAGACACGATAAATTACTTAAGTGAAGGAGTTCTTGGAAAGAAACATGTTTCGTGTGCCGATGACACTCTCAGTGTACAGAAAATTATCAGAAGTAGATAATAAAAAGTGAAAGTGGCCTCACACTGTCTTGAACTATGTCCCGTCCTGCCCACCAGAGAAAAGCTCCCAAACCGACGACTGGTAGAATCACTGCCAGAAGCTGGATGTGAAAAGTGTAAGAAAATCAGACAAGTAACAAAAAATGTGTGAGTTTCAAGTGAGTAATATCAGAAACTAACACACAAAGCACAAGGTGCTGTGGACAGATGAATTATAGCGTGCAAAAAAGGTAGCCCGGAAAAACTGGGCTAGAGAGTAAATAGACAGCAAGCAAAGTAACATGTTGAATGCAAAAACATCAACCATGGTATGATTTTGGTGGCATCTGATATTTCCCTAGCACGGAATTATTATCCAAACTACAAAGAACAAGTTGAAAGGAGAAAGATGGTAAAAAAAACATAAACAGTTAAATGTAAATATATGTTGGCCAAAAGAATACGAGCAGAGATGCTATGCACTCAAGGTAAATTCTGAATGAAGGCCATTTTGAATACAGTACGTGGATTGGACTTCTTTGGCTGAGATGTGACCCTCTGTGTTATACTTGAATAAGACAAGGGACAAATATTTCACACCACAATGAGGTATGAAACTCTTAGAATTGCCGGCTATCTTCTTCTGCTGCCATTGTGTGGCTATAAACAATAGATTGTCTCTCTAACAGCTTGAGTTTAGATGAGTTGGTGGTTAATATTTTCACACGGCAGGAGAACACACAAGATCCTGTTTTCCATCTTCACTGCCCACCCATAATAAAAGTAATTAAACCTGTTTGGTCCGCTTACATACGAGAGTCTGACAACAACTCTCTCTTAATAGTTTTAACAAAATTCTCCCTCTAACCTTTTTAATTCAGATAGTTGGTCGATACCCATTTGATAACACATGTCCATGTCAATAGCTCACATATCTTCGGAAGATGGTATCGGTTGTAAGGGATTGCAAAAAGCTTGCTGGCTTAACAAAAAGAGTGATCCCAAAGCTTAAAATCTGACAGAAGTTTGATTAAGAGACGATGGCAAATACTACTTCACCCAAAAAAAAAAATCCCAGATACTTTCAATATGCAATTGGCAACAACACCAAGGGGTTGACGTAGAGATTAAGGCCTGGGACTTAAGATTTACTCTCTCTAACATCTCAGATTCTAAACCTCTCAACTCTTTCAGATGATATAAGAGTTTGACCTGACTGTAATTGGACTCTCTATTAGTGGACGGTGTGATTGGTCCTAAGAGATTAGTTAAAGTGCAAGTAAGCTAGCCCGAACACTTTTGAGTTATCAAAAAAAATATGCAATTGGCAACAGCCTAAAACAAGAATATAATGGAAAAATACTACCACAGATGATGAGCTCTTGTATGCATATTGCCGAGTCTTGCATGATAAATTAACATTAGTAAACAACATGATATGAGACATATGCTTGCATGATGATGATGATGACGACGATGATGATAAGAGAGAGGCGGAGAATCAGAGAGAGAAATACCGAAAGGGAAATAACTGTATTAATAACCCAACCAATTGCATCAAAAACCAAACCAATCTGCCCAGTCACAGAAAGATAAGTCAAGCCAATAGCCAAAGCAAGATTACCCAAAAGCCTAGCAGTGCTACCGTCGTCCCTCCCACCACCGCCGCCGCCGTTAAGCCCAAACCTTTGGTTGGATTTTACCAAAACCACCCTTCTCCTCCTCTTCCACCTCTCCTCCCTCACCAAAATCCCATCTCCATCCTTCCCCACTTCTAAGAATGACCATCTCTCTCTACAAACCCTCAATTCGAACCTCTTTTGATGGGAAAAATCAATCTTTGTTGTTAAAACAGAGTGAGTGTTCAAGGGCTCTGACAATCTCAACCCACTCCAGCTTTGTCTCTTAATTCCATCCTCATGCAAGTGTAAGGCATTAAAGGGTGTGATAGAAATTTGTAGAAGCGTGGTCATGGCAAAGATTGGAAGTGGATAGGTTCAAAAAAGTGATTATTGGTTCCTCGACGGATAATTCACGGCATTTCAAGTGACAAATAAAATGGAGAGAGAAACAAACGGATTTTTCTTGACTATCGGTCTAATTTCTTCTGCTCTGCAAAACCCAGACAGCAGCCTCGCTGTTTCTCTCTCTAGATTTTTCATCCATACGTGGCTTCAGGAGGCTTTCTCAACGGATTGAGGTTATCCGCAGGGTTTATGATCAGTTAATTATGATAATTTGTATATGTATATCCAATTATTGGACCGGACATCTCATTATCAAGAAGAAGAAAAAAACTTAGGACCTCCGACATATATTATTAGGTATTAAAAAAATTCATCTTTTCTTAATTTTTATCAAACAAAAAACGCTCCAAAAAATTCATTGAAGACAAAAAATTAAAAATAATAATTTTGAATATTTTTAGTGTTTTTATATTCATTTTATCTGATTTTTTAAATATTTATTTATATTTTTATATTTTATGATTGCTCTTATCAATACGAAGAAAAAAATATAAAAAACAATACCCATAATTTAATCCAAATTCAACCCCTCTACTTTCTTTTCAGTGGGTGTGTAGAAGTTATCTATTATCTAGATTCTAGATTCTAAATTATGAATTTTAAATTATCATGAAAATTTGTAAAAATACCCGATTTTCACATGATAGATTTTGCAGGAGTGAAATGACGATTTATTTTCTTTCTTTTTTTTCGGTCAAAGAATTGTGCATTTTTACAAATAAACATGTTCCTTAGTTCAAATTTTTCGTAAAGATATATCATAAAAATACATCCAACAATTTTTATAAGAAGTATGGATTAGTATAAACACTAGAACTTCACATCAAAGAATGAAACCATTTGAAGGGGAAACCTGTGACTTAAAAACCTTGCCACGCCATTTTCGCTCTATCATGAACCATTTGTAGGTCAAACCCAGACTCATTTTATAAAGAATTTACCTTACAAAAAATGTCTTGTGTTCACTGCTGCTTCTACATAATCCACATAACTGCTCACAACAAGATGACCACATAGTGGGCCATGGCGTACAACAGTCTGTAGTATGCCAAAACGATATCGTTTCAATGCTAAAAATACATCACGCGCTGCACATCCTGCTACACAACAGGATCCCGTTTCCTACATATTGGTACACTCAGCAAAAAAAGTCACACCATTACAGATACCATATCCCTATAAATACAGTAATAAGCTCAATAAAATAGAAATGCCACCCCTTGTTTCAACCCATGCAATGGCTACAACAACAAGGGCCGCCTGCATAGCAAATTAGCAATCAATCGTCCTTGGCGCGTCCTACTCCTTTCGGCAAATGAAATCCACATTTATAAGATTTTCCCCCACATTATTATTTCAGATGATAAACTAGTCCCTCTTTTTGCCTTTGGAGCTCGATGAAGCATCATCGACTCTGTAAGGTGCAACACTGTATGCATACTGCTGAAAGGCAGAGAAGAAAACCATTTCGACACACACCAAAACATTTCGAAGAGCTTCTTCAATCTGATCTACCTCGAGCCAGAAATGATGAGATTTAATGATGCCCAATGCTGCAAGAATATCAAGTAAAATTCCCTGCAAACAATCGAAGAAGCTGTTTTCACCTAATGAAAGAGGAATACTTGCAGCATGATGCAAAGGAGCAGATTCCCAGTTCATTCGTGCTCAATGTAGTAAATGGACCTAATTGTTTTTTTCTGGTTTTCCTTTCTTATTTTTCTGGGTTTGAAGGAGCAGGGGAGGCCATCAGAAACCTAAAGCATGAATGCAAGAAATGCTGCAAGACAAGAATCGGATCGGATAGAGGATGAATTTGCAGAATTGAGTCACGGAACTCTTTCAACTGAAAGAGAATCATGAAGAACGGTTTTCCTCCGGGACATTGCCAGACTTCCCAATCTAAGTTTACACCAGGTGACTCAATTTCATTTAAGGTCAGATTTCGAACTTTTAACTTTTAAACTTCTAGTTTCAATAAGTTCAAACGATGGAAAGTAGGAGCTTTGCCTATCCAAACTGTAGCGACCAACCGAACCAAGACAAAAAGGGTCCTAACTCTTTCTGAGTCTTCTTACTCAACAATGAATTTTTGTACTTTTGAACTTTGAATTAGGGCCAGACAAGCTTACCTGCCAGAAACAAAAGAAGACTATCCCTTTGATGCACAAGAACTTGGCAAGGGGTTTGTGCGGTTCCAGCTCTTTCGCAAACACGTGGTAGAAGACCACAAGAGAGTACAATGCAAGTGAAACCGAGATATTTAAAATGATGGTGAATGTCCAGCTGACCCAACTAGGATATATCCCAAGAAGTTGAAGAGCTATCATCAAGATGGAGCACACTGGGCGAATCACAACAAATTGCCATGTCCAGTACTTCAGAAGCTTTAAGGTATGATGGTTCAAACGGACAGTATGAGGCTGCACTTGATAGTTGATATGAAGACTGTGTCAGATATTATAATCCTGCAATGTGGTTTAAAACAAAGGCACTGGCTATTCTGGTGGACTTCCACCGAATACAAATAACAGAAGCACAAATACACAGATTTGTTTCTTCTGTGTGCCCCTTCTGAACATGTATATTAGCTCAACCATTTTTAATTTTAAGCTTAATTAGTCAAAACAAAAAAAAGAGAGTGGAAGATACTTCAATTTCCACCGGAAGGCTTGGCAGACCTGTTTGCAGAAATACAGGTCCATGTTAGTGATATACCAGGAGCCAATTGTGATGGTCAAAGACCTCCTGCGGGATCAATCCGGCCAGTGTATCACAGCGAGAAACTATCTAATTGGACATAACACCAAGTTTCAAGGCTCGCAAGTTTTGATAAACTTGCTCGAGCGGAGTCTTCGTTCGTGCTTTGCTATGTTTGAATGCTTCAATGATTCGAGTTGTCAAGCTGAAGTATAGGGTCATTACTCATGCTAATAACAAAACCAGTAGGCTATGGATGTCCTAGTCAGTCGTGACAATCTTCTTAAAATTTCTGTATTAGATCCATATGGACTCCCTAACATATTAGATGAGTTTTTAACACCATCAACACAAGGAGGGTCATCCACCAAATATGTAGCATGGATGCGGATACGGCGACGGACACGGGACACAAGATTTTCGGGAAAAAAAGGATACGGACACGGCGGGGACACGACAATTTTTTTTTTTTACATATAACATATATGTACATACATGCTATATAATGATTAATGAATGAACATTAATATTACTCAAACAAAACAACAATACAATCAATACAAATCAAAGAGATATCGTGGATAAATGTATTATGATTGAGTTGATTAAATATATTGAAGGAAAAAAACATATATCTGAAGCAAGAAACGTACCACTGTACAGAGATGGCTGTGGAGATGGAGATGAAACGTAGATCTTTTTGGGTATTTTGGATTTTAAACCCTTAACTGTAGTTTTAACCCATATATTATGTAATAACATATTTTTCCCAAAAAAATTTAAAAAAAAATAACAAATCTACTTCTGTTGTGTCCCAATTCGTGTTCCCCTTTAAAAATAAATGAAATTAATTTGGCGTATCCAATACATTTTTCGATGTGTCCCTGGCGTGTCCGGAGTGTCTAACACGGGTACGGGGAGTGTCTGTGCTACATAGTCCACAAGTAACCACTTCCCAAAACATTAGACCAATCACGGGATGTATTATCCCCTTGAAGAATTATTAGTAATACAACTAAAACAAGCAAAGTCAAACTGGGACATAACCCCAAAAAATAGCACGTCCTACCACGAAAATGGGTTGGACTGTCTGTATGCCAAATCTAAGCAAAGAAGGTGCTCTATTCAACAAAACAGGCAAACCTTCTCACTGTCTCTGCACCCCTACCTTCTTTTCACTAAGCGGTCATTTAGGGGGCTTAGCTGGTGATCCGGCTATATCCCAAAATTAAGTTTTGTGGGCCACTCATAGGACTCATCATCACTAGAAAGATCAAGAATATTACAAATCTAAAATATAAATAAAATCTATTTGGAGATGGGTAGTATTTTCCTTTCATGGATTTTACAAAATGTCCTGTTAGAATGTGTTTGTATTAGTAGAGTGACGTTTGTCCCACATCGCCTATCTTAGTCATGTAATGTGGAACTCATTAATATAAATAATATTGTCTTGTGTTAGGGTTAGTTAACACCCTATACACTTTCTCTCATCTCTGATAACATGGTATCAGAGCCACCCTTAATCCAACCCTAACCTAATCCATACCCTAACCTAATCCAAACCCTAGCCCAGCCAGCCGCCCCAGCCGCTGCCCCAGCCGCCCTAGCCGCTGCCCTAGCCTTTCAACCAAAACCCTAGGCGCTCCACTGATCCGCGCCGCCGCCGCCCTCACCTTCGTCCCGCGCCGCCACCGCCCTTATCTTTGTCCTCTGCCGCCGTATATGACCACCACCCTAACAGCCGAAGCCGCACCTTCATGCGTCGTCGTTTCGCGATCTGCCTCTGATCGCCTCTGATCTGTCTCTGTTCCGTCTTCATCTTCCGCCTCTGATCCCAGTAGCCACACCTCTTCCACCTCTGATGATGGTTTCTCACCTCTGATGTGCCGCGCCTCTGGTTCTGCCGCGCCTCTGGTGATTTCTGTTGTTCCACTGATTTGGCCGCCGGCTGTTATGTCTGGTCGATCTTTTCTGGTTTTTTGGTCTCTGGTCGTTTCTGGTCTCTGGACGTTTCTGGTTTCTGGTGGTTCCGTTTCTGGTTTGGCCGCCGGCTGTTGATGTCTGGTGATTCCGTTGCCGGCTGTTGATGTTTGCTCATTTCTGGTTTCTGGTATTTGGTCTCTGGTTTCTGGTGTTTGCTGTCCGGTTTGACCTCTGGTTTGGCCTCTGGTTTGTCCGGTTTGGTTATTCCAGCGTGGTATAGCTGGTTTTCAGTGGATTGTTGGTGTTGGTGTTAGTTTTGGTGTTACTAGTTGATTTCCACTAGTGTTAATCGATTTCGTGTTGGTAGTTTGGTTTGTTGGTGTTGATTTCGTCTTCATTAATCAAGTTCCTGCAAAGTTTTCGTTTGGGTTGATTAAGTCTGTCGGTGGTGTTCGTGGTGAATTGAGGGTCTTTGCAATGGAATTTGGTACTGCTCCGAGTGTTCTAGTCTTGAACAAATCCTGTATAGTTGACTAGTTATTGTTCATATTTGGAGTTTGGCAGTGTAGTGACTTTTTGAGTGGTGGTTGATCAGTTGATTGGTCGTGGTTCATTGGTGAATTTGGTGTTGCTATTTGGGTTTGGTTATGGAGTTTGCTTCAGTAGTTTCTGGTGTTGTTGGAGGTTGTAGTTTTGGTGGTCGTGGCTCTCGCTCTGGAGGTTCTGGTTATGGTCGCATGTCAGAGGGAGGTGGTTCTGGTTTTCGTCGTGGTCATGGCACCCGATTTTGTACTCATTGTGGGGGTACAAATCATACAGTTGAGTATTGTTATGATCTTCATGGTTTTCCTCAGGCTCATCAGGTTACTTCTTCCAAGAATATGGGGCCGGTTACCCATTATGCCGACACCATGGTGACTATTTCTGCAGAAGAGTATCAACGCCTTGTGTCAAGTCAGCCTTCATCTATGGGTTCTTCATCCACTGCTACGCTATCTCAGACAAGTTCCTCCACTGCTTGCATTCTGTCTTCTCTTTCTTCTACTCGTTGGGTTATTGATTCTGGTGCATCTGATCATATGACTGGTATTTCTTCTATTCTTTCTGGTCGTAAGACTCTCGGTAAACCATCCCGTGTTACGTTAGCTGATGGTTCTACCACCAACGTTACTGGTTTGGGTTCTGTTCATGTTACTTCCTCTCTTACTTTGGACTCTGTATTGCAAGTTCCTCGTTTCCCATTAAATCTTATGTCTGTTAGCAAACTTACCAAGTCTTTGAATTGCTCCGTCACATTTCTTCCTAATGGTTGTGTGTTTCAGGATCTCAAGACGGGGAAGAAAATTGGTGGCCGTGTTGAACGTGGTGGTCTATATTACTTCACAGATAATGTTCACCCTAGTTCTGTTGCTCTTCAGTCATCAGTGTCACCATATCAACACCATTGTCGTCTTGGTCATCCATCACTTCAGAACCTTAAAAGTCTAGTGCCTTCATGTAGCCGTATGGATGCTTTGCCATGTGAAGTCTGTGAGTTTAGCAAACATCATAGAGTATCTTTTTATCCTAGGATTGAAAATCGTGCGTCGCATCCATTTGAGTTAGTTCATTCTGATATTTGGGGTCCCATGCATGTTCCTAACATTTCTGGCTTTCAGTATTATGTTATTTTTGTCGATGATTTCTCTCGTGTTACCTACCTTTATCTTATGAAAGAGAGATCGGAGTTATATTCTATTTTTAAGTCATTTTATATGGAAATCAAAACCTAGTTTGATACTTGCATTCGCATATTTCGTTCTGATAATGCCCGTGAATATTTTAATAAAGTCCTTTCTCAGTTTTTTGATGCTCACGGTATTATTCACCAGTCCTCTTGTGCTCGGACTCCACAACAAAATGGAGTTGCCGAACGCAAGATTCGACATTTATCAGAAGTTATGCGTGCAATGTTATTTCAAATGCAAGTTCCTAAGTCTTATTGGAGTGACGCAGTTCTTACCGCGTGCTATTTGATTAATCGTATGCCTTCTACTGTTCTTAAAGGTCAGATACCCCATAAGGTCTTGTTTCCCGGTCGTCCCCTCCACTCATTACCTCTTCGAATTTTTGGGTGCACGTGTTATGTTCATGCTCTGGATCCTGACCGGAGCAAACTTGACCCTCGCTCCATTAGGTGCATTTTTCTTGGTTATTCTCGGACTCAGAAAGGGTATAAGTGTTATTCACCATCTTTACGTCGTCATTTTGTGTGTGCGGATGTCACATTTAATGAGTCACTCCCATTTTATTCAGAGTCTGTTACTGTCAATGATCGGCTTGCATTTGAGTCAGTGTTTCCTATAGCTGTCCCATCAGGTACTGGTCCTCCACCAAAACCTTTACAGGTATATGTTCGTCGTCCTACACCTCCAATATTGCCATCTCCGCCTGAGCCACCAGTGTCATCTCAGCTCGCACCATCTCCGTCTGTGCCATCTGAGCCAATAGCCCCACCTTCAACCACCGCTCCGTCTTCTCCTCCGTTGCGGGATCCTGACAACCTTGATCTTCCTATTGCTCTACGTAAAGGTACTCGCACTTGCACTTCTCATCCCATTTCTCACTATGTGTCGTATGATCACCTGTCTCCTTCCCTACGTGCCTTTACTTCGTCAGTTTCTTCTATATATGTTCCTAACACTGTACAGGAGGCTCTTTCTTTATCTGAGTGGCGGACAGCAATGGCGAGTGAGATGACTGCTCTCCATGACAATGGCACTTGGGAGTTGGTTTCTCTTCCGTCAGGAAAGTCTACTGTTGGTTGTCGATGGGTCTTTACTGTCAAGTATAATCCAGATGGCACTGTTGAGCGATACAAGGCCCGTCTTGTGGCCAAAGGCTACACCCAAACTTATGGTGTTGATTATTCCGAGACGTTCTCTCCTGTTGCCAAACTTGGCTCTGTTCGGATTCTTATCTCTCTGGCTGCGAATCTGGGTTGGCCATTGTTCCAGTTGGATGTCAAAAATGCCTTTCTTCATGGGGACCTTCAGGAGGAGGTTTATATGGAGCAACCACCTGGGTTTGTTGCTCAGGGGGAGCGTACTCAGGTATGTCGCCTTCGCAAAGCTCTTTATGGCCTCAAGCAGTCCCCTAGGGCCTGGTTTGGCAAGTTCAGTGATGCTGTTTTGAGATTTGGCATGCATCGTAGTCAGACTGACCATTCTGTGTTTTCTCTAACTTCTGCTCGAGGGAAAGTATTGTTGATTGTATATGTGGATGATATTATCATCACTGGTGATGACCAGCAAGGTATTGGTGAGCTAAAAACCTTCTTACATCAGCAATTCCATACTAAGGATTTGGGAAAACTTCGGTATTTCTTAGGTATTGAAGTGGCCCGATCCAAAGAAGGTATTAGCTTATCACAGAGGAAATATGTGCTGGATATTCTTGAAGATACAGGTTTGATGGGAGCTAAGCCTGTTGAGACCCCTATGGATCCCAATGTCAAACTTTGTGTGGACCAGGGGGAGCTACTTCACAATCCTGATCAGTATCGTCGGTTAGTTGGTAAGTTAAATTATCTCACCATTACACGTCCGGATATCTCGTTTGCAGTTAGTCTGGTGAGTCAGTTTATGTCCTCCCCTCGTCATCCACATTGGGAAGCTGTCCTCAGAATTGTGAAGTATCTTAAGTTACATCCAGGACGTGGTCTGTTGTATCGAGCCAGTGGACACTTACGTGTTGAGGCGTTCACTGATTCTGATTGGGCAGGAGCACCATCTGATAGGAGATCTACTACTGGATATTGTGTATTTCTTGGTGAAAATCTTGTGAATTGGAAGAGTAAGAAGCAGACAGTGGTGGCCCGGTCTAGTGCAGAAGCAGAGTATAGAGCAATGGCGCACACCACATGTGAGGTTGTATGGTTAAGGTCGTTTCTTGAAGAAATTGGGTTCAGTGTTCAGTTGCCTATGCAATTGTATTGTGATAATCAAGCAGCCATTCACATTGCTTCCAATCCGGTTTTTCATGAGAGAACTAAACATATTGAGGTTGATTGTCATCTAGTGCGTGAGAAGTTGACTGGTGGTGTGATAGCTACTCCATATGTGTCTACTGGTGCCCAGTTAGCTGACATGTTCACCAAATCATTGTTCAAGCCGCGGTTAGAGTTGTTGTGTAACAAGCTGGGACTCTTTGATATTTATTCTCCAGCTTGAGGGGGAGTGTTAGAATGTGTTTGTATTAGTAGAGTGACGTTTGTCCCACATCGCCTATCTTAGTCATGTAATGTGGAACTCATTAATATAAATAATATTGTCTTGTGTTGGGTTAGTTAACACCCTATACACTTTCTCTCATCTCTGATAACATGTCCCAATGCACAATTTTTTTAGGATACAAGGTACCACTATAATCTTTGGGCCTCCGAGTCTTCAGCTAGAAATCTACAAACCGTCAAAAAAAGCTAGAATCGACAAGTACCATGCTATTTAACAACATAAGAACAATGTCTTGGATTGATATATTCCCTACCAACAAAATGTGCAAAAATTTTGCAATAGAAGAAGTAGACAACTTAACCTGGAAGAGTGTCATTGGGAATGAGTGGTGAATTTCTCTCCCTTTAATTTCATCTGGCACTATGTTCTTGCTTATGGATATGTTCAAGTAACTGTACAATAAGGCCAAAAATTTAGCTATGACCTGCATGTAAGGAAATGAAATGAAAAACTTAGTTCGTGAAATGCGAAGACTGCTTATGAACTTTCAACTAGAAAAATGGGTTCCAACAAATCTTTTCACCGATTAAAACCACACAAATGTACTGACCAGAGCTTCATAACATTCCTTGATTGACTCCAAGAACATAAAGAATGGTTTGCTACCCTGAAAATCTAAAAGACCAACGAAAGAGTCAATTGCATATATAGGGGCCACGAGAATGATAACTAGTATGGCTTTTTGCTCCTTTGGCTTATTCCAATTCATCACATGCTCTGAGAGAAGCTGAACTGAAAAATGCATCGTAAGCATCACGCAAACAGTGGTTCCCATCAGAGTGAGTTGTCCGGGATTCATTTTGGATATATGCGCAGCTCCCCAATGAGTAAACCTACAGTACATGAGTTGAATCTTATTCAGGTTCAAAAGCAAAGTTCATTCAGGGTCAAACTCCAAGTTTGAACCAATAGCATTATAGAGGGATTCCGTTCTGTAGAACAATTTTTTGCTTTTTACAGTGAATAAACTAAACAAAAAGATAAAGCAGCACAAAAGTCCATAGATCAATCGAAGTACATCTCCACAACTCCTCTGAAAATTGAACCAAATATTTCCACCCAAGCAGAAATATTCTAGATGGTTAGTTATTCGCTGCAAAATTCAAGTAATCACACTTCAGTTCATCCTTTCAGGAAATATGCAATTTTTGAAACCCAGCTTAATAATGTTCCTATTTTTTTAATCCCAGGGGTTAACCTAGTGGTTAAGCCACGTAAGTATATGCTAACTACTAATGTCTCAGGATCAAAAACTCCCAGGTACTATCAATTCTTATGAGGCGAGTCCATCTAGGACTTTTTCCTCGCTTTAATTGGGAGCTCCGCAAGCCAACGGTGTGATTGATCCCATAGGTTAGTAGAGATGCGAGTAAACTAGCCCATACACTCTTAAGTTATCTAAACTGTAAATAGGATGCAACTCTCAAGGAGCCTAAGATATAACCATTGCATAAATAAAGAACAGCATTTTCAATAATTTCCTATAACCCTTATCTGAATCTTAACCAAGATTTTCCCTTCTCCTCCCTCCAAATCATTCACTTCCCGCTCCCTGGGGAAAGAAAGAGAAAGAGAAAGGAATCTCACTCCTTTTTCTTTGGTTCCTACTTCGTAATTCGGGAAGAAGATGGAGAACAAATATCTAAGAAACTAATTACCCAAGAAAAGAAAATCTAAGAGACTTGAGTGTTGTCTTCGTCTGACGAAAAAATGATGAAATTTGATCTTTTGATCTTCACTTCATCGACTACTTCCACTGATATCACAGCATCCCCAAGTCCAATCGCAAAAACAATTGATGTGTTAGGAATCCTTGACTTTCTCTATGCATCATTGACCTTGACCTTGATGACAGTCCAATCGAAAGTTTATTTTTCCACGCTCTGACTCCTGGCACCTATGGTTCAACTGTCCAAGTAAATCGACAACTGATTTGGGAAAAAATCGGAGCTCGAAATAATCATCAGCAATCCATTTTTACAGAGACTTGATTGAAACTGGATAGAGAGAGAGAGAGAGAGAGAGAGAGAGAGAGAGAGAGCTTACGAAGCTAAGCCGAGGCCGCTGTGATCAGATGGCGCGTGATGGAAATGGGAAGAGATTAAATTGTCCAATTTTGCTACACATACAACAAGAAGCACAAAACAAAGCACAACAACCATCAAAACGTCGTTTTGATGGTTTAAAACCAAAAAAAAAACAATTTTGCTACACGTACAACATAGGGCACAACACAAAGCACAACACAGCCCAAAACGACGTCGTTTTGGGCTGTTTTTTTGAAAAAATATTTACTGTCAGCAGATGCAGCTCTCTTCCCAGTTCCCACAAACCCACCCCCACGTCCCACCCCCACGTCCCACCCCCCTCCTACTGTTGCGATACCCCTCCCTCCCTCCGCTCCAGTTCCGCCACCACCACCGCACCGCCTCACAACGGCGACCACCAGATGCCTTCTTCCCCCAACCGCCGATCCCCGTCGACCATTCAGAGAGAGAGAGACGACTCTGAGAACGGTCACCACCACATGACGGCGACCACCACTCCACGACCACCGCCACTCGGTTTCAAGGTCTGTCTCTCCGTCTCTCTCTCTGGTTTCTTCTCTTCAATTTGTTTTCTGTGACCTATGAAAATCCTAATTTGGTAAACCCTAATTTGTTTGATTTCCTATGAACCCTAATTAAAGGAAGCCATCTTGTTTAGTCTTATTCATTGGGTTTTGGTGTTGGTCCCTAATTGCAGCCTAATTTGTTTGATTCTTGTTCTTGCTATCTGCCGTGCTGTTCTTGCTGTCTGCAGTCCTCTTCATGAGGCTGCCGTGTTATTTTTTGCTGCTGTTATTTGAGGCTCTTTTTCAATGTCTACTTTGTCTACTTTGTTTGAGGCTGCTATTGTTTGTTGCTTGAAGTTGCAGTTTTTGGAATTGAAGTTACCGTTAGTTTTGTTTGAGGCTACTCTCATATTCATTTTGTTCTGTCAATTGAGAGATTGAATGCAAATCAACTGTTCGACAAAATGTCAAGAACAAATTCTGTAATTTCATAGAAAGTATAGAGATTTCTCAAGTTTTTGGAATTGAAGTTGTTGTCTACTGCTGGTTTAGTTTATGGCCTAGCCCAAGGTATTAAGTAGTTGATGAAACTTCAAAGTGGTGTTCAATTTTTTTGGCCTAATCACATTCGTATGGCATGGCATGAAGTGTTGTTCAAACTTGTGGCATGGCATGAAGTAGTGTTTGGCAAATATAACATTCTTGAAGTCTAAGACCAATATGAGTTGATTTATATTTCCATCCAGTATGAAATCTTCTTATGAAACTATTTAGGTGCTAACTATGTCTAATGGAGACCAATGTGAAAAACAGGGGGAGCATTTGACCATCTTGAAGTCCATAGCTTTTCAACTTGAAGGAGCAAAACCCAATGAAGTCGTTGCGCTCTTGTAGGTTGAGCATGTGATAAAAGAACATAGTGTTATGGCTGCAAATGAGTTCCTTGAGCTCTTCTGTGAACTAATCGTAGTTAGACCTACAATTATTGCAAAGCAAAGGTAAGAGAATTGCATGATTTCCTTGCCAATATTAGATGCTCACAGACTAGTAAAACTGGTATGTGCCCGATGTATTCAGGGATCCCAGCAAATCTGAAAGAAGGTAACACATCTCACAACCAAATCTGAAAGAAGGTAACACATTTCCTTGACAACACATCTCCGCCTCTAGTTTCCGTAGTAGTTATCTTCTTAAATACTATTGTTCTTGTAAGCTCCAAAAAACCGAGTTTCTTTGTGTTTGCAATTTTATTAGCAAAACACACAAGCCTTCTATTTGATTCGGCATTGCTTTGTATTGTGCGTGTAGCAAAATTTCTTGTTGTATGTGTAGCAAAATTACAAAATAATTTTTAATTTTGCTACACGTACAGCAGAAAGCACAACACATCCAAAATGACGTTGTTTTTGGCTGTTTTTTAAAAAAAAAATTAAATCTCACCAAATCTCTCCTCTTGTCGAATCTTGCGGGCACTGGCACATAACAATATTGGTTTATATGCAGTCTGCTTCTCATGAGAATTTTTATTGTTTGTGGAACATCAGCTTCATGCCCAATACATTACCTTTATGTTCATGCCCAATATATGTTGCTGTCTGTTGCCATCATATACATGCAGTGCATGCAGTGCATGCAGTCTGCTTCTGATGACGTTGTCAAGGAGTTGGAGAATTGGATAAGAATTAGAACAACAGAATAGAGCTGCCATCAAAAGGAATTGCTTTTGCTACTGCTACTCATCTATTCAAATGGAAATGGTTGTAATATTTTTTTGTAATGGTTGTAACAGTTATAGTTCAAGAACAGTTATATTTTGAATTCTTTGTACACTTAAATGTTTCAGTTTGGTATGGCTTCATATACAATGTTGTTTGATGTTATTCCATGGTCCTTTAGTTTTGTTTTCGGGTAATGTCATGTCTTTTGGCCACGCCTGCAGTTTTGTTTTGTTTTGTTTTGTTTTTTGTTTTTTCAGTAATGCAATCAAACAGGATATACTAGCGCGCAGATACCAAACTGACATGAACCCAAACAATATTGGTTTGCGGCACACAAATAAGATCTTGTACATGGACTTGTGCTAAAAGCATGTTTGGTAAGAAGGAAGGCTGGAACGAAATGGAGCAGAGGCAGAGTGGGTGGGAGAAACACTTTCCTTCTGATGTGGCTGGCCCTCAGCCGGCTCCAGACTATGTAGAAGAATCAAAAAACAATCCTTTCCTAGTTTGAACCATTTCTTTTCCTGTTTTTCTTCCTCCCAAACAAGTTTACAATCTAGAAAGGTGTTAACAAAAGCAAAATACCAGTCTAACTACTTCAAAAATCAAAAGGTAACATCCATCAAGTGACAAGTTTATTCATTGATAACTGTCCTTGGCAATATAATCCACCAAGCCATACACAAAAATAGAGTGTTCTACATTCACTACGATATTTAGAATTTATTACAAAATGGTACACTAGAGAGATTGGTATAGGTCCACCAAGTGCCATAAGGCAATCTAAATCTGTTGAACCAATCACTCCATTTTCTGGTTTGAGACTTTTCGCTTCTTTTGGTCTTGAGAAGGCATCAGAAGCGATGTTGATGCCCGCAAAGCCAACCATAACTGTAGTAGCTCCAATATAGTCCATGAGTTTAGGGGCATTGCCAGTCAGTGCATCAACCACAGCTGCTAAGGGAATTTGAATGGTAAGATTTGCTGACGTTACGTAAGAGCTTGGAACTAAGTCTGAAGCAATCAGACAGGCCCTTGCCGTAGAAGTGGAGAACTCCTACCTCTACCTAAGTAACCATTAAAGTAATTAGAAGCACACCTCACAAACAAAAGAACATGATTATATCCCTCAGTTAGGATTCAGATGTTCTCTGATGTGGTAATCACAAGAACAGTATGCCAAATGGTATGAAAATGAAGGAAAACAAGCTAAGGTGCTGGTTATGAGTTGTATACACTTGAATGACATATATATGGTGACAAGCTAAGGTAGAAGATGAAACTCTATCAAAACTTAACCACTGCTGTTGAACTCTAAAATGGTTCATCACAGTAAGTCATTTTTGTTGAACTCTACCAAAATGGTTCAACCTATTGCTGTTGTCTTTTTTTTATATGAATAGTGAGTCGTTTCTTTTATATTGAATGCTGAAAATTACAAAAAAAAAAAAGACATTAAAAGAAAAAAATTGCAACTTCAATTATGTTCATAGCAATTTGTAATTTAAACTATGAACCGGTTATGCCATCTACAACAAAGTAGTTGCTTCAATTGTGTCCTAAACATACATGTTCAATTATGTTCATAGCAACCTCAAGCAGATGCAGAGAAACAACATCCACCAATAATACAAAAATTCTCATAACCTAATGTTCATTAACAACCAAACCAGCTGCAACTAATGGGTGCAATTAGGGACCAAAACCAAAACCTAACAAAGAGGGCTAAACAAGATGGCTGAATTTAACTAGGGTTCATAGGAAATCAAACAAATTAGGGTTTACCAAATTAGGATTTTCATAGGTCTCAAAAATCAAATTTCAAGCTGGGAAAACGAGAAAGAGAGAGAGACCTTGCGAATCGAGTGGTGGTCGCCGTGGTGTGGTCGTTGCGGAACACTTTCTCTCTCTTTCTCTCTCTCTCTCTCTCTCTCTTCGACTGCTGGGGACGGGGAGCGGAGGGTGGGGGTAGACCGCATCCGGAGATTTGGCAAACGGCGGTGGTGATTTGATGCTGCAATGGTGATTTGGCGCGCGAACTGGAGTTGAGGGTGTGGGAGGGGTATCGCTACAGGAGGGGAACGGGGGGGAACGGGGGGTGGGGTTGGGGAAGAATGGTGATCTGCTAAGATTTAATTTTTTTTTAAAAGCAAAAAACGACGTCGTTTTAGACGTGTTGTGCTTTATGTTGTGCTTTGTGTTGTAGGTGTAGCAAAATTGAAAAAAAAAATCCCCTCGGTAATTCATGTCTTCTTCCTTCAGACCCACCCCCCGCCCCTCCTCCTTTCCTCCTCCACTTGGCGATTCCCTCCCCCTTCCACCAGTTTGCTGCCACCACCACCACCAAATCGCCACCATCGCCACCAAATCTCGACCACCTCTTTAGTTTTTTTCGCGATGGCTTCTTTTGCAACTCCATCCACCAGTCGAAGAGAGAGACAGAGATCGACGACCACCACAGACCGGCGACCACCACCAAACCCACCGCGACCACCGCTCGGTTCACCTCCACCCAACTTCGCAAGCTCTCTCTCTCTCATTTCCTCTCTGAAATTTGATTTTTTTGGGCTTGTGAAAACCCTAATTCGTTAAATTTCGTATGAACCCTAATTGAATTGCTGTGTGGTTGGTTCCTGTTGTTTGTCTGCACCTATTTGAGGTTGCTATGAACATAATTGAATGTGTTTAAGTCTAGAACACAGTGGAACCAGTTGTTGGTCTTGTTGGTGGCGGAATAATTTAAACAGTTGTTGGTCTTGTTGGTGGCAAACCGGTGGTGGTGAACTGGTGGTGGTTTGCAATTTGAGGAAGCGAAACCCGGGGGGTTATGTGTGTGTGTTGTTGGGGGGGGGGGGGGGGAGGGGCGCGAGGGACAGGGGGAGGAAGACGGAAGACATGATTCTCCGAGGGTTTTAATTTTTTTTGTTTTAAAACGTCGTTTTGATGGTTGTTGTGCTTTGTGTTGTACCACTTGTTATATGTGTAACAAAATTGTTAAATTGTCGGTAGTTGGTTACTCGCCTTAAAATGGGATAGGGAAATAATTGGGACGTGCATAAAATAATTTAATTATCGTTTATTTAGATAATTAATAATTTTAAAAAATTACTATTTTTACTGGGTAAGAAAAAACAAAAGAGATTAATTTGTAATTGATCACTCGCCTTAAAACAAGAAAATAATTGAGATGTGTAAGAAATAGTTCAATCTTGACCGTTCATTTCGATAGTTAATGGTTCAAAATTTTTTACTATATTTATCGATGATATGTTAAATAAATCTGAATCATTAAAAATACTTTTGTTGCACGTGACTATAGAAAAACCATTTCGGTTATCTACTATAAATTTTATGATTATTTGGTCATGAAATTATATAATATTAATCTCAACCTAACTCATCATAAAGAGTGTCAATTTTTTTTATAACAACTAACCCACAATTAACTGCAACTAAATAGCCATAAATTAATTTGTTTATTTAATTTTTTTGAGTCTTCGAATTATTAACCATCAGACAAAATGGTGATTATTTATAGTAACTTAAGGTTTGTTATTTGATTACTATGTGATAGTGTGGAAGAGGAGCTTGAAATACTACGTGACAATATCCTAAAATTAATTACTGAATAATTATGCTAACCTACGATGAATCAACTGATATTTGTTAAAAATCTCTAATTTATTTCGTAATCATCCACATTTAAACGTGCAAGCAAATTCTTCTTGTATTTTCTCTTAATTATAAATTCAAGATCCAAACACAACATAAACTCAACAAGATAATTTGATAGACCAAGAAAAACATCGAAAATAAAGGATTTCCCTTTGTCATCCATTAAATGTAATTCCTTTAATACATCTCCCCTCCCTGCAAATTGGAATCATTCTCAATGGGTACAAAGTTAATAAATTAAAAGAAAAAAAATTTCCACCGGAGGCCAAAACCATTACACCAAAAATAAGACAAAAACAAATTGCAACAGTGCTGCGTCAAAAAGACCTCGTTTTAGTATTTGAACAGCTAAAAACGCCCCCTTTTAGTACGCAGCACACCATATAGTGTGTGCACGTGTCTGGCAGAGAGCTTCATTTCCCCTTGCAGCATAATAGAGCTTCCTCATTCCTAAGCAGTTGAGCCAGTTAGCCACAAACAATAGTATGGCAAACAGAAAGTGTTTCTGGATCCACATTGGTAGTTCACACAGCTGCTGTATTGCAAGCATTTTGAGCCCATTCACCCTTCTTAACATGCATATTAGCAATCTAATTAAGGTTTTGTTTAATTTGCCCCGGGAGAACTTCTCTTTCGTTTCATTCGCAGAATGGAGGTAGTCGGGGGCGAGTGCAGTCACATAACAATATTGTTGTCAAACTCATCTTGATAAAACCATTGCATTTGTTCAAGGATTGGTTCGGTTATATCGATTTCAGAACATCCCCAAGAACTAGCCCCCACTGCGTCCAATGGGTGCCACCCTGAAAAAATTAAAACATCCATTTTAGGAGCATTTTGTTTTTATTTTTTTAGAATTGGTAAAAATAACCAACAATGGCAGTTCAAGGTTTTAAGGTATTTGGAAAGAGCAACCTATACAAATTCATCCAATGTTTCCTGTAAATTACCCGTTGCTTAAACTGCATCAATGTAACTCACCTGACAATACACAGCATATGGCTCCCGTAGTGGTCCGTCACAAGAGAGCTCACTAGTACTGCCATCAATGAATGTTCCATCAGCGAAGATTACCTGAACCACAAATAGTTAATGAGATGTAAACAGCAGAAACGAAAGAAAAGCAGAAAACAGACAGTAATATGTATACAACTTGTAAAAGAGATGTAAACAACCGATAGTCACGTCACTTGAAAAAGAAAACTGAAAAGAATGCCCTGAAGAACTTTCTTATATTTGGTGTGGTACCAAAATCAACTTCTTGAGATTTTCATATCATGAATTACTTCCATAACTACACAATGGGTCTCAATCTTCAAGGGAGAATTTTAAATCATTTGTAGCTCTACCCTCTGCTAGCAAGAACCTCCAATCCTCGGGTCATTTCGCAATGGCAGGGTAAGTAGGCAAAGAAGCAAGAAAAGAGAATTGCACTTTCTGAAAGCTCCAATAGCTAAAGACTCCGGTTGTTGGAGAAGAGGCGTGGGGGATTGTTATCTAGTTCAAGCTCTTGTAAAGAAAATAATCTCTAAAATGGAGCAAACCAACTTGCAGAGTCTTGAATTTCATGAGTGAAGAAATAGGTAAAAGAACAGTAAAAAGAATAACCGAGGAGTATAGAGCTCAGCCCCCTACCAGAACAGAAATAATTTGTACCATGTTTACTCTGACATTCCCACTCTGTCTCGAAAAGGCTGATGGAAGCAAAAAAGGGGAGGCAGCGGCATTGGAAAAAAAGAGATCCCGGTACTAACGCCGATGATGGTAGTGGAAGAAAGAGACAGAACTATCACATGGTGTCATGCACTTTCTACCTTAACATAGATCTCACTGGCTAAACTAATGCTCGATCATCATAAATTCATGGAGCAGCAAAAGTAGTCTTCAGTTGCCTCAAGTTCATCAAGGATTAATGTAATGCCCTTTGCACTGAGGATTATACAATTCACTATCTGTTTCAACTTTCAAGTGCCTGTGGGGGGTGGGTGATTGCGCAGCTAAGTTGCTAGTCTCTAAATTATTGCATCAAGAAAAAAGAAACAAAAGAAAAATGTTATGTAGAAAGTTGATTACCATGGATACACTTAAATGTTATTAAAGTCAAATGTAGCCGAACCTCAGATGCATAGCCAGGAGTTGAACCCGCGATGGGCTTGGTGAAAGAACCAACTGGGGAGCTTCTCTGTACAGCTTCACAGAAAGCAAGGAGACGCTCACGGCTTCCTAGCTCTACCGCCTGAAATGCAGCATGAAGCAGTTGGGTTTTCAATTGCCAAAATTCTTTCTGATTAAATCCCACAGTGGATATTGATAGCTATGGACTCATAAATCAGGATTATATCACATTGATAAAAAGAGAGTTTGGACCAATGGTCAGTACTTAGTAAATGGATGATCATTACCATTTAACAAACCTATAAAAGCAAACCAGAATAAAATGAATAGTTATTGGCTGATACATCCATCAGCAAACTGAAATTTAAAAAACAGCCCTCAGCTAATTTTAAATCCTGAAGATAACGTTCAATATACAGACCTGAACTGTATCATGACGAGGTACCCGAGGAAGTGGTTGTACTTTATACCCTCTGCTAGCCATGACTTCTGCAATCAGAAAGCCTCCCTAGTAATGATAATACAAAAATCAACATGGCATGCTAGAACAACAAAAGACACAATAAGCTTAGAAGACACAAATTTAATACCTTGATTGCTTCCCCAACCATTTGAGGGGAAAGGAACAACCCCTGAAAAAATGCACGCATTATGTCACCAGGGGTCGAGCCACAATCAATCCCAAGCCCTGGAGCAGATAGACGAGCAGCTGCTGCTTTGACCCATTTGTCCTTCCCTGCAACATATCCCCCACATGGTGCAATGGTTCCCCCAGGATTTTTTATTAAGCTGCCAGCAATTAGATCTGCACCCTGCCCACCATCAACAGAAAGATAATAACCCCTTATCGCTAATCAGGAGAAACAAATGATGTTACGTACCACCATAGGAGGTTCAATGGTCTCCACAAATTCACCATAGCAGTTATCAACCATGACCAAGCAGTTTGGGTTCTGCATCTGTACAGAAACATGTTTGAGGACATTAACAAGGTGGAATTCCAAGTGTCAATTATAAGGCAAAAACAAATACAAATAAAGCATGTATAGGATTCCAATAAAGCTTTCAAATATATGTAAAAGAACAACATTGAATTGACACCAGTGGCTGCTTATGATGCACTCAAACCATTAAACAATCCTAATTATCCCCCTTCTTGCAACAGGGCCACTTACGGCTCAACCCAGACAAGACTACAGCTTTCATTGTTACAAGGAATACCTTGATCATTTTGATTGCCCTCGCTATCTCATCTACACTTAAGCTACGACGCCATGAATAACCACATGACCTCTGTATGAGTGCACATCTTGTTTGAGCTGTCACTGCACGCTCAAGTGCATACCAATCGAGCCCACCATCCTCTGCAAGCTGAATCATTACTCCGTGAGAAAAAGTTTGGAAACAGAAATTCATAATAGTAAAAAAAAGTGTTGGCACCAAAGTAGCAACTTACTGGCACTTCACGGTACTCCACTCCAAAATCTTGCAAGGAACCCAATCCATGAGCGTCCCTAATTCCAATAACTTCCTCTAAGGTATCATACGGGGAACCAGCAACTGCCAATAGCTGATAACTTAATAAGCACAAACCATATTCTAGCATAAAATATGGAATTGCCACTGAAATGACAAGCAACGGGATTGGAATGATAGCCCACCTCATGCCCTGGCCGAAGAAAAGCAAACAAAGCACAACTGATGGCATGGGTACCTGAGAAAAACTGATGGCGAAGGAGAACAGCTTATTAAGAAAGCTTTATACAGCATCAAACAAGTAAGGAAATAGATAGTTACACTAGACAAGTAAGGAAATAGATAGTTACACTAGGCAAACCTGCGAACGAACTATTGCAGATTCAGCACCGAAAATTTCTGCAAAAGCTTGGTCAAGTGCTTCACGCCCTCCAGCATCTTCATGTCCATAGCCTGTGGAACCACCAAAATGCTGATGCACACATGATTGTGAAGATTAGTATTTAGACAAGTGAAAACGAGAAAGTTCTTCATAAATATGACACAAAAATTTGACAGCACATAACATGCATGATTCTTGAGCACATAATCGGAGTGTAAACCCTGTCATATATTTTAAGTAGTCAATATGCTGACAAGATGAAGATGATGGTAAAGTCACTATCGCGGTCAAACAAGCCAGCTCCGTGTGAATGATTTAAGTTTAAACATGAGCAACCTCATACAAGGTTTTTCCGCATACCAATCTCAATCTTAATGTTAAACAGGCTTACTTGACAAGCCTAGCATTGACTACTAGCTACGCTGAGTTAGACCCTACTAGAGTTCAGTTAGTTTATGTGTCTCACTGCAACAGAATCTCATAGTCAAGTATAAGCGGAGAGGAAAATTAACGAACAATATCAAGCAAGGGAATGCAAGTTGTTAAAGATCATGCTAAATCGATCTCTGCCATATATGTGCACTTGTGCATATGTGAAATCCAAGTAGTGCATTGACTAGTACAACACCTTCTGGACACAAACCTTGTTATCAGCCCAAAATTCAATGAATAAGTTATTCATACCCATGAACAAAGTTTCTAACTAGAAAGGGTAAACCTGGCTAACAAAAAAATCCAGACCAATTCTACTTACATGTGACCCGACCCGGGCATTCTGGAAAGCTCGAAGAACACGGGCAGTGTTTCTTGCAACCACATTATCCACAGCCCGAAACTCCGAGTGCAAGGAGTCCACTGCCTTTTCAACCTGCGTCAAGAACCCGTATACCAAATGTTGAGTACTATCACCTCAGGAAGACAAATCTCTCTCATTTATTTCACAAGAAAAACTAGTCAGGCTAATTAAAACTTTAAAACGCGGTATTTCAACAACGACCAAAACAAATTATTAGACTCCTTTGTAGGTTGGAGATCCAAGAAACAAATTCGTGAGTCCTTTTTTGTTCACCCTCGACTGTATGTGACTACTTCAAGGTATAATCAAAACCGTTTCTCTTATTCAAATTAATTTCTTACGTAAATTTAGCTCAATCGGATATTGTTAAGTGTTTAGACTAAAAATCTTATTTTTTAGCTTGAAGAATCAAAAGTAAATTTTTTTTTTACGTCAAGTACATACCAAATTGAACTAAACTTTTTGTGAAATCCTAAAAGTTCTGAATAAAATAGATAATTTGAATCATCAATGTGACAAAATTTATTAGGATAGAACCTTAGACAATGTTTCACAGCCTTTTTAAATCCTTCATTCTCTCCACAACCAAATATAGGAGCACCAAAAAAAAACTATTGGAATCTGCCACAGGGTACCTCTGGTACAAAGGGACGGTCATGGCGATGGTGATGATCATGAGTTACATAGATGGAGACTGGAGAGGTCGAGCGCACTGGATTAACGCCTCTACTAGCTCGGAGAGTGAAGGTGTGCGCAGGATAAGCAGAGTAAGCGCTCGACAAAATCACCATTTCGCAGCAGCGTCACAGACAGCAGAAGCGATTAGTATGCCGTTGGGGCCGGGCTTACTTATGGTTATGGATTAGTTACATTTACGCGATGGCCCAATGATTCTCTTCTGGGCCCAATAGTTATGGGCCACTCAGAGAGCCCAAAGAAGGTCCACATTTGCGGTGAAAGCAGTTCGGGTTTGATCAGTTTGTCGATATGCGATTCCAGAATCGACCGGTTTGTAGTAAAAAAAATTGTATGGATCCCGACCAAATTTTCCTTCATCACGAAGAAAGTAGAGGTAAAATTGGTTCTAGTTTAGTCAGTTTGAAGTAAAAATTTCTTGCACTGAGCCAATCAAATTTATGAAAGAACTTATATCAGTTTAGATGAGATTGGTTCAGTCGGGAGTAGTTGAGTTGATAAAAAATAGGCCTAATTCTTCCACAATCTATATTGATAGCCCACAACCCACACTCTCCCGAAAATGAACCGAAATAACTTCATAAAATATTAGAACTCCTCCTATATTTTCATCCAAATTCACCTATTAATTCAGCCACCCAAAATGGACTGAAATAATCGAAATAAACCACCATTGAATATTGATAGATATATTCACAAACATGGAAATTTCGCACACAGAGCAGGTGAGATTTGGATATATATATTTTTCATAATGATCATTATGTTATTTAAGGAACTAAAGAGATTTGTAATCTGTTATTTAATAGAGTTTAGAGAGGTAGAATGAGTTTAGAATTTAGGCGACAATTGTAGAGGGACAGAGGATTCGGACCGAATCCAAGTCCTAGAAACTTTCTATAATAGTAAGACACCACAATTCTACCTGCATGCATCATTAGGTCTAATTTTTCTGCAGTTTCCTTGGTTGGCAAGGTAGGAATCAGCTGGCAAATAAACCATAAGGAAAGTCGATGATGTTTGGCAATTTTTATGAATTCAATCAATTTGGATACAGGTACAGATGAACCAAGGGCAGAGGCCTTTCTCAGAGGCCTGTGTGACATTCCATTCCTGCACGCATCATCTCAAACAACATCCAGAGATCGAGAAAACTGTCAATGCCTTTCGAATTAAACAACACGCTTTTCCAGAATAGGGAGAAACAATGCCTTCCAAATTAAACAACATGCTTTTCCAGAATAAGAGAGAAATTTCTGGTGTACACATACACAGTTCCAGTTGCAGGAGCAGGAAAAGCCCAAAATTACAAGAAATTTGAATGTAAATCGCTAAGTACAGAAATGGAATACAAGAAATTACCAAGATTCCATGTGCAACACTGCTCCTAGGGTTATTTTTGCGACGATTCGTCCCACCTACAATGAGCTAGTTTGAGAGAGAGAGAGAGAGAGTCTCCAAGCTAATCAACATTTGTTGCTACATGATCAGACCTACAAATCCTGCTGTGCTAAGCTACCAAAAAATCAGGGGACCCCTCTTTCAAAAACTAATTGATTTCTTGTGTCTGCAAAACTATGTACAAAGGACTGCTGGAGGGTAATAGTACGGTAGTATGTCTATGGAGCACAATGTTGTCCCTAAAACATGCGATTTCTGCCCCTGCCTCGTCGTGCAGTTGAAATGTCTGCTATCAACGAGTTACCAAAGACTCCCACTGCGTTAGCTCCCATCAACTTCAAGCCAAGATATTTTAGCAGATATGACAATCTGTTCTGATCCCCATTCACCGATTGTATCTCTTGTGCTTGTCCACGCGATATTATTGTATAAAGCTGTAGTGGCTGGTTTAAGGACTGTCCGTAAGTGCTCTCTGCCTCCATTTTGCAAAAATGACCATTACTAAATTCGATAATATCAGAACTTCCAAGGGTAACACTCATAATCCCCATCGCTCTTGCATCTTCTGTCAGAGGGTCAAATATGAACAAAAAGTTTCCAAACGCTAAATCAGGCTTCTTGAACAGATCACCCAAAATATCATTGCTCAGTACAACAGGCTTTTGTATATACTTCCTCGGATTAGTTTGACCACGCCTTGAGGCACGGAAAATGCATGAAGCTTCTCTTAAGCCACTCAAGAAAGCACCGTGCATGGTTGCTGGGTACTGCCGATTTGTGGCCTCACCAGCGAAAAACAGCCGGCTCCCAATACTTTCTGCAAGTATATCATAATCATTGCCGGATGATCTTACTCTAACATGAGAATACGAACCATATGAAAGGGGATCACTGCCCCATTTTGTACATATAGTTTGTATTGGATTAGGCACATCAATGCCCTTTGGACCATATATACCTGTGAACCAGTCATAAAGAAACAAATATAGTCAGTTTAAGTTCTCTAACGGGGGAACTGAAAACAAAATGAGTAATACTGATAACAAATGGAAACTAGACTACATTGATCAAAAAGAGGAACCGACACCAAAGGTAAAGATGGAATTTTGAATTAAGCTTGGCAAGTATTTACATAATTAGAAAGCTCAGTAACGGTATGTGATAGGCATCAGCTGATATGTAACGGTATCAGTAAGTACTGAGTCCCGCTATGGCCGATATTGCGGTGTGTATGAAAATCACATGTGTTACGTAACGGTATCGGCCATTGCGAAGAGTTAAGGGAGATTCAAAGAATGTGAAAGTACATATATGTTGGAATGTGTGAGAACACATGAACGTAATCAAATGTGTAGAGTCTAGATGAATCTACGACCACTATATAAAGGTCTTTGGTCATTGTAAGAAGTAGAAAGAGTTGAAGTAATAAGTATGTAAAGTATTGTTGAGAGCTTATAGGAAGTAGTATTTCCTTCAGAGCTCTGTACGGCTTTAGGGTCATACATCTCCACAATATTTCATCATTTTGATTGTCCTAGACACGCATGTTGTTTTAGTTTAGATATGTTGTGAGCGTCCGTCATCTTTCACAAAATCCAAAATATAACAAGTAATGTTACTTTTCCAACATGGTATTAGAGCTAGTTCGGTTCCAGATGGACGTAATAAAGTCAGAAATCATGAGTCATTAGATGATGCATGGAGTCAGGAATTGTGTTCTGTCGAAACTGATTGGGTGTGTTGTCTGAAAGTCCATTGTGAGAAAGTGTCCTGAGTTGTGGAAAGAGGCTTGTGAGCTAGCGTGTCCGGGATCAAAAAAGTGTGACCCGTTGAGAGGACTGCTTATCAAAAGAATGTGTTCCCAACATTGACCCAATACATGATTGTCTTGAAAAATTGAAGCCCTAATATGTGAAGGGTTAGACAATCTGAAGCTAGGAGACAGTTGATTGTTGATGAAGGTATATGAAAGGCTAGACAGAACAGAAAAAAGCACCCGAGCAAGATGCCACTTTGAATGGAATCATGTACTTGCATAACCAAATATAAAATTGAAGTATGGTACATCAATGTACCATGCGTTGGATAACATAGAATATCATTATTCAAATTTGTGGTAGAAATGTCAAGAGATTGGTGCGGAAAATGAAGATGTGTGGCAAAAGCTCAAGGATGTGCTCGAGGCATGCAAGGAATCAGTTGGAGAAAACATGCATCCATAAATTATAAATTAAAGGGGAGTGCTTGAAATAACTTAGAATATCACAATTGATGTATTAGGATTTAGGAGTTATCAAGAGTCGAGACATTCAAAGAATGTGAAAGTACATATACATTAGAATGCGTGAGTACACATGCATGAAATCAAGAGTGTAGAGTCTGGATGAATCTACGACCACAATATAAAAGGTCTTTAGTCATTGTATGAAGTAGAAAGAGTTGAAGTAAGGAGTATGTAAAGTATTGTTGAGTTCTTCAAGGTAGTAGTGTTTACTTAGGAGCTCTGTACGGCCTTAGGGTCGTACATCTCCGCAATGTTTTGATATTTTAATTGTACTCCACACACATATTTGTTTTAGTTTATATATGTTGTGAGTGCCTGTCATCTTCTGCAAAATCCAAAATACATATTTTCAGCAGTAACGGACCATTATGGCAGTTATGAACCAAAAATGCACAATAAATAACTACTTGCAGGTTTTCTGTCTAAAAAAGAGGAAGGAGTCAAAAAGAAAATTATTTCACCTTGGATTCAACTTCATTGGCTGGACTCTAGTAATTTTTGTTTACGTTAATTGTCTTATAGTGATGAATACAATCAACCACAACTACCCTTACGCACCTCGATATTCTCTATCCAATCAAGTGATAGCCACAACTACCCTTATCCCACCTCACTATCCTCCATCGTATCCTATAGTCTTAATCCTACGTATTCATATGCCCAACCGGTTCATCAAGGAGAGCAACAAAGACAAGATGGTAACATGCCATTGTCTCTAGTTATTGTATTTTCTACTAATCCTATTGGATGGGATGAAAGTAGGGCAGTAGCAATCAAGCTCAATCTAATTTCCAGAAGCTACACGTCACTTCATTTTGGTGGTGACTACTATGTCATTAGTTTTATATAACTAGCTAATATGTTGCCATGTGAGACACTTTAGACCAAATTAATTTGCTTAGTTTGTAATATACAATTTAATGCTGGTACCCTCTACGTTCAACAATATATCTTTTGTGTTGTTAGAAAATAGCATGTATGAGTTTTGAATTCAATTTTCTTTCTTACAACCATTAGTCCATTACACTAAAAAATCAAATTATAAATTATAAATGTCCTTGAAATTACAAGAGCAAAAATCTTTATAGTTTAGCATCACAACTTAAGACCTGCCCCAAGGCCCCCCAAAATTAATGGATATTGTACCCGTTTTGAACGGATTGGGTTGCATCTTGCTATTCAACGAGTGGATCTGTGCTCAGCAAGATTTGTTGGACCATTTTCATAAGCAATTTTATAGATGGAGAGATTTCCCTCTTCATTTTTCATTTTTTTTTCCATATTGAAAAAGGAATAACAATGGGGGGTGTTAAGCTTTTTATCATCCTGGCGTTGAACTATTTTTTTGCAAGACCTCCCCTACAATATTGTCGCCGCAGTAGAGTTTAACCACCAAGTTCGGAGGATGATGTTGTTCCTCTACACCTAGGACACCAGAATATCGAACCATGAACGAAGAAATGCATGAGAGAAAAGCATATTGGCTCCCTTATAGTGTTTTGTTATATGCAAACTTATATATATAACATTAGTTTCATACCAAAATAATTTTCACAACTACTTAAAGTTAACACAAAAAAGAGATATATAGTATTGAGTATTAAAAAAAAAAAGAAGCCAAACACCACTTTAAACCCCAAAAAAATGTGATTAAAAAAATGTATCGGTCATTACTCCACATCTTGTGCAAAATTTAAAATAAAATCATATCTCCAGTTACCGCTACCGTTACAATACAACTGATACATCATGAAACCCCATCACTCCAACTGCTACCATTATGGCGACCTATACCGATACTTCTAACTATGATCCGAACATAAAACCAAGTGTCCAACTTTGCCCTGGTTTAAATTAATGGTTTAGATTAATCTCACCACAGATTTGAAAGCTTAAATTTGGACATATACAAGGGTTCAAATTTGTTACTAGTAAATGTATTGGGAGAGAAACTGATTTTCCTGTTAGCGCATGACTTTTGGAATCTACTACGTGTTGTTTTGCAACCACTAATCATGGCGATTTCCATTCTGGGACCCATACTAGCATTTCCAAATTCTAAACTCATTTCCTCATTATCTTTGTAATCTGTATCTCACTTTTAAACTTCAAGCCTAAGTCCTAACAGAGTCGGAAAATGCAGCAATAGTTTACCTCCATCTCCACCCATACGAGACCATCTTCAACCTGTGGAGGGATTTTAGCTCCGATGATCCTTAGATGTGTGCTGGACTCCAACTTAGTTTCCCAAGCCACGCATTCCCATTTGTTAGTCCTTCCAGCACAATGCTATTTTCTTATGTAAAGTATGATAATATTTTTAGTTTCTTATCACTCCGATGAACAAGTGTATACTACTCACAGCTAAGTCTAATCATCTATTTCTTCTCCTTTTTGGTATGTTTAGGAATAATTTTTTCTTTCTATTTTGTTAATTGCATCACAATGAAATTGATTCTTCAACCCATTAGAATTTTATCATTTGAAACTGAAATCGGGACTAGATCAAGATCTGTGTTTCCACGGTGTGATGTGCATTTTCTCTTGGGCATCATACCAGAAACTTAGAAATTGAGTAGAAAAGTTTGTTGAAATGCATGTTTAAGAGAGCAAAGATGGAAGTAAATTTTGACGTCCATTTTAGGAGCAATTTTATTGTTTAGAATTATTTGATCTTGATAAGGGAAAAAATTGTAATAAGATACAATAAGACGTTCACATAATAGGATTATAAATGCTCCTCTGTAAGTGATTAAGGCATTAAAACTATTGTTGTTCCTTTAATGTGTTAATTAGTAGTAGTTTTCATTTGTTGGACACCCTAGCTATGGAAAATAATTAATCATGTTGTCACTACGTTAGCCATGTTAGAGATAGAAAAGAAGCTTTTTGTGTGGGTCAAAAATCAACCATTCTTAAGGTAGTTCTCTTATATTTTACGGGCTTCTTTGATTTGTTATCTTGTATAATTTTTTTACATTTTGAACAACATAATCTTGCAATATGCAATTCTTTTTTCTTTTTTATTGGGGTAAAGATACCACACCAGGATATATGTGCTTAGTGTATTGGCTATACTTAATACTATTCATGGTCAAGACCTAAGTTTATCATACACTCAAACTCATAGCTTAGATTGCGGTTCATTTCTACCTAGATTTATGTGAAATTACACGCTCTGGGTAATGACACGATTTCTATTGCCTCATCTTCGTGTCTCCTTTCATTTTGAGTTCTTGGGTTTTGTAATGGAGCTTGGTTGTTGATATCATGGAGTAAAATTCCCTTGATAGAGCTCGTTGGAGAAAACGGACTCATGCTACCAGCCCCAATTGATTGGGACATAAGACTCAGCTTGCTTTGATTTAGCTTGTTTGTTGATAGGGTCTTGGTTTGCTCAATTTCTTTTATATCCAATGAAGAAGCGTACTTGTTTATGTGTCATCAATTTTTTCAAGGTTCATTAACAACATTCAACATGCTTGCTAAGTGATTGAAAGTAGTCTTGAGCAACGTTTGGTACTTTCATGGTCTCTTTCATGGGCTACTTTGATATAAAAAATTGATCAATAGTTGAACAGTTGGATTGATCATTATGTTTTCGGAATGCTCATTTTCCATTTTAAGGTTCGGTGATTGATTTAGGTTGGGGATCAATTATATTGGTAAGTGCCTTACGCTAGTGGTAGAGTAGGGTTCGTAGATAGAGGTGGTCAAGAGTAGGGAAGGATAATTCATTTAGGTTGGGTTTAAATTATGTTTCGTTATGCCATTAGACACGGCCACTAGTGCTTGGGTATGAGAAGCAATTTTATTTAGGAAGTTCCGATTTCCTAGGATTGTACTCCTCATTTTCCACTTCAGATTATGGTAGTTTGTTTTGCCTATATATATGAGAATATCTAGAATTGAAATTGTTTCCCTGTTTCCTTTATTCTCTCTGTCTCTGTTCTTCTACTTCTTCTCTCTTATTCTTCTCTTTAGATATCCCACGTCCAAACACAGTCGTTATGCATAATTCAAAATTCAATTATACTTCCAACATCAGGAACCAGACTGCAAAATTACAAAATCTATCTGCTATTGACAACTTACAAAAGACTAATGTTTTGTCACCTGCTGTCTAAAGATGTGTAGTACCTCTGAGGATGCTAAGAACATCATGAAGTGAACTGGATGGATCCGTGCATTCAAAAGATTGTGCAGCATCCCCTGCTATGAGTGCAACAAGCACTGGACCCCCAGAAACGGTATGGTAACTGTAAAATAAGAAAAATTCTCCTCGTCTGTGGCTATACTCGTTAAGACGGCCAAATGTGTCCAGGTCTTCGCCCCAAAATACATAAGGAAATACCATGGCAACCTTATTCAGCAACCCAAACCCTAATCTATCAATTGCCGCGAGCTTTCTTTCCGGTAACTCTGGCTCAAATCTGATACTCCTTTTCTTTAAAACACCAAGAGGAACAGTGCACAGGACCATATCTGCTTGAAATACCTGGTCCCCGGAAACCACCTCAACACCATCATTTCCATATTTTATAGAATGAACGGCCTTTCCATAAAAAATAGGAACCCCTTCGCTTAATGCCTTAATTAATCTCCAATTTCCACCAGCAAGAAAGCAATGATCACCACCCATTTCATAAGGATCATCTTGATCCCAATAAGCAGCAGAAAGGTTTGAAAGACATCCGGCATTTGCATATTCCAAATTTGCAAAATGCCAATTAAGAAGTTGCCTTTCATCAGTACTTCTAGCCACACCATAAATTCGCTGAAGTGTGTCCAAAACCGATCCCAAAGAAATATCGTTCGTAAATCCACCCATCTGTCTCAATTCAGTTACTTTATCGAGTAGCTTGTTAAAAACAATTTCAATCTTAGAATCAACTTCCTTGGTAACAAGTTCTCCGTTATGTTTGTACAAAGGGCACTTGTCTCTAACCTTGTGAAGAGGAATAGTAAGTTGTCTAGCTAAAACTCCAAGAGGATTGGCATGTATCCCGGTAATTACGCTTCCACCAAGTTCCACAGCAGCATACTTACCATTTTGCCCCATCTTTTGAGTATAAACTCTACCCCCAGGTCTGTTCCTACCTTCAAGGACAATCACCTTGAAACCAAATGACAAGAGCTGCCTTGCCGCTGCCAACCCAGAAAGTCCTGCACCAACAATAATCACAGACCCTTCATTTGCCTCTTCTGGTGTATGAGATGTGAATGACGGTGAAACCCCAAAATTAATGTACCCATTGAACAAAAGAAAGTCATATGCCGAACAAATCAAATGTTCATATTCGCTGCTGACGGTTTCCTTAATTTGTCCTTTTGAAAGCCATATCTGCACGTTATCTCTCCACGTAGCAAGTATATGGTTCCTTACAACAATATAATCATTTTGCTCTTTCCCACCTAATATACTCACTACCCCAGCTTTAATTTCCTCCTCAAGCAATGCATCAATTGGGAAGCCTAAAGAGAAGGCAATCATTGCCTCAATTTCGGTTTCTTTCTCCATATCATTCTTTGTTCTGTTCCTCCTCTTTAAAGAACGACCCAACTGCTTCTCCATGAGGTCATCCATCAAATTCTCATCATAATTGCGCACACACACTTTCTTTCTCAACGACCTCTTTGGAAAAGATCCATCCAAAACCGGGGTAGCCATTGTTCTGTCCCGAGTCATTCCTCCTCGGTAGGCAACTCAATCTAAAAAAACTGGATACCCAACTCCATTAACAACCCCAACCACAGCCTCAGAACACACAGAAACTACCTATAATCAAATGGTTTGTGATTTAAAGAGTTCAGGCTAAAGAAAGACTGCGCCCCGCCCCCCTCTTACTCAACGGGGCAGCAGGTTTGCTATCTACCACAAAAGAGAGAACCCACTTCAGATGACCACTTCTCTTGTCAACTTCAAGAAAAACCAATGAAGAATTAACTTCAGATTGTACAGGGTAGAAGCCTAGAAATCCAGTGTTTCAGGCCCCGAAAATTGCTAAGAAGAAGCCCCCCTAAATGTATGGTACTCCTGTATCTGCGATTGAATAGATTAATCCTGGAGCGTGCATCGGACATCCCAACCCTCCTCCTAGGCGTGTTTGTTTACTAGACACAAACATATCACGTTTAAGCATCTAAATTACCCATGAAAAACAACAAACACAGAAAGAGAGAGGGGACGCACAAATAACAGCAAAGAGAGAGAGAGAGGGAGAGGGAGAGAGAGAGAGAGATTGTACCTGTTCAGATTTTGGGGTGGTTCTGATTCTGATCGCGTAGAAATTGTACTACCTTGCAACGATTACGAAGAAAACCCTAGAATTTGGTCCTGGTTCCTCCCGCTAACTGTATTTTTTTTTCCAGTTCAAAAACCTATTACGTATTATTTAGGCTAGGTTTGCCTATCTTTTTTTTTTATTTCTTGTTTTTATTTAACTTTTTTCGTGTTAGGTCTAATTTGACCTGACTTGCTTTTTTTTTTTTTATATGAAACTTTTTTTATAATTTTTTTATTTTTTATCAATTTTTTGTAAATTATTAGTTCATCCCATTAAGAGATTTTTATAAAAGCTATAAATATTGAGCTAAATTTTAAAAAAATGGGAAAAGATAAAAATAATTCAAAAATAAAGTTTTTTTGTGTTTATTCGTCGTCTTTAATGATTTTTTAAACTTTTGGACATAATTTTATATTTTTTAGATTTGTCTCATTGAGACTGATTAATAATCTACAAAAATTTAAAGTCAAAATAACAAATGCGAAAAAAATTTGAATAAAGACAAAGTTTACTTATTCATAATCAAGTTAGACCAAAATTTTTATGTAAATTTTTTATTAATCATTTTCATTTTATTGCAAATAATCAAACAAATAAAAACTAAACTATATTTAAAAAATTAGAAAAAATTAAAAAATTATCTGTTTTAAATTATTTTTCCCTTTAGTGATTTTTTTAAAATTTTTTACATAAATTTTAATATTTTAGATCAAAACAATAATTACAAAAAAATTGACAAAAATCTAAAAAATTATGAACAAAAAATAAATCACGATTGTGGGCCACAACAGCGAGTTACGATTCATAATCAATGGGTTTGCAAGAGCCATCCAGCAATAAGCATGACAGGTCAAAAGGGCAAAATGATTGTGCTAACGATGTCAAATTTAATGCGTCGGTCAGAACCTTAAGTCTACTCAGTGAGAGTCATGATGACACCCAATGAAAAGGGGGAGGGTTGCGATGCTCGTGACATGGCAGGATAGTGACAATGCGATCCAAATACCCTTAGGATTCAGAGTTTGCACCAAGTGTTAGCACTGATTATAGCGAGGTGTGGTATAGCCAGAAAAGAGAGTACAAGGGACGGTAGAAACATGTTAGAAGTAAGCGATGGTCTAGATGGAACCCTAGATCAAAGGTTGTCACTCAAGCACGGTGCCCACCTAGGTTGTGATGGTAAGGCTTGGGAGAGGGGTCGCAAGAGTTGGGGTAACAATGATGAGGGAGATGCCAATTGCATGGCTTCCAATCCTACTTGCGGAAAAAAGAAGAAGAAGAAGAGATTTAGCAAATCAGTGGTTTCAAATGAGAGGAAATTCAAAGAGACGTGTTGCGACTGCGAGACCATTCCAGTGAAAACGTTTTGGAAAAAGAGCATGTGTCGAATGAGCATTGGGGCACCTGATACCAGAGTACAGACTTAGTGAGCATATGAATATCCAATACTCATGTCAAGTCAACACATTGACGTGATATTAAATTTTCAATGAATGAGAAGAAGTAGGCTAAAGAGAGAACATTCTCAAAAAGCAATTGATCCCGCTTGAGAGTTATCTTCCGTCTCATTCTTAGGCCCACTTAGGGAATGAAAGAGAGCCTCAATTTATCTCTCTTGGTGTCTATCTTCTCCTTCGTCCTTTCCAGATCGCCTTCTTCCTCTGCCATGACTAGCATTCATTGTTCTTACATTTTCGAGCAATATTTTTTAAAATATTCTCTTCGCCTGATCTATTTCCAACAATGGCTGAAATAATTCAAATTTTTAATGAGGTCAAATTGAGTCTTAATAACAATGTCAACTCTCCATGCATCTATTCCTACCCACTACTCTAACCAGGTCTACTCTATCTAACAATTTGAACCCGTTATAACTTATTAATTTTCACTTATCGTATGATATTAAAATCAAATAATGTTTTATTATGCATTGAAGCTAAACCGCACGTTAAAATACTGATTTGTATGTGTTTGTTCTACATTTATGACTTGTTAGATCTATTTTTATATATCTGTTTTGTTAGTCTCATTTTATTTAGCTTTGTGTTTGGTAGTTATTCTACGAGTTTAGTAAAAGAAAAATTAAAACTTGATTTGTACATGTTAGCTTTGAAAGGGAAAATTACACACTGACCTCCATGAGGTTTCTAATAATTACAATGCCCCTTGTGGTTTCTAAAATTACTACAACCTCCCTTACTTTTCAAATTATTATGCATTTATCTCCTATATCATTAAAATCAGTCAAACGTTATTGGTTAAGCTATTTAAACTTTAAATTTAAAATTATTTTGACAAGACGAACTGTAACACAATTCTTTTTACGCCCAAAATAACCTATGTTAATTTTTTTAAAATCTAAAGTCAAAATTTGAACAAATCTAAAATATATTTCCGAATTTCGACATATTCCCTCTACATTCAAGTTTAGGCCCAAGATAGAATAATGCTAGGTGCAGCAAGAATTTAGTCTATGAGGTGACATTACTGAAAAACACTTCGCTTGTGTTATCGTATATTGTGCATAAAAAATTTGAAAAAAATTAAGTTTAAAATTATATAATTGGGTTTGTCATGAATTTTGCTTGTTTATTCGAGAAAAAAAATAAAGACTTAGTCCAATTTTTTTTTTTCATGTTTAAGTAAAATTTATTAATATATTTTTTAATGATTTAGCTCATCATTTTTTAAATCTGTATAAACATTAAATTATTCGAATATCAATAAAACTCCATCAAATTACATTAACGATTTCTTTGTTAGAAATCAGGGTGGCACATCTCCCATCCTCCTCCATGTAGTTTAGCCGGCTTTGGCTACGTGCAAAGACTTAAAATTATAGATTTAGATAAAAATGTGTTTAAAATTATTCGGTTACATGAATTTCTCATCGTTTTGTATTTGGATTGTACTGTAAGTTTGTGCACACAAGCTGTCAAGTAAAAAACCCAATGAGTTGGCCTGGTGACCCGGTGATTAACATTTGGGACTTGAGAGTTTGTTTCGTCCTTCTAAGCTATCAGGTTCAAAACTTCTTAGTTGTTATCAATTCTTATGGCCATAGTTCATAGAAGGTTTTGTATTGATTTTAATTAAGTTATCCACAAGTAAAAGTGTAATTGGTTCCCATTAACCGAGGTACGCAGAAACTAGTCCGAATACTTGGAGTAAATTATGGTAAGGGCAAAGTTGTAATAAATATAAACAAATAGGGGCTATTTGGTGAATACGTCAAGAGAGTGGTCGGATTGGACTAATAGTAACACCTCCAACAGGCCACTACAAAACCCACAGAATCCTCGGATTCATAGTCCCTTGGGCTTCATAATCCCAATCAAATTTGACAAATCAAACACTCATTTAGTGGGTTCACGAGATTACGAATTCAATCTATGGTGCTCCGAGGATTACTAATAAACAAAACCTATGAATCATATTTTTTTTAAAAGCAAATTACATACATGCACTCGTGGAGTTGAAGTGACTATTGCTAATTTGGCTGTGCATGCACGTGACCGTTTACTTTTTAAGTTTCCGGAAGCAAGAATAATTGAATTGCTTTAGTTTTACGAATCATTTTTTCCTTTTGCCGAGATTCATTGCTAAGTTAAAAAGAGAAAGTCTTTTTATACATAATTTTGTGTATAGATTTAGATATAAATGTGTTCGAAATTATAAGATGCATGTTGAATATATAAAATAACGAGGAATCCACGTACATTCACTAGTTCTGAACATATCAGTGTCTGAATCTATGCACAGAAAATTGTGTGCGACACTACTTAGTTAAAAAAGGGACAATTTACATAAAATTCTCTTAATCTATCACTGGGTTTCATTTAACCCTTTTATTTTTTAATTGTACCAATGTATCTCCTGATTTTCTAAATGTAATTGTTAACCTCTTTTAGATTGACGTAAATGACTGCATGTCGTATTCTCCTTTAACTGCGTCAATCTAAAATGGGTCGATTGTTACATTTAGAAAGATCAAAGAGTACATTAGAATAATTAGAAGATGAAGGAAGTTAAGTGCTAGATGAAGGAATTTTTATGTAAATTACCCTTAAAAACCCCCCCTTAACTTGGGAAAATACCATTTCTATTTTTGTAGTTACGTCAACCTCTTTTTTTATAAACTATTATATAGAAATATCTACTTTGTCTATTTTATCAAGGCCAGAAGCTCGCTTAAACAATTGTCGATGAAATTTTGCACGTGTGGTTCTGGTCGAGAATTCTTATATATTGATCATGTTTCTTCCTGCGCTAAATTTTTCACACTTTCCCACTGCTTGCTAGTTTGAGTGGAATTGTCAAATTAGGTCCTTTCGAGTGAGAAAATTTCCTTAGAGAATTGGATAATTTCTATTTGTGTGTTGTACATCTCATTTCATAGATATTTAGTAAATTTAGTGTAAAGGCCCATTCATTAGGACAATTATTTTTGTCCTAATTTGTATAGTCAAATGATGTTATTAGCTCTCGTCTGATCTGAAGCCTAAAAAAGGAACAAGATTACACGTATTTTTCATGCACAGACTCTGACACAGATATATTTGAAATTGTTTGATATACATAAAATTCATATTATTTAAAAAACTTTATGTATATCGAATGATTTTGAACACATCAGTATTCGAAATATTTATGTCTTAGAGTAAAGTTTCTCTAAATAAAAAATAAAAAAAATGTTGAAATACTAATGAACAAAAATGATAATGTGTCGTTGTAGATGAATCTATCTTTTGGGTACATATATGCCTTCCGTACATGTTACTTCTCAATAGCATTGACCAAGATTCAGAATCCAGCAAAGTGTTCGTTCCACTAAATTAAGGTGCACACTTAAAATTGAGAAAAAAAGATAATTAGATTAGGAGTTTGACCCGCGGTCAACCATAAAACTTATCAGGCACTATCAATTTTTTTTATAGAATTAGTTCATATTCCGTTAGTGGTAACTAGAACTGATATCCTAGAGATTAATCGAACTGTACGTAATTGGTTCGGACATTTTGAGTTTGTGGGAAAAAAACAAATTATACTCGAATTCTATAAAAGAGCTTCATTAATCATCAAAACTAAAAATTATAAATATTACAAAACTGCAAAAAATAGATTTGGAAAATAAAAGTATAGAAAAAATACATAACAGATACAATACTAAATCAAGTTGTGACTATGGTGCCAGTTGTGAGACCAGATGTCTAGAAGAGAGAGTCTTGGTGAACGTCTGGATGCTTCGTAAAAGGTCATACATCGTTTGGTGAATGTAAATTTAATGCTATACATAACATATTATGAATTTACCTTGTACAAGACCTGTTAAAACCATTAGGGCACCAAAGTTCCACAGAACTTCAAAATTAAGCGTGCTCATACTGCACCAATGCAGGGATATGTGATTCACTGGAACAGAACTTGGGAGAACAAAACGGACAATATTATATAAGGGGGAGCGGGTCGTTACATCTGTGGCTTTTCCTAAAACAGATTTGCTGTCTCAACAAGAATATTAAAAGTCACACCGGCGTCTGTCTCTCATGCACCGGTGTTTGTCTCCCATGATAAAACAGCTAACTCAATCGATAAAATACCAATCAACGACCATCTGTCGAACCAAGTTGTGCCGTCTATCTCAATCAAGAACACGAAGATAGAGATATACTGCGGAATACAAGCTTCTAATCTGTAAACACCGTGGACTAGATTAAATATTTATACAAACAGACGGACTTTCCACATTCAAAATCAACGAGATTTTTGAGCTACGAACCATGAAAGACTTCTATCAATTCTTCTAGTTGCCTCGTGAAACCTTCCATTAGTTGTAAAAATAATAATTAGATTAGACCATAACTGAAGCAATTACACAAATTAGAAAAAAGATATAATAATTTGATGACAACTTGCCTATAGAATCTCTCTATAAATAGACCTAAAGAGTGGTTTGATTAATTCATCAGCTCACACACTTCTATTTCCTTCTTCAGAGTTCTTTCTTTGGTGATTGAGGAGAGAGAAGAACCATGGAGAAAATTAGCACCACAACCAGTGGCAGAATTGTCATTCTGGCAATTATGTTTGTTGCAGGTGTGATTGATCAAGTGAAAGCGCAGTCGTATGACCACATCACCTGCGCCTTTGGAACGAATTGCTTCGAAAGCAATATCTATTGCCCCTGGGAATGCCCCCATTTTACCTCCGATGACCCTCTCGCTAAAGTCTGCCACATGGACTGTAATTCCCCCAAATGCGAAGTTCAGTGCATTAGTAAGACATTTTCTCTCTCTACTTCTTCTACTTGCAAAAATATTTGCCTACTCGAACATCCAATTGCTTTGATATACATTTATTTTAAAAGTCTTTAAATAGTTTTAAGTATAAATAAAATAACGTTATTTTATCACACTACATTGTTGTAGTTCGAATCCCTCGTAAAGAATATGATCGAATGTGATTTTTTTTTATAGCCGAAGTATCCCGTCAATTTTGTAATTACTCCCAACTTAATACTAATTAGTTATCGAAACCCTCAAGTTGAACGACCGAACAAATTTTTCAATAACTCCAAGATTATTCGTAGTGATGTGATTACATATCAGAATATCAATGACACATAATTCTAACAACTATATATACCTTTATGATGGTGAGAAATGTAGATCGGAAGCCAAATTGTGATGGATCGGGATCAGGATGCCAAGATCCAAGATTCATAGGAGCAGACGGGGGCGTGTTTTACTTTCACGGCAAGAGCGGGGAGCATTTTACCTTAGTCTCCGATGATAACCTCCAAATTAATGCCCGATTCATCGGCCACAGGCCAGTGGGACGAACCAGGGACTTCACTTGGATTCAAGCTCTCGGCGTTCTCTTCAACTCCCACTCCTTCTCTTTGGAAGCCACCAAGGCTGCACAATGGGACGATGAGGTCGATCGTCTGAAATTCTCCTTCGACGGCGAAGAGGTACTATTCATTTGAGTTTATACATATCAAAAAATATATTTCTAAGTCCGAACACGTATCTCTATTTGAGAGTTTGTGAGTGGGCGTTGAGTTTTATTTGATCGTAAACTCCATCTCCTTCAATATTTTCTTGGTGATGTCAAGAGTATTGTTTCTCTCCTCGGTTAGGTGTTTGAAGAAAAGAGACAACATTTATTCCTTCATGTATGTCTCTTTACGTTTAGTTATCTACATGACTCTGAAAGAAAAAAAGTCTTCCAATAACAAAATAAAGCATTGTTTTCATTTCTTTTTTATCGTAAACTTGCCGTCACTCATCGAAAATAAAAGTATATCGAATCCATTCGAAATTTTACCATGAACGAATTATATTTGTTGAGCAAATATTTTCTCTGGCGTACCAAAGGTAAGCATGACAACATTAGGAACATAAAGTCTCAAGGTACGAAATTCAAGAAAATAGGCCGACCAAACTTAAATGAGATATAATAGTTTCTTTATGGTTCAACATTCTTACCAATACATTATTCTCATTCTGCTCTGAATTATAATCTCCGATAAAAAATATAGCTCCGCAAGTAATAATTCCCGTCATGTGGTGAACCCTATGAAGTATGTATAATGCATATATAATGCAACTTCAGTAGTAACCCTCAACGTTATGAGGTCGAATTCTACAAGAATTAATTATTAAGGGCCACGAAAGATTTTTCTGATTGTTAACTTCAGAATCTCAAAATCTCAAGGATAATCTCAAAGCCCGTCTCGGGTTGTTAACCTAAAATCTTGTGCTATTATTGTACAGGTTGTGTTGCCAGAAGGCTCTCTTTCAGCCTGGACCTCCCCTGAGAAAAACATCAAAGCAGAGAGAATCTCAAGCAAGAACAGCGTCCTAGTCTCCGTCCCAGGCTTCGTAGAAATCGCCGTCAACGTCGTTCCCGTCACAAAGGAAGACGACAGAATCCACAACTACAAGATCCCCTCTGACAACTGCTTCGCTCATCTGGAAGTTCAGTTCAGGTTCTACAACTTATCCTCCAAAGTCGAGGGAGTTTTGGGGAGAACCTACCAGCCGGATTACGAGAATCCAGCCAAGCCGGGGGTGGCAATGCCGGTTCTAGGCGGAGAAGACAAGT
The DNA here is from genome assembly GCA_019985065.2 of Arctostaphylos glauca. Lineage (NCBI taxonomy): Eukaryota > Viridiplantae > Streptophyta > Magnoliopsida > Ericales > Ericaceae > Arctostaphylos > Arctostaphylos glauca. The sequence goes on along the minus strand of JAHSPW020000007.1, from coordinate 28,977,609 downwards.
ACAGGACGGCGTCGCTTGTCGCTCCTGATTGTAAGGCCTGTGTGTTCAACGGAGGTAGCAGCAAGGGGGAGAGCTCGATGATTCTGGAGTACGGCGCCATGGATTGCGCCGGGAAATATGGTCCTGGTCATGGAATTGTTTGCAAGAAATGAGGCACTGATAGCTTCTTCATATTTTGAATAATAATTTGCTAATAATTTGGATGCCAGATGATTTTTTGTTGTTGTTGTGTTTTGCTGTATTTTGTTTGTTGTAAGCATCTTTTGATAATAATGTTGGAAGTTTGAAAAAGACAAATTTTCATTGTATTTTAGTATTATGTTATTTGGATTTTTTTCAATTTCTGTTCATATTATTTTTTATATTTTTCTGATTCATTTCGTCCAAAAGAATGAGAGAAGACAAAAAAATTATTGATAAATTAAATACAAATGACAAAATATTCAATAATATTAATTGTCATTAGTAAAAAATAATTTCGTTCATACTCAACTAGATGTTTGTCTTGTCATATCTACTTTGAAAGGGTTCTTATAGTCTTTAAACACCCTTATTATTGTGGCAAAGTGAGGTCGTCATTTGACCGTACTTACTTGCAAATACTAAAATGATGCCTCGAGAAATTCACTAAAAAAGTAAATATAATTATTTTTTTAATAATTCAGAATGTTCGAGTTAATTTATGTGCACTTTAACTAATTTTTGAGAAATCAATTCAACTGTCCATTTGTGGAGATTCTAATTAAAATCAAAGTAAAGCTCTGTATACATACAAATGCCCTTTAAAGGTTTTTGAAATTGCTTTGACTTTTTTTTTGTTCTTCAAACAATTATGCAGTCTATTTTTTCTATCGTTAAAATCACTAAAACGTCATTAGTTAAATTATTAAAATTTCAAGTTTGAAATTTTTTTTGACAAAACAAACTACAACATAATTCATATCTCGTCTGGAATAGCCTATGTTGAATTTGTAAGATTTTTTAAATTGAAAACTCAGACAAATCTCAAAACTCTGTCTGAATTTCGACTTCAGGTCTGATTGAAATTTGGACATAATTCCCATCTCGTTCGGAATAGCCTATGTTACGCTTACGTTTTTCTTGTTCGTCTTTACAATAATGAATGTCGGGTTGAGTCTTTTTGCCTTGTTATTAAAAAAAAAAGAGTTGGGTAAAGCAAACCCCTCTTACACGAGCAAGGACTTAGTCAAGTAAAATTAGGTTGTGTTGCTTGATGCTCCGTTTGAAATAGAAATCAGTGAGGTAATGCAAGTATGAGTGAATATGCTGCGGAGAGGTCAATTCCTCCCCTGCAGCCAAAAAAAAAAATTTGCTCTCGCGAACTTTTAAGAGCCCGTCCGCTTTCATAGAACAATATTGTGGCAACGTAAACTTAAGTGGTCATATTGGATCCTTGAGAACAAGTACGGCCGGTTTATATTTGGTGAACTTTTTGAAACTTTTGCTTATATGTTTTACGTTCTAGATCATTTCGTCAAGATAAATGATTAATCAAACTTAAATGCAAACTTGATAAAAATTTAACAAAAAAAATAAAGTTAATATCAAATAATTTTGACTGAAGGGGCCTAATTCTTCCCCTTGAAGAATAAGCGTAAGTATAATAACAAAAAAAGAAAAGAAAAAGAAAAACGCTGTCGTAACATGCCTGAAATGGAATTGTGTGGGCAGATTCAATGTTATGCAACATAATATATTAATTCTTTTTTTATGCAATGCATCCACAAGTTGGCCATAACCCTAAATTTCCTGAAACATTCTTTGTGGAACATAAAAAGTATTTGAATAAAAGTCTGTGTCAACCCATCACCTTGAAAGCAAAGTTACCTACCAAGTCAAAGGGTTGACTTGAAATCAAGGTCACGTCTCATGTAGGTGTTATCGATTCTGTTAGAGTCAGTCACTCAGATGCTTAGCCTATTTTTAACTAGCGTCTCCACAAGTAGATAATGACGTTGGTCTATTAGAGATTAATTGTGTTTACGTAGGTTAGTTTGAACACTCGAGTTACCGAAAAAAAAAAGATAGAGGCTAAGTTATCTATTGTCAGAAGAATTCACCAAACACAAAAACTTAGAAAGCATGAATGAAATCCTCCGAACTTTCGTGGTCTTGGGCTAAAGCACTTACGGATTTTTAGCACAGAATGCTCCAACAGTGGGTCGGATTGAGAAATCATTAAAGGCTTGGTCTTTTTCCGCTTGTCATAGACTAGCCTAGTCGATTTAACTATGAGCTGAATTCGGCTCGACAAACCCACACGACATGCCACTAACTTGTTTTCGGGTTCATGACAAGTGTGTGGATCATGTTGAACACATGACGGCTGACAGATTTGAGGTACAGTGGCTTAAGGAGCCTTCTAACAAGGACGGACACCCAGCGTTTCCATTGCGTACATGGTGCTCGGTGTCTGCCAAGCCAGACTTACTGCCCCAGGCAAGAGGCACGACTACCGTGATGTACAGATGTTGTGCGCATGGCGACTATACAAAATCAGGAAACCCACAACACGGCATTCTCGAACATTGTGATACGTGTATTCTGACGATCCCCTATATAAGGTAGAACGACACTCAAATGCCATGTATGGGCAATCATTTACTCTCAAGCTTCAGTTAGACCATTCTGTTTCCAAAACTAACTTGAGCATCTAGAGTGTCATCCAGCTATCTTCAGCCGGTAAATACTAACTTATTTTTTTCTTTTGCAATCTAGGCCCAAAAAAAAGTAAAAAATTCGTATCGGGTAATCCAGAAGAATCACTGAGTTCTAGGCTTCACTATTTAAGTGGTGTTTGGACTGACTGGATTATTGGATTATTTTTTTTTTGTCCTTATGTGAAATTTTTTTGTAATTTTTTTATTTTTCATTAATTTTTTGAGGATTATTGGTTCATCTCGACGAGAGCTTTCAGAAAAGTTATAAATCATGAACCAAATTTGAAAAAAATTCAAAAAAGACAAAAATAATAATTAAAAAAACAAGGATTTTTTAGTTTATTCATCGTCTTTAGTGACATTTTTTTAACTTTTGGACATAATTTTATACTTTTTGGATTCCTTTCATCAAGACGGACCAATAATCTACAAAACATTGAGGCTAAAACAATAAATGTAAAAAAAAATTGAATAGAGACAAAAAAAATAATCCAAAAAGCAGTTAGGCCAAACAGGGTCACTTCACTAGCACTATATAACATCGTTTACTGATTTGTTATGAGTAGCACATTAAAATGTCGCATGATACTCTAGGAGCATTGAATCGTAACACTCATTTATTGGTTAAAAGTAAGGCAAATTGTCGATGCCAACTGCCAAGGCAAATTGTCAATGTCAACTGCCACTCTTAAGGGACACAGTTTCCACCCCCAAGGCATTGACAAAGAAAAAAGCAGCACAGTAGAGAGCTTTAACATCCAACTTCATACCCAGTTAAATTAAATTAATGCAAGTGTCAATTTTTTTTTAAAATTTATAATAATGACAGCAGAAAGGAGAAGCTAATAACCTGCATAAGTCAGCCATTAGGCCACCTTTGGATTCTTCTGCCTCTGGAAGGGGAGGAGGTATGAAGAAGGTATTAGGCAGCAATTGGTTAGTGATCCTTCTGCTATTCTTTGTATATAGTTCAACAAGTATCCATGCCAAAAAATCTCAAATTGCCGTAAAATCTCAAATTGCCACCTGCATCCTACGATCCTCGCGGTGCTTTCTAAAGATTTTCAGGTGCCCGCAAGAATGCCCGAGGTTAAAGCCAATCGATCCAGACGCTAAAGCTTGCTTCGTTGATTGTCAATCTCGTACCTGCAGTACTCAGTGTAAACGTACGAAAATGAACAAAGTTTGTAACACTACGTTCATTCTGAATGAACGTAGTGCTGCCAACATTTCATTATATTGCTTGGTTCTGTTGTTCAATCTTTGGTATACTGCTTGTGTATACTTCTTCCTTGGTTTTGTTTCAAATATTGTAATCATGCATTGTTGTTAATAACAGGTCGTGTGCCAAACTGCAATGGCAATGGAGCTTTATGCTATGACCCTCGTTTTGTTGGTGGAGATGGCATTATCTTCTACTTCCGCGGAAAGAGCAACGAGCACTTCAGCTTAGTCTCCGACCCTAACCTCCAAATCAATGCCCACTTCATAGGTTTTCGACCAAAAGGCCGAGCAAGGGACTACACATGGATTCAAGCTTTAGGTATCCTTTTTGGTTCACACACTTTGACACTTGAGGCCAGTAAGGCAACAACATGGGATAACAGCATAGACCATCTCAAATTCTCCTACGATGGGAACGAGGTTTCCATACCAGAAAACCATCTCTCAACGTGGAACTCACTGGACAGAAACTTTCAACTCGAAAGAGTATCGAGCAAGAACAATGTCATTTTCTCTATACCAGGTGTCCTAGAGATTGCAGTCAAAGTGATGCCGGTAACCAAAGAGGATGACAAGATGCATAAATACCAAATACCTTCCGACGACTGCTTTGCTCACTTGGAATTGCAGTTTAGGTTCTTCAGCCTTTCTCCAAAGGTTGAAGGGGTGCTTGGCAAAACTTACCAACCTGATTTCAAGAACCCGGCTAAGAAAGGAGTGTCAATGCCTGTCGTAGGAGGCGAAGACAAGTACAAAACTAGTTCGCTCCTCTCTACAGATTGCAAGTTTTGTTTGTACTCTCCAACTAGTACAAATGACATAGAGAATCGACCGGATGTGGATTATGGCACGTTGGACTGCACTGGGGGTTTGTTCCATGGAAGCGGAGTCGTTTGCAAGAAATGATACACTGAATTTTCTCAGATACTTTCTTAGTAATTCGAAAGTATGTAGAACATATACCTTAAAATAAATGTATGGTTGAGTTGTATGGCAATAAACCATGAACATAACACATAGTCCTACTAAAAATGTGTTTATACGTATAGAATCCATACCAACAAAACAAATTCGTAAAACTAAGCTAGGATCTCCTTTCTTTCCCCTTCTCTTTTTTGTTCTTGTGTTGGATGATCATTTTTTTTTTCCTTGATAGCATGTTCTGCAGCGTAATATCGTTCTACTTTCACCTCATAACCAACTTAACATTCGTAGATTATCTTCATTCGATCCCTGGAACTGCGCATGTAATAACTTTCAAGCAATAAAAACAATACAACTATGAGAGCTTCCATCAAAAGACAACACCAACTGTAGCTTTTGCTTCTGGACCAGCACCGATGGCCAAAGAATCTGAATCAGCGGAAGAATTGGCAACAAAATCTTTGTGGTAAGGAACACCCAAGTCACCTGTTAATGTCGATGGATCCAGACACCCATGAGCAATATCAGTCTTTAAGTAGAGGTTGAACACAAGGTTGTTCGTAGACTTCCTCACGATATCACATGAATGCACCTTGACCAAATAGTGAAATTTGGATTGACAGGGAGGACTTTTGTTGGAAATACTTTAAAAATTAATGGAACCGTTTACCTCAGAATCTGTAACAAGTGAACAGAAATACCACAGAAAGTTGGCCGTTGTTTTGGGTTGAGTCGCGGACTAGGTCGCTCTCTTTAAGACGTTTCGCGGCTCCGCCCTCTCTGTGCAAGCAGTTGCAGCCACGCCGTCTCCAGGATAAAACAGCCCAGAATACAGCCTCTGTCTCGATCTTTTTTCTGCACGGGAAAAGACCGGAAATACAAAACACAATCGACCTTTCTTGCTCTATGAATTTCTGAGAATGTTTTTTTGATATTTTTAATCTTTTTTAAATGGCTGGAGAACAGCACCTTATATAGGCGTGGAGAAAATAATTTTTTCGGAAAGAAAAATCAATCACAGCAATTTGATTGAATCAATTTACCAAAACTGATTTAGCACATGTTTTAAACACGTTTTTTTACGGTAGGAGAAATTTCTGAATGGTAGGGGAAATCATTTCCAAAAAATGGTTTGATTAATTTTTTGACGTGGGCTAACTTCGTATGTGCGCGAGGTTCGCAACGCGCACCCGGTTAACTGGTTTCCGGATCGATTTTCACAAATTGGCTTGGACCTTGGCCCAACCCGTGTGCGCGCGAGACCTCTCTTGGGCCTAGCTCATCAATGGTCCATGGAGCCTCCACACTTATAAAGAATACAAATGTGTTCTAGCTAGCCAATGTGGGACAAGTGATTTTGAAGAACTTTTTTTGAAAAATACACAACCCCAACAACTTTCAATATGAATGACTACACTCTGGAGGATTCAAGAGGTGTCTAAATGGGTTTCGCAAAAACAAGATCTGTGAGCTTCCAAGTGTTGCTTACCTTAGCTTTTTTCTGCCACTTTTGGTGATGTTTTCTTTTTTCTTTTTGTGGATTTATTTTGGCAGTTGATGAGCTAGAATATGGGTGCCAATATAGTCGAGATGTGTTTATCTAGCTTTGATGCCTTCATTCAATCCTATCCCCCGATGTATCGTATCCCATTGGGCACATTGGCATCTCCCATGGTTTCAGCAGTAGCATAGCAACTTAGTACTTTATTATGTTTTGAAGGACTTTCTAAATCATTCAAATGGGAAGTCGCAAAGCTAGTTCCTGTTCAGGAAGCAACTCATCTGGCATGCTCCTTAACCAGACAACAACTGCTGTAGTTCTTGAAAGTGAAGTTGTCCAAGAGGGACTTTGGTTCTTGATATCTTCAGTTTTAAGGACAACAAACCCAGAAATGGTTTGGTCAAGCCCAATAGTATAATGGTAAAGTATAGAATCAACTGTCGAGGAGAGCTGGCCTACTCGACTTTCCGTGGACTTCTCAGCCTAATTGAGATCAGACTATAGTCTTCTCAGTCGTTCGTAAGTTTTTCTCTACTGTATAAGCCCATCTTTTGGACTCTCAGTATAGGTCCCCTCCAAGCTACAGAGAGTACAAATTCCATGAGAGTACTTGGAGCAAAAGGCACACTCCCAATATCAGGAGTATAAACCAGTCTTATCCTTGTTTCAAGATAGAAAAATTGCAAGACTCCAAGACAGTCACATCACCCAAGCCTAAGCCTTATCCCATCCACAGGAAATAGATCCCAAGGGGACTATGAAACCTAAAGGATATACAAGGCTAAGTTTGACCCATTAAGATGTATGATGTTCTTGTTAATTTTACGCTTGGTTATTCTTTTTTTATCTGAGTTTACAAATCACTGAATTAGGCATCGAAGAGGGTGTCAGCCGGTACTACATCGGTGTTCTATTTTTTAATTGCAGGTCTTTGATCGAGAGAAGTTATCAAACAAATAATGAGAACTTTCCCGTTTACAAAGATTTCATAACACCCAAATCCAGAGGACCCCAAATTCACCAACCCAATCCAGCATCTACCAAATGTTGCAGACCTAACTTCCCAAGACCATGGCATCCTTCTAACGAAGTGACCTACCAAAATAGCTTCTATAACAAACAACATACAAGACTAACCAAAATGTGAAGAAACCCATATTTTGATGACAAAAACAAAAAGATTAAATTTCTTCGATTAGCATTACCTCAAAAAGAAAGAAAGCAAAGTGATTGTGGTAAGCAGAATGCAGCAGAACGAAATGGGTATCTGTCTCGAGGCCGAGAAATGGCAACCCATCTGAGATTACGTGAATGCCACCACTGAACACCCCCATACAGATAGGACTAGTATGGATGGATATTGTAGTAGGACATACCTACTAGCCATCGGGCTACGACACATACGGGTTTGGGTTAGATTTGGCAACTACAGGATTGAAGGATGATCGAAGACTCGGTCTTTCTTCTTACCCTAATGGTCCTTGGTCGAGTTTGCTCTAGTGTTGGATTGGACCGAAGGTCTATGAAAAATTGTAGTAATAGCGCATACCTTTTGATTGGTGACTCGGGGGGCATGCACCATGACGTCCGAGACAAGTTACGTTGTGCAAGATGATGCTTGGACCACATCTGGAATAACCGTGACATGCGCCATGACATTGGAATCAACCTTCCTTACTTTTGATGTCATGCGTGATGCTCCCTGTGTCTGGTTGTAATGCAGGTGACTGTTCGGAGCTAACTGTCAGCTACGTGGAGTTACAGAGTTGCTGTTTTATAGTCATGCCGACAACTCTCCGTTTAGCCCGACCCACAAGCTAGTCGTGCTCTAGAGGACGGATTGGTTGCACGGCATGCGAGTCTCGTGGAGCCTTCGGTCCGGCCCAATGCTAGAGCAAACTTAGCTACGGACCCATTATATTATCCCCAGAGTAAGGACCGAGTCTTTGGTCATCCTTCGGTCCGATGATTGCCTAATCAACCCTGGACCCGTATGTGCCGTGAACCAACGTTTCGTAGGTCCGGCCTACTACAGATAGAATGCCATCCACCCTTCCGTCATATCTCCTCAACAATCTGCCTTGTGCCTGTAAGACTAACCCCATGTTTGATATAGTTGAAATTTTATTTGGATGATTTTCTTTGTGAAGGTTACAATAACAATGGACTTGATCAAATACACGATATTGGATATTGATACGACACAATTACAGATATTATATGAAAGAAATTTAATAATTTTATAGTTATTAGTCTTCTGCGCATAAAGAAAAATCAAAATTATATGCAATCAGTTTTGGAGTATAAGTCTGCGCGGGGATGGCCCCAAAAAAATCAACTTAGAAACAGGGGAAAACAGAGCCAAGAAAGTAACTGTAGCTGATCAGATATCAACTAACTCACCACTTCCCCTAAATCTGCCTAAAAACAGTTATAACATAAAACAAAAAGCCTGCCGATATAAAAAAAGAAAAAAAAGAAAACAAACGAGAAGAAAAGTTTTTTCGAAAGTGTCTTCGAATTCCAATTCAATAGATTAGATTTATTTGAATGTTTATTGTTTCCAAATCTAAGTAAATCTGATCCATTAATTTTCAATGTGAGAATATTTTCAAGAAAAGTTTTCAAAGACCGTAATCTTGCTCATGCTTAAAATGAAAAACCCGGAAAATCAAGAATCAGTAGAGAAGAAGAGAACCAGGGCCACAATCCAGTACCAACCAATGAAAGAATGCATAGCAAACACCATTAGTCCCGTGTTCAAGATCAAAAAATCAAACCGAACATTTTAAAAACAAACCAAACCGGATTAAATCAAACCTTCGTTTCCAACCCGTATAGAGTGGTGGGGTGATTCCCATTCCCATTCCCATTCACTAGGTTCTTCCAATTCTTTGGCAATTTTTTATGCATTCAAACGATGTCGTTTTGGTACAACAACACCTGTGTCCAGCAGCTCCCTCATCCCACCAATACCCCTTGCATTCCAAGTCAGTTTTTTTCTCACCAAAAGAAATAATAATAAAAAATCTCAGGGCAGGTTCCTTTCCCTGATCAATTCATCAATGGATTCCATGTCAACAAAGAAAAACAGTAGCCATTCCTTCAAATTCCCAAATACTTGTCATATATTTTACATGTATGTATACAAAATGTAGAGAGAGAGAGAGAGAGAGAGAGAGAGAGAGAGAGGCCAAAGTTCATCTGTAAGATTTAAGAACAGCTCCACAAAAAGTACAAACAATAGCTTTCCAAGATTTCCAATAAAATGGGACGTAACAGAACCTCGTCGCCGTTCTCATATCTGCAACGCTTGCGCTGCAGCGGCACCGGGAACAGGTCCCGGCGACCGGTTTAGTCCGCCTCATCGTCCTCTTCTGATCAACTAAAAAGCAGAAACAAACCATAGCCCGGCTGCAGCTAGCTTGATCTTCAGGTAGTAGTTGTCATTGTGAATAACGCATAATTATGTGCGGCCTAGCAAAAAGGAGAATTATATCAGATGTAACACGTTGCATGCGTACGTAGTTTGTAGACTTGAGGGGGGGACCTACTCGCATTACACGATAATGATGTGGTTTAAGGCCGCGCTTTACTTACAGTTGGCTGTGATTTAACTACCACTGCAAATTTGTGGGATCGGAGAGCTTAGTATGGACAAAATGACGTAATTTTATTCATCTTATCCTCGAAATCTATATCGTTTTAACTTATCACGCGAATTGTTATCAAAATACATGAAATCACAATAATGTAGTTTCAAGGACAAAACGAGCAAAACTACATCGTTTTGTAAGCTCTATACGCAAACTACAGGAAAATGCACTACAGTTAGGGCTAGCCCTGGAATAAGCCCTGTAAGTCCCCGAGCTCGAACAACCCCCAGCGCAAGGCAAATTTTTTATTTTTTAAATAAATATAGAAAAAAATAATAGAAATTCACTGAAAATTAATAATTATTAATATTAAGTGGGCAACTAAAAGATCAAGTTTAGACAACCCAAATGTCGGGGCCGACACTGACTACAACCTTCTTGAATCCAAATTAGAGATAGCTTATTCAATAAATAATGCACAATCTTATTTGAGAATGAAGAGTCTACTAACATCCAGACATTTATGTGTTTAGAATTGTCCGATGCACATGAAGTTCGTATTATTTTGAAAAGTTTCATGTGTATCTATCGGTTATGGTTACATATTTGTTTGAATCTGTGTATGGAGAATGTGTGTAAACTTATTTTTTGAGAATTACCTTTTTAGTGGGCCGAATTATTGGGTCACCCATGACCGAGACGATGGGCCGAACATACAGATCTAATTATGAACATAATGGGCTGTGTCAGACAAATGGAACCCTCATCCAGGGTGAGTGGCCGAACATCGGATCATGCCCGAGAATCATCAGCCCAATGGGTAGCATGAGTTTCGACCTGTGTATTACGAAACGACCTGTGACAAGGATTGCCGATCGGAGAATGGGGCTTGGTGCATGGCTAATGCCATGCCATATTGGCCGACCCATCACTTGATAGGGCGATCGGGATATTCCAAAATCTGCAGATATTTAAATAGTAAATTATGAGATTTGGTAAGATGTTCATTTTAGGAAACTTACCATTTAGTAAAGGAACGACTATATTTGGCAACATGTAAAGAGGAAAAGATCCCAAGTTATTTTGTTACCAAACTAAGGCATTCGTTGGCTTATGAATAATGAATCATAGCCTAAAATCAGGTACGCTATATATCAATTACTATGTCGTTACTGTTGCGTTTTGATCCCACAAGTTTTGAATTCAGCATCAAAGTGCCTTTAGGTTGCAAAAAACCCTTTGACACTAATTAGTTATTTTCTGACAATAGGAACAATTCGGATCAAGGAGGCAAATCGAATCAAAATTGACGAATCATCATAACCCTATAGCTTTTAAAACTCCATTCATTTGATATGGTGTCACCGGGTGGATAGAAAAAGTTGGGTTAATGTCCTAATGAGTTATTTATTCGGTTAATCGTTTATTTCGTTACTTGATTGTGAAGTCTCCTTGAGACCTATGTTAAACTATAAAAGCAAGAACAAGTTAATGTTGTTTGGTCGTTGTCGGTCAAAAAACACTTCATACTCCTTCCCCTTCGAGTTTGAACTAAAGTGAAAGCCGAATCATTTTCTTGGACTAAAATGAAGGTCTTAGTTTAGAAAGAAAGAAAGATCTGATCTTGTCTGTCTCTGACAAGACTCAAACCCTTAATTTTCTCACAATTTACAAAGGTTGTGGCTTTGTGAATTCACATGCAAGGGCAGGTTCAGGGGTACTTTAGTCAATTACCGACACCGATAAAGAGAAAGATGAACTATTGACATTATGTATGGAATTCTGTTTGCTCTCATGGGTCCCAATTTACTTTTATTACATCAGTTGATTTTTGAGCACTCCATTGTCTCCTTTATAATAGTCAGCCTAGTTACCATCATGCATTAATGCAAATGCACATCATCTAGGTACCCTATAGTGGAATATTAAGTTCAAGTTCAAAGAAAGTCAAAATTGGATGGTTTGAAATTAAAGCATTCAAAAGGACACATTGAAAATTGACAGCCTAACTTAACTTTTGCGAGAATGTCTGAACCAATTTACGCATACCTCAATTAATCTCTGGAGGAATTTGAGAGAGTTATAGTGCAGTTCTGTGTAGTGCGGGCAGAATAACGTAGTTTTATTCGCTTTTTACTCGATCTTCATGCATTTTAATAACGATTCGTGTGATAAGTTAAAACAATTTAGTTTTGAGTGCGAAACGGATGAAATTATGTCGTTTTTTTTGCACTACAGGAAACTGCACTATAATCTCCCTGAATCCTCTCTGGAGGACTAATCTCACCATAGACTTGCGAAAATTCTAATTAACGTGAGAGCAAAACTATATATGAACTGACTTCATAAGAGTTGATAATACCTGAAAAGTTTCGAACATGAAACTTTAGGATGGAACAAACCCCTAAGTTCCCAATCTTGACTACCGAGCCACTCTTCGGGTTTTTTTATTCTATAGAGTTAACAAAAATCTCCCTGATGTACATTTTGCTTTGGCTATGGCACATTCAACATCTGCATTTCTCAAAAAAGTTTTGAACTTCAGTTAGCTCAAGACTTTCCAATTTAGATTCTTGAATGAATACTACATCTGACTTAATTAAAGTGAGGCCAAATTTTTGTGTAGACAGAATCAAGAAGAATTAATAGCACTCGAAAGATTTCGAACTTAAAACTGATTAAGAAGTGAAATAAGTCTCTATGTCTCAAATCTTAACCATTGCGTCATATGCCCTTGAAGTTTGCTTGTTAGGATACATTACAAATTGTTTGTTTGGATTATAAACTACATTTCAAAATGTTGATTGTGTTGCTAGGGTTTTTTATTCTACGTCATGCATGGCGCACCACGGACCAGGTTGCTACGCCTACCTTTGTGCCACGTCAACTGTCGGCTAAGTGTGGAGTGTTTTGCAAAGGTATCGTATCGTGGTCATGCCAATTGATTGCTCTACATTTGGCCCTACTCACACGCTAGTCATGCATAGAGCCGGCCTCAGGGTAAGCCCTGCAAGCCTCGGGGCTCGGGCAAGTCCTTGGCATTGGGCAACCAAAATTTTTTTTTTACAAATATAAAAAAATATTTTAATTATTTTGTAAAAAAATTATTTTAGAGTTGCCTATTTTCTTCACATCATCAATCAAGCCTTTATATCACTTAGGTTCCGTTCAGTTGTTGAAAAAATTATACAAAAAAATTCTTCTAAAAAAATTAAATTAAAGTGAAGTGAAGTAAAATAAAAAGAAATCTATATTCTTTTGTGTGTTCATTTACCCAAAAAATCTTGTAAAAAATAAAAATTCACTTGTTCATTTATTAGAAAAAACATCGAAAATATTTTTTTTCTGAATTCAATAGTTAGTTGTGAAAAAAATTAATTTTGAGAGCATATTTTTTGACTTCCTTTCAACCATCATGAAACTATTTCATAAAATTAAAATGTCGTCATGCAAGTTTAAATAATAAAAAAATGTATTTGCAGTCCACTAAATTAAACAAAAATAATATAAACATATACTTTAATTCCAGTACTAAACTAATGAGAGAAATAGTATGTGTTTAATATATTAGATATGTATATCATATATAAATATAATAGATTATATATATTATGTAATATAGTAGATGAACTTAGATATATACGTAATATATTAAATATGTTACACTAACATACATATATTACAACTTTCACTTTAAACCCATCATATAAGATATAATATATGACTATAATATATTAAATATGTGTAACATATGTATCACTATATTTTAATATATATTATACCTTGTAAAAAAAAAGCGAGAAATCCTAAACAGAATATATCCTAAAATATATTTATAGTTGTGGAGTCTAGAATTCACTCTCGACTTCTCGGGTTGTAGAATCGGATCTTCGATCTGCAAAACACTCAACACTAAGTTAGTGCACACCGGGGGGGAGTTGGATCTCCGGTGGGCACTCCGACGATCAAGTTAGCTCTTTAGGAAGAGGAGAAATAACTTGAAAGTAAGCTCTAAGCGCGAGTGTGCATGTACCTTTGATTGGAGTGCCGCCGGGGTATTTATAGAGGAGGAGTCCAACCGTTTGCCGGAATGTTCGGCCCAGTACGTAGGACGTGCGCCGAAGACTGCGGGAACGTTGCCACGTGTCCCACGCCCAAGCGGATCCGAAGGATGTGCTTTGCACGTCTCCTGCCACGTGTCCCACGTCCGAGTGGGTTGGAAAGGTGTGCCTGCACGTCCCTTAGAAAGCGGAGAACGTGTGTTCGTGCTTTGGAAAACCGGATTACCGGGAGTCTCTAAGACGACCTGGTCAAGAAACCGCCAAAGGTGATTCTGGCCGAAGATCGGTGCGGACTGTGATCCCACTGTTCGGCAAGGCCGAGAACCAAACTGTTCGGAACGGCCGAGCAAATGCTCCGGCCGATAGATCGTTCGGCCCAATCCCAGGTAAGTCTGGGCTTCGCGGAGCCCCAGAGTATGGTGCAACTGATCATGGGCCGGGGGCCCATTAATGACTATTCCGGCCTACTACAATAGCCCCTCAATTCAGTCGTACGCGACTCGGTACGGGGGGATTGACCATGTGGCCGAGGCCTGGTATGAAGGCAGGTTTTGCTTGACGGCCGTGGAGAATCTGTTTTAGTTATTGATGCCCTGGGGCATTCTGTTTGGAACCGAACGAACCTGCAAGGTCGGCTCTGTGGGGAATCATTGGACCTTGAAAGAACGCTGCATGGTGCTTGGTAAGAGGATCTGAGCCGCACGTGAGTCGTTAGGAGCTGAGATTGCGACACGTGGCGTTCGATCCAACGGCAGAGCCGAAGCGATACTGCAGAAGGGCGCACGCGAAGCGTCAAGCGATGAGATGGTGACATGTGGCTTCCTTTAATGGCAGAGCCGAAAGGACACTGCAGAACGGCGGACGCGAAGCGTCAGGCGATGAGATGGCGACACGTGGAATCATCTGACGGTAGAGCGGAAGGGGTGCTGAAGGGCGGCGCACGCGAAACGTCAGAACCTGAGATGATGACACGTGGCACCCGTCTGACGGCAGAAGGCGGAACGATTCAAATCCTTGCGCTGGGCGCCTCGTTTTTCACGCCGGCCGTTTCCCGCCTCAATAGTCCTCTTATAAATAGAGGGTCTGGAGTACTTCGAAAGCTTTTTACTCCCAGACTCTCGTAACTCCTTCTCTCTCTAAACTCTCTGCGTTTTCGAAGCCATCAAAAACCTGTGCTAAGAAGGATCTCAGCCGCTTCACAGTGCATCAGAGTAAGTTTTTCATGATCTTGCCTTTTGCAATAGTTTTTGTTTTCGAATAGATTTAGGATGACTGTAGTTAACACCGCATCCCTGGTTTCGGCCGAGCGACGAGTGTCTTGGCCGAACGATGGGCGTTCCGGCCGGAGACATCCTGAGGGGCTGTGAAGCCCCGATCCTCTTAGATCTTTGTTTTTCTTTTGACGCCCGTGATCGTGTTTATAGGATGTCCGGGCCGGAAGTAGAATCAACATCGTGGTCGTCCTCCAGCGCCGAACAAGCTGGACCCAGCGGTTCGTCGGGGCTTCCAGAAGCCGAGGGGATGCCGAAGACTTTGGCCTCTCACTCGGGGAAGAACCGGTATTCTCGATTCTTCGAGGATCCGGAGAGCCTCGCAGATTTCCGTGCAACCTATGGCATACCGGATAACGTGTCAGTAGAGCTCGTTCGGCCGGGGGAGAGCGTTGCAACAAACGACTTCCAGATCGTACTGCCCTTGATGGCTATTATCGAGGGTGGCGTGCGCTTCCCGCTCCACCCTTTCCTTCGGCAGGTACTGAATGTCCTCCAACTAACCCCCTCCCAGGTGACCATCAACTTCTACCGCATAGTGGTAGGGGTCATCGAACTCAAGGAGAGATACCACCTCGAGTTCGAGGTGGAAGACCTGTTCGGCCTCTACTTAGTAAGCCAGAACAAGGTAGCGAGGAGGAAGTACCTCAGCTGCCGAACCGGACAGAGGAGGCTGATCAGAGGCCTTCCGGACTCCGACAAATATGCCAACGACTTCGTCGTGGTTCGAGGAGAGTTTGAATTCGCATTAGGCGAGTTTCGTTATCACCCCATTCCGCGCGTCCCTGGGTTCGCCGGTAAGTTCCGTACAGTCAAATACTTTTTTTTTTTTTTAACTCGCTTGTTTTTTCTTCGCAGGGAAAGGAGTCGTCGACGGCCTAAGGAGCAGGGCGAACTGGGACAGAATCAGCCAGGCATTCACCATCCGGAGGAGGAGTAGGGACTGTTCGGTTCTGCTTGGCTACGTCGAAGTCTATCGGTCGAAGCTGAAGTGCCGAGGAGACTCCAGTAGCAGTGAGAATTCCGAGGCTCCAGAAGAAAACCGGGCCGACGACAGTGTTCCTCTCGGGGTGATCAGAGAGCCACGGGACGAGCCGATTCCGGACGAAGTTATTCCAATTTCTTCAAGTACCTGCTCCTCCACGACTTCGTCCGGTTACAGTCTCCATTCTTCGGTAGACTTTACTGATCAGGAGCTTACGGACTTCTTCGCAGAGTGTGACAATATGCCGAGGAAGGCACCAGAAGAGGTCACCCTGAAGCTCGCGGTGGGCGGATCCGCGCCGCAGACTTCCCGCCCAGCCGATCCTCAAAAGAAGAGGAAGGGCCCAGAAGAAGGTGCTGCTGCGGCTAAGAAACCGAGGGAGTCGAAGGAGGACTCCCGGCGGAAGGGGGTCGCACACCAGCAGGTTGATACGGCGGCTCCGCCGAAAACGAACCGACCCCCGGCTGCTACCGAGGCGACGGGCTCATCTGCGCCCTCAGCATTTATCCCGAAGCTCATGTTTGACGGCAAGCCGTTGAACACCGAAGACACTCTCAACGCCGACCCTCTCATGGCGTTGACGCTGGCCAAAGGGATGACGCTCCCAAAGGATGCTGAGGCTCGGCCGAGGAACCTGGAAGTGTCCTTCTTAGAGATGGCTCGGCTCATGGTGAAGGTAGTCTTCTTCTCCATTTTTTTTTTAAGTTTATTTCCCAAATATTTCTATAATCCGTACTCATTCTTCCGTTACTTCATGCAGGCAACTCAGCACTTGGTTTCGGTGTCTGACAGGCTAATGCGGAAAGCCGCTCAGATCCAAGGCCTGAGGACCCTGCACCAGCAGGAGATAACGGCCAAAAACCAAATGGTGGATGAGCGAAATGCCATCCGGACGGCTCTGTCGGCGGCCGAGGAGAAGGAGAAGGCTCTCGCCGCAGAACTCGGAGCCACAAGGGCAGAGATGGCGAAGAGAGTCGACGAGGCCGACTCGAAGGGCTACAATGATGGCTATGCTGAAGCTCAGGGGAAGTTTCTGAAGCAGATGGAAGGCATCAACGCCCAACTGGCTGGGCTGCTGCAGGATGCTTTCCGCAGCGGTTACCTCCGAGCACTCCAGGTTGCCGAAGTACCGGAGGGATCTTCTCTGTACAGGGACGTCCCTTCGTACGGAGAGTCGTCTGGTGCTGCCGAGCCGGCGAGTGATCCTGCTGCCGCAGTGCTGTCTCCGGCCGAAGAAACCCCTCTTCCGGATACGGAGCGAGTACCCAATTCGTCCGTCGCCGAAGATGGTGGCCAGCCTTCTTAAATAGGAACTTGTAGTAGGGCCTGCGTGCCAACCTTATCTTTATCTTGTTTTAGTAGTATTTAGCCTTTATGTAATGAACTCAATTTCTGAATGAAAATGAACTTCATTATTTGCCGAGCCGTACCCATTTATATCTCTTTAGTATAATGATCGCCGAAGAACTTCGGTTTATTTCCTTTCATACAATTGCATAGCTAATGCCGAACCGTTATGTAACGAATTACAGAGTGGCACAATGCCGGACATTCGGAGAAATCTCAAAAATTTCACAAGTATAGAATAAACCGAACCGTTCTGTAACGGATAACAAAGAGGTACGTCGCCGAACGTTTGGAGAATTTTCATAAATTTCACCAAGTAAAGAATAAACCGAACTGTTCGGTAACGGATAATACAGAAGCAATTCGCCGAACGTCTGGAGAAATTTCCAAAATTTCACTAAGTATAGAAAAAACCGAACCGTTCAGTAACGGATAACACAGAAGCAATTCGCCGAACGTTTGGAGAAATTTCAAAAATTTCACTAAGTATAGAAAAAACCGAACCGTTCAGTAACGGATAACACAGAAGCAATTCGCCGAACGTTTGGAGAAATTTCAAAAATTTCACTAAGTGAACATTAAACCGAACGTGTGGAGTATCATAAACTGCTAACAAATCATGATCACAAAAGTTGACCAAAAATGAATAAACTGAAGAGAGTGAGGCCGTAGGCCACGCACTACTCGTAATAAAACAAACAGAGAGAGAACTTAATGGAAGTACTTCCTTAAGTTGTGAGCATTCCAAGGTCGGGGAACAGGTGTCCCATTCATATCTTCTAGCTTGTAAGAGTCGACCCCAACGATCTTGATCACTCGGTAGGGACCTTCCCAATTAGAACCGAGCTTATTTGTACGCTTTGCGCCGACGACCTTTCTCAGAACCAGATCATCTGGTTTAAAAGATCTGGGCCGAATTCTGGCGTTATAGCCCTGAGATATCGTTTGCTGATAAGCGGCAATTCGGATTCGAGCAGCTTCCCTCTGTTCTTCGGCCAGGTCTAAGGCCGTCGACAAAGCTTTGTCGTTGGTGTCCGGATGGAATTCTTCTGTCCGCATCGTCGGGAGGCCAGCTTCCAAAGGTATAACAGCTTCCGTGCCAAAAGCCAAGGAGAACGGCGTCCGGCCGGTAGAGCGGCGAGGTGTGGTCCGGTATGCCCATAGAACACTATAAAGCTCTTCGGCCCACTTACCCTTTGCTGCCATTAGTCGTTTTTTGATTCCGTTCAAGAGGATTTTGTTCGAAGCTTCGGTCTGTCCGTTACACTGTGGGTATGACGGTGTGGAATTGAAGAAGCGGATCCTGTGCTCGGCGCAGAAGTTGGTAAACAGGTCCCCAACGAACTGCGTGCCGTTGTCTGATATGAAAGCATAGGGGATACCAAACCTTGATATGATATTCCGCCATACGAACCTCTTCACGTCTTTGTCTTCGATTTTGACCAATGGTTCGGCCTCGATCCATTTGGTGAAGTAGTCTGTAGCGGTGATCAAGAATTTAAAGCCTCCTGGGGCCACAGGGAATTTTCCAACTATATCCAGCCCCCATTGTGAGAACGGCCATGGACTGGAAAGCGGATTGAGTTCTTCGGCCGGCTGATGTATGAGCGGAGAGAACCTCTGACATTGATCGCAGCTTTTTACCATTTCATCGGCCTCTTTTTTCATGTTAGGCCACCAGTAGCCTTGAGTCAGAGCACGATGCACGAGCGATCGTCCTCCGGAGTGATACCCGCAGCTGCCTGAATGTAATTCCTGAAGAATAGCCCCAGTCTGTTTGGGGTGCACACAAAGCAGATAAGGCGCCGAGAAGGCTCTCCGGTAGAGTTTGTTACCTGGTCCTAGCCAGAATTGGGCGGCTTTGTGAGTGATTTTGTGTGCTTCCTTTCGGTCTTCGGGTAACGCCTCGTTCTGAAGGTACGCTACAATGGGGTCCATCCAACTGGGTTCCTGTGAGACGCAATATACTGGCTCGGCCGCAGATTTCTCGATGCTCGGCTGTGGGAGGATATTGATAGATACGGTCCTCTGCCCCCCAGCGTCCGTGGCCGACCCGAGACCGGCTAAAGCGTCGGCATGGGCGTTGTGTTCTCTAGAAATCTGCTCCAATGAAAAAGTGCGGAACTGTTTGCTGGCGTGTTGTAAAGCGGTAAGATAGCGGGACATTCGGTCGTCGCGAGCTTCATACTCGCCGGAGAGTTGGTGAACTACCAACTGAGAGTCGCTGTAAGCTTTAATGTGCTCCGAACCGAGGTCTGCTGCGAAACGAAGACCGGCAAGTACGGCCTCGTATTCGGCCTCGTTGTTCGAAGCGAGGAAGTCAAGCCGGATTGCCAATTCATGGACAATTCCCTCCGGTGAAATCAGAACGACCCCGGCTCCGGAACCATGATTATTGGATGCGCCATCCACAAACATCCTCCAAGAATTGCCATGGAATAGTCGCCATTGAGCTGATCCTGCCGACTCTTTGTTCGGCAGTATTGCCCCTGAATCCGGCGTGAACTCGGCGATGAAATCCGCCAGAACCTGCCCCTTGATCGCCGTCCTCGGCTGGTATTGTATGTCAAAGTTGGCCAATTCCACGGCCCACTTTGAGATTCGGTTAGACAGATCAGCCTTACGGAACAGGCTTTTTAGAGGTTGTGATGTCAAAACCGTGATGGGGTGCGCTTGGAAATACGGCGCAAGCTTCCTAGAAGCGGAGACCAGTGCTAGTGCTAGTTTCTCCAAAGGCAGATATCTGGTCTCGGCACTGACCAGTGTTTTGCTGGTGTAGTAGATAGGCAGATGAGCTCGGTCATCCTGCCGAACAAGAACAGAACTGACCGCGTGCGGAGACACGACCAGATAGATGAACAGTGGTTCCTTGTCCTTCGGCGTCGAGAGTAGTGGCGCCGAAGACAAGTAGGCCTTCAAATCCAGGAGCGCCTGATCACATTCTGGAGTCCATTCAAAGCTCCTTCGGCTGCACTTTTTCAGGAGTGCGAAAAATGGACGACACTTGTCCGAAGATCGGCTGATGAACCTGTTCAAAGCGGCCGCCATACCTGTTAACTTCTGAACCCCCTTGATACTGTACGGCGCTGCTAAGTTGTTGACGGCAGCAATTTGGTTCGGATCGGCCTCGATGCCCCTTCTGGTGACAAGGTACCCAAGAAATTTCCCAGAGCCGACCCCGAAGGCACATTTGTCGGCGTTGAGACGGAGCTTGTGCGCTTTCAGAATGTCGAATACCTCCTGCAGGTGCTTGAGGTGCTCATCCTCAAATTTGCTCTTTACCACCATATCGTCAATGTATGCCTCCATCGTATCTCCGATCTGTTTGGCGAACATCTTTGTGACCATCCGTTGGTACGTGGCCCCCGCGTTCTTGAGGCCGAAGGGCATGACCCGATAACAGTACAAACCACGGGGACTGATGAAGGCAGTCTGTTCCATATCCGGACCATGCATGGCAATCTGATGGTACCCCCGGTAGGCGTCCATGAAACTAAACCGAGCGTGCCCAGATGTAGCGTCGACGAGGCGGTCGATCCTCGGTACAGGGAAGCAATCCTTGGGGCAGACATCGTTCAAACTTGTATAGTCGACGCAGACGCGCCACTTACCATTTTTCTTTTTCACAACGACGGTATTGGCCAACCAGGTGGGGTACTGTACTTCCTTGATTGCCCCAGCTTCCAGCAGTCGGTCGACCTCCTCGATGACCGCGTCGGTATGGATTGTGGCCGAACGTCGCGGTTTTTGAATGACGGGTCGGCGAGATCTGTCCACGTTGAGGTGGTGACAGATGAAGTCTGGATCGATGCCCGGCATCTCATATGGTGTCCATGCGAACACCTCAATGTTTTTCTTGAGGAAGGAGGTCATGGATTCCCGCTCAGCTGGTGATAGGGTTGATCCCAACAGAAAAGTCCTGTCGGTATTGATGTCGTCGGCCGGTACTGTGATCAGCTCTTCAACTGCTTTTTCGGCAGCTGGTGTGCCGACGTCGTCCAGGAGGGGAGCGTCCGGCGCCTCCACCCACTGGACCTGTTCGGGGCAGACCTTGCTCTTGATTGCCACCACATAGCACTTTTTGGCGGCTAGTTGATCACCCAACACTTCTTCAGGTCCCCATGTTCCGTTGAAGCGAAGGACTTGATGATAAGTCGAGGCTACGGCCCCAAGCTTGTGTAACCAGACCCGGCCGACGATGGCGTTGTAAGGGCTCGGCACATCGACGACTACGAACTCGACTTCTACGGCCCTTGTGCCCGTACGGATAGGGAGTGTGATCTTACCAAGGGGCCAAACAGGAGCCGAGTTGAACCCTACCAGCGGCACCTCGGTGGGCGTGAGGTCTGTCTCCTGTAAGTGCAACGCCTTGAACAGGGGGTAATACATGACCTCGGCTGAACTTCCCTGGTCGACCAATATGCGGCGGACCAGCGAATTACCGAGGGTGAGAGAGACGACTAACGCGTCATTATGTGGCATCTGGAGGCGTTGAAGATCTTGATCAGAGAATGATAGGCCGCCCTCAGACTGGCTGTCGAGATGCGGACGTTTGGCTCCTGTGCTTACGGACATGACCTGCTTGCCGCATGCCGCACGCCTGATCTCTGCCCGAAGAGTTTCCTCGGCTGCCGCATCCACCATACCGTGGATGACATCAATCACCCGGACTTCCCCACTGTTCTCTTTCTCCGGTTCTGGCTGTGGCCCGGCTTGTGTTTTCTCCTCGTTGATGAATTCCTTGAGGAGTCCCTGAGATACCAACCGTTCCAGAAAATCTTTCCACGCTCGGCAGCGTGTGGTCAAATGACCCTTCTCCCTGTGGTATGAACAACGGTACGGAGAGTCTGGCGTCTTTCGCTGTTCTCCCATTGGCCGCCTCGGCCACTCAAAGTACGGCTCATTCTGTATCTTCTTGAGGATCTCGTACGTCGGGATCTTGAAGACCGTCTTCTCCGCAGCAAACTCGAACGCCCGAGGTCCTTTGTTCTTCCCAGAGGATACCACGTTCACACTCCGGCGCGGGCCGTGTGGTGTATGCTTGTTCCCATCCCCCTGGCGGGGATGGTTTTGTTCGGCCTGACGCCGCTCGCTGCGTGCCTCCTCCAACCGGCAGTGGTTGTCGATCCGGGACATGAGGTCATCCATGTCGGTCGGATTGGATAACATGAGGTCTTCGAACAACCTGCTTCGGTGATCCAGCCCGAGTTTGAACGAAGTCACAGCAATGGCAGGGTCGCAGCCTTGAATCTCATTGAAGAGTTCCCAGTACCTAGCAGCGTACTGCCTGAGAGACTCATTTGCCGACTTCCGCAGTGCAAGGAGGGAGTCGACTCCTTTCTTCTGCCTGCTGCTGGTGACGAACCGAGCCAGGAAGGCGAGGGATAAGTCCTTGAAAGATGGGATGGAACCCTTCGGCAGTTTGTCGAACCAGAGGAGCCCCAGTTCCCCCAAGCTGGAAGGGAACAGCTTGCACATCAGGGCGTCGTCGGCGCTGTAGAGAGACATCATCTGCCGAAAGTGCACCAGGTGCAGGTAGGCATCTGTCTTGGGGTCATACTTACTGAATTTCGGGGGATTGAAGCCACGTGGTGGACGCACCCCCTCTATCTCCCTGGTGAAGGGAGAAGAGATGAGTTGGTCGTGGATAATGTCGCACTGTGAGCGTGCTGGCCGAACCTCCTGTTCGGCTCTTCCCCCTCGTCTAGCCACCAGTTGTGGTCTGAGGTCCTGCCCACCGCGATACCGAGGGGAACGCCCTCGATAGTTTTGACGTCTAGATGGGGATTGATCCCTTCGGGCGTCATACCTCCGATCCATTTGAGTCTCATGGGTCGGGGTGTCGTCCGAAGGTGTTGTCGGAGGAGAGTACGACTGGGTGCTGCTAACTGGTTGAGCTCCCAACCTTCTGTGAACCGAGACCCTCCGAGCTCCTCGTTCGGAGTCCGAACAATTTGCAGATGGTGCGGTTCGGGTTCGGCCCTGGCCCCGCGTTTCGTTGATCGCGTCGACCTCGGTTTCGGCTCCCAGCCGTTCGAGGGCCGGACGCTTATTCCTTTCTCTTTGCTCCGGAGAGCGTGTCCTGCGGCGCCTTCGTCGCCGTGCCTGCGATGTTTCGCCATTCTGTTTAGGTTTGATGGCAACCTTGAGTTGCGCAATCTCATCCCTGACCAGGTGGAGCAGCTGGTCTCGTTCTGCCAGTCGAGCTTCCAGGCGCTCGACATACGCTCTATCTCTCAAGTCAGCAGGGGGTGGGGGTGGAATGGCTGGTAGGACTGAAGGTTCTGTTCCGGTGACTACCATTGTTGATTCTGGTGAAGCTTTAAGGTGAGGATTTGAGGATGAGAAGTCAGAAGGAACTCCCACTGTGGTCGCCAAATTGTGGAGTCTAGAATTCACTCTCGACTTCTCGGGTTGTAGAATCGGATCTTCGATCTGCAAAACACTCAACACTAAGTTAGTGCACACCGGGGGGGAGTTGGATCTCCGGTGGGCACTCCGACGATCAAGTTAGCTCTTTAGGAAGAGGAGAAATAACTTGAAAGTAAGCTCTAAGCGCGAGTGTGCATGTACCTTTGATTGGAGTGCCGCCGGGGTATTTATAGAGGAGGAGTCCAACCGTTTGCCGGAATGTTCGGCCCAGTACGTAGGACGTGCGCCGAAGACTGCGGGAACGTTGCCACATGTCCCACGCCCAAGCGGATCCGAAGGATGTGCTTTGCACGTCTCCTGCCACGTGTCCCACGTCCGAGTGGGTTGGAAAGGTGTGCCTGCACGTCCCTTAGAAAGCAGAGAACGTGTGTTCGTGCTTTGGAAAACCGGATTACCGGGCGTCTCTAAGACGACCTGGTCAAGAAACCGCCAAAGGTGATTCTGGCCGAAGATCGGTGCGGACTGTGATCCCACTGTTCGGCAAGGCCGAGAACCAAACTGTTCGGAACGGCCGAGCAAATGCTCCGGCCGATAGATCGTTCGGCCCAATCCCAGGTAAGTCTGGGCTTCGCGGAGCCCCAGAGTATGGTGCAACTGATCATGGGCCGGGGGCCTACTACAATAGTTGTTGTACCACTTGGTGTAACGTTATATTTAAATAGATTAATTACCTTTTTATCCAATTTGTTTTTTATTTTTTATTAATATTTTATGAAATATTAGTTCATCTAAAAAAAATCTAAAAATATTTTTCGTATTTTCTAAGTTTTCTTATTTTTTAACATAATTTTATATTTTTTTAAATCTTTTATCGAGACAACCTAATAACCCACAAAAATAGATGGAAAACGAAAATTGTGGATTGTCATGTTTCGACGGAGAGAGGCTTTTCGAAGTTGAAATTGATAAAAACTTACATTCGGACTACCATGTCACATGAGAGATTAAGTGAATTATCTATGATTTTAATTGACAATGAATACTTGAATAAGTTAAAATACAATGATTTAATTAAAAATTTGTTTCAAAAAAATACAAGAATAAGTTGTTGTATTTGAATAGGATCGTGCTAATCATAAAGCACTATGACCAGAGTTGTATTTTGATTTTGAATTTTTTATGTAATTCAACCTAAAAGTGTAATGTAAGCTTATTTTTATTTTTGTTTTGTTATTTGATTTTATGTTTTTTAATTTTATTAGAACTTAATAATATTAAGTGGGCAACTAATTTAAGACCGGGGTTGGCAACCTAAATGTCGGGGCCGGCCCTGGTCATGCACCCTAAGTCAGACTAGTTGGACAACGTGAGGTTCTTTGTGGAGCCTTCAATCTAGCCCATCACTAGAGCGAACTAGGCCGAGAACTCATGATGCAAGAGAAGTAAGACCAAACCTTTGATAATCTTATCTGGTAGTTACCGAATCCAACCTAAACTTGTATGTACCGTAACCCAATACCTCATAGATTCCGCCTACTACAATTTTATAATTCCTATTTTCTATATTAAAAAAGGGGCAAACCTTCCTGATACTTATTCCCTACTCCAACGCCTTCTATTCCATAGAAATTGTCGTTAAAGAAAAATCTTTCCAATCTTTAAAAAAAAAAAAATCCCAATTTTTTTCCCATCAGATCTCCATATCCATTTTTATATTTCTCATATCAAAAGCTACATTGACCTTATTGTGATATAAAAATTCTTCAAGACTTTATTATACACCAAAAAAATTTTAAAAAACCAAATTAAAATAGGTTCCGACATAATGATCCAACACTATCGGGAGTGAAAGTAACATCAATTTTTTTCTTTCCAGACTGGACCAATAGACACATTTGTTGACTCGATTGTGAGTGACAAAATAAATCAAAGACCAAATTAAAATAGGTAGATTGCATTATGATTCACTACTATTGAGGGTGAAATCCATCTTGATGACGAATTTCATGATAACGAGACATATATATTACTTCCTCCGTCCCATTTTCATAGTTTATTATTTTAATTTAGAACGTCCCAAAATGAAAGTCCACTTTCCAAAAATAACAATCGAAATTTAGTTAAATTTTCTTTTTACTCTTTTGTTTTAATAAAACTTGTGCTGTATATCAATCAAATTTTTTGAAAAAGACTCATTGAAATTCTACCTGAAGGGCATATTTGGAAAGAAAAATATTTTTTGCAACAATTACTATATTGTCCTAAAATGTTAGAATCCTGAAGAGGAACTACGAATTTTGGACGGAGGAAGCATTTAATTGCTTGATATCGCTCATTCTCCCTTCTTCAATTCCCAGTGAGCCATCATCAGTACATGTGCCTTTCTATTGATTTTTTTTGCTTTCAATGATACCAAATCACCCGATAGGCGATGAGTTCTACTGTTTGAGACACTTCTTTTCAGATCGGTTTAAACGTGAATGAAGGGAAAAGGGGGCCCTAGAGAAGAAAGAGAATTTGAAAACCTCTAAGCTTAGAACAGAGGTTGATCGGATTATTTATTAAATTTGTGAGAATTCTCTATGAGAACAAAAAAGACTTGAGGCTTAATTGGCTTGACATTGTTATTGAGTTATTGGATTATAAAGCCTCGTGTTGCTACACTTTATGGAGACAAAAAAATGTAGATAAGTCATAACAAAATATACCCAAGTGGAGGTAAATGAAAACTTGAAAATTTTATAAATTCAATTATGGAAACTTGTTAAGGTGATAATTTTATTTTATTTTAAAGAAAAGGTGTCACTAATTTACCTCCTTTTAATTTCAAATAATCGTTTAGTGATTTGACTCATCATTTCGAATATCAATTTTTAGAAGCTTTTCTCAAATTCATTTAATGTTTTAACACAACTGTCTATCTTTACTCAACCTGCTCCTTATGTCTCTAGTTATAGACGGAGCTCTCCCTCGTTCTCTCATGAGCAAGCGGCCCTAAGAATATTTCTCAATAATAAAGAAAGACTTTTATTTCTAAATCTCTCTGACATTGTCGTAAATAGTAATCTACTTAGACGAAATATCCCTCAAATGCTACCCTTTTGTTTTGTTTAAAGCTGTCTTCGCTCCACGCAGATAAATAAAATTGACAAAAAATCACCTTCCATTTTATCTATTTTAAATGTGCTAAATTTTAAATTTATTCATATTATGTATAGATAGCAACTTAATAATTTAAATATTGCATCCAATTAAATCATCTTACTTGACGTTCTCTTAACCTTCACCTCAAAATCTATTATGTTATTAGTACAAATTCTATTTAAAATTTTCTCGTGGGTTTTACCCGAAATGAGTTCGCGTAACTATTACGTTACTTATATATAGCATTTTTTTATAGATTATATTTAAAATTTTCTCGCGAGTTTTACCTAAATAAAAAATGTTTTTTTAATATTGATTGTTGGTCTTATTTATTTATTCTTTTTGATTTAGACATACATTTGAGTATAAATATATATACACACACAAAACAAGCAAATAAATTCACATACAAAATAAGCAAATAAAATACCGAACAGGCCCTCTAGGACTCAATTGGCCAATAACGAACTCGTTTCTCCACATATTAATATGCTGGCCGTCGTCGTGAAATCGGAAGCGGCTGTGCCACCACACCAGGAGGAGGAGCACGAGAAACACATGACCTAACCATGTAGGAGACGAGTAGATGGTACTACAAGTGTCTATCCCCAAATCCAAAGCTGGGCCTATCTGATAACGCCGATTCCCCATCTGGGTCTGGCGAATTTTACCGTATGGAGGCCGGTAAGTACTCCGAAGAATTGGATGTGGCTGTACGAGTTGTACACTTGGCCTGTTCTCTGTGTCAGAGAGTCCAAGAGGGCTTGGTTTCTACCAGCAGTGATCATGTGAAGTCCAAGGAGGATGATTCGCCTGTCACTATTGCAGGTATTAAAATTGGTTTCTTTTATTCAAGTGGGTTCTTGTTTATTCCGAGAGGGAATGATTTGATTTGGATGTTCGAGGCTTGCATTTATTTGGGTTTTTGATGATACGCATCACTGGTGTGTGAAATTGTTCCTTTTCCCCACATTGGGTAATGATTGGAAGTGTAACAAACAAACCTACATTTGGCATAAATATGGGATGTATTTTCCATAATTAGAATTCTTAAACATTGTTCTGCTATAAGTACAAAAACCTCTTGCTTTCATTTATTTGGCTTCTTCAAGTGGCCTCGAAGCACAGGTTAAATGTTAGTTCCGTTTCTCGTCATATCCTTTCAATATCTGATTATAATTAAGAGGTGTAGAAGATCGTCTATAGTATGATAGGACCACTCGGATAGGAAGTAAAAACTAGCTAGACGGAGGTTTGGTCAGTTTAGTCTAATGATTCAGTGCTACTCTCATACTGCTACTGCTCGACAGAAGAAGATATCGCCTTTGAAACTGTGAGCTTTTATTCGTTCTCCCAGACATTAAGGTTGTATAGAATACCTTCTATCACCTATCTGCAGAAGAAGCAGGGGTTTGGGGGGCCGATGCACGAAAGAAAAGTATGAAAGCCAAATGACTTTCAATTAAGGGCAAGCAGGACTCGAACCAGTAAGCAATATTTAATATGATAGTAAAAAGGCTTGGACTCGCTCTTTTAGACCATGGGGAATGAATAAAACAAGTGAAGACTCAGGGGCTGCATGTAGAAACAACAATAATAATGAAATCAAGTAATTGGTAAATTCTAAGAACGATAGGCTTGATTGCAAGTAGATAGAATAAAGCTCAAAAAGACCAAAGGAAGGGCTTCAAAAATGAATTAAGGTTTCTAACAGTGGTTCGCCTGTTACTGTTGCAGGTTTTAAATCGGTTTATCATGTTCTTTTTTGTTTCTGTTTGTCTTACTGGTTTCTTGTTTTTTAGAGGGTATGCATTGATTTGAATGTTTGTTTGGTGTTTTGGAAAATTCCATCTCTTTTGCGGTCAGGGGTTTAGGGAAAATCTATTGCACTGGGTTTTAGGTTTGAGATTTTGGGGACACTGGTAGCACAAGCACAGAACTTATAGTCAAATGGGAATAGGAAATATCTGTTGTTCAATATCTCTTGAAGGGTAATCCTGGATCTGTTCTCAGCACAAGTTAGTGGTTAAATTTCTACAAATTTTGAAGTATCTAGGTGGTCTTGCGTGATACTAAGATGCGGGTATGAGCTTTCATGCTTCTTGGGTTAACTTTTTAATACCTCTTTATTCGTGAACAGATTGGAGTGTGCAAGCAACGGTTAGCTGGATACTATCTGAATATTTTGGTAGCCAAAATGTGTCCATTGTTGCCGAAGAAGATGTCAAAACTCTCTCGAGACCTGATTCAGCTGGTCTGTTAGACGTGGTAGTGACCACAGTGAATGAATGCTTAGCTGAAGCTCCCAAGTTTGGTCTTAAAAAACCAGCTAATACTATGGGGAATTCCCAAGTTCTTGATGCCATCAGCCGATGCAACTCAAGTGGGGGCCCTGCAGGAAGGCACTGGGTCCTTGACCCCGTTGATGGGACATTAGGATTTGTACGAGGGGACCAGTATGCTGTTGCTTTAGGCTTAATTGAGGATGGCAAAGTTGTTATTGGAGTTCTTGGGTGCCCTAATTATCCAATGAGGAAGGAATGGTTAAATTACCATCACCAAACCTATCAAGCTATGAAAGAGTCATTGTTGCCCTCTCCTCATTCTTGGGAAGAAGGATGTGTGATGTATGCGAGGGGAGGTAGTGGCGAGGCATGGATGCAGCCATTGATCCACGGTGATGAGAAGCTTGAGTGGCCAAACTTTGCGAAACGTATTCAGGTTTCTTCCATTGATGATCCAGCACTAGCGACTTTTTGTGAGCCGATGGAGAGAACGAATTCAAACCACTCCTTCACAGCTGGACTTGCTCATAGCGTTGGGCTTAGGTGTGTTCACCTTTCGTCTGTCTTTTGGTAATTTAGAGTCTTTAACTGTCTACCTGGACATTCACAAAGGTTTTTGCTTACGACTTTCGATTTAGAATCTACAACTGTTTTCTTGGACATTTAGAATTTTGGTTAGAATTTTATCAACTTTATTGAGACAGGAACCAGGACTTGATTTGTCATTGGCTGAGATTTGGTGATTCGATGTGGAAAAAAGATGTGCCAAATGAAGAAATCTATAAAGCAGCAATTTGATAAATTATATGAACTCCTCTTTTCTTCAAACCATCCCTCTTTTCCTACATTCCATTAGGAAGTTTTCCTGTACCAAAATTGCGTGGACCAGTTTTTTTTCTCTCTATCACAGGATACTAACTTATACAACGGTTTACTCGAAATTGTGCTTGGCTAGTTACTTGGACTAAATACAGGGTGCAAAATTGATATCGAAGGTCTGCCTGAAGTTGTGCCATGGAAGTGTTTTGGTTTCAGTTTAATGTCAGTGACTCAGTATCAGCTAAATATTGCGAGCTTAAAAGTAAGGGAATTAGCTTTATTGATAAATAGTCTTGCTCTGTACTTAGCTCTTACATTGAGAAGCCTCAACAAAGATGCAGCATGCCAGCATCCCTATTGTTGCCTACTTCATTTTAATGCTAGAACTAGATAACTGTATGAGACGGGTTGGGAAGTGATATGACTCACACTCAATTTGAAGTCTTCTTATTTGTCTCGCCCTTCCTTTTGGGTCTTTTTCCATTCAAAGGGAGTGTGAATGGCTTGAAAGCTGAAGTGTGAATATCATTTCCTTATTTTTACAGCTGATGTCGATTTGTGTAGGGAAGTAGTCACTCCATTTAAGCTTCACAGTATTTGTTTTCCTCTCGGATTCTTAGTAGGGCAGTGTGAGACGCTAACATTTTGCTATAACTTCGTCCATTCAAAAGTTGTTTCTTTTTGCCCATGACTGTCTATACCTTTTTAGGCCCTTCACCTTCATAATTGGACACATTTACACTGACATATTTTTGAATGAGCTATGTTCAAGCAGATTCTTGATACATCTCTTATGCTGATGGCAGAAAGAAGCCCTTGCGTGTTTACAGCATGGTGAAATACGCAGCCATAGCTCGAGGAGACGCTGAAATTTTCATGAAGTTTGCAAGAGCTGGATACAAAGAGAAGATATGGGACCACGCTGCTGGTGTTCTAATTGTACAAGAGGCTGGTGGCATTGTAACCGATGCTGGGGGACGCGCTCTGGACTTTTCAAAGGGAATGTACCTTGAAGGACTCGATCGTGGCATTATCGCTTGTTGTGGGGTGCCATTACACGATAAGATAGTTGGCGCTATTTTTGCAAGTTGGGATTCTTCTAATCTCTGATGTGCGTTTATTTGGATTGGTGTAGTGATTTTGTCCTCCAACAGGTTCGTGGCGGCTGACTACCAATTATGGGGGCCCTAACACACACCATCTGCTAATTTTCCTGGCAGCAGGCTTAAGTCTGAGTGTACGTGGATCATCTTTTCCGGCACAGCTGCAGTTTTTTCCCGGTCAGTTTTCGCCCGCATAGAGGTGGATCCGTGATGTCTCCCTTTTAATTCTTGGTAGATGATCATGCGCTGATAAGTTGTTTGAGTACAGGGTGCAGCATCTAGTTGCATGCTATTATGTAACTAATTTATGGTTTTGAAATCGAAATCTCAAAAGTCAAGAGAGAGTTTTTTTTGGCTCAAGCAGGTGTTTCTGAAATTGATTCTGTGACTTACAGAACTAGGCTGAATTTGTACCTTATATTGTTCCACAAGTTCTTGAATGCAGAAGCCAGAGGTACTGGGTAATAGCAGATTTATCACCAGGAGGAGTAGGGTCTCTCTGGGTTACTTGCAATGAAACCCCTAGTTTTGAATTGTAAAAAAAAAACAATCAGTTAGTGTCATCCGGTTGAAGGCAGCCAGAAGGTGTTCTCACACATAGTGCTTTAGTTACCTTATATAGAGAACTGTACTTGCACTCTAAGTCAATATATGCTAGGCACATGCACCATGACGTTAAAAATGACGGACTCCACCAAGTCAGCATGTGCTAGGCACATGCACCAAGTGTAAGGCCGTACTTCACGTGGCCGTGTCGAGCCACCTAACTCATACATGGAGTTACAGAAGTTGAGCTCCACTTTACATTCGGCCCAATTGCACATTGATCTTGTGTCCGAAGACAGACTGGTTGCATGGCGTGCAGGCCTTGTGGAGTCTTCCATTCGGCGCAATGTTGGAGCAGACAGGACCGAGAAGAAGAACCATGATGAGAAAATGGTGTGAGTCTTCAGTCCAACTCATGCTGAATTCAAACTGAATCTGTTTGTACCGTGACCTAATGTTTTGTAGGTTTTACTCACTACACAAGTTATTCAAGCAAGAAAGAGATTCTTCTTTCCTGGCTTCTTCCTGTACTGATCACGAAACCACAACCATCAATCCACCACCCACCGCTGCTGTCGCCGCTATCCACCGTGGTCACTACTATAACCACTAGTATTATCGGTTTCAGGTTATAACCAAACACAAGTTTTATCCCCATCTTTGCCCCGGCCAACTTAGCTTACTAATTCAGGGGCAGAGAGGCGAGCAGGACATAATATATCGGTTTAAAATATCCCTATAGCTGACTAGCTTTCACTCCGGATTCAACTCCTGCCTGACTTAGGAATTGGCTAGAGTCTAACTTCGACCGTGAGTGCTTGTCGCTTCTAACTGTCTTATTCCGTCACCTTAGATTCAAGTCAAAAGTCAAAAGTCAAAGGTCCCAAACAAAATCTTTTCAGCGTAATAAAATCAGATTCATCATCTACCAATAGGATTACAGTGCGAACAAGAATCAAACAACGTGACTGTGCAATCTCATATTGAAAAAATAACCGAAGACTTCTAAATATACTTTAGTATTATAATTGTACCCCTTGGTTGGGTACCCAAAATTTCATATTAAATCTCTCTCTCATGATTATTTAGTATTTTTGAATATCCTAACGTGGTGTGCCAGAACGTCTACCTTCCAATACCGCACATTTACAAGTATTGAATAGTTGTGTGATCGTAATACAATATATAAGACTCATGATTAAGACAGTTCAACGTTTTGTGTATAAGGCGGAAGCCCTCAACAATTGTTTGGCAAAAATAGATGATCAAAAGACCGAATCAATATACGTATCTTGGCAGTCTTTCTTTTTAGCTGACTCTTATTCCTCTTCTATTGATCAAAAGTGTCTAGCAACGCCATGCTACTTTATAATTTGATTCTAAAAGTTAAGGCTTCCCTTATTCCCTCCCTGACAGTGTTATGGGTCACACTTCAGAAAAACCCTATGGGAGTCCCTCATTTACTTGTGCGAGTTTCATAGTTTCACATCCTCTCACGCTCCTTACCAACAACACGATGTTTCGCCGGAACACGCCAAGGATCTTTTGACACCACGTGACGATGTCCAAGAGTAATGAATAACAAGAGCAAGACTATAAACACATACTACATGCACAAATTTAGACACAAATGAGTTTCTAAATTGTCTGATGCACATAGTGCCTATATTATTTTGAATAGCCTCACATGCACTAAGTGTCAGTCTCGATATTTAGATTGTCAAAGTCCGATTTCAATTTGATTGTCTACTTAGTATTAATACATTTTTTTAGTGAATTTCTATAGTTTTTTCTATATTTAAAAAAAAAAAAAACAATTGCCCCTCGTCGCCCTTGCATGTATCGGACAATTTTAAACACATATGTGTTTAAATCTGTACATAATATATGTTTGTAGACTTTATCCTAACTTTTTTCTTTTCTTTCTCCAAAGTCAAGAGATGGGAATCAAGTGGGGTCACTGGCTTTATTATGGGTGACCTCTAGCTCTACGTTGATTAGTCTAATAATATATAAAAATCTCCAATTACGTCGGTGGTATCTGACTAATTAATTCTTAATTAGAGTATAATTATTCATTAGTTTTCAACTCTTATTGGGAGCCTCCCCTAGTTATTGAGAAGTAACTGTAGGTCAACGAAGTCTAATTTTGTTCGCCTTCGGAATAACAAAGTTTGTTCATTCTCAGTGGTATGGGATTACATTAGAATTCTATTTCGATAATTAAAATGTTTATTTATTTAAATTAATTATTTAAAATTTCACAGAAAAGTTCAGCTTAATTATATGAGATTTATAAGCTAACAACGAGCTAACATTACTTTCTTTTTTGTATTGTAAAAAGCTAAATATTTTTCTTAATGACGATTATTTTGTTGTGGAACAATTTATCTTGTAACACGATTTACAATTTTATTTGTGTTCTCTTCATTTTATAAAGAGATTGAAGATCTACATTTCGTAAGCATGTATGCCTACTCGAATTGAAATATAGATTGAGATGTATTTGGGCTCGTAATGATGTGGATGGTTAGGAGATTTGGATACATATGTGTGAAATCTTTTAATGTGTGCGGATCCAATATGCATTATATAGATCATGTGTGTTTTTTGATAACTCACAGACTCACAGTGTCCGAATCAACTCATGCGCACCACAATTAATCTCTAGGGAACCAATTTCACTGCACACTTGCGGAAATTCTAATTAAAATCAGAGCAAAACTTTGTACAAACTAACCCCGTAAGAATTTATATCACTGTGGAGGTTTCGAACATGAGACCTTAAGATAGAGTAATCTCAAATTTTCAAATCTTGACCATCATACAAATCTCTTGGAATTTATGAACCACATGTATTAATGGTGCATAACATATTAAAGTTTGGATGCGTACCTAAACAGCTGCGTCTGTAGTATTTATATGTCAATTATTGAAATCTTACAATTGCTAATCCAACATATAACATCAAAGTGTCTCATAACATTAAGTTCTACAATGCTACATAACATTGTTCATATACATATATAGTAAGCTTCTAATAAGAGATTTCTCATTTTGTTAAAATAAAAATCTTTCATTTTTTGATCAACTATTGATGATCTGAACCGTTCAATGCGTTTAAAACATGTTTTTAAAAATACATGCAAGAAATCAGCTCAAAATATTGTCGGGTATGACTTGATCTAATCAGTTTTTTATAAAACAGTTCTTGTCAGAATTTATGAAAAAATTGCTTGAATCAAAATACAAGCGAGAAATCAGTTTAAAATATATTATATATATATATATATATATATAATGTGAGAGATCGAGAGAGAGAGAGAGAGAGAGAGAGAGAGAGGAGTGATGATATGGATATATACCTAATTTAAAAGGACTAAAAGTTGGCCAGTAGTATTTTTCTAATAAGTGGACAAATTGGTTTTCAGTCTGATGTGCTGATGTGGGCCCACTCTTTCGTTTCAGTCCACATTCAAACTGGCTCAGTCCTGCCTCCCTCAGCGGTCCATTTCCTCCGCTGGATTACATACCGTTGCCTTAGCTGGGACCCACGTGCTTATCTTTTGAACATTATGGGCCCCACCTTCATTAATTCCTGATTTATGATTCTAGGGACCCCCATTTGACAAAACTACCCACTGGATTGGGTTCGTCTTCTATTTTTGGGTAAATTACACTGAGCTTCTCTGAGTTTTTGGACGAATAAATTGACCTCCTTTATAGTTTGAAAAATTAGCTGGAACCCTTTTGCTTATCTTTTGAACACTGTGGACCCACCTTAATTAATTCTTAATTATGATATTAATGACCGTCATTTGATAAAACTACCCACAAGAGGGGTTGGGTTTGTCTCTCTCTTTTTTGGCGGTCCGGGTGGTGGGGATTGTTAATTATGCTGACTTTTCTTGAGTTCTTTTGACAAATATGTTGATCTCGATCGTAGTTTTTGAAAAATTATTCGGACATGGCGGAATCAAGATGGGGTCGAATTTTATTTTTAAAGAAAAAGAGGGACCGAAATATAACATTTTTATATAATTTTAACAAAAATATATATATACCTGGGTCCTAAATTTTTTGAAAATTTTTGGGGGGACCGGGGGTTCTCCCCCTGCTGACATTTCTTTCTTTGAAAATATTACGTGGTTACTCTCCATATTGTTTAAAATCAGTCAAACATCATTACTCAAGCTGTTAAAATTTTATGTTTATTTTTGTTTTCAACAAAATGAACTGCAACCGAACTTGAAGTTTTTAAAATTTAAAATTTGAAAATCAATTAAACGCCCAAAATAGTATATGTTGAATTTTGAGATTTTTCTGATCTCAAAACTCAAACAAATCTAAAAAACATTATCAGAGTTTTGATATTAGAAAAATCTCAAACATTTAATATAGGCACATTCGAACATGATAAAAATTATGTTGCAGTCAAAGCTTGAAGTTTGATTAGCGATAGAAAATGTAACTTATAATAGTTTCAAAAGTAAGAAAAGTTAAGAGCAGTAAGTGTATTTTGTAGAAACCTCAAGGAAATTCAGTGTAATTAATAACCCTTTGTTACTTTTTAAAGGGCATTAATCTAATCGAATTCAAGGGCATTTATGTCCTATTATTATTATTCTTTAATTATTTTAAAGGTCCAATTAAATTAGGAGAATCAGAGAACCGCTAAATCCGGTGATGGTGATTGGTGTATTAATTGCTTTCCTCAACTACCCATGAAGGCCGGCCCCTCAATTTTTTAAAATCCCCAAACCAAATTTTAAAATGGGGCCTTCATATTCTTAAAATATAAAACTAAAAAAAATAAATGTCAATTATCAAAAAAATTAAAATAATTTGTCATGATGTTGAAAATTGGACATTGATCTTTTAACTTTATGCTGAAATTTCTGTACACAAGTCCAAAAACATGAGATATTGTTTTGACTGAGAATCCTCTGACGATTAAGTTAGATATTGAATGCGAGAGATTGTATGTGGATATGTAAAAGATTAATAGAGAAAGTACATTAGGCTTGACCAACAGGCCCAGGCTGAATGGTGGAAGACTTTAAGAAACGTGATGGCTGTCGATTTCGCTCCTCATGCCCTTGTTGAGAGAAATGCTGAGAGCTCTGGTTTTTAAAATCAAAGCGCTCTCAGGTTTCATATGTAGGATTTTGCCAAGCAGATCCCGTGACTTATTTCTTTTGACCGAGCTGACAATGTAATGCAGAGTGCTTAAATCCGAGTAATTATGTGTTGAGCGACTAAGTGCTAAGCGGCTAAGTGCTGAAGAAATGAGTGATGTTGCCTTAAGGCCGGAGTTGTACCCCGTATAAGAAAGGAGAAAAAAAATATCATATGGGTGCGTTCCAACAAAAAGAAAAAAAAATGAGAAATGATTTTTAAAGCGAAAATATAAGCCAATTAATATGAACAATTTTTCAGATGAAAGATCTTTAGCTCACTTACGAATGTCTGAATCTCGATTTGAATCACCCGGAGCATATAGGACATCATTTGACTCTTCCTTTCGATTCGGAATATCATAATATCCCCGTGAAACACTAGGCTCTTCATCCCGATTAAGGCTTAAAAAAAAACAGAAAAAAAAAAACACAATCACAAAAACTGCAAAAATAACGGTTTCCATTAAAGCCGTGTTTGGTACTCAAAATTGAGAGCAACGTCTCAACTTCTTTTCCTTTTCATCTCATGTCCAACTAAACATAAGGACTTAATTAATTAGATACTACTTTTGTCATGTTCCAGGACAATTGTTTTTTGCATCACTAAAGAGTCGTGGAGCCAAACACGGTTTTATAGAAGTGATGTTACAAAAAGAAAGCAACAAAAGAGAGAAAATTATACAAAATAATGTGGGCTTGCTACCATTGTTTGATACCGCAACACCCTTTAATTAGTCTTGTATTAACGGTCAGACACACGAGATGCATGTAGAGTATATCAATTTATCTGATAGTAGAAATAGTTACTTAAAGTAAATAGCGACATATATTATTTAGTTTTTGCCTTTATGACCCATTTGTTAACGGTTAAAATAATTGAAGGAATATGATGGATATAGAAAGAGGAGGAATATAATTGAAGAGAAAATTTATTATAGAGGGGTGAATAGTTATAGAGGGTTTATTTGAGTATTTGTTGAAGAATGAGATATGATAGATACAAATAGGTAGATGACATTATTATAAATAGAAGAGAGATATGGAAGGATGATAAGATATGGATCTGGAAAGAGGTGTCTAAATTTTATTCTCTAGGCGGATAAAATTTAAACACCGAATATCATATATAGGGTCCAAAGTCGCTAACAAATATCGGATATGACAATTCGGATTGTCATATCTGGGTAGAGATGGCAATTTCGACAAAAAAATCGAGGGCTGGATAGAATTCAAGGATATGTATCTTTGTCCGGACCCACACCCCCGCCCCCGCTCCGTATTACTTAGGATTTTTGGGAGTTATCTACAGATGTTATAAATTATATAATATATACGGTTTTTAGGGTTTCCCAAATTTTACATAATTCCCAATGTATTTATTTTTTTAATATTAGAAATAATAGTTTTTTTTTTTATATTTTTGGATCTCCGTTTGCCATTTGGAAATCTCCATTCCCCTGTCAAGACGGGGATAAAGTGTAAAATCAATATCCATTCGAGAATGAGAGCAGAAATGAAGATTGAATATAGGTTTGGAGATTAATGACTAGGACAGAAATGTCCACCCTTACTCCGTCCCGTTGTCATCCCTGTATTTTATACCCCTCATTTGACTCATAACAAACAAATCTTTATGGTTATTGGGTGTTTCAAAATTTATAATTTCGATCACGGTCCAAATAGACAACAATGCATGCATGTGTAGTAATTTTAAGTTGAAGTTCACATTATCTAAGTCCTCCTCCCTCTTTCAGAAAAATTTTGATAACCACAAAATTATATGGGTTGCATTAGAAATCTCAATCACCTTTAAGATGGAACATTGACACTTGAACACTTGACCACCACACCAGTCATGCAATACTGCTTTTTCATTTTGTCCTTAATTCCCCTGGATTTGCGGGCAGCCAAACAACACTTTAGTAACTTGCACAAAAGTAAGGGCGGCTTTCCTTTTTCTTGTTTGACCCAATTTTTTATTTGTTTCTCTAAGCAAACAGTTAAGTTTTCTATTTTAATCAATGTTATCATTACTATACCATACCGACCAATATGTATCGTTTTGACATAAAAATAATACCAAATGCTTCTAGTACGGTACCGTTTTCAATACCGGCCATATCGGCCGGTACCGGATTTTTTTTAAGAGTTGTGAAAAAATTAATTTTTTTAGACTTTTTCTCTATAATTTATATATATATATATATATATATATATCAATAGTTACGATAAATCCGATACGGTACCCGGTACGTACCGTACGAGTAAGAAAATCGGTACCCAAACCGATTCAGTATTCAGAATATTGATTTTAATAACTTGTTATCCCGGAGTTTAATTAGCTCCGGTGATGGTATAGTTCCACCACCCAATTCTATTGGTGATGGTATCATCTCACGGGGATCCTCTTGTGCACAGTGCTGAACAAGATATGATGCGCATCAAAATAGTACTGGTTGGACGAGCAAAATGCTTCCCCAAATACTGTCCAACCGTTTGGATCAAACTTTGGTGGTCAAACACCTTACTGCATCCTCGGATCCTCTTGGGATTGTCTAAAACAGTCGCAAGTAGGATTAAGAAATATTGGAACCAACGTATGTAAACTTGAGTTAAGTTATTTATGTTGGAAATTTAAGTTTTATAACTTTAATAATAATGATTTTCTAACAGACATGTCTTTTAATTAAATTACACTTTTTATTAATGGACATAACATTTCAAATTATCTAATATTTAATACCAAAAGACTTGTCATTTCATTTTAAGGGATTCAAATTTAAAAAGTGTTTCTAAGGACGTGACCTTTTGTGAAAAGGCACATAGAGTCCTATAAATATAAAGTTGTCCTATAAGTGTTTCAATAGGAATTTGAAATTTTATCATCTATTCTTTTACACACTACTTTCCTATATTATCCTGGGCAATTAGAGAAAGACTTGGCACTCTCGTCTTTCATTGGTCGTGTAACGTGGAGACATTCTGTGAGATTCTGGATTGTATTTTATAGCGATATTCGTTCATCGGTACCTACATGAAGTGAGACGAATATGGCTTTAAGACAACGACTTGTCGTGTCTTCTATCAATCTCACAAGCTGTTTTCTCTATCTTTAATCTATGATATTTTGATTTGTTATATTCATGATTTTAGTGATTCATGCCAATTTTTAATTGTTAAGTATTTTGTGATTATTTTGTGTAATATCCCCAACAATTTATACCTCATTTAATGTTTTGTGTCATTCGTTGTACAATTGATTTTGACTTAACACACATCGTCATGCTCGCATCAATCAATTTGGATCTTCATTTGAGTTGAATTATAGTCCTACCCAATATCTAATTTTGTGTTAAGGTCTATGGAATATGGATTGTGTTGGGCCTCCGACTTCATCGACCCCTCACTTTGGCTCGGACCAATCCTTTCTACCACGGACATATCGTTTGTGTTGCCGGATAGTAAAAACGCCCGCCATTTCAACCCACTACACTCGTGAACGCCTATTAAAACTCGGTTGATAGCTGCTCACCTTACAAATAATTAACTTAAGTTTGAAGGATTCTTTTGTAAAGGTTGAATAAACCCAAGCCTCGTTGGTTCAGCTTGCTTTTCCAACCTAAGTGACAAAATCAACTGCTGTCGGTTGGTAATATAATATTAAGCAACTGGCAAGCTTTCTTTCAAATTTCTACTTAATATATTAACATGAAAACAATCAGCTGAGCTGGCCATCTTTCTGCTCGATTGGGCTAGCAATTTTTTTTTTTTGAATTACTTTTTTTAATAATTTTTGTAATAATTTTTTGCTTTTTTGATTCCTGACAGATAAAAAATCAACGACTGATGCGGTCTTCTAGGCTCTTCTCATGTTGTCTCCTTAACTGTTTGGTTTGGACTTCTACTCGGCTAAAGAGATTCTTAGCCTGGAGAAGCGGGCTCCCTCCTCACGAAAGCAAGAGCCTAGGTTGGCTAAGGCTGAGGGCTTTTGCGGTAGGCTCTTGCGGGAAGACTCTTAATAAGAACGCACCACCTTGTATGTTGATTTGCTGGGAAGGTATGGTTTACAATTAATCTTGTGCTATTTCCCGTCTTATCTCTTCGCCAAAAGTATTATCCAATCTGACTTAGGCATCAGAAGAGTGTTGATCCCAGAACCACACCGGTGTCCTAGTTTTTTTTGTAGGTTGTTGCACCGAGGAGGAATCATCCAAAGGCATTATCAATTTCGTTCATCGAGACGAGTGAATAATTCACAAAAAATTTGACGTAAAACTAACAAAAATATTTTTTTAATAAAAACAAAATAATATTACAAAAAATAATATAATTCAAATTGGGCCTAATTCCATCAAGAAAGTTGGTAACGTCGGAGAGAAAAGGACGTAACTACGTGGATCTCTATTCAGAATTTCATTACAATATGAAGTACACAAACATTTGAATAGAAATATACGTTTCTTTTTTTATTACATTTATTAAGTTTTAAATTGTATTTATAAAACTTATTTGCATGGAATGACCTGAAATAAATGCGTCTGAATTGATATTCCAAACTTTATTTTTATCCTATTGCAATAATGTAAGTGTACGAGGTGAATAAATCTCATAACAGATTTTACAATTTTTTGAAAAACAAGCAATTAGTCGACAAATAAATTGAGATCTCGTCCAAGCTATTGTAGTAGTTGTCTCGGGCATTAAACGTCTCGAATAGCCAACTTGCTAATCCTGAGCATCGGATGTCAAATACCACCCTCGCCGACCAACAGGAAAGGGGAAAAATGACGAGTCCTATGTAAGGCAAATCAACTCATATTTAGGAGCGCCAAATGCAGAAGATTATGCATTCGAGTACATTTATCAGTACACTCAACCAATTGCTATAAATAGGAGCGAAGATTCACCAGTAAAACGGGATCGATTCTTTTGAAGATCAAAACTAAGTTCAGATCGATTATTAAGGTATTTTTAATCACTTTTACACAAGTAACTACTATAACCAACATCTTACATTCTTACTTTTCAATATATATGTATGTTCTCGGCAGAACACTTGTTTTCTGAGTCTTTTCTCTTGTAGTTGTTAATTTAATCACCAGAAGACATTTCGACCACCGATTAAGGTGTCTCTGACCGATCATATTTTTATAAAGGACTTTCAAGCGAAATACCGTGGTTATTAAGTATTTCTTACAGAGAATATATATATTTCTTCGATAGAGCACTTGTTCTCTGAGTCTTTTCTTCCATACTTACTAACTTAACTATCGACGAACGTTCAAACCAACGATCAACGTATCACTTATTGATTGTTGTTTTTGCAAGAGACTTCCAAGCAAAACACCGTGGTACATTTTCGAGTCAACTCCTTCTAACTCCGGTAAAATTTATTTACTGGGAGACATATATAATCCACCACCCAATAACTAATTTTTTTAAATTTTTAATTTTAGAGGATCTATTGTTGTACTTTTCACTAGTTGATCAGGTCCTCAGATGCGACTTCACCGTACACCGTTATTTTCTTCCTGTAC
Source organism: Arctostaphylos glauca (assembly GCA_019985065.2). Classification (NCBI taxonomy): domain Eukaryota; kingdom Viridiplantae; phylum Streptophyta; class Magnoliopsida; order Ericales; family Ericaceae; genus Arctostaphylos; species Arctostaphylos glauca. The sequence goes on along the minus strand of JAHSPW020000007.1, from coordinate 28,935,033 downwards.
CACCGTTCCCGCACTCCAGTTTCAATACAATCACAAAACGCCAGCGACTTATTACTCTCTCTCCTCTCCTCTCCCTCTCTCTCTCTCTCCTCTCGAATCTCATTTAAACCGTCGTCGCCTCTCTCTCTCTCTCCACAATGGTAAAAGAGAAACAGAGAGAAAACCACTATCCCCCAAAAAGGCTCTAAACAATTCCATTCGAATTCCACTTTCTTGCCTTTTCCTCTTCAAACTGACGTCCTCTACTAACTCCAAAAGCCCCACTACATGATCCCCCCATCTGTCTCTCCGATTTTCGAAAAGTAGCAAAACGACGAACTAAAACGCGGAATTCACGTACAAAATTCTAGAGGGGCACATTTTCGCAGCGCGTCATGATTGTTGTTATATCTTTCAGTTACGTTTTTTCAGATTCATCGTTAATTGGCTGCAGTAGAAGATGATCATCATCAACATGGGCTTCCATTATCCTCAGTAGCAGTTACTTTTACTCTCTCTCTCTCTCTCTCTCTACATTTTTTTCTCATCTTTTTAAACCGCGTCGGGATCGTCAAAATATCCTCTGCATTTTGTGGATCTGAATGTTTCGTAAATCGGAATACTGAAGCTTCTGATACTCTGTAAGTAATTTGAGTTTCGGACTTTTTTGCTAATTATTGGTTTTCACCTCTTTTACATGATCCATTGGATATCTTGCTGTCGTGTTTTGGTTGTTGCATTTTATCAGTTGTCGGCCAATTAGAGGATGTGATCTATCCGGTTCCTAGTTATTTATTAATTGTTCTGAAATTGCAGAATTTTGAGGTGGATCAGAGGCTTAAATCCTTCACTATTGGAATAGGCGAAGGAACATACTCTGGCTGAGCTTTTCACTGTAAGTGTAGCAGAGATTGTTATCATTAATCTAGCACTATTTAGTTCTTGCATTTTACATCGAATACTTTGTGTCTCATAATTTGCTCCGATTTCAAATGTTCTTCACAGGATTTTCCAGCGGTTTGAGATTCCAATGATTTTGTTGTTTTGAATTGCAGGTTTCGGAACCGATCTATAGATTTCGTAAGCTTTCAGTCTGTTGAGAGATCAGGTGTTTTTAGAGGCGGAAATGGGGAAAACGGGGAGAGATTGGACACAGATCTACGGAATCTACGGTATGGACGATTGGCAAACACCAGTGTTCCTGTTACTGCACGCGATCGTCTTCTCCTTTCTCTCCATACTCTTTCTCCTCTACTTCTCTCCGATCTGCGCCTTCTTCGAGTTGCTCTTCCCCGTCTCCGCCGCCAGATTCGCCGCAGGATTCACCGGCTCCGTCACCGCGCTCTCCGCCGTCTGCCTATTCTACGCCGCCGGAAACATCTTCTACTCCGCTGTGTCCCTCCACTGGGAAATGTCACAACGCATGGTCAGCGCGGTCAACGACTGGTCAACCGTCAAGCACGCTCTCGACGTCGGGTGCGGCCGCGGCATCCTCCTCAATGCTGTGGCGATGCAACTCAAAAAGGAGGGCAGTTCCGGTCGAGTCGTCGGTTTAGACCGGAGAAAAACCACCGTCTCGACGCTTCGCACCGCGGGCGTCGAAGGGGTCCAGGAGTACGTCACGTGCCGAGAAGGTGACGCGCGGACTCTTCCGTTTCCGGATAACTACTTCGACGTGGTGGTGTCGGCGGCATTTCTGCACACGGTAGGGAAGGAGTTCGGACAGCGGACGGCAGCGGCGGCGGCGGAGAGGATGAGGGTGTTGGGGGAGGTCGTTAGGGTTTTGAAAGCCGGTGGGGTCGGAGTGGTGTGGGACCTGGTGCACGTGCCGGAATACGTGCAGAGGTTGCGAGAACTGAAGATGGAGGATATCCGGGTGTCTGAGCGTGTAACCGCCTTCATGGTTAGCAGCCACATCGTATCGTTTCGCAAGCCTAGTCAGCACTTTGTGGGCCCTGGCGAAGTCAGGCTCGATTGGAGATAATCTCTCAACCAAAATACTAAAAAATATATAAAAATAAATAAATAATTACAAATATAATTTTCTTTTTCTTTTTCCTTTTTCCTCGAAAATGTAGAATCTGGGGAGACGAAGCCGAACCTAGATGCTTAGCAATAAATACTTACAAGTGTAATTTTCTTTTTCCTTCTATTATTTTCTTCCGAATATATAGAAGTTGGGAAGACGAAGTCGACCCTCTTGCTTTGTTTTGGAGAAGAAATAGAATGTATTAAAAAGACGCGAATCTATATGGAGATAGATATGCAATGTTAAATATTAAAAAAGAGTAATGTTTATAGTTAATCCACTTTGAATTGTCTAAATTTATCGTTTTAGTAATTATTCTTATTTCTGTTTTAATTGAACTTGTTTTATGTCAAATTTTTCTTGTATGAGAAAATTAAAAAGTTAAAATACAATAAATAAAATAATCTCTTAATTATCTGTCTCTTTAGTGACTTGTATTAATAACTGATGCACATTTCTTTTATCAAATTTAAGGGACATGATCTGATCGTGAAGGTAGTATTTTATGATGGCGTCGGATCCCAATTTTTTTTTTTATAAAATTCTAATTATTATTTGAACAATTATATTTTTGTTTATACGAGTCAAAATAATATAAAAAAAGTAGTGTAAAAAGAAATTAGAATTTAGTGTGGGTGGAAGTATAGTGGGGTGTGTTAGAGATGGTGACTTTTGGGTGGATGGAGTCATAATTGAGCTTGTACGATGAGTTGTTGTGAAGTCAACATCCATGCTGCATCTTTGATAGGGAAATTGTGTGCACAATGGGGGGTGGGAATGTAACAGTTTTGCTGTGAAATGAAATTCTTCAGAGTCTTGTTTTCGAAAAATTTTACTAACATAATTTTTCGTACACAGATTAGGTCATATATGTGTTTGAAATTGTTCGACACATGTGGGGTTTACAATGTGGGTCGTATGTGTTTGGCGTTGCCTTTTGAATCCCTCAACCGTGTATGTTTGTGTTTAACAAACTTGGATCCTGCAGCTTAAAAAATTAATGGAATACTCTAAGACGCTTCATATAGCTCCAACAAGCACGAAAACCGTCAGATGTTAACGCATCCATTTTCGCGCAACTCTATCCGTTGCTCTTTGCTTTCGAGCCCAAGCTTTGTTTGCTGAGTTAGACGATTTCGGATATAGCTTTGTACGAATCTGTACACGAGAGATGTGAGGACTTGCTCCTTGTGTTTGGGTCCCAATTCCCACCCACTTCCATCGACTGTGGAGGGATGTCTCTATCAGATGTTGATATGAGCATATTTGCAGAATTGGCCACTGGGGAAATCATATAATTTTAGCCATAACACAAGGGAATGAACGTGGGTATTACTTATTAGACCAGTTCAAATGGTGACTCCGATTCCTGAATTTGATATCTGTTTCTGTCCTTGCCCCATTCTCATAATGAAAAATCGCTCTCATTTTTTGTCCCCGCTTATATACAGAGAGATCAAGGATTCACACGCCACTCTAAAATTTTCGTTACGTGAAAAAGATTCAACTTTTTTAGTCACTATTTGCAAGACGACCCCATTTTATTTTTGATAACTTCTAACGTATTCGAGAATCCTCAAGAAGATACATAATGTAAGATTAGATCGTTTCAATTAGAAACAAATGAAGGAAAAAAACTTAGAATTTGTCTGTGTGTGTGTGTGTGTGTCTCTCTCTCTCTCTCTCTCTATATATATATATATATATATATATATATATATATATATATATATATATATATATATATATATATATATATATATATATACACACACACACTTAGAATTATAGGGCTTATATTTAACAAATAGGGCGAAGAACGAGGCATAGATCAGATCTGAGTTACACGGGTCCGCCTCAAACTCATTTCCTTAATTGTTTTAGTATTTTACCTTTCAAATTCGACTTAATCTTCGAAAATATTTCCGAAACTCCAATCCAAACTAGACGAGTAACGAAGCGGATTGAATCAAATCGGATAAAATTGTCATCGCTACGTAAACGTGTGTTTGATTTTTTTGTCCACCCATTTTGACTGTTGGAGATTAATGACAATGATAAATCAGGCATATGATGCGACTTTACATAAAAGGTTTGGGACCTAGAATTTTGACTATATGCTATGTTTAAAAAAAATAAAAAAAGTTAGGATTCCTGATAGGTCGCATTCACATACATTTTTGATAGCGAAACACACTTTGGAGAGTGCCCTAATTCTCATAATATCATTGATTCTCTTAGTTTAAATCAATTTTATGGCTGGATTTTTCGAACCTAACATAAGATTATTTTTCATTCGTCCCGACTCAAAAGGGATGAGAAAGTTTACGAACGCACTGTCTCGTTCACAAATCTAGACACAAACGTATTTAGAATCATTCGATATATATGTATAGAACCCTACGTGCATCGTATTGTTCTGATATATACGTATGTGTTCGGATCTGTACATGAATGATATGATAATTCCTATGGGTGTAACCGGTCAGGTTTGGTCCGGTTTGCCCTATAAACTTGGACCAAACCGGTTGACCGGTTTGAGAAAAACGTAAACCGAAAACCGGACCGATGGTGTTCGGTTTGGTCCGGTTTGGCTCGGCCGGTTTTGGCTCCGGTTTGGTCCGGTTTCCGGTTTGAGTGGTCTTGGGCCAAAATCATCAAAAAATGTAAAAAATAACTCAGAAATCAGAAAAATAACTTAGTATATGAACCCACAAATCAAATACGAAATCAATAAACAAATAACTCAAAACCATAACTTAGTATATGAAGACCAGAACTCAGAAATCACTAAAATAAGTATACGAACTCAATAAAAAAAATACAAAATCAAAGGGAGTGAAACATAAAGAACCCAAACACTTAAAACTATAAAGTATAAAATGACTTAGGGTTAAAACCGGTCCGGTCCGGTTCGGTCCGGCCCTTAAAACTCAAAAACCGAAAACCGAACCGAAACAATTCAAAAAAAATCAAACCGGACCGAACCGGACCGGTCTGCTCCCAAAACCGGACCGGACCGACGGTTTGGTCCGGTTTACCGGTTTAGTCTTACACCCCTAATAATTCCTCATATGATACAAAATAAGTCTCACTATGATTTATTTGAAAGTACGAGCTGTTTTACGAGCCTCGATGTATTTATAGTTTGTGCCACAAATTAGGTAGATTGGTATCCGTAAATACTTGATGAAATCATACTTCTTAGAAGAGAAATGAAAGGACGAATAGATATGCTCTGACTTTTTTTTTTTCTAACAAATATATTTTATCCAGACAGACACCGATGGCTGAAAAAAGAACGTGTTAATTATAGAGAATCGGGAATCTCGATAATATCTTATTTTTATTAGAAAAGTTGAGACAATAATGATTTAAAGAGGAAAGGATTATAAATGGAAAGGCAAAGTAAAAGTTAAAAGAATCATTTGATTAAATATAAAGGTGTGGAGATTAATTACACCACTCAATTATATTCCATGGATGTGTGACAGCTTGGGATGGGATATTGAAATGGATACTTTAAATCTTTTGTGAATTAGCCCAAAGAATTTCGAGGAGGAAAAAATAATTACCCCAATAGATACAGAAATTTTTATATAGTGGAGCACTTATTATTCATTATTATATATTTAAAAAAATACAATCAAGCACGATTAATTAGACTTAAAACATCATTAGGTTTTAGAAAATTCTTAACCATAAGCACAAAAATCTAAATATTTATTACCAAATAATTTACATGTATTTGATCCTGTTGTGTTTTTATACTTTAAAGATATTAGATTGTGGTAGGCCAGGATACACAATAGTGAACCTTCGGCTCACGATCGTTCTCGGCCCATCTGTTCTGGCCTGAGTTGGGCTAGGTCCAAGAACTATGTTATTTGTCATTGGCTTATAGGCTAATACCCACGTGAGCCTTGGCATTGTCTCTCCGCCACCACTTATACAGGTGAGCATCCATCTTCGAGAGGAGATTCCTCACGTCTCTACCTCCGACAATGCTATCGAAAGGTCTGCATTCGACATGACCACGTGGAGACGTACTCCCCATGTTTCGGGCAGTTTTAGGAATAGACGTGGGGAAGGTAGTTATTGAACATGTAGACGTGCCATCTGATTTGCACGGATGTGGGACACTTGGTGAGACCACCATGATCTCCGGACCACGGCCTTGGGCAGACAATTAGATTTTTACTCTACAAATACTCCAATGACACATTTACTTCAGGTACATGCATGCTCACACTGATTCTCACACTTTCGAGTTGCTTTTACTTTTCTTAAAGACTAACTTGATCATCAGAGTGTCCACCGGAGACCCAACCCCGGTCGGTACTAACTTAGTGTTAAATGTTTTGCAGATTTAGCTAAAAAGTTCACGAAGTACGATCAATAAGTCTAAAATTAAATTTCAGACTCCACATAGATGATGATCTCATCTATAATTCTATAAAAAACCTATTCATACTCGTTTTATTCCAAAATCGATCTTCACAACATTCACAGCATATCAAAAGGGCAATTGAGCAGTGCTTCTCAATCAATTCGTTGTCGGTACTTCTTCAACCCAATATTCGGTATGGACTATATACACATTGAAGTCTACAAAATGACCTACTTAAATCGTCGAAAAGAATGACGATAAGTCTCATTTTACATCACGTGAGGAATTACGTAAGGAGGAATCATTACTAGAAAGATCTCAATTAGATATAATTTGGATATGGGTTTTCACAGTTTATACTGTATGTAAGTGGGCTTGGACTGAGGTCCAATAACTCTGGTTGGATATGAGCCCAGCCCATGAGGATATGATAACCCCAGAGGGCCTTGGCTAGATTCTGGTCGAGCTTGTTAGGAAGTGTGGAACCAACAAATATTTTATTTTTTTCCCCAGTAAATTCAACATAAAATATGCTTTGAAAGAAAAAAAAAAAATTAATGAGCTCGGATTGACTGAGTACCCAGTCTCTCGATGCATCACACAACTCTCAACCTCTAGTGTTCAACCACTTAGTGCTTAATGTGTCATCACTTAGTCACTTAGCTTTTAGTCGCTTAGATTAAGGCGCTCGTCATTACATTGTCTGATGCCGCTTAGTGTTTCGATAATCAGACTGCTCGGCCAAAAGAAATCAAGCACGAGATCTACTCGGTAAGATTCCGCAAATGAAGCTTGAGTGCACTCCAATTCTCGAAAGCAGAGCCCTCAATAAATAACTCGCTTCTCCCAAAGAGAAACGAGGAGTGGGATCGCAGCCATTAGGCCGCTAAAATCTTCCACCTGCATGCACATATAATGGGGGTCAATGTAACTCTCTCATTCAACATGTAACTTGATCGTGAGAAGGTCATTGGCTGAAAAACATCCAAAGTATTTGAACTTGTCTACAGGAATTCCAACAAAAAATTTAAAGGTTATTGTCTAGTTTTCGAGTTCATGGAAAACAAATACTAATTTTTTTGGTTCACTTAGTGTTGGGATAGAGAGCTTGTGTTAAGCATATGCGTCATTGGGAGAGCTTGTGTTAAGCGTATGCGTCATTTATGTCTCATGTATTTGTACTAACGTTCGTTTAGATATTTAATATTCATAATAGGCTGACCGACAACGTAAAGAGAAAATGCTTCATTTTAAATAATAGTGGAAAGTCCATGCCACCCACGGAACCTTTTTTCATTATTTTTTTTATAAACCTTTTTTTTTTTTCGATCTACAGAATTACTAAGCTAAAGCTTGTGGGTCGAGTCCTCTAGTCATATCGCCAAGCGAAGACATCTAGAATATACGTTTATGGACTTGGTCTTTTTTGGGGGGCTTATTGTTTGCATTAGCATAACGTGTTCACAATTGCATGACTTTGTGGTTAGCTTACAAGTCAACTTCAATAGTGATTAACTTGACCTTGGCTCACCTCAACTCGAAGATTCCCAAGCGAAAACTCTCAACCTAAAGCTCCGTATCAAGCTCATTTTTACAAAAAATACTTCGAAATACGAGGTTACTTCAAAAATTTAAAAAAAAAAAGAAAATTCATGGATTATCGTCCAATATTATATGTACCCAGTTTGGTTTCCAAGTAGAAACAAGAGAAACTAGTAGATGTTTCAAGTGTGACCTTGGAAAATCGAATGGCTCAGAAAACAGCCAGCAATTCACAAGCCACAATAATTATCTACACCTCCCTATTATCAATTTGAAGGGGATTTTTCAGAAAAAATAGTTTTCAAGGTCCCACATTCCTCCAATGTGTGGAGTAATTGCATCCAGTTTTAGATCATATGGGTCCCCCTAATGGCCTAGTTGATGGTTATATATATATATATATAAAATATCTCTTGTGTGGCAGATGAGAACTATTTAACATGGTATGAGATAATTTGTAGTTCCAAAAGACAGCTTTGATGGGCCATACTTTTACTGAATTGGACTGGGGATTTTGCTGCGCACAACGCATAACAAGACGTGGTGTGCATTAAAATAATGCTATTTTGATACACAGAATACTGTTTGGATAATTGGGACAGAGTCCAAACAATATTTTTTTGCCAAAATAATATCGTTTTATTGCACACCAGAAGTGTGGTGCAACAAACTTCCCTTTTCCTGCTAAACTATTGACAAACTTTCTTGCTAACAATTCTAAAATTCGGGATGTTATAGTGCAACAATAGTATAGAAAAAGTAGAACGACGTCGTATTACTTTTATTAATTAGGTTAATATTAGCTTTAAAATTCTAAAACACTTTAAATGTTAACAAAATTTATCATTTTGTCGTACTATTATACTATGATGCAAGGATGTATTACAGTATCCCTGACCGACAATTCCTTGCTCGTATTTGAATGTGCAAACTCATTTCTTGAATCTGGGATTGAGTAATTATTCAGTTCGTATTGTACTGTGACCTTTCAAGTTCCTGTTAGGGGTTCCAGTACACAAGTCATGAGATAGATAGTATTTTTCTGCTAAGAACTCTTGGCCGATCAAGTTAGATGTCAAGAGAGAAATGATGTGGGCAGATATGTAAAAGATGAGTTATGAATGTGCGTTGGGCTTCGCTCAACAACCCTTTTTATAGGGTTAAAGATGAAAAAATTTTCCACTCATATTTTCTTGTTGGAAGAGCATGTCACTTATTGAGGGTTCTGTTTTCAAGATTCGAAGCGTTTTCAGATTGCATTGGCTCGAAAAACTAAGCGCAAGCTAGCAATGTAATATCTTGTGCATAAACTTGAGCATCAATGTGCTCAACAAATGAATGCTTGACGACTGAGTACTAATCAATTGATCACTGAAAGAATGAACATTGAGTTGTGCGAGAGACAAAGGGCCGAATCAATCCGAACTCATTAGTATTTATTTTATTTTATTTTTGAGACGGCAATATAATTGAAGTTCTCATTATGATCCAAATCCAATTTCTCATATTACGTGGACTGCGTTCATCATCAAAGCAACATTCGGCAAAAAATCTGGTGCAGCACACCCCACAATTACCAAACGCAGTGTTCTTTCCCGATCCACACCATAAACCAGACCGACACACACGTGGCCAATCACCCACTGGAACTAACCATAAACAACGAACTCGCGACACATCAGATCAACCAATCATCGCATAACCCATCTCCTCTCGCTGATTCAACTCGGAGAAACCACGTCGATTGATTCCCCCTCCAATCAGTCGCCCCGTTTTGCTCCCAATTCAATGGCCACTGTCAACACCATAGCACCCCAAAGCTTCCTCTCTCTCTCCTCCCCAAAACCCAAAAAACCCACCGTGAAGGGTCTTTCCGGGTCTTCTCTCCCCTCCTTCAAACTTCCCCACAAAACCACCACCCACCAGATTTTCTCCAGAACCCAACGGAGGGACTGGGTCGTTGTTGGATCAGTAGCAAAAGAGCTCGATGTCATCCCGGTACAGAGCAGCGACAGTACGGACCAACAAGAAGGCGTCGTTAGGGGAACGGAGAGGGAAATTGAAGGAGGAGAGATGATGGTGAGTCAGGTGGTTGGTGGATTTGGGGGTGGTGAAGGGCGGTTGTCATTTGAAGGGGCTGGGGAATTCCAGGGGTTTTCCTCGGCTTCTTCTTCTTCTTCAGGTGGAGGTGATGGGGAGGAACAGGATTTTGGGAAGTTAATTAATAGAGCAATTAATGCTACAATTGTTCTGGCTGCGGGAAGTTTTGCTATCACCAAGTTGCTCACCATCGACCAGGATTATTGGCATGTGAGTCCACCATCCACTAGGATATAGTTACTTCTGTTTATGTGTATTGGGTATGAGAAATTTATTTGAGACGGATTTTGACATTCTTGTGGAGGAATTTTGAGAGGCATTTGTGAATTCAGAATACATTTCTTACAGTTGCAGTGTGAGAATGGGTATTTGTTGTGGTTTAATGCCGCAGCATATGATATATCTTTTCCACATACGTTGGTCAATCTATTTCACGGTTTCAGCTTTTGGTTTATTGGCAAAAACAACTTTCGAAAGCCAGGAAATATAACTTTCAAGCTGCTACATCTTGATGTTTTTTCAATAATCAGCTTTTATCTAAAGTTAAGCTGCAACAACACCCTTGCTGTTATTCGGATTTGTTTTTGCTTGATTTACGTCTTCTTAATCTGAATCCTTTGTTGAATCTTTAGGTTAATCGAAAACAATTAAATGATTTGTTCTTGGAAAGTCAGATATTGCCATGGTCCTTAATCACATGAACCATTAACTACTTGTTAATAATTCACCTGAAACTGCAGTAAGATTTGAGAATGTTTATCTGAAATGCTATGAGATATCGGAGACTTTAAATTTTTGTGACATGCTTATGCTTATTTCCCAATCAAATGGGAATCAAAGCCTGGTTTGGTTTGATTTAGCTTGGTATTAAACAAAATTCTAAATGCCTCGTCCACAATGGAAGTTTGTTCTAAACATTGTTGAAGATATGAAGGCTTTAGTGAATTATTGTTTCTGCACTGATGCACTCTTGTTCAGGAAACTCATTTTCTGTTTCTCATAGGGATGGACTCTATATGAGATAGTGAGATACGCGCCTCAACACAACTGGAGTGCTTACGAGGAAGCCCTGAAAACAAATCCAGTTTTCGCAAAAATGGTGATTAGTGGAGTGGTTTACTCTGTAGGCGATTGGATTGCTCAGGTTAGTTGCTCAGATTTTGTTGTACTATAACCAACAGGTGGTTGTTGCTTCAAATTCTAAATCTTTTCTTTGCTCATCAATTTGTTCATTTTCAATGACTATGCAGTGCGTTGAAGGAAAACCACTTTTTGAATTTGACCGGACACGTATGTTCAGATCAGGCCTCGTGGGCTTTACTTTGCATGGATCCCTTTCACATTATTATTACGAGTTTTGTGAGGTAATTATGATAGCCTGATATCATTCTCAGACAGTTCACAGTGACTTGTAATTTGAGATTTTGTTTGTTGGGTTTTACTAAAGCAAACTCCTCCAATTTTCAGGAACTGATTCCTTTTCAAGATTGGTGGGTGGTTCCTGCTAAAGTAGTCTTTGATCAAACTGCATGGGCTGCTCTTTGGAACAGCATATACTTCATCGTCTTAGGATTCTTGCGCCTTGAATCTCCAGTTAGTATCTTTAACGAATGGAAGGCAACATTCTGGCCTATGTTAACTGTAAGAACACTTTCTTCTCTTCATTTTTATTTTCTGTGGTTCGATACCTTTGGTAGGAGCCTTATTGTTTTCTCTTGCGAAAAGGGGTGGGAAGGATTGGCAATAAGCATCGTATATTGAAAAGCACGTGTTTTGTGGACTTAAGTTTAGTGAATTTTGTGAAAAAGTGAGCAACTCTGCAGTGTTAAAGGAAATCCTGCTTAGAACTACATGTTGTTTGAAAACTAGGAGTTGATTTAGTGATGTACATACTACAAATCACATACGGTAGGTGTCCATGTGTGATCTAAGGTTGTAAATTGGTTTTTTGAAACTTGGTTAACCACATAAAAGTTGCGTCGCACCAACTCATATCGGGAATCGGTAGAACATTGTAAAGGAGTTATTATGTTATAAATAAACCTCAGCATCTTTCTTGAAGGAAAATCGTTGCCACCAATCCTTAATTGACTGCGTTCAGCTATTTGAAATCAAGCGGTGGCAGCTTTTTTTATAAGTGATTATTATTTATATTTGCCCCTAGGCAAGCGAATGAGCAACCAAATGAAGGAACTGCCCGAACCAGTGATCTCTTGACTGTTGGTTGCCACCGACCTCACTTGAACTAATCTGCATCTTTGTTTGTCTCCATCAAGTCCTTTAGATCCTGTCAATAACCAATTCCAATGTTCCATTCCTTTACTCCAAGCCTAGCCAACCAGTTAACTCAAACCAAGAGTGTGTAGGGAAGGATTTTAAAATATAACTTTGACTTATCTTCTTGGAGTTCATTCAAGCTTCAAGGGATTGTGAGGATGTTGATAGTTGGTTCAAAGATGAAGACACGTTTTCCGAATCTAGCACAATTAATAAAATGTTTGGACAAGTCTAGGAATCCCTTCTTCTTGAAAATACAAAGGTGGTTCATGAATGCATGACTGTATATGCTTATTTGTTTTGTATCTAACACTGTTGTGGATTTGGGTATATTTCTCAGGCTGGATGGAAGCTTTGGCCATTTGCTCATCTTGTCACCTATGGTCTGATCCCTGTGGAACAGAGACTTCTTTGGGTTGATTGTGTAGAGCTCATTTGGGTGACAATCCTTTCAACGTGAGTATTAAATTAGGATTTTTTGAGGGAATCTTTCAAATTTCTTTTTGCAAATGATATATTTCTCTATCTTACAAATGCTGCTGCTTGAAATAAATTAACAAAACACTTGAGGTACTATATGCTGGACTAAAGACCTCGAGGATGGAGGGTCCTCTGGACTCTCAGGTGGCCTTCAAGACCTGAAAGATTTGTAGTAAAGAAAATGTGCTAGAAAACCCATCAAACTCACATTTCGGCTGTTACTATCACTATTTCTATCATTAAGATTTCTAACAATGGTTGATGTTCTCAATACGGCAGATACTCAAACGAGAAATCAGAAGCAAGAATATCAGAAGCAGAAGCAGAAGCCGATTCCAGTTCCCCTTCAATAGGGCCTCCAGAGGTATGTAACTGAATTACGGTCCTGTATATGTATGCGTATGTATATATTGAGAGTTGTGATACGTGATTCTTATCCTCTTTCTTTTTTATTTAACTAGGTGTGAATTCATTAGTGAAAAGAAGAAAAGGAAACAAGTTGGTCAGTTTAGTCCTAATGCTGAAAGATGAAATCCTATTGAACTTGATGGAGCTTGGCCTGAGAAGTGTGTAGGCCAATATAGGGGTGATGGCTGCAGATTCTGGGTTGTCGTTTACTTCTGACATCCTCAACAAGTTCGCATGTGTACTGTATGTACATTTGTATTTAATACGATAGTAAGAAGGCTTGGATTCACCTTCTTTAATTGTACGAAAATGGGTCCCACGATTCTGCCTGCCTCTATCTATTTGTTCGTACACAAACTGCTTATAGTTTTTGGTGGTCATCTGTAACTAATTTGTCTCTCTGCTGTTGCTATGAAATGTATACCTGATACTGCAAAATGAAATAAAATAAAACAAGTTGTGTGTTGACGACTGCCCCGATTCCCCAATCAGAGGATGGGGTGAGTGAGGCTAGCTGCATGTATAGAGGCCTCAGAATAAACCCGTTGAAAAGTTTCATCTTGTTCATCTGGCCGCGTTGCATCAATATGAATCAAATAAATCATTAGATGATGAGTTTCACGCGCTTTAAGCTTGGCCCGTGCACGGGAGGGGCCCTTTTCTCAACTTTCTTAGAGCGTTGCCAGTTTGTTAGGTTTGACTATTCTTTTCAATCATTCTGCTTCTGGAGGTGGTTTTGAAATAGTCAAGATATGCATCTAGTTTGATAGCGTACTTGTAGTCCTTCGTCATTGCTGTTGTCACCTCCACCATTACTGAGAAAATCAGTGTTTACTATTGCCATTAGTTGTCATAGGCATTGTGAATCTTCGGTGGTCACTCAATTCATGACATAGATGAATAAGAGAGAGAAACTAACATATTTCAAAGTGGAAGAGAGAGAGAGAGTTCAATATATTTCAACAGAATATATGCCAGGTGTTGGCCAAGAGGGCTTAGTCCAATTGGTTTAATACATGAAAGTTAGTAGACAGGTCTATTTGGCTTGTGGTTGATTAAATTAAATTTTTATTCGAGGGCCAATAAGTAAAATTATTTGGACTAAATTAATTATCAAAAAGCAAGCTCCAAAAAGAGGAATATGCCCTAGTAGAATGCATTGATGCATGAGGGTTTAAGGGCATTTTTGTTTATTTCTCTCAAGTAAAAAATCAAACCCTACACTTAATGCGATTTAACACCACTCCAAATATTTTAGTCCAAACAGACTTAATTAATATGAATTTTATAAAAATTAATATAATTTGATAATCTAATAATAACATTAGACCAAATAGGATACTCCAAAAAGCATTATATAACTGGCACCAAATGTTCGATCATTGTTTAGTGACGATGGGCCCATTTATGTGGCTTCCTTAGAATGGGCTTTGAGAACCTGGGCCCATTTGTGTGGCTTCCCTAGGTGTCAGAATGGGCCTCGAAAACGTAGGCCCATTTGTGTGGCTTTCTTAGATAGCAGAATGGGTCTCGAAAATCCACTCTATGGATTCTGAATGGGCCACAGATTGTTCTCTTAGGGTGTGTTTGCAATTTTGCAATGACATACTCTCAGTCATCTTCTTTTTGGGATAAAAATTCCCCGCACCGATCCCAATCGAATTTATTAAAAAACCAATATTGGTCCAGATAAGATCAATTCAATTCAGTTCAGTTCGATCGATTTGAACAAATCATAGAAAAACCCAAAACCGAATAAAAAGTTCTAAAAATATGTACGATCATAATGAAACCAACCGATCCCTACTTCGGACTGATCAAATATAAGTTTTTAGATCGATTTAATTTTTTCGATAATACTTTCACCACAATATTTTTTGACCTTTCAGATTTTGAGAGTTGGAGAAAATACAGTTTCACGTACACACACACACACACACACACACACACACACACACACATATATATATATATATATATATATATAGAGAGAGAGAGAGAGAGAGAGAGAGAGAGAGAGAGAGAGAGGAGTGCTTGTAATCGTTTTCGGACAAAATTACTAAAACTAAGCACAAATGATAAGTAGGAATGATAAAGTTGTCTTGTAGTCTTTCCTTGGAGAGGCAAGGAATTGAGGGGTATTAATTTTCTTGTGGGTTTTTCAAAGATAATGATTCATTTTGATGACATCAAAGAGAAAAAAGCAATTTGTGAGGTAGAAGGCCTCTTATTATTATCAACATATTTTGTCAAGGAATCTACTTAGTCCTTGTCTTATCAAGTTATTGTTGAAAGATAATGACACCCATACTCCTCTAATTATATCTCCTAGATAAAAAAGCATCTCTTTTTAATTTGCTCTTCCTAGTCGAATTCGTCAAAAAATTTCAGGATAGATAAAGTGGTTTTTGTCGGTAGAGTCGCGTTAGAAACATCTTTATTTGAGGAGGAGGCTTCGTCGTCTGTATTGTTGGGATCGAGTACTGGCTCATTCTCGGAATCCGTTGTTCTAATTGTGTATCAAGTTGAGCGAAAATTCTAAAGATAGAATAGTGAGGGTCGGCCGTTTTGGCTTTGTTTACATATTACTTTGCGAATGTTAGTGGGTAAAACGTATTATCGGAAAAGTTTATTTTCTCAATCTGTGGCAGAACATGCTAGCTTTCAAACTCGCTTGAAATCTAATCCCTACAAAGACAAATAAACCGTAAAGAATTCTCTACCTCTAGTCAGCGAGAAGACACTTCAATGATTAAGTTAGTACTTGATCAATGAAATTTTTAATATAACGCTTGAGATAACAACTTACGTGGTACTTTTACCCCATGGGTGTCTGCCTTTTTATAGGGGCTTTCCCCCACTAATTCCGAGTCATTTTTCACCTCTTAATGTCTTATTAAAGATGGATTAGACTTGCTCATGATTGGTCCTAACACGATAAGTCTTATTCAGATTCTACAAACCCCTCTCTCTTACAATGAGAGTTTCATTCAACTGTAATTTTTCGTTATAAGTAGAATTGACGTAGGACTTCTTATCATTGCCTATTTAGAACTGATTTTGAGCTATTCAGATTCACTACTTATCCTTATTCAGTATTTTTTTATTTAACTGTCTTTCTCAGGTCATCAAATATTATCCGCTGCATAGCAAAATTTTTTGTGCACAAGATCACCTCTTTACTGAGCTATACTCTCGCTTATTTGTTCGAAAAAATCCTAATTACTTTTATTAGGGTAAATTATGTCAATGGTCCCTAAAGTATTTTTTTGTGTCACTTTGGTCCTTTATGTACAAACTTTTTCAAATTTCATCCCTCTATTTCAAACTTGTCTTAATGTGAACTTTTCCAATTATGGCACTTTGTAAGTTTATATGATCATAAATTACAACTCTGAAATTCATGAGATTATATCTTTCTTTTGATAACCAAAGTATTCGATTAGCTTGAGGTATGCCCCCCACCTATTGCCGACTAGTTCTTGAGATTCTAATGGACATACCTCCAGCGACCCCAAAATTTGTAGTGTCAAGGTTCGATTTCAGGATATCCATATTTACAACTCATCTAAATTTCTAGTTAGACAATCTCTTGGAGTTAATCCATAAGATTATATTTGCTTGTCTAACTTATGTTTTCATAAATATTTTTCTAAAGTGCTAGAGTGAATTTCTCTAAATTTTTTCTTTAAACTCTACTTAAGATGCTCAATTAAGTTCAATAAGTTTCCATCATTTTCGTCCACAAACTCTGACGTCAATCTTCTAGCTTTCTCTCCTTCTCTATTATCATCGATAATCTTTTTAATTTGCTTTTCATCATTTTTAGATCTTACTAATTTTTTGTTTTTCGTGACCCAACCAATATACTTTGTTAATTCCAAAAAATGTCCCTTATAAGGAAATGAAAAATAACAAACCCATGAAAGCTTTCTCTAGCTTGAACTGTGGAGTCTGGAATCCACTCTTGACTTCTCGGGTTGACGAATCGGATCTCTTCGATTGATCTGCAAAACACTCAACACTAAATTAGTGCACACCGGGGGTTGGATCTCCGGTGGGCACTCCGACGATCAAGTTAGCCTTCTAGAAAGAACGAAAGTAACTTAAAAGTAAGTTCTTAGCGCGAGTGTGCATGTACCTGTAGTAGGAGTGCCGCTGGGGTATTTATAGAGTAGGAGTCCAACCGTCTCCCGGTGTGTTCGGCCCAGTATGTAGGACGTGATCCGAAGACCGCGGGGATGTTGCCACGTGTCCCACGCCCGAGCGGATCGGAAGGGTATGGTTGCACGTCCCTTAGAAAGCGGAGAACGTGTGTTCGTGTTCTGTACCGAACCACACAGCGTTTTTAGACGTCCTGGACAAGAAACTGCCAAAGGGGGATCCCTTGGCCGAGTGATGATTGCCGAGCATTAAGAGCCCGAAGATCGGTACGGAACGTGATATCACTATTCGGGAAGGCCGAGCTTAAACTCGTTCGGAGAGGCCGAGCTCAATACTCCGGCCGTCAGGTCGTTCGGCCCAATAACAGAGAACCCATGTTGGTCGGATTGGGCTATGCCGAGCTCCAGAATACAATGCGGATGATCATGGGCCGGGGGCCCACTAATGACTATTCCGGCCTACTACAATAGCCCCTCAATCCCTTCACATCAAAGCTGGTCGTGAGAGGGGTTGACCTTCCGTAGGCTGGATCCCAGAGTTCGGTCACCAATATCGAGGCACGACAGCCGTCAATTTCAGGAATCATGACACGTGTCGTATCATCCGACGGTCAGAAGGCGGAACGTCTTGTCTTCCTGCACATGACGCTTCGATTTCCGAGCTTGGCCGTTCGTAGGCCTGAACCTACTGCCCAGCCATTAATGCTGGGACGTGACAGCCGTCAGCCCCACTGATCATGACACGTGTCACTTCATCCGACGGCCGGAGACGAAACGTCTCTTTTTCCCGCCTTGCCGCTTCGTCTTCCGTACCCCTCTATAAATAGGGAATTGCCAGGAGAGAGAAAGCCTTTACCAGTTCTCAAGTTTTTTCGCCAGAGTCATTGGAGCATCCAACCTTCCTCAAGAAATCGACTTTGCATTCGTGTTATCTCCTTCAACCGCTCAAGAAGGTACGATCCGTTTAGCCCCTCTCGTTTCTTTATATCGAACGTTGTATGCTAGTTTATTTCAAGTTTCTCCGCATTTCGAGTAGTTTAGAGTAAGTTTTACGCTCTCTCTGCATGTTCGAGTCTCCGTGATAGAGGCCGAGGTTTGTGAAATAGGCCGAGGTCTGTAGGAGCGGTCGAGGTCCTTATTAGGAACTGTAGAACACGAGTGAGGCCGAGGGACTGATGCTCGGCCGAACCCCATTTAGACTTAATTGAGTGATCTTGCCTTAGCAACTTTTTGACACCCGTGCACTGTTTAATAGGATGTCCGAGATCGAAGTGGATTCAGCACGAGCTTCGTCTGCCGACGCCGGGGAGCTCGGTCCAAGTGGTTCGTCTGGTATGCCGAGCGGGGAAGGACAACACCAATCAGCGAGGAACCGTTATACTCGATTTTTTGACGACCCTGAGAGTTTAGCCGACTTCCGCGAAACCTATGGTATCCCGAGGGACGTGCATATTAGGATAGTTGGGCCGGACGAGAGTCCCGTCTCCAATGAGTTCCAAGTCGTCCTCCCTCTGATGGCCATTATCGAGGGAGGTGTTAGGTTCCCCTTTCACCCTTTCCTTCAGCGAGTGCTGAATCTCCTTCGCCTAACTCCCTCCCAAGTAACCATAAACTTCTACCGAATAGTAATGGGGGCGGTAGAGTTAAAAGAGAGGTACAGTCTAGAGTTCGAAGCCGAGGATCTGTTCGGCTTGTACTTTGTCAGTGAGAACAGGGTTTCCAAGAGGAAATTCCTTGGGAGCCGAGCCGGACAGAGAAAGCTCATTAGGGGGCTGCCGGACTCCGACAAGTACGCAAACGACTTCGTCTGCGTCAGTGGTGAGTTCGAGTACGCGCCTGGCGAGTTCAGATACAACCCAATCCCTAGGGTGGCTGGATACGCAGGTATTGGACGAGTGTGAGGTCTTCATTTTGTCTGTCCTTCTTTGTCTTGTTTTTAAACACCGTTGGTTCTTTTTGTAGGAAAGGAAGTGGTTCTGAAGCTGAAGGGCCGAGCATCTCGAGCACGGATCGACCGAGCACTCTCCATCCGGAGAAGACATCGTCACTGTACGGATCTCCTCGGCTACGTGGATTCATACAAGTCCAAGTTGAAGGCTCGGGGGGATTCTAGTAGTAGCAGCGAATCCGGAGCTGGAGATAGGGGATCGTGCGAGCCGGAGAACTCCAACCACTCGCGTTCCAGCCCACCACTCGGCATTATCCGAGAGCCGAGGGTTGAGAGTACGCCTGAGACTGTAGTTGCCATTTCATCAGGTACTACAGCTTCCGATTTCTCCTCAGGTTATAGCCCGTCTTCGAGTGTAGGTGACGAAGAGCTGAGGGCCTTATTTGCAGTGATCGACCGAGCGGAGGCGGAACGGTCAAACTCAGACTCCATGCCACGCAAGGAGAAGGAGCCCGCATCTCTGAAGCTAGCAGTCGGCTCCTCTAAGGGGCCGAGCAAAGAGTCTGCGGACCAGCAAAAACGGAAGCGTACAGAGGGATCCGAGCAACAGAAGAAGAAACAGAAGAAAGTGGACCCTCGGCTAGCCGAGATGGGTACTCAACAGAGTCGGCCTCTGCGTCCTTCGCCGCCGACTACCGTTACTGATGCTGCCGCTGCTGCCGGTGCCGAGGGTGCCACGGGTCCTCAGCCATTCCGCCCCCAATTGATGCTGGCCGACCGCCCACTGTCCGTTGAGGATTCGGTGGACACCACCCGTCACGCGGCCTTCGCTCTGGCCGAGGGCACACTGCTGCCGAAGGATGCTGCTAATCTGCTGATGAACATCGAGGCAGCATTCTCCGAGCTAGCCAAGCACACTGTGAAGGTATGTACATTCAATAGCTCTTACTTCATTTGTCTCCTTTCATGTTCTGATTGTTTTGTGCTTGTGATGCAGTCCTGCCAGCATCTGGTTGCTGTGAAGGCCGGACTTCTGAGGCACGCCAACCAGACTCGGTCTCTCCGGGCTCTTCACCAGAAAGAGCAAACGGAGAGGATCCAAATAACCGGGCAGCTTAATGCTGCTCGAGCTGCCATTGCCGAAGCCAAGGCGAAGAACCAAGCATTGGCGAAGGCCCTGGAAGAGAAGGATGCCGAGATGTCCAAGAGAGTGGACGAGGCGGACTCCAAGGGGTATGATGACGGCTATGCCGAGGCTGAGGGAAAATATCAGAAGGAGATGGAGAGGATCAACGCCGAGCTCGGCGATCTTCTCCAGAATACTTTCAGAAGCGGTTGGCTGGCGGCTCTTAGGGAGGCCCGTGTGCCCGAGGGGTCTTCATTGTACCAGGAGATCCCAAAGTACAACGATGATGCTGGTCCAGCCGAGTCTGCTGCCCAGACTCTAGCCGAGCCCCAGTCCCCGGCCGATGCAGATGGCGGAAGAGCAGCCGAAGAAGGGGATTCTGTACCCGAAGTTAGGGTAGTTGATCCACCGGCTTCTGAGTGAGCTCGGGCTTTGTAACAGTTGTCCTTTTTTTTTTCTTCTTCAATGTAACTCCGTACTTTTAACATTGTTGGTTTTATGGGAATGATAACTAAGTTTTTTGTGTTCACCAAATCTTGTTGGTTGTTTATGCCTTTGTTTGTGGAATGTGGATGCACTGATCGTCGGCCCATGCCGACTTATTTAACTTATGTAGAAGCCCCAATGCTAGGCATGTTACCGAACCCCACAGTTCGGATAGTGCCCACACTTAGGTTGGTAGCAATCGTCGGTTGTCGGTATATCAGACTTATGAAATTAAATCACAATAAGGCCGAAGGCCGCACTCGGAAGTTTCCGAGGACTAGAAGGCAAAAGTCATGAAAAATGAATACAACCATACATAAGCTAGTTGTAGTTGTCCGGTCTGTAGATCGTACTTTGTACTTATGAAACCAAACCACGATAAGGCCGAAGGCCGCACTCGGAGGTGTCCGAGGATTAGAAGGCAAAAAGCCATTGAAACAGAGGCAACCATACATAGGCTGGTTGTAACATCGAGCATATAGAATTGTAAAAACAATTGAAGACCATTGGTCGTACATTGAGTTTTCATAATAAATTGTCGTACATCTTTCAAGCAAATAAGACTTAAACTGAATTGAAGGCTAAAGACCGTACAAAATTGACAAAAAATGACATAAATGGGAGACCAAAGGCCGTGCTTCTAAAAAGTAAGCTAGTGATAATATCTCCTCAAGTTGTGGGCATTCCAAGGACGGGGGACAAGAGTTCCATCCAAGTCTTCCAATTTGTAGGAACCGACCCCGACAATTTTGATCACTCGGTAGGGTCCTTCCCAATTTGGACCGAGCTTATTGGTTCGCTTAGCCCCGACTACCTTTCGGAGGACGAGGTCATCCGGTTTAAATGACCTAGGACGCACCCTTGCATTATAGCCCTGAGATATTGTTTGCTGATAGGCGGCAATTCGAATCCGAGCGGCTTCTTTCTGTTCTTCGGCCTCGTCCAAAGTGGTTAACATTGCTCTGTCGTTCTTCTCCGGATTGAACTCCTGAGTCCGCATCGTTGGGAGGCCGGCCTCAAGTGGGATGATGGCCTCCATGCCAAAAGCCAACGAGAATGGTGTTCGTCCTGTAGATCGGCGTGGTGTGGTTCGATAGGCCCAGAGGACACTGTAGAGTTCCTCGGCCCATCTTCCCTTGGCTGTCAGCAGCCGTTTTTTAATACCGCCGAGCAAGATTTTATTTGAGGCTTCGGCTTGACCGTTGCATTGAGGATATGAAGGTGTTGAATTGAAGAACCGTATCCGGTGCTCGGCACAAAAGTCTGTAAACACGTCCCCCACAAACTGCGTACCATTATCAGAAATGAAAGCATAAGGAATGCCGAACCGCGTAATGATGTTCTGCCATACAAACCTGTTGACATCCTTGTCCTCAATTCTGACCAAGGGTTCGGCCTCAATCCACTTAGTAAAGTAGTCGGTAGCCGTAATCAGAAATTTAAAGCCACCGGGTGCCACAGGAAATTTGCCAACTATGTCCAGCCCCCATTGTGCGAACGGCCATGGGCTGGACAAGGGGTTAAGTTGTTCGGCCGGCTGGTGTATGAGTGGAGAGAACCTCTGGCATTGGTCACAGCTTTTGACCATGAGATCGGCCTCTTTTTTCATGTTAGGCCACCAGTATCCTTGGGTCAGAGCTCGGTGCACAAGCGATCGTCCTCCTGAGTGGTATCCGCAGCTGCCAGAATGCAACTCCTGGAGTATAGCACCAGTTTGGTTCGGGTGCACACACAACAGGTAAGGTGCCGAGTACGCCCTCCGGTACAGTTTGCCTTCGGGTCCTAGCCAGAACTGGGCGGCCTTGTGGATGATCTTGTGTGCTTCCCTCCGGTCTTCAGGTAAGGTTTCATCCCGGAGGTAAGATATGATAGGGTCCATCCAACTAGGAATATGAGAAATGCAGTTGACCGACTTGCTGACAGCGGGTTTTTCAATGCTCGGTCGCGGGAGGACATCGACGGAGACAGTCCTCTGCCCCCAGCGTCCATTGCGGATGCGAGTCCGGCTAAAGCATCGGCATGGGCGTTGTGTTCACGGGCGATCTGATCCAATGAATAACTTGCGAACCGTTGACTGACTTGCTGAACGACAGTGAGGTAGCGGGACATGCGGTTGTCACGGGCTTCGTATTCACCGGACAATTGGTGAACGACCAACTGCGAGTCACTGTAAGCCTTGATTCGCTCTGCACCAAGATCGCCTGCGAAACGGAGGCCGGCTAATACGGCTTCGTACTCGGCCTCATTGTTCGAGGCAAGGAATTCTAGGCGGATGGCCATCTCATGGAGAACTCCTTCTGGTGAGATCAGGACGACCCCGGCTCCTGAACCATGGGTGTTAGAAGAGCCATCTACAAACATCCTCCAGAAGTCGCCGTGTAGAAGTTGCCAGGGTGGCGACTCAGTAGACTTGCTGTTCGGCATAGTTAATTCGGTGCCAGGAGTGAATTCAGCAATGAAATCTGCCAGCACCTGTCCTTTGATCGCCGTCCTCGGCTGGTATTGGATGTCAAAGTTGGCCAACTCCACGGCCCACTTCGAGATTCGGTTAGACAGATCAGCCTTACGGAACAGGCTTTTTAGGGGCTGTGATGTCAAAACCGTGATGGGGTGCGCCTGAAAATAGGGCGCGAGTTTTCGAGAGGCGGAGAGTAGCACCAGAGCTAGTTTCTCTAGAGGTAGGTACCTGGTTTCTGCACTGACCAGAGTCTTGCTGGTGTAGTAGATCGGAAGATGAGTTCGGTCCTCTTCCCGGACAAGGACAGAACTGACCGCATGTGGAGATACGGCCAGATATATGAACAGAGGCTCCGTATCCTTTGGCGTTGAGAGTAAAGGAGCCGAAGATATGTAGGCCTTCAAATCAAGGAGTGCTTGGTCACATTCCGGAGTCCATTCAAAACTCCTCCGGCTGCATTTCTTGAGTAAAGCAAAGAACGGGCGACACTTGTCCGAAGACCGACTGATGAACCTGTTGAGGGCGGCAGCCATCCCTGTTAACTTTTGAACGCCTTTAATGGTGGATGGTGCTGCTAGGTTGTTGATCGCACTGATTTGGTTTGGGTCAGCCTCAATGCCCCTTCTGGTGACTACGTAACCCAAAAATTTCCCGGACCCGACTCCAAAAGCGCATTTGTCGGCGTTCAAACGGAGCTTGTGCTCCTTTAGTATGTCGAATACCTCCTGGAGGTGCTGGAGGTGCTCGGCCTCGAACTTGCTCTTGACGACCATATCGTCAATGTAGGCCTCCATCGTGTCACCGATCTGTTTACCGAACATTTTGGTGACCATCCGTTGGTATGTGGCCCCCGCGTTCTTGAGACCGAAGGGCATGACCCTATAACAATACAATCCGCGGGGACTGATGAAGGCGGTTTTCTCCATGTCGGGGCCGTGCATCGCAATCTGATGGTATCCTCGGTAGGCGTCCATGAAGCTGAACCGAGCATGCCCAGATGTAGCGTCGACGAGGCGGTCGATCCTCGGTACCGGGAAGCAATCCTTGGGGCAAGCATCATTCAAGTTCGTATAGTCGACGCAAACGCGCCACTTGCCATTTTTCTTCTTTACAACGACGGTGTTCGCCAGCCAGGTAGGGTACTGCACTTCCTTGATTGCCCCCGCTTCCAACAGTCGGTCGACCTCCTCGATGACTGCATCAGTATGGATCGTGGCCGAGCGTCGCAGTTTTTGAATGATGGGTCGGCAAGATCTGTCCACGTTGAGATGGTGACAGATAAAATCTGGATCGATGCTTGGCATCTCATACGGAGTCCATGCAAACACCTCAATGTTCTTCTTGAGGAAGCAGGTCATGGCTTCCCGTTCGGCTGGTGATAAGGTTGATCCTAACAGAAATATTCTGTCAATATTGAGGTCGTCGGCTTGTACAGTGATCAGGTCTTCAACTGCTTTCTCGGCAGCTGGTGTGCCAACGTCTTCCAGAAGGGGAGCGTCAGGTGCCACTACCCACTGGACCTGTTCGGGGCAGACCTTGCTTTTTATTGCCGCTACATAACATTTCTTCGCGGCTAATTGATCGCCTAACACTTCTTCGGGCCCCCATGTCCCATTGAAGCGAAGGACCTGATGATAAGTTGAGGCTACGGCCCCAAGCTTGTGTAGCCAGACGCGACCGATGATGGCGTTGTAAGGGCTCGGCACATCAATTACAACGAACTCAACCTCCACAGTCTTTGTGCCCGTGCGGATGGGAAGTTTAACCTTGCCGAGGGGCCAAACGGGAGCTGAGTTGAACCCTACCAGAGGTACCTCGGTCGGTGTGAGATCTGAGTCCCGTAAGTGTAGCGCCTTGAAGAGGGAATAGTACATGACCTCGGCCGAACTCCCTTGGTCGACCAGTATTCGGCGAACCAATGAATTGCCGAGGGTGAGAGAGACGACCAAGGCGTCATTGTGTGGTATTTGGAGGCGTTGCAGATCTCGATCAGAGAAGGAGAGGCCGCCCCCAGACTGGCTATCGAGATGCGGGCGTTTACTTCCCGCACTCACGGACATGATCTGTTTGCCGCACGCCGCACGTCGGATCTCGGCTCGGAGGCTCTCCTCGGCGGCCGCATCCACCATCCCATGGATGACGTCGATCACCCGAACTTCCCCGCTGTTCTCCTTTTCGGTTTCTGACTGGGGCCCGGCCTGAGTTTTTTCCTCGTTAATGAACTCCTTGAGATGTCCCTGTGACACCAGTCGTTCCAGGAAATCCTTCCATGCTCGGCAGCGTGTGGTCAAGTGACCCTTCTCCCTGTGGTAAGAACAACGGTATGGAGAGTCCGGCATTTTTTGCTGTTCACCCAACGGCCTCCTCGGCCATTCAAAGTACGGCTCATGCTGTACCTTTTTGAGGCTCTCGTACGTTGGGACTTTGAAGACCGTCTTCACCGCAGTAAACTCGAATGGCCGAGGTCCCTTATTTTTCCCTGAGGACACTACGTTCACACTCCGGCGCGAGCCGTGTGGTGTATTTTTGTTCCCATCCCCCTGACGGGGGTGGTTTTGTTCGGCCTGACGCCGCTCGCTGCGTGCCTCCTCCAATCGGCAGTGGTTGTCGATCCGGGCCATGAGGTCATCCATATCGGTGGGATTGGATAACATGAGGTCCTCGAACAACCTGCTTCGGTGATCTAGCCCGAGTTTGAACGAAGTCACAGCAATAGCAGGGTCGCAGCCCTGAATCTCGTTGAAGAGTTCCCAGTACCTAGCAGCATACTGTTTGAGAGACTCATTTGCTGACTTCCGCAGCGCAAGGAGTGAGTCTACGCCTTTCTTCTGCCTGCTACTGGTGACGAACCGAGCCAGGAAAGCAAGGGACAGGTCCTTGAAAGATGGGATGGAACCCTTCGGCAGTTTATCGAACCAGAGGAGCCCTAGTTCTCCCAAGCTGGAAGGGAACAGCTTGCACATCAAAGCGTCGTCGGTGCTGTAGAGGGACATCATCTGCCGAAAGTGCACCAGGTGCAGGTAGGCATCTGTCTTGGGGTCATACTTACTGAACTTTGGGGGATTAAAGCCACGCGGTGGACGCACCCCATCTATCTCCCTGGTAAAGGGAGAAGAGATGAGCTGGTCGTGGATGATATCGCACTGTGAACGTGCTGGCCGAGTCTCCTGTTCGGCTCTTCCCCCCCTTCTAGCCACGAGTTGTGGTCTGAGGTCCTGTCCACCGTGATACCGAGGGGAACGCCCCTGATAATTTCGCCGTCTTGATGGGGATTGATCCCTTCGGCCGCCATACCTCCGATCCATTTGAGTCTCATGGGTCGGGGTGACGTCCGAAGGTGTTGTCGGTGGAGAGTGCGACTGAGTGCTACTCACTGGTTGAGCCCCCAGCCTTTTGTGGACTGAGACCCTCCGCGCTCGGCGTTCGGCGTTCGGCATCCGAACAGTTTTCAGAGGGTGCGGTTCGGGTTCGTCCCTGGCCCCGTGTCTCATTGATCGCGTCGACCTCGGTCTCGACTCCTAGTCGTTCGAGGGCCGGACGCTTATGCCTTTCCCTCCGCTCCGGAGAGTGTGTCCTGCGGCGCCTTCGTCGCCGAGCTTGCGACGTCTCCCCGTTCTGGTCAGGTTTGATGGCTACCTTGAGTTGCGCAATCTCCTCCCTGACTAGTTGAAGCAGCTGATCTCTTTCTGCCAATCGTGCTTCCAGGCGTTCGACGTAAGCTCTGTCCCTCAGGTCAGCAGGAGGAGGGGGTGGAATAGCTGGTAGAGTTGATGGGTCAGTTCCGGTGACTACCATTGTTGATTCTGGTGAAGCTTTATGGTGAGGATTTGAGGATGAGAAGTCAGAAGGATCTCCCACTGTGGTCGCCAAATTGTGGAGTCTGGAATCCACTCTTGACTTCTCGGGTTGACGAATCGGATATCTTCGATTGATCTGCAAAACACTCAACACTAAATTAGTGCACACCGGGGGTTGGATCTCCGGTGGGCACTCCGACGATCAAGTTAGCCTTCTAGAAAGAACGAAAGTAACTTAAAAGTAAGTTCTTAGCGCGAGTGTGCATGTACCTGTAGTAGGAGTGTCGCTGGGGTATTTATAGAGTAGGAGTCCAACCGTCTCTCGGTGTGTTCGGCCCAGTATGTAGGACGTGATCCGAAGACCGCGGGGACGTTGCCATGTGTCCCACGCCCGAGCGGATCGGAAGGGTATGGTTGCACGTCCCTTAGAAAGCGGAGAACGTGTGTTCGTGTTCTGTACCGAACCACACAGCATTTTTAGACGTCCTGGACAAGAAACTGCCAAAGGGGGATCCCTTGGCCGAGTGATGATTGCCGAGCATTAAGAGCCCGAAGATCGGTACGGAACGTGATATCACTGTTCGGGAAGGCCGAGCTTAAACTCGTTCGGAGAGGCCGAGCTCAATACTCCGGCCGTCAGGTCGTTCGGCCCAATAACAGAGAACCCATGTTGGTCGGATTGGGCTATGCCGAGCTCCAGAATACAATGGGGATGATCATGGGCCGGGGGCCCACTAATGACTATTTCGGCCTACTACATGAACTATAGAACCTTTAGGGCCTACAAGGGATTGTTATGGCATCTCAAAGATAGAGAAGTATTTATCACAAGCTTCCAAGTGAGAAATTGAATTAGCCACTAACCCTATTGATTAATGACTAAGCTTGTCTTGCTAATTATTCCTTAATCATGCTAGAGTTTCAATTAGGGGAGAAAACGAATATTGAGTGCCAACAACTCTCTCTCTCCCCCCTTTCTCTCCCTCTCTCTCATGGAATTTGTCTTGATATAAATTTCTATATTAACAGAAATTAACTAGATTTTCGATGGCATATGAATTTCGAACTTTTGATTCTCTCATATCGAATTCGACTTCTAAGAGATTTTCAATTTCATAGAAAATGTCATGCATAAATTATTTGCGTTGTAGTGGGTTGCGTTGGTATCGGATTTGGCCTATTATTTGAACAAAGCCCTGTGAGCAAGCAAGTACAGATTGGAACCAAGCCTAACGTGGTCCGCACAGTCTTGCGCAAGTACGTAAAGGCTTGGCCAGCGCACATCGTGTGGGCCGAGCCGAAATGGTACCCAACCCAGATGACTTGGACGACGTGGTTATAGCCTTTTTATATTTGATAATTTTGCGTTTAATTTTTGTGAATTATTAATTTTTTTTGGCGAGAAGAATTTAAAAAATAGAAAATAAACCCATAAACTAAAAAATTTCCTAAAGAAGAAATTAATTCCAAAACAGATAAATATTTTTGAAATATTATTGTTGTTTTTTAAATTTTTAAATATTTGGTTTATATTTTAAAATTTTCTAAAATCTATTGTCAATACGAACCGTTAATTCATAAAAAAATTAATGCACAATTATAAAATGCAAGAAAAAAAAAAGAAATAGATAAAGACAAAAAATATCATTATCAAGTTGAAATCTCACAAATTTTTCGAAAAATCAAGTTGAAGTATCGTTATAATAAGTGGACTCCTAGCACTAAGTCATGATTGTTATAAAAATGTCAATCGTTTTCAATTTTTTTTGTCGATTCGTGTTATATATATATATATATATATATATATATATATATATATATATTATATTTATTTATTTCATTTGTGATTGATTAAACGATACTTACCCTCAGGGAGCTTTTGCTGTGGCCAGGATCACAACCCAGTGGCTTGGAAATGGTTTTGTGATCAGTTAT
Source organism: Arctostaphylos glauca (assembly GCA_019985065.2). Lineage (NCBI taxonomy): Eukaryota > Viridiplantae > Streptophyta > Magnoliopsida > Ericales > Ericaceae > Arctostaphylos > Arctostaphylos glauca. Next base: position 28,905,975 of record JAHSPW020000007.1, on the reverse strand, counting down.
AAGGCGATACTCATGCATGATCCAGTTGGTTTTAACCCCTTTCGGCGGCTTTCCGCCGTAAAAAACAAGTGCCTTCTTCACACCAACTTTTTGAGTTCCGCCAGAGGCGAGTATAGGCTTATCGGTTCCCGTAGCCTTCCAATATCCAGAAGTTGCCGCCCGATTGGGACGAGCCCCATTCGGGTACTTCCTGTCCCTTGGTGTGAAAAAATACCATTCTAGTTCCCCAAACGTTGCCTTAGCTGCAAAAAAAATCATCTCAATTAGATATCGATAGTGATTGTTCATAATTTATGGTTCAAGAGAATCAAATAACTAAGGTGCAACTTATATATATACCTACAATTTTTTAAGGGGTTGATGTTCATCTCAACTTATATATATGTATACTAGCGGTCGATGTCCATGCAATACGTGTGTTTATAAATCTAATCCCTACAAGACAAATAAACCGTAAAGAATTCTTGGCCTCTAGTCGGTGAGAAGACACTTCAATGATTAAATCAGTACTTAATAAATGGAACTTTTAATATAATGCTTGAGATAACAAATTACATGATACTTTTACCCCATGGGTGTCTGCCTTTTTATAGGGGCTCTCTCCCACTAATTTCGAGTCATTTTTCTCCTCTTAATTTCTTATTAAAGATGAATTAGACTTGCTCACAATTGGTCATAACACGATAAGTCTTATTCAGATTCTACAAACCCTTATCTCTTACCATGAGAATTTCATTCAACTGTAATTTTTTGTTATAAGTTGAATTGACGTAGGATTTTTTATTATTATCTATTTAGAATTGATTCCGAGCTATTCGGATTCACTACTTATCCTTATCTAGTTTTTTTTTATTTAACCGTCTTTCTCATGTCATCAAATATTATCCGCTGCATAGCAAAATTTTTGTGCACAAGATCACCTCTTTACCGAGCTACACTCTCGCTTATTTGTTCGAAAAAATCCTAATTACTTTTATTAGGGTAAATTATGTCAATGGTCCCTAAAGTATTTTTTTGTGTCACTTTGGTCCTTTATGTACAAACTTTTTCAAATTTCATCCCTATATTTCAAACTTGTCTTAATGTGAACTTTTCCAATTATGGCACTTTGTAAGTTTATATCATCATAAATTACAACTCTGAAATTCATAAGATTATATATATATATTTTTTGATAACCAAGGTATCCGATTAGCTTGAAGTATGCCCCATCTATTGCTGATTAGTTCTTGAGATCCTGATGTTAACGACTAGACATACCTCTAGTGACACCAGAATTTGTAGTGTCAAGGTTCAACTTCAAAATATCCGGATTTACAGCTCATCTAAATTTCCAGCTCTATAGACAATCTCTCGGGGTTAATCCATAAGATATTTCGTCCACAAACTTTGACGTCAATCTTCTATCTTTCTCTGCTCCTCTATTATCGTAAATAATCTTTTTAATTTGCTTTTCATCATTTTTAGATCTTACTAATTTTTTGTTTTTCGTGACCTAACCAATATACTTTGTTAATTTCAAAAGTGTCCCTAATAAGGAAATGAAAAATAACAAACCCATGAAAGCTTTCTCTAGCTTGAACTATAAAACCTTAGGGCCTACAAGGGATTGTTATGGCATCTCAAAGATAGAGAAGTATTTATCACAAGCTTCCAAGTGAGAAATTGAATTATCCACTAACCCTATTGATTAATGACTAAGCCTGTCTTGCTAATTATTCCTTAATCATGCTAGAGTTTCAATTAGGGGAGAAAACGAATATTGAGTGCCAACAACTCTCTCTCTCTCTCCTCTCTCCTCTCTCTCATGGAATTTGTCTTGGTTTAAATTTCTATATTAACAGAAATTAACTAGATTTTCGATGGCATATGAATTTCAACTTTTGGTTCTCTCATATCGAATTCGACTTCTAAGAGATTTTCAATTTCATAGATAATGTCATGTAGAAATCATTTGCGTTGTAGTGGGTTGTGTTGGTACCGGATTTGGGCTATTATTTGAACAAAGCCCCATGAGCAAGCAAGTACGGATTAGACTGAAGCCTAACATGGTCTGCACGGTTTTGCGCAAGTACGTAGCGGCTTGGCCTGCACGCATTGTGTGGGCCGGGCCGAAATGGTACCCAACCCGAATGACTTGGATGACGTGGTTACGGACTTTTCCAAATGTCTTCCAAGTGGCTCGGGCCTGAAATGTGACGTCCAACCTGGCATCCAGTGCGTCATGCATGACGCAAGGGGTAGCAATAGTTATTTCTTACATTTTAGAGAGCATGCTTTGCCTACATATGCTAGCTGGAAGTCCAAGTTAGGTTCAACTACATAGGATAACTAAAAGTAAAACGTACGGTACATGTTATTTCTCTATCATATCGAACAGTACTTTCAGATTATTCCTTCTTGTTCACGGATTAACTTAAACATTGGAGTACTTTTCAATTAACACCGTCTGGACGACACTAACTAGTTTTTACTTTTGCAATTCTACATAAATTCAGGAAAGTTTTCAAGTCAAGTTCGGATAAGACGGTCATTCGGTTAAAGGACTCCACATGTGTATGACATTTACATATATGAGTACAATTTATAGGTATACGTATGTATGTGTGTATTGAAGGGAAGAGAAATGGTAAGCATATGACATTTAAAGTTACACAAGGGTTACACCATAAATCATCTACCATGCGTTTACACTTTTCCAGAACCTTTACCCTCCACCTGAAAACAAAAGTCTATGCAAAACCCAAACCAAACCCAAACAAGATATGGATTCCAATCCAAGCAGCTACAGCTAATGGACTGCATTGAACAACAATCTTTTGCTTGTGGCATTATATACACATATAGGTAGCTATACGTATATGTGTCTATATCTATATCAATCTCTGCAGACTCAAGCTAACATGTATAATCATTATTACTAACTGTGCTATAAACCCACCTCCAAAAACTGATCTAAGAGTACCAATTCAAGCAGGGGTGTTGATATGGTTGTCGAAAAATCCCATCCCCAATAGATCCCACCAGTTGCTGCTGCTGCTGCGATGGCGTCGTTTGAGGAAATTGGCTTAGCAGAGTGGCAATAGAACCCATGTTCTGATCATCTGTCTTTCCTATGCTTCCATTACTCGTACCTTCATTAAACCTCTTCAAGCGACCGTCTCCGCCATCATTGGTCCAGTAAAGCGAAGGAGCCCGTTTCAGAGGCAGAGGATTAGAAGTGGAAGTAACCATTGACGCAGAAGCAGTGGTGGTGGCGGTGTTGATGCTTCCTTCATTGCTTAGCATTTCGTCGAACATGTGGTGGGCGTTCTCGAACAAAACGCCGTAGCTTGCGGCTTTGGTCAGGGGAAGGTTTGGGGTTTGTTGGGGTATGGAGATTGAATGTGGTGAGGTTGAAAACATATGGGTGTTGGAATTATCATCGAGTTCATGGTCCACTGTTCTTGGTGGGTTGTTCTTCTTGTAGATTCGGCATAGCACCCAATCATCAAGCTGGAAAAAAACAACCAAATGGAATTATCACTGGTCAATTTCCATGAGGAAAAAATACTTTTTTTTTTTAAAAGCCTAAATTTTTTAGTATTAATACCAATATTTTACTGGCAATTTTTTCCTAGATTGTTATTATATTGGAGTTAATTTTTTTTTGAAACTAAAAAATAAAAAATTATAGTCGAAAGGGTCAAAACATTCACTACAGGCTAAAAAATATTGAAAAATAATTCACTGTTATTTTTGTCTTTAGTGTTGACTATACTATTTTTCCCTAACTATATAATATTTTTGTCTCAATTTAATTTTTTATATTTGATAATTTTACGTTTAATTTTTATGAATTATTAATTTTTTTTGGCGAGGAGAATTTAAAAAATAGAAAATAAACCCATAAACTAAAAAATTTCCTAAAGAAGAAATTAATTCCGAAACAGATAAATATTTTTGAATTATTATTGTTGTTTTTTAAATTTTTAAATATTTGGTTTATATTTTAAAATTTTCTAAAATCTATTGTCAATACGAACCGTTAATTCATAAAAAAATTGATGCACAATTATAAAATGCAAAAAAAGAAAAAGATAAAGATAAAGACAAAAAATATCATTATCAAGTTGAAATCTCACAAATTTTTCGAAAAATCAAGTTGAAGTATCGTTATAATAAGTGGACTCCTAGCACTAAGTCATGATTGTTATAAAAATGTCAGTCGTTTTCAATTTTTTTTTGTCGATTCGTGTGATATATGTGTATATATTTATTTATTTATTTATATTTATTTATTTATTTCATTTCTGATTGATTAAACGATACTTACCCTCAGGGAGCTTTTGCTGTGGCCAGGATCACAACCCAGTGGCTTGGAAATGGTTTTGTGATCGGTTATAAGGCGATACTCATGCATGATCCAGTTGGTTTTAACCCCTTTCGGTGGTTTTCCGCCGTAAAAAACAAGTGCTTTCTTCACACCAACTTTTTGAGTTCCGCCGGAGGTAAGTATAGGCTTATCGGTTCCCGTAGCCTTCCAGTATCCAGAAGTTGCCGCCCGATTGGGACGAGCCCCATTCGGGTACTTCCTGTCCCTTGGAGTGAAAAAATACCATTCTAGTTCCCCAAACGTTGCCTTAGCTGCAAAAAAATCAAATAACTAAGGTGCAACTTATATATATACCTACAATTTTTTAATAGGTTGATATATATATATATATATATATATTACACACACACACTAGCAATCGATGTTTATGCAATGCGTGTGCTTATAAAATTAGACAAAATTATATAATTAATAATTTGCGGGGAATTTTGTAAATGATCTAGAAATATATTATAAAAAAAAGCACTGTACGGCCTATTATAGAGTGTTACGGTAAATAGCAAACAACTAGCATGGAAGAAGAGATAACAGAGGGAGAGAGTTTGAAAATAACCCGTTAAATTATTTGAGAGATAGATGAATAGACCTGGCGGAAACGAATAAAATGGGTGTTGATGGAATTTCAAAACGGAACTATTATAATTTGGAACTGATCATTATTTTACGATCGATAGAAGTTTTAGATCTTCTAATGAATTTTAATTTTTTCAATTGCCCCTACAGTTATTTAAAGAAGACGAGGTTAAGATTAATTAAATTATTTAAAATACTTTTCTTTGCAGAATTGTTTTAATAAAAAAAATGTAAGTTTGTTTCAAGCTAATATTTACACCAAAAAGAATGTTTTATTTTTAATACTAATAGTTATGTTATTAACCTTAAATAATTTCTCAATTAAAATATTTTCTTCTACGCATTTAATAATATTTGTATGCAAAAAAATCCTTTAGAAAAAGTGGGGCAGGCTGTGAAAAGACAGAGAGAGAAAGTAATTCTATAAAATAATAAGTTTTTGTACGAATTCTTAATTAAAATTTACAGAATTTTGACTCAAAATTTCCCTGAATGATAAGATATTCGAAATTGTTAGCCATATCTTTGGTGGCCGGATAAAATCAAGACTTGTCGTCACATCATTCTAATAGTTTCTATTCGCATATTATTATTGTACGTTTTATATGATCAAAATAAATGCAGCGAAAAGAGAAATATATACAGAGAGAGAATTTAGAGAGAGAGAGAGAGAGAGCAACGTTATACAAATAAATTATTTCCCACGAAATTTGGTAGATGTAGAATCTTGTACTCGACAAAGCTTAATTAATAACGAAAGAATTGACAGAAAAAAACACCCACGAGGTTATGAGGGCTAATACACAAAAAGCAAGCAAAATCAAGAGATTCCACAAAACGTAGAACTGAAAAAATCTAATAACGTAAGTCATGGGTACAAAAATGTAGGGTTAGCATCGTTAATTTTCGATTGAGATCAGCTGGATGAGAAGAAACCTTCACGTCTGATTTGGAGGACGGGAATATCTAGACTCGATTTTCTCTCTCTCTCTCTCTATATATGTGTGTATATAGATATAGATATAGATATGAGTTTCATGTAATGGTACCTGGGAGCTCCCATGGATCAAACTTGTAGAGATCAATTTCAGCAATAATAGCAACCGGAAGAGGAGCGGAAGCTGCTCGCTTCTTTAGGTAGTGAACCACCAACTCCTCGTCGGTGGGGTGGAACCGAAATCCCGGCGGTAGGTTTGGCTGCTGCGACCCCGTCGTCGACGAATCCGTGTTCTCCATATACTGATGATTTATCAGACGGCTCTTAAAACCTTTGCAACCTGGAAAGTGTTTGATCAGAAAAGAGGGTGTTGCTATGTTTGGTTGGTTAGCTGAAAATGTTGGCAAAAACCATCTTTTATACCGTTCATACATGGGGATGTGGCATTTTCATCCGGTTTGATTCGATTCGTTCCGTTATTCGTCCTAATCTGATTGGAGATTCGGAGTTTTTTAGGAATTAGATCGGATTTGAAGGTAAAAACTTAAAAAATTCAGCCATGCTTTGGTGTTAGTTGTGAGGCCGAGCGTCCAGGAGGAAGAGGCTCGATGGACGTTCGCTCGGATAGGTAGTCAAAGGCCCCATATCACTTGGTGAATATAAGTTCGGTAGTATTTATAATGGACAATGAACTTACCATGTACAAGGCTTTTTAAAGTCGTGATGACGCCAAAACTCAATGAAACTTCACAATTAAGTATATTTGTTCTAGAGCAATCCAATATTGGATGACCAATTGGGAAGTCTATGAGATTTGGACAATATTATATAAGGCGAGAGCGGATCGCTACAAATGGTATTAGAGCCTGCATCAATAAAAAATATGGGACAAATATCGACCCCATACGAGAACGTGTGTTCCTAAGTAGGGGAGATTGTGACACTCAGCGAAGCTATAGTGCTAACTGTGAGGCCGAACGTCCAATGGGAATAGTTTTGATGGACGTTCGGATGAGTGGTCAATGGTCCCATATTACTTAGTGAATGTAAGTTCGGTTGTATTTATAATGTACCACGAACGTACCGTGTACAAGACCTTTTAAAGTCGTGATAGCACCAAAAGTACTCAATGAAATTTCACAATTAAGTGTTGTCGTCCTGTAGCAATCCAAGGATGGGTGAACTATTAGAAAATTTAAGGAATTTGAATGGTAAAAGCGGATAACATTGTACAAGGTAGGAGCAGATCGTTACATTATATCAAGACAGGTCCATATATCTCTGATCCCATCTGTGTTTCAATTCTCGCTTCAATTCCCACCTCATTTTTTATATGTACAAAATGTATGTAACTGTATTTTATCCTTGTAACCACCAAGTATATATATATATATATATAATTATTTTATTGAAATTCTAAAAAGTTCAGTTTAGTTTTTTTTTTTTGGACGAAACGAAATCCTGTACTCATTCATTTGGGACGGGGATGGAGGTTGGAGATTATTCTCCGATCAAAAAAGGGACAAAAATGGAGGCTGACATTGAGTTTGAGAATCTCAGAGGTTGGAGGTGATTCCTTAATCGAAAAAGGGACAGAAATAGAGGTTGATATCGAGTTCAAGGATCTTAAATGTTAGAGGTTATTTCCGATTCAAAAAATGGAACAAAAATTGATGTTGCTATTAAATTCGAGAATCGAAGACGGAATAATCAAGGCTCCATTTGGTCAAAATTAACCCAGGCTAGATTATTTGACTTATTTTTTGTCTTTATTCAAATTTTTTTTGTATTTATTATTTTTATGTCATTTTTTCGTGAATTATTGGTTCGTATCGACGAAAGGAATCTAAAAATTATAAAATTATGTCCAAAAGTTAAAAAAACGTCACTAAAAACGAAAATAAGCCAACATGGACGCAGTTTTTGACTTATTTTTTGTCTTTTCTGAACTTTTTTTAATTTTTTAACATAATTTTATACTTTTTTGAAATCTCTTGTCGAGACGAACCAAGAACCATAAAAAAATTGATGAGCTAACTGTGAGGCCGAACGTCCAATGGGAATAGTTTTGATGGACGTTCGGATGAGTGGTCAATGGTCCCATATTACTTAGTGAATGTAAGTTCGGTTGTATTTATAATGTACCACGAACGTACCGTGTACAAGACCTTTTAAAGTCGTGATAGCACCAAAAGTACTCAATGAAATTTCACAATTAAGTGTTGTCGTCCTGTAGCAATCCAAGGATGGGTGAACTATTAGAAAATTTAAGGAATTTGAATGGTAAAAGCGGATAACATTGTACAAGGTAGGAGCAGATCGTTACATTATATCAAGACAGGTCCATATATCTCTGATCCCATCTGTGTTTCAATTCTCGCTTCAATTCCCACCTCATTTTTTATATGTACAAAATGTATGTAACTGTATTTTATCCTTGTAACCACCAAGTATATATATATATATATAATTATTTTATTGAAATTCTAAAAAGTTCAGTTTAGTTTTTTTTTTTTGGACGAAACGAAATCCTGTACTCATTCATTTGGGACGGGGATGGAGGTTGGAGATTATTCTCCGATCAAAAAAGGGACAAAAATGGAGGCTGACATTGAGTTTGAGAATCTCAGAGGTTGGAGGTGATTCCTTAATCGAAAAAGGGACAGAAATAGAGGTTGATATCGAGTTCAAGGATCTTAAATGTTAGAGGTTATTTCCGATTCAAAAAATGGAACAAAAATTGATGTTGCTATTAAATTCGAGAATCGAAGACGGAATAATCAAGGCTCCATTTGGTCAAAATTAACCCAGGCTAGATTATCTGACTTATTTTTTGTCTTTATTTAAATTTTTTTTGTATTTATTATTTTTATGTCATTTTTTCGTGAATTATTGGTTCGTATCGACGAAAGGAATCTAAAAATTATAAAATTATGTCCAAAAGTTAAAAAAACGTCACTAAAAACGAAAATAAGCCAACATGGACGCAGTTTTTGACTTATTTTTTGTCTTTTCTGAACTTTTTTTAATTTTTTAACATAATTTTATACTTTTTTGAAATCTCTTGTCGAGACGAACCAAGAACCATAAAAAAATTGATGAGCTAACTGTGAGGCCGAACGTCCAATGGGAATAGTTTTGATGGACGTTCGGATGAGTGGTCAATGGTCCCATATTACTTAGTGAATGTAAGTTCGGTTGTATTTATAATGTACCACGAACGTACCGTGTACAAGACCTTTTAAAGTCGTGATAGCACCAAAAGTACTCAATGAAATTTCACAATTAAGTGTTGTCGTCCTGTAGCAATCCAAGGATGGGTGAACTATTAGAAAATTTAAGGAATTTGAATGGTAAAAGCGGATAACATTGTACAAGGTAGGAGCAGATCGTTACATTATATCAAGACAGGTCCATATATCTCTGATCCCATCTGTGTTTCAATTCTCGCTTCAATTCCCACCTCATTTTTTATATGTACAAAATGTATGTAACTGTATTTTATCCTTGTAACCACCAAGTATATATATATATATATAATTATTTTATTGAAATTCTAAAAAGTTCAGTTTAGTTTTTTTTTTTTGGACGAAACGAAATCCTGTACTCATTCATTTGGGACGGGGATGGAGGTTGGAGATTATTCTCCGATCAAAAAAGGGACAAAAATGGAGGCTGACATTGAGTTTGAGAATCTCAGAGGTTGGAGGTGATTCCTTAATCGAAAAAGGGACAGAAATAGAGGTTGATATCGAGTTCAAGGATCTTAAATGTTAGAGGTTATTTCCGATTCAAAAAATGGAACAAAAATTGATGTTGCTATTAAATTCGAGAATCGAAGACGGAATAATCAAGGCTCCATTTGGTCAAAATTAACCCAGGCTAGATTATCTGACTTATTTTTTGTCTTTATTTAAATTTTTTTTGTATTTATTATTTTTATGTCATTTTTTCGTGAATTATTGGTTCGTATCGACGAAAGGAATCTAAAAATTATAAAATTATGTCCAAAAGTTAAAAAAACGTCACTAAAAACGAAAATAAGCCAACATGGACGCAGTTTTTGACTTATTTTTTGTCTTTTCTGAACTTTTTTTAATTTTTTAACATAATTTTATACTTTTTTGAAATCTCTTGTCGAGACGAACCAAGAACCATAAAAAAATTGATGAAAAACAAAAAATTTAAAAAAAATTCAAATAAGAACAACAAACTAAACAGTGAATAATCCAATAATTCAGTCAGGCCAAATGGACCCCAAGTTTGTTCCAGATTTTTTTTCATACATTAAGGAGATGACTATGGGGCTAGCACACTTGTTTGTTATTCAGTACGACCTGAACTCTGCATGTTATTAGGCCAAATCGAATGAGTATCCGGCACGTAAAAAATTGAAGGGCTGATTAGTCATTTGGCATTTGAAACGGACTGTTGAAACTGCTGTACAGATGGGGAGTACGGTGGTCGTGGGCGGAGGTGATTAGAGCTTGTAATGACGTGATGAAGATATCGTGAACTGAAAATTATGCCATTAATTGTTCGAAACGTGTAATTCCAAGTGGCTTGAAAAGTCGACACGTGGGGTAGGAGTGTGTAGGGACCACACTGCACGCACAAGGCGACAGAAAAGAGATGATAAGACAGGGGATAAGTCTCGGGGGAACGAATCTTTAAGCTTTAAAATGTCACGCTTTTGACGCCCCCTCCCTCCCATCTATTCTTCCTCCAATTAATGTACAAGGTTGTTACACCAATAAAACAAAACTAAAATTATTATTTTTTAAACTTTTAAATAGAATGTTCTACATAAGTAATTATTAAGTGCCTGTTTCAATTATGTAGGTAATTTTTAATTTTTATATTAATCTGTGGTTATCAATGAGCTTGAGACATTATGTGTCTATAGTAGGCTGGACTTACGAGGCGTCGAGTTACGTTATTTGTAGGTATTCGGTTCAATTTGCTCCAATGTTGTGTCAGATTGAAGGATAATAGAAAACTCGATTTTCACATCTAGCTATCATGCATTCTCGACCCAATCATGTCAACGATTGGGCCGGACCGAAGGCAAGATAGAGTCCACACGATGTGCAACCCACCTAATTACTTCGGGTGTACAACCAGCATTTGGATTGGACCGAATGAACAACAGGCGGTATGACTAATGGAACCGGGGGCCCTGCTGTGCGCTGTGCGCCAAAACGGCGTCGTTTTGGCGCACAAAACACTGCCCGAACAGTAAAAAACTGACTGAACAATTTTCGGTCAGTGTTTTGTGCGCCAAAACGACGCCGTTTTGGCGCACATCACGCCCTGCTGTGCATTGTGCACAGCAGGGCCCCCAATTCCATGACTAATAGTACAATAGCTTACTGAACTTCTTTACAAAGGACGGACACTCGACACAATCGTGTGGGTCGTAGCATCCGGTATTTGCTGAGCGAAGCATGATGATCGGCGTGCATGGACAGTTATCTACGAGATCATGGGGGATAGACGGTTTCCTAACGTGGGGCACGACCACCAGGTGCTATCAAATTTGAGGTATGTGCCGGTATTTAAAACGATACAGTATTAGAAGTATTTGACATCGTTTTTATATCAAAACAGTATCTACCGACTAGTATCGATAAACTTGGTCGAGATACTGATTGTCGTCGGTTGGTAGTGCAAGTCAATGTGATTTGGAAAGCTTTAAAAAATTAATCTTGTCAATGCCCCATCCCACCAGCAGGCGCGCAACGAGTTTCTGTGTGTTTCGACATCGGATTTGGTCGGCTTCTAAAGTAAGCAAAGGGCAAATTGTAGGGCTGAGGTAAAGGAACCGTTGGGTGGTAATGGGAAACCGGGATAGGAGGGGTCGGCTCCCTTGATGGTCTTGTGACTTTGTCTCACAGACCGATGTTACTATTGTTGTCACTTCCTGTAATCCATTTCTTAACAATTTATAAAACATTATCATCATCCAATCACATCGTACTATGTTATTTAACTATGGGAGATTATTCGGTCCTACTCCAGTAGAGATCTTTCAATTTCGACATATATCAAAGCCTTGTGTAGTAACTGTAGTAAAAAAGGATTGGATATTGGATTCCCAGCTGCGGTTTCAATTCCCGTCAGTCCCGATGGTTTTAAAAAATACATCAATTCATCTTTCTATTTTCTCTGAAAAAGGGGACAAGGAGCAGAATTTCATTCCCAAGGCGGGATCTTTTTTCTCTTTTTTATTCTTTGTTTTATTTCTCTCCTTTCTCAACTCCTGGTTGTGCACATCAAGACATATTGAACGTCAAAACGATATCATTTTGATGCACAAAATACTTTTTTATGCTAAAATAACGCAATTTTGACGCGAAACAGAGGTATTGTGCAACATATTTCACATTTTCCTGACATGTAGGAATGATATTTTGAACCGATCCGATGGTTATTCAAACTGTAATTGAAATTTCCCCCCGAATTGTAACAGAAATTTTAGTCGTGGATACGGCTATAGAGCAAACAAATGAATATTCGTTCCGATACGATTATGGTTAAATATTCGTTCGGTTCGGAAATTATCCAACATCCATTGGGTACTACGGTTACAGTTTACAGTTTACCGATTTTAATCCCCGATGAATATCGGATCGGATTTAGTTATTGGTTCATGTTCGGATATCGGATACGAATATCCAGATATCCGCTTCGTTGCCGTTCCTACATTGGCATGTATTGATTTTTTATTAAGATAATTTTTTTCTTTGTATACACTATCTATTACATTTGATCTAAATTTAATCAAATTAACAATAGGAGTGACAATTTTCACTGGTTCGATCTGATCCACTGATCTCTGATAAAAATATACAGACCACCTTAGTCTATATTCTCATAATATATAGTCCGCATTCCAACAAAGTTGTCGTTTTAAATTCTCTCTTGCAAAATTCGTACCACACATTCAAATCACTCTATTTCAATTACACTCATTTTATTATTGTGTTATTTTTAATAGTCCAACACTGTTTCGTATAACAACTAACAATAATCTAGTTATAATTAATTGCGATCTCCTCAAGTGAACGGTGATATTAATTTTTTAAAGACTAATCAACGTGCTCTTAAGCTGAACCGAACACTCTAAGTTATAAAAAGAACAATAAACTAATATAATGCATAAAATATTAATGTGTTTTTTTTATGAAATCTCTCTCTCTCTCTCTCTCTCTCTCTCTCTCTCTCTCTCTCTCTCTCTCTCTCTCTCTCTCTCTCTCTCTCTCTCTCTCTCTCTCTCTCTCTCTAATACTTTGTAGGATACTAGGTGGGGCAATTGTGAGGCAACCACCACATGATGTAATGACTTCTTAGCTAAATCCAAGGACACCACATGTGTATGTTGAAACATGCCTTGCCATATCTATTTTCACAAGGACACTACATGTCCATACATACCCCACAAATGAACATAGAGGAAAAAGAACAAATTTTATTAGGCATAGCATGACTTAAGGGTACCCCATCTACGGCAAAGTCTGTATTTTTAGGGTATCCCCCTACCCTACCTAGCTATCCTAATTTGTTTGATCTTTCTGATTCTGTTGGTCCCCCAACCAATAATTGTTATTTGGAACTTGAGATTGATTGATTTTTAATAATTAAAGTATCCGGTCAGTTGGAGTATGTCCCACTTGTTACTGACTAGTTCTTGGATGGAGTTGCAAACGAATCGAAGCCGTTCGCTAGCTCAGCTTAACTCAACTCAGTAAGGGCTTGGTTTGTTTTGTTAACAAACCGAGCTTGAACTCGAGTTTTAGACTTGTTTCGTAAACGAGCCCAGCTTGAGTTTCAGAAAATCGGCTCGGCTTGAAAAAACTCGACTTATTTTAGAGGCTCGACTCGTTTAAAAAAGCTTATTAAGTAAATGAACTTAGTTTGGCTCGGCTTGTTTATAAACAAGCCAAGCTTGAGTTTAAATTTTAGACTTGTTTAGTTAACAAGCTAAGCTCGAGTAGACCTATCCTTGAGGCCCTGAAGTTAATGAATAGACAAACCTCAAGTGGTCCCAAATATGAAATTGCCAAGATTCAATCTCAGAATATCCACATTTACAACTCATTTTGATCTCCTCTTGGACAACCCCATAAGGTTAGTGAAAGTGTTAGTTAGCCAACTAATTCATAACACTTTTGTGGTTAATGAAATTTACGAAAGGGTACTAAAATATTAATAATGCTTTCAAGGAAAAAGAACCATTGTTATTTGGAACTTGAGATTGATTTTTCTTATAATTAAGAGATCCGCTCAGCTTGGAGTATATCTCATCTATTGCCAACTAGTTCTTAGATATGGCTGCAAACAAATTGAGCCATTCGCGAGCTCGGCTTGACTCAGCTTGGTAAATCTCGATTTGTTTAGGCTTGTTTCGTAAACGAGCCGAGCTTGAATCTAAAAAGATTGGCTCGTAAAAACTTGGCTTGTTTAAAGAGGCTCATTAAGTAAATGAACTTAATTTGGCTCGACTCGGCTAGTTTATAGACAAACCGAGCTTGAACTTGAGCTCAAATTTTAGGCTCGTTTAGTTAACAAGCCAAGCTCAATCATTCCAAAGCTCGGCTTTGGTTTGTTCGTTTGCAGCCCTATCCTTGGGGCCTTGAAGTTAACGAATGAACAAACCTTCAGTTGCTCCAAATATGAAGTTGTCAAGATTCGATCTCAAAAAATATCTGTATTTACAGCTCATTCTGATCTCTACTTGGACAGCTCCTTGAGTCAGTGAAAGTGTTAGATACCAACTAGTTCAAAACACTTTTATGGTTAATGAAATTTAGCAAAGGGTACTAAAAAATTAATTACGCTTTCAATGATCAAAGACCTGCAACCAAAACTTGGATAGCGATATGGTACCAACCAACACTCTTAGCAATTCTTAAGTCAACAATTTCGTATGTAAAAGTGAGAAAAGTGTACTTGAAACTTAGGACGTAAGTTATTTATTATTTAACAACATTAAAAAAATTAACAGTAGATGGAGCTAGGCTGATATTAAGTTCAAGAATTGAAGGGTCGGATGGTCAAATTTGTTCTCGATCCATTCCGTTGCCATCTTTAAACTGAACCCTGATTATTAAAAAAACGCATGTGATTAGTACATTAGTTTATATTAATCATATTTCCGCAACTGCCAAAGAAGTACATAAAACAGGTCCAAGAATTCAGCCATAATAAAAGGCACTCTTCCTCTTATATTGTAACTGATTATGGCAAGCCACAATTGCATGACCTCAAAATGTGATTAGGGACGGGATCAGAAATTTCACTACGCGGAGGCAAATATATATTCGAGATCAAAATAGAGTATATTTAAAATATTTAGTAAGGGCGAGCCTAACTATATACTTCATAAGAAATTTTCTTTTTCCTATATATATAATAATCGAGATTTTTTTTTTGTTTTCAAAGGCGACCGACTCTATTGGCTCCCGACTCCATCCCTTCATGTGACTCATATTAGCTTTATAGTCTGTTGCACACAAGTTTGGAAAAGTGAAATCAGTCCTGTTTGATTCGGTTAGGCCAAAAAACTTGGTCCAATCAGCGATTTCGATTTGGATTATAGTAAATCGAAACCGAACTAACTATTTCAGTATGGTCAGTTTGATTTCGGTGCGGTTTAGATTTGATTGGGTTTTGGCCCAAAATTGAAGAAATTTTTAAAAATTTAAGAGGCCCATGTCAAATGAACCAAGTTCAGATTTATTTTAAACCAGTTTTTGATTTGATTTGGCCCAAGTATAAATTTAAAAACTTTTAAAAAATTAAGAGGGCAGACTTCTAATAACTAAGAGGTCCAACCCTACGATTGACATAAAACAAAAGCTAAATGTAAGTACTTAGGACTTTTTAATTTTTAGGATTTAGTGTAGGAATCGATTCAGTCCGTTTTGGTTTGGTTCCTAGGCGATTAAAATAAAAAATCAAACCGAACCGAACCGAACCGAACTAAAAAACCGGATCAAATACCCTTTACGATTTAGTTTACCAATTCGGTTCAATTACCGATGGATGGAACTTTTGACTAGTTGAAACTGGCTGAGAGACTTTTCCCAATGAAACATAAGGAGTAGTGGAAGAGACAAGTGTAGGGGTAAATGCGGGGAGAGCTTTCAAGGGGTGGCTGGAGCAGAGACAATGGTTAAAAAGGCGAGAAAGCCAGTGGAGAGAGATAAAGACATCGATTTAGACTTTCACCTCACTTACAAAGCGAGGGTCCAATCAAGGAGAAACCATCTCAGTAGATTCTGATGCAGTGTGACTTGAGTATGAGTAACACCACCACCAATCCTCAACGGAACCACTTCATAGCATAACTAATTATGACCAAAATATGAGATGATAGGGCCATCTAATAAGACACGGGGATTCTATTATGCACAACACACAATATTAGGGTGTTGCGCGTTAAAATGGTACCGTTGTGTCCGTCTAAATACTGCCTAACTGTTGAGACAATATATTGATGATGACCAAACTCGATCGCTTGTGCACAATAGGTTCATTGGGTTCTATTCAATCAGGGGCGGAGCTGATTAGGGGGGGAGGCGACACGTGCCACCACCAAGTTAAAAATTTTTTTTACTTAAATATCAAAATCTCAGTCCTCATATTGTCACTCTCCCCCTCTCTCGCTTCGTGACTCCGCGGCTCCGGTTGCCACCCCCACTATCGTCACTTAACTCACTTTTCCCGTGCTAATAACGGCAGCAGGAGATCCGCGTTGCTTGAACAAGGGCTTAAAGAAGAAAGTCCTCTAGTCGCTATCGAAGTTCATCCGCAACGAAAAGCTCGGAGCCATCGCTGGCGAAGGAGGCATCAGCAGTGATTATGGGATCTATCTAGCGAAGTCTGCCGATGGAGATGAGATCCGCATGTTCAGTAGTGTGGACACGGCGCCACCACCAAATCTCATTCCTTGCTCCACCACTGCATTCAAAGAGTATATTAGCTCAAAAATTAGCAAGAGACGTGTAGTCCATGCCAACTTTTAACTTGTTTTGGTTGAACTCCAACTAAAAACAATGGGTTTGCTTTCACTAATATTTAATTAGCTGCTCTTCTTTTGGTTTAGTGATTGTATGGAAGATAATGTCACTTGCCATTTCTGCAGAAGAAGACAGAAACTTGTCACTGTTATTGATCAAAGAAGTCAAAAGCATCACCAAATAGCCTCATTTCTTTTGATTTTTTACCCCAAAAGAAAAAAGGAACAGTCCCTATGTATACCCACTATTCACATGTGATGTAATTTGATTAAAGAAAGAGGATTCTTTTCGGTTCGGCCTAGTCTTCTTTCTCAACTCGAGTTTTAAGCTCGGAAGTTTTTATCATTGATTAATACTTCATACTTGTGCTAATAAGACGATGAATTGGAGAGTCTATGCTTCTTCTTTATTGAGTTCGTATGTGGGATTAGCGCGCCTATTGGAAATTAATGTTGGACAAGATCCAAGTTTATTAAGATTTCATTAATATCGTACCAAGTTCGTATCATGTTTTTGAACTGAGTAAAAAAAAAAAAAAGAAGAAGAAGAAAGGAACAAGTACCATTATTTTTGTGGAGTTTAAATTCTTACTTGAACTTCAATGAACTAGACTTGTAGGTGATCCTTGCCAAGGTTGCAAAACAGTGAACCCTTCATTGGTGTCTACCGAACGTAGGTCGCTGGCAAGTAGTCTGATGGTTTAGTTAGTTCCGAAAGGGAGGAGTGAAACAGTTTGAGTGGGAGTTTTTGCGTACTTGAGAACGGAGTGTCTCAATCCTATTTATAGAGGGGTCTACCAAGGCACGACACACACGACGCCAAGAATGTCGCGTCGTTGGCTACACGCCACGACGATATTGCCAAGTGTCTCACATGCGCGCAATTGGGTGCTACTACTTCGTGTTTGGAAACCGCAACGTCTCCACATTTGTCTAAGTAACGATCCGCGTCGTGGGCAACAAGTCTCGCTTGCCGCCTATTGAGCCCCATGCTCATGGCAGCACGGTTGGGTGGCGTCCCTTGTGGGATAACTTCACGAAGCTTATCAATACCAACCGTACAAAGAGGCTCGGTTCGGTCAGTAAACACCTAGTCGGGCTTGAGGCACGTCGAGTGGACTACTCATCGAACTTTCGATTCAGTACCAACTGATCCACACTAGACTCAATCCCGTCCATTTCCAGGTTGGGATGGGCCGAGCATACAAAAATCCAGTAGGCCCAAACCCATGCGGACCCGGTCTACTACAATTCTTTATACTAATACCTTTCCTTTTACATGGTTTATCTAAGGGATACTTGGAAATCCATGAAATCTCCATCCTTAATTCATTAATAGGTTATCTTTTAAATTTATTTCCTTATATAGCTAGATTTTGTATACCATCTTAGGCAGCAACTTTTAATTCTTTCTTAGTTTAATCCCTCAAAGGTTTGCCTATATAAAGGCCTTCAACAAAATCCTAAGGCCCTCACCAAAAAGAAGGATCTTGAAACTCTGCAACCTGCTAACATGAGAAGTTGTGGACTCAACATTGATGGAGCCAAAGAAGAAGATGATGGAGATGAAGATGAAGAACCTCAAAACACCACTCGTGAAGTAATCGGATGAGCGATTTACCAGAAGTTAGGTATGAATTTATACCTCATTCTCCCTTTCACGCACCATTATTCACTCTCAAAAAGTCTAAGAATATATATACATCTTTGTGCACACATCCGGACACAGATGTGTCTGAAATCGTTGTTTGATGTATACGTAGCCCTCTAAAATGATGAAAACCCACGTGTATTGGATAATTCCAAACACGTTTATATCCAAATCTATGCACGAAAAGGGTGTTCGTAAAATTGTTCTATTCATTCTCCCTTTTTTTATCATCAAGAAAAATAGAACTTTTGAATATTAATAAAACTGCGCATTTTATGTGGATAGCATCAGGAGTTTCCGTTTCAAGTTGCTCAACTCGGGATGTGCGAAAGAAGGATTGCACGTGCGCTAGCAGTTATTTTGCGTTGGGAATCAAATATGGCTGTGCATGAATTGGGATATCGAAGGATTTCACAAATCAATTAAAAGATCTGCAGCTAATTAATATCTCCATTGATATCCATTCAAAATTCCATCGATGCCTCCATTAATGTTCTCAGCAGTTTTGAAGCTCGAAATTCCCTCATGTTTCTATAAATATTGAATTTCATCCATGGTTTCACATACCAGCAATTTTGTCTTCACAAAGAATCTCAAATTTCGCGTCTCTCGTGTGAGAGAGACCAGCGCAACTCTTTCAGCTAAGTAACCATTTTATTCTGGGAGACAGACGCCGGTGCATCCTCCAACACTTAAAGTGTGACGACAAATGTATTTTAAGGGGATTGTAATTCCACACGAGCCGATTTGGTTTTCATATTCAATTGTATATGTTTTGATTTTTTACAGTTCCCTAAACCTTCATTTATATATGGTTTTGTTATTTCATTTTTGTTCTGTAACTTATGTATCAATGATCAATGAAAATATTTTTTTGGAATATTTGAGTATCTGTTCTATTATTTTTTCCTACATTTTGGTGGTGATTGACTTGGATTTAGTTGAAGAACAAATTGAGTAGCTACTACATTAATTTCAATTGATCATATTTTGGCAACAGCCAAGCATGTACATAGAACAGGTCCCAGAATTCTACCATAATAAAAGGCACTATTTTTCGGAATGAGAGTGTCTGGTTGTAAAGTAAAATGACATCGTTTTAACATAAAAATAAATGTCCGAACATTGCTCTAACTACTCAAATAACATTTTATATGCCAAAACGACGTCGTTTGTTAATCCTCAGACATGTGCTTCAGACTAGCTTTATAATCTGCTGCACATATTTGTTAATCCCAACTATGTCGCGCCATTGCAAGTCTGATAAAGTTAATGGTCTTGAAACGGAGAGAAGACGGATTCATACGATAACATCTTCTACTTTTTTTTATTAGTAAAAGATAATTATATACGAATAACTCGATAATTTTTGTGTCGCCTAGAAAATTCATCGCAAATATCTATTTTTTGCGACCGCAGCACACTCTGACACTAGAACACATAGCATTTGTGATGATAGCACACCTAGATGCTAAAACATTTAATTTTTGCCACGACAACACACCTCGATACTGAAACACCTAATTTTTGCGATGGCAACACAACCCGACGCTAGAACACTAATGCTATACGGATTTAATTTTGTGTATAGATGTTATATATATGAAACAACAGCTTATCTTATGATCCTCGAATTTCAATTTAATAAATCCAAAAAATAGGATACATAATCTAAAAATGTATGTTCTCATTTAAAGTGCAAATACTTTTTTATTTTTTCTTTTGTGATTTGACTTAAGCATCGAATTATCCTCTAGTTGATATCAGTCATGTAATACTAACAAATTGTTTCTCTCGCAAATAACAAATACCATTTGGATTCGGGAGGAAAATTCAAATTGGATTGAAGAGCAGCACTGCATAGTGTATATCAATACCATAGTGTATCGCCCAGTACTGGACCAAAAACGATTTTAGGAGACCCACATATTGTACCAGCTAACGTACTAATCAATACTGGGCCAGTACTAGTACCAGCTAGTATGAATTTTTTTTTAAAAATCCAATTGATATTTTTTTCATAATTATACATAAATTGAGACTAAAAACATAACTAAACCTAGTTATCCTGCAGAGTAAAATGATCCCTTTCTATGTTTAGTAATTCTTAAGTTCACGATTTTATTTTATATGTCAAATATGTTGGACAATACTGCTTGAGAAATATATATTAGTTTTTAGTGATAAATTTTTAACGGTACGTCGAAATATATCGGTATCGTTACACACCATGTCATTAACAAAAACGGTACAATTGTCAGTACGAGATTGATAACTTTGCTCCCATTGCTGCTACACGCCAGCACGGTGTGTTGTGCCGCACCGTTTTGACTGTCCAACTACCGTCTCAATACTAGCCAACCGTTTAGGCAATATTTTGGTATAAAAAATAACAGTGTTTCAACGAGTAGCACACATTGTCATCTACAACGCAAAACAGAGTCCCGAGTCCCATCCAACAACTATATGAACTCAAAATTAGCAAGCAACGTGTAGTCTACGGCCAACTTTTAAATTGTTTTTGCTTGAACATATCCAACTAAAAACAATGGGTTTGCTTTCACTAATTAATTAGCTGCCTCTTCTTTTGGGTTAATGATTGTGTGGAAGATAATGTCAGTTGCCATTTTTGCAGAAGAATACAGAAACTTTAGTCACTGTTATTGATCAAAGGAGTCAAAAGCATCACCAAATAGCCATATTTCTTTTGATTTTTTACCCCAAAAGAAAAAAGGTAACAGTCCCTATGTATACCCACCATTCACATGTGATGTAATTTGATTAAAGAAAGAGGATTATTCTCGTGATTCGCTCCTTTCTTGTATAATATTGTCTGTTTTGGCCGTTCAAAATTCTTGGGCTTCCCCGTAGGCCACCCATCCTTGCACTGTTTCAGTACGAACTCGCTTAACTGTGAAGTTTCATTAAATTTTGGCACTCTTACGACTTTAAAAGGTCTCATACAAAATAGGGTCATTATCTATTATATATAGCGCTAAACTTACATCCGCTAGGCGATGTGAAATCCTTGATCACCCATTCAAATATTCATCAAGGTTCTCTCTCCCAAACGCTCGGCTTCATAACAGACACCACAGCCTGACTGAAGTGTCATAATCCTCTTCTGTCCCTTTGAGAGGATTTTTTTTTAACTCCCTTTGATGAGTCGAAATGGTTGTTACTTGCACCGACACCAAGGAATTCCTTGATCCATTTATCTATCAAAGCTAATTAAGGCTTTTACTCAGCGCTTTTCTCTCGTATTGATCTACGACCAACCTATGAAAAGCAGACAACATAGTATAGTAGTTTGGGTTTATGACATACTAAGCTTGCTTACAAGTATTTTTCCTACCAAAAGCAATCCCATCTGCATCAAAAAGTATATCGATCTCATATGTACGTCTTACACATTTTCAACTCAACTCACGAGTGTTAGCGTACGAGGGTGAACAAAATCATACTCTTGCAAGGTGCATAGATTGTGAGGAGTGATTAAAGGGCCCATTCCTTGGGCTTTTATTCCGGAGGAGGCCCATATGGGTGAGAGACTTTATATCGAAAGTGGGTTCAGTATTGATTTGGGCTTTTATTGGCAGGGCCCAATAGCTTAACAGTGGCGACTATTAAGCAAAAACCATTTTATGGTCCATAATGTGGATTGCGCAGTCCACTGGCATCCATAATAGGTGAAATTTTGTTTAAAAGGAGAAAATCTACATAGATACGTGAGAATCGTTCAATGCACATGGAGCCTACGAATAATAAAGGACTTCACGTGTATCAGACGATTCTGAATATATCTGTGTCTGAATTTATGCACGGGAATCATGTTTGTAGATTTAATCTCATAGAAATAGTCTAATATTATCACACGGATATGACTATTAGGATTTTTTATATTCAAGATTTGTTTATCTCTTTTCGCTCCAGATATCTAGTGGACTACTCCCTCCGTCCCAATTTGTTTGTCCATTCTCGAAATTCCAACTTATTTAGGAAACACAATTATTACTCTTAAAAACTTTGACTTTCCAAGAATACCCTTAACTTTTTTAACATTAAATGAGAGTTTACGTTTTCCAAAGCATGATTTTTTAAAAAAGGAAGGGCATTAGGAAAATTTTGACAAGTCAACTTCAAAATTAGACAAACAATTTGGGACATCTAAAAGTCAAAAAGTGGACAAACAAACCGGGACGGAGGGAGTATTTTATTCCATTAGAGGAGTATAAAATTAATCATACGCCCTCGCACGTCCATATCTTATCCCCTTTTATACTTCTCTTTTATTTGCACAAAAACCATTATAATTATGAGAATGTCATCATTAACTACAAAATATCATTCGCCTACTCATATCTTTCCCCTTAGAAAATAAATATTATACAAATCTCACATTTTAAATTTTGACAGCTAAAAAATGAGGCATAATGATATTTGACTCGTTTATTTTATAATTTGAATGATTAAGTTTCTACTTTAACATAATCAAACCAATTGAATATTATAAATGCCTCATTTTAATAATTTTATGTAGACAAATTACACGAGAAATGTAGGTTTAAAATATCTATATATATATATATATATATATATATATATATATATATATATAAAATAGTTAACAACACGTGGGGACCTACCTTCCCTGAAAAAAATTGGTTCCACGGGTACCGAGTTAAGCCCTGACTCAGGCTTCAATTTCCCCACCAGACTCACATGAAAAACCAAACTATTTCCACCAAACAGCCCCCCCCCCCCCCCCCCCCCCCCCCCCCCACTTGGCCACTTCACAAAACTATATTTTCACTGTTTGTAAGTTAGGTAACTACATTCAGTGCATAAAAAAAAAAACTACTCTAACATCGTGGGACCCACTGTTTGTCACTAAAGCGGGTCAATTTACACGTATTTTGATTCTATGCGACAATCTTACAGTCTACTAACGGATTCAATTAAAGTGAGGACCGACTTCTTTAGAGTTAATAACACTTGAAAAGTTTCGGACCTACAATTTTAGAAAGACACAAATTTATAAGTGTGTGTTTATTAACAGTCAAAAAATGGTCTGTTGTTTATTATCTTGGATATGACTATCGGACTTGTTGTATTGGAGATTTGTTTACTTATTAATTTGGACCCCAGATATTATTTGGAGTACAAATTTATTTGCGGGGATAAAATTTTCTCACCCATTTTCCTATCCATATCTTATTTCTCTTCTATATTTATCTTCAAATTACGAGAATGTCAACCACATACTCATATCTACCGTATTTCTTTTCCTAAAAAAATATTCAAATAAGCTTTTTATAATTATTCACCCATCTGTAATAAATTTTCACTTCTACTATATCTATCATCTTATTATATCGTTAATATCTCTTCTAAAATTTTAACCGCTAACAAACAAGCCATAAGTATTAAACATTCTAAGTATCCAGCCTTGATCATCGGGTCAACCGTTTCGAGTAAACAGGAAGTTACATATATCCTCACCTAATGTTTTTGACTAATGAAGAGACCTCCCCTAAGTACATCACGAAGTCATCTCACTGGGGATAATAATTTAAGATATATATATATATATATATATATATATATATATATATTTATTTATTTATTTATATGCCTCGGCTAAGGTTTTTGATGAATGAAGAAACCTCCTCCAAGGCTTTTACAAATACATTATTTTTCCCTATTCTATAAATTATTCGACAAATTCTCTCATCTCGTTACTTTCCGTTAATTTCATGAAAAAAATGCTAATGTCTATTGATTATTCTCTATTAAATGCCAAAAATATCATTCCATTAATCCATATATCTATAAAATCTGAATGAAAACCTTAATCCCCTCGATGTTTTCATCAAAATTATTTTATTGAGATTTTTTCTTGTTTTCAAGAATAAAATATATCTAGAATTAATGTACATACTACACTATATATTTATCAGAATTATATATGTACATATATAGAATATATATCCTATCCTTATAATTTCTTTTCTTTTATGATATTATATGTGTCTTTCGTTATATAGAATACGTATAGGGACCAAAAAAAAAAAGATGTGTATTAGCTTAAAAATATTATTCATTATAGCAAAAAATAAAAGTTAGGAAAGCACAAGATGTATAAGTAATTTTACATAATCGAATAAAGTATAATCCGTCTAATTTGATTTCAACAATTAAAGCTCAAACAAGAAAAAAGAATTAAAACATTAATTGAAGAAGAAATAGTAAGTTATATTGAAAGTCAAGAAGAAATAGTAAGTTATATTGAAAGTCAAGATAAATTTATTTATTAAAGGGTTAGGAATGTGTGTATGTGTCTTATTTAGGTAAAAACCTATAGGAGACGCAAGATTTACAAGATAATATTTTTCAAACGAAAAAATATTTATTAAAATATAAAATGCATAAGCAATTGTCAAAGATTGATTAATATAACTTAACTCTGATTTAATAAGGAATCTCTTATTTTCCTACGGTGCGGATCTCTTATTTTTTGACCAAATTTTGATGATCCGAACCGTTCAATGTGTTTAAAACATGAGAGTACTCGCAAGAAATCGGTTTAAAACAATATCGAGAAGGGCTTGATCTAAATAATTTTTGACAAATACTGACAGGAACAGTTTTATAAAAAATTGAATGGATCAAGCCTTTTCAGATATTATTTTGAGCTAATTTCTTGCGGGTAGCCTTAAAAACATGTTTTAAACACATTAAACGGTTCGGATCATCAAAATTTGGTCAGAAAATAGGAGGTCTACACCGTAACATCAAAATAAGGGATCCCTTATTAGAAGCTCACTATATTTTATATATATTAAAGATAAGAAAACTCAACATGGGTATTTTAATTCTTTAATTATATGACGAGAAAGGAAGTTTGCCTAATTATTTTTTTATCGAAAAAAGAAATTTTATAAATTATAAATTGAAGGTATAAAGATAATGGGGAAGCAAGCATGAGGCATCACGGCAAATCACCCACATCCCAACAAAATTGGCCATTTGATACCCGAGCACTTAAATATTGACTAGAAGTCAACCGGTAGTAGAAAGTGTGCCTAATTATTGTAAAGTAGAGGAGGGTAATGTATTTGTCAAAGACTCTTTGTATTTATTGATATTTATATTTATATATATATATATATAGTCCCTAATGAGGGATTCCTTATTTTGCTACGGTGTGGACCTCCTATTTTCTGACCAAATTTTGATTATCCGAACCGTTCATTGTGTTTAAAACATGTTTTTAAGGGTACCTACAAGAAATCGGCTCAAAATAATATCGAGAAGAGTTTGATCTAAACAGTTTTTGATAAATGCTGACAGGAACAGTTTTATAAAAAATTGAATGGATCAAGTCTTTCCGGATATTATTTTGAGCCGATTTCTTGCGGGTACCCTTAAAAATACGTTTTAAACACATTGAACGGTTCGGATCATCATAATTTGATCAAGAAATAGGAGGTCCACACCGTAGCAAAATAAGGGATCCCTTATTAGAAACTCACTGTATATATATATATATATATATATCAAGTAGATTAAGGAAGCAAACATTGTACCATCTTACCAGAAGAAGATCATAAATTTAGGTAGAGAGACTGGTAGTTGGATGTTGGAATGAATCATCTGGGTCAGGTGGGTTTTTTTATCTCCCAAAGAAACAAACTGCCTTATAAAAAATCTGATTGCAGAGAGAGAAAGAGATATATAGAGAGAGAAAGAGGTGGAAATGCGAGAAAGTGAAAGAGGAAATGAGCTTGGGAGCAGAAATAGTGATGGCAATGGTGGGACTATGGGCCGTTGGGATAAGGCCATTGATGATGCGATATGCAGGAGAGATGATGGAAGCAATTGGCTACGCGTTGCAGAGGATAATTAGCCGCAGGCCTTCTTTTGTTCTATCCACTTGCCTTCCTTTTTCTTTTCTTTCAAGGGTTCCTACTGATTGATCAATACATATATTTTCAGACAAATTCAAACACAAGCAGATGGAGAAAAAGATTACTGGTATATATATATCCATCGTTGCTTGTTTTTGTTCTGTCCATTAAGTTATTTCTCTCGCTCAAGCGATTTATAGTTCAACGGGATTCTGCTTGTTTTGATTCTATACATTCAGTTATTTCTCTCGAGCGACTTTTAGTTCAGAGGGATTTTGTTTGTTTTTGTCTATCCATTAGGTCCTACTGATCAATCGATGCAATATGATTTCAGACAAATACACACACACAAGGGGCAGGAAAAAAAGATTAGTTTACTCAAGCAACGTCTATTAAGTTCTTTCTCTCAAGCGTTGAGCGATTTACTGGGATTTCACTTGTTTCTGTTCTCTTCACAAAGTTCTTTCTCTCTAGCGACTTTTAATTCACTGGGATTTTTCTTGTTTTTGTTCTATCCATTAAGTTATTTCTCTCAAGCGATTTTTAGTTCTTCCTTTAAACTTGTTGATAGTGTTTGAGTTCATTTTGATATGGTGCAATATTAATGGTTATTGATCTGGTACTCTCTCTCTCTCTCTCTCTCTCTCTCTCTCTCTCTCTCTCTCTCTCTCTCTCTGTTATAAAATTATAAATAGTGTTTCTACTACTTTTTCAATGACAAGGGAACTCATTTCAAAGATCATCATGCCCAATAAAACAGGGAGATTTGTGATATAATAAAATAATTACCCGTTATTCCAAAATCGATTTTTAATTGAAGAATTTTGCATTCTGCAAAATGTATTATAGTTAATGTTAGTCTGTGCACATAACTTGTACTTCTTTCTTTACAATTAAATGAGAATAGTTAGGACGATACACGCTCGGATTATCCTGGTGTTATCGTAAGGCCATGCATATAGTCCTTTTTTTTTTAATTTATTGACAAAACAAGTAATCTTTGAATTAATGGATAGTATAAATATTAAAAGAAACATTAAGCATGTTAGCCATCACATCGGATAGACTCGTGTTGCTGCTAGGTTAACACTTAAGAATCCGACAATCATATGCCACATGAGTTTCCAAGCACATCTAGCTAGTTGGCAAGAATATACTAGCTGAAAAGAATGTAACTATACCTAATCAGAATGGGTCTTGGAAATCAAATGTCGGTATCACCATGGATAGGCTCAAATCACAACTAGATTTATACCCGAGAATTCAACAATTACACGCCATGTGAGTTCGAAGTACACCAACCTGGTTGGCAAGATACCAACCACAAAGAATCAGTTTGGCTGTTAGCAAGGAACGGACCACCGAACGGTGCAGGGAATGACGTGGCATTCCCACAAGATGATGTTCTGTGTACCTATTTACAAAAATTTTAAAAGGGTACAAAACGATGTTGTTTTGGATCCCAAATTTCAACCCCAGGTTGAGCCCTAATTTTTACCCCAAATTTCAGCTCCTTCACAGCCGTTCGAGAGAGAGAGGAGGACCACGGCCGGCGTCCACCACCAAAGTGTGCCACAAACTCCACCACCCAACCCCGCCATGACCCGATGCCATATCCAACTGATTGATCTAGTAAGATAGCATTGGGGAAAAGATGGCAAGAGGTCTTAACTATGGCCATGGATGAAGTAAAAGAAACAAACTAATTGATGCACATGGCTTCTCTCACCAACTGGATGTCCAATTAATAGGAAGAAGCTGGACCCCTATTGAAATGGCAAAACTTTTACGAATGTCCACACAGATCACTTGAATGGGCAGAGCTCCGGCTTCATGAATCATATAGTATAACTATGAGGCTGATTTTCACACAGAAACGAGCTTTAAGAGAGAGAGAGAGAGAGTGTGTGTGTGTGTGTGTGTTCATGGTCGGGCCGTTGGATATGGCGTAGGGTCACAGTAGGGTCGAGTGGTGGAGTTCACGGCGGGCTATGGTGGTGGACGCGGGCAGTGGTGCTTCTTCCTCCTCTCTCTCTCTCTCTCTCTCTCTCTCTAACGGTAAGCTGTGAAGGAAGGAAGTCAGGAACTGAAGTTGGGGGAAAAATTAGGACTGAAATTTCGGGTTCCAAAACGATGTCGTTTTGGACCCTTTTAATTTTTTTTGTAAATGGGTACACAAAACAATGTTGTTTTGTGGGAGTGCCAGGTTATTCCCTGCACCGTTTAGTGGCCTGTTCCTTGCTAATAGCAAAACTGAAAAAGAATTGAACAAATTAATTTTACGTATACCTAATAATAATGAGCTTCAGGAATTAATAATATCACAAGTTTCAAAATCACATATTAACCCAAAAAGACTAGAATTAAAAAATAATAACGACAACATCAGTAATATCAGCATCATTCTTAACTCCAAAGGGTTGTCCGAGTAGAGATTGAGATGAGCTGTAAATCCGAATGTCCTAAAATCAAATCTCGTTGGCAACAAGGAGGAGTCATTGCATCTTTCCCCGATCGATAAGCTCAAAGTCTTGAGAATTGGTCAGTATTTAGGTGGGGACTCTCTCAAACTTTACCCCAACCAGCATCTCACTTAATAACATCAACCAAGCAACATCCGTGAAATAAATTTTAATTCTGATTGACCAGAAGTTATCGTACAAGCCCTCTTCAAGTTAAGCAACACCACCTGGTAAGCATTCTACCCTTTCTCATATCTGAATCACCCATAATAGCAACATCTCTCATATTTAATCTCAATGGATTGTCTGAGTGATAGAACAGATGAACTATAAACTCTGATATTCTACGGTCGAAACTAAGCAACTTAATATTTGGGGTCACTTGAGGGTTTACCCGGTCATTTCCACTCAGGGCCTGAGGACTAATTAGTAATTTAAGTAGAGACTCCCACAAGATTCACCTTAACTTGGTCCCGAACCGACCGGATACCTCAATTATTAAAAAAAAATAACATTTCCCATATTTGATGGGTAACACAAACATCATTCAGCAACAACAATAACCACATCAAACAGCAGCAGAAACCATATCAATATTATCAACAAACATATCGTCAATCTCAACAACTTAGTCTACCTCAGCTTCTCGACAACCCACTTAACCTAATTTAACTTCAGAACCACCCAAACAGCTGCCAACATATAAAAGAATACCAGAACTTGCAACACTTCCTTCTTCTTTTTTCATAACCGAGGTATCTGGTTGGTTTGGGGCCAAGCTGGCCGACTAGTCCTCGGAACCCTCGTAGCCTTAGGTATCAAGTTGTCGAATTTCAACCCGCAAAATGTTTAGATTTACAAATCATCTACTCTACGACTCGAGCAACGCTGGGGTTACCTACAACACTTCCTTAAAGCATGGAAACGACAAATGATATCATTTGTTGAAATCCTTTCACCCATATGGGCACTCTAGTAATGATTAAGTCCAACACTTCCTTAAAAGAATGGAAATGGAAAATGATATCATTTGTTGAAATCCCTTTTCCCAAAAGGGCACTCTAGTAATGATTAAATCCCTTTGCTGCTGGTCTCCTTTAACCTGTTCCTGCTTTAGATTGTTGCTCCACCAATGCTTCTAGCAAGTGAGTGAGCGAGCGCCGATCAGACGGCCAGACTTTTTCCCATCTCCTACTTGTTCTCCAACAATCATGAAATCGGCAAAGCTGGAACTGGTATATGACCAATGAGAGAGCGTAGTAAGGATCCTTCAAAGTATTGAGAAAAGCAGTAACCAGCTCCTTCTAACGCGTGGAAGGTTTGACTTGATCTACCCTTTCTCTTGATCATTGTGTATATGAGCCCTCGAGTAAGAGGAGAGATTCCACAGCAGTAACTTTTTGCGATTGGAACACATTTTAAACAAATATCGGGTCAAAACAATCAATAAAACATGGAGATTTGCGACAGAACATGTTATTCAAAGAGCGAAAACTATCGATTTCTTATTGATGATGTTTGCATTCTGCAAAATGTGTTACATATATGTTAATCTGTGCGCATGATCTACATGTGCTTCTTTTGTTACAATCAAACGAAGGAAAATCAACAAATTATTCAAAAAAAAATGAATTAAATTGATACAGTTTTATTAGTACTGAAGGAAAAACAATCCAGAAATAGAGTAAATAATAAGCATAATTTGTCAGAATCAGCAGCCGTTGATCCACAATCTCGAATTTGAGCGATGAAGAAAGCCTCTGAACGGGGTGTGCATAGTTTCTTCATTAATACTGCTTCAGTATTGGGGAAACTTGAGCAACACTTGGGAAAGAGATTCCGGTGGGTTTCCGACGTCGGGATTTTTCTTCCTCATGGACCTCTATCAAGTTATCTATCACAATCTCGGTAACACTTGTTACCACGTCCGACCAATTCCTGCAAAACAAAGATATGCACGAGAGTAAAAAATTATGACCAAGCTTAAAAAAGTTCAAAAATAATTCAAAATGTATAGATAGGTATTTTTAAATTATTTTTTTGTTATTTAATTGCCACGTCTTAGCGCTACTACAAAAAACCATAAGATTGCCGAAAAGTGGATAGAATGTACTCACCCTTTAGTGGAATCAAAAGCGACTCCGACAGTGTATTTTGCCTCTTCAAGAGCTGAGTTGAACCTTCTCACGTGTGTTTCCGGAATATTTTCTGTTTCCACAACCCTCAGTTCAGACGGCTTAACGTCACAAAACACCGGTATGACCCTCTTCTTAGACTCCATAATAAGAGCCAACTCATGCAGACAAAAGTACGATTGACAATAACGCGGCGAGAAAACTGCGACGCCAATTTTGCATTCTCTTATCGCACTGTCAATCTTTTCAAACAACTTGTCTCCGGGTTTCATGTTCTTGTTGTCCAAGAAAGGCCGGAGGTTCATCCGGTGAAGGTAGTCGTACAACAACGAACCCACCGTTCGCTTCGTGTCTATACCCCTATGGTTAATGAAAACATCACACGGGGTTTGGTTGCGCCGGTTGAGAACTTGGCGTCGTAGTAAGCTTATCGCTCTCGAATGCATGGTTTTTGTTTTTTTTTCCTTCCTTTTCTGGAAACCCTTGGTTGTTTGGTTTTGAGCTGTTTTTTTGGTTATGATGTGGTGATTATGGTAGATATTGGAGGTAGCCTTGATCGGTATTGCTTAAATAGGGCTTGCAAAAGCATACGAAATTTTGGAATTTCGTGAGGGGTGGGAACTGAGAAAATTTCAGTTTACTAAAGATGGAAATATTTTAAGTTGATTTTGAAAGAAAATTCTTGGGTGATGGAGGGGTCTTAATGTGAATTTGATAAACGTGTGATTTGACAGAGGAACAAAGGAAACAAGAAAATCTTTGACCTTTTGACCCCCCATTTAACGGTTTTGGGAAGTTCTAATTAGAAGGGCAAACTACGTTTTTTATCCCCGTAGTTTTAGCGAGTTCTCACAATCGTCCCATAGTTTTAGCAAGATCTTACCATCGCTAGTAAATTTTTACCGATCTAACACTCACGCTTCTGATTTTGTTTCGATCAATAGATATTTAACGGAGCGCCAGTCTGGTGACTTTCTTTAACAACTACCAGTCTTATTTTTTCAAGGCTTTTGGTGAGTCCATGATTAACGGTAGAAATCCATGAGCTTTACTCAACTTTGAAAACCTACTTGCTATAGTACCATGTTAGAAATTCATGAGCCTAACGCAATGTTAAAAAACGGCTTGTAAGGTAATTAATGATTACCCAAAGCTTATAAGCATAAGCAGGAGGACCAACATAGGCGATGTAATACTTGGATGAGAAATTTGAATCCTCTCACTTGTTGTAACGGACACTACCAGGCAACATCTACCTACACAAGCTCGAAATCCTGTCGTTTCGTGTGGAATAGTTTTATTGGAGTATTATGATTGATTAACTTCTAAACACGTGTGTTTTTTAGTTGTTAAACATAAAATTATTTATTTATTTTAATGCTGAAACCCCCAAGATGGCATTCTGCGTCCGTCCATATTTGTAACTGTAACAAAGTCTTGGGCCAAAAGAGAAAATAGCAACGCGTCTTGCTTAGCAAGTGTACCTTGAAGTGGAATTGTAGCAAGAGTTGGGCAAGGAAAATAGCCGCCAGAGGGGAAGTCATATCGGCCTTATAACTTAAAAGTGTGAAGTTAGAGATAATGAAATTAAAAGATTGATGACCTAGGTAAAATATTGCTCAAACGTTAGGGACAAATGACGTAATTTACCCTTGATTGACCATTCATGGACCCCTTCAAATACGATAGATCTGTGTCTCACACCATATCTTTATGCATACTGAAAGGCCATATGAATACCTCTAATAGCAGACAACCCTTCTACTTTTTCAACCTTATTGCCGGAGGACTGAATTTTATATGCTTGTGAGAAAACTATATACTTCTTGCCTCTGTATATTGCCGAGAAACTTAAGGATTATTTCAATTGAAATTTGACCACATAATAAGTTTACTTATTCAACGAAATCTGTTGCCGAATGTAGTTTTTCTTGATAACCGAGGTATCTGGGCAACTTTGGAATTACCTCCGACTTAATGTCAATTAGTTCTCTGTGCCTGAGGGTGACAACCAGACATAACCTTCAGTGGCTACAAATGAGTGATTCTGGTGGAATTTGACCTCGTAATCTTGAGGGGAAGCCCCTTAGTCACCCCACCGAACCAACCCTTTAGGGTTCTCGATGATGTATTTTGTAATTCAAATGGATGAATTTGATTTTGTAATACTTCGTGAAATTGTGTTTGAAACTCTTCGATGCGGGTGGGTCAACACAATAGTATGAGGCTATTTGTGTTTGAATTTGCATCGGAATATTCGTGTTCCAAGCCTTTTTCAACGAAAACTCTAGTTGAATTTAGTTCATAATTCAAATGGATAAATTAATTAGATTCGTAATACTTGATGACAAATGCATTTGAAGCTCTTCGATGCACGCGAGTCAATACAATGCACATTAAATGACTCCGAACCTATTTGTGTCTGAATTTATATCCGGAAATTTGTCTTCCGAGCCTTTTTCAACAAAAACTTCAAATGGATGAATCTGCTTTGCATGAATTTCATTCATCCGTTTTCAATCTTGAACACTTTTTTCATGACTATTTAATCAAACCATTGAAATCTTTCGATGCATGTGGGTCAAGACAATGCACAGTAGACAGCTCCAAACACACACGCATATGTTTCTAAATTTGTGTCGGGACACTTGTGTTCCAGCTGGCCATTTTTCTTTTATATGCATTATTGTAATACTTCATTCCTTAATGGGGGTGTTTGAACTTTGAACCCAATTCAATGCACGCAGGTCTATAAAACTTACATTAAATAATTTCGTATATATTTGTATCTGAATTTGGGTCCAAGAACATGCCTTTTTTCTTTTTTATGATCCCTGAGACAGTTTCAAAAGACCAGCAGAATATCCATACATGAGACACTCATGTTGTTTGAAAACATTGAGTGAACACTGGGGCGGATCTTGCTACCATAAATTTTCAAAAAAAAAAAAGAATCTTGTTTTTTTATATCTAAGATGAGTTATTCAGTGCTCTCGGATTTTCATTCATCTCTCTGCTACACATTCGTATAGAATCTATACATACATCACATATATATGGTCGAGAAAAAATTTTGAACACTATGTTGTGGTCTCTCTGAAATACTGAATATTTATTTTGTGAAGTTATTAGATTCGTCAATTCGATCTGGTTCTTCCTCTTGGATTCGAATGATACATGTTGTTTGCAAGAGAAGAAACTTGTTAGTGACAATCGATTCTAACCAGAAGGTCTTCCGATATTTGAGTGAGAACACAAAACCAAAAACACAGAAAGTATTAATTCGCACTTTGAATGTAAACGTACCTTTCTAGGTTCAATATGTCCAAAAACAAGATTAAGATATGTTCAAAATCTTTTTCAAATTACACCTAGATTCCCTTTCGGGTTCCTTTCATAATCTTCCATTCAGGCTTCTTTCTATAAGTTTTGAATTTTTTTTTAAGATACTCCAAAGGTCATGTCAGGTCAGATTTTTCTCCAGGCCACATGCATCCTCGACTTAGCTACGTGTTCAGTCTTGGGCTAGCTCAAACCAGATGTCGGGCCTCCAAGCCTTCTGGTCTACCTCTCGACTCGGGCCAAACCAAGGCCTATGCTTTGTCGGGTAGATGGGAACGGCTCAATATTTCGGTCTACTACATTTTTTGTGCTTAAGTTAATTAAGAAATCGATAGCACACACAAAAACGAAAGATAGTGAAGAGTCATGACGCCCCCAAGTAAACAGTCCTAAGTTTTTCGTCATTAATTTCAACTTTGAATGAGTATTAAATTGAGGTTGAATGGACGCATTTACAAGCTTATTAAGTTGAGCCAAACGTTGTCTTGGTATTCATTGATAACTTACAGTGAAGTTTCTCTCATTCCTAAAGTGGGGAACTAAAAAAATTGATAAAATATATGTGATAGGTCTTTGATGCTGAATTTTCAAATGTGTGTAGTCATTGGATCAGAGCCCTGTTGTGCGCTGTGCACGGTAGGGTGTATTGCGCACTAAAATGATGTCATTTAGGTGTGCAAAATATTGTCCGGACAGTAAAAAACTGAACAAACAATTTTCGATCAGTGTTTTACGTGCCAATAAAACATCGTTTTGGCACGCGAAAGTGGTTAAAAAGTACTTTAAAAATCAACCTGACATAAGTTCTACAAGTGACCAATTCTTTTATTGGTGAATCTTTGTCCCTATTTATAGTAATATGTTGAGTGTCCTCATCGATCATTTACTGGTGGATTTTAACTTTTTAGGAATCGATTGAGTATCCTGATAAATGCACTCGAGTATTTTTTTGCGTTCGTCATCCTCAACCGTGAATTGATTTGACGCATTAATTATTTTGGAGGACTCTATGTGCATCGAACGATTCTGGACATATCCTTTATCCGAATCTGTACATCTAAATTGTATTTGTAGATTTTCTCATTTGATTCATCCATTTTTGAATTTTGAACTGTTTTCGATAATTTAATGGAACCATAGAGTTCTTTTTTATGTGCTTTGTAATACTTCGTTTCCTTACAAATGTGTTTGAAACTTTCGATACACGTGGATCCACATGATGCACATTAAATGAATCGGAATATATATATAACGGAAAAGTCTTTGGTCCCAAAAAAAAATTTCCTAAAAAGTTCTCAGAATTCAAAATGAGTGGACTAGATTTACTTGACTTTGTAGGCTTTCAAATCACAATGAATCCTAACCCTTGATTTTGAATTTTGAAATATTTTGGAGAAAATTTTTCTCGTCCACGGAGTACTTACGAGTTATGATCCCTGTCTCCCTGAGCCAGTTTCCAAAGACCAGCACAGAATATCCATACTTGGACTCATGTTTGAAAACATGCAGTAAACAAATTTCTTGGTGGAAATTTGCTAGTGCCATTCCTAATTTAAAATAAAAATAAAAACAAATTTCTTATTTTCGAACGTTTAAGAAGAGTTATTCAGTGCTCCAGGAACACTACTATAATTGTTTCGAGTCGGCTTTTTTATCATACATTTGTGTAGAATCTATACTTAGACCATATATAATGGAAAACAAAACTTGAGCACTACGTTGTGGTACTCCTAGAAATAGTACTTTACTGAATGTTTTTTCTTTTTCCTTTTTTGTTTAAGTTTGATGAGCCCAATATAAACTCCAGACTGACCAACGACTAGCGGACCACTCAAACCGACCAAAATCTTTCAGACGAAAGCATGGCCAACTGACCTGCCATACGTGTTTGTGGTTGGTCAACTTCTATGCAAACTTGTTCCATAGGGTAGTGATGGCACCACACGTCCGTCCCTTATTGCTCAGGTAATCTCAAGTACGGCGCAACTGATTGCTCGACATCCCAGAGATTGCACACAAGATCAGGGCTCGATCCTCCCCAGTTGAAATGTCAACTCTGATAAAGGCAACCTGTTCGCGTCAAATTGCTCTTTTTCCCAAAAGTACTTAAAACCCACCTTCGGCCACAGGACAAGGTACGCTATCGTTCATATCGTCAATCTATACATTCAGTTATCCAGTTCTCACGAAACTCTTCTAACTTGATCATTGGAAGATCTTTGGTCGGACAATCACCGCTGGCCACCAAACTTATGTGCATGAGCTAAAAGCAAGAGTCTGATTAGATGAATAACCATTTTCGAAAGGAAAAAAAGGGTGAGAGAAATGTGAATCACGAGTAAATAATAAATAGTACCGAGAACACAATCCAATATCACCGTCAAGTTTAATTCATCAATCTAAACAGTCCAAAGTTTTTCGTAATTTCAACTTTGAATGAATATTATATTTGATGTGGAATAATGGACGCATTTATAAGCTTATTAAAGCTTTCCGTCATTTCAACTTAAAAAATTGATACATACGTACCAATAGTCATCTTTGTGATAGGTCTTTGATGCTCAATTTTCAAATGTGTGTAATCATTACACACAGGGCCGGGGCTGGATAAGCCCCGCAAGCCCCTTGGCTCGGACAATTTTCTGGTGCTAGACAACAAAAAAATTATTTTTTATAAATATAAAAAAATAATAAAAATACATTGAAAAAAATTATTATTAATACTAAGTGGACAATCAAATTGAGGTTAGGATTAGACAACCCAAATGTCGGGATTGATACTGATTACACACTCTTGTTGTCAATAGTATTTGGGTGATTACATTTAGACGTGGGTTGTTGGATTATGGGGCTCACTTACAAGTTATTTTAGAATTAAAAGATAGCTTACTCGAATGCACATCACGAGTATCACGAGTAGTTTTGGTCTGATGTCTTCTGTACAAAAAAACAATCAATCGCCGCAATTGATAGTCAGAATGTCCTCTGACAGCTAAGTCAACAATTATGAATGAATCAACGCGTAGAATAAGTGTTTTGCCGAGCAAATGTATATCAAAACGTAAAAATCTAAGGTGCTAGTTACAGTGGCTTAGTATGTGAAAGTGACTAAAAATAATCGATCCTTTATTGGCGGATCTTTGCCCTTATTTATAGTAATCAGTTGAGCGTCCTAATGAATGTACTCAAGTGCATTGTCCATACTCTTCGCCCTCGATCATGGACTAATTTGACACATCATAGGATTGATCACTGTGTCTTTTCGTATTAGTTGGCAAAGCCAGCTAGGATGACCACTGGTTAAGGGTGGCATTATCCGAGACTTGGTATTAGAAGACGACCGGTCTGAGATTTCGGCTCCGAGTTCAGTTGTCATTGAAGAGGGCCTTTAGAATAGTTGTTGTCCGAAAACGACGTAAAAAGGTCTAGTCCTTTGACATCTTCAAAATAAAATTTTCATAAGGACTAGGTTTGTGATCATTCACATTTAACTTATTAGAATAAAAAACTAGGCAATCTAAATCAAGGTCCTTCAAGTGCAAACAACATAGGTTTTCATCCCATCAAAATTTTTTAGTTATTATTTAAGTCATAATTTTACCTAATTTGATTTATTTGTCATTATTTTGAGTGGTTGTTTTATCTTTTTGTCCTATTTAAGTGATATCATATAATTTCCAATTTGGTAGATTGAAAACTATAGCAGTGAATTAGACTTGAAAGTTACAAACAAATATGGTAAAAATATATCCAGTGAATTAGGAGAAAATCACCAAAAACATACTTAGTGAGCAGTATTTCCTATTTTCTTCTCCTATAACTTATGGTAAATTTGCTGTAAATCTTTTTATACTTATGATAATAAATTTGCGTAGCTTATGGTAAAATTGCATAGCTTATGGCAAAATCTCGTTATGATGGTAATTTTTTTGTACTTATAAATTATTTTTGTACTTATGATGGTAAATTTGTGTAGTTTGTGATAAAATTGCATAGTTTATGGTAAAAATCTCCTTATGATGGTAACTCTTTGTACTTATGATGGTAAATTTACATAGCTAATGGTAAAATTGCATAACTCGTAAAATAAAATTTGCTGCAAATCTTATTGTAGTACTTGTGATGATAAATTTGCTGCAAATTATTTTATATTTATGATGGTAAATTTGCATAACTTATGGTAAAATTGCATAGCTTATGATAAATTTGATGTATTTAATTTGGTTTTCGGTGATACTAGTCACTGAATATATTTTCGGTGATTCTCATTAAAATCTCGTGATGGTAAAATCTCGTTATCCTTGCTGCAAATTCAACTAGAGATCCCAATTTTTGGTGCCTAAATCTTCTATGGAAATGAAATCTCGAAATTTTCTAGACCCGAATAGTGAGAAATTAAAATTGATGCTAGTTTTGTTATTTTTTAAAATTTGGAACCAAAACATAACCCCAAAAAGAGAAATGGATGAAAAACTACTTGATACTAATAGATATTACCAAAAATTAAGTGCCCTGTTAAAAATTGAGATTCTATATTTTAAAAAAATGTATTTTTGGTCGTTGTGCAATATTTATTTTATTAATTACATTTCCAAGTGAAAAAAATTATATTACACCATCTAGGCCTACTCTAGCTTAAAAAACTTAGAGTTTTTATGTCATTAAAATTTATTTCTTAATTATTATGAGACAGAGAGGGGGGGAATGACCCTTCAATTTTGGGGCATTATTTCCAGGATGCCGAGCAGTCAGCGGCATTATTTTCGAAATTGCTCGAGTAATTAGGGATGCTACGTAAGGATTCTTTTGGTCGGCGCATGTTGGTTGGTTTTTCAGATAAAACCGAGTAAGCGAGCTCATGCCTGAGGTCAGTTAGTCGGTCAGCCAACTGCTCAGTTGAGCTGCCCCTAGATGGCCCAAAATATTTACCGATCACTAATTTATCTGTGCTGATCAGAATCGAACCAGACTCATCAGTATTGTGTATTTGTATCATGTATCGATGTCGATGTAAAACCAATATGAATGACACTCAATTGGATATCCAAGCATATAGTCTCCAAAATGATTATTTCTCCTCTCTCAACGCAATTCTCTAGTTGATAACACGATACTGTGAGATTCTCATCAAAGTACAACATTACAATACACCAATAAACTTTACAAATCTGTCCGTTGGTGTAGCACACGACGCACAAACTTTGCTAAATAAAATTCGAGATGATTTCAATTGGACGCATTTTGGAAAAAGACTATCTTATGAGAGAGAGAGAGAGAGAGAAAGGTGATGATTATGGAACAGGGAATGACTTGGTATTGCAAGTGCACCTGTACGCCATGGGACATGTCTCGGCCTCGGCTAGCAACGAGCATCGGAAGCTAACCATCACCAGTCGACACGGGGAGCAAGATCCGCAGGCGTGAGCGCAATTGGGTAATCTTGAACCCGCAATTTGTACCGGATCGTGACCTCTCCTCTTTCTCGGTATCGGTCTCCTCTTCATGTGCAAATCACGCTCGACCACACTGCTGGCATCCGATCTAATAGGCCTAAGAGTATCTCGAGAGAAATCACCTTCACCTGTTCATTCACATAGGGGTGGCAATATTTAGACTAATCATTCATATCAATTGATCACAACCAATTAAGATTTGTTAGTGTTTTCCCAATCCATTTTGTTAAAAAAAAATCATGTGTTGAAAATCTCAAAGGTCTGGAAGATTTTGCATTTAAAGAGTCTATTCATATATGTATATAAGTTCATCCCGTTCATGATTCTATACACAACAAAACACTCCTATTTTCATGTTCGTGAGGGAGAAAGAGACAGAAACCGACAGATAGTCATTGGTTGGTGTGCCGTCGGCTAAGTTAGCCATTTTACTCTAGAAGACAGACGTGATTACAGCCTTTAACACCCACGTGACGCAAATATGTTTTAAGAAAACTATGATTTTATAAGACTCGATTGATTTGTAATGTATACGATTTTCTTTTTTTGATGCTCATATGTACCATAACTTAAACTACTCTATACAAAAAAAAAAAAAGATTTTATTTGGAGGGGCCCACATCACACAAACTTTGAACATATATTTGTAACTTGCTCATAATAGATCAAACAATCAAATCTAAAAAATTGGTTTTTAAAAAAATAATCTTTCATTCTGTACATGGCAAATGTGGTGTAATATTATGATCATTACTAATCGTGATTTTTTATTTAGGTGATCTATCAGTATAAAATGAACAGTTTGAATTATAAAATAATACCCGTGATAAAATGTTCTCTCTTGTCGATTCTAAGCACTTGATGTCGAAAAACACAAGAAAATTAAAGATAGATATAAAGCTAGCCTTACTTGGATGAGACTGGGGTATGATTCTAGCAGGCATGACGTCTGGAATTCCAAGGAGGAGAATGGACGACAGCACCATTATACAGATGAATCCTTTCATGGTTTTTAGAGAGAGAGAGAGAGATGTGGGTGAAAGGGAGAGAGATCGAGAAATGTATAAATACACAAGGCTTTCATGGCTTTGAGTGTCTATTGAAGCCAATCACAAGCAGAATATGAGAACGGTATGTGATTATGGTAATCAAATCACATGAAAATGGGTGAAGACAAGTTCTCTCTCTCTCTCTCTGTGTCACATGGTTTTCTACGGCACAGTGAATTTCCATGCAATTCCTCATGTTCAAGTTCAATGCAACCCTTTCTGCTTGGAAATTTTTCAGGCCCATAACCACCCACTGGGCTTTTTCACGAGACTATGAATGGGAAGATGGGCCAGTTGAAACGGGCTCAAGCCTTTTCCCTTTCACAGATTCGAACACTGGGCTCTCCCTAAGCCCGTAAATCGTAAACTTGATTGGTTCGGGACGAAAATTTCGTAATTAAAATCAATTCGGATAGAATAAGTTTTTTTTTTTTTTTTTTTTTTTTTGGGGGGGGGGGGGGGGGGGGGGGGGCGGCGGCGGCGGCGGCAATTCAGGTCGATCAAAATTGACTTAATTTTGGGTCACATGAGTAAAACAATTGGTTTAATTTTAGGATCTAATAGGTTGTCCGGGTGGTAAAGCAAATGAGTTGTAAATACAGACATTTTGCGGTCAAAACTGGCTAAACTTAATACTTAAGGTTATTGGGAGTTTTGTCTAAGGACTAATCGGTAATTTAGTTGAGGACTCTTTTAAATTTTATCCCATTTTTATTCCAAACCGACTAGATACCTCGATTATAAAAAAATCACATTTTTCGTAATCATCTTTTAAAAACAATTGTTCTTTCTCTTTCGCTGTGACCGTTAGATAAATTTAGTTCTATTCGGGCAGTGCAAATAAAAATTTATGAACACTTGAAATCTAACAAAAAAAATTAAAAAATTCTTAAACTCTAAATTAAAACCGACCAATTCTTACTTCGACCGGTCGCACCACAATTTTTCATGGTACTCCTTAGCGCCGTGAGAGAGAGAGAGAGAGAGAGGTGGTTCGTTCAGAGGTTGACTTTGCTGGAGAAATGCATAAGAATATGTCAGTCAACTGCCGCGTTTTAGTAATTCAGCTCATCATCTTGGGGCCATCTTCTTCATCCGGGCTGTTCCAAAGAAAGGTGTAGATATAAATCAGGGGTGTGTGTTAAGGGGAGCTTCAATCCATGGCGCCGAATATCATGCTGATTGTGGTGTTCAATGTCATAGCTTTTTCCTTGGCTGTTGCAGCTGAGCTTTCGAGAAGCACCGTGAGCTCTCTCTCTCTCTCTCTCTCTCTCTCTCTCTCTATAATCTAGTGGATTAGTTGGGATTTTGAAGGGCATGTTTTGGGAGTCAATTTTTACTTGAGATTGCTGAAATTTTCGTCATTTTTAATGATGAATTTTTGTAGACTTATTTCAAAATTCGGAATTGGCATAGTGGGATATGTTAGTAACAGCGCGGCGCGGAAATAAAACAGATTTATATTAAATCTAAGAATCGAGATAACAATACGAAACTATAAACTACTGGAATTAAATTTTTAAAAAAATGCAAACAAAACAAGAACAAAATAAAGATAATCAATCTCAAGAGTTGTAGTTGGGGCCTGTTTTTCACACAGTGTCCTTACGACAAAATTTGCCGCCTCACCGGATTGTGCTTGAGGTGCTGTCGGCGTCTCTCTCCCAATATACAGCAACTGATGAACTTTAATTGCAGCACAGGCAACTTAGTTCCTGCTAACAAAACGCAGGCAGTCTTTCTCTCTCTCTGGATGAATATAGAATGAAAGCACGAAAAGTTTATGTGTACGAAGAGGAACCCAGTGGCCTATACATATACATGTTGGGGAACCTTTCAACTACAGCATAAATTTCGTCTATAAAGGCTGATGCAATTCAGCCATTAACATGACCATCAAGGGGACATTTCAGGTTTCCAACTAATAGCAAACCAAATGCAGGTTAATTCCCGTTAGATAATTCCAAGAGTCGCGGATCTTGGTAATGGATCGGATTATGGGTCAGCCTAGTCACTTAAGTCCAAGCCCAAGCTCAATCCCAAGCCAAGCCAAGCCTAGACCTCGGCCCTCAAGCCCCGGCCCCGGTCCCTGTCCGGGCAAGCGGCGCGCCTGTGCGCGTGTGTAATTATTAAATCTGCTATTGGGTAGGCGCTCGCCTACTCGCAAAATTTGGATGATCCAAAGGGCCAAACCTTTATGTGAAACTTGAAATTTATATCCTCATCAATTGTTCCTCAACAAATGGATGTGGGATTGGACATTTTTTGTTATGGGTGAAGTGACTCTTCACCTTCCAACTAACTCCACTTTGAATGTCAATTAAACATTCATTCCTCAATGAAATTTGCC
Source organism: Arctostaphylos glauca (assembly GCA_019985065.2). Taxonomy (NCBI): domain Eukaryota; kingdom Viridiplantae; phylum Streptophyta; class Magnoliopsida; order Ericales; family Ericaceae; genus Arctostaphylos; species Arctostaphylos glauca. Next base: position 28,862,715 of record JAHSPW020000007.1, on the reverse strand, counting down.
ATTTTTATTTCGGTTCATACCCGTGGCATAGGTATATCTAAACCCACTCAGACCCTCTTTGTAAATGGTCTGCGTCCCATTTGAGTTTTGGTTTGAAAAACCCAAAAAATATTTTTCCTGGAAATTCCATTTTTCCCAACAGGATAATGGGTCTTCCAAACATGCCCGAAACCTAACTGTTTTGATTGGTTTGAAATTTACTAGAAGTGGGACCTCAGAAAGCTAAACTAATGATTGGTCCAAGAACACTCTGATGCTCACATACCGAGGAAAAATTGCATATGCTTAATTCAGTATGTGAATTGGGAAAAACATGGAGAGAGAGAAAGAGAGAGAGTACAAGTTCTTCTGATTGCATACCTTTACTTTTGGGGTGGGGTTATGTTTGTAGGAGTGAATACCTTGATGGTCTAAGGTTCTACAACAATTAGGAAATCCCCAACTATAGGCAACTTCCCTCCGTCTTGGATTTCATTTTCCTATCAAGATATCTACCCACCAAACCCTTGCAAATGAGGTTTGGATTATTTCCCATATCACTTTGGTTTCCTCCTCCATCATGGTGTCTCCACTTTCCCTTTCCTATATAGTATATGTATGAGTCAAGATAACAAAACATGCATAAAAAAAGAAATAGGAGATTATGGATACTGCTAAGATACGTCTTTAAACTTAGAACACGCCAAAACGTAATTCTAAAATGCATACGAAGTATAGAAGAAATCAAGAAAATTCTCATCACGCATACTAACTCCATCGTGGAAAAGAAAACAACTTTCTGACCGGATACGGCTGGAGTATATAGTGAGTACATCTAGAGTACAGAAAGCTAAAGGAAAATATTTGGTATGCATTTCAATACTTGTATAAAATTACCGTGTTGAATATCTGTATGGGTATGCAATGAGTTTTGTGTTGTCCATGTTTCGTAGTCCTACTCGGACAGGTGAACCAGTGCCATTACTTTTTTTCCCTATATCCCAGTTTTCTAGCCAACCGGACAAAGCAAAATAAAGTATTTGTGCTAAATGTTGTATTGCATTTAGTGTCAATTTCCATCACTAATAATATCCTCACTAGTACGTATTTGGTAAATTGTAATGGAACTGATGCTAAATATCCTCAAACATAGTGGGGCTTATAGCTATTCAATAAGCAAGGTCCATGGGATGACAATGGTTTCGCTCAAATTCACAAGTACTCAATAGCTTTGCACTCACTTCTCATATAGATTATAGTTCATTGTTATTCGTCATTACAATCTTGTTAGGTGTAAGACAGATTTTGCATTTCGATCTTTATTCTGTCCATAGTTGATGTGGAAGCAGGAAACAGAAGATGAAAGAAATTACATGGAAGTCATGGAACAAAAAATTGGTTTTTGAATCTTATATTCTTTGGTTTCTTAGAATGAAAATTTGTGCGTGACTTTGCAAATTATTTCATCCGGTTGGTGTTGAACTTGTCAAGGTAAAAGACAAGGAAAAGGATATGAAACTAGAAATCTGTAAATTTCTTACTCTTTGGTTTCTTAGCTATTTCACAAACTAAACTGTATCCTTGTATTTAAGCACGTCAGACCGGTTTAATGAGCAAGAGCCCATCCTTGATCCAAGCCGAGTTTTTCATTCCTTAGCTTGGTGCAAAAGGCTTTTCATGGGTCTTTTTCCAAGCCCATCTCAAATACGATGTTGTAGGGTACTCGTGACCCTATTCGTGGCTGCCACTTCCTCACACTTATATGCCGCCAGCTCTGCCTTCCTTCTTTTCTCAAAAATGGCGAAGGATTCCCTTATGATCTGGTGGCGAAGTGAACCAGCTGGAATCATGGAATTGGATTTTGTACTTGTTGAATTCAGGTGTCCTGTTTTCATTTGGAACTCTTTTGGTTAAATTGGGGTTTTGTTCCTGGAAGCCTCTGGTTCGAATTTCCCATCCCATGTTATAATTGCAGTCTGTTCTTACCTGATCTGTAGATATTTTTCGTGACACTAACATAGAAGTGATCTAACAATATTTTCAACAGGCCACAGTCAAACTGGACTCTAAATTCAATTACAACTATTGTGCCTACAGCTCTGACATTTCCACATGGTATGGTTTTGGTGCAATGTTCTTCCTCATGGCTAGTCAACTCCTCGTAATGGTTTCAACCCAATGTTTCTGCTCTGGGAAGGCTTTGAAGCCCGGAGGTTCAAGGGCTTGTGCTGTTCTTCTTTTCATAACCTGCTGGTTTGTTCCCTTATCGAAGCATTCAAGTTTACACTTACACACTGATCTTAACTACAATTCGAAAAGTCTAGTGGCCATTTTTGTTTTATTAATGTGAATTTCACACCTTTGATAGCGTCAAGATTGCAGACCACTAGGCTTTAAAGCTGGAAATGTATACCTGATACTGTTCAAGCATTGCTTTAATAACTTAACGAGCTTAAAACGTGTTCAAGTTAGCTTTTGGGTCATTCGAGCTACTCTTAAATTGCTTTAATCGAGCTGAACACAAGTCAAGTCAGAAATTGATTGAGCTTCAAATATTGATCAAGGTTGATTTGTCTTATAACGAACCAATCTCAAGCTAACTTTTCAAGTTTGGTTTGTTCTACATCCCCGTAGCTGGCTATATATCTTACCAATTTACCATACTTAAAATCAGCAATAATATTTCTCAGTGTGTTTTTCATCATGGCGGAGGTGGTGCTGCTGGCTGGTTCATTGAGAAATGCCCATAAAACAAAGTATCGAACTATTTTCACTAATGATGGTCCCTTTTGCCAGACCTTGGGGGAAGGAGTTTTCACGGCAGGGGCAGCTTTCACTTTCTTTAATTACATAGTCTCTGGGCTTTACTATGCGTGGTTTTCCAAGGCCAGGGAAATCTCCCAATTGTATGATGGAGAGGCTGGTATTGCTCTAATTACCTAAACCAATAAGCTCATATATGGCGATAGTGAGCATCATATTGTGCTATCTGTAACTGTTCATCAACTCTCTGCATGAATATGGTTGATCCATGTTTCCGGTTTGAGTGTGATTTTCATTTGAGAAGTTTAATATTATTGGAGACAGCTTGTAATATGTAGTACCCCGTTCATAATTCTTGTTTCATCGTTGTTGTTCTGAAGTTTTCCATTGTGTTTTCGTATCTGGTGGTTTTCTGCTCCTCCACAATGTACAATACTATGAAAAGTGACTTGTGGGACTGAATATCAATTGTTTGCTTAAGTGAAAAAAGGGAACATATTTCATTTTTTTGTCATGGCCTTATAATTTCTAAGCCAACTTTGCGGCCTTGGATGCTATGCCCAAGTCGTGACATTTTCCTGTTGGAAGTTTGTGTTGTTCTTATTGGAAGGTTTAAAACAATGAAAAACTTGGTGACAAAAGTGGGGAAGGAGACAAACATTCCACTTATTCATTCCTCCTGATATGCATCTTATGGTGAAGTTTGTTAACCTACAATGCGGAACTGGGAATTTTATTGTGCACAACGCACAATAGAGTGTACTGCATGTTAAAACGGAGCCATTTGGCCATCAAAATGTTGTCCAAAAATTGTCCCATCATTTGGACAGTATTTTGGTGGCTAAAACGACGTCATTTTAGCGTGCCATATACCTATTGCGCACAATAGAGTCTCCTTGTCACTTCGGTCGAAACAATGTTTGTGGCCATCTCTTCTATCAAACTTGATTTTTTTCTACAAGCACTTGAAATTCTTTTTCACATGACCGTTTAATTCTTGTATACTTATTGAATTTTCTTTTCTCATTACCCAAACATCCTGCTATACTAGTCAAAGAGACTTAAATTGGCAACCAGAATGAGAATTCGCCATAGGCAACTAAGGTTTAAGATCTGCAAATTTTTTTGTCACCCTAAGTTGGAGTTTATGCGTTCAGCTGAATGGACGGATCAGATTTCTTCGGTCTTTCTGCATTGGTGCGAGTAGTCTACATCTTGACAGACATGTATATTTTACCAAGCAAAAAAATAGTGTCCAAGTGCAGGTAGTCGGTATGTCTATTTCACCGAGTCTCTCTTCAAGATAGTACCGCCCGGGATTGGAACTCAATTAAGCGAATTCAAAGACAAGACTGTGCCCTAATCCCGTAAACCTCTGCCAAAATTTATGGGCTGGGGGCATTTGGGCATGGGAAGATCCCAAATATCCTTTTCTGAAAAAATCTTTGGGGTCCACATTCTCCCTAGCCACGTACACATGTGAGAGAAAAGTGTTTCTATAAATATCACACGAAATCCAAAACTACAAGTCTGATTGGTTGACTGCAAGTGAGGTGGCAGAATTCATCTGCCAAAATTATCTTATCCTGTCTGGCCTTTGATATCCCATTCCAGAAAAACCCATGTTTTGTTTCTTCATAAACAGCCATCCAAACAGTTCCTTCAGCAAAACTCAGCTCCACCTTTCCCTCATTCAAACAGTCCTCTACTGATAAAATTAGAGGATTTTGAGAGATACCCAGTTCAATTTGAAGATGCCCATGGCTCTCCAGGCTGCTGCTCTGCTTCCTTCAGCTTTCTCCGTTCTCAAAGAGGTTCAGTTTCTGTTTGGTTGCTAATTTCAAGTTGTCTTAAAGATTATTTTCAATGAATAATGAAACATTTGAATTTACGTTGCAGGGAAAATCCAGTGTATCTGTAAAGGACTCCTCTCTTTTTGGAGTTTCACTTTCTTACCAAGTCAAATATAATTCCAGCTACTCTTCATTGAGATTCAAGGTACCATTTTCTAAGTACCAGTTGAATTTAGGGGAGGAAAATGACAGGGAACCAAACATATAAATTAGATTTTTATTTCTTTCTTTTTGGTTGCTGGTAATAGATTTTCTTGTTCACTGCACTTTTTCTTATTGGCTTTTTGTTTACCTTTTCGTTCTCCTCTATAAATCACTCCACATAGCCATGAACCAAGCACAGGCAGCAGTTTCCCAATGATGGTCCTGCTAAAACACTAATAATAACTAATGGGTATTGATTGCTTTTGGTATATTTCAATTGACATACCCCTAAATGGTATTTTCCGTCGAAATAGTATTCTTGCGGATCCTTCCTTCCCTCACGTTGCTGAAAGTGATGAAAGATCAAGTGATTTTGAATCCGATGATTGAATAAGAAGATCGGATATATGGTATCCGCCATGTGAGGCTGAATCAATTGATGCTAAACCACTAGGAAATTGAGCAACAGATGATGCTATTCTGTAGTTGAGCTGATTCCTTCCAGGGAAGTTGATCTGGTCGATTCTTCAGTTCGAGCTATTTTCGAAGCAGACAAATCACATAGGTCTACCTGGAACTCTAAGAGCAACTGGCAGATAAAAGGCATATGACCTTGGAAAATCACCAGTAATTTGTCTGAATATAAAAGTTCAGTTTTTTTAAGCAAAATTATTCGCCAATTTCAGTGTGGTTCAATGCCATATTCGTTGTTCAGAAGATAGGTCATGCATTGAAGTCTTAACTTTGAATCCTTTACGGGTGGCACACGTTTTTGCCATATATGCATATCTCTTGATTTAGGATGGAGAAATTATGTGGCTTCACAATGTAGGAAAGCCCAATTCATTGTTTCAATAAAAAAAAGGAGAAAAGAAAAAAAAATTGGAACTTACCAATATTTGGTTGCTCATGGTTTTGGTGCATGATTTAACTTGGTTCTACCACAGAGGGAATCCAGCCAAAGGAAGCTTTCAGTCAGACCTATAAGAGTTCGAGCAGTGGTCACAACTCCATCAATCAACCTCGCTAAGAATGAAGGGAAGAAAACCCTAAGGCAAGGCATTGTAGTGATCACCGGAGCCTCCTCCGGATTGGGCTTGGCCACTGCCAAGGCCCTGGCCGAAACAGGCCAATGGCACGTAATTATGGGCTGTAGGGACTTCTTGAAGGCTGAAAGGGCAGCCAAAGCTGCCGGCATTTCCAGGGAGAATTACACAGTCATGCATTTGGACTTGGCCTCTCTCGACAGTGTTAGGCAGTTTGTTGATAATTTTAAGCGTTCAGGGCGGCCACTTGATGTGCTTGTTTGCAATGCGGCTGTCTATTTACCGACTGCTAAGGAGCCTACTTTTACTGCTGAAGGGTTTGAGCTTAGTGTTGGAACTAATCATCTAGGACACTTCCTTCTGGCGCGATTGATGCTCGATGAGTTGAAGCAGTCGGATTTTCCTTCGAAGAGACTCATTATTGTTGGCTCAATTACAGGTATTGGTAGCATAGTACTCTTCGACTGACTGACACACTTTGGTTGTGGCTTTTCCTTCTGTTATTAAGTAGCTGCTTCACCTCGAAAACTTTGATATTCCCTTTCTTTCTCATCAATCAAATGACATCTTCTTCGGGAAATCCAAGCTATTCTTAGCTGGATATCTGGAAATCATCATGGGGTGCGGTCCTTAATGCTTTAATATCTTTCTAGTTTGTGCTCAAGTGTTGGTTGCAGTTTCTGCTTTCAGTTTATTACCTGAAGATGTTCAAATAAGTTGAAAGAAAGCTAGTTTCTTCTGAAATTGCGGGAGAACACTATGGTTTCTACTTATAGATTACTCCCTGTTAACTTTAAGTTGCAACAGGCAAGACCTAAGTGAATGGCCAATGAAGGGTTTAATTTAAGCCATTATATGCTAAATTTCTTCTTGTTCTTGTTACACATGATAGGTAACACAAATACATTGGCTGGAAATGTGCCTCCAAAGGCCAACCTAGGGGATCTGAGAGGGCTAGCTGGGGGGTTGAACGGACTTAACAGCTCAGCCATGATTGACGGTGGAGAATTTGATGGTGCCAAGGCCTACAAAGACAGCAAGGTCTGCAACATGCTGACCATGCAGGAGTTCCACCGGCGTTACCACAAGGAAACCGGGATAACATTCGCTTCCCTTTACCCAGGTTGCATCGCCACAACCGGCTTGTTTAGGGAACACATCCCCTTGTTCCGGCTACTTTTTCCTCCGTTCCAGAAGTATATCACTAAGGGCTATGTATCCGAAGAAGAAGCAGGAAATCGGCTTGCACAGGTAAAACATCACCGTATAGTATATCTTTCGTTTTCGTTTATGTGGTTTTGTGTATTCTGGAAAGTATGTGTTTCCAGAAAACAGCCAGTGAACAGTTTTCCTTTCGGTGTTTCTTGACATGTAGATGGATTGCTTTCAGAAACAGTTGAAAAACAGTTTGGGAAGCATTTCACCGTAGAAGTATTCCATGTTTCTTTTAAAATGAAGAAAACACTATGAAACCATGCCAACTTCATAAATGGAAGTTCCTACTGCCTAATGTATGTTTACATAAATCTGAAGAGTTGATTCCTGATTCAGGTTGTGAGTGAACCAAGCTTGACAAAGTCGGGTGTCTACTGGAGCTGGAACAAGAACTCTGCTTCCTTTGAGAACGAATTGTCCCAAGAAGCAAGCAATGAGGAGAAAGCTCGTAAAGTCTGGGAGCTTAGCGAGAAACTTGTTGGTTTGGCGTAAACGAGAGTTTCGAAATGAGATTCTTTACGCCAGACTAATCTTCATGGAGAAATGCAGTTAGTATCGGCATCCTGCTGTGAGTGTAGAATTAGGGTATTGTGTGTGTTGTAACCAATTTTCGCAATGTACAAAAATGAACTTTGAGTCAAAGTGCACAATAAAATCACTCAGTACTTTCAGTTAAGTTTAATCACATTCTCCCTTGTGCATTCTCTAGTAATTACTTCAAACTGAAAATTGAACTCATTAACAGCGGTTCACTCGTATAAAAGCAAAACGTTTCAAGTCTTCATACAGACACACAAAGTGCCATATATACATTTATTCTACATCCTGTCACCTAAAGCTCATAGCCAGGAAACCTAGCCTCGGATGGTTCAGTCATATCCAGAAAGAGATATGCCATACCTCCGATGCCTTCAAACAGTGAATAGGGCCGATCACCTCCGTGCATTACCCCTTCTGAGATAAGCCTTTGAGATTTATCATGTAGAAAGCAAGCAAAAGCTTTGGCCCTGTACAAGAACTCCACCTTACCTGTTAATCGATAGAGTGCAAGAAACACATACGTGTTCCCACTGATGCCGTGACAAAGCCCAACTCGTTTAAGCAACCCCCGGTTCCATACCACCTCTCCTGCATCTATGGCTGCCTTGAGGAACTCCCCATCTCCAAAAACCTGAAAATATTTGAATAAGATTATTATAATGAGCAGGACAGTAGATTCTCTGGTCGCATTCATAACATGTATGTGGATTCACCTTGGGTCACAAGATCTTGGAAATATTCTCCTTGAGAAAATAAGTACATAGATATTTAGAGGTCGTTGCTAACAAATGTAAATCCAGGATGTTTCTTACTTTAGACACAAGGACTCGAAATAAGGGTTACCGTAAGTAACCTATCACTAACTTTTTTCTGCTAATGTGCAGTGGCGAGGAGCCAACTAGTTGTTGGACAACCTATGGTGCGTTCCAGCAAAGCGCCAGATTGTTGGTAAGGAGCTTGAGCGGGCAGAAAACTCACACAAGTGAAGGACCCCCCATAGGGCCTTTCTAAAGTATAGCTCACACACGGTCAGTGGGAAAGAAAAGGAAGAGGGATAAAGGGGAGCCTTAGCCGTAAGAATATAAATTCAAAGAAAATGAGACAACCAGTCATGATGCTGACGTAACATGAGCACAAGTTGACCCATTAGATAGAAATGTTGGTTGAGCCCTCTTCGATGCTCATGTCTAGCCTGTTCCAATATTTCTGATTGGTTGAGGAAGGCTGGTTATTGCACTAACTGACAATAACGAATCTGGCTAGCACATTTATTCGCTGAGACATTCGCCCAAAGAATGCTAGCTATATGCTTACCTACAAGTTTGAGATCGTTACGGCTGATGATAATGTTCAGCTAATTACATCCTCACACCATCAAAGATTCAAAATCAACGAGCAACCCCGTAGAATTAATACCAAGGTGTCAGCAATGAGTTTGTTATTCTAACTTTCCAACAGTAAGTTGAAAACAAAGACCCGGATACACTTTACCTGAGCTGCTTTCACAAGAGTAAGAGTAACTCCAGAAGCACCATGGCACCAATGCACAAGACGGTCTGATTCACTTCCTTGACTCGAGGGATAGTTCCCACTGGAGAAACGATTGCTTATCATATAGCGTAACGTGCCCTTGACATCCTCCACCTCATCGGGCTTCAGATCCATATCCATCAAAACATGCAAAATCCCAGCTAATCCATGGGCAGCTCCCCAGTACTTCTTCCCGTGCCATTCATACATCAATGGGCATCTTCCCTTGTTTGCCATTCTTCTACCAGAGTTGATAATTTCATCCACAACAGGCCTCTGCCAAAAGAAAAGGGAAAAAATGATTCGACCATCCAGCTCAAGACAAAGGGAGCCACAAAGACATCAAAGTTTTCACAGGGTCTCACTGTACAGTTAGGAGATATTGTATCTCTTCCAATATTCTTATTTAAGAACGAGCATGCCCACAAGAACCCTGCTCTCCCATACAACAATTCATTTGGAAGATCCTTAGGAAGTTTAATCTGCACCCGAAAGCCAAACATAGGAAAGACCAAAAAACAAAGCATTATTACATAAAGCAGGCAATGAAAAAATCCTGCCACAACATATCCACACGCATCGAATGCCCGAAGGGTAAAAACGAACTAGAATTATGAATGCACGGCTATTACCTCTTTAAATTTGGTTAAATACTGGTCGCAAAGCCGTTCATCACCACAATGCTTTGCCACAACAGCACCAAGAGCACAAACACCACCCTGCCCACAGATGAACGTCACCTGCCTGCCATTGGACAAATCACCCAACACAAACCTAAGCTAAGTCACCCTTTCGAATGGCTTGTCTAGAACCACTCACTATATCATCCACTTTAAGCAATACCAAATATATGGTACTTTACGAACACTGAACAAGTGCATTGACAAGTGATCAAGCCCACAATTGGGGATGGCAACAGAGCAGATTAAGGGTGGATGTTACTATTCCCGTCCCCGATCCCCGAATCTATATTCAATCCACATCCCCGCCCTGATCCCCGAATGAGGATTGTTTTTACCCTCCACTCCCGCTCCGAACAGAGAATGGAGATCTCCAAATGGAGAACAGAGATCCAAAAATTAAAAAATATAAATATAAATATTTTCATTACTGTTCAACAAATTTCGATGTTCCTTACTGTAAAATCTATATGAAATTTCCGCTACTAAAACAAACGACTTACATTTCATATAAATCGAGACTTATAGCTTGATTACTGACAGAAAAAAAAAAACTCAGCCAGAAGAAAGAGTATCAAACAAGTCTCCAGAATTAGCAAATCGTGCATTTCGTTTAGCAAAAAGTTAATACGTGGCTAGAATTAAAAGTTGACAAAAGATAAAAACTAATGTCTTAACCAAATTTTACACTCCTACAAGTACACGGGGAACGGGGAGGGGCACGGAATGGGGTGCGGATCGGGGACGGGGACATATACATCCGAATTCTATCCGTTCCCCAATTTTTTTTTCAAACTAATCTCCGAATCCTACCCGATCCCCAAAATAATCCCCAAATCCTCGCCCGTTCGGGGCGGGAAATGGGGCGGGTGAAATTGTCATCCCTACCCACAATAAGATGGCCGTCCAAACTAGCTAAGTGTTGCATTACAAATAAATTATTTTGAGCATTTCAGCAGATCTTCGCATACCTAACCATCATCTAGTCTAGTGAGTGGACCATCTTCAGACTCCTGTTTGGACCACTTAGCTTCTTTTGAGAGAGCTCACTAATGCAGGGTTCCAAAAACACAATTCCCTCTTTGATGTTACGCCTTTCAATCGTCAAAAGTGGATGCAAGATTCATTGCAATCGCTATTCTCTCCCCACGTACAGATATATCACGATGGAGAAATCCCAATCAACTACACCCACTTACTCCCATAGAATTTAGAAACATCGTCACAATGCTTTTAGTTTTCATCAAACAGCCATGATTTGGGTTGAAACGCCATGAGGCGAATGATTGAAGGTTCCAACATATCTGAGCAAACTTAAGCTACCACCTCCAACAAGAAACAATCTAAACACAATCACGTGTGTGCTTATGTATAATTTCATGTATGTATATACACAAAACAGAGATAACTACCCGGAATTGACAGATGCAGTGTCGCAGGCCTTAACAATCTCAGAACATAAGTAAAGATCATCCCTGTTGTTGGTAACTTGGTAAGCTTTGAAGAGCAGGTAAGCAGTCCCAAGCGCCCCAGTATAGAGAGTATACTCTCGTACCCGTCTCCCACTCCGCCCCCACGTCTCCTTCACAACCTAAAAGGAAAAACCAAGTACATAAACACAAACACTTGGTGGGCATTTCCGCTGGGCAAATCAACCGCCACAAAATGCACAACAGAGAGCTGAGTATAAACTAAAGGGTAAATGGGTAATCTCTCTAATGCATGGCGGGGCATATCCAGTCCTTACCCACATCTTTCCTGTACTCAATTTACTCAAATTTAAGCTCAAAATCCAAATTCGTTCATTAGATTGATATACATCGAATATGAATGCTTAATATAAGCAAATTTCTTAGCAACGCGTTGGAGATGGTCATTAACTGTTTCCTTTACGTCAAGAGCTGCTTGTCTGAGTCTATCAGCTACAGTGTTGTAAGGAAAAGAAAGAAGCTGTGTGAGGGAATCTCCAGTTCCTTCATAAGCAGATTGTTCTACTGGTGTTTCTGGGACAAAGGCAGGCATTTCGTTGGGAAAGAAACGGTCTGCCATCCCCCCTCTCTCTCTCTGGCCCTCGCTTAGAGCACGCACTTCTAGACCTCTTGCTATGTGGCAAAGACGCCTCTCGATCTATGTCGAATCGTCGATAAAGCTTTTAGACATAAGCCTTTCGGTCGAGAAGAGTGCTACATACACATCACTTTAACACATCACTTTTACACATCACTTAAAACTACGTCGTTTTATGTTAAGAAAGATCCAAATATGTTTTCAGCGATATAGGTCAAAAACAAATATGATTTTTTTCCGACACAAAACAACATAATTTTGAGTAATATGTAATAACGATGTGTAAAAGTGATGTGTCTCTAGCATTTTTGTTTCGGTCGATTCTCAGAATTACAAGTGTTTATGCATGTGGCCTGCTAATCTCTTTCTTGTTTTTCATTTTCCAACAATAAATTCTTTTTTCTTGTTTCAAAAAATATTATTTACAGTCCACTAAATATTAAATAATATATAAAAAATATATTAATATCCGTAAACGATAATATGTATTAATATTCATATTTTTTTTTAACATATTATCCATCGCTTAATGAATAATGGTTAGCAAGATCTCTTCTTTTAATATAATATTTATGTGGGTATTTTTTATAACATTGTTCGGATTATTTTATGCAGAACTTGATTAATTTTAAAAAAAATTAATATTATTATCTATTAACGGAGTGTCAAGTGAAATAAAGATAATTAACAAATTTTGAACATATTCTTAAACGAGAACAAACACCCTCAATATTAAGTCTTAACCACAAAATTAATTCTTTAGAGTTAATAATTGTGCAGGCATGCACGTGACGAATAATATAATACTATTGTAAATCTTATAATTAGTGTCATCAAATTAATAATAACACGTTTTGCGATATTATATTAGAACTATGGATTAGATTTGAGAAGAGCAGTTCGAAAATTAGTACATGTCAAAATTAATTTATCTGCCATCGCTGTCCATGAAGAGATTCTTACTCCAAATTAAACTATCATACATGAGATTTACCTCGACATAAATTTCGTAGATACTTATATGTTTGTTGTACAAAACTAATATTTATGAAAAGTACATTAGTCTATTGCACATTTCATAGTTAGTGAGATTTTATATGCAATTAATATTTAGTTTGAGTCATAAATTTTTTAACAAAACAACTCATAGATATATAATTTACATTGATTCTTACTTATAATCAACAAACCGTCCTCTAGCCTCTAGGATACATTTTTCAGGTTTTAAGGGTACTAATGTGTTAGTCATACAGATTAAGGGGGTCTAGTGTAATTCTCCTAATAGGGAAGGTTTATTATTAGGGTTGCAGTGGTTGTGAGCGCTCTCTCTCTCTCTCACACACACAGAGTGCTGTTTAGAACTGCATGTAAATTCGTATATCTGTTGTTCTTTTGTACGTTAGATAGATTCGTAAGATACGATGAGGAAGAAACAGAAACAAAGCGAAGGCGATGTTGCCGGTGCTGTAAAGAACGATGAAATTGCTTCACAGGGACCTGAAAGGACACTCTTGGACTCAGAAGATGAGGTCCAAGAGAAAGAATTTGATTCCCCGATTTTCAGAAATAAAGAGAAGGTTTTAGTAACTTGTTCCCGCCGCATTAATTTCAGGTGGGATTCTATTTCTCTTCTGGTTGTTTTGTTGGTGGCATTTATGAATTAAATTCACTGGGTTTTTGTTATTCGTAGGTATCGGCATTTGATGTTGAACGTGGTATCGATTTTGCCTCATTGTAAGAAAGACAACAAGATTGAATCAAAAGATAGTAAAGCTGCAGCTCTGAATGAGCTAGTTGAGCTTAAAGGCTGTTCTTCTTGCCTGTTTTTTGAGGTAGTTGTTCCAATATTTACGCTTTCCTCTTGCGTTATGTGCTGCCCAGCATGTGGTGTAGAAGGTTTTGATCCTTTTTTTCTGGGAGGAATAGCCACTCGTCATATTGCAGCAGGGACATTGGGCATATTAGCAGGTTTATTCCATCTTAGTGTCCGCCCGCCCTAACATATGTACCAAGGATTGCATATTGGTAACATTAAAACCGTCGTTTCTAGTAGTATTGCTGCTGCATTTTTTTGCAGCTTTTGTTGTTGCCGGAACTATGGGGTTTAATTCAGCAACTACCGGATTGAATTATTCGGGCCCTACTTTACTCAATTTCGGTAAAAGCTTCATTTGATTTGAAGCCTTCTAATTGGTAAACACAGATTTAAGCACAAAATTAAAAGTAAAAGGTCCATTAAATGCATAGTGCTAAAATTGGTAGCAAAAAAAACAAGTCTCCCTTGATTTGGGTGAAAAAATGAGTAACTCATTGTGGTATGAGTTCAAGGAAAGGAGCGGGGAGTGTTTTGAGGAGTTTTTAACTCAAATTTATATTTTGCTGGAGATGCTCGTGTGGTGCCTCTCTCTTTCTCTTTCTCTTTCTTTCTCTGCAACTCCCCCTTCCTGCTATTTTTTACTCTTTATTTCTATGTTTGCTTGGTGTTGCCAATATTTCTCCTATGGATTGAGATCGATGGAGACAGTAAATAATGAAAACAAGTGTAATTCTGGAAATGTGGTTTGTTAGAAAGGGGATGTATGGTTCAATGTTGCATTTCAAGACTTCTCTGGATGCGAAGTGTGAGAACAGAAGAACAAGAAAAAGTGAGGTTAACACAGAAACTTTATTAATTATTCAAAGGGTAACAATATCGACCGGTAAATAGCCGTGCATACAAGAGAAAATCTAAGTTACAATCTACTCCTCGAATCTATTCTATCTACGCTAAGTACCAAATGTGCGGGGTGTTGAAAAACATCGTTTCTCAAACTTTAGCATTGCTATTTATAGACAAACTCCTACCGTCAAAATTTTTTGAATCCCAAGGCTTTGACATATCAATTTGAATTTGAGTGGGAATAATTATAACTCCTTTGTAACTACCTCATCCTTTGCCTTTGAATTTGGGCATACCCAGCTTTTTTTTTACCTTGTAGACACTTGTCAAAATATAGTGTAAACACTTGACCCTTCTTACAGTAAACATTGACGAGTTATGAGATAAATCAGCATATAATGCGACGTACCACCAATTTCTGTTGCAGTTGAGATTATTTTGCTTTCTTATTGTAGTTGTAGTTTTTGATGTAATTCCTTTAACTGATTAGTTTGGTAATTTAAACATGTTGGAGTTATAAAAGCAGTGAAGTTAATTAGAATTTAGTTCCAATTGCCATAGCTTTTTCAGGGGATTTGTTACATATTCTTCGACATTTTCAGTGCAGAAAACAAAAAGACCTCTATCTATGGATGGCAAAGTGTCCGAATGGTCCATCAGTGAAGTTTTTAGTCAATGATGGTAACAACCTGCTTCATTCTCAACTAATATTGGCATATTGGATTTACATATGAATGATTGTCTTTGTTTTCCCTCTCTCTCTCTCTCTCCCTCTCTCTCTCCCTCTCCCTCTCCCTCTCTCTCTCAAACACGGAGAGTCGTGGCCTAATCATTGAATTTTATTTGTAGTGCATACAATGGAAGAATTGAAGCTTGCCGGAAACCATCTGAATGGTTCACGTCCTATTTTGACCTTTTCAACTAATTTTAATAAAGACCCCCACTGGAAACTTTTGAAAGAGATGATCACGCAGGTATCTTGATCTCTCTTCTCTGTTGCCCTTTTTAGCTTCTTTGTCCCATTGGGGGAACATTGTAATTTCTTTTGTTTGGTTAATCACTCTTTAGGCATGCATGTCTTAAATTCCCGTGTAGGCCTAATCCTCTTAAAGCATTTATTTCATGTATTTGTGTTCACATTTCTTTGCTTGACATACTGCTGATACATTTTTTGCTCTTTTAATTCTTTCCATTTTTCTCTTTCAGATATTTGGAACTCCAAAATATCACAGGAAATCTAAACCTTATAATGATCATGTATTTGTTTTCTCAATTGTTGATGACCACATATGGTTCCGGCATTACCAGGTTGGTTGTAACCTTTGGCCCTAAACCATTTTGTATGATGTGAATTATAGTTGTTGATGCATTGAACACTTAATAATCAAAAAGTGGTTGACAGTTGGTTCCTGCATATGGTATGATGATTGTTGTCTGCATATAGTATGGAGGCAATGCCACAAAAGTTTCAGGTGCACATGTATAGATGCTTTCATAGGCTTCATGAAGGATTAAATTTGATAAATGAACTTCTATTTTATAGAAAAAAAATCTGTTATTGGAGCTGTGGCTGGGTTCGTGAATTACCGTCAACAAACAACACGAAACATACTTCACAAGAAATGCATTTATCTAATTCCAAGTGGATTCGACCCTGGAATCCTTCAGATGTAATCAATTTTCCATATGGAAAAAAAGTGTCAAGAGACATTGAAATTTCATTTATGTAACGAGGTTGAACATGATGTGGGTTTCCAGATTGACACCGCCAAGTGCCAACATCAACTTAGTCATCTTGTGTTTGGTTGAACCGTTGAAGGACATCACTGTAGTCCTGCGAAACCTCATCAACCATGAGAATACCTTTCAGTTTATTAACCAGAATTCCCCAGTTGTTACTCTCTGGCATAATGCTAGTCACGTACAACATTCATGATATTTCCTTCTTAAAAATTGATTGATGAACTGAACATCTTTTGCGTTGGTGGATATTTAGGCTATTTGATTGGTCAATTATAAGTTTCAATCTTGGCACTGCTGCCAAGACAAGTATTGGGTTGTGATATGCAAGGTGATAACATACTGTTTATTTGCAAATTTCTGCATGCTTTCTTCTCCTCGCTTGGCTTTAATGAAGATCTTCATACTGCAATGGGGATAGCCCTTACCCTCAAATGGGATATCTTTATTCTTGTTGGTGTGAGATCTATGAGATATACTTTACCGGGAAGGCCATTTGATGTCTGGAAGCAAGCATCTTCTCCAACATGTAGAACAAAATTGTGCTCCCTTAGTTCATTCAAAGGGGTAAAAGAGCAGTTGTATTGCAGGAGTGAGGAGTCTATATCCGTGTTCATCTTTTGCTAGAGAAAAGCATCATAAGGTGGTAATTCATGTTACTTATGTTGCTTCTTCACTGATCAAAACAGGTATCTATTTCTCATAGCGACGTTGATAAAGTGGACAAGGAGAGTCTGGATAAAATGACCCTTGTCGAGGTTTGCAGCGATGATCCTTTGTGTTAACTAACAGAATGATCTTCTAAGTTAGTATTTGATGTTAAGCTCATTGCTGTTTGTAAACAGGTTGGTCCAAGATTTTGTTTAAATCCTATCAAGATATTTGGCGGTAGCTTTGGAGGCCCAACACTGTATGAGAATCCGTTTTATGTTTCACGTAATCAGGTAACGTGTAATTTTGTCCTGTCTTTGTTGGTTTCAGAGGCTTCAAAGTTCAATCCATCTTGCATGTTGCTGCTTTGTTTACCATGGATTATGAAGTAGATTTTGCGTCCAGATAGGTGTATCTGTACATTGATTTGATTTGAGGGTCACTATTTTTCTTCAGTTCTTGTTGGTACTGCCTTGTGTTTTATTTGGAAGCTGCCCTTAAAGTGCTTCAGGCAGTGTTTGGATGCATCTTTAAATTGCATTGATGTTTAAAGGTTTTTCTCTTCAAACCCCTTTGAGGTACTTACTATGATGCTATACCATAAAAGACCGTCATAGAGAGAACACTTCTCAAGGGCTGCAACCAAACACTGTCAAATCTCCCTACAACATCCATTCCCTCAACAATTCTTTCCTCGTGCAGTTCATTAGATTACCAAACAAGGTTCAATACCTTTCGGCTGACATTAATTGTAAATGGGTCTGAAAAATAAACCTTTGCGCTTAAAGCATAAGCTTTTTAGAGTGAAAAATGCTTCTCTGATTTGGATTGATAGGATTTTTCTGTTGGAGTATAGTGCAGGCAAAACGACGTACTTTTGTCTGTTTTGCTCTCGAAATTATGTCGTTTTGACTCACCGGGCAAATTGTTACCAAAATACATGGAATCAAAACGCCGTAGTTTTGAAGATAAAGCGGGCAAAATTACGTTGTTTTGCCTGCACTATAGTCCCCCAAATCGCAGTCAGGATTCGTCCTTCGATGCTCCTACTGGACATCTCATCGGACCATTCATGTCCTGACACTCTTTCTTATAATCCCAGATTCATGCAATAGAGAAGAGGCAGAAGGCTGGTAAATATACAAAGAAAGTTACAGCCAAGAAGAGGAGGAAGATGCATGAGCTATCGAATCCGCTGGAGCCTGATGAGTTTGCAGATTTGTGGCAAGAGGAATGATGATCAATAGGATCTTTAGAAAAAAAAAAAAAAAAAGAGAGGATTTTTCAGTTGTAATCCAGTATGTCCAAGTAAATTTTCTTCAGGCAAACGTAGTCCGATCATGTACTGATTGATATTTAATGAACAGCAACATGATTGTTTACATGAGTGTTCTTTTCGATGAGCTCTACATACGAACGATCCTATCATTGAAGTTAGAGAGTCTTTTCATTGGAGGACTCTTTGTCGGAATAGTTATATGCTTCTGACCCATACCCTTCTTTGGCATATGTTGTTTCTTGTTTAAACGAGACTAGCATAACTTCCCAGTCTAAAGCTAAGTTTTGCTTGAAGAGAGCCATGACCGGATCTAGTACTGAGGAGGTGTCACTATTTTCGTTTTCGTTATTTCGACTACAGGTTTATTTGACAATCCGGGTATAAGAAATAAAGAATGACCGGACTACGCCACATGCAGTCCTCTGCCAAACTTGAGACAAGTAGTCTCCAAAGTTTGCATGGATTTGTTTTGGTTTGGTCTTATATATAATTTTAAATTTTCGCTCCTTTA